>JARHKZ010000011.1:0-2400000 GCA_029204075.1 Mycena capillaripes | reverse complement strand
GTGGCGCTGCTTGAAGAGCCAGAGCCTGACGACGGAGATCAATGGCCTCGTCAAAGTCATTCCGTTCGTGGGTTCTACTGTATCGCAGGGCAAGAGCGGCTGCCAAGTTGCCCCGTAACCGGGCAGATCCCGAGTGTCCAGTCGGAAAGACGGTGATAGCCTCGCGATGCAGAGAGATACTCGTATCAAAGTCGGTGATGTCCCCCCTTTGTTTAAATCTTGTGAGCAGCAGACTCGCCAAGGTGTCCAAGTGAACGCCTCGATCAGAGTCAGATACAGGCACCAATGCGACGGCTTCACGCTGTAGTTCAATAGCCGTGTTAAGATCGGATGCTGATTCGCGATATCTGCATCGTCTGTGGAGGCCGATTGCAAGATTTCGGAGCGTATGCCTACGGTGTGAGTGAGGGACGGGCCGCAGAGAGAGTAGTTCGTGCTGGACTTCGATATAGTCCTCCAGATCGGACATGTCTGCCCGTCTCCGGACCCATTGCCAAAGGGCGGTGCCAAGACCGACCAGAGATGCCTCACGCCGTGGGTGAGAGTGTAGTTGCAGAGTGAGGGCTTCGCGGTACAACTTGATAGTACTCTCAAGGTCGGCACTGTTCGGGAGGCGACTCCATCGCTCGCGTAGGTCAATTGCTAATATGGACACAAAAAAGTGGCGCGTGGGGCTTGAAGCTGGGAGAAGCTCCAGTGCTTTGCGATCGGCGTCGATGGCCTCGTCGAGGTAGCACATGGAACCTGATATTTGGAATCGCTGAAAGAGGGCGGATCCGAGGTTGCTGAAGACGATAGTGCTACTTTGAACCGGCAAACGAAGAGCCCGACGATAGAGGCCGATAGCCCTATCAAGATCTGCAACATCTGCCTTCTGTTTGAATCGTTCATAAAGTAAGAAGCCTAGCTGACAGAAAAGATAATGGGACTGAGATGGTTGAGGCACGGGTGGGGAATCCGGTCGTTGACTGTCGGAATCAGCTGCACTTTGGACAGTATCAGGATGGGTATTAGGGAGGGTATCGCCGCCTTTGTGTCGTGATAGAGCTAGTGCTTCGTCGTGCAATTTAATACCTTCCTCGAGGTCGACTATTTGTCCAGTTTCTTTGAACCGCACCTGAAATGCGGTCATTAACATACACAGGGTAGTGCGGAGTTCTACCTGCCGCCGAAGATGACCTGGTGATACTGTGGGCAGATCGGCAAGATTTGTAGGATTATTCTCCCAAGCTCGTTGCAGGGTAAGAACTTCAGTGTAAAGGTCGACGGCCCTGTCCAGGTCTGCGGCGGTGCCGCACATATTGAATCGTGTAAAGAGCAAGCCAGCCAAATCACTGGCAGGTGCCAGTCGATGTCTGTGTCCCAAAAAGAGCTGATGCTCCGCTTCCTCGAACAGGGAAATCGCGGCATTGAGATCAGAAAGGTCTTCCGACCGCTGGAAAATAACCAGAAGATTGTTGCCAGGTGCAAAAGAGGCTTTTGCCCGAGAAGCGATGGACATTGCCTCGTCAAACAGCTGTGTGGCCACCATCAGCTGGTCCAGCTCAACGGGAGGTTCTGGCTGAAGCCCAGTGATCGCGGCTGCACAGAGGCCCATTACGCGATTGGGTTGAACAGGATGCAGTCGGAACCGCAAGGTGATCACCTCTTCCAGATCCTTCGGTTGCCCAGAAGAATGGAAGCGAATAAGAACCGCTTCCGAAAGCGCAAGGAGAGATTTCCACATGTCTGGATCGGATCCTGCCCTTCGCGCCAACGCTCGTCGGTGAGAATCGATAATTGTCTCAACGGTAGACAGGTTGACGGATGCATTGAAATCGGCCAGGAGTGTCGTCGCGCAGTTTATGATGTCCGAAACATCATCTTCCACCTCAGAGCCGTCGATATCGAAGCTCTTTACGATATTTTAGATCTATGGATTCGGGATAGGTCCCAAAAAAGCTCACGGGTAAGGCAAGGTCTTCCTCCAATGTGCCCGCCGTAGGGGGTTCACGAGATGCACTCTGACGAAGCCCTAACGCATACAAGATATCCGTGAACTCCCCTGTGTAGCTGAATCGGATGAGGAAGGCGGTAGCAAAGGTGTTCAGACAAGCGATTAATCCGCGAGGATCCAATGAATGGTCGTCGTCGCGACGAAGGAGATAGATAGCGTGTCGAAGGATATAGATGGCGGTGTTCAGAGCGGGAATATCTGCAGCTCCCTTGTATCCACGCAGCATCTCATTGGCAAAATCGAAAGGGACTGATGCCTGTGGTTCACCGGCCCGGCCAATCGTTGTATTAGCAAGCAAACTTTCTGGACGGTGAAGTTTCTTACAGTGTCGACAATTCCGTCAGACATGGATGTATCACAGTGGTCAGGGAAACAGATGTAAGAATGAGATAACAAGGTGCGCGAGAGTTCTAGATGATAGAAGTTCAGCCTTCATGCACAACAGCGAAACAAAGTCGAAGTATTCGCCTAGATAATCGCAACCAGGCAAAGGTTAGCACTGAGTAAACAAGTAAGAGAGAAGGTTTACCTTATTCTTCGCACACAATAGTGAGATAAGATTCGGGGGAGACGACTCGAGTTGAGGAATATATACTCCGTGAGAGTGCCTGACAAAAAATTACGCCACTGTCTTGGGACAGTAAGTTACTAGTGCTATAAAGCTGTGTGCACTGTATCCAGATTTGATCCCGAAGATTTCTACTCACTTTATAAAGCTCTAACGCCGCGGGTCCGCTACCGATTGAAAAGAACGAAAAGATGTCGGAGTTGTGACTGAACTGGAATTACTTGGCTGCGATGACTTCTAACATCAGCTCTTGAAAATTTGACGGCAATCGTTCGACCACTGCTCGGGGATTCGATTCGACCCCAGTGATTCTCGCCGGCTCCTTGGGTTGCCGTCAAATTTATGGCTTTTCATCGAATTTATAACGGCTTCCCAAAATCGGTTGTTTTGACAGCATTTAACACCTGCACCTGGGTTCCGTTATCGCGCCAGCGGAACTTGAGTGCGCATTTCTATTATTCTAAGAGGATGGATCAATTCGACGAAACGGCAAATAGGCTCAGATCCTGCCTGTCCGTGAAAACAGGCTCGCTGAGGGACAAACCAGTCTGTTTTCAACGGCAAAACGAAGATCTTGCGAGGTGGGGTTGAGGAAGGGAGAAGAAATCAAGCCCGCAGCAACATAGACGAAGCAATTTTAGAGTAAGAGAGAAGAGCCGAAGATCTTGTGAACTGGGGAGAACAAAACAAGCGGAACAGGAGCCGAGGACTTGGAGCTGAGCAGAAATTGAGTCGTCGTTCGGTGGCTGGTATCCCACAAACCGACACGTTAGCAGTCAGTTTCATACCTAGTAAACCGGCGGTGGCTGGCTTGGAGACGAGGTGAGCGGGCGAGGAGACGTACGCTCGCTGAGCTTTTTCGGAAAGAAAAGAAGAACCAGAGCTATATATACATATAGCTATAGCCAAGTCCATAAGACTGAACTTTTGTCACCGCCAGAAAGGTGGCAAAGATACAGGGTGCGTAACGATCCGGCGAACAGCGAGATACAGGCGGCATAAGGACCGAATCGGATGTTGGAGAACAAGCCACAACAAGGATGGAGAAAACCAAACTGGGCCAAGTGGCCCCGCTTTTAAAAGTCGAGGATTTCCGGATTCATCGTTTTATGTTCGGGTTGTGTTCAAAGAGCGGTCAGAGACTACAGAAAACGCTCATGTCATCTTAATTGGAAAGGAGATATCAGACGCTGGACTTTTGAGAATTGAAGCAGAGACAAGACAATTTCTGCGATGGTGATGGTGAAAGTTCGGCGGAGAGCGTGACGTCACACTTTCTCCACCCTTTAACGCTCGCTTTGACCACCTCTGGCTTATGACTGGCGGATTCGGGCCTTCGCTGGGCCCCTTGTCGCCCTCGGACTCTTCTCAGCGCTGGACCGGCCATGCCCGCGTCCTTGGACCTAGCTGGACCCATTTGCCTGTGCTCACAATAGGGCTTTTGGGCGTACAAATATTCTGGAGCGTCGAGATGTCCTATGCCTCGCCGTACCTCGTCTCCCTCGGCCTTACCACCTCCCAAGTCGCCCTGGTATTCCTGGCTGGACCTTTATCTGGACTGTTGGTGCAGCCACTCGTCGGCGCATACGCAGACACCAATACTTCGCGTTGGGGACGGAGACGGCCGTATATACTGACGGGATGCGTGATATGCGTGGCGGGGATGCTCCTGCTGGGCTACACGCGCGCCGTCGCCGGAGTTGTGTTCGCGCGGGGCGGGCGCGCGCATGACGTGCTCACCATAATACTCGCCGTGCTGGCGATATTTGTGATAGATTTTTCAATTAACGCAGGTGCGCGACTTGTTCCTATCTTGTCTCATATATCGCTAATATGTTCGATGTAGTGCAGGCAGTGGACCGCGCGCTACTGGTTGACACGCTGCCGCCGGCGCAGCAGGCCGCGGGCAATGCGTGCGCCGCGCTCATGCTTGGCTTTGGCTCCGTCGTCGGATTCTTTATGTGCGTTCCTCTCTTTAGTACTTCCCCATGCCACCTCTTTCTCACACTGATTTACTGATTTTCTATTCCAGCGGCTACCTCCCCCTCCGCACCCTCCTCCCCTTCCTCCAAGCCGAGTCCGAGCTCCAGGCTTTGTCGGTACTCGTCTCCGTCGTTCTACTCGTATGTCACGGCCTCACGGCGATGCTCACGCGCGAGCGCGTGCTTCTCAAAACCGCTGGGTGCGTACGCCTCTCTCACTTTTTTTTGCCTCTCCTCCCTTCCCTTACACTTCCTACTTCCTGTAACTCTCTCCGCGCACCCGCCACCTCCTCCCCGCCCTCCACGTCGAATCCCCCTTAAATCTCCGCTTTCCGCTTTACCCCACTCCTTATTACACCGACAATCAAGCGCTGACCTCGTCCATCCTCGCACAGCACCCGCCGGCCCTCCCTCAAACAGGAAATCCGCGAAATATGGACGCATATGCGCGTGCTGCCGAGGGTTATTAGGCAGATCGTAAGTCTCTCTCCTCTTCAGCGGCATTTCGCTGGCGCCTTGGCGCGTTTCCTCTGAGCGCGCTGGGTTACCGAGTCCGACCCTTCGACCGTGCCTGCGTCTTGCTGCTTTACCCTTTCCTCCTCCACCATCGAGTGTGATCCTCGCGCTGACTACATTTTTTTGGCAGTGCTTCATCCAGTTCTTGTAAGTTCTCTGCCCTTTCGCCTTTCTTGTGTCCCTTCTTTGGTTCTGGTAATGCGCTTCGATGTGATGCACCCACACCCACTCCGCCTCTTTGTACTCCCCCCGTCGCGTCTCCTCCTCTTCCACTTCTCGTAGACTCCCCCCTGCCTTTGTGCTCGTCCTCGCCGTACATTCCTGCCGTGCTCATCTCTTCGTTCCTCCCGCTCCCGTCACTTCCTGACCACTGTCTTCCCTTCCCATCCCGTGCTCTCCACCTTCCCGTCCTTCTTCCCCCTCTTCCTTTCCCCATTCCACCCCCTGCCTAACGTCTCCTTCGTGCGCGCTCCCGCCTTCTTCCTCTTCCTCCTCATCCCTTACCCGTTCTCTCGCTAACCCCACCCACCTCTACAGCGCCTGGCTCGGCTGGTTCCCCGTCGCCTTTTACACGACGCTCTACATCACAGACGTCTACCTCCAAGAGGGGTCTGCCTTCGCTCTGAAGTCGGGGCAGGCCGCCGCCGAGACGCTCCTCAGTTCTAACGGGACCGCGGTTAACAATGGCACGACGGACTACCCGCCGCTGGTGCGGGTGCTCGCGCGCGCGCTAGCCGGCGCACGCACCGCTCCCACCGCCTCTCTGCCACGCGCGTTCCTGCGTGCATCCTCCCCGCTCAACGCCACCATCTCCCTCCCCTCCCCCTCCGACAACTCCACCTCCCTCTCCTCGAACGTAGTAGGACCAGCCGACGTCGACGCCCCCACCCGCCTCGGCGCGCGCGCCCAGCTGCTCTCCGCCCTCCTCGCGCTCGCGACGAACGCCCTGCTCCCGCTCCTCATACCCGACCCCGCCGTCGCCTCCGCGTCGTCTAGTGCGAGACGACGGGGTCTACGGAATTCGCGCCTGATGGGACGGGTCGACCTCGGCAACGGCGTGGGCGTGGGCGGGGGCGTGTCGCCCATCGATGGGGTGAACGGGCTTGCTGGGGGATTGAACGGAGATGGTGGTGGGTTAGGATTAGGATTAGGTGGAGGGAAGGCTGGGGAGGGGAAGGCAAGGTGGTGGCATGTCCGCGTGCCGGATGTGGTGCGCGTGCCGTTGCCGACGCTGTGGGCGGCGAGCCATGCGATTTTTGCGGGGTGTATGTTTTGGAGTTTGTGAGTCGTTTTCTGGAGCAGTGGGTTATTGGGTGGTGAGCTGGTTTGGCGCCTCCCTTCGACCCTCGACGGCGTCGTCAGTAAACGGCACCGCCGAGGCAGGCGCCATCGTTCTCTATCTGTTCTCCTACAGCTCCCTCTTCCTCTCACTTATCTCTCTCACTCAATCCCTCCACAAATCGTTTGCTGACTATTCTTTTCTTGTTGCAGCTTCGCGCACAGTGTATGGAGCGCGACCTTCCTCATTGCGTGCACGGGTTTCTCGTGGGGCGTTACACAGTGGGCACCGTTCTCGCTGGTGAGTGCTTCAGATGCTTGTCTTCCACAGCTCCGGTCTGCTTGTTGCTATATCCTACCATCCACGAGTTTTGTCTTCCACCCTGCGCTCTCATGACATCCCCATCGCGCACCACATACGAGCGCTCTCCTGCACGTTCTCCACGGTGTCAACATCTCCTTTCTCTTTCTTGTTCCCTCCCTCCCTCCCTCTTTTTTTTGGCGCTAACCCTCCTTCCTCAGCTCGCAGAGGCGATCCTCACCGCTCCGGACCCGACCGTTCACGCAGGGGGCAACCACTCCACATCCATCCGCCTCGCCGACACACGGACCCGCGCGCAAGCCGAGGAGGAAGAGGGCTTCCTCGTCTCCAGGCCTGGGGAGGAGAGTGACAGCGACGGGGAGGACACCGGGGACGAGATCGAGTTCGTCAAGCCGGCCAGGCGGGACGGAGAAAACGGGCATCATGATGAGGACCCGGATGGGTACGGGGATGATGAGGACGACTCGGACGGCCCCAGTGCGGCGTACCCCCCGCCACCACGCCACCACAACAATAAGTCGGCGGCGCTGCTGCTTGGAAACGCCGCGGCGCAGCTGAGCGTTGTGGACGTGCTCACGCCGCGGTCGACGTGGGGGGACGATCGGCGGTTTGAGCCTGAGGTCGGCGCTGCTCCACCGCCAGGAGATGGGGAGGGCGAACTGATGTCGTCGAGGGATGTGGAGCGGGGAGAGCGGGGGGAAGGAGAAGGGGGAGGGCTGAGCGCCAAGGCGGGAGTTATCCTGGTGCGTCTTTCTCTCCCTAGATCCTACCTACCGAAGCGCTAACGCTTCACAAAGGGCATCCACAACATCTTCATCGTCATCCCGCAGTTTCTTGTCACCGGCCTGGCCGCCGTCATCTTTGCCATCTTTGACGGTAAGGCCGCTGTGCCGGGGCACGCGCCGCTGCCGGGGGAGACGGAGGCGGGGCGCAACTCGGTGGTGTATGTATTTCGGTGCGTAGTTCTTTCTTTGTTGTCGGTCCACGGTCTTGTGGGTTTGTGGGGGAAAGCGGCATGCGCCGAGGTTATTCGTGCATAGACGCGGGTTAACAGGCAATTTTCTTTCTCCTCCAGCGTGCTGACGTCTTAGCGTTGGCTTTGCGTCTCCATATGCTATTTTTTCTTCTCTCTTGTATCCATCCATTCTTTTCGATTCGTTCGCTGACCCACCTCCAGGATCGGCGGCATCTGGGCGTCCATCGCGTTTGTACTTGCGTGGCGCCTTGCTCGCGAGTTGCGGAGGGGGTGAGGCATGACGACCTCGTCGTGCTGCGCGCGAGCATGCGCTTGGACTTGCTCCTGTGCGGTCTTAGCTTCTGCCCTCTGGAGTCAGGTCGTATTCTTGCGAGTACTCGTGCCCGAAACCTCCCTAGAGCTGGTGATAAAAATAATGAGGTGTGCGGACGGCGGAGGACTCAAAGTTCGTTCTCGTTAATTATTCGTACTATTCTTCGCCTCCATGCGGTTTAGGGCCCTGGATGGAAGGAATCCATATCGTATCGTAACATCTTTTCTATTACCCCTCTACTTGCTCTACTTTAGACTGGATGATGTACTCTAACTCGCTGTAAATTATTTCGGCTCCTTCAGGCTTCTCAAGGCGGGACGATAGCGGGGGTGACGTAATGCGCGAAAGCGAGATCAGTGGCATTCTTTGTCCTTCCCCCTGGACCGAACTTTCCTTCCGGCCAGACGCAGAGAACCTCGGGTGTGTAGACAACTGAAACCTTATGCATTACTGAGCCTTTCACTAGTCCCTCATGCTCGGCGTCCTCGAAGCAGATCGTACTCATGTCG
Source organism: Mycena capillaripes (assembly GCA_029204075.1). Taxonomy (NCBI): domain Eukaryota; kingdom Fungi; phylum Basidiomycota; class Agaricomycetes; order Agaricales; family Mycenaceae; genus Mycena; species Mycena capillaripes. Next base: position 2,391,540 of record JARHKZ010000011.1, on the reverse strand, counting down.
CAAACCTTGAGACGCAGATCCTGGTTTTAGAGCGGGCGCTTTTAGCGTTGCAAACCGAGAAAGCTCTAGTCCAAGAGAGACTCGATTCCTATAAATATCCGGTGTTGACCTTGCCGAGCGAAATCGTGTCGGAGATCTTTCTGCATTTCCTGCCGACCTACCCCGGACGCCCACCGTTGACAGGACTTTTTTCGCCAACCGTTTTGACCCACATTTGCCATAAATGGAGAGAAATAGCCATTGCCACTCCCATGCTTTGGAGGGCGATAACGTTTTCCGAACGACATTCCCATATATTCAAAACCTGGCTGAATCGGTCGGGCTGTTGCCCGCTTGCTTTCAACCTTGTTGATTGGAACGCCTCAACCGAGGTCTTTGCGTCAGCCACTTTGCATTGCGCACGCTGGGAATACTTCAAATTGACACTTTACCGCTCACCATCTGATCTCCACTCGCTTGACGGCCCAATGCCTCTGCTCCGGTACCTGGATTTGTCGCTTGGAGTGCAGTCGGACCCGATCGTCACTGTTGCCCTTCGAGAAGTGCCGTTGCTAAGGACTGTCATTTTCGATGCGAGTGCCGCTGCCAGCGTCACCTTACCATGGGCGCAGTTGACTTCGCTGACTCTGAAGGGAATATACCCGCGCGAATGCATCCCAGTTCTACAGCAGACATCTGAACTGTTGTATTGCAGGGTGAACCTCTACTGTCCTGAGGATGATCAACTTCCTCTTCCGGATATTCGTCTTGTGCACTTGGAAACATTGGTCTTGAGCCAATCAGGCTCCACCGCAATCACAGGATATCTCGAGACCTTGATCGCCCCTGCGCTTTGTAGCCTCCAAATCCCGGAGGTGTTCCTTGATCCGAATCCCATCGATTCGCTGACAGCATTCATATCGAAATCGGGCTGCGATCTAAAGTCAGTGGACATCACTGGCACAATATCAATACCGGAAGACTCCGAGTCTTACCGCAGAGCATTTCCATCAATTCAAAACTTACTTCTGAATGGCTGGTCGTGTGACCCTAATAACGCACAATAGTGTTCGTTCTGCGCTTCTTTCGTCTTCGTGCCACTTACCACCTCCTTCAGGTAACATGTTTACCCGTGCTATATCCACCATTCCGTACATTTATTTGCTGCTTTCGTGGCCTCCTCGAAATTCAATCGTCTGGGTTTCATTTCTGACATCCATCTTCTGATTATTTCTGCCAATTCATGTGCACAGTCCCGACCACTCCTATTGCTAAAGCTTAGAGGGTTTCTTGCGTGCGAGCATAGTCTGCGTAACTATGAATATTGAGGCACTTGGACTACCACGTCAAAGCTTTGTCTCCTCCACTCGTGGTTTATCGCGATGTCCTAGGCGCGATGAAGTCTGATTGGATCGTCCTCACGTACATGGCCTCACGGCCGTTTAGAAACTCGCAGTCATTTCCAGTATGGGAAATTTTTGCGATACTGGCGTTTGACCGCTTCAGATTGCTCGAATATTTCATGCACGGAACGTACGCTGTAGAGCATGCGATAATGCCAAGGTTCGTCTACTCGGTTTAGTGAAATTTCATAAAACCAAGTTTACCCTATGGTGCGCTCACATCGCGTTTTTGACAGTTCTCTTGTTTGATCTTGTCTGATCTTGTACGGCACCGTACAAGTCCGGACAAGCCCAAAAAGAACGCAAGTCCGCAAGACCACCGGCCATGTCTAAAATTCCACAAGACCCCCCAAAAAAACTTTTTTGGGACCTATCCCATTTGGTTCTAGGCATCATTTCTGCCATTTTTTTTTTTTGCTACAAGACAAAAAGATCGAAAGTTCGCCAGAGTTTTGTCATCTTGCTGATGCAGATTCAGAAAAGAGAAGCGTTCAAGCGATGCTCCAAATGCGGGGAATTATATTACTGTTCACGAGATGCCAGGTGGTGGATTGGAATGCGGACCGGTGAATCGTGCAAAATCTATGGATTCTTTCCGAGGGCGTACGTGTTCTCCTAAAGCTCCATTCTCTCACTTAATCCCCATAGGCAAACCGCTTGGCACGCAGGACATGGCCTTTTTACATGCCCTCATCCAGTGGGATTACAAGGCCGGCAGATTCAACTTATTCATGAACATGATTGGAAGGCTCTCATACAACCTGGATAAGCCCACCATCATCGAGTTCGACTACACTAAAGGGTTGATTGTGCTTTCCGTTACATCGGTGGCTCGAGTCGATACGAGTAATGGGAGAATGGAGCTTCAACCTGTAGAAGTAATCCACGGGTCACGGACGCCTGCCAGGATATTCCGAATGCGATCTAACCACTCCTCGTCGACGATGTTTTGATCGCTGAGGCCAGCGAGCTCGCTCTATTTGGAGCAACATCCAGACATATATGGACCTATAAAAATTGTGCGCCCAATGTAAATGCCATTATTTATTAACAATTTGCTAGAGTTTAGGCAGTACATAGTAAGAGGTTTTTTATAGAACATCCGCACCCTGCGATCGATCGATGCGGCGATACAGGCATGACACACTTGCGCTACAGCACTTTTTCGCCAATCTATCAGCAAGGGTCGAGCTCTGCCAGTGGCTCCAGTCTCCAGCGGGGCGCGCCTGACCTGCTTGCCGCAGCTCCTCTAACACAGGTATGTTCAGACCAACTCTAATGATACTCCCACTCACCTCACGTGTCCACCTCCAACAGACGTACACACCCTATCCGGAAGAGTGGGATGGGACGTCCTCACCACCCCAGCACAAAATGCTTCCACTTTCCCCACATTATCCGGCGTTCAACAACCTCAGCCATATGTCGTCCTATCTGTCCTCCGCCCCCCCCTAACGCTGCCAGCGATCTTGGGACGTCTACTCCGCAACCAACCGCCAAAATTGTAGTCAAGAATCCTAACGGAAACGAGGTTGATTTGCGAAGGTTTTCCAAAAGAGCTCCTTCCCCCAAGGCGTCATCTGCATCGACCACCTTGGCATCATCATTTCTCCTGGCCCTTCTCCACTCCGACTCTTCCGGCACATCTATTTCTCAAGGTGCTCTGACTCCGCGGCCAGCCAAAGTCGTGCTCAAGAATGGCGATGGAATCGAGATTGATATAGACAAACTCAAACTCGCCACGCCATCATCCGCAAAGAGCACCTCTACATCCTTCCCACCTTCTTCGCCCTCCCTCCTGAGGGCCCATGCTAGCACCTTCGTCCCCGAAGGTATTCAACGGCCGACGGCCAAAATCTCAGTCAAGGCTCCTGACGGAACGGAGATTGTTGTGAACAAATTGAACCCCACCCCACCGTCATCTGCGTTGCTTCCTTCTCCGTCTTCCGTCCTCCTAAACGCCGATGCTAGCGCATTTGTTTCCGGAGGATTAACGACCCAGATTGTCTTCAATAGTGCCGACGCACCAATCGATGATCCCCATTTACCGCAGCCAGCTTCAGATCGGATCCTCCCACTCGGACATCATACAGCCCATTGAACGCCGATGCTGACACCTTTATTCCCGGCGCCCATACTAAACCTGTCGTTTACAGAGGTACCCAGCGGTCCGCCAACATCATTTTTAAGAAAACCTGACGGAACCGTGATCGATTTGAACGGGTTGAAGTCCCACAATCAGACTCCGCCGCCCACTCTCGCATTGGCGAAGAGCTCGTTTTCTCTCACTTCATTCTCCGTGCCTCGCAACGCCGACGCGAGAACATCTGTGCCGACGTCCAAAATTGTACTCAAGAACGCTGACGGAACAGAGGTCAATTTCGAACATTTAAAACAGCAAGCTCATCGTACCACACACGTAGCTTCATCGCGTCTAATTGCCGCGGGTCCCGAAACAGGCAGCCCAGGTGGTAAAAGCCCGACAGTGGAAACACCGATGGAGAGCGCAGACCCGCTGCAGGGGCGGATTGCTGAAGTTGAAGAGAGGAACAGGCTGGGCTCAGTGGCAAAGTGCGGGATAAGATGAGCCAGTCCGCAAACTTGAAGCGCCTCTTCAATAGTACAAAAACAGAGTAAGCAACCCACTTTTCAATGTTTTTATCGAATGATTCCTTGATATACTTCGTAGGAGGACGGATTTCCAGCGTATACTCAATGCTGCGATCCGTCATTTGGGTCCAGAACCATCCTTGCTGAAGGAGCTAAACTTGTTGGTCGCCCATTGCCAGATTGTCGTCGTGGATATCGACCCACCGCATTTTGTCGACCCACCACACTTTTTTGGTATTCACCAACGGTCTGAATCATTCGTCATCGTTGTCGGCGAAGCCAAAAAGTCGGCCAAGGGCTCGACTCACTGGGATAGCCGTTCAGTGCGAAACGAACTCCAGAGTGCGAAGTTGGATGAACTCCCGACATTAATTATCGAGCCTAAGTCACTTGCCTGGGCGGGTGCCTTAATGGAAATACTCCTTCTCGAAATTGTAAGCTTCGTAGTGTTCGATGAACCAACCCTCATTTTTTTTCTTTCTCACAGGACCGTTTTCCTTCCCTTTATGAAAACTGCGAGGTTGATGAGTCGTATAGACGGCGATGCATTCGCTGTTTGCGGCGTTTGTCGAGCCGTTGCTCTCGTCTTCCACCATCATATTTCCTCTATGATGTCAAAAAATGTGGAGAATATTGTGTTACCGGCGGCGGTTTTGCGGTCAGCTATGGTCAGCCAGTCTTCAAGAAGATGGTCTCATTCACATTTGACAGGATATTTGGAAGGGCCAACTGGGTGATTCAAGCAAACCAGTGGTTTGCTTGAAGGTTTGTTTGAAGGTTTTGCGGTATCATTTGAGCCCGACGCATAAACAACTTGGAAAAGGAAAGCTCTTCCAATCAACGGCCGACGTCCCTGATGATAAGAATGGTGTACCTGCAGGACTTTTGTCGAGAAGCCCTGTACTTAAACCACCCCAACATCTTACCTTTCTTTGGCGTTGACGACATAGTGTTTCAGCCTTCGTTCTGTTTGATATCTCCCTGGATGGAAAATGGCAATCTCATAGGCTTCTTGAAAGAGAACCCCGATTTCGACCGACATAAAGCTGTACAGCCTACCTTCTTCTGTTCGATCTTGTAACGGACATTTTCGGCTGTAGTTGACCGATACAGCACAAGGAATGCTCTACCTGCATGAACTTGATCCTCCGATTGTTCACGCTGACATTCGTGCGGTAGGTGTTTTTATCTTCGGTATTCCACTCTGCGATGTTGCTTTTTAGGCAAACATCCTCGTAAAAAGTGATCTCCGTTGTTGCTTGGCAGATTTTGGCCTCTCGACACCCACATGGATTACCATCACCTCTGTCCGCTCAGGGGGCTGCGTGCGATGGATGGCACATGAGATACTCGGGCGCACATCCCGGACCCTTCTCCCCCGAGGGACATATTCGCATTTGGGTCCACCATGTTCGAGGTGGATCATACACATGCCAGACCGACTGCTTTTCACCTCCCTTCCAGGTATTCACTGACCAATGGCCATTCCACACACTATCAGAAGGTCTTGTCATCCACGAAGTGCTCGCTGGGGAACGTGCCTCGCAGCCGCCATCGCAAGAAGTGCCCAAAGACGCATGGGCGGTCATCAACTCGTGTTGGAAGCATGACCCGAATGAGCGTCCTTCTCCGAGACAAATTCTTGAAGACCTTGGTGTTCCTCCATCTCCGATTCACGCACTTCTACGTCCACCTGGTGAGAAAATCTCACCGACTCCTCCCCTCTCTCTGAGATTTTCACCAGGCCATGATCTTGATGTTGATTCCCTGCGCGAGAAATTACGGTGCGTCGTATTGAGACTTTTTTTGAGAGAAGCTACGACATAACACTCGTCATTTTAGATCAGACAAGGCATACCTGCTTCAATTGATTCCAGTCGGCAAAGAGATGCCCATCGACGCTTTCCTCAATATCATCGAGGAAGAATTGAACCCCATCGAAGCCCACCTGAACAGTGCTCCTGACAGTCCCTTCGACCTCGTCACCGCTCTAACATCTGAAATCCGGAAGCCCATACCGCGTCTCGTTGATGAAGCCGATCCTGAGCTTCCTATTGATGTCCAGGAAACAAAGTACAAGTGGGTCCCAAACTCGGTTCACGCTCTTCGTGTCCAATACTTATGTACTTCATAGATCCGATCGCGACTATCTAGGACTATCTTCGTCGATTGTTGGCCATCGACACTCAAATTCCTCGCAAAGCTTTTATCGATGCCATCAACAAGGAGCTCAAACTAATAAAAACACACCTTCAAGTTATTCAACTGGAAACAAACTTGAGTGGGGGTGGAACTGCTACGAGGAACGTACAGCCTGTATCGGTGATACCTCGCGTAATACAGCGATGAGTTTTCATCCAGAGGCCATGTAAACCGGACGAGAATTACGATGTGTTGCCTCTGGGTCAGCCTAGGTGACCTAGGATAATCGCTCGAGATTGCCTCAGGAAAAGATCAGCGGAGATGCGACATGAGATCGGCGATGCCGGAGGCAAAGTTTTTAAAATAGATCTTCTGCCGGCGAACTGGTCATTGAGGAGGAGGAAGCCGGGTCGGTGGAAGGCCCAGGTGGGAGATGTTGAAATTTAGTCCCTTCCAAGCCAATTGCAAGCCTTCAATAAAATCAACTTTGGAAAACTGGTATGTGATGGTTGAGAAATTTTACATCCCAAAAGTCTAAAATTAGTAACCCAGTTGGCCTAGTTTGGATAGAGGCGAATGCTCAAGGGGTGTCAGATCTCTGGATCGGGCATACCCATCAGCTCGCGTGGCGGCTGTGCAAAGCTTACGTACCTTGCCCTTTTGGGTCGCGCAGCACAACGGCGCGACCCATTCTCTCCAATTCACACTATCAGTTCCTTGCGATTACTTTGCCTAAGCATTTTGAGAGACATACCTGCCCCAGATTTCTATTTCCCAAAATTCAGGCCATAAAAAGATAAAAAAGACTCGGTTGTTCGATCCGTTGATGAACCAGCTAGGATATTGAAGTGGGAAGCCAAAACAAGATGAACTGATCGTATAGAGTGGGATGGACCTCCAATGGGTCAACCTCCAGAGTGCCGGTGCTAAATGCAACGCGATTGAGGGCGCACGACGCGCGAGCAACAGGATGCTGTACACTTTCCCCATCTGTGGGGGTCTTCGGATCAGTCTGACCGATCCAGAGATCTGACACCCCGTGCGAATGCTGATGTCGTGCTGTTCAGGTCACGCCGCCCAGCCTCGGCAGCGCCTCCGCGCCAAGCCTTGCGCCGAGTATCAAAGGTTTAATAAGGTTCACAGCAGTACATGTTGCCACCACTCACTCGGAAATGTTGCAAGGGAGCTTCTGGAGAGCGCGGCCATGTCGGCTACTCAGTTCTTTGAACGAAGAGAATGCAACATTTGACATGATTCATCACGATTACGGTGGAGTTTCTTTTTTTTTGATGATCATGATCTAGAGGCAGTACCGCAGTTGTTACCGTAATTTCCTCACTCAGCCTTTTCCACTCTGCACCTCCCCGCGCACGCCCCAGCGCACGACCGTCGATGTGCCGTTTCTGCAAGGGGACCTTGTTCGTCGCGCTTCCTCAACACGGTCACGACTTTACCTAATATCCTTATTCCAGGGTAACCGCCGTACTCCTGGGGTTCTGTGCACCCGGTGTTTGGCCGTTAACAATAACTGGGCCGGTGCCTTCAGCCCACCCCAACGGCACTGTAACGTTCACCTGGACCAAGGACCCCACTGACCCAGCGTGCGTTCGTTTGCTCGTAAGATTTCGTGGTTGAAGCTAATAACGTCGTCGCATAGGTTAATCGAGATCGACGTCGACGAGGCGCTCAACAGTGTACGCACTGTCCTTCCTCGATCGTATTGGTGGCTGACCCCGTTTCCTGTAGCTTCTATCAACAGACGGTTATTGGATCGCACCTAATATAACGACGGCGGATGGCACCGCTACGATTGGGCTTAATGACCTTTCAGTCGGGTAACGTTCCACATTTCCACATAATATCCTCGATGTAACGCTGCCATGACAGAACGCACCTGGTAGCTTTCTCCAGCAACGATGGCTTCCAAGTCTTGGCCAAGGGCAGCCTCGAAATCGTTGCTATCGGATCTTCTTTATCAGTCCCTGCTTCCACCTCGAGTGCGCCTCCGTCGTCCTCATCATCCCCTCCTTCCTCTTCGTCATCCCCCCCCACATCCTCGTCCAGCTCGCAGTCGTCCTCTTCCTCTTCCCCGTCCCAAACCAGCCCTCCAAAGTGCGTCCCCTCCATCACCGTGCCCATATGAATCCCTGTATTCACGTATCCTCATAGCCCAGTTCCAAAACACACCAACGTAGGCGCCATCGCCGGAGGCGTCGTCGGCGGCCTCGTGGTTATCGTTCTCGCGCTCCTGGCCTGGTGGTACCTACGCCGCCGGCGCACCTCCTCCGCCTACGCTGCACCAGACCAGGCCTCCCCCGGCGAAATCACGCAATTCCTGGCGCCGCCAGTGGCGGTCGGCAGCGCGCTCGGCGGTGAGTGAATGTCCCTCCTCTCTCTCTGGCACGACACTAAGTAATCGTGGCTTGCCATTCACAGGTGCATCTGCGGCGCACAACAGGTCCAGGTCCGATGATGAGTTCCGGCCCTGGGAGGAAAATGACGCGCAGACGCGCGCGGGCTCGTCCGTATACGTGCCCACGCAAGCAAGCTCGTCCGCATACGTGCCCACGCAAGCAGGCTCGTCCGCAGGGACGTCGGCGTTCTCGCCTAATGCTGCGCAGACATTCTCGTCCACATCAGCGCGTACGCCTGCGCTCTCGTTGGTCGGCACGACGGGTAAGCCCACTTCTCTACCCTGTTCTATATCGAACTATACTCATACTGCTCCCCCCTTCCCTTTCCAGCGCCCTCCGACTCCGGCTCGTCATCGCGCGGGATCCCCGCCCCCGTTCCCGTACCCAATCGCGGTCCGCCTCGCGACCGCGATCGCAAGGGGGCTGCGCCCGTCGTCATGCGGTGGGATAGCGCGGGGGCCGGGGGCGCAGCTCAGCCAGAGCCCACCGTGGGGCCCTCGCGCGAGGAGCTCCTTCAAGAGGTGCAGAGGCTGAGGGAGCAAATTGATGATGCGCCGCCTGAGTATCCTGGGCCTGGGTGATCGGGGGCTTTCGTGCCCTGGCGTTAGATTCGGCGGATTCATGTCGATGTACTACTATTTATACTTGACGAAAATTCGGACGACCCTGGAGGGTACTTACACCATGCTTTTTGTGTTACATTCATTCATATTTTACTTATGTACTATACATTATTTTCACGAATTTTCATGAAAAGGGCGATGAATGATATCGATACTGTAGACATGCGCATTTGTTCGATTTTGCACGGATCTCCGCGTCCTTCAAGTTACTGGAGGAACTGCTCAAGGCGGTGTCCAGCAAAACTATGATGCTTCCACAGCATTATCATGACGGGGATTCCATCTCGTCGACACCCAATGCTTATTCTTTATCCTCCCGGATTGGTACTTGATAGATATTCCTGACAGAATCCAATTGAAATGCCCAAGTCCAAATTCGCGAAGGCTGTTGATCGTCTGGTCGAATTTCTCCTACTGCTCTTCTTGTGCTTTTACAGCATCTACAGTATTGTTACTCTCTGTTGCGGGTGGCGCAAAGTAACATGCGTGAGGAAATCAAAACCTATACGCGACCCACCGCCTCTCCCGACAAATCGCATCGACATTCACCGGAGGCCACCGATGCGCCAACAGGCTATGCGCCGGAGGACCCTGTGGAAACAGCGCCCAAGCTTTCGGCTTCTCGAGTTGCCTTTAGAACTGCGGCAGTGTATCTACGAGTACGCGTTGGGCGGGCGCGTTATCCGCCTTGAACTGGTCATATCTGAATACCACCTAAGACACTTGGTTGTCCGGTCGACGTGTTACATACATGCCCATCCACTCCCCCAACGAACCGGAAAAGTTCCCGCCGACATAATCCCCGCCGCCTTACTGCTGACATGTCGGCAGGCGTACATCGAAGCGCTCCTGCCTCCGGATATCCGTAGCATTCATATAATCCACTTGCACCTAAACGACCTGACAGGCCCGGCCTGGACCGTCCAGCGGTGTTTTCGCTACTTCAGGAAATGCGCCTCGATAGTCTCGTGGTGAAATTCAAGCGGCGCACAACCACGAAGTCAGAACTCTTCTGGTCACACTCCGCTGTGCTGGACAGTGAATGGGGCGGCTCTCTCCTCAGTACCAGGGGATTGCGCCGGTTCGAGCTCTTCTCTACTTTGAAAGACGGATCTCGGGAACCTCACTGGCAGGATATCGCACAGAGCTTTGATGGTCGGGTCGGGGGCAGATGAGATGTCTATGGTGTTTCTGAGGGAGAAGGAAGAGAGGAAGAAGACCGAGTTACAGCCCTTTGCAGTACCGAAGGCGCGGATCGGAAAACTTCTGTTTTGGGATGTTTTCAGAGAATTGTCCATAACTCAACCAGTTCTCCACCAATTGAGATGAAATATAGGTAGATCTGTCAGGCTAATTCATATGCAATGAGTGATAGAAATCAATTCATGAAAATATTATGTATTCAGTAATGTGTGGTTTTGGGCTGTTTTCGCACTGAATGCCATCTAGCATCACTGCGGGGATCAAAAGCTGTTACATGCAGGAAAAGCGTCTCGGATCTTGTTCCCTAATCCGAAGGCACTTTTCCCAAAAATGTAAAATTTTGTGTAAAAGTTCAACTTTTTCAGCAACTGTTACCTTTCGAAATAAACGACATTTTCCGTGTGGGAAAGTTTGTGGGAAAAGGTTGGCTTTTCCCCCAACTCTTTCGGACAGGAAAAGTAAGACCTTTCCGACACGGAAAAATGTCACTGCTTTTTCATTCGGGAAAAGTAGATATTTTTCGGGGTGTAAAAGTTTCGGGAAAACACAAAAAAATCCCCCAAAAAATCCCGGCTGAATAAGTAAGGGCCTGTTCGGCTGCCATATCTATAAGTCATATCCATATCCAATTTCCTTTTGAAGGACTGTGGGAATATGCAACTGATAACCTGTCAGTTTTGGCATGTCACATCAACCGCGGTAGCCGAAGGGAGCCGCCACGTTCAGGACATCGGTCAGCATCCCGCCTGCTACCATTTGGACTCAACTTGGACAATCTTGACGTCAAATATTGAGCCTGTTATCATAGTTAAGGCTCATTGCTGTAAATGAAAGAAATTACCAATTTTTCTGAGCAGGAAAGCCACCTACATCTATTTGCCGCCGTTGTCGACGATGCTGAGAGTCGCTAGAGGATGGTTGGCGATGTTCAAGCCTTGTTTGATGGATGTTCGGAAATCTTCGGACATCTGAAACATCTGATGTGACACGAGTCGGATCTTCCGTATAAGGAAAATGGATATGGATATGACTTATGGATATGGCAGCCGAACAGGCTCTAATAATTTTACGCCAAGGAAAAGTCAAACTTTTCCGCCAAGATTTTCCGCCCCGGAAAAAGTAGCGCCTCGCTGCGCGCGCACTCAGAGACTCGCTACGCGCACGCTAGCGCGCACTCAGAGTACGCGCAGTGAGCGCTCAGAGTGCATGCTGCGCCCGCGAAGCGTCTCCAGTCGCGCAGCGGGCTCTTGTGCGTCGAGGGTCTATCTTTGAGCAGAAAAAAAATCACTTATGTACATACGAGTCCATCCATCCATCTTGCCCTACTTAAGTACTACCCAAAGGCGTGCAATTCGCACTTTCCCCCGCATTCTCGCCCCCACCCTCGCCGTCGCATAAAGCATCCACCCTCGGCCTCGGCGCGAGGATGAAGCACTTCGCCTCGCTGCGGAGCCGCAGCCAGCGCAACGACAAGCCGCCGAGTTCGTTCGTAGGAGGGCAAACCCTTGCGCCGTGCTTCACTGTTGTTTGCGGGGGTATGCGAGGCTTCGTCGTGGGGAGTGGGACGGAACGGTGGGGGTGGGAAAATAAATTAAGCGTAATAATGGTTGGTTCTGTAGTGTAGTATATGTAGTACTTAAGTAGGGCAAGATGGATGGATGGACTCGTATGTACATAAGTGATTTTTTTCTGTTCAAAGATAGACCCTTGACGCACAAGAGCCCGCTGCGCGACTGGAGACGCTTCGCGGGCGCAGCGTGCACTCTGAGCGCTCACTGCGCGTACTCTGAGTGCGCGCTAGCATGTGCGTAGCGAGTCTCTGAGTGCGCGCGCAGCGAGGCGCTACTTTTTCCGGGGCGGAAAATCTTGGCGGAAAAGTTTGACTTTTCCTTGGCGTAAAATTATTACTTATTCAGCCGGGATTTTTTGGGGGATTTTTTTGTGTTTTCCCGAAACTTTTACACCCCGAAAAATATCTACTTTTCCCGAATGAAAAAGCAGTGACATTTTTCCGTGTCGGAAAGGTCTTACTTTTCCTGTCCGAGAGAGTTGGGGGAAAAGCCAACCTTTTCCCACAAACTTTCCCACACGGAAAATGTCGTTTATTTCGAAAGGTAACAGTTGCTGAAAAAGTTGAACTTTTACACAAAATTTTACATTTTTGGGAAAAGTGCCTTCGGATTAGGGAACAAGATCCGAGACGCTTTTCCTGCATGTAACAGCTTTTGATCCCCGCAGTGCATGCCCAGAAAATGTCCCAGTGACCTAATACTTTGAGAGGAATTACATGTTTACCTGAGGAAACATGTGATAGAGCCAAATTATATATAATGCCTAGATAAATGTAATCCATACAATATTTCTGAATGTCAAAACTGCCAAATGTATCCAATGGAGCTAGAGGGACTGAAACAAAACTTCCTGTACTTTTGGCTCTATCACATGTTCTCTTAGGCATACATGTTGTCCCTCTCAAAATATCACGTCACTGGGACATTTGCTGGGCATACTAGATGGCATTCAGTGTGAAAACAGCCCAAACCCACACATTACTGAATACATAATATTTTCATGAATTGATTTCTATCACTAATTGCATATGAATTAGCCCGACAGATCTACCTAAATTTCATCTCAATTGGTGGAGAACTGGTTGAGTTATGGACAATTCTCTGAAAACATCCCAAAACAGAAGTTTTCTGATCCACGCCTTCGGTACTGCAAAAGGCTGTAATTATGAGGGACAGAATATAAGTAAAAAAGAAAGCCGACATTACAGCAGATGGCAGTACCGAAGACGCGAATCAAAAAAAAAAAATGCCATTTTGGACAGTTTTTGATTCTGGCGACCGATTTGCCCATAACTCAACAAGTTCTGCACCGATTACAATGAGACCTAGGTAAATAATTCGGCCTAATTAGTGATAGGAAGAAATCTTGAAAAATATTATATTCTACATTTCTGATAAGTGAGGTCTGTCCGACCGCAGATTCCATCTCCTAAGGTCAGATCTTGTCCAAACGTGCTGAATTTTTGGGAAGGGGTGCCCATATGTGTATCTAGTAAGGTGATAGAGCCAAAAATTACTAATAATTATATGATCAGAACTAAATCTGTGTTGCTGATACAAAAAAGCCCGCAAATGAGGGATTCAAGGCAGATTGGGAAATATGTATACGTTTGGCTCTATCACCTCATTCTAAATGTGTCGAAGTATCCCATACAAAAAATCTAACTCATTTGGTCAAGATTTACAGCTCATTGCAGTACCGAAGGCGCAGATCAGAAATGTGCTGTTTTCGCATGTTTTCAAAGAATTGTCAATATCACAGTGAGTTCCCCACTGGCGCTCATGAAAACTATATAGAAATACTCAGTTAATTTACGCGGAATTAGTGATAGAGAGAAATTTGTAAAACTATTACATATTCAATAAAATTGGTTAAAAGAGCCATTTTGTGGATGAATCTAACATATAAGGTTCTAGATACATCCAAATGATGTAGATTTTTGCCACAGAGACGTTTAATACATTCTGAAGGATGTTATAGAGTTTAATTCACACACAGTTCAGCTGTGGGTTCAAATATCACAATAATTTTTGACTGTAGGTACTGCCTGTTGTCCTGACGTGTTTACGAGAATGATATACCACACTTTTCAGAATTCTGACTCTATCACATCCTTCAGAATGTATTTAACGTCTCTCTGGCAAAAATATACATCATTTGGATGTGTCTGGAACCTTGTATGTTGGATTCATCCACAAAATGGCTCTTTTAACCCATTTTATTGAATATATAATATGTTTTACAAATTTCTCTTTATCACTAATTGCGCATGAATTAGCTGAGTATTTCCATATAGTTTTCATGTGTTATATACCGAGTTTTAGAAGGAGGAGACTAGACAGAATCCGGACCAGCATCCGCACCGGAAACAACTGGAACCGGAAAACTCGAATGGCTGTTCTCACAAGCACCACATAACTTGGCTTGGGTGTGCAACTGTTCGGACTCCTAGGCCTAAACAAAACAGGAAGGGAAAGGAAGGTGTGACTCCATGGTAGGGAGGTGAACGTAGACCCGGTCTGGCCCGAAGATGTGCCGGAAACAATTGGAAACGGGACGGAGTGGCGTAGGAAGCCAAGGGACATAGGACCAAGGTGAAAACAGGAAAAGACCGGAAACCCGGAAAGTCCGGATCGATCCGGAAGCGAAAGCAAGGAGAGTGAAGGGTGTCCAGAGCCAAATGGATGATTCTGGAGTCCAGACGAGGATAAGGAAAAAACTCAGTCCATGGAGGAAGGCATGGAATAACTCTAATTTTCCAGCTAAAGTACAGAGCGTATTCTAGCTGAGATTTATAGGACATAGGACTATTGTAATCATAGATGGGGATACATAATGTGACTGGGCAGCATAACAATAGGAGTGCATACCAATGGGGACAAAGAAGAGAACTTGAGGACAAGACAAAAAGAAAGAAGAACAGAAGTCCGGATAAACGGGAAACACTCAGTAAACCTTCATAGCGTAAAAACCCGAGGTTCCAAAGTATCTGCGAGCATCCGGAAGGCCGGGAACCGGAGACCGGAAACCGGTCTGTGACCAGGTGTGACCGGCATGACCAGGTGCGACTGGATAGAGTGGCACAAATATAACATCATGAGCACCAGTGGGGAACCCACTGAGATATTGACAATTCTGTGAAAACATGCGAAAACAGTACATTTCTAATCCGCGCCTTCGGTACTGCAACTGGCTGTGAGCTCAGTAGTCGGAATTTTGCAGCAGACAGGCCACACATATGAGAAAATGCGAAATAATATATTTTTGGTGATGTGTTTTTATCATTAATTGCGCCTGAATTAAGGTGAATTATCTACCTAGGTTTCATTGTAATTGGTGCAGAACTCGTTGAGTTATGGGTAAATCGGTCACCAGAATCAAAAACTGCCCAAAACAGCATTCTTTTGACTCGCGCCTTCGGTACTGCACTATTACGATTAGATATGGGACCAAAACCTTAAAATTATATTATGATTACAGTACATTACGGCTCGGGGGTGTATTTAATCATAATCTTCCAGCCTTAGGATGAAGCAATACAACCTTTCAGTAGCTGTATTTGGGAAGCCCTAGACCACATCAATTTTACCCCACTACAGTTGGATTTTTTACAACACTGGCTGACTTTCCATATGCTTAGAAAATTCTCAGAGAATATCTGAGGGGTGCCAGTCATGCTGTCAGGGCGATTTAGTCCAAAAATCTACAACTTTTGGTCTCCCATAAGCCACCGTACAGAATAGATTGTACTTCAGTTTATATCTTATATTGTTTGACGTCAATCATCAGCGTCTCTTTCTCACCCTCCATCTGACACGTCCCAGCATGTCCCACCATCAACAACATGGATCTCGATGCGTTAATTCTTTGCCGACAGCTAGAAGACCGCGAGGAGGACTAAATCCAGGATGAAGAGCTCATGGCTGGAACAGCAATGGCAATTCTACTGCTTGGAGCTATTGAGTCCTACAGACTGCGAACACAGCGACGTAAACCAAGCCGGTTTTATCTGTGCTGTTCCCAGTTGGCTCGAAATCTCCGGGGACCTACAGCATGGCAGATCCTATACAGGAGTCGCAGTGACCAGGCATACATCACAACAATGGGGTTTGATGAACATTGTTGGACATTGGTTGTGACGGCCTACCCAAAAGAGGGATGAGTACCGCTGAAATTCATCTATTCAGAAGTGAAATAGTCTAGAGGGGGGTAGCGACCCCTCTTCTAGATTCCATTAAATTTAAGCTCTATTGGAGGGTACGAGGTGACAGCTGCGAGATCTGAACCCGATGGGGTCCTGACAGCTGCCCCGGCATCTCGGCAAAATGACGAAAAAAAAAATGCTCCGGAATTTTGCTAGCCTTATGGAAAGTCAACCACTCTACTTGGTGTCAGCTGGGATGCAAGAGAAAAAAATCAACTCGCTGGCACGACAGTGCCGGCATCAGCTAATGCCGCCTATGTCGAGTTCCCGAGAGTTGTCGGCAACACAAGTGACCCCTTGCAATTGTCACGGCCGGCCTTCTAGTAAGTTCCATCCCAGTTCTGTTGATTTCAATTCGATTCCTGGCCATTTGAACATGTACCGTGAATAACACCATATGCGGCCGTATTTTCGACGGCTATAAATGGCGTACGATACGGCAAAACCCGTCCTGTCCAATGGAGGGGTGGAAGGCCGACGGGATGGAACGGGACAGGACAGGTGCCGTCTTACGGAAGCCGTATAACCATCTCTTACAGTTCGGGCCTTGTGTCCTTGAGGTCGGGAGCAGTTTCATCAAAAAAAAAAAAAAAAAACTGTGTACTTCGAAGTGAGATCCAATCTCAGCTATTTCTATCTGCTGTTTCTCAATCTTGGAAGACACCCGGTGCCCATTTTTCTGTCCCTGGATATTATTGCCATCTACGATTCTTGTCAATCCGTCAATCTCTACATTCAATTAATTCATTTACTTACCATACTTCTTTTGCTATCCCATTGGTGCCATGGATCGAAATCGGCACTCTAAATATATACCAAAGAGTTGGGCAGGACCGTGAACGCGCCCTTTGACTTCGACGGTACAACCACCGTTTGACCATGCAGAAGCCATTTTCTGCAATACTGCTTTTACTGCTGTCCGGTTCTATCATCGTGTTTTCTCTCAGCGGCTGCTCATTCTCTGCTCTCTGTGCATCCCTCGATGGATATGATCCGTTTGAAACCATCCATGCATTAATACTGATGCTGCTCGCAAAACTGCACCTTCCCTGGCATTCAATGTGGATGCGGGAGATTTTGTTGGTCTCGCCATTTTCAACACCGTGCACTATGGTCTTGATGAAGAGGGTGCACAAGACTACGCCAGGTTAATGCCAACCGGTGGCCACACTATTCACGGCCACTCTCTTCCATCAATTTAAATGCCTAGAAATCTATCACCAGGAGTACTTGAAAAAACCCCGCCCCACACCGACTCCCCTCCTTCGACACTGCTTAAATTATCTCCGACAAACGGTACTGTGCCACGCGGACACCAGGTTGGAATCTATAAAGAACCCGCAGGTTCAGTCCAGCAAGGAATATGAGACAGTCTGTCGGGACTGGACGCAGGTCTACAAGGCAGCGGAGGAAAATTATGTTGCGTATCAAGGACGGATCGATAGGGCATGAATTCTTGATGAATTATCGTTCACTGCAGTGAATCGGAGATATCAAACAGATTTTTTTCGCGAAGGGAACACTGTTGCCTCTATGTTCCTCGTCCGTTAGTCGATGGGACAATTCTCCGAATACAACTGAAATCATTTTTACATGTTGCATATGGAGCTGCAACCTCCCGAATCGAAGAGGTTCAACTTACGTGAATCCTAGTGATAAACGCCGTCTGTCATATGGGGAAATATTTTAAAAATAAATCTAAAGCCGATTCTCACGGACGCCGTTGTAGTTCCGAGACCGAATGTTGAACTTTCAACGGTGTTCTTTACCGGGGGTTCATCAGTTCAAAGCAGTCGAATATCAATCAAGGAAGCACATTGATACCCGCAATAGTGGGAGCCTCACTCCTTGATCTGTAGCGCTATTGCAGGCATGAGCTATGCATAATCATGATTGCGATGGATATAGTATGAAGATTACATCGGAGCTAGTATAAAGGATTTTGGACATCTTGCGTCAACCATCGTGTCAAGTCATCCTCAGTTGTTTCTAACTGTCCGCTCTTGCCACATCCAACATGTCCGACAACTCCAGTTCTGCTGGGCTCCCATCCGACGACTTCTTCTATGACAGCCTCAACTTGATTTCCTCCATGACTATTACGGCCGTGGCGTACGGTATTATGCTCACACTATGGGTCATCTGTGTCTATTTTCTGCGGCAACAAATTCGGACTGGCTCCCGTGACCGAGCTCGGTCTGCCTTCCTCTTGGGCTACATCTCGTTGAGGTTCATTTTCGGGACATTATATACAATTATGACTACACACGCGACGACGATCTCCTACGTGCAACACCGCGACTTTTCCGGAGGACCAGAGGTCTATAATAACTTCGTGCTGTTCTCAGCGCCGGTCAGCATCACGAACACAATCAGTTACATATTTAGCAACTGGATGGCCGAAGCTTTATCGGTTAGTTTGAGTTCGATTCTGAATTGGAGCCTATTGGTTGAACTTTCACACTAGCTCTGGCGACTGGCTGTACTATACCACAGATCGCCTTACACCAAATTGGTTGTCGCTTTCCCGGCTTTAATATATCTGAGCACGATAGGTCCCTCTTCTAAACGATGCCGTTTGTTTCACACTGACACCTCCTTGGCCACTGTAGCAATGGGAATAATGTTGATAATCCAAACAGCGCATCCACTTGGATCGCTGTGGGCCAATGGAACCCTCAACTTTGCGCTTCCGTATTTCACGTTGTCCGTTTCAATGACCGTAATTACGACGGTCATTATGATTACATGGTTGATCTTGGCAAGGAGAAGACTGCAACACCTCTTAGGTTTGTATTCTCATTCTGCATATAGACACTCACCCACACTCTGATAGGTTCTTCCGAGGACTCTGAACCGTATATCGGCATTGCAGCAATGCTGTGCGAATCCTGTGCACTCTATTCGATATTCTCCTTAATTTTTATTGCCTTGTACGCCGTGAACAATCCCGTTCAGTATGTTTTTTTCGCGTCGCTGGCAAACGTGCAGGTCAGTATGAGCCTGCATCTTCATTTGCGAAACTGCTAATCCCTTCGAGATTATCGCTCCACTTTTGATCATTTTCCGCGTCTCTCAGGGAAGGGTGTGGACTCGCACAACGGAAAAAAATCTTTCCTCTACAACTGAACGTTCAGGACCACACCGGAGCAATCCACAATCTGTCGCCCTGTCCTCTCTGGAGTTCACAGCCCCTGGTAGGTCCGTCGGTCAGTACACCAGGGAAAAAGCAGAACAGTTGGGAGAGGATCCGGGCTCAATTTGAGGGTGTAACCTTTGTCGAATACATATATAAGTACATGTCGTTGGCAGGTTTCAGGCTTGGAGAATTTTCTTATTATTCTTTTGGTTGGTTTTATGCTCATTTTTAAGGATAACTTGAGTGCAATGGTTCGGAAATGGAAAGATAGAGACGACGGATCGCTTCTTTCTTCCCCCCACGTGGCACCACAATTAGGCGCCCGGAATTGGCACAGGCGCCACCGACCAAGCGCGTCGCCCGACGCGCAATACAACACCGGAAGGCTTGTAACTCGACAGTTCAGTAGTAATAGATAAGATCCACAAAACAAGAGAAAGAGCGATGTCAGTCACTTCCAGGGGAACACCCCCAAGAATGACACCGCTGGATACCGCGACACTGAGAGATGTGCAAGCAAGAGTAGGAGAGCTCACAACGAGGCCTCAGCTCATAGAAGCCAATGACAAAGTAAGATTCGGCAACAAAGGTATAGTAGATGCCGCCACCGCGCAGGCGTACATGGAAGGAAGCAACTGGGTGGCAAAAGGGGCGCCATTCACCCGCACCGAACTGTTCTCGGTGCTACTCAAGATATCCCTGCTCCCGCAAACAACACTGAAGTCGATGAGCCACATGTTACGGGCACTGGCCTTCTTGGGCGAAGAGATCGGCGACACGCTATCAAACAAGATGGCTGTATCCGTAGGACAAGCACTGTCACCATTAGCGGACGGGATGGTAGAAGGACACAATGCATTCCGGGAAGAGGTACAGGGATTAAAAGGTGAGTCGGCCATTGCTACAAAGACGGCGGAGGAAATGAAAGAAGGTCTGCGCGCGCTGGAGGCACAGATGCGAGACCTTAAAAAGTCAGTGGAGACGGCGAGCACCGCAGCAGCAGCAGCGGCAGCAGAGGCAAAAACGGCAGCGACGACGGCCCCTGCACGGCCATCGTATGCGGCAGCAACAGCAGCCCCAGCGATTACAGCGGAGCAGGCGGGAATACTCGCAAGGGGGCTGTGAATGCGACGGCAGATACTTGTTGACAAGGCAGTAGATGCCACGGTGGACAGCCTAGCGACATTGAGCAAATTAGAGCTCAAAGAGAAAGCTAATTTGGCACTTACCATCATGACTGCAAAGCTAGAGGGGGCCACTTTCGTGGGAGCGACAAAACTGACGAACGGCGGAGTCGTATTTGACTGCAAAGATGATAAGACAGCAGACTGGGTCAAGAGCGGAGAGATCATGACCCAGTTTATGGCGGCGCTAGGGGGCTCGTGTGTATACAAGCCCCGACGAGTCGAGCTCATCGCAGAGATGATGCCTATCGAAGCACGCATCGAAGACGCGGGGACCTGGCGTCTGATAGAGAGCGACAGTGGACTGGGCAGCGGCGAGATAAGTGGGGCGCGCTGGGTGAAGGCGCCCCACCGGCAAACACCCACGCAAAGAGTAGCGCACCTAAAACTGGAGTTCAGATCAGCCGAGTCCGCTGACCATGCCATCGACAACGGCATATATTATCTAGGGCGACACCACAAAGTACGAAAATCGGAGGAGGAAGCGCGACGCTGCGCCAAGTGCCAGAGATACGACGGACACCTGGCGAACACGTGCAAAGCGACCGTCGACGTTTGTGGGCGCTGCGCAGCGGCACACCGGACTAGCGACTGCCCGACCACGGACTCCGGAGTCTTTTCGTGTTCAAACTGCAAGGTAAGTGGGCACGGCGCAGTGGATCGTGCGTGCCCGGTGTTCCAGAAAGAACAGCAGAGACGGAGGAGAGACCCGACTGCGGACCTGCGGTATATTCCAATGAACGACCCAAAGACGTGGGCAACCACGGCAGCGGCGAGTTATAGTAGGGAGAAATGGCGCTCGTGGCCCGAAAGAGGAAACACGGGGAGCGGACGCCTAGCAGGCGGACAGCCGGGACAAGGCGGAGGCCCCCGGACAGATAGCGGATGGGATGGGAGAAGAGCATTTATGATGACACATGGCAATGCAAGGGCAAACCCGTGGACAGGGGATGGTAGACAACAGCCCAAGGTAGCAGATGGCTTTAATCGGCAGACGCAACAGCACGGATTGCTGAATCAACCGGGGACGGGCACGGGGCCGAATGCGATGGCTATTGGCAGCGGGGACGTGAACAACAGAAACAATGGCAAGCAGGGCGAGGCGAGCGGGAGCGGCGCAGGAGGCACGAGCGGGAGTGACGCAGGAGGCGCGAGCGGGAGCAGCGAAGGAGGTGCGAGCGGGAGTGGCGCAGGAGGCGCGAGCAGGAGTGGCGCAGGAGGCGCGAGCGGGAGCGACACAGGAGGCGCGAGTGCATGGCAAGCCAGCAGGCCAGGGAGATTGAACTGGGTGGAGGATCCCTTTGGCCAGCAGTTCGGCAACCAGTCGACAGAGGAAGAGATCGCAGCAGGAGTGGCGAGGTCCCTCGAGCGGGGACGAGGAGCATCACAGGGCCCGGCCGCAACCGTGGACGGGGCACAATAAGCATGCTCGCAGAAGAAGATGCGCCGCCACAGAAGCTGAAGCTGTGGCAGCAAAACCTGGATCAGCGGTTGGATAACCAGCATGATTTACTACAGTCGATGGGGCAGGCTTACCATTTCGCGACACTCCAAGAACTGTATATCGGTCCGGACAATGTGACACGAGCAAATTCACATTGGTGCGTAGTATACCCATCGCAGCATGGAGAGGCGGGGAAGAGGACAAGAGCCGTGACCTTGGTGAGTACAGCGCTACCCACGGACTCATGGTCGCAAATACACGTGCCATCGGCGAACATGGTGGTGGTCGAGTTACGGGGAGATTTTGGCACCCTACGAATGGTTAACATCTATAATGACGGGGAGCATGACGAGACCTTGAAGGTCCTATGGGACTTCATGCTGCAAACGTGCACGCAACCGCAGCCACAAGGACCACTATACTACCTATGGATGGGGGATTTCAATCGCCACAGCCCTCTATGGGACAAATTCCGGAACTTGCACCTGTTCACCGCGGCCGCAGAGGAGGCAGTACACCTTCTGCTGCAACTACTCGGGGATACCGCATGGAGATGGCTCTACCGAGAGATATCCCGATGTTACGCACAAAAGGAATGGGCAACCTGACGCGCCCAGATAACGTCTTCTGCAGTGCCAACTTCCTTCCTTTCATTATCTCCTGCAATGCTTATCCCATTAGGATCCCGGCAAGACAAACCACTTCCCATCATCAGCAGATAGACCTGGCCCGCCGACGAAGGTGAAGGAAGAACGGTGGAATTGGTGAGCAGCAGACTGGGTGGAGTTTCGGAAATGTTAGCGGAAGAGATAGGGCAGATCAGAGAGGTGGACGGGTTTGCAAGTGTGGAGGAAATAGAGGCGGAGTTGGAGGCGCTAGATGCGGCGATATGGCGGTGTGTGGAGAAACACGTCCCACACAGCAAAGTCAGCCCGCACTCCAAACGGTGGTGGACACCTGCATCTCGAAACAGAAGAAGGCCACAGAGAAACTAGCACGGAGATCATATCGTCAACGCGACGTGGAAAACAGCCCTGTGCATGAGAACTATCGACGCGCAAGAAACAATTACTCGGCGAACTTACGCAAAGCGCGGGACGGTGCTGGCTGGATTGGCTGGAGGAGATAGACGACGGTGATGTGTGGACGGCGGGGCAGATGATGAAGGGTGCATCAACAGACGGGGGTCGCACGCGGATTCCGGACCTACGACGGGCAGGAGGCATTAGGAGGGAGGAGGTCGCGACGACGAACGGGCGGAAGAGTGAGTGGTTGGTGGAGGAGTTCTACCCCAAACGAGGAGCAGGAGCAATTGACCCAGATCCTGATACCACATACCCGGATCCTCTATGGGAGTACAAGCCGATATCCAAGCAACAGCTACACCAGGTCATCGGTAAAATGAAACCCTGGAAGGCGACAAGGTCGAAGTCTTTCCCGAACAGTGTTTACAAGTTCTGCACCGCGTTACTGGTCCCGAGGCTCTGCAAAATTTTCCGGGCATTAGACGTGTACAAACATGAGCCGGAGGATTGGAAACACACAGAAATGATCGTCGGATGCAAGCCGGCAAGCCTGATTACTCAATCGCGGGTGCACACAGGCTGCTTATCCTCTTGCATGGACACGCACGCGTACGGAATGCTGCGAAGAATCTCCAGCTCGCCACCAACGTGGAATACTACAAGGTGATGCCAGAGAATTATTGGGGAGGAAGACCGGGGCCAACGGGGTTGACATGGTACAGGGCATAGTCAAGAAAATAAAAGACGCGTGGAGGCAAAAGAAGGTAGCGACTCTACTGCTTCGAGACGTGAAGGGAGCATTTCCGAGTGCAATGCTGTCACGGGTGATACACAACATGCGCATGGCAGGAGTGCCACGCGAACACACCAAGTGGATGACACGATGTTTTGCAGGCAGAACCACACGGCTAGTCTTTGATGATTATGTCTCCGATCCGTTCGACATCATGGACGGACTAGATCAAGGCGACCCCGGATCCGTGACCTTCTACCAGTTCAACAATGCCCCATTAGCCCGTATCGACAAGGACTCGGGTATCTACATTGATGACTACCACGCGCTGGCAATAGGCAATAGCCTGAGGGCGACGAACCGGGCTATCGCGGAATTAGTGACGAAGGAAGGGGGAGTGGACAAATGGGGAGTGACGCACAACAGCGTATTCGGGGCTGCCAAAGATCAGGTCTGCAACTACTCGCAACGGAAACGCCAGGCCGTACAACCCTTCGGCCAGCCGAGCAAGTGGGTACCGGAGGCACGCCCCAACCTGGTCATCAATGACACAGTCATAAAGCCTAGCAAAGCAGTCAAGCTAGTAGGCATATGGATAGACGAAAACCTCACCTTCAAGGAGCAAGGAGCAGCCGCTATTGCGAAAGGCCATAACTGGCTCACCAAATTCCGCCGACTCGCGCGAGTATCGGGAGGAGTAGGCCTGACGTATATTCGCCGACTCTACCTGGCCATCTGCGTCCCCCGCATGCTCTATGGAGCCAAAGTATGGCTCGCCCCCGTCCATCAGCGTGTCAAGGGCACCAACAGACTAAAAGACAAACGCGCGATCGTAACGAAACTCGCCTCGATCCAGCGACGAGCTGCGATACTGGTAGTAGGCGGAATGGTATCCTCGCCCGGAGACATCCTCGATGCCCACGCCGACTTGCTGCCAATGAACATCGCTATAGACAGGCTCCTTCAGAAAGCCGCGCTACAATATGCAACCATGCCCGAGACGCACCCAATACATTGTGCCGTAGCCAACGTCGCGCGATACGGCCATGTGAAAAAACACCCATCGCCCCTCCACTTCTTGATGACGGCGTATGCAGACGTAAAGCAAGGAAAGGTGGAAGTAATACCGGCGGTGAGGAGGAAGGCGGGATGGGAGGCGCCGGTAGAGGTGCGCGTGGCCTCCTCCAAGGAGGAGGCCAAGGAGATGGTGTTGATGGAGACGGCGAGGGTGAGACTGTTCTCGGATGGCTCACTCATCGACGGGAAGGTGGGGCAGCGGCAGTGCTGTACATGGACGGAGTAGTGGTGGCGGAGAAAGGGGTGAGGTTGGGCTCGGCAAAGAGATACGGGGTATACGAGGCCGAAGGCGTGGGACAGGTGCTGGCGATGGAGTGTCTGCACGAGGCAACTGACAGACAGATCAATGGGAACATACCTTTGGGAGTGGACAACCAAGCGGCTATACATGCAATTACGAGTGCGAAACCGGGCGTGGGCAGCCATATATGGGACATCTTCCATCGCCGATTCCGGCGTACGTGGGAACAACACAGACGCTTCCAACTACGAGTGGACTGGACTCCAGGTCATGTCAATATTCCTGGCAACGAGGCAGCGGATGAAGCGGCCAAGCGCGCGGCAAGGGAGGGCAGCTTCGGAGGGACTCTAGGGGTCCTGAAGAGATTGCCCTACTCGAAGTCGGCGTTGACGTTTGACGCACGCCCGATTGTTACAGACGACGGCAGCCAAGCAGTTCAAGCGATCCCCGCGCTATGCCCGGATCAAAGACATTGACGGGTCGACACCTTCTTCCAAATTCCGGAAGCTTACCAAACCTCTACCACGCAAACACGCCGCGCTATTATTCCAACTGCGCTCGAGCCACGCCCCGCTCGCCCGACACCTACATTGTATCACCAAAGCACCCACCCCCACCTGTCCCAACTGCGGCTTACACGACAAGACAGTAGATCACTTTCTGCACTTTTGCCCCATGCACGACAATGCACGCTGACTTCTACATGCTGTATCACCACTCGCCCGCTTCACCAAGCACCTTCTATCCGATCCCAAGTTACTACCCGATCTATTTCAGTATATCCAACGCACACGCAGATTCCACAGCGTCTTCGGAGACTTCAAACCGTTAGAACGACCGCCCGACAAGTAAATACCTTCTAGTCTTTCCTCCTTACTATTTATGTACACACTCACGCACTCTTACAACCTACATCACTACTGGAGTACAACTCCCTCCGCGGTATTCTCCGCTTCGCGCCCGTCTCGTCACGGTGTCGCAAAGTTTCGAGCCTGGCATGATACATTACTTAGAGCGACTCGGACCAACTCACAGCACAAATAGACAGCTTTATATCTACCATATGTATTAGACACAAAGGATATAAAACAAAGACAAAAAAAAAAAAAAAAAAAAAAAAGATAGAGACAGAACACAGAATTGAACCGTGGGAATGAAAATCGGAATTCTCTGGAACGCGATCTTACCCGATCGGCTTCGTAGTTAGACATTTGCAGAAATTGAGTGTCAGCTCAAGCGGTAGCATTGACCATAAAGTCTTATATACTCACCCCTGGATATTCAGCATTATTCATCCGCTGAATTAATAATTCTTTAACAATTCAACCTTCATCGAGTCCGCATCACAAAATGGGTTCGAGAATTTCCGTTGTCATTGATGACTCAATGAAATAGAAAAAAAACTGTTGAGCGGAGCTTCGACTGAATTCGTGTCTATTTGAGAATTTGGGTATTGGTGTACAAGACTGAGATATTGCATACATGGACGGTTTATCGCGCGGCCCAGCCAGGGTCAGAAAATAAATGGGGGTGGGCGTGAAGTTGAATTTTCTCCCACAGCCTGGCTCGCCTCAAGAGAGCTTTAAATACGGCGATCAAGGTGATCCATCCCATATCGGAAGCACCAACGCAGAAAATAAAAAAAATTAGTGACCAGTAGCAACTCACTCTAGATCGAGCAAGGGTCGATGAGATTGTTTCCTTTGAAAATTAATATGGCTTCACCGTCTCGTGGCTCCCATTTAGACAGTGGAAATAATAACGGGATATACACCATGAGGCAGGGAGACGCCCTCTGTGCCATTCGTTGTAGGTCCAAACTAAACGGTATCTTCCTGGAATAATTAGCTCGTCACCCTACCAACCAGCTCAGATGAAAAATGAGCGAAATATAGTGCATGACCGGCCCAGTAGCTTGACTTGGGCAGGGACCCACCATACCACATGCATTTACGGCTTAATGAGGAGTAAGGGCCAAACTCGCCAATGGCTCTTACATCGATTTGGCAGAAACCCTGCCGTGCAGTCTAGCCGTCTTGCTTCTCCAGCTACGCAGTGATCATCTTCCCCTGGCGCGCGCCACCTCCACAGAATCAACAAAGCGGAGTCGCCGATCTGTCCGTGCTGCCGGCAAGCAGAGGAATCTGTCGATCCATACCTTATCCACTGCCCTACCCACCGCGACGCCCGCCGTGAGCTCATACGTGCAGGCGGCCCACAAGCGCGCGTACTTACAAAACTCCTCGGCTCAGTTGACCTCCTACCGCATCTCTTCCGCTTCCTCGGACGCGCCGGCCGTTTCCACACCATCCACGGCGAGCTCCCTCCCCCACCCGAGCCCCAACGACGCAGCGCAGCTACCAACACCATAACGCGCTACCTGAGAAGTCACACCGTGCCGGGCGCACCCAGCCCCCCTCGCAGCCGCACCCTAGCTCCCTCTATGCAAAGGGACCCACGCAGACCCAGGCACACGCAGAAGAACCGATGCCGCTCCCCTCCCCATTCCCCTCTGCCCCACCACGTTGGTTACTTTACCTTACTTTACGATACTAGAGCCCACCCTCACGGGGCGCCTATACCGTTACTGTAAGCTGCGGCCACCTAACTTACTAACTCGGCCTCCACAGTACCTCACTTAATCGCTCCGTTACGGCGCGCCCGCCCGTCTTAGCCTAATGTTGGCAGTCCGACATTATTTCGCAGACACCCTTACAACGCCCAAGTAGTCTCGGTAGTACGTATATTGTCTAGAGTAGATTATGCCCAACATACCGTACACGGTAAGGGGCAAATAACATCGATTACCAAAAAAAAAAAAGAGGAGTAAGGCCTCACCGTACCGCATGGCTGCTCCAATTATAATATCACAAGAGTGCGGTGGGCCGCTTCGTGGCCCACCACTTCGGTGGAGCCTGAGTCATTAGCGCTTGAATTGGCGTCTGTCCAAAGTATAGCAATGATGTTCCCAAAACTCGGAGCTGATTTCCCAAAAGCAGAGTTTAAAAGCTTCGGAATTTCTTACACACCTACTCTGGGAGCCCTGCTAGACACCTATACCAAACAAAATCTCCAGCGCTCCACCAAGGTTAGCCGTTATTGGAGCTACTCACACCGACTCGTTAGGAAGCAATTCTCTAAAAGGAGTGAAGCCAGAAGTCAAGAAAATTATCTCCATTGTCAAACAGCCAAATGTCGAATGCCTTATGGGAAACAAGGCAACAGTAGATGCTGTGAAACTCCAACTGCAGGATGCCTCTTGGGTCCATTTGGCTTGTCATGGACATCAAGATCTCGTTGACCCAGCCAAAAGCTATTTGCAGCTATACGAGGGAAATTTGGAGTTGGAAACCATTCTTCGCATGCCTCTCTCAAATGCGCAGTTTGTGTTCCTCGCTGCTTGCCAGACAGCAAAAGGAGATGCTGCGCTGGCGAATGAATCTTTTCATCTAGGTGGTGGATTCATCGCTGCCGGCTTCCGCAGTGCAATTGGCACAATGTGGTCCATGAATGATGAAGATGGCCCCACCGTTGCAGAAATTGTATATTCTCACCTTTTTCGTGAAGGTCAGCAGCCTCAGGCTAGCGATACAGCAGAGGCTTTGCACCTTGCGGTTAAAGAGTTGAAGAAGCAAAATGTTCCGGGGTCCCATTCATTCGCATTGGAGTCTGACAGTTTACTTCTTCGGTTAGGTACGGTATCAACAATTTACATTCGAAATTGTATTCATTTTCACGCCAGGAAAATTTGGCGTACATACAGTGCTTCATTTTTGGCAACGGAAATTTGACATATGAGTGAGATTTTATGAATTTACCATTTCAATATTAATAACCTGAAATCCATGTGTCCTTGTGTCCAGTCTGAAGCTCGCCATACCCTTTCTTATGCATGCAGAGAGGTATTTCCAATGGCGACGATCTGGATCGTGGCCTTGATCTCGCTAGTCAGCGCAGATACATCGCAAGGGGAAAAGAAACATTTTCGACTCAATTCAACAGCATTATGACTGTTCTCTTGTCGGCAGATAATTTAGATTGTGTTGAACGAGTTCACTGTCCCATTTACGATTTCGCGGCTGTTCAACATTTATTGGCCTTGCCACAGTCCTTGTGGGGTTTGAACACGCTTTGCGATATGTGCGACATTTGTGGGATGCAGCCGCTTGTGCGTTTTAATCGCTTGAATATTGTGTCGCGTGCGCAACATGTCGCCGTTTTCTCGTACCTAGCAAGCTTCATTTCGGTAAAAAAAAATGATATCTCGAGGAGCCTTTCTTACAGTAATCGTTTCACTCCAAACCCGTGAGCTTGCTCTATTTGGGTACTACGTATTTTGAGATCGCAAAACACATTCTCTTGAAGGTTGGATTAGTTATTATTCGTACGAGTACCGACATGTATGCACGAAAACTTTTGGCCTGGGCAGATACGGTGGTCTTTTTGCTGGAATACTTAATACCCCCCCCATTGAAACCACGGGAGCTGTAACGTGTATAAATATCCGCTGCCTCAGAAAAGCGATCAGCAATCGTATCGCAGTAATTTCGAGTCATCGCAATTGAGGTCCGACACGAGAGGTAGAGTGAAGTCTAATGATCGTTTACAATCCTCCCTCCCATCGCGTTACCTCCACGCGAACCTAAAACACCACCTCATCGTTATTAACAGTTATTTTACCGCAATTCATCCCATCGTTGAAAAGACCATGCTATCGTTGAGATCTCAATCGGCGGCGCGGGCTCTTAGCTCCTGCCCTTCCTCAACTACTATTGTGCTGTGCATCTGCTCGGCAATCGCACGGCCGCCAGAATGCGTGGAAACCAAATCCAAGTAAAGGAACAGAGGCAGATGGGAATTTTGAAAAGAAAAAAAAACGAGAGAAAGACTGCCGCAATGAAAAATCACAGGCGGGGGGAGAGTTTTATGTCTGCGAACATGCGCACCTTCCCCTTCCAAAACCAAGGAAAAAGACCTAAAGAAAAGAAAGGAAAAGAAAAAGGCCCGAAAGTCACTCGAAGCAACAGCGCCATCGTCACAGTCGCGCGAGGATGGCAGGATGGCTTGGTGCCGCAATCGGCCGTCCAGGGCCGATATCGATTGAACATAGGCTCAGACGCAGGTGCCAGGCCGAGGCTGAGGCCTCTCCGGGTGTGGAGTTAGCTTCGGCATGAGATTTTTCGAAAGAATGGGAAGAGGCAAGCGTGGTTTGGGACATCCGCAGGGAAAAAAAATAGTAGCGAAGCAACACGCTGCGCACCATTCCGATACTAGTGCACCCGGCTGCAGCTCCTTTCCTTAAGTGTTGCCGGGACCCGGGCTCGGACGTGGAGACTGTTGCGAGCCATGCGATGAGCTTGTGGGACGTGGCGAGAGGAGGGCGGGCGTGGTGATGTTGTTGCTGCGAGGTGTGGAGAAAGAAAAGGAAAGACTTGCATCAAGTCAGTAAAGTGCGAAAAAGAAGTAGAGACGCGGCACACCAGACGCAGCCCCCACCACGCCGCCCAGCGGGTACATCCTCACGTTGCCCAGCGGGACGCTCGGGAGCGGCGCGGCTCCGGCAAATGGGGCGCAGGCCACGATGAGCCTGTGCCAGAGGGATGTCATTGGGATTTCGGTCGAAAGGGAGAAAGAAAGATGAGGGAGATCGATCACTGTGTCTGTACTAAGCCAGAGAGACGACAGTGCAAAGAGGATGAGACCGGCTGGGCATGCATCAGGACCAAAGAATTGCGGGGGGATGGTAGAGGCGGCGGTGAGGCACGCGGGGAGTGCCGCGAGCCCGTTCGAGGACGCCGACTCTGAGGAAGTAAATCCGTCATGACAGAGGGTTGAAGGTCGCGCGTCGACAATAACTATGAAAAGAAGTCAAGTAGGAAGACGAGAGGAAGGCGGGAGGTGGTGCGGCCGAAGAAGAGCAGGTACAATGACAAAGAGCCGAATTGTAGGTGAATCGAAGACGCCCGGCGATGGCGACTCCCTTCCGGTCGATCCAGCGCTGAGAGGAGTCGATGGGCGAGCCGAAAGACCCACCGAAAGCCAGTCCGCCGGTCATGAACAGCGCAGCCAGCGACTCGGAGCGTAAAGGGTGTGTGATGCCATCACGTTGCCGTCAACTTCAACCACCACCATCGCACAAATCTTTTCTCTTCTTACACCGCGTTTCAACTCGCTTCAATTCTACAGACATCAACAGAATATACCTGAAGCCTTGAAAACAACCGAATCGTCCACCAAAGCGTCATTACTTGCACCCTCTGGGGTGTCCGACTTCTCGTTCCAATCGCTGCGTACGTGCTCGCCTCTATCCTGGTGGCCCACGCGGTGGCCATTCCTTTCCCCGAGAAATTCTGTCCAGGGAAGCCATTGGGTTAAGGAACAGCCCTTAACACCGACCCTGGCTGGTATAAGATCGCCGCTGGCGGTGTTGCCCCTTAGCTTCCAAACAATGCACCTCCCCCGTCTTTGCCTTCTCCCTCCTCGTCACCGCTGCCTGCGCGTCCTCGACACCTCGAACTCCTCGTCAAGCTGGGCCATCAGGTATCCGCCTCTTCTTCATACACACCTTGCTAACTTGACCCCAGAGTGTTTTTTGACGTGTCTCTCGGATTCGCTTGAGTGCGCTTGCATGCATGCCGATGTTTCAAGTTGCTTGTTCAAAAACAACAGTGCTGCGTTGGGCAGCGCTTTGGCCTGCATTGAAGTGAGTTGGCTCGGCCAGACTTAAAAGCTGCCCGGGATTTCCTGAAAGCTCGCTACGCTTCGGCCGTCGGATTACACTTTAACCTGATGAATACTTGCCTTGTTGTGGGGTATCACTGTGACCATTCCGTCCTCTACCACAACGCGCAAAGCTACGCCTTAAAGCTACAACGCAGTTCTGTTCGTTTTTGGATACGTTTTGTTCTCTGTGTGGGTCTCGTGTCACTAGATGCATATTCTATTCCCGCAACTTTAGCATCGCGCTTGCGATATGATTCAGAACGTTTTGAGAGTCATCCCTCAATATGAGGCTTATATATTTCCATTCGCTCCTGGCCGCCTTGATTCGATACAAATAATTTTCTTTTGGACAATGTATTGAGTGCTTCCAAAGGTCCAGCGCTTCCAAAGCCGCGCTTGAATTAGCGCCTCGGAAGCTTTAACAGTGAGCCAAAAGCGAAGTTTGGCATTGTGTACACTTTTATAGGCGCGCGCGCGCTTTAAAGTTGATCATGGGGCCAAACTGAGGAAGCGCCGTTCATTGAGCGCTTCCAAAGGTCTGGCCCAGCGCTTCCAAAGCCTCGGGCCTGATCCCCCAAAAGCGGAGCTTGAAAAGGCTTCAGACGGACATTATAAAGAGGTAGAGGTAGATTATCTCTATCGTACCTCCTAGTGCCTGGAATATATCTACTGCGTAGATTCCACTCTCGAGCGAATGTGATATAACCGCGCAAAATTCAACCACCCTCCCATTCTTTCACCTCCAAAGTAAAACAAAAAGTCAGCATCTTTCTCGAGATACAGGCGCTCTGCGTCTTCGGCGTCTTCGCCCATTTCACACAAACCCGCGGATCTCTGAAGTCTCCGAATACATTCGGCTGGTAGACGCAATAGATTTTCGCGACCATCGAGTATCCAAACTAGGTGATTTTATTTTTCAGACGACCATGGATCATTTCCAATTCACCTTGAACCATATTCGGTTTCTGATTTGAATTGGAGTTGAAATGCGTAAACTCGGCGTTAACACTGCTCAATTTCGATTGACACCATTAAAATCGCGTGGAAATAATAACACATATAATTCACAAAAATCTCTACTGTCTATCTATTTGGGATGGCATTGGCGTGATCATGAGCGCCTATGCGAGCGAAGCGAATCCAACAGCATTTTGACCAAAGTCAAAGACCGTGTACACATTCTTCATGAAGCTGTCTCCCAGTACCCAAAGTTGGTCATCATTGAGTCCTAGGTCCTGTCCCACGATTGCACCAACACATTTGGTCGAGCCCTTCTTGGTCAACCCGAGGTTGAGGTTAGCGGCGGAGATCGCCCAGTCACTGCCGCCCCAATTGAACACGATCCTGGGCGGAGTGGCGCACGGGAACGAGTACAAGCCTGCGATCCAGTCAGAAGTTTGCAAAAGAAGCGGCGAAAACAAAAGCACCTTCGTCGGCGTCGAACACGGCTGAGCCAGGTACTTTTGCCCACACCTTTGCGACAGCCGCAGGGGGACCATATATGAGGGTGGTGCCCGAATCGATGATGGTTTGGATTCCCGATACGGCGACGGATGGGTCCACTGGTGCAACCGGCACCTTCACGCTTCCGCCGGGGACCTGCCAAAACCCAGTCGACGTATTGATACCGTGGTACTCGATGGTGCCTTTGTACTTGCTCGGGTCGGTGCCCCCAAGCCAGAGCTCCGACTTAGTGCTCCCGAGGTAGTATCCAAAGCTGTTCGCAGGGAGTTGGCCATTGTGGTAGGTAGTGTTGAAGAACGGGCTCTTCTGTGGCAGGCCGGAAATTAAAGGGAACGCAAGGCCGAGGATGCCATCGGCTGGGTCGCTGGCGAAGTCGGATGAGAGAATCGTCACAGGGCTGAAGTATTGCCCAGTAGCGTTCACCCCGGCAACAGAAACGGTGTCCTATGGAGCCTCAGCATTTTCTTTAAAATACGGGCACTGAACAGCACCAACCGTAACTATGGGGCCCTCCACCCCCGAACCGTCTGCGTACCCAATGGAGAATGTCCCTGGTTTGTGTTGCACGGTGGAAGAAGCTGCCGCGTTGTATTTTGATTTGGAGGCACAGGTCCTTGTGGTGAGGCATGACTTGGATGGAACCCATAGATCCGACGAACCGGCTAAAAGGAAGTTGAGAAAAGGTCAATCCAGGTCCCACACCCAAAATGACGTACTGTCAAAATCAACCAGAAATTTTTGAGGAGGCGTCCCGATGGAAATTTCTCCAATCCACTCGACCTCGCTTTCATCTATGAGGGCTTCAGCTTGACGCAGTTCCAGGCGCGCTTCGACATTGGGCAAAATCGTTGCACGGGGCTTGATAGCCGCACTCTGAAAAACATGGGAAAAAAATGAGGGAAGCTCTGAGCAGAGTATTATGACTTTACCGCGGGCACGGCAGCAGTGCCGAGGTTTTTCTCTCGATTTTTTAAATTTTGACGGTGCTTTTTAATCGTGGCAGAAGTCGCAGCGTGTGCTTTTGCCTTGTCGAACACCCCGTCCGCTGTGGCCAACGCACTCCTTTTACGAAAAGGGATGACAGTGCCCCTTGCATCTATGGACGCGGACTCGGGTACGGGCGAGGCAGCAGCACCGATGGCAAGTGTAATAGCCAAAAGCAAGGCTGCTGAGTTGAACATGCTGAAGTTGAGGTTTGGGTAAAGATAAGCGAGCGAGTGAATCAAGCAGGCGATAATTCAGCAACACCACCGACTGAGCTTTTATGGGGTCGAGGAGTCCGTCTTTTGCTAAATCCGCATATGTGGCTATATGTCCGATCCATTCAGCGCATTTTGCCAATGAACGCACGGGTATGTCTGTGCCTGTCCAGTGATCCGTTAAGGACGACGTCTCAAACATTCATTCATGAGAGTAATGGAATACATGGAACGGGATAGATTTTTGTTTCTTCAGGGTGCATACTTGTTTCCGTGCATTTTGAGGACTCAAGCATACACGCCACTCGTTTGGATGTGAAGTAGGACTTCGAGCTTCAAGCGTCAACATTGGTGAGGATATATTTGAGCGGGCCATTAAAAATACGCGGATATGGACGGAGCCTTGGAAGCACGAACGTCGAAAGAACTCCGTTTGTTGGTTTGCCTAATTTCCAAACTAGGCATAGAAAGAAATAACCCGTCAGAGAGTGCCCAAAACCGTACGAAGAAAAGCCGCGGCGGAGATAACGATTGCCGCGCAGCAAACGAGTTTCGGCCGGCCAGTGTCAGTTTCGAGATTAATGGAAACACAATGACTGGACTGACACTTTATGTACCTGGATGTCTACAAGGAATTCATCTATCCATCCTGAGGATTCAGATGTGACTCTATAGGCGCGATTCTGATGTAAAAATACCCCGGCGACCATTCGATTCGAAGATACGCCGAACCAGGCATCCTGTCCCTGAAATCTCTTGTAGCATTTAGGAAGTTTCGTAAGCGGGATTTAATTTTCATGGAAGGCCTGGCCGCTGCGAAAACCATCAAGATTAGCTGTACAATACAGAAGGCAGGCGGTCGTGAACAGGTATTGTAGGGATACGTCCTATGGGACTTTTATTGTCTGAAAATAAACTTGTGAGCAAGGAACGTGAAACACAAACAGAAAATTAGGGATGTATCTGCTGAAGGAACTTGGGAAGAATCTTGGCGTGAGTTCCATTTCTCGAAATAATACCGACGGACGTAGTGATAGCATTCATCCTTGTCGCGTCGCGTTATTCCGCCTCGATGACAGCTGCGGCAGTGCGCGCTAAAGCTGGATTTTCGGCGTAACAGGACTCGCAGAGCCGGAATAGCGCCACAGGCATTAAGATCGTGGTGTTTGAAGGTTCAACGGCCACACAATATCCGGGCGTCGGCCCAGAAGACGAAGACGTGAAGAGTGGCATCATTCGTGCAAAATCCTACAGGACACACAGGAAAGTGGAGATGGTTTAGGGCGTCCCCATATCATACCTGTTCGACGTATAGGGAGAGAACAGACCTCAGCGGATCGACGTACGCGGTCGACGTAAAATTTCGAAGGTAGAGTGGCGATACTGGCGAGAGAGACATGCCGCCGCCGGTCTTGCGCGGTGACAGCATGTACCGGTTCACCGAGGAGTCTGAAGCGCTGTAGACGTTTGAAAGAAGCAGACTCGGAAGCATATACCAAATCCGCACGGTCCCTAGGTACAATGGTTGTTTAAAATTGTAAATTTGAACCGCGCTTACCATGATTTCTCAACTCCATAAATTCGAGCCAAGTTAGTCAAACTCGAAAAATTGAAACAGGTCGCGGTTGAAGCTGAAAAATAATGCAAACAACTCTCAAGTTAAGGCTGAAAATATATGGGTCTCGAGGTGCTGCGCATGAAAATATATATGTGCATTGAAAGACCGCATAAATAATGGACTTCATAATCATAAATGTGTGTTCCAAATCCGACATAACCCCAATTACCGAGACCCTTAATAAATCATTAGCATGCGATTAGGGACGAAATCCTTCTAGGGCGGATCACTGGAGATCTGAATTTGGGGATGAGCGGCATGTTTCAATGGGGAGAACTAAAGCGGGTACTCACCTTTAGGGAGGGCGTTGTACGCCGGGCAGAGGTCGAGGTATTGCTGCGTGATAATGCCGGACTTGGGTCCCGTGCGGAAATCGTCGGGCGCCTCAGCAAATACGACGGCGAGGCCGGCTTCGAGATGCCAGTCGATGTGGCTGGAGAAGATGAATGTCAGGTACTGGAAATGGGGTTCTGAAGTGCGATCACCCACCAGTGAAGGAACCAAGGCCCTGGGTTATCGGCTGCAAGGCGCGGTTAGATCAAGGAAAGATGGGGACTAATGAGAGCGTGCCTCGGAATCGAATAACGACACCGCCAGCCGAGACACCGATCACGTCGCGACGGGGGCTACACAATATTGGTTGGGTCAGACATTTTATGGACATACGGATGCACATACGGGTTCTTGTAGTTGACCGGGCCCGAGGAGCTTTGCACGATGTCGAAGGCGTGTCCGCTACGAGGATATTTGAGCACAATATATGCATGCGGCATCTCACAATGACGCACTGAAGATGAAACGGGTGTGTAATGCCTGGGTTGAGAGCGTTAAAAAGGTGAAACCTCAGGGAGATGTAGCGCCGTACCGTTAGCGGAGCCGTGAATTCGAAGCTCCACGACCTCATTCGGCTTCAAGATGAACGTGTGTTCCGTTGCACTGTAGTTCGCT
Organism: Mycena capillaripes; assembly: GCA_029204075.1. Taxonomy (NCBI): domain Eukaryota; kingdom Fungi; phylum Basidiomycota; class Agaricomycetes; order Agaricales; family Mycenaceae; genus Mycena; species Mycena capillaripes. Next base: position 2,354,595 of record JARHKZ010000011.1, on the reverse strand, counting down.
GCGATGTCCCCGCCGTTGATCATCTTGAGCAGAGTCGGGAGGGACGGAGGCACATAGCTGATCCCGTTGATTTCCCAAAGCTGGTGGATCGAATCAGGGTCATGTACGAGAGGTATTTGTGAGCGCTCTTACACCGGGACCAGCCTATAGATGTTTTGTCAGTCGGTGAAGGAGATCCAGAGCAATAAAACTCACTGTGCCAAATTGAAGATCGATAGTGTGGTCGGCTGGGGCGCTACCGCCTGGGGCGCCGGGGTCGATCAACGTCTATGCACATTTGAGATTGTATGTTAATACTTTGGGGAGGATCAGGCATACCTCGAGCTGATACTCCTGCAGCGGGCCGACATTGCTGCTACCTCCACTGCCACTCCCGCTGCTTCCGCCACCCCCGTTGCTTCGATCGACGACAACTGGGACGACGTGTTTACCGCCGTTGCCTCCAGCTGCAGCTCCGCCTGCGTTGGCGCCACCTGCGTTAACTCCCGGGTTGCTTCGGGTGGAGACGCTTGTGGATGTTGTTGGATCGGCGATGGGAGCATCCTGGTAATGGAGAATGGCCTTGACGAGAGTCTTTTCCACTGTATCTCGGTGAGAACGGACTCGGAGGGAAGGGAGGACAAGGTGAACTTACGTGTTTTGCTGCTTCCCTGGACAGTCTATAATCCGCGTGAGACGAGAGCAGGATCAGATATGTAGGAGTTGACGTACCATGGGTGCACGGATCCAATAGTTCCCGATCGGAGCATCCGCGCGAAGCTATAGGGAATTAGGTTGACCAAATACAACCGTGGGAAAAGCCACGTACAACGACGCTGTAACGCTGGGCTATCGTAGTCGTTGGCAAGTTGTTGAGTTGTGCAATGCAAAAGACGTACCGGCATGGATCAAGAAGCTGTTAACTGTCAGCGGTTTGGTCGCAATTCCGTCAGCCTAATAAGAAAGGTGAGATGAGCATAAAATTAGCAACCAGTAAGGGTAGAAAACTTTCCTCGATGACATCGAATACGTGGCCGTCTATGGAGAAGGTGAAGGCGGCGAATCCGGCAATGTTGATGACTCGGAAGCGATACCTGGGGGGAAAAAACTGCGTCAGTAGGAGAGCACAGAGGATTCAAGAGTCACGACTTTTTGCCCTTGATAACATTGATGACGGTCCAAGGAACTGGAGGACCACCAACATATCGCTGCGAGGCGTTGAATCAGTAAGCGATTGGAAGTTTGTACCAAAGGACTTACTCCGACACCATTAATGAGACCAGAGTCCGGCACAGGCTCGTGGCCATCGCGCTTGAATTGAGCCATCAAGACCTCGGCAGGTGTGTGGTACCTGGCCGAAATATGAGCTTTTTAGGCGAAATAACATACAACACACGTACCAGTCAGCCAAGGTGATGATAGTGCTAACGTCGTCAACGTCCCACATGCTCTTTTGCGGGTCGTCGGGATCTGCGGGGATATTAGTCGCGACGTGGAAGAGAACCCGAGTTCGTCAGCATACCATCTGTCAATGGGCGGGTTAGTGCCAAGTGCGTAATTTTTGCCGGGGGAGTGACTTACAGATTACCAAGGTCCCGCGCTCGCCGTCGATGTACTGCGTCGAGAGGTGGCTGTGGAACCAATATGTCCCCGTCTGGTTGAACAACGGGAAGTTGTATTCTGTGAAAGCAGGTTAATCTTTGCGTAGAGGTAAACATGTAGCTAGACTCACGATAAGAAGCATTGGGAGAAATCGGACCTGGTCATCGCGAATCAGTTAAGCAACACTAGGAATTTCCAATCCGACTAACATTGGTTGACGAAGGAAGGGCTGGGAAACATCTATGAGTACTGAATAAATTAGGGCAGGGTTGAAGCGACTCACCCGTCCTCGGTCGCCGTGCGATCTTGGAAAATTCCGTGCCAGTGCTGTGACGGACATGAGATTGTGAGTTTCAAGAAAGAGAAACTGAAACGTACGATACTAGTCGACCGCCTCATGGTGGGGTCGTTCAGGTTGTTGTGGACGTTGAGGTGCAGAACATCAGATTTGTTGGCGACGATCAATTGCCCTGGCCAAGGACCAGCTGAAATAGCATTGCGAGTGAACCCGTCCGGAGCTACCCTGACATTATTTACCTACGAAAAGTGAGCGAATGGCGCAGGAAAAATGTTAAAAACGCACCGGAATGTCGTAGAATACGTCGGCAGCGATGGCCTGGCCGACGAGGAAAGCCAAGGAAGCGATCTTGAAACTCATTGAGGCGATCAAGAGGGAATGGAGACAAGTGAGCCATTTGAGCGAGAGCTTTATAATCCCTGAATTAGGGTGTGTCCAGAAGTTTGGCTACGGTCGATTATGGCACCCGTCAAACCCCGACGCCCCGGTTGAGATCGCGGAAATCCCCTGTTGCAAGTGGTTTTAAATTCACTTGAATTCACTGCATTCAACTACATCGAATACTTGAACACTGGAGCCTCCTCTCACAGACGTCTACCGCATAATTCATCCAATGTCTTCTGCGCGTGACGAGCCAGTGCGAATCGGTTCGTAAATTAGTCGCACCAGTCACCGACGCCATATGTTTTCGAGGCGGTGTTGAACGTTGAGGCCCTGATCGGCGCGGTCAAAATTTTCATGATCTCGATCGATCATCCACTGGTTGAATATGAACTTTTTGGGAAGGGGAGAGGGGAATCTGTACCTCGCCAGCAATGGAGATCGCGGGATTCAATTGACTCCTTGCAAAAATTCGGGGGTCAGCGCGTAGGATATGGAGAGGAAAGAACCGGCGGTCGCGACTCACTCGAAAGAGCTGCAAGACGTCTGTGTGTGTCTGGCGCAGACGCTGCTCGGCCTACGCGTACGCAAAGTTCGCGAGCATGCTTCCCTTGAATATTTCATTAGAAGCAGTGGAGTACAGTAAATGGAACACGCTTTCCTGTTTTTGTAGAGTCACGCGAACGGTCTTTAAAGAAATGCGGGTCAACTTGGCTATGTTGATATTCTCCGGTTGGAGACTCCAGTGCTTGAGGACTGGGTAGAAAAATATAGAAATTCACGCGCAGCTTGAGATTGAGAAGAGGGATTCTACAGGTCTTGGAACTTGTTGTACTTAAATATTCTAGCTTCGCTTGGCCAGGAACCTGAGGCTTGGCTTCGTCAGACTTGGGCTCCCAAGCCAGAGCCGAAGCCAAGCCAGGCCAGGCCAGGACTATCACTTGGTCATGGAAAGAATAAACATAGATAAAAACTCGAGGCTTACTCAGCCCATCCAATGAATCTTCGAAGCGACGGTTTGAGGGCCAAAGAACGTGTTTAAACCTGCGAGCAGAGACGGACAGAGATGAGATATAACCCCACCAACTTATCTTCGCGATTTTCCATATGAATTGAGCGCACGACGTTCCCGCGTAGGATTAACACCGTCGGGGACTCCGAGTCGCCGAGGTCAAACGACTAGCTACATACATCCAAACACGTTCGTTCGTCGAAGTCCGGTGTCCGCAGCAAGTCCGCAGACGGAATTAGTAAAGAGCTAGGTGAGCAGCAATGTACTGAGTTGGAAAAATTGGCAGCGCGGGCAGGCTCATGGTCTCGTCCTGGAATGCACGAGGCGGTCGGCGGCTCGGAAAGAGACACGCGCTTTGTGTATGGTTATTTGCTGAGCACCTGACCAACAAGTCACGCGCCTGAAATGAAGTTCGTTCATGTCGGCCGGATTTCTTGCTCTACGAACATCCCCTGGTGCCGGACTGCTCCATAACCCACTCGTTGTGCTGAAGCTTTGGGGAACGGCACATCCGCCAAGCGATTCTTGTCAGTCCTGATCGTCGATCGAGTTTCCGAGCTGAGACTCGGAGTTCCTGCTGCTGGCGCTTTTGTGTGTTGCAACGAATTCCACTGTTCGACTTCATAGTGATGCGCCGTCGTAGACTGACTCTTACCCAGGCCGGGATGCTGATCAAACAGGCCGCAACTGGTTAGTGTTGTGGGCGGCAGCCAGGCGGCGGCTGCAAGGCGGCTGTCAACAATGCTCTGTGCCAGACGTCATTGCAACTCTGCCTGTCGTATTTCATTGGTATTTCATGCACCTTATGCTCCTTGCCGTATAAACCATATTTTTGCTTTTTTTTCGTCGCCCTCGAATTATTCCCGCTAGCCCGCCAGGTCTGCAGGTAACAAACTTGTTAGCACGGCGTCATCCCTGTACCGTCGCATTTCTCCCCACTGCCGTTTCTTCTAACATTAGACAATTATCCCTCATGTCGCTAGTTGCACAGGTTCCTGACTTCTGATTCCTTGGCTTGCCTCCTCTACTTCCCTCGTGGCAACTCCATTTAGTTGAGTGATTGATTGTGTGGGCTTGGCATTTCGCCTGACGCTCTCCTTTCTGTGTATTAGATTTCCCTTGTGTTGGCTCGATTGCCTCTGTAATTCTCTCCTGAAATCTTGCAACAGGGTCTTTGTGCGCCGCTTGTGCCAAAGACGCTTTATAAAGGTAATCCTGACCTGTTCATTTCAGGTCCCTCAACCATGTTTCCCAACCTTGGCGCTCTATTCCATGGCGCTCTGACGTTGGTTGTCCTCTCCGGCGCCGTCTACTCCCAAACAGTTCCTAAGGCGGTTGCGTATGACCCCGCTCCTTTCAACTACATCGGGACTATTGATGGGTTCGTCTCGATGTCTTTTACCAATGGCCACAGCTGACAAGCTCCAAGCATGACGTTGGATGGAACAGGCGGGCCGTTGGCTGGTGGCACACTGACCGTCAACGGTATCACAATCACCATTCCCAAGGTCAGTATTCCAACAACCTTTTGGTTTATAGGTTTCAATGCGTCGACAGAATACCCTCGCCACTTTGCCATCCATCACGGTTGCCTGGTCTGAACTGTTCGGAAACAACGGCCCCAACTTGCCACTACTCGGCAGCGTATCTTGGGAGGCTACGGTAAGTATCGTTCCACATTTAAATCTTTTAGCGCACTGACGCATTCAATATTGAGGTATTCGGCAACACCGTTGGGGGCCAGCACATCGCAGGGTTGGTTTACATTGCTCAAGAATCAACGCAATTGCTCCAAGGTTTCATCACCTCGATTGACTTCGCCACCGGTCATTTCTTCGTCGACAACGTCCTGGAATGTGTGCTCAATGATGTGGGTGCTTTGCTATCCTCCTCCGGTAAACAACTCAATATTATCCTGGCAGCCGTTGGGACGTTACGCAACGCCATATACCGCGTATCCTTTGTGGTCGGTGGACCCCGACAATCCATCGGTCCGTGCTTCTACGGTATGTGGATCATGATCTCCTTCAATAATATTACTCAGGTTTATTCCAGGGCTTCCCTGTTTGTATCCCCCGCAACAGCACTGATAGCGAATGTCCTTTGACGAATCGGTAAGTCATACGTTCTATTTGAGATTATTCCACTAACAGCCCCTAGTCCATTGGACACGACCAAACAAAATTACTTATCCACTTTGTACGTGCAGGAAACCCCCCGTTCATCGTTGTAGACTTACGCTCGCAGCACATACCCTGACCCCAAGGATGTGGTTCCCGGCGGACTCGATCCTCGCATCATGGCGCCTTTGGCCGTCGGAGACTACATCACATTCAGTGGCATTAAAACCCCAGAGAAGGTATGTGAACCCAATTTCCTTTCCCTTCGTCGATACTGATTCCTATCGCAGATTCTTGCAGTCTACTCACTTGAAGCCAATCTGGGCATTTTCACTGCTCCTGGAACCAAGCCCGCGTATATCACCGTCGAGAGTGCGAATTATGGCGTTATCGACCCTAACCCTAATCTCGAAACTGGCGAGACGAGGTACGTCCTTCACATATTCCTAATGACGACTATTGAACCAAAAATTTTCTACTAGGGCTGTGGCATTCGCGACTGGTACGTGAGTTTTGTTTCACAATTGGCACAAAACTCACCTGCAAACAGATGCTACCACGACTGTCCAGTGGTTTGCCATCGACGTCGATCCCTGCACGGGCCAGGAGTCGGAGCGGCCACTTCTCACTGCTCAGGGGAGCAGCGTCGCGCCGGTTGGGAAGATTACATATCGTATGGGAAAGGTAGATGCGAGCCCAGCAACCCGCGAAGTTGGCTTCCGTTACACCAGCGGAACCTCTCCGGTACGTTTTCATTTATCTTGTTCTGAACGTAGACTGAAATTTTCTTTCAGGGTCCTAGAGGGATCGTCGCAGGTCAATTCACCCAACCAATATTTTTCTTCATCTTCCCGGAGCTCATCGCATTCGGCGCCCAACAAGTGCCCCTCGAGTTCGACGTGATGCCCTTCCTCGCTAAGGGGTCCGGACCACTCGAATTCGGTAACAACCTGGCCGCCCCCCTTCCCACCCCAACCATCGTCGGTCAGCTATCTCCCTGGCCTGGTAACATTGCGCCCGCCACCACCTCATGCGGCCCTCTGCCGACCACCACCACCTCGGCTGCACCGTCTGCAACTCCGACACCCCCATCGACTACGAAGGACGTGATCACCGTCGTTTCCGCCACCTCCAGAAACCAGAAGGGTCAGACCACGACTACGGCCACCGCGTCCTCGAATATTTCCAGTGCGCAGCTGTTCATGGCTATCACCGGCGTGGACAACGTCTCGGCACAACCCATGACGAAACTCGCCAACGGGCAATTCACCTTGGCTATATCTACCAAAGGCAAGCCCGCCTCGGTCACGATAACGTCGAGTTTGGGTGGAAAACCGGTAACGGTAGCGGTGTGATCCTGAGTCGTGGGCTGTTATTTTATTTTCTTGTTGGTCACCCGGTCTCTTTCTAATGGATGGATGTAGAATGTCCGTAAATAGGCCCGTAAATATACCTAATGTTTCAATGAAAATTTGTGATCTTTGGGCGTTTAAAGACTTTAAGCGAGCGGAACTTAATCTATTAGGTCCTCGTTGCCTAAAACACGAGGAAGAGTATAAATCGGCTAAGACAGCTCTATGACTACGTTCTGTCTGGTACTGGTTCCAAAAAACCGCGGTAACCGTGGATTTAATGCCATTCTCGGCAGTCTCCAATTCTTCTCTTGCCTCCGTGTCCGGTGCGCGACAGGCCGCGGTCTTGCACAACGTCTAGCATAGAGAACACGTCAATCCTCTGTTGATTTCTTTCCCCATTCAACGAAATGGAAGCGCGCTCAGCGCTGTGCAGCGCACTGACCTCCGATGAGATCTGTGACTCAGGCGCATTGCCTGGCATCCATTTTGCTCATCCTACATGGAGGTATGCTCGGATCCTTCAACACCACCAATGCTCGTTCCATTCTACTGACAGCTCCTTTGCTCACAACTGCTGTTTGACGGAGATGTAAATTACAGCTCTCAACAGCCCCGTGCCTTCATAAATCGCAAGAGGCGCGATCGTGAAGGTACATATCCTTCCCTCCAACATGACTGAACAGAAACCACAGGTTACCGTAATTGGCGCTGGTAGGACGACCACTTCACTCCATATCCGATTGCGGAACTCATGATTGCCAGGTGTCAGCGGCTTGACCACTGCAATAAAATTACAAGAGAAAGGCCAATACCAGGTCACCATCGTGGCTGAAATCTGGCCAACAGACCATCCGAGTCCCCACTACACCAGCCATTGGGCTGTAAGCCTCTCTGTCCGCACAATTGATACAGAGATCTGACCTTTCGATAGGGCGGGCATCATTGTACTGCCGCAGACAGCGATGACCTTCGTCAGCAGAGTGAGTTGTGCAACATCTTGACATGCCCTGTCCTCTGATGTGGCCTGAACTGCGCAGAGATGGATACGGAGACTTTCCGAGTGTTCTGGGAAATGTCGGAACCTGGACATCCGGCGGAGAAGTGCTTCATTCGCACGCCACAGTACGAACACTACTTTGAGGATTTCGGCCATCCTCGTGGACTAGAGACTATGCCCGACGTATGTGATGCACGCGTCTACTTATACTCCTCGAACTAATTTGTCGCAGTTCAAGCTGATGTCAAAATCGGCCCTCATTCCAGGTGCTGTCTTCGGTATCTCCTTCACAGCAATAAGTTTCGGTGCGGAAGATCTTCACCTCGATGTCCATGTCGGTGCTAATTTACAAAGAATAGATCCGCCGCTCTACCTGGACTACCTGCACCAGCGGTTTCTCACGGCTGGTGGGAGACTCGTTCACGGCTCGGTGCAACACATCAAGCAGGTTGTTGAGGGAGGCAGTGCCGTGTTCGAAGGGCTGCCTCCGTCACCACCTGCGGCCGTCGTTGTATGTGCAGGTCTGGGTGCACGCAGCCTCGGAGGGGTGGAAGACAAGACTGTAACCTCTGTGCGCGGCCAGACGGTTGTTCTGCACGCCCCATGGGTGCGCTTTGGAGCCACTCGCCGCAAAATCGAGGACGAGATGATCTCGTATGTGATCCCCCGCCACAACGGCAACATCGTTCTCGGTGGGACCCTCAACGTCGATGACTGGTAAGGCTCCGCCAGTGTTAAATGTGCTGTGGTCTGATCTATTCATCGTAGGTACCCGCTACCCCGCGAAGAGACTAAGATCGCGATCTTGGAAAAGGCGCTCGCGCTCTGGCCTGAGATCGCTCCGCCAGAAGCTCGCAAGGACCGCTCCCCAACGATTGAGGACCTCTACCCCATTATAGTCGAGGACGGCCTGGGCTTGCGTCCGCATCGGAATGAAGGAATCAGGATTGAAGTCGAGTGGATCGAGACGCACGGCGCCAAAGCGCCTGTGGTGTTCAATTACGGGTACATATCGTCTCTATGTGTGTTGTGCTTTGGGAACTGATGGTATTTTTCAGGCATGGCGCGTACGGATTTGAGTCGTCGTGGGGATCTGCCTCCATGGCTGTAGAACTCATGGAACAGGTGATGAAAGCAATGTAGATATAATCGCACCTCCACCTTTCAAACAATGTACTTGATTCTCATCGAGGAATACTGCTTGTAGTTCGTTATTGTTTAAAGTCTGTTTAATTTTTCCAACTCCTTGGCGACCTTAGTCTTTGCCTTCACAGGTTCTCGCCCTCTTTATGGAACCAAACTCCGGGAACTCTGCACGATATCTCCCGATCCACAATCAATGCCGTCTCGTCCGGCGCACCAGTTATCACTGGGTGCCGAGGATAAATATGATGCGGAACGCGTGCCGTGGTTGAAAAGGACCCAAGCCGGTGCTCCGATTTGTCCGCGACCTGGCCGTTTCCCCCAATACGCACTCTAGACGGATCTATATTTTCCCCTTTCCCTTTTTACTTACATTGCGGAATAGAATAGACACCGCGCCTCGCCAAATCATACGCCACCGTCCCCCTTTCTCCCTAACTTGTACCGCCGCCCACCCTCCCCGTACCAGCTAGTTTACCTACATGTATGTATTACGCATAGTGCTACATGGGCCCCAAGGAGCCCGCGCGCACTCTAATGGAAATTGAAATAAAATGAAACAAAAATAAAATAAAGTTGAAATGGACCGTTTCCACACATATTTAGTTGGCAAATGAGAAGTCTGCTAGTCTCTAGCTCACCGCTTACCTCGAACAATACAACCAGCATTACGAATCCTCACGTATGTCGATATTCAACTGCCTGTAACAGCAGATCTTATTCAGAGTCAAACGAAGTCGGACGCTACGCTGTTGTACTTTGTGTTTCAACAACTTTCAAGATATTAATACAGCTCGTCCATTAAAGTATCAAGGAAGCGTAAATGGATTTACAATTAGTTGGTTGTAAGTACGATAAGTTATGCACAAAGAAAATCTAACTTGGCGGCGTGACATCCATCGCATCATCATCCACATCTTCATCGTAAAAGTCGCCCAATTCGCGCTTCAAATACTGCAGAATCTTCTCGTTGATCTGCTCGCTCTCCACTAAAAACCCGTCGTGTCCAGTTACCGACGGGATCACCACCAACTCCGCTTCCGGGATGCAGTCCGCGAGCAGTTTTTGCTCTTTTGGCGGGCACAACACGTCCGAGGAGATGCTGATTATGAGAGGATGGGGGGGCAGCGTGCCGAGCACAGCTGTGAGGGCGGCGCCGCTGTCGATACACACAGGTACGCGCCCGCTCGTGATGTCGTGTGTGTCCATCTTGTGAGTAAGATGGATATAGCAGTTTGCGTCGAAGTTTGGCGCAAACATGGCGCCGTTGTAGCGTAGATAGGATTGAGCGCTGTACAACGGGTGCCCCCCATTGTCATCGGGAACAGCTCGTGCAGTCTGCCGGCATTCTGTGTCTGCCAGCGTCTTTTTTGCGGGGGGGCGCGCGAGGTCGAGGCCTCTATGTTCCGTCCAAAACGCTCTTCGTAGCAGTCGTACGAGCGGTACGTCATGAGACCCGCCATACGTGCGGCGGCGAGTCCCTGGGTAGGCGGGCGATCGCGAGGGTAGTACCCGCCCTTGAATGCCGTGTCGCTGGAGATAATCTGCCGCATTACCTCCCCCCAGGCGATACACCATCCCGATTGCTTTGCACAAGTGGCCAGAGGTATTATGCGGCGCACAAAGCCCGGGAAGCATAGCGGCCACTCAAGGGCTGTCATTCCGCCCATGGAACCGCCAATGACGACCGCGACAGAGGCGACGCCGAGGTCGTCGAGAACCTTTTTGTGTAATCTGCGTTCGATTCAGCGTAGAAAATAAATAGATGGGAATAAAGTACCTGACGTCGTCGCGAATCGTTGTAGGTGGAAAATCGGGGCCGAAGCGCCTCCCGCTTGAAGCGTCGATAGAAAGAGGTGAAGCTGTCCCGAATGGCGAACCTAGAACATTGAGACAGATGATGAAGAAGCGATCTGGGTCGAAAGCCTTTCCAGGGCCAAAGAGTGGAGTCCACCTGCCGAATGTTCAGTTACTTCCGAGGACCTCAATCGAATGAACGAACTGACCACTCCTCAACCTTGACGCTCCCCGTGAACGGGTGGCAGATGACCATGACATTATCGCGGGCAGCGTTGAGAGTTCCCCATGTTTTGTATGCGACATCCAAGGAGGTGAGGATAGCGCCAGACTCCAGATCAAATTTTGGGACACGCAAAGTCAACATTTTTTCAAGTGCGGGGGCTTTTGAGCGGCGAGAGGATGATTCACAACGAGGGCAATGTTGGTTTATGTACCCGGGAGCTGTAGCGGCGGATTATCCCGATTCACAGCAATCGGGTCAAAGCATGGTCCGCGAAGCACAGTAGAGGTGCAGTGTTCAAATTTGGTGAACATTTGGATTTTCAAATCGAGCCGATACTGAATTCGAACGTGTTGAGTCGTAGATTTATTATCCATGGAGAGTGGAAGCATCAGCCACAAAGATTCATTCTTGGTTAAGCGAGTTTCCTAGCTCGAATATGTCAGTCGCATTGAGTCGAGTCTCGGGGCCGCCCTTTCGAGTTAGTACCGTGCGCCAATGGGGACCCGGCATTTACAGCATCCATTACAGCGAGTGGAGGAATGGAAAACAGGTGCAGAGATCCGTTGTCGTTGGTCGTCGTCGTCGGGAGGAAGATCCTCGCGAGTCACTCGAGTCAACGCGGAATTCGGTCCGACCAGCGGAGATTATGTCATCATTTTTCCTCCGAGTCTTCCATTTGTCTTCCATCCTGTCTTTCACCGTCTTCCTCGCGTCCTCAAACTCAAAACCGTGAAACTCTCTGTAATGTCAGAATGCTGTTGAGTATGCGTTCCTGGAACTGACTCGGCGGCCTTGTCGGATTCCCGTCTGGGCCGTCATCCCTGAGCCCTGGGTTACGAGCCTTAGATTAATATTTGTGCTGTGGGGAGCTCGGATCTTGATCTCCGCCTCTTGGGCTGGATCCACGGCGTATGTTCAGAGCATATTACTCGAGTTTGTGGTCCATCCGCTCTCGTATAGCTGCTCATTCGTTGCATCCCAGCCTGATCGGACTCCGTATGGACGTGCCTAAAGACCGATGCTAGGCAACAGCTTCCCACAGCTCTCCATTCTATTACTGTTCAGTAAAACAGCATTTATCCAACCACGAGGCTGGCACAGCTGATGAAGCCCCGGCTATCGATGGGCTCGCCCGCCCTCAAAATGCGGGCCTCGACCTACTCGTCCTACACTCATCTTCTACACCTCATCTATGCCAATGGTTGGCTTTGGTGACTTCTCAATTCCGGAGATGCACAATCTCGCACTCTTTCCCCTCCCTGCAGGCCATGTTTATTACCAAATCTTCACTGCATTCACCAGTCACGTATTCGGCGGTAACCCTGCCGCCATCGTCTTTCTCGACAAGATGCTCCCCGACGATGTCCTGCAAAAAATCAACAATAATTTCAACCAACCCATTGTCGTATACGTATCGCCGCCAAAATCCAACACCTCGCGCAAGGAAGGGTCCGCTGTCTTTGGCCTGCGCTGGTTCGGCCCAAAAAACGAGATGCACATTTGTGGTCACGGAACCCGTACGTTGGCTCTTCCTATCGTTGCTATCCAACTAAGGCGTCGTCTGTTTCCAGTCGCCGCGGCCGAGGCGGTATTTCGCCTGCTTGACCCCGCCAAGAATGTCACGACTCTAGAATTCGAGACTCTCTCGGGCATCCACACCGCAAAACGCATCGACGACAAGATAATGATGGAGCTTCCCGCTGGGACGACGGTCCCTGCATCCGCGGACGAAACGGCCGCCGTGGAGGATATTTTCGAGCGCGCTATGGGCAAGCCTGTGAATATCCGTTACGTTGGCTACGGCGGACGCGGGTTTACGAACTACCTCCTCGTCGAGGTCGATAAGTCCGAGAAGCTCGGTGAATTGCGGCCTAAGGCTGAATGCTTCGTACGCCGCTCTCCCTTGAAGAACAACATCCTCTAACATTTTCTCAAGGCCGAACTAGGCCCGCGCACCCAGATCCTCGTCGTCACCTCGGCCGCGCAGGAAGAGGGCATCGTGTATGAGACACGTATGTTCGCACCCACGATCGGAGTGCGTGAGGATCACGTCTGTGGCTCTGCTCACTGCCTGAATGCGCCGTACTGGGCCGCTAAGGCGCAGGAAGGGGGTTACACGGATGGAAAGCCCCAACACGCCAAGGCCGTCAGTGCCCGAGGAGGCGAGATCTGGGCGTCGTACTTTGCCGCCGCGGATCGTGTACAGATTCGAGGGAATGTGAAGCTCGTTGCAGCGGGAACGTTGGATCTCACGGACATTATCGTTTGATCCTTAATTTTGTTTCAGACCACGGTTTCGTGACATCGTAATTATTGTAGCTTATAATCCATCATGTATTTCGTGTACTGTAATTCGAACATATAGACTGCTTGCTGTTTGGAAAGCTCGGAGATTATTTTCCTCATGACGGTCATGAGCAGACGTAGCCGCTTCAGGACTCTTCCAGCGCTGGGGGCAGTTCAAACAGTGGAACAGTGGGTCCTTGAGCTGTTGAACACACGGTGAATCCGGACAAAAAGAACTTCAAAAACTGCTGCAAAAATAAACGAAGGGTAGTGATGAACATTCCGCAGCATTCCTAACACATGAATATTATCATTAATTCGAGGCCTCGGCAAAGCAAGGCCATCCTCCCCGGGTCCCTACACCACCTACTCTTCTACAGCAACTCTACTAACCGGGCTTGAAAGAAACTCCGTACATCTGACATCAGGTATAGGTCTAGACCCCCGGCAAAACAGCTGTGGTCGGAGCAAGGCCACTACCCTCCACCTTCTCCTCCACAGCACCTTCATCTTCCGCAGCAACTGTGCTAGCCGGCGCAGAAATGCCGGTGGGCGTTGAACCCGCGGTAGTACGAAATGAGACGTGATACACCACCGTGGTGAGCAACATCAACCCCGCGAGCACCGCGTAGCTCACAACCAATAGCGGGTCGCGGTACAGCGGGGACAGCGCGAAGCCTAACAGCACCGCAAGCGCACCCATCCCCACCAGCACCGCCTGCAACAGCGATTTCATGCTCGGCGGCGCCGCCTCGTTTGCATACTCGTACGCGCTCGGCGAAGAGAAGACCTCGCCGAGGCCCTCGAGGAAGTAGAAGGGTGTCTGCACGAAAAGGTTGACGTGGTTCGGGCCGGGGTTGGGCGCGCACTTCAGCGGGGCGTCGAAACACGGCCCCGTGGAATAGATGAGGTGTTGAACGCCCGCGGCATACGCCTGCGCGAAGGCTTCGAGGAGGAAGCCGAGGGCCATGCGGTTGATGGGGGAGAATGTGATTTTGGCCTTGTGCAGGGCTGGGTAGAGTACTTGTTGAACGAGCGGAAGGAGTATTATGACGGACATGGGGTTGAGAAATGCGATTACGTCGTTGGGGAGGCCGTGCGTCTGCATTGTCGCCGCTTGGGATACCAGATTGGTGGACATTTGGCTTTGGCAGAGGTTTAAGATGGGCCATGCGAGGCTGAGCGGTCGTTGAATATCGATATGTACCCGAAAATAGCGAGGGGACTTACAAAACACGGCAGGCCAGTAGTCCGCGATTCAATTCGTGAATGAAGTTATCGTCCCATGGAACCGTCCGCTGATGTTTCGACACTTGGGCTGCTGGTAGGGCCGCATCCATGTTGAACCCCCCGCGCGCTCCAAACCAGAGCGCTCTCATCGCCTGGGGCAAAACCATTCTTTTGGCCGGTGGTTTAACTATGGCAACTGCGTCAGAATAGTGTTCACACTAAAGACATCAGATCTGACCGAATTTGGTGCGGCCCAAAAGCAGGACCGCTAATGCAACCCAGATGGAGCAGAAAGGAACCAGGAATGCCGCCCAAAAATCGAGGTATTTCTCCATAACCGTGGTTGCGACGCCGGAGAGCGACCCCACGTTTCCGCACCTGGTGAGGAGGTTCTATTTCAGGACACGATGGGAGCGGTTTTTCTTACCAATACTGGAGGGAAAATACACGCTGAAGAGTTATATCTTGGTGTATGATGACGCGCTCGCCACTGGATGTTTGGGCTATCCACATGCCGGTTGGCGAAGAGTTTGTGCATTGGTCCGCTAAAAGACGCTGAATGAGATAGTCACAGTTCAGTCGCGGCGAAACGAACCCATGAACGGAGCGATATTGGTTTTCATTCCGCCTGCACCTATGCCAATAATAATGATAGCTTGAGAGGAAATGAGCTGGTAGCAGTACGAGATGCAGGAGATTCTCGCCTGCAACGACACCACCAAGTCCAGCGCCGTGGTCAAGGGACACCGGCAGCGACGAGACGAAGAGAATGAGAACACCGACGGCATAAATACTGTGTGATTGAAGTTAATGACGTTCAGCACCGACTTGCTCATTTTGTACCTTGCGAAGAGTGTCAAGCTCTTATATCGGCCAAGCCAACCGTCGGCGACAACAGCCCCACCGAATGACGTCGCATAAATGAAGAAGGTGAGAAAATACGAGAGGCGTGTTGCTGCCGACTGCCCCAGTCCAAGTGCACCTGGGCGTAGCGGATCGTCCCGATTATTTTGCATATAATTTTCTGCAACAAGATTATTTTGAAATCCGAAGAACGAGGCTGGGACTGACGGAGTGGAGCGATGATCCCATAGTATGTGAATCTCTCTGAAAGCGTAATTAAGGCCACAAGCCAGGCACTGAGAGGGATTGGGCCTCCAATGTGCCGCAGTGTTGCTATTTCCTCGCTGGTCGGTGGATGGATTCCACTTGGCAGGGTGTTGATTGTTATCGAATTTGTGTTGTCGCCGGAACTATATTTGCAAGTAAATTTAGGGTTCAGCCGGTTTTGGCATGCAAGAGACTGATGTACCTTGACTTGTCTGCTGCTACGTGGACTACTGCGGAATCGAGTTGATCCATAATTCTGAAATGTACAAAGAATAAAGGGGTAGGAGGCGAAAATCAGGGTAGGAATGGAGGCAGGGTTTCTGGCGCAGATTCCCTTCGACTTAGTACAAAACAGCCACGTCGACATTTTTGGAGTCGGCGCCAGTTTACGCTGTCATGGTCCGCGGCATTATACTTCCCATCATGGTGGTACAGCTCAAGAGGCGCTCCGAGGTAAACGGAGTTCGGGCCCAAGCCTCGGCAATCACGCCGCTTAGCTCTGACTCGGTCTTGCTCTTGTACTGCTGCTGTATCTCAGTTCAATGCGCGCGCTAGCTGTGAAGCTCCGAAACAGCCATCTCTGGGTTACTCGATGTGGAATTACTCCTTCGGGGTCTCTCTCAAGCCTCTTCAGGTGCAGCGAACTTGGACAATTCGTCTCTCGAGTCTCTTCAACTCTCTCAAGTACTTCCTCTGCCCTTTGTAGGTATCAAACTTCAATCCCCTAAGCAAATACCCTATACTATGGCCCCGGAAACTCTGACGCCGCTCCATTCTGCTATCACTCTCATTTCAGATGATTGTGGTGAGCTTCCCCACGTTCCACTCGGACCGAGGTCATAACGTTCTGTTTACAGCTCCCATTGAAGCTATTTGGACTATCAATTCTCCTACTGCCTCATTTCAAACAGTAGATGTGATTCTGCGGTCATCAATCACAAACGGAGCCATCCCACAAGTTTCACTCGAACTCTCTGAAGGGATTTTCGGCGACAGGAGTCACAAGTTTCTCCTTGACTGTATGCGAAAGGCAGTAACCGCTCCTCGCTTCATCAAGTTCATCATGTCTACCGTCGATGGGTTTGTGGGACGAGGGAATTTTCTCGAGCGACGCTTGCATGAATGTGATTTCGTGGAGCGCGTCGAGGGATTTTTGACCCTTGATAAGAGGACCGGGCCTCCTGGACGTGGTTCTGAATTCATTCATACCATCATCTCTTCGGCAGCTGCGGGAATACTTCTCCAGCCTTCCGCTACTGTATCTGATCCCGACGCGTTCGCCGTCGTTGAGACAGAGCTGGCTTCCCGACTTTCTCTAAATTGGATTTTTCCAACCCCTGCACCTCACCGAAACGTTGTCCTCATCGAAGGTTATTCCTACCTTCAAACAGGTATGTAGGCTAGTTTTTGATCCATACGATCGTCTGATTAGTTCAGGTATGGGGTTTATACAGGCAGTCAAGGATCTCAACGTCTCAGTCATTGTCCTCGGAACCGGAGAGCCTCATGGACCCAAGCATTGGTTGCAGAACCCTGAGAACGCGCCTGGATTCTGCGACGCCTTCGTCCCCATCGACATGACCATCGACGATGATCTCCCAAACAGAATCGTCACTGCCGTTCGGGCATATGAGGGATTTGACAGAGTCGACGGAATCCTCACCGGGCACGACAGATATCTGGTGTCCACCGCTAAAGCTGCCGTTCTTCTCCATCTTCCTGCCTCTCCAATCCGTGCGCATGAGATCGCGACCGATAAATACGCCATGCGGCAATTTGAGGTCGAATCTCAGGGTAACGACTTCCAATTCCTTCGCTTTCCCGATCTTGACGATATGCGAGCAAAGCTCGGTGCCACGGAGAACCCACTCGCCATTAGCTATCCAGCTATCGTGAAGCCCGTGAGCGGGTATCTTTCGGAAGGTGTCGCTAGGGTCAGCAATGACCTGGAGCTCTTAGCATCGGTCGGCAGAATCGACACCAAGCGGCACGGACACGCAGTTATTGTGGAGACGTACATTGATGGGCCAGAGTTTGACGCGAATATCGTCCTTTGCGAGGGAGAGATTCTGTTCTTCGAACTGGTGGATGACTTCCCGAGCGCGGGGGACAAAGCCGGCGCGGGTGCGGAGGGAACATTTTTCGAGACATCGGAATTCACACCATCCAACCTCCCCTCGTCCGAGCGCGAAATCGTGAAGACTTCATTGCACAAGACGTTGCTTGGAATGGGCTTCACGTGGGGTCTCTTTCACGTCGAAGGCCGCGTCAAGGACTCGACGATGGAATTTCGCGCGGATGACAGTGGTATAGTTGACCTCCGCCCTCGACTTTTGCCACGCAACAATTCGCCCTCTTGTTTCCTGGTCGAAATTAACGCGCGCATCCCCGGTCTCGGCTGCGCCATGTCCACCATGCACTCGTACGGAGTTGACTTCTACGCGGCGCATTTGCTGTGCTGCCTCCGCGATGCGGAGCGGCTGCGGCTCGTTACTAACGCATTCAACTTTCCCCAGCGTCCGGACGGCTCGCAATATTGGTGCGAGGTTGTATTCATCCAGCCTGAGCGGGGAGGACGGTTCGCAACGGAGGACCCCTGCGGCGAGCTGCTCCGCAGGCATCCAGTGCTGCAGGCGAACGTTTCTCGTCACCTTTGCTGCTACGCCAAGGACGATATCATTCCGGATCCAGCGACGGGCGTGTGTCTTCTGCTCGCATACTTCCTGGCGTATTCGCGAACGAGCCGAGAGCATGTCAGGCGGGTGGCCGAGATGATTCGGAGCGAATTCAAGTACGAGATAGTTTAGTTACTGCACATGGTGAACCAGCTCGAATCAATAATACGGACAATTTTACTTATTTAGTTTCTATGCAAGTTCTTTCAGTACACGAGGGCCGATTATGAAATATTGCTTCCATTCCGGTCAACCCCCGCGTATACTTCACAGCCCTGTTAACGTTAAAGTTACTTACTTCCATTGATTATTGCTTTGGCGGTGATCCGACTCAATAATGGAAGTTCTAAATTCAGATGACAATGACTCGGAAAATGATTCAAAGCTGTGCCTGACAGTGCAGATAGCCACTTCTGTGGGTCCTCGTTGTCTTTGCCTGAGTCATAATTAAGCTCCGTAGATTATACCGGTGGCTGTTTTGAATAACTTACGGACCACGGAGTTGAAATCCGATTTTGACTTGGAATGGAAACACCTCGAATCTCAACTTGGCCGAATCCAACATGTGTTCCAAGCTGTTTCAGGGTGCATGCGAAATCAAATTATTCCTGCTGTATAAACCCATTCACGATGATGGGCTAGCCGGGCGTAGAGGACGGATTCAACGTGGAGGGCGTGGTTCCGTCCTCGGAGGTAAAATTCACAACATTTTATTGCGCTGTAGACTGTTGAGCTGTTGTTCCCTACAGACCGGGATTTTTGATTTGCCGAGGGTCTAGGGTTAGGAGGTACTGCCTTCCGAGTGGCTTATATGTATTCCAAACTAGCGGACGTCCTCAACCACAACCATCATGTCGCCCCACAAAGTCGTAAAGTTCGTCTCTTTTATTATTTGCGCCTTCGGAGCATACGGACTGAAAGCTACTGATAGCCAATCTCACTTCGACACACTTCAAATCCACGCCGGCTACGTCCCTGGCAAGGCGGGCAATGGACCCCGGGCGGTTCCTATACACACTAGTGTCGCATACATGTTCCCCAGCTCTGATGTCAGCCATTTCAGAGTCGTTGTAATTCCCCGCGCTAATTCTTTTCCAGCACGGCTCCGATCTCTTCAAGGGGTGAGTTATTGGCCGTACAAATACTTATGTTTGCTGACTTGCATGTACAGGGCTCCAGGGAACGTTTACTCGCGCCTTAGTAACGAGACGGTTGACGTTGTAGAACAGCGTATGGCGGCGCTCGAAGGTGGCGTAGCTGCGGTCGCTACTTCTAGTGGCCAGGCAGCACAACTTATGACATTGATGGGCCTTTGTGATTCGGGCCACAACATTATCGCTGCGTGAGTTTCCTTTCTCTGAGCTGCAACAAATTGTTTACGTCCAATCCAGCCAGAACGGTCTTTTCGGAGGGGTGAGTCAATCTTACTATTGCTGTAGAGTGGACTTGCTTAAAGCGTTGGTCAAGACCTACTCTCAATTTCAGCGTAAGCTTTTGAACCGTCTCGGTGTTCTTTGAGAATCAAAGGCGTTTGCAGACTTACTGAAGAAATTGAACATCCAAGTCAAATATGTCACTGACCTGAAGCCCGAGCTTTTCGCTGAGGCAATTGACGAAAATACTCGCGCTATATTCGTCGAGACTATCGGCAATCCTAGTCTCATTCTCGCCCCAATCGCTGAACTTGCTGTGGTAAGATCTACTGCCCCAAAATAAATAAATTCATGCTCATGGGCGGCCCAGATTGCCCACGAGCATAATTTCCCCCTCGTCGTGGACAATACATGTGGCATGGGAGGATGGATGATACGCCCCATTGAGCATGGAGCGGACCTCGTGGGTACGTATATTTTCCGGTTTACCGGGCAGTTCATTCACCCCAAACAGTTCACAGCACGACGAAATGGGTTGGCGGACATGGAACTGTCTTGGGAGGGATGATAATTGACTCGGGTACGTTGGCTGTGAGCTTTAATACTCAGTTTTAAGAAATTTCCGTAGGCCGGTTCGACTGGGATGCATCCCCGAAATTCAAGGGCGTCTTCAACCCCAAATACGACCGCTGCACAGCTTTTGCTGTCAAGATGAGGTGGGAGATGCTGCGGGATATGGGTGCATGCCAAAGTGCATTTAGTGCATTCTTGACTCTTCAGGGTCTGGAAACGTTGAGTCTCAGAGCGCAACGGCATTGCGATAACTCCCTCGCATTGGCGAGGTTCGTCTTCCGTTGCGTGTGGTGTGGTTCTTCACTCTGAAATTCTTGTAGATGGCTCGAGGCGCATCCAAAGGTCGCCTGGGTTTCGTATCCCGGGTTGGAAACACATCCCGACCACGCACGGGCAGTCGAATCACTCCGTGAGAAAAATTTCGGTGGAATAGTTTGTTTTGGTATCAAAGGGCATCCTCGGGACATTGTGGACAACCTGAAGCTGACAAGCAACTTATCTCATATGGGTGCGGCCACAAACGCAGCTGTTGATCCTTTCAGGCTGATCCCGCTTTTCAGGTGATGCTAAGACTTTAATCATCCATCCCGGCTCAACCACGAATCAGTCAATGACTGACGAGGAAGTGTTGGCTTCGGGAGTCCGGCGTGATCTTATTCGAGTACGTTTACCTCCTCCGATGCTTTGAGCGCGACTGAATTTTTCAAGGTGTCTGTTGGAATTGAAAATATTTCAGACATAATAGCAGATTTCGAACAGGCGCTTGAACACGTCGCGGTTCAGACCTGATCCTGGGATCTTGATTCAATCATTGTAGCTAATATGATATGTAGCACCATCGGCCGTCGAGGTCTTGGTTAATAATATGAGCAGTTTCCAACTATATATACCTCTTTTCGAACCGTGCAGACTGTCACACGATATATCGTTCAATTTCAACCATTCTGGCGGTGATTTCCGATTGAATTTCGGCAGGCTGAAATTCGAAGTCAGAACAAGACCACAGAATTGTATATAAGGACAGCGGCTCGAAATGAGCTACAAATTTCAACAGAAAATAATCCATGCTCTTTCGCCTTGATTGCGGTCTTTTATTTGGTTCCAAAGCTGTAGCTAAATGCTGCTGCCGAACGATCAAATGATCGCCGCAGTACACATGTCATCTCGTTGACCTAAACAACCGCACTAGCGAAATGGGTAGAAAACGAAAATTGGCAAAGCGCAGCACCAACTTGACCTGATGCTCTCTCCTGGAATCGGTCTCCTCTGGCGTCCGCTCACAATTCTTTATTTGCTCTTTATAGCCGGATACGCAGCGCACATTCCCCTACACCTTGTCCTCCTCTACACGGTTGCAGTAGTGCCGGTGCTCAGCACCTTGCGGATATGGACTGTACAAATCTTGCAGCACAGAAACGCTAGAGCCGCTGGCGCTCGCTTGGTCCCGACCGCCCGCGGTCGCTGGTTCGGCAATCTCGACATTCTCGCCAATTTACGTCGTAACTGGAATGTCTTGTATCCGAGTGCGTACAGTTCTGGTGTTTCCGGCAGTGCGGGCTGACTACTGCAGTCGAGGTTCTGCGTAAACTTCTGGTCGAGTCGCACGCAAATACTTTGAACCTTCGCATTGGCTGGGACGACTACATCTTGACAACGGAACCGGAGCACGTCAAGATCATCCTTGCCACCGACTTTGCGAACTACGTGAAGGGTAGAACTTTCTCGTTCCTTTTCATATTCACCGACTTGATTTCAATTACTTTTGTGGCGTAGGTGATGCATTCCGTGATTGCATGGGCTCCGTTCTCGGTATGCATCTGCTGATAGCTGCGGTCTGTGGGGTCTTACAATCAGAATGATCCACAGGGGCTGGCGTGTTCAACTCGGACGGTACATATTATTTCTCTTCTCTTCTTTCCCATTTCATCACGCACCTCAGGGGACATGTGGAAATTCCACCGCGGTGCAACACGCCCATTCTTCAACCGTGACCGTATAAGCGACTTTGAGATTTTTGCCCATCACGCTGACCGTGCAATCAAGCGCATGAAGGAGCGAATGCGCGCGGGATATGCGGTTGATTTTCAGGTGTGTGCCTCGCATCTACGGCGACCGACCGCACTTCCCTCTGATTTTGTCTTCTATAGGACCTAGCCAGCCGCTTCACTATGGACTCAGCTACGTCCTTTCTCTTTGGCTCCTGCGTCGACAGCCTCGCTGCACCGCTTCCCTACCCCTCCACCTCTAGTTCCCCCTTCCTCGCGGCTGCATCCCCCGATCCTGCCGACGTGTTCACTGCGGCATACACTGCCGCCATGAATCACATCTCCTCCCGGTCCCGTTTCGGCTGGATCTGGGCGCTGTTTGAACTCACAGGAGACGCGACGCGACCTCAGATGCGCATCGTCGACGCGTACCTTGAGCCGATTATTGCCACAGCAGTTGCGCGGAAGAGTGCGCTAGGAGCCAGTGGTGCGCTGAAGGGCGAGCCTGAGACACTGCTCGACGAGCTGCTAAATTTAACTTCTGGTGAACTTTCTATAAAGTCCACCGAGAACGTATCGGCTGATGATTATTCCTCTACAACAGATCCGAAGGTTCTCAAGGATGAGATGTGCGTCTGTTTTAATAGCATGTTTACCTTAACTAATAAACAGGGCAGGTTGAATATTCTCCTTGGTACGCCAGTCCCCCTATTACGACCCAACTTGCTCATGCCGGAATTACAGCGGGGAGGGACACCACGATGAGCGTCCTCACCTTCGTGGTATACTTGTCAGTTCTCCAGTATCAATTCTTTCAAACGATACTGATGCATAATTACCATCCATGCAGCCTATCCATGTACCCCGCTGTGTTCACGCGCCTGCGGGCCGAGATCCTGGAGCGGGTTGGATCCGAGCGGCGTCCGACGTACGACGACATCCGCGACATAAAATATCTGCGCGCGGTTATCAACGGTGCGTCCGATCTTTCTCCTGTTATTCGATAATGGACTAGATCTTGGCTAGAAACGATGCGTCTCTATCCGCCGGTGTGAGTGCTCTATCTTTGGATGCATATCTTGATCGGCTGAATGCTCACTCACGGATGCAGTCCGTCGAACATCCGGTGAGCTTAATGCGCGCAATCCTCGTCACAATTTGCTAATGATGGTTGCGATATAGAGAGAGCGTACACGCAACCACCTGGCCGTCGGCCGATCCGGCGCAACCCCCACTGTACATCCCTGCCGGCACAAAGTGCGATTGATCTCATTTTCCGTCGTATATCCGGCCCAACTTGATAAATCTACCCAAGGGTCTCGTACTCCGTTTTTCTGATGCAGCGGCGCACAGATCTTTGGGGCCCCACCGCGGAGGACTTTGATCCGGACCGCTTCCTCGACGACCGCCTGCGCACATACGTGCTCACGAACCCGTTCTGTTTCCTTCCGTTCAACGCGGGCCCACGCGTATGTCTTGGACAGCAGGTGCGCATCTGGTTTATGTCTTTACTTATTACTTGAATTTGAACAAAACAAATGGAATGGCGCAGTTCGCGTACAACGAGATCTCGTTCATGCTCATCCGGCTGCTGCAAAACTTCGCTAGCACCGAGTTGGATACTGACGCGCTCCCGCTCAATGCGCGCGTGCCGCCGGAGTGGCGCACAGGGCACGGTCGTATGGCTGTGGAACAGCTCAGGCCGCGGCTACATCTCAGTGCGTGTCGAATTTAATTCCTTTGAGTTCGCGTAGACCCATTTGATGGTAATTAACAGCGATGTCGGTACAGGTAGGCTGTTTATTTGCTCCAATAGATGTTCGATCCTGACGCGTTTGTTTGCAGGGCGGGCTGTGGGTGAGAATGAAAGAGAGCGGGCAGGTGGACGAGTAGACATGCCCGTCCTCGATAAAGGACACAAAGACAAGATAAACAAGTTGAGAACCTGAAGCCTTTCCGGCAGTATGTATTATCATGTACCTGAATCGAATGTGCCAGTATTTATTGTTAAGGAGAGAATTCTTCGGCGGCATATTGTTTCCGACACATCGTTTTGTTCTCGCTGGGGATGTTAATAAGCTGGTATATTACAGCAACATCCGACGGTTATTCGGGAATATGTTCATGAGTCAGCCAAGGAAACATGTCCTTGGTCGACGTCAGTCGAACTGGAAGTTGAAATGTATGGAGGCTTTTTTTTTTGTCTTATATCGCCTGAGGCGATTTTTATCGGGAGCTCGGATATGGATCCCAGGGATCTAAGTATGAGGAAAATTTCGCTTATTTATGACCCTTTTGACCGAAAAAGTAACTGACTATTCCACCGCATCAAACGATCAATCAGCGGGCCGGCCGACTTTTTAGTTGCCGGCCGGCGCAAATTTATCGCTCTGCACCTTGTCCCCGCTCAACACCGTACCTCCGCCATTCGATGCTTACCCGCCTCAAGTCGCTGGTATTCCGCACTCCATTCGATCCCGCCGTGTACAGTGCTCCTGCGGCTTCAGGTACGCGGTGTTACCGCGCCTGCCGCCAAGCCATTCTCGCTGACTGATAACAAGTGGCTGCGTCGGGGGTCGAGATAGCTACATTCGCGTCGGGTGCGCGTCCTTTCTCTTTTCAATTCATTTTATCGGTTGAAATCCTGCTTATCGTCCTGAAATTCAGGCTGCTTCTGGGGCACGCAACACATTTTCCTGAAGCACTTCCCGCCTTTGCCTGCCCCTGGTAAGGGCATACTCCGCACGACCGTCGGATACACAGGTGGTAATCCACTTGTAAAGAACCCCGACTACAAGACCGTGGGCACTGGTGCCACTGACCATGCAGAGGCCATACGGATTGAGTTCGATCCCCGGGTGATTTCGTATGGGACATTGGTTGGTACGCCATGATTTTCCAAATCAAATATTGAATTGTCTTATGTCTTTTCCCCCTTCTTGCAGAATTTTTCTACCGCTCACACGACCCTACGACGCTCAACCGGCAGGGTGCTGACTCGGGCACGCGTATGTGTCCCTGCATGCTTCTGTCGTCTTTCTAATCCCCAATTCTCTCCCCCCGCTCATGTTATCGTCATATTTCCTTTCATTGGGCCGCCTGATGTAGAATACCGCTCTGCGATATTCACCAACTCCCCGGAACAGTTGGAGATCGCGCAGCGGGTCACGAAGGAGGTGCAGGCAAAGCGATTCACGCCGAAGGTACGTGATTTGGTTATGCGACCACTGGCTACCCTTAAACTCCCGCCCAGAGCCGCACTATCGCGACTGAGATCACCCCTGCCGGGGAGTGGTGGGATGCGGAGACGTATCATCAACTCTACCTCTTCAAGCACCCAGGCGGGTATCAATGCCCGACGCATCGGCTGCACTGGTAGTCGGCAGCGTCGCAGGCTGACGGAGGCAAGTACATAGATAAAGACGAACTGTAATCGCGAAAATGCCCGGTGGAGGTGGAGGTCGGCGGATCGGGCGCGCATGTAGATATCATAATGCACTTAATTGGGTGTGCTGAATAATACAAACGAGGTCCCTGCGTCAACTGTATTTTCAGCAATCAGTTCCAACTCACGATCTTTGAGGAGGAAAGTTCGGGGTCGTACAGAACTTCTCTGTTAGGGTTCCAATGTCTATGTCCGACTCTATGATTTTCAACATGATACTTCCGGGTTCCAAATTCGTTATGTATTTAGCGCTGTACGTTCGCTCGGTCGATGCTTTGAACGACAGAGAGAGCCATTGAGATATCCATGCAGACTTTGAATCATCTCGCCGAGCTGTGACGCGACCAGTCGTGGCGGTCACCGGGCCGTTTGATTTTTTGCCGAGACGCTCTCGACGACAACGCTCATGCGATCCGGTCCAGCGATTGCCTACGTCGACAAACTTCCGACAGAGCTCTGGCTGAAATGCTTTCGATTCTGCGACCTACCACAGTTTCGTAGACTCAGCCGAGTCTCTCGCTATTTTCACCACCTGGCACAGCCGCTCATTTTCGAGACCCAACAAGCCAGCGCACCGTATCCCAGGATGCTCCAACGTTCGGCTTGGAGAAAGGCTACTCGAAGTATCCATCGTACTGCTCAAAGACTCGTCAGACTTGCCGCCAGCTCTCATGCCTCTTCGGTTCGCAGATGGCACTTTTCGCATAATTCCCGACTACCCGCCTATTTTCCTCCCAACATTGCAAATATTCGCATTCTGTGGGAGACGGGGCTGCGAGTCCTCCACGTATTCAAGAGCACGCTTGGAGCCTATCAGCGACTGACGACGCTCTGTCTTGAAGATATGACCATCGATTACGCATTCCGAGAGACGTTGGCATCTCTGCCGCTGTTGAAAGCTCTGACGCTTATAAAATGCGAAATTGTGGCCGTCGACGGTGGTGGCCCTCTCTTACAACTCCACAGCCTTGCTGTGAGCAACCTTCGGTCGCATCCTCCACCCCATGCTCCATTTGACTTGGTTGCACCAGATATCCTCCAACGTCTGGTGCTTGATAGTTCCGCACAGAGTACATCTGTGCTCGCCGCATTTGACGGACATGCACTTCCCCATCTCATGGACGTCAAAATAAATTTATGCGCGGCCAATTCCGCCCTCTTCTTCTCCACCTTGAGTGCCTGGCCGCGGGTGCAATCCATAATGTGTGAAGAACTCCTCCACATCACCACAACCCTCCCCACGTGGCTTCCGCCCAGTGCAATCCCGGCTCTCGCATCCTTCGAAGGACCACAAACCCTGGCTGGCCTGTTGGTACCCGGACGCCCCGTCGTCGAGGTCAAGCTACACGGCCTCCGCGCGGATGCAACGGTGGACACGCTCGTATCCGCTCTCCACAACATCGCTGGCTCAACTGCCCCGCTGCGGCGCCTCGATATCGTACAGGACATTCCCGTGACTGCGATGCCAGTGGTATTCGGTGCCATCCATGCGCTCTTCCCCGAGCTGGAAGAGTTGACGACGCAACTGCTCGACCCGCCCCTCCCCACGGTTCTGTCCGACTCGTCCGACGATCCTGAACCGGATGACCGCACCATGGACGAGGGAATTGACGAACGCACGGTAGAGCTCTCCGACGATGGCACGATGGACTATGCCAGCAGTGATTCGTCAGATAGTTCTGATTATGGGGTTAACGGAGAGCTGCCAGATGTGCCGGATGACATGGTGCCGGGATACATGTATGGTATGCCTTCAATCCCACCCAATTTTCGTATGAGCATTCTTTGACGCTCGTCTCGCAGATCCTTCGGCGCCACCTGCACCGCCGGTTTGGGAGCCTTCCACGCCGGCCGACACGGATACAGCATTGCAGGTTAGCGTACTCATGTACTATCTATCCCTCGTCGCTTTGAATCACGAAACCCAGATCCTTATGCGATCCATATCCACGGACGAAATTATACTCCCGCCGCACCTAGAGGTCTTGACTTTCCTGCAGGAGTTCACTGGAATAATACGCTGCCATTCCCTCTTGCCGACCAGCACCGCGCTATTTTGACGCTGGAGAAACGTCTCCCCGCCCTCTGTGCTGTCTCGTTTACTGCAGGCGGCTCCGACGATTGGGTGCGCGATCACGACATTTGGACACGGGACTACTCAGATTACTTTCATCATCCATGGTTGCGAAAGTGAGTGTTGTCTAGGTGCTGCGTTGAGAGTAATTTTCTCGTATTGATTTATCTTTATAAGCCAGCCTCTCATTCGAGTTCGGTCGCTCATGTGGAAGAGCAATGGGACGAGGCACTCTGCGTGAGTATGCGCCGTCTTTGAAGTTATTTGACCAGATTCTGGTACGTGCCTTCATTGGTTTTGGACAATTATAATCCCGGAACCCAGTTTCAATTTATACTACTTGTCCATCCTTCGCAAACTACTCTTTGGTTTTGAGACAAACAACAGTCAAATTATATTTATTTCTCCATTTGGTACCAATCAATCAATCATCCGGTGGTGGTAAGTGGTCCCTACCCATATATGTACCTGACTAGGTACTCTGAAAATCAGCTTTACATTCCAAGATCAAGGGCTACACCACCGATTCCGGTCGCCAAGGCAGGCTGCGTCAATTCATAAACTCTTTGATGCTTCAACGCCTCTGATCCAAAGACTCCTCACCTCTTGCTTCGTTCGAGCCAAAACAATGTCCCTCAGCGACGCTGGAAAACTGTTCCAAAATATTTACCTCCTCGTTTGGGACGTGTGGCTTGCCCTGTCACGCCAAATCTGAAGATCGGGAGCGTCGTTCCTTATGGAAGTCCCGGAGCGGGAGGGAAATGGCCAGAGTTTCTCCGCCGAAGGATAGCGACAGCTGGTGTTGTTGCCCTGCGCTGAACGCCATGGCTAATCACGGTATCCCCTGTTTTATTTTCTCATTTCGTTCAAGTCTGAACTTTATTGCACATACTTCCGCATCGTCAGTTCTAATCCACGTACCAAGTGCATTTGGGCTGAATTTTCCTTAGACGGCAAAAATGTCAAATTCACCGACATCACGACCACCGTCCGAGCAACGTACAACTCCGCTCCGACATCTTGTCTGTTTGTGCCCAGTTATATGGCTGAGCTTCTGCACAAAAACATAAAACGGTACTCACATAGGCTCAAAGTTATCTTTCCCGACGCCGCTGATTCTCGATCGCGTAGGATACCTGCGATTTGGCTGACATCAACCTACACATGTATGGTGCGCTTCACTTAGCCATCACCTAACATTGACTAGTCCCAAATCTGCTGGAGGCCGAAATTTTTTCTGTATACTCCTCTGAAGCCATCAGAACGTTGGTCTTTGCCAACCGTTTAACTCCTCTTTATGAGACTGCAGCCATGCAATTGGTCACTTTCCAGTATATTTTTGACAAATGTTTGTTCATTTCTTGAAAATTGTAACCAAATTCAGAGGGCCACAGAGCCCGAGTTCTGTATGTTGAAGTCATAATCCCATCTATAGCATGTAATACGCTACTATAAACAGGCTTAACAAGGCTATTTGGGCAGTACAGAAGGCAGTTGAGTGTACAGTCTCAAATTGAGCGACCCCCAAAAGAATAATTCCCTCAATTTTAAGTGTAATAAAAATCCCTCTAGCCAAAAGTTCCCTCTCATTGAAAGGAGCACTTTCACTAGAGGGATAAGAAATATCTAATTTTTTGCGTGACTAGTAACAGTTGCAACAAAGTAGTGGCCACTAAGTGAAGCGCACCATACCACATTCATTGAAGGGTCGGGGACTTCCAGTAGCATCCCGACATCCTCAACCACATATTCCGATTAAATCCGTCCCTTTTCCTTCAGCTCGTTGATTTTTCTAGCCAATGATGATGAGAGCGAGTTTGCAATGCAGCCGCCTACACATGCTGTATGGACCTCGAAATCTGTGCCTTGTACTCGCCCTGCATACAATAATTCTTCTGTGAACTTCGAAACCAAATTTCAACAAATTTGAGCTCATTGTTGGGTGCAGGCATTGGCAAGAGGTTGTTGCCTTGAAAGAGGAAAAGAAGATTAATTTTAGTGGATAATATGGTGAGGGGGGGAGTACTCTCGCTCTCGCTGGATTCAGCAACCGCGTGGGTGGAGAGTCTCCTGGTTTCCCCGCCTCCACCCGAGGCGGAGGTAGTGGCACTGGCCTCGGATTTGCAGGATGGGATCACAACGATGAGAATGTATGCCGTTGGGAGCCCGCTTATTAGTGCGTCATCTCTCTCGTATTTGATTGCGGACCGCGACTCACGACACGCCTCGAGAGTACCAGTTGACGAAGCTCCAACAACACCATGAAGCACCCTATTAGAATTGACCTCTAGATCTTCGCAACATTTCACCAGATTAAGGACGCATGGACGCATTTGTATCTATGCTTTTTCGTTTACATCGTGTCTGTGCAAGTATGATTCTATCTTATATTTGATTCAAGTTCTGTCACCTTGCTCATTCGCCCATACGTCGCGTCCGTGAAACAGCGCCAATCCGAGAACTGAGCAGCAGTTTGCTTCGGAGTTGAATTTTTCCGAAAAAAACAGCGGCGAACTTCGCGAAGATCCCTCTTCATATCACTCTAGCGGGCGTGCGGATGCATTAGGTGGAGGATCGGCGCTTGCATCCAACCGCCGGAAAGCCAATTCCGTCATGAAATGTTGAACAAACTTACCCCATTTGAACATCGCCAATCGATAGATGATTGACGAGGCGTTGTCAGGCAAGTTCACTCTCCGAAACCACCTTTGAAACAAGCGTCCACTGCAGACTTTCTCTAACCCGCTCCCACCACCTGCCTACCTTTAGCTGCTTGAAGCTTGACTTGATCTGATACCAATCGAAGCCTTGTAAAATGAAGCTGGATGTTTAAATCTGAAGACTGTCCAATTTCGAAACCAATCCATGGATTGCGTCTGGAGAAAGGATATCTTGAAGCGACCGGACCTTGCTCACCCCCAAGGACCAACCTGGATAAACGTTGCTTGACTCGGCTTTCTTGCCCGTTATCAATCTCTCGCAATGACAGTTGCTGCCAACACTGCGTTTCCATCTGGCCCACCATGTAACTGCACTGCTTCTAGGACGGCGAATGTGGAGAACCTAGAGAGAGATCTTACCTTCAATTATTCATTCAGCTCGCTTTTGACTCACTGCCTCACCGTACAATCTCATTCCGGTGGCACCTGCGGTGTTCTCTAGGACCTTGTCCGGTAATGAGTGTCCCGAACGCAAATCAGCTATCTTAAGCTTTACGCCCCAGCGGCTACTCTTGCTCTTAAGAGCGGGCGAGAATTATTCTTCGACAATCCAAGAGATCCAAGATGTCCAATCCCTACATTCAAGGCGGATGGAGACATGGGGGAAATCCTAACGCTCCGGGTTCTTCTGGCAACTTACCTCCTCAGCCTTCACTGTTTGGGGCCCTACCTTATCCCTCTCGGACTCCGGCACCGACTCTGGTCCCTTTCCGCTTTGCGTCCTTCAACCCGACCATATTCAAGTCGACTGTCACGGGCCCGCCTCATTCTCGCGTCTACTTCCGCATCACGAACCCGACCCCGGCGTTCTCAGTGTTCTACGATGCCACGGATGAGCCTCTCATCATAATCGAATGGCTTGAGCATCCGGTAGTTGAAATACGCGGCATCGTGACCAAAAGGCATACTTCAAGCTGGCTGGCGCTCGCGCAGAACAGCAGGTTCTTTGCTGCGCTCTCTCGAGAATGGCGACATGCTCATCCCGGGGCATTTTTAGCCATCGAACAATGGAAGCTCGAGGAAAACAGTTCGTTTGGGTGCCGGGCGGCGAATATCTCTTTGTACGCGCCGCTCATTCGGAGAAGGTATGAGGCTGATCCGTTTCATTCTAGCTGTACGCCGCCGGTGTAAGTCAACCACAAGTCTACGCTCAGGTCTCACGGAACGACAATTCCGTGACTCTGGAATTGACGACGGAGGCGATTCAGATGGGATTGCTGGAGATTTGCGTTGCGGCCACGTTTTTACTGCAGTGTGGCAGGAATATCGACTGATTTCTTTCCTTTTCTTTTCGAAAACTGGTAACGAACCGTACTAGAACTGTATCTCATACGCGGAATTCCGCAGACTTTCATACATAGATAGTTCCCTTGTATGTACTCAAAACCACACGGACTACCTATCATGTAGAGAGACTACTTATCTCCTGCTGCTTTGCCCCTTGCTTTCATTGAAATATCAATAATGGATTTCCATCTATCTACATAAACTCGACAGCCAGTTGGCGCGAAAACATGTACCACCTTGAAGAATATCCAGGGATTAAGCATGAATGGTCGTAGAAGCCAATGCAACCTAATCACCCTCGCTACGCGGCGAAACCACTCTCGCACCTTCGCCATTGCGGTCGCCATCAACATCCATCAATCTGCTCGAACTCGGGACAGTGTCTACGGTTAAATTACACTTTCGGTGAAGTCGGCGGACAGCGGTGGCTGCGCGTGAGCCTTGTCAAGATCCTGGTTGGAGATCTGTGCAGAAGATAAGTCGCAAACCAGCATCGCTAAGCACCAGTGAGCGAGAGAAATCATGAAATCAACGCACCGGGAGGCGCACGCAGTACGCAAGGAACGTCAAGCAGACGGCAAAAGTATAGACCATTTTTCAAAGCAATGGCGTACGAGTCTCGTGCGTCGCGCTGCTGTTCCGGCATAAGCGTGTAGACGAACGCGTTGGAGCATCGAATTTCGAGGATCAACTGCGAGATTTGGTCAGAGCAAGGTACGCAAAATTGCTGAGCAGCGGGCACCTCCTCTGCGTCGGGCGTGTGGATGCGTTTCCGCAACTCAGTGTCGAGGCGCGACTGGAATATCGAGATCACAGCGCCGACAACTTGACCTGCGCGCAAACGAATTAACGGTCATTAACACGAGAAGGAAACAGCGTTGCAACAGAACGAACCTATGCCGCAGAACAGTACCCCGAATCCGGTCCCTACAGCCATATGCGTCGCCGATTCAGGTAGATTGGCAAGCAGGGCGACTAGAACATGCCGGCGTCAGTATTTATGGCAGTGTTTTTGGTGGCGCGACGGCCCATGAACGTTGGACAGACGACCATAAAAAGGTGTGAATGTGCATGATAATAGATATTTGCGAGAGAAATCAAACAACGCACCTAATTTAACCGTTGTGTCTGCACTCACACAGCTCCCAGCCAACTTGCTTGGTGGGAATTTTTGGAACTTGGATGATATCAAGGGCACGCGGGGTGGGGCCTTCGTTTATTCACTCATTTTTTTTTCCGTCGGTTAGGTATCCTAAGTCGTGTCGTGTAGCTATCAAACACACAGGGTCCACTCATCTCGTCCAAACTCAAACCCGGATTTACGACCCGCCCGGTGTATGTACATAGAAATGACCTCGCTGCACGAGGTGGGTTTCCTTTTTTCTTTGTCTCGATTTTTGGTGGGACTCAGACTCGCATGTACTTCACAGAAAGACAACATTCCCGGGTTATTTCTGAATCTTTGTGATTTTCCTTTGACTGCAAGTCTTGGACATAATTCGGTTGAGGTCGTCCCGCCGGCCACATAATTTCACAGATGGCGACGGGGTGTTTCCTTTTTTTTAAAAAAAATCCTCTTCGTCTGTACTACGATAGTGACGTTAGTTAGGTCTAGACGACGCCCGCGGCCACACAACGTACATAACTCAGCTAATGTCGTCCCGCTTCCAACAGAATTTGTGTCCTGCCCTACTGCATGTACAGAGTTTCGTGCGTCGGGAGCGCCCGACGCGCGTCTCGCGGGGGTGAGGCGTTCATCATTTTATTTTATTCCCTTTTCGTCGGTACAATGATACAGTGGCTTCGCGTTGCTTCTCCTTTTGTTGAATTTATGTTAGATCGTGCCCGCGTCCACACAAGGTACATAACTCAGCTGATGTCATCTCGCTCGCAACAGGTTTTGTGCTCTTCCCCGTTGCATGTATAGAGTTTCCGCCCTGTCGGTTTCCCGCGGGCTATCTCGCGGCGCGGGGAGGGGCATTCATTTTTCGTCGGTACAATGGCGCAGTGGCTTCGCGTTACTTTTCATGCCGTTAGACCAACCCGTGTCGACACAAGGTACATAACTTAGCTAATGCCGTCCTACTCACCCAATATTTTGTATCCTGCCCTGCTGCTTGTACAGAGTTTCGCTCGTCTGGCCCGGGCGCTCGACGCGCCTCTCGCGGCGCGGGGTGGGGCGTTCGCTATTTTTTCCTTTCCCTCACATCAGACTTTTGACAAATAACTTGCGACCTTGTACAAGGCCAAACAACGTCACAAGTTTCACCAAAACGGCCGCAAGCTCACAAGGCCACAAACCAAGTCCGGAAAACCACTTCGGTTGCGGCTGAAAATTTGTCGTCCTGCCTCACTGCATGTATAGAGATTTCTCCCTTGCTTCTGGTTGCGTCGGCTCTCGGGATTCTCGCGGCTCGAGGAGGGGCGTTCGCTATTTTTTCCTTTCCCTCAGCTGTGTTGCATTCGTTTATTTTCGGTTGCGGCTGAAAATTGAGGGTCACATGGGGTGATCTCGGATACCTTCAACTTTCGAACGCGCGCCGGCAGTCCGCACAAAGCACATAACCCAACTGATGTCCTCCATACTCGTACGCCTACTGATGTCCTACCCCGCGTATGTAGACGTCGGCGGGTCTTTTGGCGCCCCGACCTCGCGCCGCGGGGTGGGTTTCTTTTGTTCACTTTTTACGTCGGTTTACAGACGGGAAGTCGCAGAAAGAGGAATGACTCTGCTGTGATTGGCTGACGCGCAACTGGCAATAGCATAAACACGTGTTAATTTCCGTAGGGAGGCGGCGGCGGACTCGGGCCAGGTCGGTGGGGATTGTGGTTGAAGAGGCCGTTGTGGTGGATTTTCGCAAAATTTTCGAAGTCCGCTTAAGTTGCAAACGCCATGTCTCGGTTTGCGAGTTAGACTTGGGCTCGACATTTATCAGCAAACCGGTAGTGACGCATAGTACGGGTCCTTTATTATGTAGCGGTACGGGTTTGCTGATGTTGCAATGATGTTGAACAAATTTTTGCCCAAAATTTTTCCAAGTCCCAGTTCTTGCGGGTTGAGCGGACTTGAGTTTTTCACAAAGATTGGTCCAACGTTTTTTGCGAAAATTTCCAAGGCCCCTTGAGTCGCAAACCCCACGTCTTGGTTTTCGAGAAGGGCACTTGGATTATTTTTTTTGCCAAGACGCGCGAATGACGTAAACACGTGTCAATTCCACCTTTCTTTCCACTCCTCGATGGCTCTGCTGGCCCGGCTCCGTCCGCGGGTCGCCCGCCGCGCCGCCCGCCTTCTGCACGCATCCCCGGTCGCCCACAGCAGTGCCTCTTGCACGCCCTACGACCCCGACGCGGAAGCGCGCGAATCCGAGGACGTCGACGTCTGCATCGTCGGCGGCGGCCCCGCCGGCCTCAGCGCCGCCATCCGCCTCAAGCAGCTCGAGGCCGAGACCGGCAAGGAGGTGCGCGTCGTCGTCCTCGAAAAAGGGTCCGAAGTTGGCGCGCACGTCCTCTCCGGCGCCGTCATCGAGCCTTCCGCCCTCGACGTACTCCTCCCGGACTGGCGCAATGACCCAGAGCACCCCCTCACGCAGCCCGTGACGTCCGAGGGCATGCGCCTGCTCACGGAAAAGTGGGTGATCCCCATCCCGCATCCGCCGCAGATGAACAACAAGGGCAACTATATCGCGAGTCTGAGTCGCATGTCGGCGTGGCTCGGCGGCGTCGCGGAGGGGATGGGCGCAGAGGTCTACGCGGGCTTTGCCGGTGCGCGACTCCTGCTCTCCGACGCTCCCGATGCGCACGACGCGCAGGGGAGGGAGGTGAGGAGCGTACGGGGCGTGGTGACGCACGACGCGGGGCTGACGCGCGCGAGGACAAAGTCGGCGAGGTTCGAGCCCGGGGTGGCCTTCCGCGCGCGCGCGACGCTGCTGGCGGAGGGCGCGCATGGGTCGTTGAGCAAGCAGGCTGTGGCGATGTATGATTTGAGGAGGGGGAAGGAGCCGCAGACGTATGGGATTGGAGTCAAGGAGGTGTGGCGGGTGCATCCTGATAAATATGTTCCTGGTGCGTCCCCGTCCGTCTATTCCTTCGTTTACTAACTCCTTATAAAGGCAAAGTCGTCCACACCATCGGCTGGCCCCTCGACAACGCAACCTACGGCGGCGGATGGGAGTACCACATGGCGGACGGTCTCGTTAGCATTGGGCTCGTCGTGGGCTTGGACTATAAGAATCCGTGGTTGGAGCCGTATAGAGAGTTTCAGGTGAGTGTGAACGCGAACGAGCTGGAGGCGAGTGAGCGGGCGATGCGCGAACGACGTAAGCGCGAGGGCGTCCCTCGTTATTTAGCGCGGGCCGCAGGCCATCCATCAGTCCCCCATTCTTCCTTTCCTTCATCAACTAACTACAGTCTTCTTTTCCCTCCCTCCCAGCGCATGAAACACCACCCGCACTTCCGCTCCCTCCTCACCGGCAACGAAAACGGCAAGGCAGAACGCCTCGCCTACGGCGCGCGCACCCTCACGGAAGGCGGGCTGCAGTGTCTGCCCTCGCGCTTGGATTTTCCGGGCGGGGCGGTTGTTGGGTGCGTTTTAAACAAGGATAAAGAAGAATGAAGAAGACTAACGCGGGGATAGGTGCGCGGCGGGGGTGGTGAATACGGCCAAAATCAAGGGGACGCATAACGCGATGAGGGTGAGTGCGCGTTTGTGCCTTCTTCCTTTCCTTGGTTTTGTCTGTACGAGATTTCTTTTTTTTTTTCGCGTTGTCCTTGTTTTTATTTTTGTGGTGGTTTTTTGAGGGCCGAGAGGAGGCGCGTGGTAGTTTTGGAAGCACCAGATGGATTCGCTCGCGTGAATCTGGTGTCGCATGTCGTTGGAAATATTTCCAACACTTCTCGGTTGCCCATTTTTTTTCGCCCTGTTATCCTTTTTATCCTCCTTTTCACTCCTTCGCGTCTTTCCCTTCCGCTTCCTCTTTTACCTATAATTCCGTCGAACCTATCAAACTCGAACTCAAACTCGCAATGTTATTTTCCTCTTCTCCTTCGAATTTCCTTGCCTACCTCCTCCATCGAACACTAACGCACCACCTCACAGACCGGCATGCTCGCCGCCGAAGCCGCATTCGCCGCGCTCCACCCCAGCGCGTCCTTCGTGTCCACCGCGTCGCCGGAGACGTTCAAGCATGTGCCTGTTGAGGTGCGCCTTCCGCTACCTCCATTTCTCGTTTCACTCACGCATTCATTCGTCGAATAAATAGGACACCACCTCAACCGACGCCCCCCTCTCCCTTGCCTCCTACACCACCGCCTTCCCCGGCTCCCCCGCACACAAAGACCTCTGGGCCGTGCGCAACGTGCGGCCCGCGTTTGGGAGTCGGTTGGGTGTGTTTGGAGGGGTATTGTATGCGGGGGTGGATACGATGCTGAGGGGGAGGGTGCCGTGGACGTTGAGGCATCATGGGAAGGGGGTAAGCTTTTTTTTATTTTTTGGAGTGTGCTGTTCCGGCGAGCGTCCGCGTTCTACTCCTTCCGAGGAACGCCCGTTCGCTCCATCCATTCTTCGAGAGGAAACTGGAGATTAGGTGAAACGAAGCTGACCACGACGCGCAGGGCAATCCATCCACCACCTCGCCCGACGCCCTCGCGACGCGCCCCGCGGCCGAGTGCAAGCGCATCGAGTACCCGCCGTTCGAGCCCCCGCTGAGCACGGATTTGATGACCAGCGTGGCGCTGACGGGGACGAACCATGCCGAGGGGGAGGCGGTGCATTTGAGGGTTATGAGGGGGGTGCGAGGTGCGTGCTTACCTCTTCCTCTTTGTTTTCTTATGCTTGCGGCGCTTGCTGATGTTGTTTCATAGCGGATAAAGGCGAAAAGGAGGGTGAAGCGCAAGAAGGCGTCGACACGCAAGAGACGCCCGCGCGCCGGCGGGCACACGTACAGACGAATGTTGGCACGTATGCGGGCTTGCTGGGACACGCGTGTCCCGCGGGGGTGTACGAGTATGTGCCGGATGATGGGGGGAGGGTCGTTCCTGGCAATGCGGGGGTGGGTGCTTTTTTTCTGCTTCTGCTTTGTTTCGTGCATTCTGGTCGTTTCGGTTTTTTGTTCTTGTCGTGGTGGGACTTTACGAATTGACGACGACTTGTAGGCAGACGGCGAGCCGGAGGGCTGGGAGGGGACGAAGCTTGTTATTAATTCGCAGGTGCGTGAAGCCATTATTCAACGCTGATAGAAAAGAATTATACTCAGGCAAACGCAGAACTGCATCCACTGTAAGCTGTGCGATATCAAGGTCCCGACGCAGGATATTACGTGGACTGTTCCGGAGGGTGGTGGGGGGCCGAAGTATAGTGAGTGGCTGTTTCGTTGTTTCGTTCGGACGCTGATGTGATTGTAGCGCTTACTTGAAAATGATGCAAGTGAGAAGGCAGAAGGGGGGGGAGGAGAAAGCAAAAGAAACGCAGATGGGCGAGTTTGAAGGAATTACGGACACGAATTCGCATCATTTCGTATCGCAAACACGGAAACGTTTTTATTTTCTTTCGTTGTTGACGAATCGGGCATTGAATGAATGAATGCGCACGGTGAGATGAGGGGAAATAGTTTGGGCTATGACAGCTCGTGAGCTGCGGGCGAGGAGATTTGGCGTTCGAACCGCTTTCTTCCCACTCCGCATATCGAACTGCACATAAACAGTCTCTTTGCAGCGGCTTGGAATTGGTACGTTTGAGCTTTCTGCCAAGCTGCAGTTAGTTAACGATACCACTGCTTCGAAGGCAAAAGGGATCGCTTCTCGTGAGCGGGGCTCGTGTCTAAGCAGCCGTATTGCTCTCCAAATCCGTTTGCCGTCACGTTGGCATTATCCGACCTCTCTCCAAGACTAGAACGCTCACATTGATTATCGAATTTTTGGATTCTTCGATTTTCTTTTCTTTTCTTCAAAGCCCAGTACTTGTAATTGCTTATTCCGTGCCAGTCAATCGTCTTTTTCTCAAAGTTCAAAGCTGATATTCCTTGCGTATCGGTATGTATATCGATCGATATCTCTCCTCCAGAATTCCCACAGTTCAAATTTAGGTCCACGATCGCCCGGGGCTCGCACACATCGTATAAGGAACCTTTAGCTGCGCCAACTATTAACTTACGATCATCACCTCAGATTCTTAGTCCTGGGCCACCTGCATCTTTTCGTGCGGTATCTTACTTCAGAATCCACATGATTTTGTATCTCGGATGGTCATCTGCAGTGGACCTGTATGTGACGTTGGGCCCCACATTCCATTTAAGTAGACTTCCGGCCACTCATGCCCCGGATTGCGCGAGCTATCTATTTCCAGGGAAGATTCCTGCGGCCGCTATTCATGGTCACCACGCCTTATCCTCGTGTGGGAGCCTGATTCTTTAGACGCTCAAGGGCTCAAACCTTGTCTCTCCCCTCCACATCGGTCTGTAACCTGCGACATGAGTACAGACAGAGTAGGGTCTTGTTTTTAATTCCCAGGGGGGTTAGAAACCGTTTATAATTTTTTGTTTGTAAACATGCTGTTTATAAACATGTTTATAAACAGACTCTCAAAATTTAGCCGAAAATACAAGTTTTTCGGTCTCCCCGTTCCAGGAGCTCTTCCAAAGCTCTTTCAACCAACCTTGCCATCAGACGGGAGAGCATCGTAGTGTTCTCGGGCCAATCTGTGTGACTTAGAATTGCTTTGGAGTTTTCACCCAACCTATCAACCCAACACCCATCAACTTATCTGTGACAAAGCATCAAAAAATCCCATTCCAGTGTTGCTACACTGGTGATTAACTGGCGATGGGTTGAAGAAACTGATCCTGAGCTCAACATTGTGAGACGCATATATAGCGGTCTGCGTGCGCCAAGAGTCCTTGACCGCCGCAGAGTTCCAGGCGCTGGGCATGGATGCCGTCCTCCTGATAATGCAGATCAGAGAGCGCATAATCGCGAATCGTCTTGCTCCGGGAGAGAAGTTGCGCGAGGAAAAGATTGTGGACGACGTGATTGGCGGGGCGCGGCTCTTGCAGGGGGTAGTGTACGACGATAACTCAGGCTATTGTTGATGTGGTTCACTAGTGGCAGTCTAGTGGCGTCCTAGGATTTAATACATTGGGATCTTTTTCGTTGTCCTCCGACACGTTGCACAACAACTAAGTTTGATGCTTCTTGCTCTGATTGTTTGATCACAGCTCGAGCTACTCGGGAGATTTCTGTTGTACATCGTTACATTCATAGAAAACTGCACGATAGTTATGAATGGCTGACGTCGAATTTGGCGGCAAATAACCGCTTAAGTCCTGTTTTAGGCCTGAGAGTTTTGATCGTATATCGAATGGGGTATCAAATGCGAGGGACACGACGCGAAGGATAGCGTATATAGAGGCCCCGGGAAGCTCCCCTAAAGGATTGTCCGAAAAAGTGGCTTTTTGAAGCCGAAATATTGCGATTTCCTTGTCCAATAAGTGGCTTTTTGAGGCCGAAGATCGGCGACCGCTGTCCAGCAAAGTGGCTTTTTCAGGCGAGATCTTGAGAAACTTTTGGCGAGTCCGTCCTATTTTGATTTTACTATCAGGATCTTGCTTTGGCTCAGAACCAGAACTTCTTTGTGAATCCCAGGGACCCCGCGGTGAGTGCGCTCTATTCTTTATGGCCGGCGCGGTGATTTTTCGAATCTTCTGCGAATTTTCTGGAGAATTTTTTCAGTAAACACGTGATGACCCTTGTCCAAAAAGTGGCTTTTCCAGGACCAGACGCCGGAGAAGAGTGGCTTTTTGAGGCCAGATTTGGGGTTTTTTCCGGACAATCCTTCGCAGCAGCTTCCCGGGGCCTGTATATAGGCCAGATTTTGTATTGCAGAGCTGTTGCTACATAGCGTCGAGCTATTATAGGACAAGGGGAGAATCTTGTTGCGTCGGAAAGATTTGTTTGAGAAGGAATAGAGACAAAGAATAGTACATATTCTTAGGTGCCTGTCACCGTAGCAGTAGCGGTCGCGATGAAAGAGTTCCACGCCTCAATCGTCGCACTTGGCCACGATGTGCTAGCAGTCGTCTTTCCCGCCGAACCATCCCCATAATAGATCACCGTGCCTCCCGGCATCACATCTTGCGCTAGGCTTGGATACTCGCCGCCGACAACCTTCCCAGTCTTGGGGTCTACGAAGCCTGTTTTATTTGACCCTAGGATGAACTCGCGTACGAAAGTGAAAGCCTGCAAGTATTCAGCATTCAAACATAATGTACAGGGCAACGTACCGCAACGGGAACAGAACGCGGGACGAAATGCCCAGCGCCCTTGAAGAGAGCATAAGTGACACCGCGCTCCTGGTGCACAACACCCGCGAAGTTCCCCTCGTCGTCAGTGAACGGCGTCGCCGGCTTGCGCGTGAAGCCTTGGATGCCGCCAAAGGTCATATTCTACCCGGCACGAATTAGATGGAATTTTTCACAGAAAAAGAGAGATACCTGGATAACAACTTGTCCATCCAATTGTATATTGTTCAGTGAACAAGGATTTGAGCCGCGACTTACCCTCTGTTCCCCGATGTGCAGCGATAGTATCGTCGTTCCCTGAATAGAACACAATTCCAACACCGCGCTTGCTGGCGTTCGCCGCGAGCTCCGAGAGGAAGACCATTGGTCTGAGCCGTTGCGAATTAGCTTTCTGGCTCCAAATATTCGCCAGTCAACATACTCGGGGCCTGTAAAAAAAATCGTGGTCAGGTCAGGGAACAGACACTGTTACGAAGCGACGAACTAGGGTCGCCAAATTGATTTCCTCCCGTCGAACCTAGCTGCAATTGAGACCTGAGGTGCATGGAGAAAGCCCTTCCCTGCGTACCTTGAAACGGATAGTCAATTGCCTGCAGCCACTCCTGTGCTGGCGCGTGTAAAGCTGCCCTCGTTCTCGGGTCTAACACGGGATTTGAGAATCGAAATTCAGTCGACAACGCGAATACTTACCATTCATGAAGACGGCCGGATCAGTTGGAACCTGCGGGTTCAACGCATCCGGGACGTCGTACACATCGATGTCGCCCAGTGTCCATGGGAAGGTGAAGTTGAATGCGTAATCCAACATCTCTTCCCATATGAAACATCCGTAGAATGGATCGAGCGTGCCGTTAGGT
This sequence comes from Mycena capillaripes, assembly GCA_029204075.1. NCBI lineage: Eukaryota > Fungi > Basidiomycota > Agaricomycetes > Agaricales > Mycenaceae > Mycena > Mycena capillaripes. The sequence goes on along the minus strand of JARHKZ010000011.1, from coordinate 2,312,780 downwards.
CTGCCCACGAGGCTGCGTTTCAACGCTTCACGAGTAGTGGCGATTTCGCGTTTCTCCACGACCATCGGCATACCGGAGGCGCGAGCTTTGAGTGCTGTTATCGCCTTCTTGGAAAGTGTGAACCGCTTGGGGTCGAAGTTGGCGCCGGACTTGACAGAGGCAGACCAGGTGATTGTGTTTATGGGATCGAGTAATGTCGGGAAAACCTCGCCTTGAGGATATGTCAGCTTCAGGTCATATCCACAGAGGTGCTCTCTAGGAAATTCAACAGAAGTCCAGTCGTGAGCAAGCAAGCAGGGAGTATTCTGCGAGTAGACGTACTGTTCCTTAAAGTAGTTGTAGACCTCAGGATCGTAGTCGATTAACTCAGGATACGTCTCGATAGTAGTGAGCTGTTGCGATATTAGATGGGCAGCGGAATCAGTTCAGCACCTCGTTCTCACAGTGGACACTTCTTCGAATACTGCTTTGGAACCAATTGCTCCATCGCCAATAGCGATCTTCTTGAGGTTCACGGGCGGATGAGGGATCGAAAAGATGGTTTTTGTGATATATGGCTATCAAATCGCGTCGGTTGAAGTTGCAAATTAGACGAACGCGCTTACTATGTACGTCCCCGCATAAGATTCTCCCGTGAGATAAAGAGGACGTGTTGCAAGACTGGGAAATACTTTGACGAGGTTGGATAAGAAGCCGACCTTCAACGGATTCAACGCAAGTGGATCTCACGAGTAATTCACTTACAAAATCCTCGCCCATTTGATCCTCGTCTGCGACTGAATAAAATGAATTGTTCCTTAGCAAGTGTTTAATATATGGCAGACAACGTACCGTAGCTGTGATTGTTCGCCACAGTCGAATATCCAACACCAACTGCGAGAAGGTTCCGATCAGCGTTAGCGAATTCCAAGCGGGCATAGACACACCTGGCTGTTCAATCCAGATCGTATCTGCCAGCTTGTTCCACGCGTACTTGTTCTCGACAATTGAATAAGTCCCAGTGACATGAATGGGCCCGTTCTGCCAAGGAGCGCTCAGCAGGATTCGCTAAGAAAGCTGCAGAATTCAACCTCCGTGAACAAGCCTATCAAGCTGGAGGATCCTGGGCCGCCTGCGGAAGATTATCGGCACGAATGTCGTCGCACAAGAGAGCGAGCTTGCCATTAAGCCAGATCATCCACGGATCCGTGCTCTTGGCAGCCGTTAAGGAGCCATGGGTTTTTTCGAAGCCCCAGAAGAACAGAGTTCCGTTGTCGCGGTTCACCTCAATGTTGCCCGCGAAGCTGCGAGTAAGTGGGTGGGTGATGTTGGGGAGCGGCTTAGTGACCTCGAAATCTGTCGCAATGAGTATTGAGAAGTGGATGATAGAGAGAGGAGAGACAATGTACATACCCTTCTGCCACGCAGGACCATATCCTGTGGGAGGCCGTCCGACAGGGAGAACTGCGTTCTGGAGATTTGCAGCGCTGCACCCAATAACAAAGGCAGACACTATGATGGCTGTGGAAACCATGATGATCGGGGATGACCTGTTCGTTAGGTACTTCATATAAAAATGAGCTGCGGCGATACGACTCCGCAATCCCACATGAGCCGAGCCGCAGGGGGTAAAATGATCGATGATTGGAGTTCGATTTATTTCCATCTTACCTCGCTGGTATATTCAGTCCGATATATGGATGCCACTCTTCAGGCACCAATACTCACGCCATGGAACCCCCTAGAAGTTACCCAGCACCAATGGCTGCGTTGAATCTTTGATGAACGATCCTGCCGTCTATCACTGTTCGCGGAGGTTCACTGCCAGTGTCGGCAATCCGACGCTAGCAGAGCGGCAAAAAAGAGCTCGATGGGATATTTTCCTCCCACACGACGCTCGGGAACTCGGGCTCGAGTCATGATTTGCTATTGGGAGCACCACGAGCACATGTGATGCGACACGACGATGCAGGTGATAGCGCAGCAGAGAGGTACAGAATCTTTGACGCCAATTTCTTCCTTCCGGGTCCTGATCTAGAGAGCTGCGGAGATGGGGTTAGGATATCGAACATTATGACTTGATCATACGGCACGTTCCGAAAGTGGACCTACATAGCCGAGCATAATATTTATCCCGAGTATCCTCTAGTCATGGAGACGACCCGAAGGCGCAGAAAACATTGAGGCGGTTGGCGCTGAGTCAGTGCTTTGGATTCGCGTTATGATCTTGCTACGAATTTCTTATGGCATCGTGCTTCGAATGTTGTGCAAACGCAGCTGGTGACTAGGAAGAAATCAGATTCCGACTGCGCCTCACACGCTAATCGACTCCTTGGTCGCACCTCCCCGGTCTTTCCACCACGTCATTTGCGTCTTCTCCCGGCCAGCAGACACTCTATTGCTCTGTTGCACAACCATCGGGAGGCCGGACACACCATTTTACGGCCGCCGGCCGCAAACGAACTCGTTCCCGCTCTATGCTTTTGTTTTTGGCAAAAGCGGGAGTGGGCGCGGCGACCACGTCAGTATCTTCCTCGTCGTCGGCGGCGGCAGGAGCTGAAGCACTCCCGCGCTTCTTGCTTTTCGCAGAAGCCGAGACATGACGAGGGGCACCACGCTCCCACTCTTTTGGTGTAGTCGATACACCGCCATTGTCGCTCGCGAATCGGTGACCTGTGATACGAATTAAAAAAAATTCGAAGGAAGAACGAGCGACGAGCACGCAGCAGAAGTAAAAAACAATGAAAGAAAGAGCTTAAAAATCCACGCACACTAGAATGCTCCACGTCCTGAATCGCTGCGCCCACTTCCTGCTGTACGAGCTTCCGTAGCGCAGTGCACTTGCTTTTCCCGATGCCGAAGTTCCCGGCATAATTTTTGCGTTCGTGGTGTGCGGGTGCAAGAGAAGAAGCACCTTCAAATCGTTGTTCACCGCGTGCCCAACGAGGGTTCGGTCTTTATGAGGGCGGGGACGCGGGCTTGAGTGGTGGGGAAGGGGTGGGTTGTATCGTGCATGTCAAAGGAAGAAAGGCGGGTAGACAAGAAAAACTCACCATTAACCATAACCCTCTCTGCCGCTGAGCTCCGTCCGGTAGTCCGCTCGCGCTGGCGCACAATCTCGTCCAACTGGACAGCGCCGCAAAAGTTCACCAAAGTGAGGCGTAACGATGACTCCACGCCTTCGGGTCCCATGGACCACGTCGACCATTTTACAGTCGAGGGCGAGCGAAGTACTTACCTGGTCTGCGCGACACAACCAATCAGCCGCAGAAAAAAATAAACGCGACGGGACTCGGAGGGACGCGCTGCTGCTGGACCTCGGCGTACTCAAGCTGCCCGAAGATCATGCGGCGCAGCGCAGGCGCGGATTCGCCATTCTTCGTCGCCGCACCTGCGTCGGGTTCACGGCCTCCCCGGCGTCCCTTGGCAGTGTGAATCCATTCCGCCATCTTGGCCTCTGCGTGCCGGTTTAGACAGTGCTTACAGAGAATCCATATCGTTTTTGGTGAGAAAAACGAAGAGAGATTGCAGAGCTAGCCCGTTATGGTGGTCAATGTGCACTTTTACTATTAGTAGGATAAAAACATTGTTTTGTGTAAAACCTTTGAGAAAAAGTGTCCTAAACTTCCAAGTGAACTCCCGAGAAAAACCTTTCCGGAAAAGTTTCCGGGAACTTTGTTTTTTCCAGGAAACTTTTGTTGCTCCACAAACTTCAACAGTGGGTGGCTATGCTAACCCTAATGATTTCAATTTAAATATTGTGCGTGGGCGACGGCTTGATTCGGCTTGATTGAGGCTATGTCAACCATCCTTCCCATACCCTTGCTGCACCCTCATCCTGGAAGAGTGCAATGACGTGCAAGAGGTACACACGAGGATGAGAATGCAGGGCAGTGCAGGACTAGGCTCTGAGGAGACTCCAAATGTGGCTGAGGACCTGCTGAGAGCGCTATAGCGGTGATGCGCCATCATTGATCCGCAGCTAAGCTGCCACTGGGATTAGGGTTAGCATAGTCACCCACTGTTGAAGTTTGCGGAGCCACAAAAGTTTCCCGGAAAAAGCAAAGTTCCCGAAAACTTTTCTGGAAAGGTTTTTCTCGGGAGTTCACTTGGAAGTTTAGGACACTTTTTCTCAAAGGTTTTACACAAAACAATGTTTTTATCCTACTAATAATAAAAGTGCACATTGACCGCCATAGCCCGTTGGTTGAGGGGGCGCGGTTTTAGTGCAGGTACTTGGGCCGGATTCCTTCGACATTTTGTCCAGGAAGGTGGTACTGAACTCGATGCGAAGACGCCGAAGAGCTCGAAGAGCAACTCTTATAACCAGAATGTGTTGGTTTTAGAGCCTAGGGACGAAGCAGAGCTCAGTGACCCTCTGCAAACGCGCAGAGGTCTCGATTCAAAGGCTACAATACTTATACAAAAGAGGGCTGTAAAACTGCTGTAAAGAACTGTGGAAAGAATACCAAACTAGTGAGCTGTAGAAATTGGCAGTGTGTACAAAGCTGTTAGAAGTTCGACAGCCTGTCAAAGAGGCAGTTCGACAGTGCTTCGATTGTCCTTCCAACAGAATGTCGATCCCATCAATAGGCCTCGTGACCCCAAGACGGCAAAGACCGGTTTGAAAAACTGCAAATTTCAATTTCAATCTAAATTTACTTTCGGCGATCTTGCTTCCGGGCCCGCACGGCATTTACGTAAGTGCGCACTTACAAACCTGCGTACCTAAATAGCGGCCTTTCATCAGGAAAAACCCCTGGGGCCGTAGTTCCGCGGTTAGTTATGTAGTCAATGTAGTCAGCGGTAGCATGGCAGGGACCTATATAGTACCTGTAGTCAATATAGCGCCCCGCCAACACTATGTCGGACGATGTTGCTTGGTGCCATTACTACGGAGTACTATGTTGTCGATGCCCATGGCGACGGCGCGCTATGCCGGGCTCTTGGCAGGAAGTCGGTTCAAAATGGCACCCATGTGGGAATGCGCGCAAGCATTAATTACTGCCGTACTCCTTCCCTGCTTCCTGTCAACCCGTAAGTACTCCTCGAGTCTTCGATGCTCATCGTTTCTGCTCCCCGTGCTCTTTACATCCTCCTCACTATTTTATTTCTGGTCAACACTGTCATGAAATATCCCTGCTAGGTGTTGACTTGGTGCAGAAGAGGAATTTTACGCAAGTCCATAGCCGACATCACGTCAGGATCCGGATGCGAAGAACTTGAAGCGGCCGACACGTGAAAGCGAAAATGGTTCGTTTTGATGGCCACCTTTCTTTCTTTCCCCCCATCTCGTCCGCCTCTCGTTTTCTCTCGTTCGCACCCAGTACCAGCTGCCCCCGTTTGTTCATGACTTCAAGCAACCTCAAGCGGGCCTAATCATTCTGAAGCTCAGTGGAGACGATTCCGACCTACAAAATGTCGCATCTCGGCTCTTCTCGCAAGTCGTAGATCCTCAAATGTCCTTCGTCTACGGCCTATCTCTCTCTCCTCCCTCAATTTCAAGCACACAACTACAAAACCTCAAGCCTGTCGGGTACGTCAAGACACGTTCAAGTCGCTTCAACTGCGGACAGTCAAGCATCAAGTGTCAAGCATCAAGTCTTGAAGTCCCAGGAACGCCCTGCACAACATTCACCTCTCTCACCGCTTGCGCTCATCATCTGCGTGCGCAACTTGTCCCCACACTCATCCTCACCTTGGACGGGCTTCATTCAAGAGATAAATCCCGTCGGAGCATGGGGCCAAAGGCGTGCCCGTTGGGGGATGGGAAGTCGGAAGTGGGAACTCGGTATGTTTTGATGTCTCTGAGCGCGCCTTTTTCTGGCGACGCCCATACACGATGACGCGGAAGGGGCGCACTGAGCGGTGATCTTTGTGGAGAGCCTCCGCTATGTTCCGATGCTTTATTTTATTGTTTGTATTATAGTCGTCACATCCAATTCTTTATATTCCACCAGTACTGTGTGATATGTGAGCTGGGACAGTCCCATACTACCAGGTTTGAGCACAACTATGATAGAAATAGCCGCTATATATCACTACATAGACCATTTTGCTACGGAACTATGAAACTATATTGAACTACATAGTTGTCGCATGATGCTACAGCTGCTATATAATAGGGGGTTGTCGACAGCGCTACGCGAACTACACGGGCTCCATAGCACTATGTATTCAGTAGGATTTTTGCTGATGTTCCCCACCTCCACCTGCCCGATGGATCCGAGTAACTACAAGCAGACAAAGACTCAGCGCGGGTTCAACTACTCGTATTACTTTTCTCCCCCCGCCGCTGGAAAGCCCGTGCTCTTATTTTCACACGGATTCCCTTCCGCCTCGTTCCTTTGGCGCAAACAAGTAGCTTTCTTCCAGCCCTTGGGCTACGGCCTCGTGGTTCCCGACAACCTCGGTTATGGGGGGACGGACAAGCCGACTGACCCCAAGCTCTATATCGGCAGCGGCCTTGCACAGGACGTGGCCGACATCCTCGACGCGGAGAAAATCGCGAAAGTGATTGCTATTGGACACGACTGGTGGGCTGCCAACCTCCTTCATTTTGGTCCGATGGCCTCAGGAATTCAAATCACAGGGGATCTGTCGCTATCTCCCGCTTCATTAACCACCATGCCGAGCGTGTCTCCGCTTGTGCGTTTTTTGCGGTGGGATATCGTTCGCCTTCGGAGTCAGCGGACGCCATCTCTCGATCTGCACAGCTCAAGGAAGTGCTGGGTTCCGACATCATTGCATACCAACGCTTCTTCGTACACCCAGATGCAGCCGCGATCATCGAGAAAAATGTAGCCAACCTATCTATTATGATTCCCGCTAATTGAAGCCATCTCAGATCGACTCCTTTATTAGTGTGCTGTATCCCGAGACTCCCGATTTATGGAAGACCACGCTGTGTGTCGACGGCGGGGCCCGTGAGTGGATCGAAAGCAACAAAATCACATCTCCCGCATCTTATGTGACCGAGGAGGTGATCATTTTCCTCCCGGTCCGCCAAGAAGTAAGCTGACGCCGTCATGTAGGATAAAGAGCGGGTCAAAACCTCACTCCTCAGGGGCGGACTCTCCGCACCACTCTGCTGGTACAAAGCCTCGCTTGAAAAGAGCAATCTCGAGGACGATGCCAGTGAGTTCCGGCTGTCTACCAACATACACAGATACTAATTCAATTCCTTTAATTCAGAGGTCCCTCCGGCGGCATGCGAGATCACCGTTCCTCTTCTTTTTGGAGCCTTTACCAACGACTACGTGGGGTGGCCCATGTTTGGGGACACGTCTCATAAAAAGTACGCCAAAGGGCCGGTGACGCGCAAAGAGTTCGCTGCTGATCATTGGGGGATCATGTCGCATGCGGACGAGGTCAACGAGACCTTGCTTCAATGGATCAGAGGTCTTTAATTGTAGATCACCAAAAGTCGGAAACCTGTAGGAAGTTGCTGGAAATTTGAAATGTAAATGATACTATTATGTATGTTCAAATTTTATTTTCTATGTTGACCATACAGCGGAGTTTTCCTCAGGCTCCTCCGCTCCGAAATTTCACCTTCGTCAGCGTTTGCCAACCTAAGACTGTGTATTAATTGTCCTTGAAACGATTCCCACAGACCCTGATTGACTGCTGGGCATCCTTGTGCTCAAAATTTACGGGCGTGACTAAGTCTTGCAAAGTCGGTGGTCGAGAGAGAGACACGACGCGACGACGTCGCGTCGCGGTCACGCCGTGGTCTGTGTACAACAAGCGAGGCACGAGCTTCCCGTTGTAGCGTCTTTCTATAAGAGACTATGGTCCGTGCGCTACTGACTCGATGGAATCATTCGTCCCGTTCCCAGCCATCATCACTTCACTTCAACCAACAATGACACCGTGGCCAATTGCCCAAATTATGAACCTGCTCAGTCTGTTTTGATACCTGCGCCATTCTCCAGACGAATCGTGGCTCCGTCTTTGCGCCGGTGTGACTCCATTCACTTGTCTTCATGGAACCCTGGGCTCAATCTCATCGCAACTTTCCTCAACTAGTTACGGATTGGTAGCTCCTCTCGTTTTGGTTCGATTGTAATGCGTCGACTGGAGAAGATGCTATGCGACCCTGTATCTGCCTCACGCGGGCTGCAAGTTAGCAAATCGTGTCTGATGGCGGACCTGAGCCAGACGCGTCGCGCAAAGACCTCAACAGACGTTCTCAGCCCACGCAGCCACTTGACAAGTCTCTGAGATCCGGACACACGACTCGTCAGAAATGTTATCCGATTATACCCTTGACTCGCCCTAAAGACTTTCCAAAATCCACTGCTGAGCGCCGTCAGACTCACTGCTTTTTTGGTTCTCGTTCGTACTACTGGGGCGGCACGTGGGGTTAAATTCTCACAGCGTAGCTTGAGACACTTCACTAAGCAGCGGTATCTCCTGAGTGCTTGTACCCGACCGACCTCATTCCGAATCCGCCGATGGCTGGTGCTGAGAAAGCGCTTCTCAGCACCGTCTCTTTCAACTTGGTTCCTCGCTGACGGGGTGCTCCTCCAGGTGACCTTCGCCTCCTTGTTCTTTTTAAGGTCGATGTTTTAATTGTTTTCACAGTCACCTCTTCCGTTTTTATCTCCTCTCCAGATTGATTCCGTTTCTTTTCATGGACGTTACATCCTCCCTCAGTATACGAATCCCATCCAAGTATAAAAATTTTGCTATAGTCCTCCAAGCAAGTATTCAGAGATATTCCGAAGTATCGAGGAACGAGCTGGGTATATAGAGTGTCTGTCCACGAGAGACTAATTCCGAAGGCTTTCGTTCAAGCACACGTACGCGTGCTATGTGGCAGCTGGACGCGCGTCATAATTAGACAAATCGTTTACCGGTTGAAACTCGTTCCCGCGGCTTTCTAAATCGGGAAAGAAGCAAGGAGTTCCCGAGGAAGAGCAGGAAGAGCACCGGACTGATCCGGAACGATTTGTCCTTGTTTCCGGCCTCATTTTCTTGCAAGCGACAAGCTAGGCTTCGCACATTTTTCTCAGCTGCGGCTTATCTGCTCCTCCGACCGCATCATGGATTTTCGTCTTGCTCCGAAGTCCCCCCCCCCCCCGTTTGCGAAGGATCGGCGCGGTGAGTCTCTAGTCGACGCTCATTAAGCACATTCGCTCACTCAGACCATCGAGGGTGGAATACCACTTGGGAAAACAAACTGTCACCCTTCTTTGGCTCTGGGGTCGAAATACTCTCTGCTTCTGGCCCGCTTCAAATAAAACCCAGCATTTTCGCTGCTTTCCCTCCGGGATTATGCGACGAGCTCCTCACCGATTCGTTCGTCGCGCAGATAACTGACCTAAGATCTTGTATCTGCCGCTTCCAGCTTGACCTGCCGCTCAAATCGTGTAAAAAATTGGCTGAAGACGACTTTGAGGCCCGTTGGATGAAGCAGTGTTCCCAGAGCGAGCGTGAAGAATTCATTTTGGAAGGTCTCGTTCGTACATGTGAAGTTGCCTCCGAGAGATATCGCCAGTGGTAATCTCGCGGCTATTACATACTCTTTTTCTCTTCTGATTTTGACGGTTTTCCAGGTGCCCGGAGCTCACCCTGCAGAGATTGAATCATAGCTCGGGGAAAGGCTTCACCGAACTCCTAAAAAAACTGTGTTACCAAGACACCGATAAGGTTTCCGACGATTATCAGACTGTACCCAAGGCCGTATTCGAGAAGATGGTCTCTTTCGATGGTCCTAACCCCATTCCGGTTGCGTGGCTATCAAGGGGATGGTAGAAGGCGAACGCACCTATTTTCTGACCCTGGTCATCTGGCATGTTATGTTGGTATTTGTACGTAGATCTCTCTCCCATTCACTCACCCGTTTCTGCTTACTGACAGGTCGACAGTACGGAGAATCACAAGAGTGGGGAAATAACAGAGCACGGCGTACAGATCCGACAACGCTGAGGCGGCTCAACGAAAGGCTGCCCCGAGGGTGAATCTCGAAAATATCTTGAAATCGGCGGGCCTGAGGAAAGCCGCAGGAACGGATCGCAAAAAAGGCGAGCGCCACTGTGTTTCTCGCGGGCTCGCCGCCCGCCTAGCAGGAGTTCCGGCGCTTTGGCTTGCCCAAAGTGCAAAGCGATCGGTGGAGATGTTTTTTATTGCTCAAAGTTTGTGCTTCGTTGTTCACTTCGTACTCAATCTTACATCCGATGTACTTGGGTTCGCAGAGAATTCCAGGCCGTCGACTGGAAGTCGGGTAAACCGCCTCACAAGACCATCAGTGGCAAAAAAAGAGCCATAGCTGCGGCTTTTGCGTCCGCCCCTCGCGCGTCCCTTCAGCCCCAAAGCGGCGACGGAGACGACTTCGCTCCTCCCAGCCCCGGCTACACTCGCTCGCCAGCGCTTCTCTACCAGCTTCAGCTGCTTAAACAAGACCCGAAGCTGGACTACGTGTATATACATCCAGATCCTCTCGCCCCAGAAGGTCTCTCGATGTATGTTGTCGATCGCCTATGCGAGTGCTTCAAACCCTCCATGAGGCGCGCAGTATGCGACCATTCGCCCCACGACGTGTACAGGATGTTTCAGCACCTCGCACCCGCGGCGCGCGATCTACCACGCTTTGGCGTCGCCGGCCTCAAAAAGCAGTTCTTCAAAGAATATGGGGTGGATGTCGATTCAGCAACATTTGCGGAGACAGATATATTTTTGCTGTTGGCGATTTTTATTCTTATTTCCGTTGTGCTCCTTCAAGTTAGACCATCGCTTTGTTCTCTGATTCTTGATGCTTGCTAAGTTCATCGTTTATATCTTGGCAGTCAACTCTTGTATATTGCTTCTGTGCCTCCGAATTTATTCCACAGAATCTAGGTCTTCTGGCTCCCCGTTAATACTAATCCCACGTTCATGCGACAATATATTCTGCTCGCCGGACGACAGCAAAAGGCGTTAAATATCAAATGTTCGCATGTTGAACAATGAAGACGCGGCTTTGATCGAATCCGACTAAATATCTGGGCGGCGCAATGCAAGAGAATGGAGCGTCCATGTACCTGACGGCAATCCGGATAGAGAATCAATGTGCGATGGCGAAGATTCAATGCATTCATATTACGGTATCCCGTCGGAGGGTCCGAAGGGAACCCTCCGGCCGGATTTGAAATCAAGTCGACGACCGTTCAAACTTGAGGATCTGAAGGTCCCGCGAACGTACTACGGGTCTTGAATCCGAGCTGCAGCCTCATGAAGCAAAGTAGGCTCGAACTAATATTTTGTCCCATGGTGGCGAAAAGACGTAACCATTTGAACGGCGCCGTGAGTCAGCGACATGCGGGCCCGCCGCGGCTGTTAAATTCTCGGATAGATCAATGGATCCGATATCGCCTTCCTTCCTGTACTCCCACCATGACGAGCAACACACAGTCCAATTCTTCGCCTGCGTACATCCTCCGTCCCGCGGCCCTCGTAGACATACCTATTATGGCCACTCTGTCTGCTGAGGGCTTTTTGACGGACCGCAACACGATGGTGAAAGCAATGGGTCCCGACCCATATGACCACAAGGAAACAATGGAGATGCTTCTACCCGGCTGGATCACGAACGGCTGGGTTGTCGTCGCCGTGGAAGCGGCCACCGGAGACGTTGCGGGCTGGGTGTCCTGGGGCCGCGCCGGCTACGGTGCAACTTCCGCTGCCCCCGCTGAGCCGTTTGACCACGACGAGCATGAGCGCAAGGCACAGGCGGAGCCCGACCCGCTTGAACGGCTTAACAAGCTCTCCAGCGCGAACTTCAAGCGCTGGAGGGACACCAAGCTGAACCCACCTGCATCTGGGAAAGAGCGGTGTCTCCGTATCACGTCAATCTGTGTAGCGCCGGAGCACCAGAACCGCGGTGTGGGATCACTATTAGCGCAGACGGGGATGGACGAGGCGGACAAGGATGGCGTGGACATTTGGGTGCATGCCTCCGAAGCGGCGGGGCGTCTGTTCCCAAAATTGGGCTGGAAGGTTATTGGGACGTATGACATAGATCTGGATGAGGTGCGTCTGGATCCGGTCTACAGAGACGTTGTGGACAACCGTTTGACATCTGTACAGTACGCGATCAGACCTCCGCCAAACGGCGACGCTAAGTGGGGTCACTATGTTTTTAAGTACATGCTTTACACTCCCAAGCCAAAGGAATAGGCGTGGTAAAGCATGTGCATGCCCACCTCACAGTAATACTATGTAGAGTCTCAGGGATTCGTCGAGGATCTCAATCCACGTGGCTGATTCGTCTTTGCAGCGAAATGCACAAACTATAAGCAGCTGAGAACAACGTCAACAGCGCAAACCACGGTTCAAGAAATGCAAATTTGTCACTTGAAAAAACGTGCCTGAAACTTTTAGTTTCAGGAGCAGAAAAATAAAGTTTCGGGCGCCGGACTGGGCGGTCTGAGCGGGCCAAATGGATTTCAATTTCAGTTTCAGGTGGGCGCCTGAATGCAAAAGTTTCGGCTACGTTTCGGGCGCCCTGATACATGACGTTTTCCGGAGCGAAGACAGCAATCTTATGTCAGCATTCCCGGCGGGGCTCCGAGCCAGATGGAATCTAACTCTCACCGCTTTTATTTACCCATCACTTTAACGCAAGCGTTTCCTTTTGCTGTGAGTATGTATATGAAAGGAGATCTCATCGCAATGTTGGCATCGAGGACTCAGTTGGAAGGCGAAATTATCTCACAGTTTGACGGTTTCCCAATGAAAGCTGATTGGTGGTATGTCATCCAAGAATCCCCCCGTTTAGAACAAACAATGTAATCAATTGGAAGAACAAATGTTAACCGAATTTTTGGCTATTTACCTGGACACAAACTCCCTCAGCTACAAGAGACAAGAACTTCAGATTACGTTGGAAGAGCATTGAAAACAGTGAACAGAGCTGGTCGAGATGGCAGCTGCACGCGTTGGATTCTTGAGAAGCATTTGCATGTTGAAAACGTAAAACATTCTCGAAGGATGTCCGTCGAACTTGATCCGGACAGGTTTGTCCTTGTTTTCGCCGACGAAATTCGCCTCGTCCGTCTTGCAGCGACGAAGCTTGGACGCGCGAAGATCCGGCCGAGCTGAAGCGGCTGAAGAAATGGCTCCCACCCGGGGTGAAGCTCGGAAGTGTCATGAAAGCGGCCGGTACGAAAACGGCCAATCGCAAAAGCGGCGAGCGCCATCGCAACTCTTGCCAACAAGAGGTCTGCGATCTCTGGATCGGTCCAGCCATCAAAAACACGTGAGGCCCCCCCACCAAATAAACACACATAAACTGCCAGTCAGTCAAGCGCGCCACTCGCGTCGTAGACGCGTCCTGTCGGTTCCTGACCGCAGAACCACCTCAAATCTTTACATTTGAGCCCACACTTCTACCAACAAGACTGGCTCCTTACTTCACCCTTTCTCAATCCACCCTGCCACCGTGAATGGATGTCGAACCCCAGATGCCACTGGTGTCTATAAAAGCCAGACTCCATGGGAAGAAAAAGTCGGCATCTTGCTTGCAAAGCTTACCAAGTCAGGAGGAATGACAAGAAGGATGGAAGTGGAACTCGGCTAACTTAAGCGAGTTCTATGGAAAGCCAGAGCACCACGCTTTGAAACAAATGATGTTATCAGTTCCGGCATGATCGCCGCCATTATGCGGTGAAAGTGGGAGGTGATTCCTTCACTTTCAACACTATTAGGGTTGTTCACAGTTGTCCTTTTTGGCTTCCTTTTTGCTCTCCTTTTTCACCTCCTTTTTGTGCTCCTTCTTTATTTTCGAGCTACCTTGTTAACTGCCTTGGCTCAGTTGGTAGTAAGCCTGCTCTAAGTCAGTGGTTGAGACTGTTAAAACCTTTGGAGCTTGACCTTCAGTCGCCAGCTTATGTCAGACTTGAGACTCCAATTCAAACATATCCAAACACAATTTTCTCCATGTACTATCTGCACAGTCCAGGTATGGATATTATTCAGTCTTCTACTAACAGTTCTTAGGCCTATGAAGGAAAGGGAGACAAAAAGGAGCACAAAAAGGGAGCCGCAAACCGGAGCGTTCACAGTGGCCCTTTTTCGGCTCCTTTTTGTGCTCCTTTTTTTTTTCTATTTCGTCTAAAATTCTAGGTAGGACCCTGTTTTTTTTCGGTTTTGTATCCTTTTTACATGTCTAAATTGAAAAGGGAAAAGAAAATCCGGAGAAAAACCGAGGGAATGCAAAAAAGGAGAAAAAGGAAGAGAAAAAGGGCTACTGTGAACGACCCTATTGATGCATGCTCAGCCATTGCGGAGCATAAAGACCGTTTTGTAACACCACTACCAAATACCGGCAAGTCCAAGATGTTAACAGGTGGGAACAAACTTACCCTCTGCAGCGGTCCGTGAGTTTGCGACGGCTGTGGGAGGTCTGAAATGGAACTTTGCAAGGAATAGGAGCCTCTGTAAAGTTTGCTGTTTGAAGAGGATTTGGTATATAGATTTACATCTGCGATTCCCAATTGAAGCTTTGAAGCTGGAACCAGAAAATTACGACTTCATGTCAATTGTGTCAATGTTGAACGTTCAAAGCTTTCAAGTTCTAAGCCACTGCTTGGAAGCCAAAACTCCATATTTAAATGTGCTACATACTGTATATAGTGATCTCGGAGGGAAAGGCTTCAAAGAAATGTGCATTCTGGGGGCGTTATTTCAGTATCACTCTCTTTATAAGATTAAGCCTGTCTGAAGCCGTATCTCCATTTGTAAACCTATCTCATAAACCTGTGGTCAACTGACAGGTATCGCTTATTTATAAAGTGGGAGCCGGCGCGAAGCGCCGGCGAGCGCTTGTACTGTATATAGGTATCTTGACACCACGCCGCCAGGCCCAGAAAATATTTCAGGGAGACAGAGGGAAAGAACCACCGATTTTGAAATTGAAACCTCCTGATACATGCAGAAGATCAGTGAATCTGATTTTTATATGTTTACTGATTGTAGTTTTGTGGTCTACAACGTTGCTCTAGGATGCTCGGGCATCTTCAAAGAAAAGGTAAATTGATTATCTTCACATTTGAGAAATCTGGTGCGTGCATGTGAGAGATATCGTAGACATCCCGCCGGTTCCCCGGGCTCCTTTTAACTCCCATTACACATCGCTCTTGAAAATCTGGGAGAAGGTCCTGCTACAACGTGCCTGTCACTTATAAGAAGGGGAGGGCGAGCCGAGAAGCTCCAAGTTCATTTTAGGGAGAGTTAACACGTCATTTTGACTGGAAAAACACGCAATATGTGCAGTTTAACCTTACGTCCGTTTTCGGGAACAGTCGGCCATCACTCGGCAGTTGATACAATCAGTTGTTTCAAAGCGTGGTGCTCTGGCTTTCCATAGAGTTCCACTGAGTGTAAGTGAGTTCCACGGTTGATGCATCCCAGGTGGAGCTCACTCCCAGTGGAACTCGCTTAAACTAGCCGAGTTCCACTTCATACTTCTTGTCCAATTAATTAATTAAATCAGCCGGGTACTCCGGGCATCACACTATGGAAAGCCGGAGGGCCGCGGTCTGAAACGGATGATGATATCAGTCCCGGCATGATAGCAGAGGTCATGCCGTGAGTCGTGGCAGAGCGATTGCTCTTTGTTACAGTGTCATTCACGCGGTTCCAGCCATTGGAACCAAATTGAATATTCCCAGGGATGTGGAGCTTAAGGAGTATGTCTATTCAAGCTCAAAGAGACCATCAACACAGCAATTTTTTACAGCATCAAGGAGCTTGAAAAGGACGGTGGGAAGTCTGGATGGACTTTGAGGCTTCCCTGAAGCTTGAAATAAGTGTTTTGTCCTGTGTCTTCAGCATAAAAATTGTCTGAAAATTGATGATCAATGTTCATATACTTCTTTGTGCCTCATTCCTGGATTCTAATGGTTGGTTCAACCTCCAACTCACTGGTCGCAGTTTTCGGAGGCAAAACTTTGAAATTGCTCTTGCATCAGCCCCAGTTAACTCTCAGTCCCCCGGGGAGTGTATTAACCATCCATATATGACCTGTGGTATTCTGCATGGGATTCGCTCAGCCCAAATGACATCCAATTGTAACAATTGGTATTCAGAACTGAAGGGTCAACCGTGAATCGAGAATATACAGGGTGGAGACATAATCACAGTTGTTGAACCCCATAAAAGTCACGCCATTCTGTTTATAAGGACGGCATGGTCGTTCAAGTTACCTCGGGCATCTCCGCGATGTTGAAACCCGCAGTTCAGCGATATCTAATGGCCCCTATGTGTTTTTATTTGACTTGTATGATTTGAATGTTTGACAACCAGAAATATCGCATCGCCAGGGCTTTTCGTTTCTCCAATTTATAGAATGTAAAGGAGTCTTTGAAGCGAATGAGTGTCTGGGGTGCTACGAGGGTCATTCACGGAGGAGGTTGCACACAATATGTGCAGTTCGATCTTTAGTCCACTTTGGCAAAACAGCGGCCAACGTTCGGCATGTAATCCAATCACTTGTTTTAAACGTGGCCATTCGCGTCGCAGTGCCTTCTCATCGTCGACATCACTTCAGATGGCAATAATCTGTCTTATGGGTCGCTCATATGTTGCGCTGGGCGGCAAGCTTTTCGCCTACAGCATTGCCATCCCATCACTTCTGCATCATACCATCACGCTCAAGGAGAGTCAGTTCCTGGACCTCGATATTGTTGCATTCTTGGGACCTGTTCCAAAGTTAGTAAGAATGGCATGTGGGCACCGGTTTCTGCATTGCGAGCCGCATGTGCTGAAAGTTAGTAAGAATGGCATGTGTGCACCGGTTTCTGCATTGCCAGCCGCATGTGCTGATTCAACATAGTTGATTTGGAATGATATGCCGACCTTCCATTCCAATCCGTCACCAGACTAGAATTGCAAGGAACAAAAAGAAACAAACTTGCGGTAAAACTTGATCTCAGTCAATGGAAGCTCAGCGGCCTGTAGAAACATGCCCATAACAGGGCAGATGACAGAGCAGCAAAATTTAATTTCAGATATGTTGAAGTTGGAAGAGAGAAAGAATGAGAATTCAATGTGGATACAAATATTAGAATGGTTTTATACCATGAAGTTTTTGATAATATGCCGGTTCGGGCATCCGCAGCCAAGTACGGCCGCTGCCAAGGTGCACTGTAAATGTGGCAGACGGCATGAATGATTGTTATCTCAACGAAGTATTCACTCACGGATCAAGACCAAGGACATCCGGCCATCGAGCGGGATCTGATGCGCCCATGCAGCCATCGGTGTGATCCCCGGAACACCTGCAGTCTGATTTAGTTAATTAATTGGACAAGAAGTATGAAGTGGAACTCGGCTAACCTAAGTGAGTTCCACTGGGCGTAAGTGAGTCCCACCTGGGATGCATCAACCGTGGAACTCACTTACACTCAGTGGAACTCGCTTAAGTTAGCCGAGTTCCACTTCCACCCTTCTCGTATATACTCCCAAGTCAGCGAGGAAAAGAGAATGAGGATCCTCGAGTAGTTAAATCTAGAGGTATAAATTACTGTTAGAAAGCTATATAGTAAATAATTCACTGCATGTAACATCTGAAAATACCTTGGGACTCTTCTTAGTTTACGCAAAATATAGTTTCGGATACCAAAAGTACGGAAAATGCGACCCAATCGAATATTTTTTCTTCATTTTCTGCCGAATGGGGGCTCCCATCAAATCTCCCAAAACTTTAGTCATCGTCGTCAACAGTCGATTTCTCACTGATAATTTATTTTCTAACAATGGGGGTCTCGTTCCCTTCTTTCTGCATCGATTCTCCGGGGCAAACAAATCCCAGACGGGGAAGTCATCGGCTATCATCACTGCACGTGTTGTTGATGGCTGGACCGATCCAGAGATCGCAGACCTCTTGCTTGCCAACTCCCTTCGCGCCTAGCTGCTAGCAGGATTTCCGGCGCTTTAGCTTGCCCAAAGTGCAAAGCAATCGGTCGAGATGTTTTTTATTGCTCAAAGTTTGTGTTTCGACGTTCCTATAGTCCTCAATCTCACATACACGCTACACGAATTCGCAGAGAATGCCAGGCAGTCGACTGGAAGTCAGGTAGATCGCCGCACAAGACCATCTGTGGCAAAAAAGGAGCCATAGCTGCGGCTTTTGTGTCTGCCCCTTGCGCGTTTCCTCAACCTCCGAGCGGCGATGGAGACGAGTTCCCCCCTCCCAGTTCCGGCTACACTCGCTCACCCGCACTTCTACATCAGCTTCAGTTGCTTAAACGAGAGCCGGGGCTCGATTACGTGTTTATCCACCAAGATCCTCGGGCCCCAGAAGGTCTCTCGATGTATGATGTCGATCGTCTATGAGAGTGCTTCAAGCCCTCCATGAGACGTGCAGTATGCAGTCACTCTCCGAACGACGTGTTCAGGATGTTCCGGCACCTCAAGCCCGTGGCGCGTGATCTGCCACGCTTTGGCGTCGCCGACCTCAAAAAGCAGCTCTTTAAAGAATATGGGGTGGATGTCGATTTCGTTGCAGCACCATTTGCGGAGATATAGGATGAGGTGATTGATATATTTCTGCTGTTGGCGATATTTGATTTATTTTCTTTGTGCTCCTTAGACGATGGCTTTGTTCTCCGATTCTTGATGCTTGCTAAGTTCATTACATATCTTGGAAGTCAACTCTTGTATTTTGCTTTCGTGTCTCCGAATTTATTTCCGCAGAATCCAGGTCTTCTGACTCCTTATTAATACTAATCTCATATTCATGCGACAATATATTCCGCTCGCCGGACAACAGCAGAAGGCATGAACAATAAAGACGCAGCTTTGATCGAATCCGACATAAATATTGGTTCAGCTCGCAGTGCAAGAGAGCGGAGCGTCCATGTACCTGATGGCAATCCGGATAGAGACATTATCAATGTGCAATGGCGAAGATTCAATGCATTCATATTACGGTATCCCGTCGGAGGGTCCGAAGGGAACCCTCCAGCCGGATTTGAAATCAAGTCGATGACCGTTCAAACTTGAGGATCTGAAGGTCCCGCGAACGTACTACGGGTCTTGAATCCAAGCTGCGGCCTCATGAAGCAAAGCAGGCTCGAACCAATATTTTGTCCCATGGCGAAAAGACGTAACCATTTGAACGGCGCCGTGAGTCAACGACATGCGGGCCCGCCGCGGCTGTTAAATTCTCGGATAGATCGATGGATCTGATATCGCCTCCCTTTTCTACTCCCACCATGACGAGCAACACACAGTCCACTCTTTCGCCTGCATACACCATCCGTCCCGCGGCCCTCGCAGACATAGCTATGATGGCCGCTCTGTCTGCTGACGGCTTTTTGACGGACCGCAACACGATGGTGAAAGCAATGGGTCCCGACCCATATGACCACAAGGAAACAATGGAGATGCTTCTACCCGGCTGGATCACGAACGGCTGGGTTGTCGTCGCCGTGGAAGCGGCCACCGGAGACGTTGCGGGCTGGGTGTCCTGGGGCCGCGCCGGCTACGGTGCAACTTCCGCTGCCCCCGCTGAGCCGTTTGACCACGACGAGCATGAGCGCAAGGCGCAGGCGGAGCCCGACCCGCTTGAACGGCTTAACAAGCTCTCCAGCGCGAACTTCAAGCGCTGGAGGGACACCAAGCTGAACCCACCTGCATCTGGGAAAAAGCGGTGTCTCTTCATCACATCGATCTCCGTCGCCCCCAAGCACCAGAACCGAGGTGTGGGAGCGCTATTGGCTCAGACAGGCATGGACGAGGCGGACAAGGATGACGTGGACATTTGGGTGCATGCCTCCGAAGCGGCGGGGCGTCTGTTCCCAAAATTGGGCTGGAAGGTTATTGGGACGTATGACATAGATCTGGATGAGGTGCGTCTGGATCCGGTCTACAGAGACGTTGTGGACAACCGTTTGACATCTGTACAGTACGCGATCAGACCTCCGCCAAACGGCGACGCTAAGTGGGGTCACTATGTTTTTAAGTACATGCTTTACACTCCCAAGCCAAAGGAATAGGCGTGGTAAAGTATGTGCATGCTCGTCTCGCAGTAATGCCATGTAGAGTCTCATGCAAACCGCGGTTCAAGAAATGCGAATTTGTCACTTAAAAAAACGTACCCGAAACTTTTAGTTTCACGAGCACAAAACTAAAAGTTTCGTGTGCCGGACTGGGCGGACCAAATGGATTCAGTTCAGTTTCAGGAGGGTGCCTGAAACCAAAGTTTTGGCTACGTTTTCGGGCGCCCTGATTGATACATGGATTTTTCCGGAGTGAAGACAGCAAACTTATCCTAGCATTCCTGGCGCGGCTCCGGATCCGAGTCAGATGTAATCTAACTCTCACCGCTTTTAACTACCCATTACTTTAACGCAAACGTGGCCTTTTGCTGTGAGTATGTATCCATAAAGGAGATCTCATCGCAATGTTGGCAGCGAGGTGAAATTATCCCAGAGTTGACGGTTGCTGAATGAAAGCTGATTAGTGGTATGTATGTCATAAGAATCCTTCCGTCTAAAATTTGAACCTGGGGCAGACGTCAGCCAATATAATCAATTGGAAGAACAAATGTTGATCCAACTTTTGGCTATTTACCTGGACACAAACTCCCTGAGCTACAAGAGACAAGAATTTCAGGTTATGTCGGAAGAGCATTGAAAACAGTCAACAGAGCTGGTTGAAATAGCAGCTGCGCACGCGTTGGATTCTTGAGAAGCATTTGCAGGTTGAAGACGTAAAACATTCTCGAAGGATGACCGTACCATCGAACTTGATCCGGACAGGTTTGTCCTTGTTTCTCGCCTCGTCCGTCCTGCAGCGACGAAGTTTGGACGAAGCGAGCGCCGAGCCTGTTGTCCTCAGCCACGGCGCCTTGTCCGCTCGTCCGAACCATATGATGAATCTCCCCAATTCTCACAAATCACCTTCGTTTGCGGTGGACCGGCGCGGTGAATCCCACGAGATTATATTTTGCCAGTCTTTGGCGCTCATGTGCCACATCTAGGGTGGAATGCTGCTTGGGAACTGGACCTTGCAATCCTATTTGGTTCCAAGGTCGAAATCTTCTCAGTCACTGGCCCTCTTCACACAAGGCCCAGCATTGTCGCTGGTTTCCCCGTGCAATTCTACGAGGAAGTCCTGACTGATTCGTCTGTCGCGGGAATACACAGCTTGACATCGCGTATATGCAGTCTCCAGTTCGATCTCGCCGCCAAAGCCTGCGAAAGATTCGCTGAAGCCGACTTTGAGGCACATTGGATTACGCGGTGCTCTCCGAACGAGCGTAAGGAGTTCATTTTGGAAGGCCTTGTTCGTACGTGTGAAGTCTCCTCGTCGCACGAGAGTTATCGCCAGTGGTAATTATGATCTCGTTCGTTGCTTACCCTTCTCTTCTGATTCTGACGACCTTCCAGGTGCCCCGAACTCACTTTGAAGAGGTTGAATCACGGCTCCGGAAAGGGCTTCATCGAACTCTTGAAAAAATTGTGTCACCACGACATCGACAAAGTTCCGGATGAGTACAGGACTGTACCGAACGCCGTATTCAAAAAAATGGTCGCTTTCAATGGTCCTAACCCTCATCCCGGTTGTGTGGTCCTCAAGAGGATGTGGGAAGGTCGACGCATATACTTCCTGACCATGGTCGTTTGGCATGTTCTGTTAGCGTTCGTACGTGCATACATCCCCCACTTGCTCCGCCACCTCTGTTTATTAACGGCTCGACAGTACGGTGAATCGCAGGAATGGGGAAAGAACAGAGCACCGCGTGGAGATCCGGACGAGTTGAAGCGGATCAAGAAATGGCCCCCCCCGGGTTGAAGCTGAAGAATGCTGGCAAAAAAAACGAACACAATCACAAAAGGGGCGAGCGACATTGCGTCTCATGCAAGCTCCCCGCCAGCCTGGCAGATGTCCCGACGCTCTTGGCTTGTCAGAAGTGCAAAGCGATAAATCGACAGGTTTTTTATTGCTCTAAGTTTGTGCCTTATTGCTCACATCGACCTTGATTTAATATTTGTCCAGAGAATGTCAGGCGGCCGACTGGAAGTTAGGTAAACCGCCGCACAGGACCATCTGCGGCAAGAAAGGTGCCATTGCAGCGGCCTTTGCTTCCGCCCCGTTTGTTTCTGCCTCAGTTAGCTCGCCCCAACCTCATGACGACTACAACAACCCGGAAGAGGAGTTTCATTATTTCCCCCCTCCTAACCCCGGCTACCATCGCTCGCCCGCGCTTATCTACCAGATCCAGTTGTTAAAAGAAAGCCCTGGACTGGACTACGTGCTCATCCAGCCGGATCCCCTCCCCAATGAAGGTGTGCGGCTGCCATATGACGTCGATGACTTGGACGACGCCCGCCAGTGGCTCGAATTCAAGCGCTGCATGGACCGCGCAGTATCCGACCACTCCCCGCGCGACGTATTCAAGATATTTCAGGAGCTTGAGCGGATGGCGCGCGATCTACCAGATGGTGTTGCAAACCTTAAGAAACAACTTTTTAAAGAGTACGGGGTGGATGTCGATGCCGTGACTCTCACCCAGATGTAGGATACGGTAATGAATATTTTGTCGCTGGTGGCGATATTTCACTGATTTACTTGGCGCTAGAATCTCTTGGTGCCCGTTCGTCTGCGGCTTATCGATGTTTAGACGCTCGATTTCTTGATGCTTCACAGTCCCGCGTAATTCTCACCGGACCCATCGGTTCCTCCCATGTTTCAATTTATATCTTGGCATTGAGATGTACAGTTACGCGACCAGTCCCAATTCAGCCTTGGAGTACCAGCGTAAAACTTGAAACGTCCCGCGAACTGCAAGCACGATATTCAAGTTGCTAACAGCTCACTGAAAGTTTGGCCTTGGCTTTGGCAGTAAAATGCTCCTGCGACGATGCCGAACAGATCGAAGGCAGAACGACCACGTAGCTTGAATTTAGGCATTCAAGCAATTAGATCGGGAGCAGAGCAGCTAGTTCGATAGTGCTCGCACTAAACGCACAAGCTCGTCAACTTCAAAGTCGATCAAAGTGTCGCTGTCGATGAGATACCCGATATGTCGACTATGGGTGCCTCCTACGGAGCGCGAAACGAAAGGAACCAGTAAATAAGTGCGGGAATGCGTGCCCAAGGTGTACGCACCGACATCTCAGACAGATCGAGGACTCGATATCCACCAGGCAGCGGACGTGGCGAGAAACTAACTGCGTAGTATGGCCCGATATGCGCTTGCAAACGACTCTTTTACCACTGACAAGGATAATGTGGAATAACAGCGACTGAGTGGGCTCCGAAGTGCGAGGCGAACCGAAGACAGAAGAACGAGAGAGTATCCTAGAGCTTGCATTGTGGCAGCCCAAGTCAGCGAGAAGCTGCAATCACCCGGCACCGCAGCGTGTATTCAGTAGGTTGGGAACTCACTTCTACTTACCCAGGTAATCCGAGCTGCTATGTTGATTCAGTCGGCGGCTCAATATCCACCGGCCAGCAAAAAATCGCGGCTAGCTGGTCACGGCCCGAAACTAAGCGCGGGTAGACGCGGTGAAAAGCGCCTTAAAGGCGCTGAGAATCGAGTCGGCTCCGAAGCATGAGGCCAGTGCGAAGCCAGAGGGAGGAGAGCAACAAGAGGCAATGGCATTAGAATAATCCAGCTCAGCGAGAAGGGTGCAAGCTAGCTCCGAATGCCATGCCAGATTCATCAGCTAAAACGGGATCTAAAGCCTGCGGAGCAGAACACGTCCCGCGAAGCTCGAAGACTACGACACGCGCTAGAAAAAAGGAAGTCACTTGAGAATTTTGAAACAGCGCCAAGGTGGAGCTTGCATATCGGGACGCCGCAGATGGCGTACTACGCGCGGGAGTAAGATCGCTTGATGGTAGCGCCTAGGCCGAAGTGATGGGAAGATTTGGGGCTGGATTCTTTTCAGCGCGATGGCCAGTGCTTCTTTGAGGAATTGCCGATGGAGCAGTTTCTTCGTACCCGAATGTGAGCATAGAGGATATTTGAGACATAGATGAATGAAATCCGAGAGGTAGCGTTTTGTGGATTTATTTTGGTTGATAGCGCGAAGCCTATACTTTCGGAGGCGCATCAAATTTTAGTCGTTGTGTGGTTCGGATGGTTTCGAAGGCCGCTGTGTGCGTGAGACTGGCGTAATATTAGAATTCTTCTCCTTGGATCGAAAGGAATCAACAAGCGCGAGCGGGATGAAGCGAGTGATTTCACTTACCAGACTGTGTCCGTTGTGGTTCGCGAAGGAAAACAGGCCCAGGTGCAAAGTTAATCTGCGCCCACTGTTGGCGGTGCGGTGGCGAGAAAAAGAGACATGATATATCAGAGCACGAGCCGTTGAATAAATGAAGTTGAAATCGATATTGATGTGTTTCTCCGATTCCAGAGCCACGATTCGAAGGTGACAAGTCCGCAGGCAATACCGATGCGATGGCGTGAAGCTATGAACAGGTTGGCTTTGAATGGCAAATCAAAATAAATCGACAAGCCTGCCCAACTGAATGGCAACGCAGACGAAAGAAGCGAGTTACTTTCCGGCGCCCAACGCTGCTGTTGACCCGAATTGGGTTTTGGGACCCGACGCTTGACGCACATTTGCGCTAGGCCATAAATGGCTTCATCAGATTTGAGGGAGGTAGATTCGAGATAGCAATCCAGAGGTGACATGTCGCAATAGAGTTCTTAAAATGGGCGACGGGATCCACATGCATCCATTGATTGGCGAGGAGCTGATAACGGCCAAGGAGTGCATTAGTGAGAAATGCAGCAGGTAGCCGTTTGTGGGCGTGCATCCACTTTGCGAGATCAGCGCACCCTGCAAACGTTTCGAACCAGCGGAAAGCGGTAGAAGCGGGAGCGGATATCCACAGGGTGGGGTAACAAGAGATGAGATACTTAGTTTGGGCCGATGCGGCATGTTGACGGGGAGGTCGAGTTTGGACGGTCGTCGGTCGCCATGAAGATCAATCATGACATAATAATTTCCCACCGCCCTTTACGTTAGCGCCACTGACGCACAACCCTAAAGTTTCACGTACTGAAACCGTTGGCCAGGCCCAACCTTGCCTCCTCCGGCAACCAAGTCCCTGAATCACTACGCTTAATCTTGAGCTTGAACGTGGCTTCTAGCCCGCAAGGGATCCACGATGCTGGTGACAATTGCCCTTCAATGGCGGCGCGGGAGTTTTTCGCGTATCGGATCTCTAGACCGCGTCCCGACAACACTGTATATAGCCATGGAAAAAAAGCTCCAGATCTTCCCCCCACGTAACAGCTTCTGTCTTGCGCTTCTTGCTTCCACGGGTTCCACTTCTCTCTCTCTCTCCTGCTACTATGTCGTCCTCGCGCCTGCATACTCCCGCCCCCAGCGCTGGCCCCTCGAAGCCCGCAAAGGCCTGGGTAGACCCCGCCGCGCTCCCGGATGACGTTGGCGTCGACATCGCTGCCATCGCAGGGAATGCCCCTGACTACGTCAAGCAGCTTACATGCAACGTTTTCTACTCGTATGGCGTCGGCGAGCGCGATGCGTTCGGCTATGCCGTCGGACGGTCGACGCAGTTTGTTGAGATGTCGGTCGAGCGCTGCAGAGAGCGCGCAGGGCGGATGGAGGCCACAACGATCGCTGAAGTGCCGGTAACGAAACGTGCGTGCCTGTTTTTTTCTTCTCAATTCCGGTTGCCGCCGCCGCCCTTTCCCCGCTACGTTAATCAATGCGTTAATTTCTGATTGTGGTTTTGGTGCAGACATGCTGAATGGTGCTGGGATGCTCCACGGAGGCTGCGTGACATATCTGATAGACAAGTGAGTCGCTATTCCGGTTCCTTTCCGATCCTACTTTCGTTTGGATAACCCATTCGCTCCTCGTCGTATCCTCCTTTTTTCCCTCTTAAATTGGCCACGACTTCTTTCCTCGCTCCCCTTCGCTTTTCCTCGTGCCTTTCTCCGCCGACCTTTGCATCGATGAATTTAAATTACTAACTCATCTCCAGCTGCGCCTCCGCGCCCCTAGTTGTCCTTGGGCTCCTTAACAACACGAACGGCGTCGGCGTTACGCAGGGCATGAACGTCCTATTCCATGCGCCCGCCCCGGTGTGAGTCTTCAATTTTATACGTCTTCTTTTTTTTTCTTCTCCTGGGGTATTTTTTTATCTGAAAGCGCGCAGTGTCGCATGCGCTCTTCACTCGGTCTTGGACGGCTTGTGTAAGCGGTTTGAGGCTTGCGCGCCTCTCGTTTAGAGAGGAGCATACCCATACGCTTGGTCGCCGCCGCAAAATTTAAATTCGCCCGGCGCATTTCATACTGCGGTGGAGCCATATTGCTATCAACGACGTGCGCTGTATACGCGATTCGGTGATATTATTGCATCTCTGTTCCCCAAGCCTTGTTATTCATCCTCTATCTTCTTCTGCTTGATTATCATCTTGCCTATACCCCGACTCAATGTACTGACTCCACTCTTCGTTGCAGTGGCTCCATCCTGCGCATCACGAGTTCCTCGATTTCGATGGGCAGCCGCGTCATGTCGGCCCGGTGTGAGGTGCGTTCCTTTGCTCGTTAATTCATTCTCCTTTTTTCTTTCTTTTATTTTCTTGGTCGGGGGGTGGTGCGCGCGCGCGAGCTGGAGCAGAATGAAGTGGATCCGACCAATCCATCCCTGATTTGCGCGCTAGCCTGCCATGCCCATCATTTCATTCATTTCGCTCATCAGAGCGTTTCGTGCTTGGCGCGTTGGTTGGCACGTTTGGGGGTTCGTTGGACCGATTGATCCCCTGCCAGGCAGTCATTTCGCTGTGGATCCCTGCCTAGTGCGCGGGCAGGCAGTGTTCGCCTATCTGTCCGATCTGGCGCGCGAGAGGTTGCTTCTCATGTCGTGATGCCGCGCGCGATTGATGTATCATTATGTATTCCCGCGCTACGCTGGTTTTGCGGGCCATCGTGTTTGAAGAGCGAATTGACCGGCTATGTAGTTGGGGTTCTGGGACCCCATGCGCGTGCTAAGGGATGCTAGCGCGGTTGCTCACGCTAACGCAGTATTCCTTTCTATTTTTGTTTCCATCTGTCTCTGCCTTGGCTGGTTTAGCGTGGAGATATGCTGCCTTGAAGTCTTCTCCTCGCGTCTCTATTCCGCCCTTTGCTCCCTAGTTATCCTACGTCCATTTGATTTTTTTGTGGGCTCGATATTTGCGTCCCAGTGCACGGAACTGACGTCTTTCCCCCCAGATCGTTGACAAGGCCACCGGGCGCGTTGTCGCTTCCGCGTTCCTCAACAAGATGCAGCCAGTGGCGAAGCTGTGATTTCTGTGCGCCAATCTTGAGATTAGCGCGGCCGGGGTATGAGAGTAGGCGTATGGTGTGCAGCTCGTGTGCCAGTGGACCTGTGCGAGGACGCGACTAACGAGAACTGACGATCTAACGGTAGGAGCTTGTATACCCATATATCTAGGGGTGGATTCTTTGGATACATTGTATTTCATTCATTTGTTACACTTGAGAAAGGATTGTATCGCCTCGTTCTGAATCTTCGAGATTCTGTTCGCCATAGCCTAGTTAGTAAATACCACGCCGGTTCCAAAGAAATATAAATGATGTACAGACAAACAACAGATCCTTCCTTCATGAGGTCAAGATTAAATCAGGGGACAACGGAAACTTCCCAGCCTTTGATGCAATTGACCCAGCACATTGTTACGGGCCACATGATGTTTACGTGCCGGCAACTTTGTGAGCGGTTCAACCATCCTTAATTGTATCAGCTGTTTTGTGCAGTGGTTGTGTTCTACAGTCATTCCGTGGTCATTGCATCCATGGTCCTTGCATTTTTTTTTTTTTTTGTAGGCCCAGAGAGCAGATTTTTGCGTAGTATTTTTTTGGTGAATCTCTTTATATCATGCCCACACATTTCATGGATTTTTGTGGGATGTCAAATGTTACCCAAAAACTCTGGAACCAGCATGTGATCAGGTGATTTGCAATGTATACACCCACATCCAATTAATTGGATCAATTTTTGCAAAGAAAAATTATGAGGAGCATCTACTATATCTGTTATGGGGAAGGGAAGTCCGGAGGTCAGAGGTCCGGCGGACGATCGGAGGATATGCAAGCGCCACAGGAGACAAGGATGTGCTTACTATCTGGGCTGACGGTGGGACAGAAGTATAGGATAATTGTACTTCTTCAACTCCTTACGACTGGTCGTTATTGTTATGTCCTTTGATCATCTTGATATTTCCTTGTATGACTTAACAATTAGATACTTAGTATAAATATGCTTTCTACAACCATGTATTCTTCAGTTTGATTATTAATGTTGCTTGGCTATTCACCTCGCTCTAGGTCGACCTCCAATCTTCCGACGATCCTCCTATAATTCTGTCTTGTCGTCAGCCCAGATAGTAAGCACGCCCTTGTCTCTTGTGGCGCTTGCGTATCCTCTGATCATCCGCTGGACCTCCGATCTCCGGTCTTCCCCCCCGTCATTCTTGGATATAACAGTATAATCAAACTTACCTACCTTGGCTGGCTCTATGGCTTATCTTCCAATACTCCTTTTCTCAGATCCTGTGCTGCGGACAAACCCCAGGAGGTTCCCCAGTGCCGGGCATCCCGGTATTATGGTCAAATGGTTCCTCTTTCCTCTCCCGACTATGTCCGCAACATGACCACAGGCGGAGGACGACCAATGTTCTCCTATCCCTGCACTCCAGAACGTCCTCAGGCATTCCCACGTACTCCTCATCCTTCGGGACCTCAAGTTTCTCGGGTCACCTACGGATCGCCCATCCCTTTTGATGGGCCCATCAGCCAACAATTGGCCGATGTTCCGGAGGATCCCGATATTGGTTGGGCTCAGCCGGTATCCACCCTTGCATCCACACTCCCTTCATGGTTCTGACCCTCCACACTCACCTACTCCTCATCCTCGAGGTCGTTCACAAGCTCCTTCCCGGGCACCTTCAGGGAATGGAGGTGATCATCTGGACCCTCCTGGCGATCAGGAAGAACCTCCGGCTGGACCTTCCGGTCTGCCCAGAGATCCGGATGATGATGGAAACGGGGGCAGAGGTGGTCCACCACCCTCTCAGCGTCGCTCCCTCGATCTTAGTCCTTCTCCGAGGCCAACTCCCGACTACAGCGTCCTTCTCGAACGGTTCGTTGACCGCTTTGAAGGAGCTATGTCTTCCATCACCGCTCGCTCCACTCCATTACGGTCTTCAAATCCAACCTCCGAAATCCCGATACTTTTGATGGCTCTGATCCGGCAAAACTCCAATTGTTCCTCATGCAGTGCTATTTGCATTTTGCCAAACGAGGAGATGAGTTTTGCACTGATGACGACAGGATTCTTTTTATCCTGTCTTACCTTCGGGGTATCGCCGCGAAATGGTTCGAGCCTAATCTCTTCCGACCCGGAGGTCCGGTAGTTCCAAAATGGGACGGGAATTTTCCCCTCTTCATCAAGGAACTGTTGGAAATTTTCGGTCCTCAGGACCCCATCGGCGATGCAGAAGATCACATCTGAATGCTTCGGATGAAATCCTCTGACCAGATTTCTACCTATATCCTCGAATTTGATCGCCTCTGTGCTCTCCTTGACTGGGGTAATAGCGCCCTCCACCATGCTTTCTATGAAGGTCTCCCTTGTTGCATCAAGGACCAACACATTAGAGTGTTTGCGCTGCAGCCATTGGAGCCATCTGATGGCTGATTGGCATTGCGCAAACTGATGGCTGATCGCAAATTTTTCCTGCTTTAATCCACGTCCCTGCATGGAGGCCCGGATCCTGGAGGCTAGCCTTGCATTCAATACTCTGCTCTCAGATATTCTAGAGGCCTTAGATGAACAGTGGATTGTCCAACAGGGGAGATTTCGGCCAGGAGGGCACATCAACTTGAATATGTACCCTTGGCGATGACATGTGGCTTGAGCAATTTTGGTGACTTCTCCCTCCAAGGAATCATACCAAGCTGCTCATCGTTTCCGAGATTCACGTGGGAGCAGGTCCATCAGCTTGTAGACGCGCTTGATCTCCTGGACATGATCTACTGCGAGGAAAGCTGTAACAGGGAAGATTGGGTAACAGCTCTCTGCATGCTGTTATGATGAAATAAGATTACCCTAACTTAAGTTCCGGGTGATTTGATCATTTTTCGCACTTAAGTCTCCCCACAACTTAAGACCTGTCTCCAGGGGTGGGGTGTGACCATGGCCTCCCATTCCTCTGTACCTGAACTTAAGTTTACAAGCACTACTTAAGATCTCCCCACTTAAGTTCTGACTCAAACATCATTTTCATTTATTAATACACTACTCTAGTCGCGTCGGCAACTGGCATGTACAGGTGCTCCCCTCATTTACCCGTCACTTAAGTCCCACCCACAACTGAAGTTCTGCAGCACAGCTGAAGTTCCGTGCCTAAACTCCAGTTTCAATTTTTCATAATCAAGTTCTACACACGCCAGAGCTTAAGTTCCACCCAAACTTGAGTGCCATCTGAACTTAAGTCCTGCGAGACTGTTGCTGTGTAACGACGCAGTGTGGCCATGCCACCGATGGAGTTTCCTGGCATGGGGGGCAGCTGCGAAAGACCAGGAGGTGTCAACAAAGAAGGAATGGCAAATATGTCAAAATACACTGTGAGGTCGGTGGCACGTGACTCACTCCCGCCTCCTCCATCCATAGCAAAAAGGAAACAAGATATATCAAAAAGATCAAGAGACAAACCAAAAATCAAATGGAAGAGGGCCAGAAGGGGACAAAGACATACATTTTAGGGAAGTGGATGATGTACCAGAGCGTGCTGTTTGTGCCCGTTGGCACGACATCGAATTTCGGCTGTACTAAAAGGCAGTGGCATTGGACCGGCGGGTGACGAAGGGCGGACAGGCCGGGCCAAGGAGATTCCCAAGCTTCCTAAAACACACCCGCGGCAAGGGCAGCTGCAAGGTACTCAGGGATGACTGGCAAGTGGGTAGTGGCAAAGGAGGAGAGAAAGAACAGATGTGATTTGTGACAAGTGACCTGTGCGGCATGAGTTGAGCCGCTGCGATCAATGTGGCTGTGAAGTCGTCCTTCTCTTTCTTCCACCACCATCATCGTTGCAGCCTCTGTTGCTACTGATACACAATGCAAATGACACACTGCCTCATATGTGAGTATCCTTACAAACACAGTTTTATTGAGCTCTATAGGTCCTTAGCACATGAAATTTTCTGATTGCCACCTTGATTGCCACCCAACGCGCACTCAAGCAAGTGGCAGTTTTGTGAAACCTACGTAAGTTTGAGGGGTTTTTTATGGACATCAACGGTGCTAATTTAGCTTCGAGTACTGGTGCCCAGCCGAATGAACCCAGGGGGAAGAAGGCAGGTACAAAATCACTGGTTTTGGTTGTTTGATACGGAACTGAAGTCGCCTTAGATCTTAAGTTGTGCTGCAACTTAAGTCCATCAATAGAACTTAAGATGCACAGCAGAACTCAAGTAGCACAAACTTCAAACTCAAGTCTGTAAGGGCAACCACGAAGGCCCGAGGTACTCAGGGACTGACGTGGGGGATCCAAAGGTTAATTGACAGTAGCTAAATATACAGAGAAGCATACCTGACGTGGGGGATCCAAAGAGAAGAAACTCTGAGGATTCCCACGTCAGCCGTGGGTATAAGTAAGCTACTAGCTAAGACCATGTGACCGGAGTGATCGGCAGATGTCCCGGGCTCGGTCACATGCGAGGTGCCATCGGGGGTCCCCCTGGCGGGTCACGTGCCAGCTTCCGGTACCGGTTCCGGTAGGCCGGTGACCGGGAGAGCGACCGGAAGGACTGGAGGGGCCGGAAGGGCTCTGAATGGGGGTCGGGACGGGGGTTCCCCTGACAAAGTCCTTCAATTGTCTAGATATATGTTTTATATGAACTGATCTTGAAACTTAAGTCCTGGCGTGAACTTGAGTGTATTATGCGAACTTAAGATTGAGGTTGGGCAACAATGATGTCAATATTGTGGTATATAGCACGTAGATACAGTACTGTATCAGAACTTAAGATATAGCAGAACTTAAGTTTGAAAAGTGGCCAAATTTCCTAGAACTTAAGAGGTGCTAATAAATTACTTGTGTTATGTAGGCTCGCCCATACATCACGTTTGGTCAACATAGAGATGCAGTTTGGGTGGGAGAGATCCCGCTTCTCTCGATTCACACGGCTTACCGCAACTTTGTTGTGGAATCACTGGAAGCATCTTCTGCGGTTTGATCCCCACCTTCTCACTCCTGAGAAGCTCGCCAAATATGGGAACATAATTCATCTACATGGAGCCCCTCTCGCTCTGATAGCTGCTATGATTGATGGTACGCTGCGTGATAATGCGCGTCCGGTGCGGAATCAGTGCATCCTGTATAACAGCTGGAAACACATCCATTGTTTGAAATATCATGCAGTGTTGGCTCCAGATGGAATCGTCATTCATATATACGGCCCTGTTGAAGGATGCTGATATGATGAAACAATTTTTCAGCAAAGCAGCCTTTCGGAGATCCTCGATAAACACTTCTGGGACCCAGAGGGGCGCGCTCTGTTTATCTACGGTGATCCTGCATACAGTGTGTCAGCACATGTTCTTTCACCGTACAAAGGTGCAGCAATTACAGCTGAACAGTTAATGTTTAACTCTGCGATGAGCCACTGCCGAGACCCGGTCAAATGGTGCTTCAAAGATGTGACACAACAATTTCCATTCCTCGACTTCTCACGGAATCAAAAAGTACTACTATTGCCATGCAGACTGTACTATCTTGTCGCTATACTCCTCGGAAATGCCCACACCATCCTCCACCGACCCCAGATTCCACAATACTTTCATTGCCACCTGCCAACACTTGCCAAATACTTCAATGGGGGACCTATCGAAGATGCGGAGTTAGATGCATGGTGCCTTGATTCACCGTGGGGAGAAACAGACGTACTAGAGAATGAGCCAGACGATTAATAATCTGTATTTTAGCTAAATTAGACACTAATTTCGATACAAACAAAATATTTACCACTTGTTACGGCTAAATGCTTGAAGCAGGCTTGCGTAACGCTCAGCATCAGTGGCACAACGTTCAGCCTCTTCACGGCAGCGCTCCGACTCTTCATAACTACGGTCAGTGGTGAGGTTGGCCTGAGGTTGGACGAGTATGTTGATCCAAAGCCGTCAAGCAGGTTCTCTTGAAGGTCGATCGAACATTGTTGCAACTGCTGCATCTGTTCGTGACGTTGTTCATCAAGTCGACGTGCCTTCTCGAGCTGCTTGGCATCTGCGGTGTTTCGATGTTTGATAACTTCGACCAATTGATTACGGCCATGCTTCCGCTTCGGTTTACTTTCCTCGTCAGAGCCATCTTGATTTTCCTTGTCTGATTCCGAAGCAATCTCGGCATGGCGCCGTCTAGAGTATCTTGGGCAAAAAAAAAAAAACCCCGCATTCGGGGCAATGGGACATACTTGTGGTTTCTCTGCCCCTGTCTCTCACGCACAGATGCACCTTCCAACTGTGCAACATCCGTCAGAGTCTCACACCAAACTAACCCTCTCATTGCGGCATCACGCAACTCTAAGGCTGCCTTTGTCTCGACATCAGCCTTCTTACGGGAAGCTGCGGATCGCTCATCCTTCTGCAGATCACGCGTGTTGACCAACTCGACAACCTGAATCAACAACTGTGACAGGTGAGCACTGGAATTTTGAGCAGTGTTGACTACTCACCTTGATATGCTCATCAACCTCCTCATCCGTACTGTTTTTCTGCAGTGATCGGGTCTGGTCTGCCTTTACATAGGTTAAGCGCGTGCACAATACAACGAAAGCCATCCCTTACCTTGTGAGCCTTCACCAGCTTCTGGAAGCGTGCACGGCATACAGCACCTGTGCGATTAATCCCCGAGCTGTTAGTGCTGCTATTTTTAAGTAGCTCCACAGCAAGTGTGTCCCATGCATTCCTGGTCGTGTCACCACACGCAGCGTTGAACGGTCAAAGTCTTTCAGTTTCCTGAACAAGAGCCCGGTCCTGCCATGCGAGCCATGGTGGACTACGTGCGTTTTGAGCCTGTGTTTCCCGCACGGCTTGACTTATGGCATCGTCCGAATCGGGCTCTTCGGGATCGCGGCTCTGGGGGGACGATGGGTGGGACAGAGAGGAGGCGTGAGATGGAACGAATGGGCTCTGTTCCTTCTCTGGAGAACCCCCAGAGTCCTCGCGCGATGGGCTACCCGCAAAGTCTTGCGAGTTGATATTCCAGTCAGGACTGGGACTCCGCCGAGCTCTCCCATTCTTGCCTCTGGCCGCTGAGCTACCCCCCGGTGGACGCAGTACGGGTCTTCGAACGTGTTTGCATGTTGAGAATAGCAGGAGGGTGCATATGTGTTGCGTGTTTGTTGGAGAAGTGTTTGGTGTGGAGCCATTGGAGCCATCAGTCTGTGCAACGCCAATCAGCCATCAGATGGCTCCAATGGCTGCAGCGCAAACAGGCTATTTACACCAACGACTTTGGAGGTGTTTGGGTCACTGCCCGCCACATTGATCAGCGGTATTGGCAGCGGGAGCATGAGAACCATCGCGAGGCTGAAATGCTCAAACTCTTTTCGGACTCTGGGTCCAGAGGATCGGGAAATGCCGGAAATTCTTCCGGTGGCAAAGGCAAAGGGAACCAATCCACCGCTTCTAAATCTCCAACCAATCCCACTTCTAATTTGAATCCTCCGAAAAACGAAAAATCTTCCGGTCCATCATCTTCTACTCCTGCTACCGGCTCCGGAGCAGCATCTACTTCTGCTGCTCCGAAGAATGCTTCGAAAACTCCGAAGCCCTATTCCGACAAACTCAGCAAGGATGGGAAGGTTAAGGCGGATGAGAAGGAACGACGGAAACAGTTAAATCTCTGTGCATACTGCGGAGGTGCTGGCCACATGGCCAATGATTGCAAGAAGCGTCTGGAGAATGCTCAAGGCAAGGAGGCTACCACTGCGCCTGCCTCCGAGAACTCTCCTACCACCAAGTCAAAAAAAAATAAGCAGCAGCTCGGAAACCTCCGCATCCGATGCAAGCTGCGTTGACTCCCGGGTGCTTCTCGAGGTTACTCTCAACGCTTCCACTCTTTCCCTAATGCCCTTTACGTTGATCTCTTCATCTCCAACCTCCACCCGGAAGTTCCGGTCTCTGAGTCGGAGTCATGCACAACCATACTCCCTACTCTTGTACAACGACTTGCCGCGGGATTCAACTCCCACTTGCAGGCACTTATTGACTCCGGATCATCTCACTGTTTTGTATCTTTGAAATTCTGCGAATCTATGGGTTTTTCTCCGTATGCGGTTACGCCGGTTAGACTCCGGTATCTCGACGGCCTGTCTTCCATCATTAATCGGCAGCTTCGACTGCTTGTCCGCTTCCCCTCCGGTGAAGTCCACCTTGTGGAATTTTACGTCACCCGTCTTGATTCTCCCTGTGATCTGGTTCTTGGATACTCCTGGCTTCACCGCTTTAATCTGTTGATTAACTGGTCGACCGCTGAAATTTCTTTCCATGCCACATCTTCTGGGAATTCTGTGTCGACACCCCCGGCTATTATGCCGGCTATAGAATCGGTAGTCCCGGCAAGGGACGAGGCTTCTCCGACTCCGGCAATTCAGTCGGAGATTCGGCCGCCTACACCGAAACCTCCGATGTCTTCATCGTTCTCAGGTCCTTCGATGGACACCTCATTCCCTTCTATGGGAATCTCCTCGGTGTCATCCACGCCACCTCTGAGTCCTTCTATGGACATTCCTGAGGTCTCCGAACCTTGTCCGTTTACTTCTGCCCCTCTCGTGTCATTAGTCTCTGCCGTGGTGAGACGGCCCAAAACCACATAGGGCCTTCCATCATGCATTTTTGCGGTTTATAGCAGTCCTTATAGGCTTGCTAGGACGAGCAGATGCATTACTAGTGGACTATTGACAGCCCTAGTACCTCTGTTCGGTGATACAAAGGAGGACCAGAGTGAGCTTCGAACGGCTGGTTGTAGTACTACTAGGTGCAAGCCAGGTACACGCACTAAGGAGACATATACACTGCCTAGTCCTGCCCTAGCGACATTCTCGCTACTCAAAGGATCAACGACTGCATAGACAGCAAAGAGGGATATTGTGCTGAGACCTAGGAGAGGCGAATATGTTCTTTGACAAATAGTAAAGCTGTCTATAAGCAGCTAGGACTCAAGGATAACCTATATCTTGACAGGCCTACTAGCGAAAGCTCCTAGGGACACTTCTGAGGGAGCAAGCACATGACAGTAGTCAGGCAAAGTCCGAGGAACACATGTGATGTGCGCGACGCGGTCGCAACTCACAAACCAAACCAAATACCCCTATGTGTATGACGAATGGAATGTATCGTCACCCATGCCGAAGATGATGATCACTAGCGGCATACGGGTGGATCCTAGTAGGCATGCACATGGACAGGAACAACTCTAGGCCGAGTCTAGACTCCTAGCCAGCAGGCTTCGTACTTGCGGGTGCAGACAGCACAGCTAGGACATTTCCAATATACCCTATATGGTGTGCCGATCTCCCAAATGGGATTTCGTGCGGCATCTATAATGACGACTCGACATGGCATCCGTTTCCGTGGCTGCAGCATGACCAAGAACCCCAATTCAGTCTATTTGTTTCTGTTTAGTATCTACTTCCCTGTACAGTATATAAGTCCTGTAAAACACCGCACAAAGGCAGTTCATCTCATCCCCACGTTAGCCTAGGACCAGGTCCAAAGCTTTCACAAGGTGTTGGTGTGCTCAGGATAGTGTGCGGAGATAGTTCTGTCTTCGTATAGTAGCAGCTGTCTATCAATTGGAGTTTGTGTTGGCTTAAAGCAAGAGTTTTGAGTGAGCTTAAGTTCCTAGG
Organism: Mycena capillaripes; assembly: GCA_029204075.1. Lineage (NCBI taxonomy): Eukaryota > Fungi > Basidiomycota > Agaricomycetes > Agaricales > Mycenaceae > Mycena > Mycena capillaripes. The sequence goes on along the minus strand of JARHKZ010000011.1, from coordinate 2,275,908 downwards.
AGTGACCTCTAAGAAGGCCTCCACACTTGATTCGCAGGGGGTCGCTAGGGCTCTGGTCTGGTAGGTCGCCTTACTTGCCAGCACACCTCAGGTGTGGGTACTGTTTGGGACTTTTATCTGTATTCAACCGCTAGGACAGCACCTTGGAATCATCTGAATAGCTCGTGGGGGGTCGCTAGGGCTCTGGTCTGATAGGTCGCCTTACTCGCCAGCACACCTCAGGTGTGGGTACTGTTTGGGACTTTTATCTGTATTCAATCGCTAGGACAGCTCCTCAGAGTGACAATAAAAGGTCCGCTGGTACGCAGGTATCATCGTCGGCTGCGAGACAATACTCAGTGCAAAGGGGTTGTAGTCTTGGATTCGTAGTGTTACAGGGAGTCGTGCCTATCACAAGTGTTTGCTGCTAGGGCACTCGACCGGTACGCCTAGGGCAAAGGATTGTCCCTAGGGTCCACCAAAACCCACAACCCTACATATATATTTGCTAGAACCGTACATCCGGGACTAGGAAGTTATCTGTATAGTTAGTTAATCAAACGAGAGTCGTTGAAGAGGATCTTTCGATCGCTGGTGTTGGATTTGTGCAAACCTTGTGATTCTGAGCTCTGCTGTCCGCATACTACGGACCGGACCCACGAACAAATTGAGGAGACGCATTGCTAAGTGGAGTGTGTGAGTTGTGTGTAGTGTGTTAGTATATATCTAGTGCCTGAGGGTGTTAGTGTGTGTGCTAGGACGCTGTGTATAGCCCTATGTCCGCGTCACCGTTTCAGCGGCATATAGCGCGATCATCCGAGACAAAAGTACGGTTCAATATACCTTGCGTGCTTCAGCGATAGATGATGTGTATGCCCGATCCACATCTATCGAATCTCCGGACCTATCCTCCTTACCTCCGGAGTACCATGACTTCACTGATGTGTTTTCCGAGAAGGAAGCCTACAACCTTCCTCCCCATCGGGAGTTCGATCTCAAGATTGAAACGGAAGAGGGTGAATTACCTCCGATCAGCCACGTCTATTCACTTTCCCTTGCCGAACTCACCGCTCTTCAGGAGTTTATTGACAAGAACTTGAAGTCTGGATTCATATATCCGTCTAGTTTAAGTCATGGCACCCCAATCCTTTTCGCTAAAAAGAAGGATGGTTCTCTCCGGCTTTGCGTCGATTACCGTGGGCTGAATCGGATCAAGAAGAAGGATTGTTATCCACTTCCATTGATCGCGGATCTCCTAAACGCTCCCGGAAAGGCACGTATATACACCAAACTTGATTTCTGACACACTTACCATCTCCTCTGCATCGCTCCGGGGGATGAGCCTAAAACAGCACTTTGCACTCGAATACGGATCTTATCAATTCCGAGTGGTTCTGGAAGGCCTCACCAATGCTACAGCGGCTTTTCAACGCTTTCTTAACACTCTCTTTGCTGACCTGCTGGACGTCAATGTCATTGTCTATTTGGACGGTATCCTCATATACTCTGACAACCCTTCCCAGCACAAGGCTCACGTTCGTGAAGTCCTCCGACGTCTCCGAGATGCCAGACTTTATTGCAAACTTCCGAAATGCGAGTTTAGCATTACCACATGCAAATATCTCGGCTACATCCTATCCCCTGATGGTTTCCGTATGGCTCCCGATAAGGTTGCAGCTATTATGGAATGGCCTACACCACGGAAAGTCAAGGACATTCAATCGTTCCTGGGCTTTGCCAATTTTTATCGGAGATTCATATGAAACTATTTGGTGATTATGATTCCGCTCACTCGCCTCACATGTTCTAACATCCAATGGAATTGGTCAGAGGATTGCCAATTGGCTTTTGACAACTTGAAACGGGCATTCACGGAGGCACCAGTTCTTCACCACTGGATTCCGAACCGGCTGAAACGGACGCCTCTGACTACACTATCGCCTCTATTCTCTCGATTCTCAGAGATGACAGCGATATACATCTGGTCGCCTTCCGAAGTCGATCTCTCGTGCCTTCGGAACTCAACTATGACACGCACGACAAGGAATTGCTCGCTATTTTCGACACTTTTAAAATCTGGCGACATTATCTTGAGGGCTCCACAACCCCCATCAACGTTGTCACCGAGAAAACAACTCTTTCTGAGAACATTAGAGCCACGCAAGCACCTAGTGCAACCTAGAAAGCATCTTATATACAAAAGCTTATACTTTGTGCATACAAAGCCTCTGATATTGCAGCAGCCATATACTTTGGTTGGAACCCCGAACTTGCACGTTGGAAGGCGAACTAGTTGTGAATTGTTGTTGTGTTGTTGGTTGTGGTTGGGTTTAGCCCGATCAGTCCAGTTGCACAAAAGAGTTCATACCTGGCCCATCGCCCGGCGTATCAACACGTGATTACGTGTGCGATGGTTTGTACTCTCCTTGCCTCCTGGCTGGCTACACCTTGGAGCACTCCTCTGTGAGCTCAAATATATGCCCAACACTGGTCATGAAGACAGTATTGCATCCTGTGGTTGGACTGTGCCATTCTCGGACTTCTGATCATATCTAATCTTATCGCCTCCAATCTGATCCTAGCTCTTGCTTACTTATCTTATATCTTGCTTACTTATCTGCTTACCGATCATCACTCATGCTGACTGAGCATTACTCATGCTTATTCAGAGCATTACTCATGCTTACTCATACACAGTAGAATACATATATAAGTAGCATACTGTAGTCCTGAGTCCTCAGTTTCTTACTGTTGACTTTAGGCAAGTACTTACTTCATATTAGACCAATACACAGAGTTTCTTACTGTTGACTTCAGACCTCTGTGCTGCCTGATTCTAACATATGCTTTGGTTTGGATGAATTGGCTTTCAATTGAATAGCCGTGAGTTAAGAACAAATAAAATTGAATGAATGAATGGAAAGAAAACAGAAAGACAGAAGAAGGGACTTGTGAAGAAATGACTGAACATAAAAATGCAGAAAAAAATCCTAGACATTGGATTGAACACAGGACCTAATGTCTCAAGGGTTGGAATGATGAATTGTACATCTGTACAAGCCATGCCTCAAATCTCTGGGTCAAGATGAGGACCTCTAATGATGGGCTATGTGCCGATCGACTTCTGACAGCATCTGTCAGAAAGTCACATTAGTTTTGTTTATAGCTTGATCGACCCACTCTTCCTCCACCAGTTGCTTTACTTACGCTAATATCAATGTTAACAACAATGCTGAGTGGTGTGATAATATTGTATGGCCATTTTTTTGATGTGTTGTGCTGCAGATGACCAGGGAAGGAACATTTGCGACATCGAGCTCAAGGGCGACCTATCAAGCCTACAAGGACTCACTCTCCGAAAAAGAGAAAGAGCACCTGATAGCCCAGCTTATGGAAGACAAGGGCCTCAAGTTGCTGTTGTAGCCTGTGGTTAGACTGTGCCATTCTCGCATTTCTGATCATATCTAATCTTATCATCTCCGATCTGATCCTATTTCTTGAATACCATGTAGTGTCTTCGGTAGAGTTCAGTTTGAATATCATGGGTCACGGGTATGGTAGCTGTCCAATCCACCTGTAGTGTCACCTGTATCACACACTAGTAATCTGTGAATCAGTCACAGATGCCATTAGGACTGCAGGAAGTCATGGCAAGACATGGTTGATATCCCGAGACACTACATGTGACTCAGTGGCATAGATGGGTCGTAACCAAGCCATATGCCATGTGACTTGGGGGTGGACCCTAGAAAGCAAAAGGAAATCGGACTGCTCATGCGTGCTATTAGTGGCATGTGAGAGGCGGAGCCGGTCAAAGCTAAATCTTGATTAACTAACATTGGGGGGAAAAAAGTGACCAAATTGGGTGTGCTTGGAGCCAACGCTGAAGCACGGACATGGAATTGGAGGGCTGTGATGTAGGCATGACGAAATGTGAGGACTCGAAGATTATGAGGGGTGGTAAAAGATGACAGAAGATCAGGGAGCAGGAGTTGAGCGTCGGCGGATCGACGTGCAAAGGTCAGCTGGATATCTAAAAGAAGTCTTTGGGCTTCAAAAGGCTTGGGAATTAGTGAGCGCTGGTGGCGTGTGATAACAAACAGATGCATACTGATTCGAGGGATCTCTTTAATATATGAAGTATATATCAGCTAGCATCCCTGCCAATCACAGATGAAATAGAAATCCACTGTTGGGACATAGAACAAGAGATGCATCTAGAGCTCTTTAATGTCTAATAGAACAAGAACTCCTCAGTCACCGTAGGGTAGAGACTCAATATATTAGATACCTAATAGAACAAGAACTATGGTACAGTGAGTAAAGGAAGTGAGAAATACAATGACGGACATACCTCCTCAGTCACCGTAGGGTAGAGACTGAGGAGGGGGGAAAGTGTGGAAGGCACTATAAGTAAGGGAGCCAAAGATGGCATCTTAGAAGTAAGATGTAAGTAAGATCCGGGCAGACGCACTTTGGGGGTAGAAGCAAATATTTATATAAGTAATGTCCGTGATCACGCATCACTGATGCGGCGTAATTCCATCAGTGTCCACAAAGGTCAGCCCGCAATCCTCCCAGGAACAATGGACACCACTCAGGTGGTCATCCTCTAATTCCTGCTTTATCCATTTATAAGGCTTGGAGCCCCCATCTGTGAACTGTCACTTGAGCTTCTGTTCATACTTTGGATGGTTGGTCTTCCCAGCCCATTGTTCAGGGTTGAGGCTCGCAAACACCAGGCCAGAGCAGATCTTGGCCATGCAATCAGCGAGCACTGGAGAGCTCATCCTTGTGAATGGAAATGAGATGGATGCAGAGACAGATTTTTTTTTGTTCGCCAAAACCTGATAAACCTGATATGCCCAATGAGCATTTCCAGACCAGGTCACGAGTATAAAACTTAGAAGACTATAATACATGGTGAAATATTTGGCAACAAATATATTTGGGATTGTTTGGGGCCAGGAGAAGGATACAGGATATAGGGAATTGGTAGTGTTGTCAAACCATCATTCTGAATACTGGTTTATTTGGACAGAATGGACCAGTATTCAAGAATGAAATCCACCTGTGGGCTCTTCTGAGCCCAGACTCTCATCACTGGTGCCTCAGTCTCCTGGACATACATTCAGACACTCCAATGGGTTAGAAATCAAACCAGTCTGCTATCTCCAGAACCCAACCCATCAACTCTTTGTCCTTGAAGCAAACCTCTTGGAGAAGTTGTCACACTATGAGAAACACCTTTCTGCCTTGATGTGAGAGAGAGCTTGAGGCTAGTTTGGCATACAAGATTTGGGGTGGTCAATCCGATGATAACTCGTGTAAGTTGTAGATTAACTGAGGGAAAAACAATTACACTACTGATAGTCTTTATATACTGAATGAATGCGATCATTTTAAAAGAGGGAGGTGTACTCTTCATTAGTCCAATTTTACTCGATCAGGCAAAGAAGCACCCCAAGCCAGTTGTTGTAAATCCCCCGGTCTTCGCGGGAGTCCTGATCCAACACATCCATCTTGGGGAATAGTTTTCAAAGCCAAGGGATGATGGCACCTTTAAGATTCCTTGTGTCATCCACTCGTGCGTTGTAGGCCCTATGGCGTAACTGCAAACAAGAAGGGATGAGCATGGCCTAAGAGTACTCGCATGACACACCGTGCTAATAACTGCCGACAAATCTTTGTGGTCGAGTTTGAGGAGGGCCAAATGGCAGGCACAAATCTTATCAACTGTTTGTAAGCACAATTTTGACTATGACTGCCGTAAATATCATGGTCATGAATATCATTGGAACATACCTTGTCATAGGCTCTTCTTCTTCTTCATGGATGTCGTCGCCACTGCATCTCTCCACCTCCAGCTCCTGGTGGCGGTCATGCTCCGTGATGAGGCTGTTGATAGAGCCAAATGTCGAAACCACTTTATGGATACAGCACCCCAAAGTAATGAAGGTTTTTCTATGGAAGCAATTGAAGAGAATATATAAATGAAGAAAGAGAACTTACTTTGAAGCCAAGGGTTTTGCTTGTTTTGCTTTTGCAGCCTGAACTTCAAGCTGGGTGATACGGCGGTACAAAGCATGAAGGGTGGCCAGGTTTTTGTCATCGTTAAAGTTGCCCATGTCGAAGGGAGATTAAAGGGGAGCAGGGGAGGTATCATCGTTCAAGTCTTCATCAATGGACATGGGAGCGTAAGGAGGCATGTTGGACAGTATGAGGCAGGAGTTTGCGTCTGACATCTTATACAAAAATGTGGTAAATGACAGCCAGCAGTGGGGAGAGAAGAACAAAAGTAAGACCTACCAGTCTTGAGAGTCAAAGCCGTCTGTCATCCAGGCACCCCGCTGGGGAGAAATTGGAGCATGGGGATGTCATCCAGCACGAAAAAAAAAAAAAAAAAAAATCGAGACCTTTGAGCTGTGAACGACATGAGCAACAGCCAGCGCAAATTGGGCGTACCAGACACCCGAGTCCAATTTATTCCGCAGTCTATGCAGAATGAATTGAAACACGCTGAGCATCATCCAGCACGAAATAAAAAACACAAAATAATGGCAACATACCGAACTCTCAAGTCCAAATTGCCCGTAAACTCTATACTGCAGGGTCAATGAGGATAGTTCCGCTCAGTTGCTCAGCGACGAGCGGGCTTGCCTACCATAAGCGCGACACCCATGAGCACTAGCTTGATGGAGCAGAGGTCGCTAGACGTGCAAAAATGGAGTTGACCAATGAGAAGGGGACCGGTGAGGATAACAGGTACTGGCACTGGCTTCTAAGCAATGAAATACCTTGCAGATGCAAGATATGAACATGCAGGGTCAATGTGTGGAGTAGCTTCGAACACACCTAGGTAAAAAAATATCAAGTCTTGGCAGAGTTTTGAATATAATTTGCGTTCAAAGAGGCGAGGATGGAGAGATAAAGGAGGTTTTCAGGATTATGGAGGCAAGAGAGGGATATTAGTGGATATACGGGAGGCGCAACATGACAGAAAGAGAAGAGATACAAACATGTTTGACAGAAATTATGATGCATTTGAGCTCTTCCCCCACTCTGGTGCTTTTGTGCTATGAGAGTATTTCTTTTTCTGTTCATCTGTACACTCTAATGGCTGTTACTGAGGCCTGCTGTCCCGGTTGTCTGCGCACCTCCACCAACTCAGCAGGACTTTCTCAGCATCAAACATCATGTGCAACATACAGGAAATTTAAGCAGGCCTCCACCGCTTGTCGTAAGGCACGTTTCACTATTCAGACTGCCCCAAAGATCTCTCCAAGTCCGCAAAGGGTATTGGAGTCAAGGGTGCACCTCCCCGAACATTTAGCGTCCCAGGTCTTCATCATTGTTCCATTGTGCAAGTCATCAAGGCGGCGTTCACTGAGGTAACAGCCCTCCAGTTCCACCTCACACCATTCAAGTGCTTACCGTACCAACGCTTCTGGGACAGAGGAGCGGATGTACGACGAGGTGTATGCCTCTGATGCCTGGATTGAAGCACATAACACTCTTCAGAAGACACCTTGTGAACCTGACTGCACGCTTGAGAGAGTAATAATGGGTCTCATGTGGTGGTCTGACTCCACCCATCTTGCTAATTTTGGGACAGCGAAAGCTTGGCCTCTATATCTCTACTTTGTCAACCTCTCCAAGTACATTTGCACACATCCGAACTCGGGTGCATGTCATCAAGTTGCGTACTTCCCTTCAGTAAGCAGTATCTTGTTCTGCTTAAGTACATTGACTGATACTTGATCGTCAGCTTCCCAATACCATCAATGATTTTATTGCGATGTTTATCCCAAAGAAGAGCTGTCGAGCCACTGTTTTAACTCACTGCCGGCACGAGCTTATGCATCAGGTCTGGAAACTAATGCTTGACAATGAATTTATCGAGGCTCATCAACATGGAATTGTGATCCATTGCCTTGATGGAGTTTGGTGCTGCAGTTATCCACATATTTTCACCTACTCTGCCGACTACCTGGAAAATTATGTTTTGCTTTGTCCTTGTGTGATATGCAGTCTGATATCACATACAGAGTCTTATTGGCAACGGTCCGGGACAAGGGATACTGCCCCTGCCCGCATTGCCTGGTACCGAAGAAGAATTTCAACAAGATGGGTTTGGTACATGACCTCCATGCACGTATCAAACTCGCCCGAATCTACTTTTGGAACAAAGCTATGGCGGCACGCAACCTGATCTACAAGGTGGAGGTTGCCATTGGCGGCGCACGCATCGATGCTGTACTCCAGAACTTTTCTTTGATACTGACATTGGTAAGCACATAATATAATTTACTTCACAGGGCACTCAATTTTTTCAGAATGCATTTGGAGAAAAGCTTGGTCCATTTGGTTTCGACTTTCATCGGATGCTTGTCGTTGATCACCTACATGAATGGTCCCTCGGAGTGTGAAAGGCCACCTTTGCGCACATTGTATGGGTTCTCCATGCTGCTGTCCCGATGGTGAGGGCATTAAAAAACTTAATGCACTGTATGTCCGCTCCAAGCTCTATGGAATAGTCATTGATATATAATCCAGATTCCGGCAGATTCCGGCCTTTGGTCGTGGAACCGTTTGCCATTTCTGGAACAACACCTCTGAAATGAAAAAGCTGGCTAGGCATAATTATGACAATCTTCTTGTGGTCGGTCTCTGCCCATTGTGTGTTAATACATTTCCTAAACACAACATAGAACATCATTCCTTGCATCGAAGGGTTGCTTCCGGAGCCCTTCAATTCAAGATTATTGACCATGCTCTTCCGCTTGTCAGAGTGGAATGTGTTCGCCAAACTACGCATGCATACCGCCATCACACTGTGCCTTTTTGAGACGTCCACCACAGTTATTGGCTGTGAACTTCGCTCCTTTGCTGCAACTACTCAAGCTGAATACAGAACGGTGGTGAAACCACTTCCAGAGCTCGCCGTGGGGCCTGTAAAAAGGTAGCGGGGCAACCGCCTGGCCCCCCCCCTGCCTCCGCTCAGTGCGAAAGGTAAATTCCTCAATCTCTTCACCTACAAATTTCATGTGTTGGGTGATTATGCTCCGACAATTCAGATGTTCGGCATGATTGAATCTTACTCAACTCAAACTGTGTGTATTCTTTTACTTTTTCAATACTTGAAACTAATACTATTGTAGGGAGAGCTTGCACACCGGCTCGTTAAAAGACTGTATGGTCGAACAAGCAAGAACAACCCCACGAAACAGATGGTTAGGCTGGAGCGACGTGACACCCGTATTTGCCGGGCCAAATTAGCCGCCCAGGCTCCCGGGAGTTGCACCCGATTCTCTGAGAATGACGAGTCTGAGTACAGCGGGCTCGACGCTCACCACATCATGTCTAAGCTACACAAAGACCCCATCCATCTGATGGATTTTGTGCAGAAGAACGCTCACGTTCCAGCAAAGAAGGCACCGACCACACCTCTTTTCTTTTGCGTTCCATTGATGTTCATAATGTTGCTTTGTGGCAGCGTTTCATTCCAAAGCTCAAAGAACACCTGCTTTCTTGCCTTCTTGGCCGTGATTTCGACAGAGACGAGGCAGAATATTCAGAAGCTCTGTGCAACTCGGTTCAAATTTTCAAACAGCAAATGTATCCCATCCAAATCTTACACGTCAACTTTACCATGTACAATATGCGACGCGACCAAGACACCATTAATCTCCGCACCCATCCCAACGTCAACAATGTGCATCTGTTCTGGTGCGCACGCGTCCTCGGCATCTACCATCTTGAGGTAGTTCACCCCAGGCCCGATTCCCACAACGGATCCGTGCAGCACTTGGAGTTCCTTTGGGTGCGCTGGTATGGCATGGAGCCCGGGTACAGAGCTGGCTTCAAAGCTGCACGTTTGCCAAAAATTGGCTTTGTGGTGGACACAGATTAGTTCGCGTTTGGTTTCCTCGACCTGTCCCTGGTCCTACAAGGATGCCACATTGTTTCAGCATTTGCGCCAGGTTGTACCTCCGATCTTTTGACTCTGCTGCTCGGAGCTCTCACAGCTGCGCGTCCTGCAGAGGAAAGTGATGACTGGGAGAATTTTTATGTTATTACAAGACATGCCTTCGCTTCGCTCCGGCGTAAGTGTGGACTGTGCCACGTTTCACGACCGCCAGTTGCATTCTTAAGATTACCTTAAGACAATATTTTCGGCAGATTTCTAGTTCTTCCGTGCGGAAGGAGTGTATTGAAAAATGATTGAGTAAGGGTATTAAAAAAGTCGATTATTTCGGGCAAAGAATCTACATACAGACACATGTGCCATAAAATCAACAGTCTAATGCATGACTCTCCCTTTTCATCAGCCGGAGTTGCACGCTATTATAGAACAAGCCGTTCCAATGAGTGAATGCAAAATAACAGATTAAGAGGGACACAGCAGAATGAAGAAAATGTTGAGTGCGACAACATATGAAATTACATTGATAGCTACCTCGCTGGTGGGGCCTTCAAAAATTAAATGAAAATTGCGGTGTGAGTCAAAGCATGCCATCAGGTGAATAGAACATGGCGAGACTACAAAATATTGATTGATAATCAAGTAGGAGAGTGAAACGTGTGGAGTAACTGACCAACGATGGATGCAGAGACAGAGTGCCCAAAGCTTTATAGAAATCTGTCAGTAGCAAACTTAATGCTTAGCATAATGACAGAGCCACATCCTGTACGCGTCGGTTGGGCCGGAACGCGAAAAACCCATGAAAATAAATAGGTTTATCAGACACCATTCCTCACGCGTCTGGCCCCGATGCGGTAGTTGTATGCGTTGGAATCGAATAGAAATTAGGTCAGCGGTGTTGAAATAGAATATAACCATTGAAAAGGATTCACCGCCTCTTGTGTGTGCGGGACACGCTGTGGGCGAGGAGAGTGCAAAATTGAGTTGGATATATAAGTGATGCTGCAGACGCGAAGGCTCGCTCGCGGGAGGGCGAGGATTGCATCTCAACGTTCGCGCCACGCTAGGTCGAAGAAAACGTGAGTAATTAAGGTAAAACGAGGTAGTAATTACGGCGTACCAGAAACGAGTCCGGCTGCTTTCTGCGAATCAAGATCTGCGGAATTGTGTGGGGGAAGTGAGAGGCGTTAGATATATGCATGCTGAACCAATCGTACCCAATGGATCGGAAAATATGCCGGACTTGCAGATGGCTGAAGCAGCTGAACATAGGAGTGTAAGCCTAGAACTTCCAAAATCTAGTGGACTCACAGGGAACGCGAGAACCAATGAGGAAATATCGCTGAGGAATCGATAGAAAGTATGCAGGAGCCCAAGAGGAAGAAAACCTACGAACGGACCAATCGAGCGTGTTAGCAAACAGCAAGATATAGCATGAGAAGGAACACACTTCGACCCATCAACGCGCGGGTCCCAGTAGTTCCGTAATTCAACCCCTGCAAATGTATGCCGAACAGACAGGTTACCTTGAATTTTGTTGAGAACCGACTGAAGGCCGAATTTTATGTAGATCTGAGACTTGAATTGAGCGACCACACGGCAGGGGAGCGGAGCGCATACCACTAGTGACTCGCGAGTGTCGGGGCTATACGCGATGATGGGTTGCATGAACATTTTACACGAGATACCGGACTCACGGAGAGCTTCAACAAAGACCTGCAGAAGGTGATGGTCAGGGAGGTTGTACTGAAAATGCCAGGTAATGCGCACTCCGTTGCCGGCGTAGCCTAAATTAAAACTCCTATTACTGAATTATCTCGACACTTGGCGCTTGCGAGATCTTAAAGATAGATCTGTTAAGGAGGATCAAACTTGGAACAGAGGACGCGAGGAAGAGTGGCGGCATCGTAGTGACCTGATGGGGGGAGGAAAGGAAAGCGATTGATTGGACAGATGGCTGCTCTATAAGTGGGGCTTGAACACGTCAAACCTGGCCGCGGCATTGTTGGGGTTGACGAAATCCACGTGTCATAGCACAGCGCCTACTGCAGGCGCCCAAAATTTAAACTGCGATGGTCAAAATAAACGCCTCGAGGCGACCAAGACAATGGACTGGAGGCGCCGAGGGAAAAAAGGTATAAATTGTTAGAATCAGGCAGCACAGAGGTCTGAAGTCAACAGTAAGAAACTCTGTGTATTGGTCAAATGGGAAGTAAGTACTTGCCTGAAGTCAACAGTAAGAAACTGAGGACTTCTGGGCAACAGTATGCTACTTATATATGTATTCTACACTGTATGAGTAAGCATGAGTAATGGTCTGAATAAGCATGAGTAATGCTCAGTCAGCATGAGTAATGATCAGTAAGCAGATAAGTAAGCAAGAGATAGGATCAGATCGGAGATGATAAGATTAGATATGATCAAGAATGCGAGAATGGCACAGTCCAACCACAGGCTGCAACACTCCCCCGGGACGAGACCAGTCGAGACTAGCTCCCCCGGATTCCCATCATAGAACGCAGTTTTTCTATAGTGGGACAAGGCAACGCTTTGGTGAAGATGTCTGCGATCTGCTCCTGCGTTGGAGTGTATTCCAGTGCAATATAGCCCTTGGCAACTTCGTCTCGAAGCCAGAAGTAAGCAAGATCAAGGTGCTTCATGCGACCATGATGCTCCGGATTTTTAGCAACTTGGATCGCAGATTGGTTGTCCATGAAGAGCGGGGATGGTCCAGACACTCCATAGCCCAGTTCAAACAGCACATTGCGCACCCACTTGATCTCCTTGCCAGCATCCACAGCTGCGATGTATTCAGCCTCTGTAGTGGACAGGGAGACTGTAGTCTGCAGTTTGCTTCGCCAGCTAACAGGACTACCGTTCATCATGACCAAGTAACCAGCAGTGCTTTTGCCAGTCACCTTGCAGTCTCCATGGCTGCATCGGAGTAAACTGCAAGAGCGGGTAAAACAGAGTCTGTAGGAGGAGACAGAGGCTCTGGGTCGGAGGCAGCAAAGTAGGTAGTGAATGGATGTGCTGGAGATGATGATTTCCGGTATGTGATGCGATAATCAAGTGTGCCATTGATGTAGCGCATGAGATGCTTCACAGCGCCCCAGTGCTTGTCGCCTGGATTGCTATTAAAGCGCGCAAGAAGTCCGACGGTGTAGGAGATATCAGGACGAGTTTGAGTGGCCAGATACATCAGAGAGCCAACAGCAGACAAGTAGATCTTTCCGTACTTGCTGGCCTCGTCTAGAGTCTGGGCACCCATCTCCTTGGTCAAAACAAGACCAGGAATCATCGGAGTGCGAACAGGCTTAGAATCGGACATCCCATACTGCTCAAGCATGTTCACAGCGTACTGGCGCTGCGAAAGATGGATGTCTCCAGTCGCAGAGTCACGCTCAATCTTGATCCCAAGAAGCCACTCTGTGGGACCGAGATCCTTGACTTTGAAAGAAGAGCCAAGTTGAGCAATAACTCGGTCAATGTCAGCATCACTCTTTGCAGAGATCATGCCATCATCAACGTAGATAGGGAGAATAATGCGCGTCGTGCCATCGGAGTAGATGTAGCAGGAGCGATCGGACTGGAGGCAGGTAAAGCCCATAGACTGGAGCTTTGCACTCAGCTTCTTGTGCCATTGACGACCAGCCTGCTTAAGCCCATATAAGGACTTGCGCAGTTTGAGAAGCTGGCCCTGCTCTCCTTGCGGAAATCCCTCGGGCTGAGTCATGTAGACCTCCTCCTCAAGATCTCCATTCAAGTAGGCAGATGAGAAGTCAATGGAGCGAAGCTTGAGATCATGCTGAGCAGCAAGAGCAAGAATGATGCGCAGAGTCGCTGGTTTAAGGTAGGGGAGAATATCTCGTTGTAGTCAATGCCATGACGTTGGCCACGACCATCTGCAACGAGTCTGGCCTTGTAGCGCTCGATAGATCCATCAGACTTGTGTTTGATGATAAAGACTCACTGCGATCGAATGGCCTTTACACCAGGGGGTGCATCCACAACATCCCATGTGCTGTTCTCCAGAAGAGAGTTTATCTCGGAGATTGCCGCTTCTTCCCATAGATGAGCATCTGCTCGTCGCAGCGCCTCGTGATAGGTGCGAGGATTGCCAGAGTGAACAGCAGCTTGAGCTGACTGCACTGCTGCAACATTGGCTGCTTGGAGTACAGAGCTTGTTGGATCGCCTTGATGTGCCACAATGAGAACGCTCCCTGGCTGCAGGAGCAGTTCATCATCGCTGCTGTCCTCTGCATCACTTGGAATCGCTGGAGTGGGCTCTCTATAAGCATGCTGAGTCTTCCACCATTCTCCTGGAGGTCTATGCTCTGTTGTTTGACCGTGGTGCTTGCGACGTGCAGCAACACCGACAGGCGAAGCAGGAGGCGTCGGCTCGGGTGTGGGAGAAGGGAAGGTGCAGGCTTGAGCTCCAGAGACTGTTCAGGCAAATTGGGACGAGTCGAAGGCTCCGATGGAGGAGGGGAAGGATTTGGAGTACTTGGAGTAGATGGATTAGGAGTTGGTGCAGGAGGTGCTCGATGAATGTGAGACTCATCCTCATCTCCCCTGTCATCGTGCACAACATGTGGCTTGACAGGAGGAGGTAAATCGACGAAAGAGGATGGTGGATTCCGAGGAACATGGTTTAGTAATGAAGGCTTGTTTCCAGGGAAGTAGCGTTTGTCAAAGACAGCGCGCTCAGATGTAACCAGCTTTCTGGTGACAGGGTTGTAGAACAACCACCCCTTGTACTCTGTAGGATACCCCACAAAAATGCACTTCTGGAAATGAATCCCAGAAGTGTCCCTCTTATCCTTCTGCACATGCACATAGGCAAGGCAGCCCCACACTCGAAGGTGTGACACATCCGGCTTCTGCTTGTACCAAAGCTCATAAGGAGTGGTGTTCTCCGGAATATGAGATGTTGGATGCATATTGGTAACATGAATGTATGCTGCATCTGCCAATGCCCTGAAGGACGGAGGCAGATTAGCTTCATGAAGCATAGCCGTTGTGTGCTCATCGACAGTGCGATTAGCTCGCTCTGCCATTCCATTCTGTTGTGGTCTGTTCCTCGTCGAATGACGACGTACGATGCCTTCAGAGCGCAGATAGTTATCCAATGCTGTAGAGATGTACTCTCCACCTTTGTCTTCCTGCAGCGCCTTGATTTTATGTCCAAAGTGATTCTCAGCATAAGCCTTGAAAACTTTGAATGCATTGAATGTACCACTCTTGCGCTTCAGGTGCATTGCACATTTGAAGCCTGTATGATCATCAACAAAGAGCACACGATATCTGTAGCCTCCTCGGCTGTAGACAGTGTACTCCTTTAGATCAGAGTGTATCAATTCAAGCGGTGCTGCAGAAGGATGTCCAGTAGAAGGAAACGGAGCCGCATTCAGCTTGCCTGCAAGACAAGGCTCGCAAATCGGATCTGACTTCTGGTTTGAAGTAAGCTTCGCACCATCAACCAAACCTTTGCTCAAGATCTTCTGAGTATCAGAGTGGTGGCCAAGCCGACGATGCAGCAAGTCCTGATCAAGAGGCAAAGTCACCGATGCAGCAAAAGCTGAACCAACAGAAGGAGTTGTGACCTCTCTCACAAATGCCTGGTTCCTCTCATCAATGTCTGCTTCAAAGAGCAGCTCATTATCTCGTCTGAAGGAGATCACAGATCCCTCCATGAGCACAGAGTAGCCATGGATGCGAGACAAGTAGGTAGTAGAGATGAGATTGTGGGAAAGCCCAGGAACATATAGGACATTTGTGAGAATGATTTCTTGGCCACAGCGTCCATCAATGAGCGGTCTCAGCAGAATCTCTCCCCTAAGCTCGGAGTAGACAGTGACTCCATTTGCAACAGTGATAGGAACTCTGTATGGATGGGCATTGAACAAACGCTCACGACGTGATGTCATGTGCGATGTGGCCCCAGAATCTGAGTTCCATCTCTCCTCTGCAACGAGCGAAGATGAATGGGGAATGATATCTGCATGAGACGCAAAATGGGACGGAGCTGATGCACGTTTTCTGCGAGGCTTTTCCTTTCCAATCAGCTTCAAAAACTGATAGCATTGGAGAAGGAGATGATTTGGCCTCTGACAGAACGCACAAATGCGTGGAGATGCGGCAGCAGGAGCAGGAAAAGGTGGGGATAGAGTAGCCACTTTGGCAGGGTCTGATCTGAGAGGCATAATGCACAAAGGCTAGAACCAACAAGTGGTGCCCTCAGGAGAGAAGAGATTCAAAGATAGATGGATGGGTATAGAAAACCCAGTGCTAGAACCAAATGCAAAGCAAGTGGCGCCCTCAGGAGTGTGTGTGTGAGGAGAAGTGGAGGTAGGTAAAGTAACACTAATGAACACCCAGTTGTAAGGCACTTAGGCCCTAAACCCAGAATCAACAGGATTGACTACCGTTTGTTTTCTGGTGTATCAAAGACTACCTCTCAAAGAGGATTTGTCCCAACAGTTGATGTCCCTATCTACAAAGACACACACAGCACTATAAGGGCAGGGAATGCGAAAATAGGGATGAGAATCTCAAAGCTTAGACTTAGATGTTTAAAAGCCGGGGCCCATAACCTGTTAGAATCAGGCAGCACAGAGGTCTGAAGTCAACAGTAAGAAACTCTGTGTATTGGTCAAATGAGAAGTAAGTACTTGCCTGAAGTCAACAGTAAGAAACTGAGGACTTCTGGGCAACAGTATGCTACTTATATATGTATTCTACACTGTATGAGTAAGCATGAGTAATGGTCTGAACAAGCATGAGTAATGCTCAGTCAGCATGAGTAATGATCAGTAAGCAGATAAGTAAGCAAGAGATAGGATCAGATCGGAGATGATAAGATTAGATATGATCAAGAATGCGAGAATCAGATCGGAGATGATAAGATTAGATATGATCAAGAATGCGAGAATGGCACAGTCCAACCACAGGCTGCAACATAAATTTGGAAATAACAAATATGTACAATGTGATTCGAGGCATCTGCTTAAGATACGAGTAATGTGCATGGCATTTTTCTTTGCAATCTTGATGCTAATGCAACACTGATTTGTGAGCTCAGATCCTAGTGTGGAAACACACAAAACAACTAAAACCAAACAACAAAACCAATATTGGACAAGATAGATTGAGTCTATCCACAACCAACACCAGAAACAATGCAAGATAGGTGCTTTGACACACTTCCAAGGTAGCCAATGAGTGTCAGTCCCTAGTTTCAGAGCCTTTAAAAGGTTGATGGGAAAGTTGATTGTTCAAGGTGAATGTTGTACGAAATGCTGTGTTTTCAATACAAACGAAACCAAAGATCCAAAGGATACAACTGTTTCAAATGGTGATGATGCGATATATGATAACCAAGTTTTAGTAAACATAAGAAACAGTGATGTTTCTATGGTTTTCAGTGCGTATCCCAAAGATCCGCGTCAATAGTGTGTTCCAAAAGCATGTTGTCAATCCAAATCCCAAGTCCAAGTCCCAGTCCAGTCCAATCCAATCCAATATCCCAATCCAAAGTCCAGTCCCTCACGTAGCTGTTGCTCATGTATCCACGTAAAAGTGTTAAGTCAACAGTGAAAGTCCCATTCTGTTCTTCGCATCTCTATGGAATTCGCCCTTCCCAAGTATCTAATCTAAGACTTGTGAAACTCGAATTTTGTTGAGGGGTTTCCCTGGGGAAACTTCACTCATTGAGTTGCTTCCTTAGGCACAAGTTATTAGCTTGCTAACAGGGGAAGCTGTTGCAGCCTGTGGTTGGACTGTGCCATTCTCGCATTCTTGATCATATCTAATCTTATCATCTCCGATCTGATCCTATCTCTTGCTTCCTTATCTTACATACATCTTGCTTACTTATCTGCTTACTGAGCATTACTCATGCTGACTGAGCATTACTCATGCTTATTCAGACCATTACTCATGCTTACTCATACAGTGTAGAATACATATATAAGTAGCATACTGTTGCCCAGAAGTCCTCAGTTTCTTACTGTTGACTTCAGGCAAGTACTTACTTCCCATTTGACCAATACACAGAGTTTCTTACTGTTGACTTCAGACATCTGCGCTGCCTGTTCTAACAGGTTATGGGCCCCGGCTTTTAAACATCTAAGTCTAAGCTTTGAGATTCTCATCCCTATTTTCGCATTCTCTGCCCTTTCAGTGCTGTGTGTGTCTTTGTAGATAGGAGCACCAACTGTTGGGACAAATCCTCTTTGAGAGGTAGTCTTTGATACACCAGAAAACAAACGGTAGTCAATCCTGTTGATTCTGGGTTTAGGGCCTAAGTGCCTTACAACTGGGTGTTCATTAGTGTTACTTTACCTACCTCCACTTCTCCTCACACACACACACTCCTGAGGGCGCCATTTGCTTTGCATTTGGTTCTAGCACTGGGTTTTCAATACCCATCCATCTTTCTTTGAATCTCTTTGCTCTATCTCTGTCATCATGTCTGATGCAGACACATCCACTTCCATCCCTATCCTTTCAAAGGATGTCTCTTACTCCGAATGGAGAAGTGATGCTAAAGCCTACATGCGTCGCAAAGAGGTGTTTGGTTGCTGTCTTACTGCATCTTCTGATGCAGTGGCTGTTGGAAGTGGGAACTCAGATGGTCTCAGATGGGAGCCGATAAGGCAGATAGGGTCTCAGATGGGAGGCGAAAAGCCCAGATCTATTGCATACTAGGCTACTTATATACTAGGTATCAATAAGCAATCTGAGTAAGCATGAGTAATGCTCAGTAAGCATGAGTAATGCTCAGTAAGCACATGATCAGTAAGCAGAATGTAAGCAGATGATCAGTAAGCAGAATATAAGTAAGCAAAGATATGTAAGCAGATACTGCCTCGTCTGAACCAAACAACAGAGTTCAACACTCCCACCTTTGGGAGGACGAGACGAACCAAAACAAACAAGAAGAAACAAAAGACATCTCCCACCGAATCTCACACAACTCCCACCCAATTCAACCACACCTAAAAGAGAAGGGGCCCCAAATCTTCAGAGGTGCCACCTGAGTGCTTGTCCCAAAGATCCATGTAGTTGTCTGGAGTGAGGCCAGCGTCGAGAGCAGCAGCAAATGCAGCTGACTGGGAAAGAGAGGTGCGAGCACCAGACAGAATCCATTCCTTAACAAAGGATGGCATGCTATGCATGCACTTGTGGGCAATATGACCAATGCGACCACAGCGATGACAGTTGTTATTGGTGGGATCGCACCAGCGAGAACCCTGGGAGTCTACTGGGAAGCCATCAGCTCCGATGTTTCCAGTCAAGGAGGATGCAGAAGTGGTGGTGGCAACTGCAGGTACAGCACGACGAAGGGGGCCAGCACGGGCAACGAGAGCGAGACTGCTAATGTTTTCCTCATCCTGCTTAATACCGGGATCAGCAGAGGAGGCGTTGAGAAGACTGGTGATTTCCTGCAACGAGGGCTCTGTCGCTCGAGCAAGGAGAATGGTGCAAACAGCACGGAAGGATGGGTGGAGGTTGAGAAGGATTAGATCCTTGTGGGTGGTCTCGTCAATGGTAACTTTCATGGCCTTGAGCTTGGCCACAGCATCAGCCATAGCCCGAATGTAGACTGAAACCTCCTTCGAAGGGTCGTGTGTGATGGCATGAAGCTCACCACGAGCAACAAAGCGGTTGGTCATGTTCGATTTCTCGAAATGAGCCTTGAGTGCTGTCCAAGCAGCAAAAGCAGAGCTAGCATCCTCAACCAGGTACTGATAGTCCTCAGTGACCTTGGAGTAAAGGTACGGGACGAGCATCCGATCAAGAGAGATCTGATCAGCATTGTCGGTGGCTGGACCAGTCCCATTAATGACCCAAAGAGCATCAAGACCAAGAAGGAAGATGCGGAATCCCTTCCCAAACTTGGACCAGTTGGTCGCATCAAGAGGAGAGATAGTTGTGAGAACATTGGTCAAAGCAGATGTGATGGTAGGTGGGGCCATGATGAGGAAGAGATAACCAGAAGTGGAGGGGAAATCCACCTATAGATGAAGAGAAAGGAGTAGAAGCAGCAAGATATAGGGAGCAGAGAGGTAGTGCGGGGGCCAATAACCTGTTGGAAGTGGGAACTCAGATGGTCTCAGATGGGAGCCGATAAGGCAGATAGGGTCTCAGATGGGAGGCGAAAAGCCCAGATCTATTGCATACTAGGCTACTTATATACTAGGTATCAATAAGCAATCTGAGTAAGCATGAGTAATGCTCAGTAAGCATGAGTAATGCTCAGTAAGCACATGATCAGTAAGCAGAATGTAAGCAGATGATCAGGAAGCAGAATATAAGTAAGCAAAGATATGTAAGCAGATACTGCCTCGTCTGAACCAAACAACAGAGTTCAACAGTGGCCAATGAGAAGTGTGCTGGCATCCTTTGGGCCATGTTGTCTAAGGATGTTAAGCCCCTTGTCAAGCAGCATGAGGACGATCCTAAAGCTATGTGGGAGGCCTTGGAAGCTATCTTTGCTCCAAGAAAGGCCGGAGCTCGCTTCAATGCCTATAAAACTCTCACCTCCATTCACCTCAGGGAGGATGAGACCCTTCTGTCTCTCACAGGTCGTGTTGCAGCTGCTATGCGTCTTCTCCAAGAGTCTAGAACTGCAAAGTTCACTGTGGAAAACGCTGATGAGGAACTACAAGCTGTGGTTCTTCTCATGGCCCTTCCTGATGACGGACAGTTTGCTGTCCTTAAATCACCGTTTGAGCAGTCTCCGGACGATCTCAAGGTGAAATCCATTGAAGAGGCCTATGCCAATCACCAGGCATTTAGTACTCATCACCAGGAAGGATACACTAGCCAAATTAGCCCGCTTTCTGGCCTAGCTTTGGCTGTGACATCTACTCCACCTGCTTCATCTGCTGCTATCGCAGCTGCACCCCCTGCACAGCCGGTCATCTGTGCAGGTTGTAACAGGCCCAATCATACTCTCTTCCAATGCTTCCAGTTTCGGGAGCTTATTGGGAAAAAACCTGTTCACAAAGGTGGAGCAGCAAAGTCCCAGGTTGTGTTAGAATATGCGAGGCCGGTCAATAGACCGCTCCGCGAGGACGACTAAGTGGTGAGCGCCTAAGCTGAGTTATAGAGTTAAACCAATGTATTCGAGGTTCTTCTCGATAGAGAATAACCTTATCGAGTGACTACTTATATACAAAACACGCGGGCCGTACTACTAAGCTACAATGAGTCACCGGAACCCTTACCGAAGGCCGTTTAACCGGCCGACGATGCCGATGCTTCTAAATACGTATAGAAGGCGGTCTGTCGCATGTGTGTCTTGGTACAATAATATCCGTATATGTAATGGTCCGTATCAATCGCGAGAAGGAAAGTACACGTAACGCCAAGCATAGATCCCGAACTTCAACACTCCCCCGCGGCCAAAGGCATCTAGCCGGTGGTCGAAGCATGCCTGCGAAGGCGTTTGTCTCGACGCGATTGTGCGGCACGACGGCGTAGCTCCGAGGCGTCCGCTGCGATCGCAGCGAACTCCATGGGAACGTGTACCGCGGTGGCGACTGAGCCGGGGACATGGGACGCGGGGCGCGGACTAGGGAGTAGGGCATGGGCGGCTTCCACCGCCCGTGAGCCCCGTGCGATCCTAGAGTTCTGCGCGACTCGGCGGCGCATGGCGGCGGCGTTGGTGGTGTGGCACTCCGAGGTGGGGTGGCCACGAGCGTGGCACTTCTGGCAGCGGGGCAGGCGCCCGGCGGGCTGGGAAGTGGACGTAGGAGCTCCGGGGGTGACTCCCCCGGAGGTCGTGGTCGATGGCCGGGGACCCTGAGCGGCCGAAGCCGCCTCGAGGTCCTTCAGGCGTCCGACGACCATGGGCACTAGGGTGACGAGTGCCTGGGTGACCTTTTGGATACAGGTCTCCGTCCAATCGGCGACGGCGTTGAGCGACGAGGAGTTCGTCGTAGGGCGGTCACGGATGGCGAGGGCGATCTCCGCAAGGGTGGAGTCCACCATGTCGTCGACAACGGCGGTGTTGACCGACATGATGGGAGGGGTCTCCGTGATCGAGAAGTGTTAGAATATGCGAGGCCGGTCAATAGACCGCTCCGCGAGGACGACTAAGTGGTGAGCGCCTAAGCTGAGTTATAGAGTTAAACCAATGTATTCGAGGTTCTTCTCGATAGAGAATAACCTTATCGAGTGACTACTTATATACAAAACACGCGGGCCGTACTACTAAGCTACAATGAGTCACCGGAACCCTTACCGAAGGCCGTTTAACCGGCCGACGATGCCGATGCTTCTAAATACGTATAGAAGGCGGTCTGTCGCATGTGTGTCTTGGTACAATAATATCCGTATATGTAATGGTCCGTATCAATCGCGAGAAGGAAAGTACACGTAACGCCAAGCATAGATCCCGAACTTCAACAGGTTGCTTCTAATGCAAGTGTTCTCTCCCTCCTCACTTCGTTGCTTTCTGACCGACGATGGAATTCTGACTCAGGGTGCACTTCGCACATGACCCGTTTCAGGGATTGGCTTTTCAATGCCCGCCCTTGTAGAGTTCCAGTAATCGTCGCAAACGGAGTTATAGTCTATTCAGAGTTGGTGGGAGAGATACTGCTTAGGCCACGCATACACGGACGTAGTAGCCGACCTATTATCCTCACAAATGTCTTATATGTTCCATCTTTATCTCACAATCTCATCTCTACTACCTATTTATCCCGTGTTCATCGCTACTCTATTCTCATGAAAGGATCTGTCATCTCTTTCAGTCGGGACGGAGTATTGCTGTTTGAAGCGGATGTTGATGAGAGGAACCAAGCATTTGTGAGAGAGGTCGATTTTCCTTCTGTTGATTCAGCCTTTGCTGCATCGGTGACTTTGCCTCTTGATCAGGACTTGCTGCATCGTCGGCTTGGCCACCATTCTGATACTCAGAAGATCTTGAGCAAAGGTCTGGTTGATGGTGCGAAGCTCACTTCAAACCAGAAGTCAGATCCGATTTGCGAGCCTTGTCTTGCAGGCAAGCTGAATGCGGGTCCGTTCCCTTCTACTGGACATCGTTCTGCAGCGCCGCTTGAATTAATACACTCTGATCTAAAGGAGTACACTGTCTTCTCTAAGGAAGGCTACAAATATCGTGTGCTCTTTGTTGATGATCATACAGGCTTCAAATGTGCAATGCACCTGAAGCGCAAGAGTGGTACACTCAATGCATTCAAAGTGTTCAAGGCTTATGCTGAGAATCACTTGGGATGTAAGATCAAGGCACTTCAGGAGGACAAAGGTGGAGAGTACATGTCTACAGCGTTTGACAACTATCTGCGCTCTGAAGGCATTGTGCGTCGTCATTCAACGAGGAACAGACCACAGCAGAACGGAATGGCAGAGCGAGCTAATCGCACTGTCGATGAGCACACAACGGCTATGCTTCATGAAGCTAATCTGCCTCTGTCTTTCATGGCATTGGCAGATGCAGCATACATTCATGTTACCAATATGCATCCTACATCTCATATTCCGGAGAACACCACTCCTTATGAGCTTTGGTACAAGCAGAAGCCGGATGTGTCACACCTTCGGGTGTGGGGCTGCCTTGCCTATGTGCATGTGCAGAAGGATAAGAGGGATGCTTCTGGGATCCATTTCCAGAAGTGCATCTTTCCTACAGAGTACAAGGGGTGGTTGTTCTACAACCCTGTTACCAAAAAGCTGGTTACATCTGAGCGTGCTGTCTTTGACGAGCGCTACTTCCCTGGAAACAAGCCTTCATTACTGAACCATGTTCCTCGGAATCCACCATCCTCTTTCGTCGATTTACCTCCTCCTGTCAAGCCACATGTTGTGCACGATGACGGGGGAGATGAGGATGAGTCTCGCATTCATCGAGCACCTCATGCACCAACTCCTAATCCATCTACTCCAAGTACTCCAAATCCTTCCCCTCCTCCATCGGAGCCTTCGACTCGTCCCAATTCGCCTGAACAGTCTCTGGAGCTCAAGCCTGCACCTTCCCCTTCTCCCACACCCGAGCCGACGCCTCCTGCTTCGCCTGTCGGTGTTGCTGCACGTCGCAAGCACCACGGTCAAACAACAGAGCATAGACCTCCAGGAGAATGGTGGAAGACGCAGCCTGCTTATAGAGAGCCTACTCCGGCGATTCCAAGCGATGCAGAGGACAGCAGCGATGATGAACTGCGCCTGCAGCCAGGGAGCGTTCTCATTGTGGCACATCAAGGCGATCCAACAAGCTCTGTACTCCAAGCAGCAAACGTTGCAGCAGTGCAGTCAGCTCAAGCTGCTGTTCACTCTGGCAATCCTCGCACCTATCACGAGGTGCTGCGACGAGCAGATGCTCATCTATGGGAGGAAGCGGCAATCTCCGAGATAAACTCTCTCCTGGAGAACAGCACATGGGATGTTGTGGATGCACCCCCTGGTGTAAAGGCCATTCGATCGCAGTGGGTCTTTATCATCAAACACAAGTCTGATGGGTCTATCGAGCGCTACAAGGCCAGACTCGTTGCAGATGGTCGTGGCCAACGTCATGGCATTGACTACAACGAGATATTCTCCCCTACCTTTAAACCAGCGACTCTGCGCATCATTCTTGCTCTTGCTGCTCAGCATGATCTCAAGCTTCGCTCCATTGACTTCTCATCTGCCTACTTGAATGGAGATCTTGAGGAGGAGGTCTACATGACTCAGCCCGAGGGATTTCCGCAAGGAGAGCAGGGCCAGCTTCTCAAACTGCGCAAGTCCTTATATGGGCTTAAGCAGGCTGGTCGTCAATGGCACAAGAAGCTGAGTGCAAAGCTCAAGTCTATGGGCTTTACCTGCCTCCAGTCCGATCGCTCCTGCTACATCTACTCCGATGGCATGACGCGCATCATCCTCCCTATCTACGTTGATGATGGCATGATCTCTGCCAAGAGTGATGCTGACATTGACCGAGTTATTGCTCAACTTGGCTCTTCTTTCAAAGTCAAGGATCTAGGTCCCACAGAGTGGCTTCTTGGGATCAAGATTGAGCGTGACTCTGCGACTGGAGACATCCATCTTTTGTTGCAGCCTGTGGTTGGACTGTGCCATTCTCGCATTCTTGATCATATCTAATCTTATCATCTCCGATCTGATCCTATCTCTTGCTTACTTATCTTACATACATCTTGCTTACTTATCTGCTTACTGAGCATTACTCATGCTTTCTGATCATTACTCATGCTGACTGAGCATTACTCATGCTTATTCAGACCATTACTCATGCTTACTCATACAGTGTAGGATACATATTTAAGTAGCATACTGTTGCCCTGAAGTCCTCAGTTTCTTACTGTTGACTTCAGGCAAGTACTTACTTCCCTTTTGACCAATACACAGAGTTTCTTACTGTTGACTTCAGACATCTGCGCTGCCTGTTCTAACAGGTTATGGGCCCCGGCTTTTAAACATCTAAGTCTGAGCTTTGAGATTCTCATCCCTACTTTCGCATTCTCTGCCCTTATAGTGCTGTGTGTGTCTTTGTAGATAGGGACACCAACTGTTGGGACAAATCCTCTTTGAGAGGTAGTCTTTGATACACCAGAAAACAAACGGTAGTCAATCCTGTTGATTCTGGGTTTAGGGCCTAAGTGCCTTACAACTGGGTGTTCATTAGTGTTACTTTACCTACCTCCACTTCTCCTCACACACACACTCCTGAGGGCGCCATTTGCTTTGCATTTGGTTCTAGCACTGGGTTTTCTATACCCATTCATCTCTCTTTGAATCTGTTCACTCCTGAGGGCACCACTTGTTGGTTCTAGCCTTTGTGCATTATGCCTCTCAGATCAGACCCTGCCCAAGTGGCTACCCTATCCCCACCTATTCCTGCTCCTGCTGCCGCATCTGCACGCATTTGTGCGTTCTGTCAGAGGCCAAATCATCTCCTTCTCCAATGCTATCAGTTTTTGAAGCTGATTGGAAAGGAAAAGCCTCGCAGAAAACGTGCAGCAGCTCCGTCCCATTTTGCCTCTCATGCAGATATCATTCCCCATTCATCTTTGCTCGTTGCAGAGGAGAGATGGAACTCAGATTCTGGGGCTACATCGCACATGACATCACGTCGTGAGCGTTTGTTGAATGCCCATCCATACAGAGTTCCTATCACTGTTGCAAATGGAGTCATAGTCTACTCCGAGCTGAGGGGAGAGATTCTGCTGAGACCGCTCATTGATGGACGCTGTGGCCAAGAAATCATTCTCACAAATGTCCTATATGTTCCTGGGATTTCCCACAATCTCATCTCTACTACCTACTTGTCTCGCATCCATGGGTACTCTGTGCTCATGGAGGGATCTGTGATCTCCTTCAGACGAGAGAATGAGCTGCTCTTTGAAGCAGACATAGATGAGAGGAACCAGGCATTTGTGAGAGAGGTCACAACTCCTTCTGTTGGTTCAGCTTTTGCTGCATCGGTGACTTTGCCTCTAGATCAGGACTTGCTGCATCGTCGGCTTGGCCACCATTCTGATACTCAGAAGATCTTGAGCAAAGGTCTGGTTGATGGTGCGAAGCTTACTTCAAACCAGAAGTCAGATCCGATTTGCGAGCCTTGTCTTGCAGGCAAGCTGAATGCGGCTCCGTTTCCTTCTACTGGCCATCGTTCTGCAGCACCGCTTGAATTGATACACTCTGATCTAAAGGAATACACTGTCTACAGCCGAGGAGGCTACAGATATCGTGTACTTTTTGTGGATGATCATACAGGCTTCAAATGTGCAATGCACCTGAAGCGCAAGAGTGGTACATTCAATGCATTCAAAGTGTTCAAGGCTTATGCTGAGAATCACTTTGGACGTAAAATCAAGGCGCTGCAGGACGACAAAGGTGGAGAGTACATGTCTACAGCCTTTGATAACTATCTGCGCTCTGAAGGCATTGTACGTCGTCATTCGACGAGAAACAGACCACAACAGAATGGAATGGCAGAGCGAGCTAATCGCACTGTCGATGAGCACACAACGGCTATGCTTCATGAAGCTAATCTGCCTCCGTCCTTCAGGGTGTTGGCAGATGCAGCATACATTCATGTTGCCAATATGCATCCAACATCTCATATTCCGGAGAACACCACTCCTTATGAGCTTTGGCACAAGCAGAAGCCGGATGTGTCGCACCTTCGGGTGTGGGGCTGCCTTGCCTATGTGCATGTGCAGAAGGATAAGAGGGACACTTCTGGGATTCATTTCCAGAAGTGCATCTTTGTGGGGTATCCTACCGAGTACAAGGGGTGGCTGTTCTACAACCCTGTTACCAGAAAGCTGGTTACATCTGAGCGCGCTGTCTTTGACGAGCGCTACTTCCCTGGAAACAAGCCTTCATTACTAAACCATGTTCCTCGGAATCCACCATCCTCTTTCGTCGATTTACCTCCTCCTGTCAAGCCACATGTTGTGCACGATGATGGGGGAGATGAGGATGAGTCTCGCATTCATCGAGCACGTCTTGCACCCACTCCTAATCCATCTACTCCAAGTACTCCAAATCCTTCCCCTCCTCCATCGGAGCCTTCAACTCGTCCTAATTCGCCTGACCAGTCCCTGGAACCCAAGCCTGCACCTTCTCCTTCTCCCCCACCCGAGCCGATGCCTCCTGCTTCGCCTGTCGGTGTTGCTGCACGTCGCAAGCACCATGGTCAAACAACAGAGCATAGACCTTCAGGAGAATGGTGGAAGACTCAGCATGCTTATAGAGAGCCTACCCCGGCGATTCCAAGTGATGCAGAGGACAGCAGCGATGATGAACTGCTCCTGCAGCCAGGGAGCGTTCTCATTGTGGCACATGAAGGCGATCCAACAAGCTCTGTACTCCAAGCAGCCAACATTGCAGCAGTGCAGTCAGCTCAAGCTGCTGTTCACTCTGGCAATCCTCGCACCTATCACGAGGCGCTGCGACGAGCAGATGCTCATCTATGGGAAGAAGCGGCAATCTCCGAGATAAACTCTCTTCTGGAGAACAGCACATGGGATGTTGTGGATGCACCCCCTGGTGTAAAGCCCATTCGATCGCAGTGGGTCTTTATCATCAAACACAAGTCTGATGGATCTATCGAGCGCTACAAGGCCAGACTCGTTGCAGATGGTCGTGGCCAACGTCATGGCATTGACTACAACGAGATATTCTCCCCTACCTTTAAACCAGCGACTCTGCGCATCATTCTTGCTCTTGCTGCTCAGCATGATCTCAAGCTTCGCTCCATTGACTTCTCATCTGCCTACTTGAATGGAGATCTCGAGGAGGAGGTCTACATGACTCAGCCCGAGGGATTTCCTCAAGGAGAGCAGGGCCAACTTCTCAAACTGCGCAAGTCCTTATATGGGCTTAAGCAGGCTGGTCGTCAGTGGCACAAGAAGCTGAGTGCAAAGCTCCAGTCTATGGGCTTTACCTGCCTCCAGTCCGATCGCTCCTGCTACATCTACTCCGATGGCACGACGCGCATCATCCTCCCTATCTACGTTGATGATGGCATGATCTCTGCAAAGAGCGATGCTGACATTGACCGAGTTATTGCTCAACTTGGCTCTTCTTTCAAAGTCAAGGATCTAGGCCCCACAGAGTGGCTTCTCGGGATCAAGATTGAGCGTGACTGTGCAACTGGAGACATCCATCTGTCGCAGCGCCAGTACGCTGTGAACATGCTTGAGCAGTATGGGATGTCCGATTCTAAGCCTGTTCGCACTCCGATGATTCCTGGTCTTGTTTTGACCAAGGAGATGGGTGCCCAGACTCCAGAAGAGGCCAGCAAGTACGGAAAAATATACTTGTCTGCTGTTGGCTCTCTGATGTATCTGGCCACTCAAACTCGTCCTGATATCTCCTACACCGTCGGACTTCTTGCGCGCTTTAATAGCAATCCGGGCGAAAAGCACTGGGGTGCTGTGAAGCATCTCATGCGCTACATCAATGGCACACTCGATTATCGCATCACATACCGGAAATCATCATCTCCAGCACATCCATTCACTACTTACTTTGCTGCCTCCGACCCAGAGCCTCTGTCTCCTCCTACAGACTCTGTTTCACCCTCTCTTGCTGTCTACTCCGATGCAGCTCATGGAGACTGCAAGGTGACTGGCAAAAGCACTGCTGGTTACTTGGTCATGATGAACGGTAGTCCTGTTAGCTGGCGAAGCAAACTGCAGACCACGGTCTCTCTGTCCACTACAGAGGCTGAATACATCGCAGCTGTGGATGCTGGCAAGGAGATCAAGTGGGTGCGCAATGTGCTGTTTGAACTGGGCTATGGAGTGTCTGGACCATCCCCGCTCTTCATGGACAACCAATCTGCGATCCAAGTTGCTAAAAACCCGGAGCATCATGGTCGCATGAAGCACCTTGATCTTGCTTACTTCTGGCTTCGAGACGAAGTTGCCAAGGGCTATATTGCACTGGAATACACTCCAACGCAGGAGCAGATTGCAGACATCTTCACCAAAGCGCTGCCTTGTCCCACTGTGGAAAAACTCCGTTCTATGATGGGAATCCGGGGGAGCTAGTCTCGACTGGTCTCGTCCCGGGGGAGTGTTGCAGCCTGTGGTTGGACTGTGCCATTCTCGCATTCTTGATCATATCTAATCTTATCATCTCCGATCTGATCCTATCTCTTGCTTACTTATCTTACATACATCTTGCTTACTTATCTGCTTACTGAGCATTACTCATGCTTTCTGATCATTACTCATGCTGACTGAGCATTACTCATGCTTATTCAGACCATTACTCATGCTTACTCATACAGTGTAGGATACATATTTAAGTAGCATACTGTTGCCCTGAAGTCCTCAGTTTCTTACTGTTGACTTCAGGCAAGTACTTACTTCCCTTTTGACCAATACACAGAGTTTCTTACTGTTGACTTCAGACATCTGCGCTGCCTGTTCTAACATCTTTCGCAGCGCCAGTACGCTGTGAACATGCTTGAGCAGTATGGGATGTCCGATTCTAAGCCTGTTCGCACTCCGATGATTCCTGGTCTTGTTTTGACCAAGGAGATGGGTGCCCAGACTCTAGATGAGGCCAGCAAGTACGGAAAGATCTACTTGTCTGCTGTTGGCTCTCTGATGTATCTGGCCACTCAAACTCGTCCTGATATCTCCTACACCGTCGGACTTCTTGCGCGCTTTAATAGCAATCCAGGCGACAAGCACTGGGGCGCTGTGAAGCATCTCATGCGCTACATCAATGGCACACTTGATTATCGCATCACATACCGGAAATCATCATCTCCAGCACATCCATTCACTACCTACTTTGCTGCCTCCGACCCAGAGCCTCTGTCTCCTCCTACAGACTCTGTTTTACCCGCTCTTGCTGTCTACTCCGATGCAGCTCATGGAGACTGCAAGGTGACTGGCAAAAGCACTGCTGGTTACTTGGTCATGATGAACGGTAGTCCTGTTAGCTGGCGAAGCAAACTGCAGACTACAGTCTCCCTGTCCACTACAGAGGCTGAATACATCGCAGCTGTGGATGCTAGCAAGGAGATCAAGTGGGTGCGCAATGTGCTGTTTGAACTGGGCTATGGAGTGTCTGGACCATCCCCGCTCTTCATGGACAACCAATCTGCGATCCAAGTTGCTAAAAATCCGGAGCATCATGGTCGCATGAAGCACCTTGATCTTGCTTACTTCTGGCTTCGAGACGAGGTTGCCAAGGGCTATATTGCACTGGAATACACTCCAACGCAGGAGCAGATCGCAGACATCTTCACCAAAGCGTTGCCTTGTCCCACTGTAGAAAAACTCCGTTCTATGATGGGAATCCGGGGGAGCTAGTCTCGACTGGTCTCGTCCCGGGGGAGTGTTGCAGCCTGTGGTTGGACTGTGCCATTCTCGCATTCTTGATCATATCTAATCTTATCATCTCCGATCTGATCCTATCTCTTGCTTACTTATCTTACATACATCTTGCTTACTTATCTGCTTACTGAGCATTACTCATGCTGATTGATCATTACTCATGCTGACTGAGCATTACTCATGCTGACTGAGCATTACTCATGCTGACTGAGCATTACTCATGCTTATTCAGACCATTACTCATGCTTACTCATACAGTGTAGAATACATATATAAGTAGCATACTTCAGGCAAGTACTTACTTCCCATTTGACCAATACACAGAGTTTCTTACTGTTGACTTCAGACATCTGCGCTGCCTGTTCTAACAGAAGCTTCTCTGTTCTATCACAGCAAACACCCTAGCTACTTATACAAATGATGATACGACTATGACAATAAAGAAATGTGTAACAATGTCCATTTATCTGTCCTATTTCCTGTGTTTCCGGAGTATTATAAAGACTACAAAGTGTCCCATTGGTTGGTGAGGTCGGCTTTGTCATTCCAGGTATATTCCGATCGTTTCTTGGTAAGTCCTTACACATGGTGATGTGATCAGCACTTAATCAGCAACCACCAAGTGTCCTTTAAGCTTTGGAACATCTGTTCCTGAAGTATTCCTTGAATCAGTATAGTCGGACTTTGTAGCCCCAGTCTATAGCTTTCAAATGATACCCCACTTCGAAGAAACCATGAAATGAGACCGACAGGAATTAGAGTTGACTATCCCCATTGGTGTCTGCTATGGCTCTGAGATTGACGATTACAAGACTCGGCAGCTATTAACCCTGTGAACTCATGTCCGACATAGCCGTTGAATAGAAACGGCAGTCCTGATGTCACCTACACCCATGCTTGGCATGCTATCCTCAATGACCCACACCGAAACGCTCAATACATCGGAAACCACTTGATCTGATGTTGGGAAACAGCAGAAACGAGTAATATGACTGATATGTTTAGTTGGGTTACACCTTCTCCTACATGTTTTGGAGCGAGCACTTGCCAGAGACACTCCTGATTGCTCAGGAACACCATCCCGTTACTCAGGTGATACTGGCCTCTTATGGAAAACCAGTTGATACCGTAGAAACACACAATATATAGGACATTGTAAGTATGAAAATTACAAATACGAGTGATTTCACAGGTGGTTTAATATCCTGCTTATCAACGCACAGTTGGGTTGATAGGGATATGTTCATGCATTATTTAGGTGATGGGGTCGGACACCTCATTTACCGAATGAAGGGTGGCTGGCAAGGGAATGACAATGCCCATGTCAACAACCTCCCCGCTGACGACAACGACCCAGACATGCCCGATGGAGCCACGGGAAACATTGTGGATGATGCGGAAGTCCCTGACATTGATATGGTTGATGCAGGCAATGGCAAAGAAGAGAGCTCTGGCTCAGACAACAATGACGAGGACTCCGGCGATGATGAAGATGAGGAAGAAGACAGAAGCAATGGGGGAGAGGAATGGGACAATGGGGAGGGCAGTATTATTGTGAGCTTCAGCCTACCAGAATTGTGGACGCTCATGAGCAATTGTGAGCGCCGGTGACTGACCATCCTCATCACTGCCATCAGAGGGACCAGGGTGTTACTAAAAGTACCAAAATCCTTCAAAGAGATAGACAAGCTTCCTGGCGGTGGCTTCCAAGTGTTATACTTGCCCACCCCATTTTGATCCCACCTTTCTCTCAGACAATAGCGCAATTCGAGGGGCCCAGGCACACATAGTACAATATTTCTACATGATGTACCTCTGGCTACAATATGGAGAGGACTACAGATTTATCCCCCACACTCTTACTAGAGGTTGGTTTACCAACATGGGTATCTGTTATTTTCCTTTTGCTAAATGTTGGTGCAGTTTTGTTGCAGGCCGGAGTTTTGGTCAGCATGACCTTTCACCACAAATGCGAGAGGCTGAAAAGTTGCAAGAGGCCAGCCAAGTGCCGTTGTCACCCACCGATCCCAAGTCAAAGTTTAGGCGGCGAAGTTATTGTCATTGCCTTGCTGTGTAGTCTCTTATTACAAAATTTTTGGTTTCTGAAACAGATGAAACAACAACACCTGACATAGAAAACCTATGCTTCTCTGTCCCTAACTTGCAGCTGGAAAAGATGTCTGCTTTCTTTCTTCTTGCTATATATCCCCTGCACATTGCAAAATGCTGTTCACAGGATTGAGGAACCTGGGGAATATGTGTTTCTTGAATGCAGTTTTGCAAAGTTTGGCTCATATGGAGGCATTCCAGGTGGCACTGGCAGCACACACCAGTTGTTTGTAACTCTACTTCAGGCAGCCCAGATTCTGATATTCCCACTAGTTAGAAATCCTGTCTCTTGTGCGCCTTGTCTACGGTATTAGCTCACATCACTGCGGCAAGTGGATCATTTTGCTAGAGATGTTGATGCAACCCAAAATGTAGCTGTCAGCAGGTCCAACCTTCAGATTGGGCTTCAACAAGACTTGTATGAGTTTTTTAGCAACACTACTGGACAAGATCTGCATGGCCTTCCAGACAGCATACATGCCTTGGGGATTTTTCTGCGGTGTAACTTTACAGCTAATGTGATTTTGTTTCCAGGGCTCCTGGTGCACAGGATACAACTGGATCCCGTCACGAGGGTGTTCGGTGCTGCCCTGCATAGCCATGTCATGCGGTCACTGAGTCATGACTTGTACAAACAAAGCCTTTATAGAGTCCAAATTCTTTTTTGTCTTTGTTGTAACTAGTTACATTTTAATACCTCGTATATTAAAGAGATCCCTCGAATCAGTATGCACATGTTTGCCATCACGTCAATACACCTCTTTCTGAACCATGTTGCCAAACTATCCTTAACTTGGTTCCTTCTTCCCAGAAAATGAGGTCGCTGATCAGCGTGAAACTCTGCCGATCTCCGGCAACGCCATTCTACAACCGCGGATCGCCGTTCAAGATCCAATCAAAAGGACAAGCTTTCGATTCTTTCTTTCCCTCCCCCGTCATCTTTGCGCGATCCAGCTACTGCAATTCGACAAGGCTTCCATTCCACTGTGAATTATGATCGCTGCCAGTACTCGAGAACTAGTATCATTATTACTCATATTTTAAGCAGATGGTGTGAATCACATTATTCATGTTTTATCTTCACACGAGCATTTTGAGGGCCCCAAGAACCTTTTCTGGATATCCAGCTGACCTTTGAATCAATTATTAGCTTTTGTCTGGGAAAACGGGTGCTATTTGCAAGCTCCCCGAACCGCCGACGCTGAACTCACGCTCCTTGATGGAGTGCTCAACATCCGTTCAAAATGGACGGCAGCTGTCTTCTTCATCCCTCGCTCCTTTCTTCCCCCCATCATCTCTGTGCTCAAAGTCGTTGCCCCCCTGTCTGTTCAATACGCTTGTCGGCCAAGTCCCCGCAAGATTCAATAACCTGCAATGGAACCACACAACGTCACTAACTACCGGGCTAATTGTCTTGTCGGCGACTCTGCAATCGACGCCCGGGGACCCAGCTGTGATACTCAAGGCGGGATGTCCGTTATTAGATCCTGAAGGCTGTCGACTCCGTGCTGCAACGAGGCCACCATCAAGTCCTTTAAGTTTTCAACACCTCTCCAGCGTCGGATGCAGGCCTTTTGCATGATGTCATCAAGGTACTTCAATCACTCAAGAACCCGATGTGCAGGACGGATGCCAGAATCTCTGGATGAATTCTAATGCCAGCAAGAATGCTCTACAACATTTGCAGCACTGCTCCCTGCCTTTGACGCCGCAACATTTGGTATATCCTCCCCTTCTCCTTCGCACTGCACCAATTGAGGAAGTTCATGGATGGTTCATTTCGTTACGGTGTGTATCTCATGAAACGTGGCCAGATATGGTTGACGGTGTCTTCTCAAACGGCGCAGCGGAACTCTTTTGTCAGTTCGAGTTGTATGTCACACCCATTGATTATAAATTGAGCCCCCTGCGAGCGCTCTTTATTGCTATACTTGCGGTAACGTACGCCGACCCTCACTGCCCCAAAATCCTGTTCATTACCATATTTGCAGCGCCAATACCGACATGTACATCTCGCTGTAGCCATATCCAATGTGGTTCTGACGCCGTTGCCCAGCTCGCAGGCCTCCGGATGGTCCCTTTCACGTCACAGTTCAATATAAGACCATTGAACGCGCTGAAGCAACCCTGAATACCGGCAGTAAGTCCCTACATCTCAGTAGCCTCCTGACTCTGATTTCACTGTATAGCCACGCTCGTGTTCATTGACGACGCTGTCCGGAATATCTTGAGCCCATGTTCAGTGTTCGCTATCGGAGCTCCAAGTCCCCATCTACACTTTAAGTCATGTATACTTTCGTCCCATATGGTTTATCGTACTGGTTCAATGTCGACATGTTCGCAGCTGTGTTGTTGTCACTTAAACCGTGCCTGTTGTTACCACTTATCAATGAGATTCACGTCTACTCCGGTCTAGAGAAATACCATTCAAGCTTGACACCTAATCCAACATTTTGTCAACGCCCCGTCGATCTACATCCCACCACTATACTTTATGAGCTGCAAAACTGCAGATGAGCTGGAGCGAAGCGACGGCATATCTTGTAGTAAGTGAAAGAAATAAGTCAAACAATAGCCTTTTGTAACCTGTCACACATGTATGCAGACCACATGCATTGCAAGCAGAACATCTCACATGTGTCGTTGATACACTGGTCCAGGAGCTGCCTGTGAAAAATGATTGAAGAAGGCGCAAGTGTGCTGCGCACTTCTTGAGATGTGAAACCACCTCAAAACACACACAACACACATACACACACTCAACACTAGGCTTCATCCCCCTCTTTAGGGTAGATGTCCCATCGTCTGTTGAACTCTGTTGTTTGGTTCAGACGAGGCAGTGTCTGCTTACTTATCTTTGCTTACTGATCATCTGCTTACATTCTGCTTACTGATCATGTGCTTACTGAGCATTACTCATGCTTACTCAGATTGCTTATTGATACATGGTATATAAGTAGCCTAGTATGCAATGGATCTGGGCTTTTCGCCTCCCATCTGAGACCCTATCTGCCTTTTCGACTACCATCTGAGACCATCTGAGTTCCCACTTCCAACATCGTCTAGTTAAAGCATCAGGCTTTCCTCCGAGTTTTCCGAGGTGGAACCGGATCACCATATTAAAATGGCAGAGGTAGTCAGAGAACCGGACTTGGCGGCGAGTGAGAACTTTACTCGTCGCGAAGTATTCCAGGTTCTTGTGGTCTATTCAAGGTGTGTGGTTTACACAAGGTTGCCCTGACGAGCTCTACACTCTCAATTCCCGGTTTGAACGACACTAACTTGTTGTCTCACAACAGACCAAGTCAAAATCACGCTTTCCAAGCCGTTATCTCTCGTACAATCCACGCACAATGCTGTTTAGCACGCTTCACCTGTGTACCGCACAAAAGCTTTTAAGCCAACAAGTGTAACTTTTATATTGCCACGCCCAAACACTAGTATCTGAGATACCTGGTGTATTCTGAATGGTTCTATAACTTCTTCAGATGATCACAGCCAATAACAGCCGTCCGCCTCCAAGATGGTATGATCCACTGGCCTTAACTGAACATCCCTCACCAATTTATACCACAGTACGTCCCTAAAGCAGATAACTACCCGGAACCGGTACTACATGCCAAGACTAAATAATTGTACAGAACCTTAGACATTCTGAGTGGTAATTGTGCATAAAACGAGAAACCGAGACAAAACGAAACAGAAAAGACATATTTTGAGAGAAATAATGTTCCATGAGTCAAAACCCTATGACTCCATTGTGACTCCTAGTAGATTTTAATCAGCCACAGCCTTGGTACCCTCAACCCTGTACCCTCTTTCAAGTCAAAGGTGTTCTAGGCCGTCCAAATATGGGTTCCTAGTCAGAGTTCGGGTATTGCCGAGCAAGTTATCCCTGAATAATGTCTGACTGAGCAAAAGCTTATTGTCCCCCAGCGCTCCGAGTTTGCTGAGACTCAGCCCTATGCCCAATGATGTAACCCGGCCACACCTGCACGCTTATTTGGCCTCTCGCCGAGTTGCCAATCAAGCCATTACATCGGATCAACGGAAACTCCCGTTGACAGCCTCAACTCCGTGATCGAGAGTCTCCTCTCTAGCCACTTGTGCTAGTACAACCGTGCCTCCTGAAGCCCTGTAACCATGTCTGAATGGATAATAGTTCACATCCTTGATCAGAGGGAGCGCCCCGCATTCCCAGACCATTTGAGTCGGTAAGAACGACAAGTTGAAGTAAAAGCTTATAGTCCTTTGGTGACTATTGGGCACGCAAATGCCTTCTAGTGACCCAGGGTCCTCATCAGCACTTCACTACACGCTACTATCTCCTAGTTAGCTGCTCGGACCTCCACACTAACCCTCGCTGGATAGATATACAAGTGTTTCCATAACTTATAGAAAGTTAAAATGGAAAATGTTTGGTGTTTTCACGCTTGGCCATTTTCATGGCTTATCAGCGTGATGGTGCTGACTTCGGTGTTGGAAGTGGGAACTCAGATGGTCTCAGATGGTAGCCGATAAGGCAGATAGGGTCTCAGATGGGAGGCGAAAAGCCCAGATCCATTGCATACTAGGCTACTTATATACTAGGTATCAATAAGCAATCTGAGTAAGCATGAGTAATGCTCAGTAAGCACATGATCAGTAAGCAGAATGTAAGCAGATGATCAGTAAGCAGAATGTCAGTAAGCAAAGATATGTAAGCAGACACTGCCTCGTCTGAACCAAACAACAGAGTTCAACATTCGGGGCTCATACACATTCAATTTCTAGGTAAAAAATAATAATTATCCAGTGGTGTAGTAGTAAAGTATTAATCAATAGATAAGCAATATTTCTTACTGGAATGCCTGCCATGCATGCTCCTTCCAAATGTTGCTCTGGGAGCACACACACATACATCTGGGGAAGAAATGGTCATTGGCGTACTCAACCCATTGGTTGGAGTTGAGGCACATGCATGTCCATGTAAAATTGCAAAATAATGGCTGAAGCAGGATTTGAACCTGCGGCCTCCTGGTGTCTAGTACCGGTGCTCTATCCAACTGAGCTATTCTGGCCGATAGTGTGAAGGGAACTCCTAGAAGGACCTTCAACAGTCCACCTGATGCACTCCTCTGCATAGCAGTGAGGGCACCATTGCAGCCAAACACGTTGATAGGGTGCATGCGTGTGCACACATGATCTCTGATATCCATCCTGATAGACACTGACCTGATACATATCTGATTTGTTACATATCTGACTTGATACACATCTTATCCAGTACATATATAAGTAGGCTAGTTTAGACCTGGGTCCTCAGTTTCTCACTGTTGACTCAGGTATGTTGTTGGTCTTTCTATTCCAATATAAGAGTTTCTCAATGTTGACTTAGACCTCTGTGCTGCCTGATTCTAACAATGTGAGGCTTGGGAACAGGGTGTACACTCTCCTTGGAGTGCACTGCTGATGGCTGAAAGCCAGCGGGCAAACATAAGTTAGTGGTTCAACATTTAACAGGTAGTACTCATAGACAGAATAAGACAGAGATTTAGAAGTAAACAGTTAAGATAGATGTTAAGATTTCGAAGAGCACTTGATGAGAACCAAGCTGCCAGCGGTGTAAGTGCCCCTTATCAGCCGTCCACTCACCGTTCTAATCCGACCTCCCGGAGGTCTAAATCTGAATCAAGATCACCCGAAAGAGTCTACCTACTGGTCCTCTAAGCTCCGGCGAAGATTAGATCCCAGCAACAGGGCTGTTTGGCATTCAGTCTTCAGTATTGTTCAGCCAGACCGGATAGATTTGATATATGAGAAGATGAGGAATTTGAGAAGCTGTCATATCTGTGCATCGGCCTTCGGAGTTTCCCCGTTTTCTGGCTTTGCCGGCAACTGCCGATGATGCCGGTATTGATCCTGTCCGGCTTCTCGGCTCGGGTTTTTACACAATGAAGGTTTACTGAGTGTCTCCCGTTTATCCGATATTGCTATGCTCTATGATTCACTATGACTATGTTTATCACGGAGTTGTCGCTACACCAACAACTCCGACACTGCACTGACTCATTGTTACTATTTATTATTGGTACAGCCTTGCTAGGACTTTTGCTTAAGTAGTGCCATGTATCGTAGTCTTTCTTCAGTTTGATTATTAGTTGTTCTTTGTCTCTCAACGTTGGCCGGACTTCAGTCCCTAAACTCTCTCGGACTTTCAACTCCTATCCTTATCATCCTCCAAACTCCTAAACTCCGACCATACCTTTCGGACTTCATGTTTGTGCGGTCACACGGAAATTGGTAGTCACTCGCTCTCAGTAGTGTTGTGAGATTGACCGTTCTAGACCATCGGACTTTCCATCGGTGTTGCTTGGCCGGCATATTACAGAAGCAGCCGATGCAAACCACACCGCAGAAGTATAACAGCTCGGCCGGCCAGCCTTGTAGCCAGCTGCTCCTGCCAGCCGTTTGACCCTCCCTGCTGGCTCTAAGACAGAGGACGTGGAACCCCGAAACATTTATGTAATCCGCTTACAAATATGTGCCCACGGTCAAATCCTTGGTCTCAGAGAAAGTTTTTGTAATTTTATATTTTGGGTAGCTATGGGCCAAAACAACCTTGCAAATGCTCCAATATACTGTTGCTCCCTTTGCAGGATGTTACAAAGTGGCTGCTGGTGACAGCATAGCGCACAACAGTGCCAGCATCGGCTGCCAAGCTGTGCCGGTGTGGCTGTGTTGTGGCTGTATCGGCAACTTCAGGCAAGTACTTACTGCATATTATACCAATACACAGAGTTTCTTACTGTTGACTTCAGACCTCTGTGCTGCCTGATTCTAACAGGTTATGGGCCCCGGCTTTTAAACATCTAAGTCTAAGCTTTGAGATTCTCATCCCTATTTTCGCATTCTCTGCCCTTTCAGTGCTGTGTGTGTCTTTGTAGATAGGGACACCGACTGTTGGGACAAATCCTCTTTGAGAGGTAGTCTTTGATACACCAGAAAACAAACGGTAGTCAATCCTGTTGATTCTGGGTTTAGGGCCTAAGTGCCTTACAACTGGGTGTTCATTAGTGTTAATTTACCTACCTCCACTTCTCCTCACACACACACACTCCTGAGGGCGCCATTTGCTTTGCATTTGGTTCTAGCACTGGGTTTTCAATACCCATCCATCTTGTTGAAGTTCGGAACTTATGCTTGGCGTTACGTGTACTTTCCTTCTCGCGATTGTTACGGACCATTACATATACGGATATTATTGTACCAAGACACACATGCGACAGACCGCCTTCTATACGTATTTAGAAGCATCGGCATCGTCGGCCGGTTAAACGGCCTTCGGTTATGGTTCCGGTGACTCATTGTAGCTTAGTAGCACGGCCCGCATGTTTTGTATATAAGTAGTCACTCGATAAGGTCCTTCTCTATCGAGAAGAACCTCGAATACATTGGTTTAACTCTATAACTCAGCTTAGGCGCTCTCCACTTAGTCGTCCTCGCGGAGCGGTCTTCGGACCGGCCTCGCTTATTCTAACACTTCTCGATCAACCCTCCACCATGGCGTCGGTCAACATCGCCGTTGTCGACGATATGGTAGAGACCGCCCTCTCGGACATCCACTTCGCCCTCCGCGATCGCCCTTCGTCGAACTCCTCGACGACCAATGCCCTTGCGGCTTGGACGGATTCTGGCTTCCAGAAGGTTCTCGCGGCACTCGACACCATAGTGCCCATGGTCCTCGGACGCCTGAAGGAGCTCGAGGCGGCTGTCGCCGCTCAGGCTCCCCGGCCATCGACCACAACCTCCGGGGGAGCTACTCCCGGAGCCCCCACTACGTCCACTTCCCAGCCCGCCGGGCGCCTGCCCCGCTGCCAGAAGTGTCACGCTCGTGGTCACCCCACATCGGAGTGCCACACCACCAACGCCGCCGCCATGCGCCGCCGAGTCGCGCAGAACTCTAGGATCGCACGGGGCTCACGGGCGGTGGAAGCCGCCCATGCCCTACTCCCTGGTCCGCGCCCCGCGTCCCATGTCCCCGGCTCAGTCGCCACCGCGGTCCACATTCCCATGGAGTACGCTGCGATCGCAGCGGACGCCACGGAGTTGCGCCGTCGTGCCGCACAATCACGTCGAGACAAACGCCTTCGCAGGCGTGCTTCGACCACCGGCTAGATGCCTTTGGCCGCGGGGGAGTGTTGAAGTTCGGAACTTATGCTTGGCGTTACGTGTACTTTCCTTCTCGCGATTGTTACGGACCATTACATATACGGATATTATTGTACCAAGACACACATGCGACAGACCGCCTTCTATACGTATTTAGAAGCATCGGCATCGTCGGCCGGTTAAACGGCCTTCGGTTATGGTTCCGGTGACTCATTGTAGCTTAGTAGCACGGCCCGCATGTTTTGTATATAAGTAGTCACTCGATAAGGTCCTTCTCTATCGAGAAGAACCTCGAATACATTGGTTTAACTCTATAACTCAGCTTAGGCGCTCTCCACTTAGTCGTCCTCGCGGAGCGGTCTTCGGACCGGCCTCGCTTATTCTAACACATCTATCCTTGAATCTCTTCTCTCCTGAGGGCACCACTTGTTGGTTCTAGCCTTTGTGCATTATGCCTCCCAGATCAGACCCTGCCAAAGTGCCGACTCTATCCCCACCTTCTCCTGCTCCTGCTGCCGCATCTCCACGCATTTGTGCGTTCTGTCAGAGGCCAAATCATCTCCTTCTCCAATGCCATGAGTTTTTGAAGCTGATTGGAAAGGAAAAGCCTCGCAGAAAACGTGCAGCAGCTCCGTCCCATTTTGCCTCTCATGCAGACATCATTCCACATTCATCTTCGCTTGTTGCAGAGGAGAGATGGAACTCCGATTCTGGGGCTACATCGCACATGACATCACGTCGTCAGTGTTTGTTAAATGCCCATCCATACAGAGTTCCTATCACTGTTGCAAATGGAGTCATAGTCTACTCCGAGCTTAGGGGAGACATTCTGCTGAGACCGCTCATTGATGGACAGTGTGGCCGAGAAATCATTCTCACAAATGTCCTGTATGTTCCTGGGCTTTCCCACAATCTCATCTCTACTACCTACTTGTCTCGCATTCATGGCTACTCTGTTCTCATGGAGGGATCTGTGATCTCCTTCAGACGAGATAATGAGCTGCTCTTTGAAGCAGACATTGATGAGAGGAACGAGGCACTTGTCAGAGAGTTCACAACTCCTTCTGTTGGTTCAGCTTTTGCTGCATCGGTGACTTTGCCTCTTGATCAGGACTTGCTGCATCGTCGGCTTGGCCACCATTCTAATACCCAGAAGATCTTGAGCAAAGGTCTGGTTGATGGTGCGAAGCTTACTTCAAACCGAAAGTCAGATCCGATTTGCGAGCCTTGTCTTGCAGGCAAGCTGAATGCGGCTCCGTTTCCTTCTACTGGACATCGTTCTGCAGCGCCGCTTGAATTGATACACTCTGATCTAAAGGAGTACACCGTCTACAGCCGGGGAGGCTACAGATATCGTGTGCTCTTTGTTGATGATCATACAGGCTTCAAATGTGCAGTGCACCTGAAGCGCAAGAGTGGTACATTCAATGCATTCAAAGTGTTCAAGGCTTATGCTGAGAATCATTTTGGACATAAAATTAAGGTGCTGCAGGAGGACAAAGGTGAAGAGTACATGTCTACAGTGTTTGATAACTATCTGCGCTGTGAAGGCATTGTACGTCGCCATTCGACGAGAAACAGACCACAACAGAATGGAATGGCAGAGCGAGCTAATCGCACTGTCGATGAGCACACAACGGCTATGCTTCATGAAGCTAATCTGCCTCTGTCTTTCAGGACACTGGCAGATGCAGCATACATTCATGTTACCAATATGCATCCTACATCTCATATCCCGGAGAATACCACTCCTTGTGAGCTTTAGTACAAGCAGAAGCCGGATGTGTCGCACCTTCGGGTGTGGGGCTGCCTTGCCTATGTGCATGTGGAGAAGGATAAGAGGGACACTTCTGGGATTCATTTCCGGAAGTGCATTTTTGTAGGATATCCTACAGAGTACAAAGGGTGGTTGTTCTACAACCCTCTTACCAGAAAGCTGGTTACATCTGAGCGTGCCGTCTTTGACGAGCACTACTTCCCTGGAAACAAGCCTTCATTACTGAACCATGTTCCTCGGAATCCACCATCCTCTTTTGTCGATTTGCCTCCTCCTGTTAAGCCACATGTTGTGCGCGATGACGGGGGAGATGAGGATGAGTCTCGCATTCATCGAGCACCTCCTGCACCAACTCCTAATCCATCTACTCCAAGTACTCCAAATCCTTCCCCTCCACCTTCGGAACCTTCAACTCGTCCTAATTCACCTACGCCTCTGGAACAGTCTCTGGAACCCAAGCCTGCACCTTCTCCTTCTTCCACACCCGAGCCTACGCCACCTGCTTCGCCTGTCGGTGTTGCTGCACGTCGCAAGCATCACGGTCAAAGAACAGAGCATAGACCTCCAGGAGAATGGTGGAAGACGCAGCCTGCTTATAGAGAGCCTACTCCGGCGATTCCAAGCGATGCAGAGGACAGCAGCGATGATGAACTGCGCCTGCAGCCCGGGAGCGTTCTCATTGTGGCACATGAAGGCGATCCAACAAGCTCTGTACTCCAAGCAGCAAACGTTGCAGCAGTGCAGTCAGCTCAAGCTGCTGTTCACTCTGGCAATCCTCGCACTTATCACGAGGCGCTGCGACGAGCAGATGCTCATCTTTGGGAAGAAGCGGCAATTTCCGAGATAAATTCTCTTTTGGAGAACAGCACATGGGATGTTGTGGATGCACCTCCTGGTGTAAAGTCCATTCGATCACAGTGGGTCTTTATTATCAAACATAAGTCTGATGGGTCTATCGAGCGCTACAAGGCCAGACTCGTCGCCGATGGTCGTGGCCAGCGTCATGGCATTGACTACAAGGAGATCTTCTCCCCTACCTTCAAACCAGCGACTCTGCGCGTCATTCTTGCTCTTGCTGCTCAGCATGATCTCAAGCTTCGCTCCATTGACTTCTCTTTTGCCTACTTGAACGGAGATCTCGAGGAGGAAGTCTACATGACTCAACCTGAGGGATTTCCACAAGGAGAGCAGGGCCAGCTTCTTAAACTGCGCAAGTCTCTTTATGGGCTGAAGCAGGCTGGTCGTCAATGGCACAAGAAGCTGAGTGCAAAGCTCAAGTCTATGGGCTTTACCTGTCTCCAATCCGATCGCTCCTGCTACATTTACTCCGATGGCACGACGCGCATCATCCTCCCTATCTACGTTGATGATGGCATGATCTCCGCAAAGAGCGATGCTGACATTGACCGAGTTATTGCTCAACTTGGCTCTTCTTTCAAAGTCAAGGATCTAGGTCCCACAGAGTGGCTTCTTGGGATCAAGATTGAGCGTGACTCTGCAACTGGAGACATCCATCTGTCGCAGCGCCAGTACGCTGTGAACATGCTTGAGCAGTATGGGATGTCCGATTCCAAGCCTGTTCGCACTCCAATGATTCCTGGTCTTGTTTTGACCAAGGAGATGGGTGCCCAGACTCCAGAAGAGGCCAGCAAGTACGGAAAGATATACTTGTCTGCTGTTGGCTCTCTGATGTATCTGGCCACCCAAACTCGTCCTGATATCTCCTACACCGTTGGACTCCTTGCGCGCTTCAATAGCAATCCAGGCGAACAGCACTGGGGCGCTGTGAAGCATCTCATGCGCTACATCAACGGCACACTCGATTATCGCATCACATATCGAAAATCATCATCTCC
The DNA here is from genome assembly GCA_029204075.1 of Mycena capillaripes. Lineage (NCBI taxonomy): Eukaryota > Fungi > Basidiomycota > Agaricomycetes > Agaricales > Mycenaceae > Mycena > Mycena capillaripes. The sequence continues at coordinate 2,231,274 of JARHKZ010000011.1, read as the reverse complement.
AGCACATCCTTCACTACTTACTTCGCTGCATCAGACCCAGAGCCTCTGTCCTCTCCTCCAGAGTCTGCTTCACCTTCTCTTGCGGTTTACTCCGATGCAGCCCATGGAGACTGCAAGGTGACTGGCAAAAGCACTGCTAGTTACTTGGTCATGATGAACGGCAGTCCTGTTAGCTGGCGGAGCAAACTACAGACTACGGTCTCTCTGTCCACTACAGAGGCTGAATACATCGCAGGTGTGGATGCTGGCAAGGAGATCAAGTGGGTGCGCAATCTGCTCTTTGAATTGGGCTATGGAGTGTCTGGACCATCTCCTCTCTTCATGGACAACCAATCTGCTATCCAAGTTGCTAAAAACCCGGAGCATCATGGTCGCATGAAGCACCTTGATCTTGCATACTTCTGGCTTCGAGATGAAGTTGCCAAGGGCTACATTGCACTGGAATACACTCCAACACAGAGCAGATCGCGGACATCTTCACCAAAGCACTGCCTTGTCCCACTGTGGAAGAACTCCGTTCTATGATGGGAATCCGGGGAAGCTAGTCTCGACTGGTCTCGTCCCGGGGGAGTGTTGCAGCCTGTGGTTGGACTGTGCCATTCTCGCATTCCTGATCCTACCTCTTGCTTACTTATCTCACTTATATCTTGCTTACCTATCTGCTTACCGAGCATTACTCATGCTTACTGCTGACTGAGCATTACTCATGCTTATTCAGACCATTACTCATGCTTACTCATACACTGTAGAATCCATATATAAGTAGCATACTCTTGCCCTGAGTCCTCAGTTTCTTACTGTTGACTTCAGGCAAGTACTTACTTCATATTTGACCAATACACAGAGTTTCTTACTGTTGACTTCAGACCTCTGTGCTGCCTGATTCTAACAAGAAGGACCTTCAACAGAGTCATGTAGACCTCCTCCTCGAGATCTCCATTCAAGTAGGCAGATGAGAAGTCAATGGAGCGAAGCTTGAGATCATGCTGAGCAGCAAGAGCAAGAATGATGCGCAGAGTCGCTGGTTTAAAGGTAGGGGAGAATATCTCGTTGTAGTCAATGCCATGACGTTGGCCACGACCATCTGCAACGAGTCTAGCCTTGTAGCGCTCGATAGAGCCATCAGACTTGTGTTTGATGATAAAGACCCACCGTGATCGAATGGGCTTTACACCAGGGGGTGCATCCACAACATCCCATGTGCTGTTCTCCAGAAGAGAGTTTATCTCGGAGATTGCTGTTAGAATAAGCGAGGCCGGTCCGAAGACCGCTCTGCGAGGACGACTAAGTGGAGAGCGCCTAAGCTGAGTTATAGAGTTAAACCAATGTATTCGAGGTTCTTCTCGATAGGGAAGAACCTTATCGAGTGACTACTTATATACAAGATATGCGGGCCGTACTGCTAAGCTACAATGAGTCACCGGAACCATAACCGAAGGCCGTTTAACCGGCCGACGATGCCGATGCTTCTAAATACGTATAGAAGGCGGTCTGTCGCATGCGGGTCTTGGTACAATAATATCCGTATATGTAATGGTCCGTAACAATCGCGAGAAGGAAAGTACACGTAACGCCAAGCATAAGTTCCGAACTTCAACAATTGCAGCTTCTTCCCATAGATGAGCATCTGCTCGTCGCAGCGCCTCGTGATAGGTGCGAGGATTGTTATAATCAGGCAGCACAGAGGTCGGAAGTCAACAGTAAGAAACTCTGTGTATTGGTCTAATATGAAGTAAGTACTTGCCTGAAGTCAACAGTAAGAAACTGAGGACTCAGGGCAAGAGTATGCTACTTATATATGGATTCTACAGTGTATGAGTCAGCATGAGTAATGATCTGAATAAGCATGAGTAATGCTCAGTCAGCATGAGTAATGATCAGTAAGCATGAGTAATGCTCGGGAAGTGTTGCAGCCTGTGGTTGGACTGTGCCATTCTCGCATTCTTGATCATATCTAATCTTATCATCTCCGATCTGATCCTATCTCTTGCTTACTTATCTGCTTACTGAGCATTACTCATGCTGATTGATCATTACTCATGCTGACTGAGCATTACTCATGCTTATTCAGACCATTACTCATGCTTACTCATACAGTGTAGAATACATATATAAGTAGCATACTGTTGCCCAGAAGTCCTCAGTTTCTTACTGTTGACTTCAGGCAAGTACTTACTTCCCATTTGACCAATACACAGAGTTTCTTACTGTTGACTTCAGACATCTGCGCTGCCTGTTCTAACAGGAAGCAGATAGGTAAGCAAGCTATAAGTGAGATAAGTAAGCAAGAGGTAGGATTAGATCGGAGATGATAAGATTAGATATGATCAGGAATGCGAGAATGGCACAGTCCAACCACAGGCTGCAACAAGGATTGCCAGAGTGAACAGCAGCTTGAGCTGGCTGCACTGCTGCAACGTTTGCTGCTTGGAGTACAGAGCTTGTCGGATCGCCTTGATGTGCCACGATGAGAACGCTCCCGGGCTGCAGGAGCAGTTCATCATCGCTGCTGTCCTCTGCATCGCTTGGAAACGCCGCAGTGGGCTCTCTGTAAGCAGGCTGAGTCTTCCACCATTCTCCTGGAGGGCTATGCTCTGTTGTTTGACCATTGTGCTTGCGACGTGCAGCAACACCGACAGGCGAAGTAGGAGGCGTAGGCTCGGGTGTGGGAGAAGGAGAAGGTGCAGGCTTGGGTTACAGGGACTGGTCAGGCGAATTGGGACGAGTCGAAGGCTCCGATGGGTTTGGAGTACTTGGAGTAGATGGATTAGGAGTTGGTGCAGGAGGTGCTCGATGAATGCGAGACTCATCCTCATCTCCCCAGTCATCGTGCACCACATGTGGCTTGACAGGAGGAGGCAAATCGACGAAAAAGGATGGTGGATTCCGAGGAACATCCTTCAGTAAGGAACCCTTGTTTCCTGGGAAGTAGCGCTCATCAAAGACAGCGCGTTCGGATGTCACCAGCTTTCTGGTAACAGGGTTGTAGAACAACCACCCTTTGTACTCTGTAGGATATCCTACAAAAATGCACTTTTGGAAATGAATCCCAGAAGTATCCCTCTTATCCTGTTAGAATAAGCGAGGCCGGTCAATAGACCGCTCCGCGAGGACGACTAAGTGGTGAGCGCCTAACCTGAGTTATAGAGTTAAACCAATGTATTCGAGGTTCCTGTCGATAGGGAAGAACCTTATCGGCTGACTACTTATATACAAAACATGCGGGCCGTACTACTAAGCTACAATGAGTTACCGGAACCCTTACCAAAGGCCGTTTAACCGGCCGACAATGCCGATGCTTCTAAATACGTATAGAAGGCGGTCTGTTGCATGTGTGTCTTGGTACAATAATATCCGTATATGTAATGGTCTGTATCAATCGCGAGAAGGAAGGTACACGTAACGCCAAGCACAGATCCCGAACTTCAACATATCCTTCTGCACATGCACATAGGCAAGGCAGCCCCACAGCCGAAGGTGCGACACATCCGGCTCTGCTTGTACCAAAGCTCATAAGGAGTGGTGTCCTCCGGAATATGAGACGTTGGATGCATATTAGCAACATGAATGTATGCTGCATCTGCCAGTGCCCTGAAGAACGGAGGCAGATTAGCTTCATGAAGCATAGCCCTTGTGTGCTCATCGACAGTGCGATTAGCTCGCTCTGCCATTCCATTCTGCTGTGGTCTGTTCCTCGTCGAATGACGACGCACAATGCCTTCAGAGCGCAGATAGTTATCAAACGCTGTAGACATGTACTCTCCACTTTTATCCTCCCGCAGTGCCTTGATCTTACATCCAAAGTGATGCTCAGCATAAGCCTTGAACAGAGGTCTGAAGTCAAACAGTAAGAAACTCTGTGTATTGGTCAAATGTGAAGTAAGTACTTGCCTGAAGTCAACAGTAAGAAACTGAGGACTTCTGGGCAGCAGTATGCTACTTATATATCTATTCTACACTCCATGAGTAAGCATGAGTAATGGTCTGAATAAGCATGAGTAATGCTCAGTCAGCATGAGTAATGCTCAGTCAGCATGAGTAATGATCAGTCAGCATGAGTAATGCTCAGTAAGCAGATAAGTAAGCAAGATGTATGTAAGATAAGTAAGCAAGGGATAGGATCAGATCGGAGATGATAAGATTAGATATGATCAAGAATGCGAGAATGGCACAGTCCAACCACAGGCTGCAACATTGAATGTACCACTCTTGCGTTTCAGGTGCATTGCACATTTGAAGCCTGTATGATCATCAACAACGAGCACACAATATTTGGAGCCTTCTTTAGAGAAGACAGTGTACTCTTTTCGATCAGAGTGTATTAATTCAAGCGGCGCTGCAGAACGATGTCCAGTAGAAGGGAACGGAGCGCATTCAGCTTGCCTGCAAGACAAGGCTCGCAAATCGGATCTGACTTCTGGTTCGAAGTACGCTTCGCACCATCAACCAGACCTTTGCTCAAGATCTTCTGAGTATCAGAATGGTGACCAAGCCGATGATGCAGCAAGTCCTGATCAAGAGGCAAAGTCACCGATGCAGCAAAGGCTGAATCAACAGAAGGAAAATCGACCTCCCTCACAAATGCTTGGTTCCTCTCATCAACATCCGCTTCAAACAGCAAAACTCCGTTCCGACTGAAAGAGATGACAGATCTGTTGAAGTTCGGAACTTATGCTTGGCGTTACGTGTACTTTCCTTCTCGCGATTGTTACGGACCATTACATATACGGATATTATTGTACCAAGACCCACATGCGACAGACCGCCTTCTATACGTATTTAGAAGCATCGGCATCGTCGGCCGGTTAAACGGCCTTCGGTTATGATTCCGGTGACTCATTGTAGCTTAGCAGTACGGCCCGCATATCTTGTATATAAGTAGTCACTCGATAAGGTTCTTCCCTATCGAGAAGAACCTCGAATACATTGGTTTAACTCTATAACTCAGCTTAGGCGCTCTCCACTTAGTCGTCCTCGCAGAGCGGTCTTCGGACCGGCCTCGCTTATTCTAACAAGATCCTTTCAAGAGAATAGAGTAGTGATGAACACGAGATAAATAGGTAGTAGAGATGAGATTGTGAGATAAAGATGGAACATATAAGACATTTGTGAGGATAATAGGTTGGCTACTACATCCGTGTATGCGTGGCCTAAGCAGTATCTCTCCCACCAACTCTGAATAGACTACAACTCTGTTTGCGACGATTACTGGAACTCTACCAGGGCGGGCATTTCGGAGCCAATCCCTGAAACGGGTCATGTGCAAAGTGCACCTCGAGTCAGAGTTCCATCGTCGGTCAGAAAGCAACGAAGTGAGGAGGGAGAGAGCACTTGCATTAGAAGCAACTTGAGACTTTGCTGCTGCACCTTTGTGAACAGGTTTCTTTCCAATAAGCTCCAGAAACTGGAAGCATCGGAAGAGAGTATGATTGGGCCTGTTACAACCTCCACAGATGACCGGCTGTGCAGGGGGTGCAGCTGCGATAGCAGCAGATGAAGCAGGTGGAGTAGAGGTCACAGCCAAAGCAAGGCCAGAAAGCGGGCTAATTTGGCTAGTGTCTCCTTCCTGGTGATGAGTCCTAAATGCCTGGTGATTGGCATAGGCCTCTTCAATGGATTTCATCTTGAGATCGTCCGGAGACTGCTCAAACGGTGATTTAAGGACAGCAAACTGTCCTTCATCAGGAAGGGCCATGAGAAGAACCACAGCTTGTAGTTCCTCATCAGCGTTCTCTAGAGTGAACTTTGCAGTTCTAGACTCCTGGAGAAGACGCATAGCACCTGCAACACGACCTGTGAGAGACAGAAGAGTCTCATCCTTCCTGAGACGAATGAAGGTGAGAGTCTTATGTTAGAATCAGCGAGGCCGGTCAAAGAACCGCTCCGCGAAGACAACTAAGAGGGGAGCGCCTAAGCTGAGTTATAGAGTTAAACCAATGTATTCGAGGTTCTTCTCGATAGAGAAGGACCTTATTGTTGAACTCTGTTGTTTGGTTCAGACGAGGCAGTGTCTGCTTACTTATCTTTGCTTACTTACAATCTGCTTACTGATCATGTGCTTACTGAGCATTACTCATGCTTACTCAGATTGCTTATTGATACATGGTATATAAGTAGCCTAGTATGCAATGGATCTGGGCTTTTCGCCTCCCATCTGAGACCCCATCTGCCTTATCGGCTACCATCTGAGACCATCTGAGTTCCCACTTCCAACAGTATCTTCTGCAAGCGTCAGCCAACCACCTCTGACAAAAAATAATATAAGCAATGCACCGGGTCAGTACCCCACACCATGCCACGGTGCCCACACCCAATGTGAGTGCCGGGTGATTTTTCGCGTCTGCAGTGGAAAGGGTATGTCGGAGGCTGTCGATGCGTGGGCACGTTTCCAGGCGGCACACTCAGCGGTGATAGCCTTGCACAAGCTGGGGGCATGCCGGGGTTTGACAAGAAAGCGCAGTGCGGAGTCGGTGAACTCGAGCTCACAGGTGGAGGTGTAGGAGAAGACGATTATTTGGATGGGTTGCTGGAGAGTGGTCTGTTGAAGTTCGGAATCTATGCTTGGCGTTACGTGTACCTTCCTTCTCGTGATTGATACGAACCATTACATATATGGATATTATTGTACCAAGACTGACATGTGACAGACCACCTTCTATACATATTTAGAAGCATCTTCACTGTTGGCCGGTTAAATGGCCTTCGGTTATGGTTCCGGTAACTCATTGTAGCTTAGTAGTACGGCCCACATGTTTTGTATATAAGTAGTCACTTGATGAGGTCCTTTCCTATCGAGAAGAACCTCAAATACATTGGTTTAACTCTATAACTCAGCTTAGGCGCTCCCCTCTTAGTCGTCCTTGCGGAGCGGTCTTTTGACCCGCCTCGCTTATTCTAACAAGGGGTATATAAGGCGCGCAAAAATGTACTAGAAGAGAACAATTTATGCTAGAGACCAGACATTTAGAACCATAATTTACAGTTGTAGTAGGGTATTTGGTAAGGACAAACAGTAGGGGTGTTGAAGCTCGGGATCTATGCTTGGCGTTACGTGTACTTTCCTTCTCGCGATTGATACGGACCATTACATATACGGATATTATTGTACCAAGACCCACATGCGACAGACCGCCTTCTATACATATTTAGAAGCATTGGCATCGTCGGCCGGTTAAACGGCCTTCGGTAAGGGTTCCGGTGACTCATTGTAGCTTAGTAGTACGGCCCGCATGTTTTGTATATAAGTAGTCAGCCGATAAGGTTCTTCCCTATCGAGAAGAACCTCGAATACATTGGTTTAACTCTATAACTCAGGTTAGGCGCTCACCACTTAGTCGTCCTCGCGGAGCGGTCTATTGACCGGCCTCGCTTCTTCTAACACAATGCCCTCATTCTCAAAATGTCCGAGATTGCGGACCCGCCTTCCCTCAATTCATCTGCAAATCTCCTGCACACAACTCACACATCTGCGCTCCTCTCTTTTGGTCTCCCTCTCGGCGGAATTATTATCTAGGATTTTTGCCATCATTAACACAATTACGGACTACATTCATTTCCTACCTCGGACATTCCGTGGTCAGCGAGAATACCGACGCCACTGAGAATATCTGCGAGTTGGTCATGGCAATCATAATTCACACCAGAATGTGGGGAGCTGCTCATCTGCACACAATGTTCTCGTGCCAGATCTGCAAGTCCATTGATCACCATATCAACTTGTGCAAGTAGCCCTACATTCCTGGCTGGCTCGAGCCTACCCCAGACTCTCTCAGCGCTGTCCCAGTCATTGTCAACATCGATGGCACTGGAGGGTGTGGAGGTCGCAGCGGGGGCTGCAGCCGTGGAAATTCTTGAGGTAACTTTTGTGGAGGCCGCGGTCCTTGCAGTTTTGGCCGTGGCACCTGATATGCCCACATACACTAAATCTTGTGCCCAACACTATATATATAAACCTATGCATTTTTCTGTCCTCCATACGGCAATTATACCTTGAATAAATCTATTGTGTCCATTATTTGAGATGCTGAGTTTTGCAATTGTTAAAATCAACAAATCTACTGCCACAGATATTGTAAGAACTCTACAAGAGATGGGTCTTGTATAAACAGAACAAGAAACTCAATAAACAATACTGTGGAAAGGTACTAGCCATGAGCCCAAATATACTGATCATACGCCTTGGCGTTGAGACAGGAAAGCTTGGTGGTAAATAAAAAGCAGAGACCTATTTAGGTCAAGGGCTAGCCGTGCCGAGAGGCTTAAGTCTTGGGGAACAACCTGCTTCTGCCCATTCAGATTCGGGGATTAGTACTCCTGACATTTGCCCTCCTTGGAGGTCAGGCATAGATCTACCCGTCCCTAGAATATGGTCGCAGTCTGGGGATGTATGTGCGACCACAAACAATCATTTTAATTCTTTAATTGTTGAGGATATTGAAACCATTAAAGGCTCTGGCCTCTCTTTTCCTGGAGGGGCTAACGGCTTGTCCACTGGCCGTAGCCCTGATGATGGGAACAGAGAGATTTGTAGTGGAAGCACAAGTGGGTGTTAGAATAAGCGAGGCCGGTCAAAAGACCTGTTGGAAGTGGGAACTCAGATGGTCTCAGATGGTAGCCGATAAGGCAGATAGGGTCTCAGATGGGAGGCGAAAAGCCCAGATCCATTGCATACTAGGCTACTTATATCTATGTATCAATAAGCAATCTGATTAAGCATGAGTAATGCTCAGTAAGCACATGATCAGTAAGCACATGATCAGTAAGCAGAATGTAAGCAGATGATCAGTAAGCAGAATATAAGTAAGCAAAGATATGTAAGCAGACACTGCCTCGTCTGAACCAAACAACAGAGTTCAACAAGACCGCTCCGTGAGGACGACTAAGAGGGGAGCGCCTAAGCTGAGTTATAGAGTTAAACCAATGTATTCGAGGTTGGGGGTCTCGTGATCTCTTACCACCACCATCTTTTGGAGGCGGTAAAATCGCGAGCCCCCCACCGCCATGCGAGGCGGTGGGGCGCATGTGGACCCCACCCGTGACCATACGGGCCCCCATTGACCCCCCGGGGAGGTGCATGAGAGCGCTGGTGACGACCTACGCCACGACACGAGTAGTCGAGTGCACGACCACGCACCTATGTACGCCCATGGAACTCGCGCGTAGACAAAGAAAATGCTACATAGTTTGAATTCAGGGCAAGCCCACTAGATACACACAGAAATGCCTTCGTCGCTGCCGCAGACAGCCATGTCAACACCACGTGTAAATATACACCAAACTCCACCGATTGTTACATTCTGATCTTCCATCTTACACTTTCCGATGGACACAGAAGCAGCACCCGCTGGCGACAATCCCACAGCCGGAAGCAAAGAAAGCCCGCACAAAAGCACCCGCACCGAGTGGAAAGATGATGCGCCCAAGCATCTCCCCGGCTTCCGCACCACGCAAGACAGGACGTCTCCCGCGGTCCGCAAAAGGTCAGGCACGGCCAAACCCGCGGCTATCGTCCCACGCGACCCACTTAAAAACCCCTTCCTCAGCGATGGTGCCTCCGCATTGTTGGCCGGCGACTTGATTCTGCCCACACCACGCCCAGTCTCCAAAGCTCCGCGCCGCAGCGGTAAAAACACCCAAGGTCAAGACACATCCCCCACTCCCTCTGGTCGCACGAAAAAGGTCGACACGGGCTACCCAAACACTACAGAGCGCAGTGATGACAACTACTACCCTGGGGCTCCAAATGAAGGTGCGTAGACACACCTCACCGTGCACATGCCGTGCTCATGACATGTGTACATCCAGACGATGACATGACCGACGTAAACGACAATGAGGACGAGTGGAGTGTCGCCCTCGCCCTCAGAGACCGAGCCAACACCGACCTCACGCAAAACACCACCCCCCTGCCCCCACGCCTTGACCTCGCTGCGCAGTTCGACATAGGGAAGAGTGCTACGTTCCCAGCCCCCCAAACCTTCGCCCCCGCTCTCGACCACGCCCCTACCCCATCCTTCACGTCGCTATCGTCAAGCTACGCTGCAGCCATTGCCGCCAACGCGTAGGCAGCCCCACGGCAGTGCAGGTATATATGCAGCAAAACCACACCACCATCCTGCCACAACACCAGGAGCCAGCGACGAGTGGGAACTCGAGCGACATGGATACCTCCCAGAGCCCCAACGCAAGCGGACCGCCCAAGAATGACGCTACGGGTACCTCAAAGAACCGCGATACACCCACCCCAAGGCACAACGACGCTGACGCAGACATCCCCCCCTTCACCCTCCCCTCCCTCACTGCGCACGCCGCCGAGAAGCCTGCCCACACCGAGCTCAACCCGCAAGGCAAGACCCTGGTGTGCCCGAGCACCCTCCCCCCCGCCGGCTCGCCCCCAAAATACTAGTTCAGTGCAGGGAACTGGGAAACACCCGTAATCACCCTGTACAAGCTCCTCCAGAACACGCTGGAGACTCTCCGCAAGGAAATTACGGAGAATCTGGACAAATACGTGATCGTCGTCGTCTTTGACGGCGGCCGCACCGCGAGAGCGAACCTAACCGACTTCGCAGAAGTCGTCCAGAACGCCCTCGCTGATGACGTCCCCGCTGACTCAATAGAGATGGTCGATGTCCCCCCGAGGATAAGAACTTCGGGGCGAACACTAACTCCAGCACATACGCCCCCCTTTGTTCTCGCGATATATGTCCCTGACACAGCTGTACGCACCCTCCTCCTCACAATAGTCACATGCCCCGTCGACAATGCACATGCCTTCCACCTCATCGCCCCCGATCCCACCGTCTTCCCATGGGTCATCGGCATCTGGGAGTGCGGCTCACCAGCAACCAATCCGGAAGTCCTCTGGGCCCTACGCGCCGCTATTTCCCTTCTACTGTGGGAAGACGCGGCCCTTGGTCAGCGTATCGACCAGCTTACGCAAGCCGCGGACACCCGGCCCCTCATTGAGCGCCGATACAAGCTGTCACGCTCTGTCGACCCCCGCTGGAACCCGCTCATGAAAGCGTGGGTGGTCTTTGCACGCCCATGCACGGCTGACACCAAATCATGGGATCGTTTCGTCGCCATGATCCACGGCCGAAACCTCCACCATGGCTGCTTCTCCTTCAAGCCCATGCTCGACCCTCTGCACCCCAAGATTGGCCCTATCTGCGTGGAATGCAAGAGCAGCACGCACTTCTCTCAGGGGTGCGGCTACACAAAAGACGGCAACCCCTTCTGGGGTCCACCGAATCAGATAAACCCGCTCAAAGAAGGGAAGCTCGCTCGCAAACCGGACAACCGTAGTGGCCAAGATACAAATCGCCCCGGGAACAACGGCGGCAGATACCGAAAAAATGCTGGCGGTGGATACCGCAACGGCGGAGGCGGTGGGGACCAACGCCGGGGAAGGACCTGATCCTGTGTCGTCACTCGGTAAAATTCCTAGTATTATTTACATTTGCATACACGTCATAATCCCCGCTCACGAAAATATATACCGTGTACTTAGTTACATTGGTATACCGATACACTGTCCAATTCTAACCACCGTACGGACAAACGAAAACGGTTACCTGGCTCTGGGGCCGGAAGAAGTTGTGCACGACCCGCACGCACCCCAAACCCGCCACATTTACTGACTGCTCGCAAGTGCAGGACAGGAAACGGGGGAGGGTCTTGCATGGTTAATGCAGACACATTGCAAAATGCGTCTGTATTGGCCATGCCGCAACGGCGGGGTTATTTAACCGGGGTCCGCCGGCCAGCAGTCCTGGCACGGTACCAGATGTCTCGCGTCTTCCCAAGAAATTCGTGGGCCATCCAGTACCAACCCCAAAGGTAGGATTCCCCGTTGAGACTTTAGCAGAGTCGAAACGGTTCCTTCTCACTTGCAGCACAATCCACAAACTATAATGAATCTCATTTTAACAGTGCTTACATTGACGGTACAGGTGCAGCCTTGTCAACGGTCGGAGGGAATGCAAGCTCCGCCACCGGCTGGCACCTTTCCAATGAAGACCGAACAACTGGAGGGGAAAGTGTGAGCAGCAGCCCGGAGACGAATCGGGTTGACCACGCCACCCTAACGGGAAGCGCTCACTCCCGACTAGTCAATGATGGATGACCGTTCACACAGCCTGCTGCTTATGACATGCAGGCAGACACAATGACCCACAGTGTCCAAACGCAGACCGCGTTAAGGCAGACCACGCCTTGGATTGACCATAATCCGTCTCATGACCCCGAGACCGCTAATGACCCCGAGCATGCTCACGACCCCGAGCCGCCTCATGACCCTGAGAGCAGTGTTTCCCTGGCCCAATGCACACAAACCAGACCGGAAAGAAAAATACTAAAGCCTCGGTCAAGATAGCAGCACTGAACATTAAAGGGAACGGCCACTCAAACATTTATCACCCGAAAAATAAATGGTGGCACATCTGGCAAATAATTCGTGAAAACAGACTTGGGGTGTTAATAACTAGTGAATCACACCTAAATGCCCAATACCGAGACACGATACACGTCCTATTCGGGAAAAAACTCCGAATCGAGATCTCTCCGGACCCAGATAATCCAACTGGCGCAAGAGGTGTCACCTTTGTTATCAGCCGCGACAAAGTTGAAATGGAGAACATCACAACCCGAGAAGTAATACCTGGGCGTGCAATGATTTTAGAAATTCAACAACACGACAACACACCTATGTCAATACTTGGTGTCTACGCCCCCAACACACCTTCTGAAAATGCAGAATTCTGGAGAAGAATCCAGAATTACTATGAAACACCCAAATGTGCGCAAACCCGACATGATGGGTGGAGATACGAACATCATCGAAGACCCCCTGGACAGGCTACCGTCGAGAGGAGACCCGGACAGCGCAGTCTCGGCTCTAGATGACCTCAAAATGTATTTAAACCTCGTAGACGGGTGGCGCGAAACAAACCCAACGACCCGTGCCTACACATACCATCAAATCCAAACGGGTTCGCAATCCAGAATTGACCGAATTTACATAAAGCGAAGCCTCTTCGAATACTCTTATGAATGGGGAATCAAAACAGTTGGGATCGAGACAGACCACCGGATGGTAACTATGAGACTAACCTGCGCAAAAGCACCAACAATCGGCCATGGCCGATGGGTATGGCCTGCGCACATCATTAAGGATAAGACACTAACAAAGTACATCCTTGAGAAAGGCTTAATCCTACAGGAAAATCTGGAAAAGGCACGAACCTGGGAAGCAAGGACACCAAACCCGGAATTCAACCCGCAGTCCCTTTGGGCGGGTTTCAAAGCTGACATAGGAAGGAAAGCACGTGAACGGGCAAAAATTGTAGTTCCAAGAATGACGAAAGAAATCACTGACCTAGAATCAAAACTTGACGATATCTTAAACAACCAGGACTTGAATCAGGAGGAAAGAGCTCTATCTGCTGCAGTACTCACTGAAAAACTGGTCCAGCTTGAGAAACAACGACACCGTGTGGCTAGACTGACTGCAAAAATAAGAAATAAACTTGAAGGTGAAATCATTGGGCGGTACTGGTCAAAAATCAACAAACCCTCCAAACCACGAGAAGTTATACACAGACTGAAAAAAGAACCTGAAGACCCAGAAGCTGAACCAATATACGAAACAGACTCCCAAAAGATGGCAACGATGGCACGGAACTACCATAATAGAATCCAATTTGACAGACGGAACACAGCTGCAGAGGAACGGGAAGAAAAAATACAAACGGTCCTGGGCCGTACGGCACGCAAGACAACACCCGAACAAAATGAAGAACTGAAAAAACAACTCACACAAATGGACGTGAAGAATGCACTGAAACTATCAGCAAACAATAAAGCCCCAGGACTGGACGGAATAACTTATGAAGTATGGAAAATCCTTGATGCACGTTATGAAATGGCAGTATCCCTCGAAAAACCCGCGTTTGACCTTCTCGGGGCCCTACAATCAGTATACAATGACATTGAAACCCACGGAATGGCACCAAAAACCAGGTTTGCAGAGAGTTGGATGTGCCCCCTCTACAAGAAGAACGATAGATCCGAAATTGCAAACTATAGACCCATATCACTGTTGAATACTGACTATAACAATATTCACCAAAGCGCTTACCATAAAGCTCGCGAGAGTAGCAGGGGACCTTATACATCCCAATCAAGCGGGGTTCGTACCGGGAAGACACATCTATGATCAAATTTGGCTCACAAAACGAGTCATAGAATTAGCGGAAGCATCGGAAGACCGGAATGGAGTGGTTGTTGCCCTGGACCAAGAAAAGGCATATGATAAAATAGAACATGAATATCTTTGGAGAGCACTAGAAAGCTTCGGAATCCCATTGGAGTTTATTGAAATAGTAAAATCCCTATATAGTGATGCACACACTATAGTTATGATAAATAGGGAGAGAAGCAAACACCCCTTCAAAGTCAGAAGAGGGGTACGCCAAGGAGACCCGCTGTCATGCCTATTATTTGACCTCGCAATCGAACCCTTAGCAGAATCCCTCAGAAAATCAAATCTAAACGGCTTCAAAATCAAAGGAAAAGACAAGAATCTCATAGCAGCACTCTTTGCCGACAACACAATGGTATACCTTGATGCCCAGGATGACTTCGGAACCCTCGTCAACATCCTTGAGGAATGGTGCATTGCATCAGGAGCGAAGTTTAATATTGGAAAAACAGAAATGATCCCAATTGGGTCCATAGAACACAGAGATCGTGTACGAGCAAACAGATTTATTAACGGACTAACCGGCACTCTAATTCCAGACCACATCAAGATTGCTGCCTGTTGTGATTAAGCTTTACGATAGCTTGTGCACACGACTGTTAGGTCAATGGTTACAATCCACTGGGGCTTTAGGTCCCAGTGCCTGGCTTATATACTGTACAAACTTGTATCTAGAATATTCTACTAGGTACTTCACTCTCGGGGTACATTAGTAATATATCAGTAAGCCTTACTCAGCCCTTCGGGCACTTCGGGCTCATATTACAACACTCCCCCTTGAGCCTGCAAGTGTCCGAAACATAAAAACAAAATTCTAGTCCTCTAGAATCCGCTGCGAACGAGCACGTAGCTTTGCCAACACATGGCCGCTCCCCCTGGAGCCGTTTCCGTTCAATCAGCCCGGCGTGATCCTAAAATGCATACCCATCCACCGCCACATGCGCGTTACTTCCCGCGCTCCGCCCTGATGGACAGTTCTTGGCGATGTGCCCCTTCTGATGGCATCTGTAGCACGTAAACGAGAACTTCTTCTTCGTGTGAGCCACCAATCCAACATTTCCGTCTTCCGGTGCTCCACCCCGCCTCTTCTCTTCATCCAACAGCGCGCCGGTTACATCTGCGACGGTTAGTTCGGCAGAAGTTGCTGTCAGTGTCGAGGCAATGCTTCCCCACGATGGGGATAGGTTATAGATCATCACGTCAACCTCATCCCGCGAGTCAATCTTAACTCCGATTGCTCGTAATGCCGAAGCCAGCCGCCCGATCCCTGACACATAGTCTTGGACAGGCTTATTGGTGTCATGCTCGAATGTGTAGAATTCGCGCTTGAGGGCAATCCGACTGGGGCGAGAATCTTTCTCGTAGATCTCTGCCAATTGCGCCCACGCTTCCACGCCATCCTTGCAACCTTCGATGTGCTGATACTGGCTCGGATCAATGGTGAGTCCGATGATCGTCAGAATCTCTTCGGATTCCTTGGCCTTGTCATCCGCCGCCCTAGCCTGCCGTCGAGTAGTCGAGGCTACGGAAGCCTCCGGCAAGCTATCTGTGCCCTGGCTCCGCGTGTCGATCCATTCCTGAATGATGGTCCACAAACCCGCTCGACGTAACACCATGGAAATGGCAAACTTCCAGTTCCCATGATTGCTGTTACCGGAGAGCTTCGGGACAGTGGAGAGAAGGGAATTGATGTTGTTAGAAGTCGACATGATCGGTGATGGAGATGAGGACGTGGCAGAAGATAAGTTGTGCACCAAGCCAGTGGATTGTGTTGTGATTAAGCTTTACGATAGCTTGTGCACACGACTGTTAGGTCAATGGTTACAATCCACTGGGGCTTTAGGTCCCAGTGCCTGGCTTATATACTGTACAAACTTGTATCTAGAATATTCTACTAGGTACTTCACTCTCGGGGTACATTAGTAATATATCAGTAAGCCTTACTCAGCCCTTCGGGCACTTCGGGCTCATATTACAACACTGCCGAAGGAGAGCCAATACGAACATTAGGGGCATGGGTTGGAAATGGAGTAAACCAAGTGGACACTTGGTCTAGAACCCTAGAAAAAATAGACACCGCCTGTCAGGGGAACCCCCGTTTCCAACCCCCGATCCTCCGATCGATCCTCCGATCCGACCCCCGGATCCTCCGATCCGACCCCCGGTCAGACCTCCGCTATCCTCCGACGTTCCCCCCGCCGAGCCAAACCCCATCTGGACGGATCCCCGCACTCCGCATGGCACTCCGCATGTGATCGTGCCCGGGATCACTGCCGTTCACTACGCCATCAACAAACCATGCGCAACCCGTAGTTAGCCCTAGCTGGTATATAGGCACGCACCTGGCCGGGGAATCCTTAGACTTTCTCCTCTTCGGATCCCCCCTGCCAGGTGCGCTTCTTCCTGTAGTAGTGTACTTCAATTGACTTCGGATCCCCCCTGCCAGGACTCTTGAGATATTTCGGGCCGCCAGGGTTGCCCTTACAGCAGGAGAAAGTCTCTAAGGGATTAACCGGTCAAGATTGCGAAGTTCGGCTTGGATAGCGACGATTCGGAAGACGATCTTCCGCAACCTCCGGATCCTCCGCAACCTCCGAATTCGAATCTTGCCCCCTCCTCCCCGTCCTCCGAAGCCGACATGGCCGATCCTACTTCCGCGACTTCCGCCGACATGGACCGCCTGTCCCGCATCGAAGAGACCGTCGCGCGCCTCGCAGCGCTAATTGAAAACACCGCACAATCTTCCTTTCCTGCCCCGGCCCCTTCCGATCCGGATCCGGTCGGAGGTCCAGGTCTTTTCGCAAACCTCAGCCCAGCCTCAAAATCGGTCCTCCGACCGAACCCTCCGTTTGTCTTCGACGGCGATCGCACGCAAGGTCGGGCCTTCCTACACGCTGTCAAGACTTACGTCCGGCTCATCCCGGAGGCCTTCCTCGAGAACGGGGAAACCTCCGAGGAGAAGGCCGTGAGATTCGCTATGTCCTTTATGGCGAAGGACTCGGCGCAGCGCTGGGCAGAGCGCATGGCCGGGAAACATCCGTTCCCACTCTCCACCTGGGATGCATTTGTCCGGGAATTCCGTCTCCGCTTCATCGAGGAGAACGAGCAGGACCATGCTCTCGCCAAGCTCGAGTCCCGGGGGTACTACATGGGTGCCCGGGACGTCTTCCGCTACACCGACGACTTCGAGGACCTCGTCGAGCTCGCCGGTTTCGAGGACCAGCTGGTGAAGGTCACCAAATACCGGACCGGCCTCACCCCCGCCATCAACCACGCGATCACCACGTCGAGCGATCCTCCGAGCCTCACGGATTATCCGGGCTGGCGCTCCCGTGCCTACCGCCAATACGAGGCACTGATCCGCGCACGAGCCGCCGGAGGATCATCGCAACCTCCGACGGGGGTTGTTCCCCGCCCCCGCCCGACCACGGTCGCCCCCGTCTCGGCAGTCGCTCAACCTCCGAGGTCGGCGGCTCCTCCGTTCCCACCTCCGGTCCCGATGGAGGTTGATCGGACCCGTGCCCGCGTGGTCCCACGCCGCACCTGCTTCCGCTGTGGCGATCCGGGACACCTTGCCCGAGACTGCACCACCCCGGTGGACATCCGCTCGGTGGACGTCCTCGATGAGGTGATCCGGCAGCTCAGCGGAGAATTGTTGGAAGAGCTTGCCGCCCGACTCGTAACCTCCGAGCCGGCGATGGCAAACCCCGAAGTGGAAGTGCCGGAGGATTTTGTCCCCCGCGACGAGTGAGCGGTGCGCCCTCGTTCGCGTCCTCCAATCGTTTTGCCTGTTTGTATCACGAGTCCGATAATAAAGTTGATTCAACAGTTGAAACGAGAGACGCACCCCCTGCTTCGAAAGGATTTCCGGAACCTCCGGAACTTCCGAAACCTCCGACGATCCCCCGAGTCCGCCGACCCGGCTGGGAACGTAGGCTTCCGAAACGCTACACGGTGGCGGCCACTCCTGGCTCTAACTCCCTCCATCTCCCGGTGGAGATTGAGTCGGTCGATAACGCTGTCAAACTCTCGCTCAAGGGTTTGGTCGACTGCGGCGCCACCTCGGAGTTTATCGACAAGGAGTATGCCATCTCCACCCAAATTCCGCTTCGTAAACTCTCGCAACCCATTCCCGTTTTCAATGTGGACGGGTCTCCGAACGAAGCTGGAGCGATCTCGGAAGTTGCGGATGTAGTCCTCCGGTACAAGGGGCATTCCGAACGAGTCCAGTTCGCAGTCACGCGCCTTGGTAAGCAGAAGCTCATCCTTGGGTATTCGTGGCTTCGGAAACATAACCCGGAGATTGACTGGGAGACGCGGGATGTCAAAATGACCCGCTGCCCCGCCTCCTGCGCTACCTGCCGCGACGAAGTCCGAAAGGAACGCCGCGAGGCCAAGGTCGTAGCTCAGATCCTCCGCTCCGTCCGCGCCGGCCCCTTCCCATCCATCTGCGTCGTCGACGCGGATGACCGAGAAGATGAGGACGACGACGACGACGATCCGGATCTTCCGGAGTTAACCCCCGACTCGGAGGATGACTCGGAGGATGAGGACGACCCGATCGAAGATGGCGACCGCATCTTCTATACGCGGTTCGGACCTTCGGAGGATATCCGGGCGACCTCCACCGTTTCCCAGAGGCTTGCGGAGGCTCACGCTAAAAACTCCGGACCTCCTCCGACGGAAGTTCCCGACTGGATTCGGGAGTTCGAGGATGTCTTCAATCGGGAATCCTTCGACTCTCTTCCGGAGCGTCGGACGTGGGACCATGCCATCGAACTCGTTCCCGATTCGAAGCCGGCAAACTGCAAGGTCTACCCGATCTCCCCCCTTGAACAGAAGGAGCTCGATGCCTTCATAGAGGAAGGGTTAGCCACCGGCCGAATCCGTCCGTCCAAGTCGCCCATGGCCTCGCCGGTCTTCTTTGTGAAGAAGAAGGACGGCGCTCTCCGGTTCGTCCAGGACTACCGGGCGTTGAATGCCATGACCGTGAAAAACCGGTACCCGCTCCCTTTGATCAATGACCTCATTAACCGGTTGAAAGGAGCTCGGTACTTCACGAAACTTGACGTCCGGTGGGGGTTTAACAACGTCCGGATCCGCGAGGGTGATGAATGGAAGGCGGCCTTCCGGACTAACCGGGGGTTGTTCGAACCCCTGGTGATGTACTTTGGCCTGACCAACTCCCCGGCGACCTTCCAGACCATGATGAACGACATCTTCCGAGACCTCATCTTGTCCGGAGATGTCATGGTCTACCTCGACGACATCCTTGTCGCCCACTCGGACCTCGCGCGCCACCGGAAGATCGTCTCGGAGGTTCTTCGGAGGTTGCGTGCGCACAAACTCTACCTCCGACCGGAAAAGTGCGAGTTCGAGAAGGCCTCGATCGAGTATCTCGGCGTGATCATCTCCCACAACCACGTCGAGATGGACCCCGTCAAGGTTGCGGGAGTTGCCGCCTGGCCGACCCCAGCGAACAAGAAGGACGTGCAGCAGTTCCTCGGCTTCACGAACTTCTACCGGAGGTTTGTTCGGGGGTTCTCGGATATTGCCCGGCCCCTCTTCGATCTCACAAAAAAGGGCATGCGGTGGTCCTGGGGAAGCCCGGAGGATGCGGCCTTCCAAGCTCTCAAGGACGCCGTAACCTCCGACCCGGTTCTTATCCTTCCGGACCCGTCCAAGCCGTACCGGCTTGAAGCAGACAGCTCCGACTTTGCCACCGGGGCTGTCCTGTCTCAGCCCGATGCCGACAGTAAGTGGCATCCGGTCGCGTTCTTCTCCAAGAGCTTGAACGAGGTCCAACGTAACTACGAAATCCACGACAAGGAGATGCTCGCGATCATCCGAGCCCTAGAGGAGTGGCGACACTTCCTCGAAGGCACGGAGCATCCGGTAGAGATCTGGACCGACCACAAGAACTTGGAGTACTTCCGTGAAGCGCGAACCCTCAACCGCCGGCAGGCTCGGTGGTCCCTCTACCTGTCCCGGTTCGACTTCGCCCTTCACCACAAACCCGGAAGTTCCATGGGTCGCCCGGACGCCCTCTCCCGTCGTCCGGATCACGGAGGTTCGGAGGATAATCGCGACGTCACCCTTCTCCGTCCCGAACTCTTCCATGTCCGTGCAATGGAAGGTCTCGTCGTCGCCGGCCCGGAGGTTCCGATCCTCCGAGACATCCGGAACGCGCTCTCTGGAGAGGCCGACCTCGAAGACCCCGTTGCCCGCGCCGCACGGGAGGTCCTCAAGGTCCGCGGCACCCGGTCCACCCGATCCTCCGAGTGGCATGTCGAGGGCGGGCTGCTCTACTTCCGAGGGAAGATAGTGGTCCCCCGAGATACTGACCTCCGGCGTCGGATAATGGAGCAGCACCATGATACGCGGATTGCCGGGCACGCTGGCCGTTTCAAGACGTTGGAGCTTGTCTCCCGGAACTACTGGTGGCCCCAGATGTCCCGACACGTCGGCCGTTACGTCGCCACCTGCGACCTGTGTTGCCGTACCAAGGCCCTCCGGAAACTTCCGATCGGAGAACTTCATCCGACGGAGGTTCCCCCCGAGCGCTGGCATACGGTCTCCGTCGACTTCATCGTCGAACTTCCGGAGGCCCACGGGTATAATGCGATCATGGTCGCGGCGGATGTTCTCGGTAAGCGGGCGCACTTCATGGAATGTCACACGCAGATCGATGCCGTGGGCTCCGCGCGCCTTTACTACCGGAACGTCTGGAGACACCACGGAACTCCCGTCCGCTACATCTCCGACCGAGGTCCGCAGTTCGTCGCGGAGTTCACTCGGGAGTTGTTCCGTCTCATCGGGATTCAACCGGCGACCTCCACCGCTTACCACCCGCAGACCGACGGGCAGACCGAGCGCATTAACCAGGAACTCGACCAATTCATCCGGCTTTTCACAAACTACAAGCAGGACGATTGGGACGAGCTCCTGCCAGCCGCGGAGTTTGCGTACAACAACCACATCCACTCGTCGACACAGCAGGTTCCGTTCATGACGGACACCGGTCGGCTCCCTCGGATGGGGTTCGAGCCGAACGGTCCACGCTCGCGACTGGAGGACGTGAACGACTTCCGAGATCGGATTGCCTCGGGGGTTTCGGAGGCCCAAGCCGCACTTGTCAAGGCCAAAGACGAGTACAAGCGGTACTACGACCGCCGACGAACCCCCGCACCGGAGATTAAGGTCGGAGATCGCGTGTGGCTTGACGCGTCAGATATCCATACCACACGCCCATCCCCGGGGCTTTCACATCGCCGGCTCGGACCCTTCCGTGTCTCGGAGGTTATCGGACGTGGCGCGTTCAAACTGGACCTTCCCCCACGCCTCTCCCGATTACATCCGGTGTTTCCCGTGGTGAAATTGGAGTTGGCGGAGGTTGACCCCTTCGGAGGTCGTCCGGGGTACGAGGAACCCCCGCCCGTACTTGCTGACGGAGCGGACAGCGAGTGGGAAGTGGAGGAAGTCCTGGACGCGAAAATGCGCTACCGAAGCCTCTGGTACTTTGTCCGGTTCAAAGGATATGACAACTCGCATGATCAATGGGTAAAACATTCGGACGTCTTCGCCCCTGATGCTATCGCGGAATTCTACCGCAAATACCCTGGGAAGCCCCGAGCCATCGCCGCTGCCACTTTCGACGCCCTTCCCTTCCAGGACCCCGCCACATCCTCCGCCCACATCCGAGCTGTGCGTCGAGGCGCCGCATTCCAAGGGGGGGTGATGTCAGGGGAACCCCCGTTTCCAACCCCCGATCCTCCGATCGATCCTCCGATCCGACCCCCGGATCCTCCGATCCGACCCCCGGTCAGACCTCCGCTATCCTCCGACGTTCCCCCCGCCGAGCCAAACCCCATCTGGACGGATCCCCGCACTCCGCATGGCACTCCGCATGTGATCGTGCCCGGGATCACTGCCGTTCACTACGCCATCAACAAACCATGCGCAACCCGTAGTTAGCCCTAGCTGGTATATAGGCACGCACCTGGCCGGGGAATCCTTAGACTTTCTCCTCTTCGGATCCCCCTGCCAGGTGCGCTTCTTCCTGTAGTAGTGTACTTCAATTGACTTCGGATCCCCCCTGCCAGGACTCTTGAGATATTTCGGGCCGCCAGGGTTGCCCTTACACCGCCCTGGAACAGTGGGAATTGGGTCACCCGACAATGGAAGGCAGGCGACTAATCATTCTCATGGTGGTTGGAGGAATGACTCAATATCTGGCCAAAGTTCAAGGCATGCCCACGGAAATTGAGGCACGTCTTGAGAAAGGATCAGAAGATTCTTGTGGGCGGAAAAAAACAGTGTGACAGTGAACAAAGAAACAGTCTACGCACCCACCGAGATAGGCGGTAGAAGCCTACTCGACATCATCACACGAAATGAAGCCATAACGGTAACATGGCTAAAATCCTATCTAAGCTTTGGTGATGACAGACCTCTCTGGAGCTTTGTTGCTGACGAAATTCTGGCCAAAGGAGCCCTCGCAGAAGACCTGAACATTGATGAGGCGCTCAGACGCAACATGTACCTACAATCCTGGAGGCCGAAAATAGCAGGTTCGAACCTCAGTGCGGACTTAAAACAAATGGTCAAAATTGGCGACAAATATGATGTGAGAATGGAAGCACTTGCCATATCCCGAGAAGCACAAAGGGAAGCCATCATCTGGAACCACGCAAAGTCCCATGCAACGAAGACCCTCTTCAGCAGTAACAAAGTAAATGAATGCTTGAAACTAAACCATAATATGATGTCCGTAGGTGATGCAGAAACCATAGCGAGGAAATCGGGCACTGCACGACACCAGACCAGAAAGGACTGTAAATGCAATGCCTGCAAAGAGGAAAGAACAAGATACAAATGCAAGGCACCACACAAAGGTTTCGCGAAGGCGAGAGAGATGCTGATGTCTTTAGACCCGAAATGAAATCCGCTGTTTCCGCACCCTGAGGACTGGGAAATAGAAGACCAGAGAACAATCACAGCTGATGCAGCCCAAAACACAAGCACTGATGCGGCGATTTTCAATAGCAAAGTGACACAAGAGACTCTGGCCGATACCTTCCGAATTTTCTGTGATGCAGAATTAACTGCCACGCTGCCGCCGACAAAGCTAGCCCCAGAACCCGACGAAGAACCCAACATTGTATACACTGACGGATCAGCAATAAATAACGGGCATGACAACACCCGGGCCGGAGCAGGAATCTTCTTTGGTGAGGGCGACACCCGCAACAGATCAATCAGAGTCCCCGAGGAATTAGAACCATCGAACCAAGTAGGGGAGATTATTGCTATTAAGGAGGCGATTGAAGGCTGCCCCCCCGATATTCCTATGACCATAATTAGTGACTCCAAATATGCGATAGATGGGCTCACCAAAAACCTCGAAAAGTGGGAGGACGAAGGGTTTCTGACCGTCTCAAATGGAGCCATCATGAAAGTAACTGTAGCACGGTTACGGGCAAGGAGAGCTAGGACGAGCATTGAATGGATAAAAGGCCACTCGGGAAATCCTGGAAACGAGGGTGCCGACAAACTGGCAGGCGATGGATGCCTGAAAAACATACCAGACCAGATCAACTTACAAATCCCGCGGAGACTGGTCCTACCCGGAGCCAAATTGAAGGCCATGTCCCAGTCCGTGGCCTACAAAATCATAAGACGAAGGAAAATGAACACCATTGCGTACTGAAATGCACTGGCAAGACCAAACACAATGAGAAATCTGAAACTTGCAAAGGGTGCAGCCATGAATATGGCGAATAATGCACCCACAACAGACAGGATATGGAACTCACTGAAAAACAAAGATATCTCGTGGAACATACATTTCTTCTTGTGGATGCTCACACACGATGCATACAAAGTCGGCCATTACTGGGAAAAGATTCCCAGAAGCGAGCACCAAGGAAAATGCAACTCATGTGGAGTAACTGAGTCGATGTCCCATATACTTACGCAATGCAGGGAACCAGGGCAAGAATTAATCTGGGACCTTGCAAGTGAACTATGGAACTTGAAAACGGGCTCCAATTTGCGACCCTCAGTAGGTGAGATAATAGCCTGCGCAACCATCAAGAAGTCAGATGCCGGTGAAAAAAGATTATCCAGAATCGTGATATCTGAGTCAGCACACCTAATCTGGAAGCTAAGGAACGAGAGAGTGATCCAAGCAAAAGGCCCAGCCTCGCAACGAGAAATAAAGAACAGATGGTGTGCAAGCATAAACAACAGGCTGGCCCAAGACTGTGCGATGACAGATGCTGTCAAATATGGAAAAAAGAGCATCCCAAAATCGGTCGTCGACAAAACCTGGAGTAAGGTATTGTGTGACGAAGACAGACTCCCTAAAGACTGGATGAGGGAGACCGGGTTTTAGTGGGTGTAGGCTAGACAGAGACAATGAAGATCTGGTGCGCCAGATCTGAGTCGATGAAGTCCAGCCTAATCCCCACACGAAGCGCAGCAAATTACGTGCGTCGGTGTGTTAATTAGCACATTTCCTCGGGCGGTTTATACTATCTGTCAGGCCGGGTTCTTAGTCCAAGGCCGCTATAATGGGGGAGGTCGAGACGACTTGGTCGGTCCACAAGGAGGGCAACAATGCCCCTCGAGGTATCCCGATCGTTCCGCAAAAAATATATATATTTGAGGTTCTTCTCGATAGGGAAGAACCTTATTGAGTGACTACTTATGTACAAAACATGCGGGCCGTACTACTAAGCTACAATGAGTCACCAGAACCCTTACCGAAGGCCGTTTAACCGGCCGACGATGCCGATGCTTCTAAATACGTATAGAAGGCGGTCTGTCGCATGTGGGTCTTGGTACAATAATATCCGTATATGTAATGGTCCGTATCAATCGCGAGAGGGAAGGTACACGTAACACCATGTTGAAGTTCGGGATCTATGCTTGGCGTTACGTGTACTTTCCTTCTTGCGATTGATACGGACCATTACATATACAGATATTATTGTACCAAGACCCACATGCGACAGACCGCCTTCTATACATATTTAGAAGCATCGGCATCGTCGGCCAGTTAAACGGCCTTCGGTAAGGGTTCTGGTGACTTATTGTAGCTTAGTAGTACGGCCCGCATGTTTTGTATATAAGTAGTCACTCGATAAGGTTCTTCCCTATCGAGAAGAACCTCGAATACATTGGTTTAACTCTATAACTCAGCTTAGGCGCTCACCACTTAGTCGTCCTCGTGGAGCAGTCTATTGACCAGCCTCGCTTATTCTAACACGCCAAGCATAGATCCCGAACTTCAACAGTGGGGGTGCGAGCGGGGTGCATCGCTTGCAGAGGATCGCAGCTGCTGCCCAGGAAACTCAAGTGGCAGCGGCATACCCAATGCGGGAAATGTGCCAAGCCAAATCCCACAAGGTTCTGCTTGACAGAACAGAGACAGCTGGTCTCGCACCACGCCGGCGCTGCCTGCTACTGTACAGGCATGGTCCACATCAAGACCGAGGGATCCGACAAGATTCAACTCCTCTGCAAATAGTAGGAGATCCAGCAGAGACTCTAACTGAACATCTGCATCTGGAGACGGTGATACTCCGCAGAGTATTCATAGAATGCAAATTCGACGACAAGATAGGAATACTGGCTGTGACCGACATGCACCTTTCAGCAGCACAGGCTGATGAAATACAACAAGATACTCCTCGGTAAGAGGATGACAGTCTTCAACTCAATAGATGTGGAACATCCCAACTCAAAGGGTGTCATTTTTGTACTGAATAACTGTTGAAGGTCCTTCTGGGAGTTCCCTTCACACTATAGGCAGAATAGCTCAGTTGGATAGAGCACCGGTACTAGAAACCAGGAAGTTGCGGGTTCAAATCCTGCTTCAGCCATTCTTTTGCAATTTAACAGCTGATCGTAGTGCGCGCAATCCCTGCGCCTTGGTGACGTCCTGTCTTTGATGGGACCAATGGGCCACTGATGGCAAGGGCATGCCGTGTGTGCTATTACCCGAGCAATAGCGATAATTATTAGCTCTTATCCACTGTAATTAGCGCTATCTATTACACTGTTATTGTGCCTGCTCTGTTCTACCCCAAAGGCGGCTACTTAGCGGTGGACACACACCTATCCTCCAATGCTAACTAGGACAGTTGTATGAGCTATATAGGTGGGCTGTTGTGAGATTTTTCTAATAGAAGCCAAATGGGGTATGGCATGGGGGGCTACATGTAACGAGGCTACATGTAACGAGCATCACAGCAAGACCCTGCACTTGTCTTGCTTCCCTCGTCCTAGCTCTAATGTCAACCTTCAGTGCAGACACTGCTGCTGTCAACAGCGAGCATACATGGTGGCTGCAGTGTGTGCAACATATCCGCTTGTGCCAAGTCTGTTAAAAGTGGGAACTCAGATGGTCTCAGATGGTAGCCGAAAAGGCAGATAGGGTCTCAGATGGGAGGTGAAAAGCCCAGATCCATTGCACACTAGGCTACTTATATACTGTGTATCAATAAGCAATCTGAGTAAGCATGAGTAATGCTCAGTAAGCACATTATAAGTAAGCAGAATGTAAGTAAGCAAAGATAAGTAAGCAAACACCGCCTTGTCTGAACCAAACAACAGAGTTCAACAAAGTCCCCAAAGTGGAAGTGTCCTAATCTTTCCTTTCTCTCATTGACTGACACTTTGGTCCGCTCAGGACACCACAGCCTTTTGAGTGGCTCGTGACACTGATGCATCTCCTTCCTGGCTCCTACTGCACACAAAACTTTGTTGCCCTGATCACAGAACCGCTTCCTGTTGCTGGGTAGGGTATTTCTTGGTTCACTATCTGCTCAGCACGCTCAGTGCTCATTGCAGACTGGCAGCTTTAACAATTTGGATGTCCCTGTCAATGACACAATCGCCTGCACCATCCAGTTCTATGAAGACTGTCTGAAGATGGTTACTTCCTAACAGATCATAGTGGATATTACTTTTTGGGAAAGTGTCTTGAAATGAAATCATAGCTGCAGACAATACAAGATGAGAGCCCAAGAAGGCAGGACAACAGACAAGAGCAAAACAAGACGAGAGAAAAACAAGAGCAAAGAACCAAAAACATGATAACCCAAGAACACAACAGGCACTGGCACAAGAGAACAAGACAAACCTGAGGCCACAGTGAAGAAAAACAGAAGGGCCAATGGCCATAGCCTGAGGAAAGCCACCAAGAGAATACAGCCACTGGGACATAACTGAGAGTGTGCCAAGGACCAGAGAAATCACCCCTGATACAGGGTATTGGTGACAATGGTGGTGGCAGAAAGGAAGAGCGGAGTGTTGAAGTTCGAAACTTATGCTTGACGTTACATGTACCTTCCTTCTTGTGATTGATACAGACCATTGTAGTATGGTCCACATGTCTTGTATATAAGTAGTCAGTCAGATCACTGAATAAGGGTGTTTCAGATGTGGGGGCCAAGAGAAGAGTTTTGGCCTTCCAAGTGCAATGGGAGGCATCTCAAAGAACATCAGCTTGGGTGAGGAATAGTCGTCATATTTCTCCCTCTATTCCCTAATCACCAGCTCAGAGTCATGTTAATGCTCCACATACTTCTGGTTCTTCATCCTGATCATCTGTGGAGCATCATCAGCATCCTAATGCCCAACATGGAGCTGTTATGCAGCCGCCCAATCAAAGACCCCAGAATACACAGGTAAGAGCACCATGTTTCAAATCTGATAAATTGTAAACCTGTTATCTAGTTCATACCTGCCTCTCATGATGACCTATGTGACTTTATTGCAGAATTCTGATGTGAATTTGACACATTTCGACAAGATGGACATACCTGATGTAGACCACCTGCAGTGCCTTCAGCTTCACGTAGACCCAGATCTCCTCATGCTGCATGCATTCCATGGAACTTCTCCATTTCCTGTTCTACCAAAAATACGAAGTGTAAAACCCAATCATCTACCAGCTGTAGATCTGCAGGTGGCAGTAAGTGAGCTTCTCAACAGAGATTGGTCCGAAAACACTTGCAAAAATTAATTCACAAAAATATCCAAATTGTCCCTGCTGTATCTCAAGAGGAGCGCCTCCAATATGAGCAGGAAGTCTTACTTCCTCACAATACCAACCTTGAAGCAACCTCAGAGGATTTCTTCTGTTTTGACATCCTTGGGACAGCCCATTCCCCATGGAATAATTCAGCTGCTCATGTATTTGCAGTCTTCACTATACATCAATTGTGCCTTCCAAACACAGTTGAAATGTTTCAGGCTTTACAACATGCTTCCAGCGCTCATCTTGAAACCATTATACAAAGATACAAACTGTCATTGAAGACAAGAATGAAGCAGTTACAAATCAAGATACATTCCCACTACCAAAACAGAAAATATCAGGTTCTCGTGTTCCTCTCCAATTTGCTTCTGTGACTGAAATATATCCAGGTCTTCCACCAGCGCCACTATCTAGCATATATGTTCAAGCCGTTACACAGACACATTGACATGTTAGAGTGTCTAGACATTGATGGGATGTCCAGTGATGAATCTGAGACAGAGAGTGTAAATGGGGAGCACCACACTCAGTATCAAATTCTAGCACCCTTATGGCGTGCCCGTGATATTGCTGCATGCGTACAGGTGTTTGATTCTCTTCATAACATTCTTAGAGTCTCTTGGCAACAACCACCACGTGGTCCTGATCGGCGTCTCGAAAATTTTCTTCGAGACTTGGGCATCGGGCGCGTAGTGGTCCTGGGCATTCGCGTTCAGTACATACCTACTAGAATACACAGCGGCTACGTGAACTATGAAAGACCTGAAGTGTAATGTCGCAGAACTCCAGGGGAACACCCCCAAATCAGCCGGCAATGGACCCGGTGTTAGAGAAAGAACTGCGCGGCCGCACAGCGAACTTGATAGCGCGCCCACAGTTAGTAGCGGCAGTCAACTCCTCAAGAGGCAACAAGATTCTGGACTTGGACACGGCTAGGCAGTACCTGGAAAACAGCGATATGATGACGAAGGGGGGGGCGCTTCACCCACGCCAAGCTTTTCACGACCTTAATGAAGGTCTCCTTGATGCCTCAGGCGACGCTAGGGAAGTTCGGTAACACACTGCGTGCGCTGGCGTACATGGGGGAGCAGATAGATGACCATGTGACGCGGGAGGTGGCGGATGCAACAGCTGATGCGGTGGGGGAAGCTATATCCCCCATTGTTGATGCAGTGGTTAAGAACCAGGAGAGCTTACAGAGAAAGGTGGAGAGGCTGTCGGGTACATTTTCCAATCTGTCTGTGGGGGTAGAGGCATCGAGGGACAAAATGCGCGCTTTGGAGGCGCAAGTGAAGGAGCTAAAGGGTGCAGTGGAAGCCGCAAGCGCGGCAACGTCGGCTGCAGCAGCGGAGGTGACGACTGCGGCCAAGGCGGTTCCGACAGGACCGAGATCATATGCGGTGGCAGCGGCGGCGACCACGCTGATGGCGGAGCAGGCGGGGCTGTTGGCGCGCGAGGTGCGCATGCGCAGACAGATTTTGGTGGACAAGCCGACGGATGCGGCGGTGAAAGCGCTGTCGGGACTGAGCGAGGTGGAGCTGAAGGAGAAGGCAAACCTGACGCTGGCTCTAATGACATCGAAGAGGGAGGGAGCAGCGTTTGTGGGGGCGAGGAAACTTCTGAACGGGGGAGTGGTCTTTGACTGCAAGGACGATGGCACTGCAGCCTGGATCAAGGGCGCCAAGGTTATGGTGGAGTTCATGGCCGCGTTGGGAGGGTCTTGTGTGTACAGGCCGTGACACGTTGAGCTAATAGCGGAGATGGTGCCAGTGGAGGTTAGAGTGGAGGATGCGGGGACGTGGCGCGTAGTGGAAGGAGACAGTGGCCTAGAGGACGGCGCAATAGTGGCGGCGCGATGGGTCAAAGCGCCTGAGTGGCGGGCTCCGAACCAGAAGGTGGCTCACCTGAAGGTGGAGTTTACAGACGCAGACGCGGCGAACCACGCAATCGACTACGGTCTCTTTTGGCACGGCAGAAATATTAAGGTGCGCAAGTCTGACGACGAGCCGCGCCGCTGCGTGAAGTGCCAGAAGTTCGATGGGCACTTAGCGTATGTGTGTAAGTCAGGGGTGGACGTCTGTGGATGCTGTGCGCAGAGCCACCGAATGGCGGACTGCCCAGTCATGGACTCGGGCACGATGAGGTACTCGAATTGTCAGGTGGATGGGCACGGGGCGGTTGATCGCTCGTGTCCGTTCTTCCAGAGGGAGGTGCAGAGGAAGAGGGAGAGGGATCCGACCGCGGGGTACCGTTATATCCCGACGGCGGACCCGAAGACGTGGGCTACGACGGCGGCGTCGCAGACCGGTGCGGATATGGGAATGACCTGGGGTGTAAGAGGCCAGGGAAGACTCGCAGGAGGATACATGGGTCAGGGGGGAGGTGCCCCGCTTGACTGGAGCCTGGACTTGGAGCCTGTGTTATATCCATGCACATTCGCCGACATCCTCCGACATCCTCCGACATCCGATCACCGAGTTATCGGACATTCATCGGACATTCATCGGTCACACGGGTTTTTACGCAGTGAAGGATTACTGAGCGTTTCCCGTTTATCCGTCTTCTTTCTTATTGTCTATTACTTCTTCAACTCCTTACGACTTATCGTTATTGTTATGTCTCTTGATCATCTTGATATTTCCTTATATGACTTAACAATTAGATACTTAGTATAAATATGCTTTCTACAAACATGTATTCTTCAGTTTGATTATTAACGTTGCTTGGCTATTCACCTCGCTCTAAGTCGACCTCCGATCTCCGTCGATCTTCCTATACTTCTGTCTTGTTGTCAGCCCAGATAGTAAGCACGCCCTTGTCTCCTGTGGCGCTTGCGTATCCTCCGATATCTGCCGGACCTCCGATTTCCGGCATCTCGTTCCCTGTCGTTCTTGGATATAACAGTATAATCAAACTCACCTACCTTGGCTGGCTCTATGGCTCAATCTTCTAATACTCCATTTTTAGGATCTCGTGCTGCAGATGAACCCCAGGAGGTTCCCCAGCGTCGGGCATCCCGATATTATGGTCAAATGGTTCCACTTTCCTCTCCCGACTATGTCCGCGACATGACCACAGGAGGAGGACGACCAATGTTCTCTTATCCGCACCCTCCAGAACACCCTCGGGCATTCCCACGTACTCCTCATCCTTCGGGACCCCAAGTATCTCGGGTCACCTACGGATCACCCATCCCTTTTGATGGACCCATCAGTCAAAATTTGGCTGATGTTCCGGAGGATACGGATATTGGACCCACCCGGTATCCTTTACGTCCACACTCCCTTCACGGTTCTGACCCTTCACCCTCACCTACTCCTGATCCCCGGGGCCGTTCACGAGCTCCATCCCGGGCACCTTCGGGGAATGGAGGAGGTCAACCGGATCCTCCTGTCGACCAGGAAGAACCTCCGGCCGGACCTTCAGGTCCGCCCGGAGATCCGGATGATGATGGTGATGATGGTGGAAATGGGGGCCGAGGTGGTCCACCACCCTCTCGGCGTCGCTCATTCAATCTTAGTCCTTCTCCGAGGCCAGCTCCCGATTACAGCGACCTTCTTGAACGGTTTGTAAACCGCTTTGAAGGAGCTATGTCATCCATCGCCGCTCGTTCTACTCCTTTACGGTCTGCGAAATCCAACCTCCGAAATCCCGATACTTTTGATGGATCTGATCCGGCAAAACTCCAATCTTTCCTCATGCAGTGCTATTTGCACTTTGCCGAACGAGGAGATGATTTTCGCACCGATGACGACAGGATTCTCTTTATCCTATCT
Source organism: Mycena capillaripes (assembly GCA_029204075.1). Classification (NCBI taxonomy): domain Eukaryota; kingdom Fungi; phylum Basidiomycota; class Agaricomycetes; order Agaricales; family Mycenaceae; genus Mycena; species Mycena capillaripes. The sequence goes on along the minus strand of JARHKZ010000011.1, from coordinate 2,199,185 downwards.
TACCTTCGGGGTACCACCGCAAAATGGTTCAAGCCCAACCTTTTCCGACCCGGAGGTCCGGAAGTTCCAAAATGAGACGGGAATTTTCCCCTCTTCATCAAAGAGCTGTCGGAAAATTTCGGACCTCAGGATCCCATCGGCGATGCGGAAGATCGCATCCGAATGCTTCGGATGAAATCGTCCGACCAGATTTCTACCTATATCCTCGAATTTGATCGCCTCTGTGCTCTCCTTGACTGGGGCAATGGTGCCCTTTGTCATGCCTTCTATGAAGGTCTTCCTCGTCGCATCAAGGACGAGATGGTCCGACACATTTACACCAACGATTTCGGAGGTGTTCGGGCCACTGCCCACCGCATTGATCAGCGGTACTGGCAGCGGGAGCACGAGAAAAGTCGCGAGGCTGAAATGCTCAAACTCTTTTCGGGTTCTGGTACCAGGGGATCGGGAAACTCCGGAAATGCTTCCGGGGGCAAAGGCAAAGGGAACCAATCCAATGCTACAAAACCTCCAACCAACACCACTTCCAATTCGAATCCTCCGAGGAACGGAAAATCTTCCGGACCATCGTCTTCTACTCCTGCCATGGGCTCCGGAGCAGCATCTACTTCTGCTGCTCCGAAGAATGCTCCGAAAACTCCGAAGCCTTACTCCGATAAACTCGGCAAGGATGGGAAGGTTAAAGCGGATGAGAAGGAAAGGCGGAAGCGGTTGAACCTCTGCACTTACTGCGGAGGTGCTGGTCACATGGCCAACGAGTGCAAGAAACGTCCGGAGAACACTCAAGGCAAGGCAGTTACTACTGCGCCTGCCTCCGAGACTTCTCCGACTACCGAGTCAAAAAAATAAGCAGCAGCTCGGAAACCTCCGCATCCGATCCGAGCTGTGTTGACTCCCGGGTGCTTCTCGAGGTTACTCTCAACGCTTCCACTCTTTCCCCTAATGCCCTTTAGGTCGATCTCTCCATCTCCGATCTCCGCCCGGAGGTTCCGGTCTCCGAGTCGGAGTCATGCACAACCATACTTCCTACTCTTGTACAACAACTTGCCGTGGGATTCAACTCTTGCTTGCGGGCACTTATTGACTCCGGATCATCTCACTGTTTTGTATCTTTGAAAGTCTGCGAATCTATGGGTTTTTCTCCGTATGCAGTTACGCCGGTTAGACTCCGGTATCTCGACGGCTCGTCATCCATCATTAATCGGCAGCTTCGTCTGCTTGTCTGCTTTCCCTCCGGTGAAATCCACCTTGTGGAATTTTACGTCACCTGTCTTGATTCTCCCTGTGATCTGGTTCTTGGATACTCCTGGCTCTGTCGCTTTAATCCGTTGATTAACTGGTTGAACGCCGAAATTACTTTCCACGCCACATCTTCTGGGAATTCAGTGTCGACACCTCCGGCAAATATGCTGGCTTTAGAATCGGTAGTCCCGGTTCGGGACAGGGCTTCTCCGACTCCGGCAATTCAGTCGGAGATTCGGCCGCCTACACCGAAACCCCCGACGTCTTCATCGCTCTCAGGTCCTTCGATGGACACCTCTGTCCCTTCTATGGGAATCTCCTCGGCGTCATCCGCGCCACCTCCGAGTCCTTCTATGGACATTCCAGAGGTCTCCGAACCTCGTCCGTTCACTTCTGCCCCTCTCGTGTCATTAGTCTCCGCCGCGGCATATAGCGCGATCATCCGAGACAAAAGTACAGTTCAATATACCTTGCGTGCATCAGCGGTAGATGATTTACATGGCCGATCCACATCCACCGAATCTCCGGACCTATCCTCCTTACCTCCGGAGTACCATGATTTCGCCGATGTGTTTTCCGAGAAGGAAGCCTACAACCTTCCTCCCCATCGGGAGTTCGATCTCAAAATCGAAACGGAAGAGGGTGAACTACCCCCGATCGGACACGTCTATTCGCTTTCCCTTGCCGAACTCGCCGTGCTACGGGAGTTTATTGACAAGAACTTGAAATCCGGATTCATATATCCGTCTAGTTCAAGTCACGGCGCTCCAATCCTTTTCGCTAAAAAGAAGGATGGTTCTCTCCGGCTAAGGCATACCACGAGTGCACTCGCGGGTAACTCGGATCCGTGACCACGGGTACCTGTGTTAAAAAATGTCAAACTCAGATCCGTATGAGTTTTTTCCCACGGATGACTCGCACCCGCGGGTCAAATACCTGTGAGTATGTGAGTACTTATGAGTTTGTGGGTACTTGTAGGTACTTCTGGGTACTTGCGAGTATATAGCCAGAAATCCAACAAATAATTAAATTACACAGACTATGTACTTTCAACATCAATTGGGTCCTCAGTTGTTTCACCATCCCTCCCTTTCGGCCGCCTGGATTTCTCTTTAAATGCTATGATTATATCATTAATTGGAAACGTGTCTGGAAGATTGCACCATGATCCCAAAACTGATGCTGCACGAGTGGATTCATCAGAGAGGGAATGGCACATTTTTGACACAGTCAAGCCTCCTCTGGAAAATGCGCGTTCAACATCAGTCGAAGTCGCTGATATAAGGGTCAGACACTTAGAGTCAAGGCAAAGTATGTGGAGAAAGATAATAAGGGGGCGAAGCTAATGGATGAGGAAGGATGTAGCAGATCAAATGTTTATTCTGGAAATTGCGGTCAGAGGCTGGGCAGACAGGGCCAAATCAATGACGTGAAGAGAGAAATGTTGAAGAACTTAAGGCGAAAGATGTCATAGTTATTTTACAAAGACGATGCAAAATATTGAAAAGTAGTGCAGCACCAGGAATTGAATGCTGGACCTGTTACATGATGTCAAAATGAACAAAGAAATGGATACAACCACTGAGCCATAATCCCAATAATACCTGCAGGTACTCATATGAGTATATTGGCTCATTAAAGTCATACTCAGATCCGGGAATGACCCGTGGGAATGAGTACCCAGATCCGCGGGTATACATACCCACGGGTTTTCCCACGAGTATACCTGTGGGGATCCACGGGTTACTCGCACTCGTGGTATGCCTTATCTCCGGCTTTGCGTTGATTATCGTGGGTTGAATCGAATCACGAAGAAGGATCGTTATCCACTTCCGTTGATCACCGATCTCCTGGACGCTCCCAGAAAGGCACGTATATACACCAAACTTGATCTCCAACACGCTTATCACCTCCTCCGCATTGCTCCGGGGGATGAGCCGAAAACTGCATTTCGCACTCGTTACGGATCTTACCAGTTCCGAGTCGTTCCGGAAGGCCTCACCAACGCTCCGGCGGCTTTCAACGCTTTCTTAATACTCTGTTCGCCGACTTGCTGGACGTCAACGTCATCGTCTATTTGGACGATATACTCATATACTCCGACAACCCTTCCCAGCACAAGGCTCACGTTCATGAAGTTCTCCGACGTCTCCGAGACGCCGGACTTTATTGCAAACTTCCGAAATGCGAGTTCAGCTTTACTACGTGCGAATATCTCGGCTACATTCTATCCCCCGATGGTTTCCGTATGGCTCCGGACAAAGTCGCAGCTATTACAGAATGGCCTACACCGCGAAAAGTCAAGGACATTCAATCATTCCTGGGCTTCGCCAATTTTTATCGGAGGTTCATATGGAACTATTCAGCGATTACAATTCCGCTCACTCGCCTCACGCGTTCTAATGTCCGATGGAATTGGTCGGAGGATTGCCAATCGGCTTTTGACAACTTGAAACGGGCATTCACGGAGGCACCGGTTCTTCACCACTGGATTCCGAATCGGCAAATTACCGTCGAAACAGACGCCTCCGACTACGCTGTCGCCTCTATTCTCTCGATTCTCGGAGATGACGGCGATATACATCCGGTCGCATTCCGAAGTCGATCTCTTGCGCCTTTGGAACTTAACTATGACACGCACGACAAGGAATTGCTCGCCATTTTCGACGCTTTTAAAATCTGGCGACATTATCTTGAAGGCTCCGCAACCCCCGTCGACATTGTCACCGACCACAAGAACCTGGAATACTTCGTGACGAGTAAGGTTCTCACTCGCCGCCAAGTCCGGTTCTCCGAGTACCTCTGCCATTTCAATATGGTGATCCGGTTCCGCCCCGGAAAACTCGGAGGAAAACCTGATGCTTTAACTAGACGATGGGACGTCTACCCTAAAGAGGGGGATAAAGCCTACGCTCAAGTTAATCCGCATAATTTTCGACCTATATTCTCGCAGGATCAGCTCTCCGCATCCCTACGGGCTACATTCCTCGAGGAGGTTGTCCTCCGATCCTCCGTCGTTTTGGATTTCGAAAAGCTCCACTCCGATATTCGCACTCAACTTAACGACGATCCTGCTGCAGTTGCTGGCATATCCGCTGCAACCTCCGGCAAATCTCCACGCTGGATTATTGATCCTAACGGACTTCTCCGTCATGACGAACAGATCTATGTTACACTTGTCAATGGAACTTCCGATGAGCTCCGAGTTCGTGTCTGTCAATATCACCACAATCACGTACTCTCGGGCCACTTCGGTCAAAATCGCACTCTTGCTGTCATCCGACGCGAGTATACTTGGCCGGAGATTCGGACATTCGTTCGGGATTTCTGTCTATCATGCATTTTATGCAAGCACAACAAGAAGCAACAGCACCGACCTTTCGGATTGCTGAAACCTCTTCCGGTTCCTACCCGTCCTTGGCACTCGATTTCTATGGACTTCATCGAGAAACTTCCGACATCCGGAGATTATGACGCAATCCTGGTAATAGTTGATCGCTCATCCAAACAGGTTATTCTCACACCCTGCGACATTCACATCACATCCCCCGGACTTGCTCGGTTGTTCCTCCTTCACGTCTTTTCTAAACACGGAGTTCCGTCACACGTCACATGCGACCGTGGCTCCGAATTCATTTCCTCTTTTTTCCGATCCCTCGGTGAACTCCTTAAAATGGAGATGCACTACACCTCTGGGTATCATCCGGAGGCCGACGGACAAACGGAATGGATGAATCAAACCGTGGAACAATATATTCGGATGTACTGTTCATATCAACAAGACGACTGGCATGAATTACTTCCGCTCGCCGAGTTCGCTCTTAACAACGCTCTGAACGCTTCCACTGGTGTTAGCCCTTTCTACGCAAACAAAGGCTATCATCCGGCAATTACTCTCCACCCGGAGATTAACGTCGCTAATACTTACGCTAAAGACTACGCCGTCGATCTTGATTCGCTCCATCAATACCTCCGAGAGCAGATCACCTACACCCAATCTCGGTATAAGGAAACTGCCGATCAAAAGCGATTACCCGATCCGGAATTCCAAATCGGCGACTTTGTCTTTGTATCCACTTGGTATATTCAAACTAAGCGACCAACTCCGAAATTCTCCGAGACTGCCTTAGGGCCTTACGAAGTCATCGGAAAACCATCCTCCGTTTCCTATACCATCCATCTTCCGAAGAATCTCCGACAAATTCATCCGGTTTTTCATGTTTCCCAGCTCGAGCCCCACACTCCGAATCCTTTCTCCGGTCGTGAGGAACCTCCTCCGGCTGCAGTTGAGATTGACGAAGAGGGCGAACACTTCAAGATCAAAGAAATTGTTGACTCGAAGATCGACCGCCGATTCAATGTCCGACTTCGGTATTTGGTCGAATGGCTGGGATATGAGAATACCGATGAGCAATATACCTGGGTCGCCGCTAATGACATTGACGCTCCGGAACATCTCGGCAATTTCCATCGCCGATATCCGGAGAAGCCCGGTCCTGCTTATTGAGCTTCTCCCTGACCTCCAATTCATTTGAATGCTTATTCACACCAAAATTCCAGAAAAAATATACATTTTATTTCATTCTCCAAGAAATTCAAGAAAAAATTACAAGTATATACATTTTATTTTCCGACTCAATCGTCCGACTTTGGCACATCCTCGGTAACGATCGGGGGCTCCGACATCTGCTTCCCCGCAACATCCTCCTCCACATCAGCATCAGGGTCGGCATTTTCTTCATCCTCCGAGTTCTTCAGCGAATCCACCTCCTCGTCGTCCGACTCCACCCGACGCTTCGCCCTTCCCTTACCCTTCGCCGGACGCTTGGCACAGATCTCCCGCAGATCATCCTCAATCTCCGAATCGGTGATTACGATCACCTCCGTATCTGCCGGTGGTGTGCGGCCGCGGGCCCTCCTAAAATCCTCCCCCCACGACTCACCCTCGTCCATCTTCTCCTCCTTCACCTTCGGTGAATCCTCTGCATCGTCTGACTTCTCCGATCCGCCGTCGGTATCCGCAAGTGCGTCAACCTCGGCGCGTTTCTTCTTCTTGTCCGCCTCTTCTTTCTCCTCGACGGTCAACCCCGATCCTCCTTGTCCACCCTCTCGGCGACGAAAATCCTCCGCGATTCGCCGAGACTCCGCCCTCGCGTCCTCCATCCACAACATTTCCTCTTCCGCCCCGCTCTGGAATCCGATCAGACCGGTGACAAACTGCGCAAGTCGTGAACTGCCCTCGGAGGTTCGGTGAACTTCGTCCCGAAGTTCCCGAACCAACCGACGCAGGTCGCGGTTCTCGTGCTCAACGTCCGCCAATCTCCGTTCGGCATCCGAAAGCCGCTCGGCTGCGCGATCGATGCGCGTGCGTGGGACGACGACCGGCGCGATTTCTTCGACCTCCGAGTCGGAGGATATAATCGCCGATTTTTTCTTGACGGCGGCTGGTTTCGACTTCTTCCTTCTTCGGTGCTTTCTTGACGCCGGGCCACAAACAGGCAGATTTCCGATTTCCGCTTTTTGCAAGCGTTGCACGCCAATCAAAGCAGACCGGGACCTGTCTTGCGCTTGGGGACAGCACCGGCAACCACCGTGATGCAGCAAGTAAATCCGTGGGCCGGCAATATTCGCAGGCTGGAAATAATTAGTACTCGGCTAATCACGCCGACTGCGATGCACCTTCGTCCCCAGGAAACTCTGTCACCTCCATCTCCGGCGGCTTATCCTCCGACACATCCTCCTCCGACGCCTCCCTCCTCCGACACCTCCCTCCTCTTTTCCTTCCGCTTCTTATCTTTCTCCGCCTTCCTCGCTCTATCCGCCATAATCCGCTTGTCCTCCCTCCTTCGCCGAACCTCCTCTGATGGCACGGAGGATCTAGTCTCCGATACCGGGACAACGTAGTCCCCTCGGCGGCGAGCGGGCGAAGGCGTACGGGTCGGCGGTGTGTACCGCGAAGGCACAACGGGCGCCAGCTCGGGCGGCGGAACGCGTGACGCGAGGAGCATCTCCATCATCCTCTTGTCACGCTCCGCCTGGGCCGCCGCTTGCTGCTGCATCATGGCAATGATGGCAGCCACGCCACTCCCATCCGCCGTATCGTCCGTCCTCCTCCTCTTCGACCCCCCCCCCACCCACTCCATCCTCCGTCGTCGACGTCTTGCGCTTCTCGGGGCGCTTGTCGTTGTTGTTGTTGTCCTTTCAGGGCGGCGGTGTCGTCATCGGAGATGGTGGTAGGAGGAAAGAAGAAAATTTTCTAAGTCAACAAGTCACATGACCTATATAGCACCAGGAAACGGCATCTCGGCTTTCGGCATCTCGGCCTCGGCCTTCTCGGGCTCGGATATTTCCAACTACCTTTATTTCTATATTCATGCACAAGTTGAACTCTCTGTTCCTTGAGGGCAAGGAACGTAAGAGGGGGATACTGTTATATCCGTGCACATTCGCCGACATCCTCCTACATCCTCCGATATCCGATCACTGAGTTATCGGACATTCATCGGACATTCATCGGTCACACGGGTTTTTACGCAGTGAAGGATTACTGAGTGTTTCCCGTTTATCCGTCTTCTTTCTTATTGTCTATTACTTCTTCAACTCCTTACGACTTATCGTTATTGTTATGTCTCTTGATCATCTTGATATTTCCTTATATGACTTAACAATTAGATACTTAGTATAAATATGCTTTCTACAAACATGTATTCTTCAGTTTGATTATTAACGTTGCTTGGCTATTCACCTCGCTCTAAGTCGACCTCCGATCTCCGTCGATCTTCCTATACTTCTGTCTTGTTGTCAGCCCAGATAGTAAGCACGCCCTTGTCTCCTGTGGCGCTTGCATATCCTCCGATATCCGCCGGACCTCCGATCTCCGGCATATCGTTCCCCGTCGTTCTTGGATATAACAGTCTGGACGGACGCGCACACCTGCAACGGGGGCGAACACATGGTCACGGGACGGCTTGTATCAGCGCCCGATCACGGGACGGCTTGTATCAGCGCCCGATCACGGATATGTTTCGGCCGAGTGGACAAGGATATGCCGGAGGAGGGGCAAGCATGGGGGGTGGAACTTCAGCGCAGCAACAGCAGGTCCCGGCCGCATCCGTGGGCGGCCCGCAATGAGTGCTATGGGGGGGGGAGACGTGCCGCCGCGGTGATTGCGGTTATGGCAGCAGAATCTGGATCGTGGACTTGACAACCAGCAGGAACTGATTAATGTTTTGTTGGGCGACATTTTTCACTTTGCAGTGCTGTAAGAGCCGTATATCGGCCCGGGGGCATGGACGAGAGCGGATGCGCAGTGGAGAGTGGTCTACCCAACGCAGCACGGGAAGGAGGGGAAGAGAACGAGAGCAGTGACGCTGGTGAACGTCTCACTGCCCACTGATTCCTGGTCGCAGATGCATGTGGAGTCGGCGGACATGGTGGCGATTGAGTTCCGGGGCACGTTCGGGACTCTACGCGTGGTCAACATTTACAATGACGGGGACCACGACGAGACCTTAAAGGCCCTGAGGGACTTTATGCGCGACGTGCGGAGACAGCCAACTCCAACGGGCCCGGTGTACTACCTGTGGCTAGGCGATTTCAATCGCCACAGTACACTTTGGGACGAGATTCGGAACTCTCACCTTTTTACAGCAGATGCGGAACGAGCAGTAGCGCCACTGTTACAGCTACTGGTGCAATATCGGATGAAGATACCCCTGCCGCAGGGAGTGCCGACTCTACGAGCAAAGCGCACCGGCAATCTGACGCGACCAGACAACATATTCTGCAGTGAGAATTTTCTTGATTTCTTCGTTTCTTGCAATGCCCACCCTGCCCGCACCCCGGGCACGACCGATCACTTCCCTGTCATCAGTGAGATTGACCTAGTCCCGCCAGTGAGGGTGAAGGAGAAGAGGTGGAATTGGAGGGCGGCAGACTGGGAGGTCATGATTGAGCTGCTCGAGCAGGAGTTAGCGCTGCTAGAGGACCTGGACGGGTTTGCGAGTCTAGACAAGGTCTTAGACATGCTGGAGAAGCTTGATAAGGCTATCTGGTGGTGCGTGGAGAAGGTGGTGCCAAAAAGCAAGATCAGCGCACGCTCGAAGAGGTGGTGGACCGCCGAGCTTGCGGCTCTTCGGAAGGAGAAGGAGAGGCTGTCGCGGCGATCTTACCGGCGACAGGATGTACTTAACAGCCCCGCACATGAAGAGTATCGCGTTGCACGTAATGCCTTCTCGGCGAGAGTGCGGGAGGCGAGGCGGCGGCACTGGATGGAATGGCTGGAGCAAATTGATGGGGCGGACGTTTGGACGGCGGGACAGCTGATGAAGGGGCCGGGGACGGATGGGGGTAGGACGCGAGTGCCGGATCTGAGGAGGAAAGGGCCGCGGGGGGAGGAGGTGGCGATGACAAACGGCCAGAAAAGCAGGTGGATGGTGGAGGAGTTTTATCCGGCAAGGGGTGCAGGAGCCTTGGACCCACCAGTGGACACGGTCTACCGAGAGCCATTGTGGAGGTATACACCCATTACTGAGACGATACTCAACCAGGTTATCAGCAAGATGAAGCCCTGGAAAGCCACGCGTTCGGGGACGTTCCCTAACTGCCTATACAAGTTCTGTGCAGCGCTCCTGGTACCGCATCTTTGCAAGATATACCGGGCGCTAGACATCTACGAGCATGAGCCAGAAGACTGGAAGCGCACCGAGACTATTGTCGGACGCAAGCCCGGAAAGCCGGATTATTCTATGGTCGGTGCACACCGGCCTCTTATTCTCTCGCACGGGCATGCACGGATACGCAATGCCGCGAAGACGTTCCTGGTGGCAGTCAACGCAGAGAGGTACAACATGCTGCCATCAAACCACTATGGAGGGCGTCCAGGGAGAACAGGTGTGGACATGGTGCAGGGCATTGTGAAAAAGGTCAAGGACGCATGGAGGAAAGGGAAGGTAGCAACCCTCTTGCTACGGGACGTGAAGGGGGCCTTCCCAAGCGCGATGATATCACGGGTGGTTCACAACATGAGAATGGCGGGTGTCCCAAAAGAACACACTGACTGGATGTTGCGCAGGTTTGAAGGACGTACAACGCAATTGGTCTTTGATGACTACATCTCAGAGCCGTTCCCCATCAAGGACGGCCTCGACCAAGGCGACCCACAATCTGTTATATGCTATCAGTTCTACAATGCACTGTTGGCACGCATCCACGACGACTCGGGGATATACATTGATGACTACCACATTCTAGCGATCGGGAAGAATCTAGTGGAGACAAGTGCAAAAGTGGTGGAGGTGGTGACAAAGGAGGGAGGGGCGGACGAATGGGGAGTGACACATAACAGCACCTTCAGGGCAGCAAAGGACCAGGTGTGCCATTTCTCTCGGAAGAGGATCCTGCAGGAGAGGCCCTTCGGTCAGAAGAGTGTTTGGGTGCCGGAGAGAAGGCCGAACCTGGTGATCAGTGGGAACGTCGTGAAACCGAGCAAGGCCGTAAAATTGGTAGGAATCTGGCTGGACGAGGGTTTGACATTCAAGGAGCAGGCGGCGGCGGCGGTTGCTAAGGGACAGGAATGGACGGTGAATTTCAGACGACTGATGCAAGTCGCGGGGGGAGTAGGAATGGCTTGCATCCGACAGCTCTACCTGGCCATCTGCGTCCCAAGGATGTTATATGGAGCGGAGGTGTGGCTAGCGCCGTTGCACCAACGAGTTCCGGGGGCAAACCGCAGGAAGGACGGCTGAGCGATGGTCAGGAAGCTCGCCTCAATTCAGCTACGTGCCGCGAGGTTGATGGTCGGCGGGATGTGTTCGTCCCCAGGAGATATGCTGAATGCGCATGCGGACCTACTCCCGATGAACCTGGTGATTGACAAGTTATTACAGAAAGCTGCTCTCCGATACGCGACCTTACCAGAGACCCACCCTGCACGGCGCTGTCGCCAACATCGCACGCTACGGACATGTCAAGAAACATCCCTCCCCACTACACTTTTTGATGACGGTGTATCGCGATGTACGGCAGCATCTAGTCAAAGAGATACCGGCGGTGAGAGTGAAGGCGAGCTGGGTGGCGCCCGTGGATGTACGCGTTGCTCCGACAAAGGAAGAGGCCAAAGAGCTGGCGATGGGCGAGACCGCGAGAGTGACACTGTTCTCGGATGGGTCACTCATTGACGGGATGGTCGGGGTGGCGGGGCTACTGTGCGTGGACGGCGTGGTGAAAAGGGCGAAGGGGGTACAGCTAGGGTCGGCGAGCCGGTACGGGGTATACAAGGCGGAGGGTGTCGGACAGGTTTTGGCGCTGGAATGCCTATGGGTGGAGGAGGAGGAACAGGTCGAAGGGATCGTACCTTTGGGCTTGGACAACACAGCGACGACGAGTTCCAAGCCTGGCGGAGGACGGTATATCTGGGACCTCTTCCACCATCGATTGACGGGGGTGAGAGAGAAACACCCAGGTGTACGCCTCCGCGTGGACTGGACTCCAGGCCATGTGGACATCCCAGGCAACGAAGCAGCCGACGAGGCAGCCAAACACGTGGCGCAGATGGGCAGCTACAGAGGCACCCCCCTACCCTACAGCAAGTCAGCACTGGCCCTTGCCCACACGAGGGTGCTGCAGACGGCGGCGAAGAAAGAGTGGAAGCGGTCCCGGCGCTATGCCCAGATCAGGGAAGTTGATGACACCATGCCTTCATCGAGTTTCCGCAAGTTGACCAGAACACTACCGCGGAAGCACGCCTCCCTTCTTTTTCAACTATGCTCGCACCACGCCCTGCTTGCCAAACATCTGCACCGCCTGAATAAGTCCACGCACCCCACATGCCCATGTTGCGGACTACACGACGAGACTGTCGACCACTTCCTACATTTCTGCAGCGCCCACGCACATGCACGACGGCAGCTACGCGTCGCTAACAGGAAAGCCGCCTTCTCAAAGCATCTGCTGGCCAACCCCAAACTCCTTCCCGACCTTTTCCTCTTCATCCAACACACTGGCCGGTTTCACTCTGTCTTCGGAGACTTCAAACCCCTAGAGCATCCCCCAGACAAGTAGACCCCGCAGGCTTATCCCTCTCAAATTTTTATTTTTTACTTACGGTATGACATGGACTCTACCCGACACCTACGCTACATGTAGCAGCCTTGGCCCTCTACCCCTGCGGATCTCCGCAACGCACTCGTATTGTCACAAGTCGCACACTTTTGAGTTGCACAATGTCCCGACTGGTTACTATACATACCACCGACCGGAACAGTAGACAGACTTATTTCTACCATATGCATTAGGCACAAAGGAAATAAAACGAGGATTCAAAAAAAAAAAAAAAGATTCTTAGAAGGAGTGGAGACACTTTTGCATCTCAGGGATCATTTCCTTGGTGCCGAAAAGTTGGACAAAGATGGAGCAGCAACCTCAAGTTCGTTCTAGGACTGCCAATTAATGTATATGATCAACAATGGATATCCCTGGATGCAAAAAGAAAGTATGATCTCAGACCATTGACAGAACATTATGATTTCAGCCATGACCCTGATATCATTGAGTGCGTATTGAATCTCCAGCTGGTTTCATTCTTTCTCATCAAATCATCTCTCTAGATTGGCTCTCCAATATGTGCAAGATAGATAGGATACACATTTTGTACTCAATTACCACAATTATTATCATGTCGAATCAGATCCCACAACCATTGGACTTCAGTGGCTGCCATTCCTCGGGGAGTAAGGTGCTCAATAAACTTATCCACATCTCTGCTATCAGCCCACAGTCTCTTGATTTCCTGAATAATTGTCTCTGTGTATCCATGGGCCTGTAAGTAGTAGCTTGCATGCTTTTCCAAGGTGTATGACTTGTATGTTGGATTAATTGTGGAGCCATAGACTGTATCAATAGTTCCAGTCAAGTCTCAGATGTGAGAATCCAATGAGCTTGAGGTGCTTTTGTGTAGGTTGTGCTGGAGTTGAATACATAGATGCAGATGAGTCTAGGAGCCAAGTCAGCAGTTGTGATTAAGCATATAGGATGAGTTACTCTTTGGATGATATAGCCCTAAATCCTTCATGTGTTGCAAATTGCCTCTTAGAACCATGTAAATCAATGCTTCTTTGATTGTTTCAAAGCGATGGTATTTGGCAAAATTGTTGTTGTGAACCTGAGCCTTCACATCTGGTTTACTGCATATTGTTAGATTTACAAGAAAATTAAAAGTCTGTTTGAATCCCACAAGTTTTGGACATAGATAACCTGTTCAGTTTTGCCCCGGTGAAACACTGGATACGGTTCGGTGCGTGAACTCAAATATAAAACCACAACAACTCTTTCAACCCAACTATACTGACCAGCAGTATTAACCCAACAACCAAATCCAACCAAAGTAAGTGCAGTGACCTATGCATTCTGTAGCATATGTGTTCGGGGGTTCACGTCGAAATATATGACGCTTGCAATCCAAGTAATAGCCTTCCAACAATAATCACAGTTTCTCTGAATCAACCGTTCCGTCCCAAAATCCATCACTAGTCCCGTTCCTTTCCGTATGAATCCGTTCTGTAAGTTTGTTCTGTTCTGTTCGTTTCATTCCAAAGATATCAACTGTTCCTTCACGGGGGAAACCCGGGCATAAATTGTTCTCTTCTAGTACTTTTTGCGCTCCTTATATACCCCTTGTTAGAATAAGCGAGGCCGGTCAAAAGACCGCTCCGCAAGGACGACTAAGAGGGGAGCGCCTAAGCTGAGTTATGGAGTTAAACCAATGTATTTGAGGTTCTTCTCAATAGAGAAGGACCTTATCGAGTGACTACTTATATACAAAACATGCGGGCCGTACTACTAAGCTACAATGAGTCACCGGAACCCTTACCGAAGGCCATTTAACCGGCCGACGATGCCGATGCTTCTAAATAGTATAGAAGGCGGTCTGTCGCATGTGGGTCTCGGTACAATAATATCTGTATATGTAATGGTCCGTATCAATCGTGAGAGGGAAGGTACACGTAATGCCAAGCATAGATCCCGAACTTCAACACCCCTACTGTTTGTCCTTACCAAATACCCTACTACAACTGTAAATTATGGTTCTAAATGTCTGGTCTCTAAGTTACGCCCTCCTTTTGAGCACATATCCTTCGTTCCCTGATGATACCCTTGACAACACTCTGCAAACCAGTGCATATCCATGCCTATTGCCCTAGTTTTGGGCAATGCCAGGCAGTACCAGGTTTCCGTGGCTACAGTTGCCTGTTGACACGCCCCTATGTGTCAAAACTTCACTACTGTCGCATCTGTACCGTGTTTGATCCAAAATTCGCAAACTGTCACGTGATCACGTGATCGTTTGCACTGCCCATTTTGACATTTGATCCCCGCTGTGCGCCACCGCTTGACATTTCTTTTGTGCACAGGTGAGCGGTGTTCATCACCTTTGTTGATTTACATGTTCCTGCCAACGCAGGGCCATTGTATCAAACTCCTCAAGTTGTCTCGGAATTTCCCAAGTCCTCGATAACTTCCTACTCCTCCGCCGCATTATAGCTTATTGATTTGTTTTTGCACATTTTCACAGTTGTAAATATCCCCCACCTATCACCGGTAAACAGCATAGAATGGTCCACTTGTTGCAAATATATCTGAAATCTGGCTGGAGTCTGCAATTTCTCTTGCAAACACATCAGGATGATCTTCTGCAGTGTTCAGGTTGAGCCATTTGAAAATCCCATGCAAATCCAATGCTGCCTTTGCTTCTGTAGCATTGGTGGATTTGATAATAATGGGCATTATTGGAGCATCTCTAGCACCACTTAAAAATGGGCTGCAATGATGTAAGTAACACAAAGCCTGAGTGGGACATACGGTTTAGCAACAACTCCGGGGTTGCTACCACCAAGAACCGTATAGACATAGTTATCGGCTGACATCAAGGAGCACGGAGGGTCCTGGGAATCCTGGAGATCAAGAAGTGTCACAAATCCCAAGAATCTAGGATCCAACTGTGATGGATTGCATCAGTTGTTACTCTTTTAGGAAAGTGATTTATTTCCTGTAATGGAAGGTCTGATACTGCCCACTTTGTTTGGTTTTTCAAATTTCCGGGGCCCGGAAATTTTGAATTTGCGACCCCAGGAAATATTAAGTACTTTTTCAGGAAATAATGTGTTTATTTGTTATTTCCGGGGTCTCCAAATACAGTCTTTCCATGGTCCTTGCACTTTCTGTGATCCTTGCATTTTATTTTTTTGTGGGCCCAGAGGGCAGATTTTTGCATAGTATTTGTTAGCGAATCTCTTTATATCATGCCCACACATTTCATGGATTTTTGTGGGATATCAAATCCTACCCCAAAACTCTGAAACCAGGCAATATTTGACTGACACAGCATGCTACATCATGAGCTGGACATGGAGGAATATGCAGACAGGCAGGAAATATCAGAAAATATCAAATTTCTCATAGAAAGAGGATGTCATAGCCCTGTTTGTGAAAAAATGCAAAGACCAATGATGCCAGAAAAATTAGCCAAGATGAATTGGTCACAAATGAGCTGAAGACAGCACTCTCTCCCAAATCTTTTTGCAGTATCATAATTTAGCTGTCCGTACAGTACCCCTACATCTTTCGTTTCAAGTTAGTAAGACACCGGGAAATCAGACTTTCCTCATGCAAGGACCATGGAATGACTTTAAAGCTTAAATTTTGAGGAGATGTAAAATATCCACATTATTTCCGGCCCCAGCAAATGATGTGAATTTAACCAGGAAATTATTAAATTCCTTCCAATTTCCGGTGCATTTCTGGTGCCCGGATTTGACAGTATGCACCCAGTGTGAAGCCGTCTCCGCCCACATGGACAAGCTCGAAAGTATCCTCAAGAGCCTTGCACAAAAAATTGACCCCTCCCTTGCCGGCCCGGCTCCGGACCCGGGTACAGGATTATTTCCCCCAGCCGTTCCCGGCTCAAAATTGGCCCTCCAGCCGAACCCCATTCATCTTTGACGGTGATTGGAAACAAGGCCAGACGTTCCTGCACGCCGTCCGGTCGTACATCCGGCTGCTGCCAGAGGCATTCCTTGAGGATGGTACCCCCTCCGAGGAGAAGGCGGTCCAGTTTGCCATGTCCTTCATGGCCAAGGACTCCGCATTGAATGGGCCAAGCGCCACACTGCCAAAACCACGTTCCCCTTCATGACCTGGGATGTGTTCGTCACAGAGTTTCAGCTCCAGTTTGTCAAGGAGAATGAGCAGGATCATGCGCTGTGCACCCTCGAGTCCCGGTTGTATCATATGGGTATGTGGGACGTCTTCCGGTACACCGAGGACCTCGTCAACCTCACCGGCTTCGAAGACCCGATCATAAAGGTCACGAAGTACCGGACCGATCTCAGCCTGGCAATTAATCTCGCCATCACCGGGTTGAGCGACCCTCCAGACCTGCGGGACTACCTGGCATGCCTCCGCGCGTACTGGCAGTACGAGTCACTGCTCTGGGCATGTGAGGCCTCTCGCGAGGTGACCGGTTCCGGTTGCCATCAACCGACCATGCGTTCGGGAACCCTCCTGGTCATGGTCACCTCCGTTCCGGCGCGTTTTAACATGCTGCAACCGAAGGTCACTGCTGCACTCACGCTTCTGCCCCTGGTCCCAATGGACGTAGACCAGACGCACACCCGTGGCACCCCATGCTGTGGTTGCTTCTGTTGCGGGGACCTGAACCACTTTGCCCTGGATTGCACCGCACTGGTTGACGTCTTGGACGAGGTCATCCGGCAACTCAGGGACAACTTGCTTGACAAGCTCATCACATGTCTGGCATTGACCGAGGTCGTTGCAGAACATGCTGCCGCCATCGAGCCGGAGGATTTTCCCTCCCATGCAGAGTGAGCGGTGCACCCTCTGTTGCATTCCCTAATCATTTCGCTGTCCTATGTAAGAAGTTTGACAATATATCTCTTGCATCCACCGAACCGATAGACACATCCCCTGGACCAGTTGAGATCCCGGTTGTTCCAGTCTCTCCAGTCATTCCGGCTGCACTGGAATCCCAATTGCCACCCCCTTACAGACGCCATGCCCCTGGAAGAAAGCCGCCTGGGAGCGCCACCTCCCGATACATTTTACCCTTGCTGCCACCTCGGAGAGCAGTAACTCCCTCCAGCTCCCTCTTGAGATTGAATCCACTACTGATACCGTGAAGCTTTCTCTCAATGGTTTGGTGGACTGCAGGGCAACTTCCGAGTTCATCAACACGGAGTATGCCGCTGAGCACAAAATCCCGGTCCGCCAGCTCTCACAGCCCATCCCAGTCTACAATGTGGATGGGTCCCCCAACGAGGTCAGCTTCATTCGGGATGTCGCAGACATGGTCCTTTGCTACAAGGGCCATAGTGAGTGCGCTCAATTCGCCGTCACCCGACTTGGGAAGGAGAAGCACATTCTCAGCTACTCCTGGCTTCGGAAGCATAACCCGGAGATTGATTGGGCCAACTGCGAGGTTAAGATGAGCCACTGCCCTACCGAATGCTGTGTGATCTGCGTTGCTGAGGCACGCACTGAGCGGAAACTCGCTAAGCTCCCCACTTGGATCCTCCGGCAGCTCTGGGCTGGTATGGTCCCTCAGATCTGCGTCATCGATACGGACAAATGTTCCGGTGAGGACGACGACGTAGACTTCGACAAGGACCTACTGGAACTCGGACCAGATGATGGGGAGGACTCTGATGACGAGGATGACTCTGTCGAGGGCGGGGATCGGGTTTTCTACACCCGGTTCTCCCCTCCGGAGGACATCCGGGCGACCAGTACCATTTCGCAACGACTGGCCAAAGCGCATGCTAAGAACTCTGTGCCCAGTAAGGAAGAAATTCCCGAGTGGGCACGTGAGTTCAAGGATGTCTTCAACCGAGAGTCCTTCGACTCGCTCCCGGAGCGCCCATCGTGGAACCACGCCATTGAGCTAATCCCGGATTTGAAGCTGGCTAACTGCAAGGTCTATCCAATCTCCCCCCTCGAGCAGCACAAGCTCGACACATTTATCGAGGAAGGGTTGGCCACCAGCCTGATCCGGCTGGCTAAATCCCCGATGGCATCTCCGGTCTTCTTTGTCAAGAAGAAGGATGGAGCGCTCCGGTCTGTATAGGACTACCGGGCGCTTAACACGATGACCATGAAGAACCGGTACCCCCTCCCTCTGATCAACCACCTTATCAATCATTTGAAAGGAGCCCGGCACTTCACAAAACTCGACGTCCGGTGGGGCTTCAACAACGTCCGGATCCGGGAAGGCGACAAGTGGAAAGTTGCGTTCCGGACAAACCGGGGGCTCTTTGAGCCACTGGTGATGTACTTTGGCTTGACCAACTCCCCTGCGACCTTCCAGACAATGATATCTTCCAGGATCTCACCTTGTCTGGCGATGTCATGGTATACCTCGACGATATTCTCATAGCGCACTCGGACCTCGCTCGGCACTGGGAAATTGTCTGGGAGGTCCTCCAGCGCCTCCAGGAGCATAAGCTCTACTTGCGACTAGAGAAGTGAGAGTTCGAGAAATCATCAATCAAGTACCTCAGGTTGATCATCTCGCACGACCACGTCGAGATGGACCCGGTCAAGGTCGCCGGTGTCGCCGCTCGGCCCACGCCAGAGAACAAGAAGGATGTGCAGCAGTTCCTTGGCTTCACGAACTTCTACCGGAGGTTCATCCGGGGTTTCTCCAACGTTACCTGGCTGCTCTTCAACCTCACGAAGAAGGGTTTGGTGTGGCTCTGGACTGAGAAGGAAGCCGCCGTGTTCCGGAACCTCAAGGATGTGGTGACCACCAATCCAGTCTTGATCCTTCTGGATGAGTTGCAACCTTACCGGGTGGAAGCGGACAGCTCTGACTTCGCATCCGGCGCCATCCTTTCCCAGCCCAGCACCGACGGGAAGTGGCACTCAGTTGCCTTTTTCTCTAAGAGCTTGAGTTCGGTCCAACACAACTACGAGATCCACGACAAGGAGATGCCCGTAATAGTCTGAGCTCTTGAGGAGTGGCGACACTTCCTTAAGGGCTCGCAGCACCCGGTCAAGATCTGGACCGACCACAAGAACTTGGAGTACTTCCAAAAGTCGCAGAACTTGAACCAGCGACAGGCGCAGTGGTCCCTGTACCTGTCCCGGTTCGACTTCACCCTGCACCACAAGCCCAGCCGCTCAATGGGTCGACCAGATGCACTTTCCCGGCGACCGGATCACAGCTCCGGTCAGGACAACAAGGACGTCACGCTCCTACACCCTGACCTGTTCCACGTCTGTGCTCTGGAAGGCATTGTTGTCGCCAATCTGTAAGTCCCGATTCTCTGGGACATCTGCGACACACTCTCGCACGAACCAGACCTCGAGGACCCCGTCACCCTTGCAGCTGGCAAGCTCCTCAAGGTTACGGGTCGCCGGTCCTGGTCTACCCGGTCGGACAAGTGGCATGTCGATGGCGGCCTGCTCTACTTCCGTGGCAAGATCGTTGTCCCCCGGGACAAAGACCTTTGCCGCTGGATCTTAGAGCAGCACCACGACACCCGGGTCGCCAGTCACGCTGGTCGCTTCAAGATGTTGGAGCTTGTCTCCCGGAACTACTGGTGGCTCCAGCTGTCCTGTCCCGTTGGCCGGTATGTCGCCACCTGCAATCTGTGCTGCTAGACCAAGGTACTCCAGTGTTATATCCAAGAACGACAGGGGGAAGACCGGAGATCGGAGGTTTGGCGGTTGATCAGAGGATATGCAAGTGCCACAGGAGACAAGGGCGTGCTTACTATCTGGGCTGACGACAAGACAGAAATATAGGAGGATCGTCAGAAGATTGGAGGTCGACTTAGAGCGAGGTGAATAGCCAAGCAACGTTGATAATCAAACTGAAGAATACATGGTTGTAGAAAGCATATTTATACTAAGTATCTAATCGTTAAGTCATATAAGAAAATATCAAGATGATCAAAGGACATAACAATAACGACCAGTCGTAAGGAGTTGAAGAAGTAAAAGACAATAAGAAAGAAGACGGATAAACGGGAAAGTCTCAGTAATCCTTCACTGCGTAAAAACCCGCATGACCGATGATTGTCCGAAGAGTATGCGTGAACTCTGGAGATCGGAGATCGGAGGATATCGGCGAATGTGCACGGATATAACATCCGGTTGGGGAGCTGCACCTGACCGAGATTCCTGAAGGGCGCTGGAGCACAGTCCCGGTTGACTTCATCGTTGAGCTCCCGGAGGCTTATGGGTACGACACAATCATGGTCGCAGTCAACGTCCTCGGTAAGCGTGCCCACTTCATGGAGTGTCACACCCAGATCAACGTGGTCAGCGCCGCCCGGTTGTACTACCGGAACGTCTGGAAGCTCCATGGCATGCCAGAGAAGTACATCTCCAACCGGGGTCCGCAATTTATTGCAGAGTTCACCACCGAGCTCTGGCGCCTTATTGGCGTCAAGCCCGCAACCTCCACGGCATACCACCCGCAGACCAAGCACATCAATCAGGAGATGGAACAGTTCATCCGCATCTTCACCAACTACATGCAGGATGACTGGGACGACCTCTCGCCGGCCACCAAATTCGCCTAAAACAACCACATCCACTCTTCCATGCAGCAGGTCCCGTTCATGACCGACACTGGCCGGCTCCCCCAGATGGGGTTTGAGCTGAACGGGCTGCATTCGAAGCTGGAGTTGGTAAACAAATTCCGCAACTGGATCGCTTCCGGTGTTTCCGAAGCCCGGTCCACGCTGGTCAAAGCCAAGGAGGAGTACAAGCGGTACTATGACCGCCGGTGCACCCCAAGAGGGGGTGATGTCAGGGGAGCCCCGTCCGAACCCATTCGACACCCTTCTGACCCTTCCAACCCTTCTGGTCGCCCTTCCAGATACCGGTCTACCAGAACCGGAACCGGAACCCGGCACGTGACCTGCCATCAGGGTGACCCCCGGGCACATTGCATGTGACCGAGCCTGGGACATCTGCTGATCACTCCGGTCACATGGTCCTAGTTAGTAGCTTACTTATACTCACGACCGGTGTGGGAATCCTCAGAGTTTCTTCTCTTTGGATCCCCCACGCCAGTCCCTGAGTACCTCGGGCCTTTGTGGTCCCCTTTACAGTGTCAGAGTTGTCGGTGTAGTGACAACTCCGTGATAAACATAGCCATAGTAAATCATACAGCATAGCAATATTGGATAAATGGGAAACACTCTGTAAATCTTCATTGCATAAAAACCCGAACCGAGAAGCCGATCGGGATCAATACCGGCATCATCAGCAGTTGCCAGCAAAAGCTGGCAAACCAGGAAACTCTGAAGGCTGATGCGCAGATATGACAGTATCCCCCTCTTAAGACCCTGAAAGGATAGAAATTGGTACGTATGTGAAACCTTTATCCAAAGGTTCAACTAACAAAACCAACTCCTGAAACTTTGTAGTGTGTTCGGGGGTTTGCGTGGCAGGAAACCACGAACACAAATTTGGAGTAAGGTGATTTTAAAAGATATTTGGTAAGGCTTAACTTGTCTTCTTCTTCAATGATCCAACCAACAATAATTTCCATACATCAAATCTGTCCTGTAAATCCAGTCCGTTTGTTCCCGTTGTTAAGCCCGTTCAACAATTCTGTTTAGTCCCGTAAACCGCTCCGTTAAATCTTTAGTGAGAGAGTGCGAGTGCGAGATCACAGGTGATAAACCTGGGTGTAGTATTCTGTTCCAATTACATCTTGTACTCCTTATATGCCCCTACTGTTTGCACTATCCAAACAACATGCTACAGGGTCAAGCTAGGACTTGAAACTCCTTGTTTCCAAGTTACCATACACCCAAGGTTTGTCTACTGGTTTCCTAGCAAATGTCTCGACAATTCCTCCAATCCATGGTGTTCCCATGCCTGTTCCCTTGGTTCTGAGGCAATACTGGGTGTCTCCATGTCTCAGATAGTTAAAGGCTATCGGTTTCCACGTCAACACATGTTGAAACATGTCTACCATGCTGAAACACGTCGACTGTGCGTTAGAGACGTGTTTTTGTCTCAAGTCGCGATAGAATCACGTGATCATGTGATCGCTTGCACTGCCTATTCTTGACATTTGATCCCTAGCCTGAGATGCATCACTACCCGAGATTTCTTGTGGTAAGTGGCACTGTCTGTCTCAACTGATTCTAGTATTCCGACCCACTCGTCGTCGCTTTTCAAACGCGGGAGTTTCAAATCCTCGGTAAGTTCTGGTACTTCCTGGTCTCCTCAGCTTTCAGTATGTTTTCACAATCGCAAAATCACCCCACCTATTATCTCCCTTTTTCATAACCTATGACTGTCCTCAGTCAACTCGTCTTGTTTACTTTTGCCTCCCACCAATGTGTGCCAAGAGCTCTATCTGGCTGATCTCTTTGATCGACGTGATCAGATCACTGGCTGGCTCATGCTGCAAGAGATCCTCCTAAAAGCTGTTGTGGGTCCTTATTCCTACTCTCCCTTTCTTGCTTCTGACCACCACCTCACTGACAAGTCCAGCAGCGTGGTCCCTCTTTTTAGTCCCTCCTCGTGCGCTGACTACCATGTCGCGCCGTCGTTGACAGCTTAGCTGACTTTTACGTCACCTACTGGACTTCCTCAATGCCCTGTGCCCTGCACAAAATTTTCTCTTTTGTCCATGCTCTCCTCTTTGTTTATCAGGTATGTTTGCAACTCCTCTGAGATGCCAGACATCTCCCAGATTATCCTTTTTAGTGTCCTTCTCCCGGGAGGCTTTTGCCTTCATGCGCCCTATTCTTCTGACAGCAAATTTGTTGTGACAAATTTGTACATCTTTGTACCATTATTCCTGCCCCTGCCTATTATTTGGCCTGTTGCACATTGTTTCAAGCACTGCCACATTTCCCCCATAAAATGCCGCCCAATGGCTGGCAATCTCTCAATGCCAATTTCCCCCAACTGTAACTAATTTCGTCTCCCTTCCTTGTCTATATTCATCCCAATTATGCCTTCCTCTTCATCTTGGTGTACAGAGATAAAGGATCACGAGGTTCAAAGGATAAAACATTCCAATACAAAAAACAAGTGAGATTTGAAGGATGTGAAAAACAGAAGAAGGACATATACATACCTGATGAAGATGATGAATGTCTTTTTTATCCCACCATGACTGAGGAGGATAGCTCAACTTATCATTGTTTCACGGTGTACAAATGAGTGGATAAGAAAGTGAAGCCGATGCCTACCACATTTCCTACAGACACAGACACTATGCGGTGTATTCCCGAAGACCCAGCCCTAACTCTGCCCGAATTACCCACACATCCTCCCATTTTCACGCCTACAGAATGTATAACTCAAGAGTGAATGGAGAGCCTGCAGATAAATAAGGATGGATTCTTAACTTCTGAGGAAGAGAAGCTCTTTCAGCACATAATTAAAACAAACCAAAAGGCATTAGCCTTTGTGGATGAAGAGCAAGGAACTTTAAAAGACACATATTTTTCACCTTATAAAATGGCTATGGTACCGCACCGACCCTGGGAGTATCAAAATATACCCATTCCATCGGGCCTACTGGAAAAGGTAATTGCAGTATTAAAACTCAAGATGGACACGGGAGTGTATGAACCTTGTCAATCTTCTTACCGGTCTCGATGGTTTTGTGTCCTCAAAAAAAATGGGAAGCTGCGCATAGTTCATGAACTTCAGCCGTTAAACAAGGTCTTGATCCGCGATGCAGGGATGCTCTCTATTGTAGATGATTTTGTATAAGGCTTTGCTGGGCGCCAGTGTTATACAGTGTTCAACTTATATTGG
This sequence comes from Mycena capillaripes, assembly GCA_029204075.1. Lineage (NCBI taxonomy): Eukaryota > Fungi > Basidiomycota > Agaricomycetes > Agaricales > Mycenaceae > Mycena > Mycena capillaripes. The sequence goes on along the minus strand of JARHKZ010000011.1, from coordinate 2,175,128 downwards.
GGATTTGTGGACACCGCTAGCAGAGACATGACCGCCTTCATGACACCCCTAGGATTGTTATGGATTACTGCTATGCCTACCGGATATACTAACTCACCTGCAGAATTTTAGTGGTGTATGGTATTTATTCTACAAGATGAAGTACCACATGTGGCAAATGTTTTTATTGACAATGTACCCATTAAAGGACCTGCAAGTGCCTATCTTGATGAAAACAGCATACCGGAATGCATACCTGAGAATTCAGAAATCCGGAGATTTATTTGGGAGCATGCTCAAGATGTTCATTGCATTATGCACAAAATCGAGTGTGCAGGAGCCACATTCTCTGGGTCAAAGACTCAGATATGTAGAAAAGAAGCGATAATTATTGGCCAGAAATGTTGACCAGAGGGACGTACACCAGATACAGATTGAGTTGAAAAAATATTAAACTGGCTGAACTTGAAAACACCTCAGGAAGTACGAAGATTCCTGGGATTATGCGGGACAGTTAGGATATGGATTAAGAATTATTCCAAGCTGGTCCGGCCCCTTACTGAACTTTACCGACAAGGAGTGGAGTTTATTTGGCATTTCAAACTATAAAAGAATTGGTCAGCTCGGCCCCGGCCCTAAGACCCATTGACTATACATCATCCAACACGGTGATAAGCAGGATATTGAACCACCCGTGAAATTGCTTGTTTTTGCGATTTTCATACTTACAATATCCTGTATATCGTGTTTCTACGGTATCAACTGGCTTTCCATAAGAGGCCAGTATCACCTGAGTAACGGGATAATGTTCCTGAGTAGTCAGGAGTGGCTCTGGCAAGTGCTCGCTCCAAAACATGTAGGAGACGGTGTAGCCCAACTAAACACATCAGTCGTATCACTGGTTTCCGCTGTTTCTGCTGTTTCCCAACATCAGATCAAGTGGTTTCCGATGTATCAAGCGTTTCAGTGTGGGTCATTGAGGAAAGCATGCCAAGCATAGTTGCAGTTGACATCGGAACTACCGTTCCGGCTGTTTCTAGTCAGCGGCTATGTCGGACATGAGTTCACGGGGATAATAACTACCGAGTCTTGTGATCGTCGATCTCAGAACCATAGCAGATACCAATGGGGATAGTCAACTCTAATTCCTGTCGGTCTCTTTTCATGGTTTCCTCAAAGTGGGGTATCGTTTGAAAGCTATAGACAAGGGCTACAAGGTCCGACTATACCGATTCAAGGGATACTTCAGGAACGGAAATTCCACAACTCAAGAAACACTTGGCAGTCACGGTTTCAAGTGCCCATCACAACGCCATGTGCAAGATATTACCAAGAAACGGTCGGAATGTACCCGGAATGACGAGTTTGAGCTCACCGACCACTGGGACACTTTGTATATTATATTGCTACACGGATACACGGAAAGAAGACGAATAAACGGACACTGTTACGTGTTTCTTTTATTGTCATAGTCATATCATCATTTGTATAAGTAGTCAGAGTAGTTTGGGGTACCACAGAACAGTTTCCTCTGGGAAGCCTCTGAGCGCAATTCGAGTTTCACAAGTCTTAGATACTTGGGAAGGGTGAATTCCGTAGAAACACAAGGAATAAGATTGGATTTTCACTTTCGACTCAACACTTTTACATGGATACGTGAGGGACTGGAACTGGTTACGTGAGGAACAGCTATGTGAGGGACTAGGCATTGGATTTGGATATTGGATTGGATTGGATTGGATTGGATACTGGGACTGGGATACTAGACTTGGACTTGACTGGGACTTGGGATTTGGATCGACAACACACTTTTGGAACACACTATCGACGCAGATCTTCGGGATACGCACTGGAAACTGTAGAAACATCACTGTTTCTTACGTTTCCTAAAACTTGGTTATCATATATCGGATCATCACCGTTCGAAACAGTTGTATCCTTTGGATCTTCAGTTTCGCTCGTATCGAAACACAGCATTTCGTACAACATTTACTTTGAACAATTGGCTTTCCCATCAACCTTTCTAAGGCTCTGAAACTAGGGGCTGACACTCGTCAGCTACCTTGGAAGTGTATCACAGCACCTATCTTGCATCTTTTCTGGTGTTGGTTGTGAATAGACTCGATCTATCTCGTCCAATATTGGTTTTGTTGTTTGGTTTTGGTTGTTTTGTGTGTTTCCACACTAGGTTCCGAGCCATCAACGGTTATCCTCTCGGTAGACTCAAGTCATGAGGCCACGGGAATGATTCTGTCACAATTAGATGATGAAGGGAGAAGAAGACCTGCCCAATACAGATCAATCCCCATTTCGGACCGAGAAAGCTGATATTCACAGCCTAAGTTGGAATTATTTGGTTTATACCGCGCATTGAGGCACTGGCGCTTGTATATAATTGGAGTCCACAAACTACAAGTGGAAGTGGATGCTCAATATATAGCAGGTATGTTAGACTCAGATTTGCAACCCAATGCAGTGGTTACTCCATGGGTGCAAGGGATTCTAATGTTCGACTTCGAAATGGTACATGTCCCAGGTGCATGGTTTCAAGGGCCTGATGCTCTATCCTGACGCCGTCCTAACATAGATGAACCAGTAGAAGAGGATGACGACAGTTGGCTTGATAATATCGCCCTGTTAACTCTCATTCCAAGTCATTCAATGCCCCCTACTCATGAAGTACCGCACAAATACCCAGCCAATCAATTACCCTCCTGTTTTCTTACTCGTGCTAGTATGGAACACCTGCTGATGGACATTCATCATTTTCTCAGAACCTTAGAAACACCACACATTGGAGACCTGCTGGCAAAGCACAGATTCTTGAACCAAGCAACCAAGTATTTTGTGGATGCTGAAACTAATTTCATGTACAAAAGAAATGGTGTTCATGCACCTTTGCCAGTAATATTCAGTCTCAAAAAACGACTGGACATTCTAACTCAAGCTCATGAGGATTTAGGTCACCAAAAACTGGAAGCCACTTACAAGACCTTATGCCGCAGAGTATACTGGCCCCATTTACGTGCAGACGTTCAGCACCACGTAAGTTCCTGCCATCAGTGCCCACTACAATTTTCAGAAAGGTTTACATCAATGTGATGTTCATGCCCAAAGCCCAAGGTTACAAATACATAATAGGGGCACGCGATGATTTGTCGGGAGTATGCAAAGCTCAGCCAATGAAGGTATGCACCACACGCACTCTATACCTTTTTTTCTGGTGATACATTTATTGGCGGTATGGGGTCCCTCTGCAGGTCACTACCGACAATGGGGTGGAAGTGTCACAAGCATTTGAATTACTGATGAACAAAATGGGCGTACCACAAGTAAAAATTTCTCCATACAACAAGCATGCCAATGGAGTGGTCGAACACGGCCATTTCACTTTACGAGAGGTGCTTGTTAAAGCTTGTCGGGGGCATATCAATCAATGGCCAGATTTGCTGTGCGAAGCTGTATTTGCAGACCGAATTACCTTCAGTAAGGTCACTGGATTTTCACCTTATCAGTTGTTACAAGCCACAGACCCTATCTTCCCCTTCGATCTGACGGAGGCCACTTTGTTGGTAGAAGGATTTCGCTCAGGACTTACCACCACAGAGCTATTACAGCAGATGTCAGTATCGAGGGCGCAGATTGGAAACTTTCTGTTTTCAGATGTTTTCACAGAATTGTCCATAACTCAATCAATTCTCCACCAATTTAGATAAAACGTAGATAGATCTGTTGGGCTAATTCATGTGCAATCTATATATTAAAGAAAAATGTTGTGGGAAGCTGACTAAAATGCTGACTAATATTAGCTAAGCTGACGTCACTCCGTGTTTCTCGCCGTGCTTTCCACCACTCCACTGATGACGTCACCCCGGTGTTTACCACCACTGAAGCCCAGGCCACTCTGCACCAGCAAGGCAGCCTCATGTTTTCAATACTGCTCTCTTCCTCCTGCCACCACCTTCCAGCCTCTGCTTCCTCACTAACTCTCTCAAAGCTGAACTTTCTATTTCTATTGCTCCTGCAGGTAACTTATCTCTGCTGCGACTTATATGCTTATGTAATACAATCAATTAATAACTCCTTTTCAATTGACAGGGATCTACATCACACTCCTTCAGTGGGACTTTGTGTAGACTATTTATATTAATATTTAATTTAAAGCTACTTATATTGATTCTGCTCAGGTTTTCATGTCTTTTCCCCCTGATACACCAAGTCATGGTCACCAGCGCAATACTGAGCGTAATCAGCGTGTCATAGGCAGTCCTGAGCAGCGTCATGTTCCAGCCCATGTTCCAGCCAGTGTACATGCTCCTCAGCATCAAATAGCTCCAGATCCTTTCAGTGGTCCCTCTCATAATGATACAAATCTACGTGATGTTGTATTTGAAGGACAGACACTGCGACTTACTCCAAATATGGCAAACATGCTCATGCAAAATCAAGATGTAGTTCCTCAAGCAGGCCCTCCTGTATGTTTTCTCTTTCCTACTGGAAAACTTATGAATTGATTCCTCGCAGAATCTTACACATTTGCCGGCAGACCTTCGTCAACGTGTAGCAGATTTACCACCATTGGTACCCACACGTGCACGTGGCCAACAACATGCTCCGCCCAATCCTGCAGGTCCTTCTGTATGTTTTCTGTTTCTCACTGAAAAATTATGAGTTGATTCCACTGCAGAATTATGCACATTTGCCGGCAGACCTTCGTCAACGTGTAGCAGATTTACCACCATTGGTACCTACACGTGCACGTGGCCAACAACATGCTCTGCCCAATCCTGCAGGTCCTTCTGTATGTTTTCTGTTTCCTACTGGAAAACTTATGAATTGATTCCATCGCAGAATTATGCACATTTGCCAGCAGACCTTCGTCAACGTGTAGCAGATTTACCACCTTTGATACCTGTACGCGCATATGGCCAACACCATGCTCCTCCCAATCCTGCACCTGTTCCTGTGCAGCAGCCTCCTCAAGTTCTTCAAGATGCAGACCTTCATCATCATGTAGTAGATTTACCACCTTTGGTACCTGGAAATGTACATGGTCACATGCTTTATGACCCGTGCCTTCAGCACGGCTGCTCGCCTATATATTAAAGAAATATGTGCGTGGGAAGCTGACTAATATTTGTAAGCAATTCCCACCAGAACCTTATGACGTCACCCTCTCTCCCCTGGCGAACCACACGGCCTCGCTGCGCTCGGCCAGCGGTTCACCTGTTCTCCAATCACCCCGGGGTTTGGGGCAGAGCCCCAACAAGCTGTTGCTCCTGCCGGAGGCCTGCTACGAGCGGAGCGAGGGGCCGTGCCAAAGGCACGGGGCATAAAGCTTGTTAGTGATGGAAAATAATCCAAGGAAATATTATGTATTGTGGGATCTGTGTTTTTGGGCTATTTTTGCACCCAATGCTATCTAGCATACCCAGAATGTGTCGCAGTGACCTAATATTTTGAGAGGGACACCATGTATACCTGAGCAAACATGTGACAGATCCAGATTCATATGAAACCACTGCATAAATGTAATCCATACAATATCTCTGAATGTCAAAACTGCCAGGTATATCCAAAGGAGATAGAGGGACTGTAATGAAATTATAGATAATTCTGGCTCTATCACATGTCTCCCTAGGTATACATTTTGTTCCTCTCGAAATATTAGGTCACTGGGACATGTTCTGAGCATGCTAGATGGCATTTGGCACGAAAACAGCCCCAAACCACAGATTACCTAAGACATAATATTTTCGTGAATTATTCTCTATCATTAATTGCGCACGAATTATCCTGACAGATCTATCTATGTTTCGTCCAAATTGGTGGAGAACTGCTTGAGTTGCAGGCAATTCTCTGAAAACACCTGAAAACAGAAACTTTCCGATCCGCGCCTTCGGTACTGACATCTGCTGTAACATTGCGGATACAACAGCTTCGAAAGCTTGATGCAGACATCAAACGAGCAGCAGCCACCCTCAAGGCCACCCGTTTTAAATCCAAGGAGCAGTTCAAAAAGAGGTTTATAGGAAAACTGCGAAAAGAAAGCTACAAGGCAGGAGAGTTAGTACTGATGAGAAATACCTGAGTAGAAACTAACCTAGATCGCAAAACCAAGCCACAATATTTAGGACCTTTCGAAGTCGAACATTGTATTATGGGTACAGTCTCTACATGAAGTCGAGCAAAAGACACGTGGAGGCTCGTACATTCTAAGTGAGCTTGACGGGACTCCATACCCACAGAACAACATAGCTGTGTTCTGTCTTCTGCCGTACATTACCTGTGACCACTGGTTCATGAAGACTGGATGGCTGGGAGACGACAATGACCCAGGTCGTAATGAAGAGGAAGAATAGATGATTCATTAGATCACGACACAAGTGTCTCAAAACCAATGGCAACAAAAATATATATTTAGACCAAGGCACGTCTTCCTTCCACCATAACTCTCCCATGGGGCGACAACTTTATTCTTTGGTCTTAAAAGAAGAAGGACAAAGATACCAGGCGGCAGTTAAGAATCCATTGGGATATGCTGCACGTGAATTCGACTCACCCACTCCGATCCCTAGTATCCTGGGCCAGGCAACAATTTGATTCTACAGCCGCATGAGCAGTCGAAGAAATTCCCGATGAAAGCACGCCAGCGCGATCTGAATCCCCAGTAATATTCATTGAACCTCCTGGCCAGACCTCCAATAATTTCGAAATAAATTTGATGATATGCGAGCCCCAAAACGTACAACGGCAAGCTTTAGGCTGGGTGCCTCCGATATCCTACCTTTGATACACCATCTCCCCAGACCTCACGCCTCCCATGACCCCTGCTCCTCCGCTTCTACCTGCCCCAACCATCAGGCTCAACCCAAACAGTGGATGTCCATCCGCAAGAAGCACAGCTCCCTCTCTCTCAGTCAATCTGCTTGAATCAGACCAACCTGATCCTATCATAGTTTGCATCATGGGCCTGTAAGGGCAACCATGAAGGCCCGAGGTACTCAGGGACTGACGTGGGGGGTCCAAAGGTTAATTGACAGTAGCTAAATATACAGAGAAGCATACCTGACGTGGGGGGTCCAAAGAGAAGAAACTCTGAGGATTCCCACGTCAGCCGTGGGTATAAGTAAGCTACTAGCTAAGACCATGTGACCGGAGTGATCGGCAGATGTCCCGGGCTCGGTCACATGCGAGGTGCCATCGGGGGTCCCCCTGGCGGGTCACGTGCCGGCTTCCGGTACCGGTTCCGGTAGGCCGGTGACCGGGAGAGCGACCGGAAGGACCGGAAGGGCTCTGAATGGGGGTCGGGATGGGGGTTCCCCTGACATCACCCCCCCTTGGAATGTGGCGCCCCGACGCATAGACCGGATGCGAAAGGAGGGATCCCGGAAGGGCAGGGAGTCGAAGGCGGCGACGGCAATGGTGCGTGGTTTGGCTGGGTATTTCCGGTAGAACTCGGCGACAGCTTCCGGGGCGAAGAGGTCGGAGTGCTTGACCCATTGATTGTGCGAGTCGTCGTACCCTTTGAAGCGCACCATGAAGTAGAGCGACTTCCAGCGCACCTTTGCATCAAGGATCTCTTCGACTTCCCATTCCAGAGCATCACCGGGTGCGTCCGGGAGGACCGGGGCCGGCTCGTCGTAGCCGGGCGGTCCCTCGAAAGGGTCGTCTTCCGCGAGTTCCAACTTCACGACCGGAAAGACCGGGTGGAGCCGGGAGAGCCGGGGCGGGAGTTCCAGCTTGTACGCACCCCGACCAACGACTTTGATGACCTTGAAGGGGCCAAGCCGTCGGTGCGAGAGACCGGGGGACAGCCGGGTTGTCTGGATGTCCGACGCGTCGAGCCAGACCCGGTCGCCTACCTTGATCTCTGGTGCGGGGGTGCGCCGGCGGTCGTAGTACCGCTTGTACTCCTCTTTGGCCTTGACCAGCGCGGATCGGGCTTCGGAAACGCTGGAGGCGATCCGGTCGCGGAATTCGTTTACCGACTCAAGTTTCGAACGCAGCCTGTTCGGCTCGAACCCCATCCGGGGGAGCCGGCCGGTGTCGGTCATGAACGGGACTTGCTGCGTGGAAGAGTGGATGTGGTTGTTGTAGGCGAATTCGGCGGCCGGCAAGAGGTCGTCCCAGTCATCCTGCATGTAGTTGGTGAAGATGCGGATAAACTGTTCCATCTCTTGATTGACGCATTCGGTCTGGCCGTCAGTCTGCGGGTGGTATGCCGTGGAGGTCGCGGGCTTGACGCCGATAAGGCGCCAGAGCTCGGTGGTGAACTCCGCAATAAATTGCGGACCCCGGTCAGAGATGTACTTTTCCGGCGCACCATGGAGCTTCCAGACGTTCCGGTAGTACAACCGGGCGGCGCCGATCACGTCGATCTGGGTGTGACACTCCATAAAGTGGGTGCGCTTACCAGGGACATCGACCACGACCATGATCGCGTCGTACCCGTGGGCCTCCGGGAGCTCGACGACGAAGTCGACCGAGACTGTGCTCCAGCGATCTTCGGGAACCTCGGTCGGGTGCAGCTCCCCGACCGGAAGCTTCCGGAGTGCCTTGGTCCGGCAGCACAGACCGCAGGTGGCGACGTACCGGCCGACGTGACGGGACAGCTGGGGCCACCAGTAGTTCCGGGAGACAAGCTCCAACGTCTTGAAGCGGCCGGCATGACCAGCGACCCGGGTGTCATGGTGCTGCTCCAAGATCCGGCGGCGAAGGTCCTTGTCCCGGGGGACAACAATCTTGCCGCGGAAGTAGAGCAGGCCGGCGTCGACGTGCCACTCGTCCGACCGGGTAGACCGGGACCGGCGGCCCGGAACCTTGAGAAGCTCGTGAGCCGCAAGGGCGACGGGATCCTCAAGGTCTGGTTCGTGCGAGAGTGCGTCACGGATGTCCCGGAGGATCGGGATTTCCGGACCGGCGACGACGACACCTTCCAGGGCGCGCATGTGGAACAGATCGGGGCGTAGGAGCGTGACATCCTCGTTATCCCGACCGGAACTGTGGTCCGGTCGCCGGGAAAGCGCGTCCGGTCGACCCATCACGCGGCCGGGCTTGTGATGCAGGGTGAAGTCGAACCGGGACAGGTACAGGGACCACCGCGCCTGCTGCCGGTTCAAGTTCTGCGACTTCCGGAAGTACTCCAGGTTCTTGTGATCGGTCCAGATCTCAACCGGGTGCTGCGACCCTTCGAGGAAGTGTCGCCACTCCTCGAGGGCTCGGACGATTGCAAGCATCTCCTTGTCGTGGATCTCGTAATTGCGCTGGACCGAACTCAAGCTCTTGGAGAAGAAGGCGACCGGATGCCACTTCTGGTCCACGCCCGGCTGAGAGAGAACGGCACCGGATGCGAAGTCCGAGCTGTCTGCTTCCACCCGGTAAGGTTGCGACTCGTCCGGAAGGATCAGGACCGGGTCGGTGGTCACCGCATCCTTGAGGTTCCGGAACGCGGCGGCCTCCTTCTCGGTCCAGAGCCACACCAAGCCCTTCTTTGTGAGGTCGAAGAGCGGCCGGGCGACGTCGGAGAACCCCCAGATGAACCGGCGGTAGAAGTTCGTGAAGCCGAGGAACTGCTGCACGTCCTTCTTGTTCTCCGGCACCGGCCAAGCGGCGACGCCGGCGACCTTGACCGGATCCATCTCGACGTGGTCGTGTGAGATGATCACCCCGAGGTACTCGATCGACGATTTCCCGAACTCGCACTTCTCCGGTCGCAAGTAGAGCTTATGCTCCCGGAGCCGCCGGAGAACCTCCCGGACGATTTCTCGATGCCGGGCGAGGTCCGAGTGTGCGATGAGAATATCGTCGAGGTATACCATGACGTCGCCGGACAAGATGAGATCTTGGAAGATGTCGTTCATCATTGTCTGGAAGGTCGCGGGGAGTTGGTCAGGCCGAAGTACATCACCAGCGGCTCGAAGAGTCCCCGGTTCGTCTGGAATGCGGCCTTCCACTCGTCGCCTTCCCGGATGTGGACGTTGTTGAAGCCCCACCGAACGTCGAGTTTCGTGAAGTACCGGGCTCCCTTCAAACGATTAATAAGGTCGTTGATGAGAGGGAGGGGGTACCGGTTCTTCACAGTCATCGCGTTAAGCGCCCGGTAGTCCTGTACGAACCGGAGCGCTCCATCCTTCTTCTTGACGAAGAAGACCGGGGATGCCATCGGGGATTTCGAAGGCCGGATCCGGCCGGTCGTCAACCCCTCCTCAATAAACGCGTCGAGCTCGCGTTGCTCGAGGGGGAGATGGGGTAGACCTTGCAGTTGGCCGGTTTCGAATCCGGAACGAGCTCGATGGCGTGGTCCCACGACCGGCGCTCCGGAAGTGAGTCGAACGACTCCCGGTTGAAGACATCTTCGAATTCTTGGGCCCACTCGGGAATTTCTTCCGTACTGGGCGCGGAGTTCTTAGCATGCGCTTCGGCCAGCCGCTGCGAGACGGTACCGGTCGCTCGGATGTCCTCCGGAGGGGAGAACCGGGTGTAGAAAACCCGATCACCTTCCTCAACGGAGTCATCCTCGTCGTCCGAATCTTCCCCGTCGTCCGGTCCGAGTTCCGGTAGGTCCTCGTCGAACTCTTTGTCATCGTCCTCGCTGGAGCGTTTGTCCGTGTCGACGACACATATCCGGGGAACCGGGCCGGACCGGAGCTGCCGGAGGATCCGAGCGGAGACCTTGGCAAGCTTCCGGTCGGCACGCGCCTCGGCGACACAGGTAGCACAGCACCCAGTAGAGCAGCGGCTCATTTTAACCTCGCGTTGGGCCCAATCGATTTCCGGGTTGTGCTTCCGGAGCCAGGAGTAGCCTAGGATGAGCTTCTCCTTCCCGAGGCGGGTGACAGCGAACTGAGCACGCTCGCTATGGTTTTTGTAGCGAAGGACCACATCCGCGACCTCCCGAATGAAGCCGGCCTCGTTGGGAGAGCCGTCCACATTGTAAACCGGGATGGGCTGTGAGAGCCGGCGGACCGGGATCTTGTGCTCGGCGGCGTACTCCGTGTCGATAAACTCGGAAGTAGCCCCGCAGTCCACCAAGCCGCTGAGCGAAAGCTTCACAGCGTCGGTGGTGGATTCAATCTCGAGAGGAAGCCGGAGGGAGTTACTGCTCTCCGAGGTGGCGGCAAGGGTAAAGTGTATCGGGAGGCGGCGCTCCCAGGCAGTTTTCTTTTGGGGGCGCGGCGTCCGCGGGAGAGGTGGCCGGGGTTCCGGCTCGACCGGAGGGACCGGAACGACCGGAACGACCGGAACGACCGGAACGACCGGAACGACCGGAACGACCGGAACGACCGGAACGACCGGAACGACCGGAGTCTCGATCGGTCTAGGGGGTGCGTCTATCGGTTCGGTGGATGCAAGAGATATATTGTCACACTCGTTACATAGGACAGCGAAACGATTAGGGGACGCGACAGAGGGCGCACCGCTCACTCTGCGCAGGGGAGAAAATCCTCCGGCTCGGCGGCGGTGGCGTGTTCCGCAGCGGCCTCCGTCGATGCCAGACGCGCGACGAGCTCGTCGAGCAAGTCGTTCCCGAGTTGCCGGATCACCTCGTCCAAGACGTCGATTGACCGGACATCGACCGGCGCGGTAAAGTCCCGGGCGAAGTGGTTCAGGTCCCCGCAGCGGAAGCAACCGCGGCGCGGGGTGCTACGGGCGCGCGTCCGGTCGACGTCCATCGGGACCGCGGGCGGAAGTGCGGGGGTAGCAGCCGCTCTGTGTTGCGGCGCGGTAAAACGCGCCGGAACGGAAGCGACCGCGACCGGAAGGGTTCCCGAGCGTACGGCCGGCTGATGGCGACCGGAACCGGTCGTCTCGCGGGAGGCTTCGCGCGCGCGGAGCAGCGACTCGTACTGCCGGTAGGCACGGAGGCGCCAGGCGGGGTAGTCTCGCAGGTCCGGAGGGTCGCTCGACCCGGTGATAGCGAGATTAATCGCCGGGTTAAGACCGGTCCGGTACTTCGTGACTTTGATAATCGGGTCTTCGAAGCCGGCGAGGTCGACCAGGTCTTCGAAGTCGTCGGTGTACCGGAAGACGTCCCGCGCGCCCATGTGATACGACCGGGACTCAAGGGTGCGGAGCGCGTGGTCCTGTTCGTTCTCCTCGACGAACCGGAGCCGGAACTCCGTGACGAACGCGTCCCAGGTCAAGAAGGGGAACGGGGTTTTGGCTGCGTACCGCTCGGCCCATTTCGACGCAGAGTCCTTGGCCATGAAGGACATGGCGAACCGGACCGCTTTCTCCTCGGAGGGGGCGCCGTCCTCGAGGAACGCTTCCGGCAGCAACCGGATGTACGACCGGACAGCGTGGAGGAACGCCCGGCCTTGTTTCCGGTCGCCGTCGAAGACGAACGGGGGGTTCGGCCGGAGGGCCGATTTTGAGCCGGGAACGGCTGGGGGGAATAATCCTGTACCCGGGTCCGGAGCCGGACCGGCAAGGGACGGGGCAGGTGAAGCGGCGCGGGAGGGGTCGATTTTTCGTGCAAGGCTCTCGAGAATACCTTCGAGCCTGTCCATGCGGCGGAGACGGCCTCGGCGGCTGCTTGCGCAGCGGTGGCAGCGGTACTCGCGGCGTCCATGGAGGGCTCTACAGGCAAGGAGGAGGGGGCAAGATTCAGGGTAGGGGAGGCTGGGACGCTATCAGAGGAGTCCGAGCCGTTCACACCGAAGCCTGCAATCTTGACCGGTTAATCCCTTAGAGAGTTTCTTCTGCTGTAAGGGCAACCACGAAGGCCCGAGGTACTCAGGGACTGACGTGGGGGGTCCAAAGGTTAATTGACAGTAGCTAAATATACAGAGAAGCATACCTGACGTGGGGGGTCCAAAGAGAAGAAACTCTGAGGATTCCCACGTCAGCCGTGGGTATAAGTAAGCTACTAGCTAAGACCATGTGACCGGAGTGATCGGCAGATGTCCCGGGCTCGGTCACATGCGAGGTGCCATCGGGGGTCCCCCTGGCGGGTCACGTGCCGGCTTCCGGTACCGGTTCCGGTAGGCCGGTGACCGGGAGAGCGACTGGAAGGACCGGAGGGGCCGGAAGGGCTCTGAATGGGGGTCGGGACGGGGGTTCCCCTGACAGGGCCTCCCCTCCTTCCTTCCTTCGATGCTCGGAGTTCCAGTGATCATGGCCGACACTGTTGTAGGGGCCGTAGATCACACACCACACTTTGCCATTCTCTGGCCTAATGAGGCGGGATTTGTGCAGAGGGAGAGATCAATTAGACTAACGAATGCAGACAGGAATATTGTCATTCTGCGACAAAATCATGGACAAAGCTGGGAAAAGCCTTGGTGCAACGTGATTGAAGGAGAGCACAAATTTCAAGGGATTACCCTTCCTCAAATATTACTTGCAGCAGGAAAATTCAGCATGGAGTCTCAACCCAATGACCGTACTTGGGGAACAGTCCGAGGTATCAGCTTGTAGACAGGGTGGATGTTGTACCTGTCCCGTATGAATACGGGATACCTCCACAAAATTACCAATGCATTAATGTGGAAATTCCCCTTAGCGAGGAGGATGGAGAAGTCTCAGACAAAGAAGAAATCACAGAGGATGATACATGAAGTGTGCCTGAGTAAGCAACTCCTACAACCTGGGATTTCAGCATAATTACATCTTTTAGGTCATAACACGACGGAGATTTCTGAAGATATGGATCACAGTTTGCAGGAGTCATAACCGAAAGAGAGTGTCACACAGCTAGTATCACAATTGTCACGAAACTCACACACAAAAAATCCTATGTCCGTTTTAAAATTGCTTTCTTGAAGAGCCGTAAAACGGCACAAGCTTCTATGTAACAGGTGGCTGCCTAGAACACAGAAACCCCCTTGCCCAATTACATCCTATGCCATAATCCTAGAAACGCCACCTTGTGTCCCAGACCAGGGATTTGTCGCCACTCGTTGCCTTAAAATCCATCCTAATCACTTCACCAACATCCCAGCAGCTCTACCCCATCAGCAAATCCATTATGATCTCCCTCACACTCCAGCACACAGGAGGAGTAACCAGCCCCTCCAACACCATAGTCAGCCAAGTGACTGTACTTCCTCACTATAAGTGGGAACACACATATCCAGACAACATCTTGTGCCATGGTTGGGTCTATACTTATGTTAACGCTGCTACTTTCTCCATCACCATTGAGAAAGATCACGACTCGCTTTCGATTTCCCCCACTTGGTTGCCATCAAGTGCTCCAGCGCTAGCCTCAATGTTGGCCCCATTCTGATCCTAATGCCACCCAACAATGTGCACGTTTCCAAGGCCAATCCACCCAACCTGGACTTCCAAGGCCGGAAGGGGACTACATTCATCCAATCCCCTGACTATTTTGAATGGACAGTAGACAGACATTATTATGGAGGATGGAAGTACCCCAAGCTTCAAAAGGGCTGGTCGTTAGAGAAGATGGAGCAGGATCTTATCGCCCGCCAGAAAATTGATAGGGAGCTGGTACTATTGACGAGGGAGCTGGTACAGCTGGCAAGAGGAGGACAGGTATGGAACTTCATCTTCACGCTCTTATGCACTATCACTTATCACTACCAAGCACACTGCCTAACCACAACCCCGGATCATCATTGCAACAAGTACACATGCCTACATCCTATCATCATCCTACCACGACTACCTCGACGAGTTACAAATAAATTTGCTATCCTTGCACTTTCCTTACCAAATTGTCTCAACAAAACAGTAGCTGTCTGGGTAAGAAGACTTCTTAGACATTGTGCAATCAGGCAGACATATAAACAGAGACTTGGGAAAAGAATAAAGAATGCAGACTCCTACAGCGTAAAATATGCAGAAATACATAGAAAGCACTATCCTGCCCAGATCACTAAAAATACCTTGTGAAAAAATGGAGCAAGTCAGGGATATTTTAAAGTTAAGAAGTGTATCATGGAATAAAATAAATTATAAAGAACCTCGGAAAGCTGACAGGTGTACAGGGACAAATTGGAGACAAAATATGACTTTCTTCCACAGCACCCTCTTGTTGCAGATGCCTTCATTATCCACTATGAATCAGTTTGTCTGGCAAAAAGTAAGAATGGCCAACAGCAGCAGAGTACTCCCATGGTTCAAATCAGTAGGGAGAGGATTAATGTACGCAAAGCTCCTCCTACAATGGTCGGAGTCTCACAAACAAAAACTCATTCCATCACAATTAGACCCATAGCTTCTCCTCCCAGGAGCAACAGAACCTGTTTTCTGATGTGCATATTACTCCCAACATTTGATTCAACCCGCCTACATACCCGGACACTGCACTTCTTGTGCCACTCGCCTTTCCTAGCGCACACAACAAACCTATTCTTCCACACCCGACTTCTTGAGCATGTTCCCTGGTGGCGTGGAGGAGGATGAACAAGAAGAAATCCAGGAAATCCAGGGAACACGAGGAGAGCCGCTGGTGAAGGAATACGAGGTCTTGGACCCAGATCACTGTCACATGCACCCAGCATCTGCAGCCCAGATTCAAGAATATAACACTCTCCACACTAGCATGCCTGATGTTCCCCACGCCATTGTCACGCTGGAAAAATGCACACCCTCCATCAGCAAAATGACAACTCCTTTTCCCAGGGCTTTTCACACCTTTTCTGTGTTTTGTCCTTTTGCCATCTTTTCTGGCAGCTTTTTCTAGTCCTTTTCCTCCTTTCATAACTTTCAGTCCTTTTTGTCATCTGTAGGAATTGACAAAATAACAAGGCCAAAATTTTACTGTTGGTGAAGCCAGTCCCAGTGTTTGCACTGGACATAACTGAATATGAATGGTACATCTAGATCTATACTACTTACTATATGTATGATCATGAACACATTAGGAGACGTTGGACAATGTGGCATGGCGCTCCGGTACAGCTATTCAAGGCTTCCTGCAACAATTCAATCGTTAATTGGAGCTCAGGGTGCTATTAAAGATAGCACAGGGATGGGGCGCAGTGTGGACCGACCACGTCACACTCGGGAGTCCAAAAGTCTCCAAGTCCAGCCATCAGCACGTGCATGGTCTGTGCATGCACCGCATGTTGTTGATCATTTGATGGAGGTTGATGCACGGTGACAGCTTGCTCTTGATCACGACTACCCCCTCCTGCCTCCCTCCATTGTCTGTCTGTTCTGGCTCCCGGCGACCTCAAGCCCAAGCCTATACTTCCCATCTCAAGCCCTGGAAGCTAACTTCAGAGCATGGCCACTCTGAAGCCAAAAGCACGTCAAGCCCTTTCATGTCCTGGGCCAAGCTTGAGCTGTTTCCTGCTGCTTCAAGCTCCTCAAGCTCCCTCAAGCTTCCTCGAGGTCCTCAAGGTCCTCAAGCTGCCTTAAAAGCCTTGCTACCGTTGTTCAAGATCTCTATATATGCACTCTACCAACACCTTGAGAGGCAGCTCCGTCCCTCAAATTTGTTTCCTTTATGCTCATTCTTGACAACAGTGCCCTACTGGGCGTGCAGCACATCGTTTTGTACATAGGTGTGTCATTGTATCGTCTATTTCTACTGTGCTGACAATCATTTCGATGTCGCCAACAAACTCAATGTCTCGTTGCAATGTCATCGCTGTCACAGCCGTTTGCAGAACATAAGGCGCGAACCGAAATTTTTGCCTTTTTGGGCACTTTTTAATCTTTTTGCTTAGAACAGTTGTCCTGCCCTCAGTTCCGGCCCGTTTGCCTTGGGAGTTAATTCATTCGATTCGCATTCGAAATGCGCAAGGGATGGGCTCCTCGTATTTTTAATTTGGCATTTGAAATGGCTGTCTGAGCAATAGAATGAGTGTTTTTCGATATTTCCTGAGGAATTTGCACTAGAACAGCTGCCCTGCACCCAATTTGCGACCTTTTTCTTTGCTCATAGGCTCAATCTACTCGTGTCATGAATGCGTAGCGGACCCCCGCTTTTTATTTCCGTTCTGACCTCTAAATTCGGCTTCTTGGCACAAGAAATTGATGGTAGGTTATGATTTTCGATCGGTGGGCAATAGAACAGCTGCTGCGGTCTCAAAACTCTGCCGTTTCCTCTGCTACTAGGCTCATTCGATTCGCGCTTTGGATCCTCAGGGAATGGCCTCCTCAGAATTCCTAATTACATATTTAATATAATTTCTCTTTTTTCACCCTTTCCAGGTCAGAACACATGGTGAATGTGCCATAGCGTATATTATGACAATCAAAGTTGACAATTGCAGTATGAAAACAGCTAGAAGTGCGATTTATGAAGAGAAATTGATTTGTGGGCATTCGGTAAGACTCTCACCACTGTTTTGTATGAAAATCGGGCCATAAAGGAAGTCCTATAGTGAGGGCCTTTTAGCGACATGCTGCGGAATCTAAGGATACCATCCTCTTCGCATTCTTTGGGCAAAGATAATGAGCCTATGGACGGAACATTTGAATACGATTTGGGCACACATGAGCTGTTCTTCCGACAAACAGTCACATGTTGTTTTGTTAGACCTGTTTCAGTTTACAGGAAAGGGCTCTGGGTTCGATATTCCGAATCTGAAGAGGCAGTCCGCTACGCATTCCTAACGCGAGTAGATTGAGCCTACGATCAAAGAAAAAAGTCGCAAATTGGGTGCAGGGCAGCTGTTCTAGTACAAAATCCTCAGGAAATATCGAAAAAAACTCATTCTATTGCTCAGACAACCGTTTCAAATGCCAGATTAAAAATCTGAGGAGCCCATCCCTTGCGCATTTCGAATACGAATCGAATGGGTTGACTCCCAAGGCAAATGGACTGGAACTGAGGCCAGGACAAGTGTTCTAAGCAAAAAGATCAAAAAGGGCCCAAAAAGGCAAAAATTTCGGTTCGCGCCTTATGTTCTGCAAACGGCTGTAATTCCGTGGCAACCTAGGTGCCAGATTACACTTGGGAATCCGGATTGACCATACCGGATGGTGCACCATGAGGAAGAGGGAGTGAGGCGGGAGTGGCATACAAGCGACGTGTACCTATATCATGTACTCGGCCCTGTACTTACCCGAAATACATTGTTTTCACAATTATGCGTATGTTTTATGAACCTTTCCTATCCTTTTGGCAGAACTTATTGCTGATCTTTTTCGCCTTTTGTCAGTCCTTTCCCCCTTTCAAAAGCCAAGGGGCTTGGCCTAAAAAAGAGGAAAGTCCTTTTTGTCTTTTTTTTGTCTTTTTATCCTTTTAAAAGATGAAAAAGGCATGAAAAGACAATCTGTCATTTTGCTGATGTTGTATCCTGGTGAATATCTTTCATACCATTTTGTCATGATGAATGAGGCCACACCACCTTTCTATCCGGGCATTATGGTACAAGCTCATGGGACACTTCAGGGCAGTTGGGTTATGATGGATGTGAAACTCAGGAAGGGGGGTTCATATATGTGCAGTGGGATAATCAGGCCGACAAGGAATTGGTGATTGTTTGAATGGGAGTTTCTTCTTACGACATTCCCTTTACCATGGAGGTGAAAAATCTGGTCTGATCCATTAGCAGGGGGCAATTTGTTAACAATTTGCCACGTCCACGGTAGTAGAAAAGAATTGATCAACCAAGGATGATTGAAATGTGTTCCCCGCAGATGTCAGCCTCCCATTTGAATGGGAGCCAGAACATATAAAATACTATGGACAGGGATTACTTTATTAAACAAAGAAAACAAACAATTAAATATATATTAAATTTTCTAATCTAATCTTATCACAGATTATCAAAGATCACCTCGAGATATCACAACACAGTCAGGAAACAATGATTCACCTTGAACTGACTCAACATGATTCAACAAGTCACCACCAGTCAAAAGGAAGAACTCCTGGCTGACTCACTAGGACTCAGAAATAGTCATAACCAGTCATTTGCGGAGTCAGAAGGAATCAAGGTAGATGACTATAGGTGATTAGGGTATCCTAAAAAGGAAATTAGAAATAGTATATAAAGAGCCTGTTTTGACAATATAAGGAAGTTCCCCCCCCTTTGAGTTCCCCTGCCAAAAAGTGAATATTTCGCTTAAAACACCTAAGTACTACCGTAACCAGTAGAGAGTACAACCCTAAGCTACTCTTACCATCCTGTTCATTGTCAAAGTCAAGCTGTCAACTGTCAGAAGCCCGTCAACATCTTCTAATTACATAAGCAACTGTTGAACCGCTGCAAGAGATTACCAAAACCTATCATCAAGACACAAGATATTTTAAGGGATCAGGAACTCCCTTCAAGAACCCGAAGCACTCCAAATTTAGTTGGTGAGCAGCTTCTACTTCCGTAAAGTCACGAAAAACTATTGTTACCACTGACAGATTCTGTTCAACAGACTAACAAACTTCCATCAAACCCCACACTAAATCGGAGCTCTTCAGTTGGACAAAACTCAGTCATCACAACTACGGGGAACACAAACCACTAAGTAGAACTTGGATAAAGATATTCCAGTTAATCTACTTACTACAAAAACTTTTTGTAGCTGACACCGACTGGGGGCCGCAGTTTATTGCAGAGTTTACCACCGAGCTCTGGCATCTCATCAGGGTCAAACCTGCCACCTCTACGGCTTACCACCTGCAGACCGACGGCCAAACTGAGCATGTCAACCAGGAAATGGAACAGTTCATCTGCATCTTCACTAACTACATGCAGGACAACTGGGACAACCTCCTTCTGGCTGCCGAATTTGCCTACTACAACCACGTCCACTCTTCCACGCAGCAAGTTCCGTTCATGACGGACACCGGCTGACTCGCCTGAATGGGGTTTGAATTGAATGGACCGTGCTCAAAGCTGGAGTCAGTTAACAAATTCCACAACCGGATCACTACCGGCGTCTCCGAGGCACGCTCTGCACTAGTCAAGGCTAAAGAGGAGTACAAACACTACTATGACCGCTGGCGCACCCCAGCGCCAGAAATCAAGGTCGGAGATCGGGTCTGGCTCGACGCCTCGGACATCTGGACCACTCGCCCATCACCCGGTCTCTCGCACTGCCGACTCAGGCCCTTCAAAGTCACCCAGGTCATAAGCCCCGGTGCAGACAAATTGGAACTTCCGCCGCAGCTCTCCCGGCTTCACCCGGTCTTCCCAGTAGTGAAGCTCGAACTTGCTGTGGATGACCCTTTTGAAAGCCGAGCGGGCTATGACGAACCGGCCCCGGTTCTGCCTGATACCCCAGGTGACACCCCAGAGTGGGAGGTTGAGGAGATTTTGGACCCGAAGGTGCGATGGAAGTTGCTCTACTTCATGGTGTGCTTCAAAGGGTATGACGAGTCGCACAACCAATGGGTTCGGCACTCTGACCTCTTCGTCCCAGAGGCCGTTGCCGAGTTCTATCGGAAATATCCTAGGAAACCACACACCATTGCTGTCGCCACCTTCAACTCCCTCCCCTTCCAGGATCCTTCCCTCCATGTTCATTCTATGCGTCGAGGTGCCGCATTCCAAGGGGGGTGATGTAAGGGGAACCCCCGATCGGCACCCGATCAGCTCCTGAACTACCGGTACTACAACCCCGATCCGGCCACCAATCGGGTGACCGTTACGGGCGGAATGGGTTTATTATAAGGAGTGGATAGCGTCGTGTTAAGGGCTTCAGCAAAGGTGGTGATGTTGTCCGCCCATGGCGTCGAGAGGGGGCTGTCAATGGGGAACGGTTGCCAGTAGCACGATGAGAAAAAGAGGGTCACAAGCACGACAATGCAGTAGAAACTGCAGGAAGCAAAAATCAACCGCTGTGAGATAAATGAACGGGAATTTACTGACCAAGGTTTAGCTTGAATGAAGAGCAGGAGCAGGACGAGGACGAGGAAATATGGCAGCGCGATTGGAAGGGGAAGCAGCAGCAGCAGCAGAAACCATCGAGTGCACCTACGGCTTCGTCAGTAAGGAGCAATAAAGAGAAAGAAAATGCAGATCACATCAAGGCTTGAGACGAGGCAACAAGTGGCTGTGTGGCCAGTTTCGCTGTTCGAGCCGTTGGTAATGTCCTTCGGCCTGACCAACTCCCCCGCGACCTTTTGGACGATGATGGATGACATCTTCCAAGACCTCATCCTGTCCGGAGATGTCATGGTGTACCTCAATGATATTCTCATCGTGCACTCGGACCTCCATCGGCACCGAGAGGTTGTCCGAGAGGTCCTCCGACGGCTTTGCGAGCATAAGCTCTATCTTAGACCAGAGAAGTGTGAGTTCGAAAGGTTGTCAATCGAGTACCTCGGGGTGATAATCTCGCTCGACCGCGTCGAGATGGACCCAGTCAAGGTCGCCGGTGTTGCTGCATGGCCGACGCCAGAGAACAAAAAGGATGTGCAGCAGTTCCTCGGCTTCACAAACTTCTACCGTAGGTTCATTCGCGGGTTCTCCGACGTCGCCCGACCCCTTTTCGACTTAATGAAGAAAGGTTTGGTTTGGCTCTGGACTGAAAAGGAGGCCGCCGCATTCCGAAACCTCAAGAATGCGGTGACCACCGATCCGGTCCTGATCCTCCCAGACGAGTCGCAGCCTACCGTGTCGAGGCCGATAGCTCCGACTTCACCTCGGGCGCTGTCCTCTCACAGCCGGCCTCCGACGGGAAGTGGCACCAGTCGCCTTCTTCTCCAAAATTTTGAGCTCGGTCCAGCGCAACTACGAGATTCACGATAAGGAGATGCTCGCAATAGTCCGAGCCCTCGAAGAATGGCGACACTTCCTCAAAGGCTTGCAGTATCCGGTGAAGATTTGGACTGATCACAAAAACCTGGAGTACTTCCGGAAGTCGCAGAACTTGAACCGCCGACAGGCCCGGTGGTCCTTGTACCTGTCGCGGTTCGACTTCAGCTTGCACCACAAACCCAGCTGCGCCATGGGTCGCCCGGATGCGCTGTCTCGGAGGCCCGATCACGGCTCCAGTCGGGATAATGAAGATGTCAACCTCCTACGCCCTGACTTTTCCATGTCCGTGCGTTAGAAGGTGTTGTCGTCGCCGGCCCCGAGGTCCTGGTCCTCCGAGATATCCGTGATGCCCTCTCGCACGACCCAGACCTAGAGGACCCTGTTGCCCTTGCGGCTCGCGAGCTCCTCAAGCTCCCCAGTCGCTGATCTCGGTCCACCCGTTCGGACGAGTGGCACCTTGATGCCAGCCTGCTCTACTTCCGCGGCAAGATTGTCGTCCCCCGAGACCATGACCTCTGCCGTCGGATTTTGGAGCAGCACCACGACACTCGGGTTGCCGGCCACGCTGGTCGCTTCAAAACACTGGAGCTTGTCTCGCAAAACTACTGGTGGCCCCAGATTTCCCGGCACGTCGGCCGGTATGTCGCAACTTGCGACTTATGCTGTCGGACCAAGGCACTCCGAAAACTTCCGATCAGAGAGCTGCACCCGACAGAGGTTCCAGAGGAGCGCTGGAGCACAGTTTCAGTCGACTTTGTCGTCGAGCTCCCGGAAGCTCACGGGTATGACGCAATCATGGTCGCAGTCGACACCCTTGGTAAGCAGGCCCACTTCACACCGGGGGCATCCACCAATGCATGCGAGCACCACATGCGATGAATGCATGTGGCTCGCATGTAAAACACAACCCACAAAGCCGCCCTCTGAAGACAAAGAGGGGTTTTGTCACAGGCTTCGTTTCCCACACCCAGAAAACAAAGCCTGCGACAAAGGCACCCTTTGTCTGCAACGGGTGGCTTTGTCAGCGCTGTTCTGCATGCGAGCCACATGCATTCATTGCATGTGGTTTTCGCATGCGCCGGTGGATGCCCCCGGTTTCATGGAATGCCACACTCAGATCGACGCCGTCGGCGCTGCCCGGCTGTACTATCGGAATGTCTGGAAGCTCCATGGTACGCCAGAGAAATACATCTCCGATTGGGGGCCGCAGTTTATTGCGGAGTTTACCACCGAGCTCTGGCGTCTCATCGGCGTCAAACCTGCTACCTCCACGGCTTATCACCCTCAGACCGATGGCCAGACCGAGCGTGTCAACCAGGAAATGGAACAGTTCATCTGCATCTTCACTAACTACATGCAGGAAAACTGGGACAACCTCCTTCCGGCCGCCGAATTCGCTTACAACAACCGTGTCCACTCTTCCACACAGCAGGTTCCGTTCATGACGGACACCGGCCGGCTCCCCTGAATGGGGTTTGAACCGAATGGACCATGTTCAAAGCTGGAGTCAGTTAACGAATTCCACGACCGAATTGCTGCCGGCGTCTCCGAGGCGCGTTCTGCATTTGTCAAAGCTAAAGAGGAGTACAAGGGCTACTATGATCGCTGGCATACCCCAGCGCCAGAAATCAAAGTCGGAGACCGGGTCTGGCTTGACGCCTCGGATATCCGAACCACCCGCCCGTCACCCGGCCTCTCACACCGCCGACTCGGGCCCTTCAAAGTTACCCAGGTTGTAAGCCCTGGTGCATACAAGTTAGAACTTCCGCCACGGCTCTCCCAGCTCCACCCAGTCTTCCCAGTGGTGAAGCTTGAGCTCGCTGTAGATGACCCCTTTGAAGGCCGACCGGGCTACGACAAACCGGCCCCGGTTCTCCCCGACACTCCCGGCAACGCCCCAGAGTGGGAGGTTGAGGAGATCTTGGACGCGAAGGTACGATGGAAGTCGCTCTACTTCATGGTGCGCTTCAAAGGATACAACGAGTCGCACAACCAGTGGGTTTGGCACTCTGACCTCTTTGCCCCGGAGGCCGTTGCCGAGTTCTATCGGAAATACCCTGGAAAACCACGCACCATCGCCGTCGCCACCTTCGATTCCCTTCAGTGTTCCGGTTAAGGGCTAAGCCTTAAGCTGTGTTAAGCCTTAATAAGGCCTTAATGTTAAGGCTTAACGAGGACCCAAAATCGTCTTGAGGCTTAATTAAGGGTAATGATGGCATCGAATATGCTGATCCCATCAGAAGAGTTTCCTTTGCGCTCAAGACCATCCACACGACACTCCAGCTATGCCCCCAAAGAAATCTGGCCTCTGGGCCTTTTTCCATCAAGGAGAAAAACAGAACTCAGCACATTACAAGGCATATTGTCTTGCTTGCGTCGAGACTCACTGTCCTGCGGCTGGATCGGCTGATAACGTTATGGATGTCGACGGCATGGGTGAAGAGCCCGTTGCGCTTCTTGCAACCCAGGCTTGGTTTATAAATGGTGTGTGAGATCTTTGCGCGCGGGAACATTCCTGACAAGGATTTTAAGCCGTGGGTCAGACGGGCCCCGTCCACGGAGAGAGAAAAGCCATGATTGCTTATCTGATTGCCTGTCCCCATGCATCAGCAGCAGCAAAGAAGATTGTGAAGGAGGCTAAGGGCGGAAAGAGGGAACAGAGGGATAGTGATAGTGACGACGAGGAACCATCTCGTAAGCGGAAGTGGGCGGAATTTACGGTTGTGGAAAAGAGCATGCAGCAGACACAGTTAAAAGTTTTCAAAGGGCTCAATATTCCATTCAGCGATGCGCAGTCAGAGATGGTCCGTTCCCAATTCCTCCGTGCGACGGTCTCCGCCAATCTTCCTTTCTGCTGGACCATCAATCCCGAGGTCATTAAGCTCTTCTTGATGTTCCGGTCGACAGCGACTGACGTAATGCCTTTGGACGAGGTTATTGGCGGCCGGCTACTGGACGAGGCGGCGGCGAAGGTGGATAAAGAGGTTGTGGCAATGGTGAAAAGCAAATATGTGATGATGTCGTGAGTCAAATTCAATCTCTCTCACTCGAAACTTAGATTCCCTCGTCTGCAGGTCTGATGGATGGAAGGATAAATATTCCGTCACAGGTGTTGATATATCAGTGGATGGGAAGGTATGATGGGCCCTACTGTCTTTGAATTCGGTGCATTAAATATGTACAGTCTTATTTAGTTGATTTAATCCATACACGAGGGAAGAAGAAGGACGGCGAGTCGATGTGTGCTCCATTTTGTGACCACATAGACAAGGCCGAGAGGGAGACGGGCTGCATTGTCGTGTCTTACGTCTGCGATAATGATGGGGGGAGTCAGTCCGGGCGAAAATTATTAGTGATTCTGCGGCCGTGGCTCCTCGGGATCGCCTGTTGTGGCCATCAGGCAAGATTTCGGGTTTTGGGTTGGATTTTGCTGACATGCCACTCAGGGCTAACTTATTCTGCTTGATTACTTCAAAGAGAACGAACAGGCGTTCAAGATCGCCGAAGAAACGACAGACGCGATCGGCTGGATCAATAATCACGAACACGTCTGCAACATCTTCGACGAAGTACAAGCTCAACAGAATGGAGGCTCCATTCTTGCGTATCTCATGGCAAATCTCACGCGTTGGACCACTCATTCTATCGCATTTGATCGCACGCTTCAGCTGAATCGTCCTTTGCGTCAGACCGCAATTCTTCGCCGGGACGACATTGTTGCGGCCCAGGTCGGAGCCGAGAAAAACAAGAAAAAGTGTAAGAAAATGGAGGCCAAGGCCAACAAGTTCTGTGACCTTTTCGATAATCCGACGTTCTGGAAAAATCTCCAGATCGTTGCGGATGATATAGAACCGATTTGCTATATCACTAACATCAACCAGGGGACAAAACGCGAGCCGACCAGGTCCTGCTCAGGTTTGCCGGTGTTTACCTTCACTTCAAGCAGCACGCTAATCCCGCCGTCGCCGCGGGGATGTTGAAGCGGATTGAGAAACGCTGGGCCGCAATGGACCAACATTTCTTCATTATGGCGATGGTATTGAATCCCTATGAACGACTTTCTCGTTTCAGTGATTAGGCCGGTGTCTCGGTCTTTACCTTGAGAGCTGTTCTCATGGAGGTGCGTGTTTTATCTTGTGGAAACCCGCAGATCAGTCCTAAAGACCATTTAGCTTTATAAGTGTGTTAAATCAGGCCCGCCTGCCGGCCCACTAACACCGGAGCAGGAGGCCGCCCATAACGCTGAGAAAGCGGCCAAGGAGACAGAAGTGTCTCAGGCCTTCTTGAAATATATGGCTACTCTCGGTGTTTTCGCTGATTTCGAAGCCCAACATGCTGATTTTCAAAAAACACATGTAGGATTAGGTCGTCCTTCGTTCCTCAGTTCTGACTTCAACTTATAGGGCAACAACCCAGTTCATGTATGGCAAATAATGCTCGCCTCCCCGGATATCCGTGAGCTCGCTGATTTTGCGATCCTTATTCTCGGCATCGTCGTGAATCAGGGGGGCAATGAGCGCGATTTTTCGGACTTTTAAAATCAAGAGGACGCGTCTCCGTAACCGTCTGAGCTTCCAAAAGACTGGGAAGATGTCAAAGGTTGGGAACTTTCCGGCATCGAAATACAGTTACTGACATGATACCAGGTCGGTGCCTCAATTCGGACAGAGCATCTCGCTGCGGGCTTCATCAAGCAGCGAGAACCGCGCAAGAATCACGACAAGAGCCGGGTTGCCGATTTAATTGCCGTGCCCCAGTATGCTGATCTTTTAGAGGACGAAGCGGAGTCGGACAGCAAGGTGGGAGAACACATCAGCTCTCGTCTTGTTAATTCCGGCGCTGCGTGGCGCAAGGTGTACACTTTGTGGGCAGTGGCAGCAAGACTCGAAGAAATGGAGGCCGAGGAGTCGGTGCGCAACAACGATGCTGACGCAGATACCGGCGCCTCGCATACCGTTACTGAGCCGCCGGCTGCCCATCACTCAGCGCGATGGCTTCCGTGCCCGCTGTCCCGGCTTTTTACTGGAGCAATTCCCCAACCACCTGGATGTTTACCTCGCAAAGCTTTTACTCGACAGCAGTGTTGATGGAGTTGTTGGCGGCAGAACATTCGGATGAGGAGCCAGATGACGGAGAACTCGAGGGCTCGGGCGATGATTATGACGACGGCGACTAGTTGATTTGTCATAGAGGCTAAATTGGCGGGAAAAAAATCGTCTTAAGGCCTTAAGTTGGTACCCTTAATTAAGTGTTATTAAGGGTTAAGGCCTTAGCCAAAAATTTGACCCTTAATCAGCCCTTAAGCCGGAACACTGATTCCCTTCCCTTCCAGGATCCATCCCTCCATGTTCGTTCTATGTGTCGAAGCGCCGCATTCCAAGGGGGGGGTGATGTAAGGGGAACCCCCGATCGGTGCCCAATCGGTCCCCGACCCACCAATACCACAACCCCGATCCGGCCGGCCTTCCAGATGGCATTCTGTTTGTGACCAAGCACGGGAATTTGCCAATCACTCCGATCACATGATCCTAGTCAGTAGCTAATTATACTCACGACCAGCGTGGGAATCCTCAGAGTTTCTTCTCTTTGGATCCCCTACGCCAGGTGCGCTTCTTTGTATATTTAGCTACTTTCAATTAACTTTGGATCCCCCCCACCAGTCCCAGAGTATCTTGGGTCTTTGTGGTTGCTCTTACAGTCATAGTAAATCATAGAGCACAGCAATATCGGATAACAGGAAACACTCAGTAAATCTTCATTGCGTAAAAACCCGAACTGAGAAGCCAGTCAAGATCAATACTGGCAGTTGCCGGCAAGGGCTGGCAAACCGGGAAACTCCAAAGGCCAATGCACAGATATAACACTATACCAGAGGTTGGGAGTGGAGCCAATAGATCAGATAGTGGGAACTCCAAAAGTGACCTATTGTATAGCACACTTTCATGCTTGAATGAATTGACACACATCTCAGCTTAATACCTGTTGTGTTTGAATCACCCTTCAAGTAACTAATACAAGTGCCAGTTTGTTGTATAACAGTTCTTTGGAACAACTTTACCACACACTACATGCAGAAAATGCCCTTCATCTGTCAAAAAACTCCATAAAACCCAAATTACCACCTGTCTCATTTTTGCATGCTTTCCTCTTGGGTCTCCAACAGTTCCTTGTGTTTCTGTGTTTTTGTCAGACTGGGTTGGCATCCATGAATTTTACTGTGGTGTTGGAGCACTCTCCTCTGCCGGTGCAAAAGATTCAACTCCTGCACCTCTTCCATATGAATTTCAGCTGCAGTTGGTTCTTGCGTGACTAACCGGTTATACTGTTCGTTGAGTACCCAGTTCAAGACATTATTTGCTCCAACTTGAATCTGAATAAATTTAATACCCCTGTTCCGTAGGTTTTTTTTTTGCCGGAATATATCTGTTGGGTTCCCCCACATTTGCCCGCTCAATAGGAAATGTCCAATAATTATTCCGAGCTGCCACAGCGAAGCGGCGGCTGATCTTTGCTTTGATTAAACGAACTGCCGAGAGTTGCCGACTCGGTCAGTTCCGCTATTGCCGGCTTCGGCATCCCACTTTGTGCTTTTTAAATTTGGACGTGCCGGGCTTGAGATGCAGTCCGGATGTGGTTTATCCCGCCGAGTTCCGGCTCATGAGTATCATACCAAGATTACATACAAGTATCCGTATGGGATATTTGTCTTCTACCAAGTATTTGTCCAAGGACTCGCCTCATCCGAACGTTAACCGTGAGGCACCTCGCTAGTTCGTCTGGATCGAGTTATCCGTCTGTGACCGAGTACGACAACGCGACGTATTTATACGGCGTTGGTTGCCCGTCCTATTAGCTAAGCGTCGGCGGAACAAGTGGCGGCACTGCCTTTCGGGCATTTGTGAGGCCAGCTTCAAGTGCTTGAATTCAATGGAATTCAAGCATGAATTTCTTTTGAAGACGAATTGTAGTAGCGAGAAGGTTGCCATAGATTTTGCAAGCGATTGATGGGGTCCGAGTGGAAGAAATGACGTCGTTACGCGGTGTTTATTTGTGAAGTTGTAGCCAAACACAGCTACACGTTTCTCCGCTTTACGACGACATCCATTGCACTTGTACGACTCTGACTGACTGCTTTTCTGTGAGTTTTTCTTGTGGATGTGTAGAATAATAAAATAATTACAGGGAATAGCACAATGCAGCGGATGGAGGGCGTCAATGACTTGGCGGGACTGGCCGCGCTGTCCGACGACGGCATAGTGGCCTGTCTGCGCGAGCGATTCATGACCGACACAATCTACACCAGCATCGGCACCTCTGCTCTCGTTGCCCTGAACCCCCACAAATATGTCAACGCCAGTGCAGACTCGGTCATGCACAAGTATGCCGCCCACTACCGCGACACCAGCGACGACAAGGAACCCCTGCCTCCGCACATCTTCCAGCTCGCCAATAATGCATACTACCACATGCGCCGCACCACCCAGGACCAGTCCATTATTTTTTCGTGCGTCCAAAAAAATCTTGTTTCAATACAAAATTTAATATTTTGATAGCGGCGAAACGGCAAGCGGCAAGTCGGAGAACCGACGACTGGCCATTAAGGCGCTGCTAGAGCTGAGCGTGAGCAACCCGGGCAAAAAGGGCGCAAAGCTCGCATCGCAGGTCCCCGCCTCCGAGTTTGTGCTTGAGTCCTTCGGCAACGCGCGCACCCTCTTCAATCCCAACGCCTCGCGCTTCGGCAAATACACCGAGCTGCAGTTCAACGACCGCGGTCGCCTCCAGGGCATTAAGACCTTGGACTACTACCTCGAGCGCAACCGCGTCGCCGGCGCCCCCAACGGCGAGCGCAATTTCCACATATTTTATTATCTGGTTGCCGGTGCGACGCCAGAGGAACGCGCGCATCTCCACCTGCTCGACAAGAGCACCTACCGTTATTTGGGCCAGCACCGCGCCACACCCACACCCAACGCCCGCCCGACAGACGACGCCCTGCGCTTCGACCAGCTCAAGGTCGCCCTCAAGACCATCGGTCTCTCCAAGCGCCACGTCGCCCAAACCTGTCAGCTCGTAGCCGCCATCCTCCACCTCGGCAACCTCGAGTTCATCATCGACCGCCACCGCAACGAAGACGCCGCCGTCGTGCGCAACACCGACCTCTCCGCCCTCGTCGCCGACTTTCTCGGCGTCCACCCCGCCGACCTCGAGCAAGCCCTGAGCTACAAAACAAAGCTCGTCAAAAAGGAGCTCTGCACCGTCTTCTTAGACCCCGACGGTGCTTCGGACAACCGCGACGACCTCGCCAAAACCCTGTACTCGCTCCTCTTCGCGTGGCTCAACGAGCACATCAACCAGCGGCTCTGCCGGGACGACTTTTCCACCTTCATCGGCCTCTTCGATCTCCCAGGCCCCACCAACCTCTCCTCCCGACCCAACTCGCTCGACCAATTCGCCGTCAATTTCGCCAACGAGCGCCTCCACTCCTGGACCCTCCACCGCCTCTTCGGGTCCCACGTCGCAGAGTACACCACCGAGGGCCTCATCCCCACCTTCGTGCCCCCTCCCTCCTCCCTCCCGTACTTTGACAACAGCGAGTGCATCCGCCTCCTGCAGAACCGGCCTGGGGGACTGATCCACATCATGGACGACCAAGCGCGTCGCGCGCCAAAGAAGTCGGACGCGACCATGGTCGAGGCCTTCGTCAAGCGCTGGGGGAACCACTCCTCCTTCAAAGCCACCTCCGCTCTCGGAGGGGGCAGTGCCGGCACCTTTACGATCAGCCACTTTAACGGACCCGTCACGTACAGCGCCGAAGGCTTCCTCGAGCGCAACCTCGATGCCCTCAACCCCGATTTCGTGTCCCTCCTAAGGGGGGAGGGCGACGCAGCCGCGGGTACGGGTACGGGTACGGGTACGGGGACGGGGAGCGTCAACCCATTCGTCAAGGGACTGTTCAGCGGGCGCGCAATCGCCACTACGGTGCACCCGCGGAACGAGGACACGATCGTCGCGGCGCAACAGCCCGTCAAGCCCATGCGCGCGCCCTCCACGCGGCGCAAAGCCGCGCCGCCCCGTCGCTCCGCCACCAACCCCATGTCGCCTGGGACGCCGACAATGGACATCCCCGAGGAAGACGGCGAGGGCGGGGACAACGCCACGCTCGGCACTATGGGGGGAGGGGGGACGAGCTGCGTCGCGGGCGAGTTCCGCGCGGCGCTCGACACGCTGTTCGTGACGCTCGACGAGACGACCGCGTGGCACGTCTTTTGCATCAACCCCAACGATTCCCAACTGCCAAATCAGCTCGAGGGGAGGAGCGTCAAGGGGCAGGTGCGCAGCGCGGGCCTCGTGCAGATCGCGCAGCGGTGTCGGGTCGTGGCGGCGCAGTCGCCGTTTGGGGATGATGGATCGAAAGGCGCGGCGGGTGGGATGCAGAATGCGGTGTTTGAGGTGGGGATGACGTTTGAGGAGTTTTGTGATAGGTATAGGGAGGGGCTGGTGGAGGGCGGCGTGGTGGAGGGGAATGAGAGGGAGAGGGTGGAGCAGGCAAGGAGGGTGTTTGGGTTGGGGGTGGGGGATGTGGTGCCGGGGGTGCATAAGGTGTGTGTGCTTTCTTTTGAGACTTGGGCCGGGGACACTTCACCTCT
Source organism: Mycena capillaripes (assembly GCA_029204075.1). Lineage (NCBI taxonomy): Eukaryota > Fungi > Basidiomycota > Agaricomycetes > Agaricales > Mycenaceae > Mycena > Mycena capillaripes. The sequence continues at coordinate 2,143,873 of JARHKZ010000011.1, read as the reverse complement.
GCGTCTTCTTCGTTTCACGGAGACGGCCCACTCCTCTGTCTACTTGGCTTCTCGTTTACGAATAAAAACCACACGCTAATACACAACGCAGGTCTACCTTTCCCAAGCCGCCTTCCACAAATTCGAGGACCAGCTCCGCGCACAAGACGTCGAGGAGCAGAAGCGCAACCGCCTGCGCGACGCCGAGGTCGCAGAGTCCGCCGCCGCCACGGGAGGCGCAGGGGCGTACAACTACAACGATCCCTACGCGCCCTACGCCTCCCCCGCGCTCGACGCCGGCGAAGCCCCCTGGGGCGGCTCCGGCGGCGGCGGCGGCGACTACGGCTACGGCAACGCCTCCTCGCAGGCGCTTCCGCTCGTCGCGCACGCCTCGCCCTTCCAGCGCGCGGACCTCTACGGCGGCGACCGCGACCGCGACGACGGGTACGACGAGCGCGGCTCGCTTCGGCGCGGCCCGTCGGACTTTGACGACGCGGGGACGGCGATGGACGAGCGCGAGACGGCGTCCAACTTTGGCTCCGAGTCCTACGCGCCTTCGCGCAATATGTTTGGCGGCGCGGGCAAGGAGGGCGGTGCCGGCGGCGCTGGCGGCGTGCCTCTGCTCGACCGCGACGCGCTCGCGGGCGAGATCCAGGAGGGCGAGACCGCCGAGGTGCTGAAAGAGAGCAGCGCGCGGCGGCGGTGGGTGATGTTGTGCTGGGTGCTGACGTGGTGGGTGCCGAACCCGTGTCTGAGGCATTGCGGGCGGATGAAGCGGCTGGATGTGAGGCAGGCGTGGAGAGAGAAGCTGGCACTGAATCTGCTGATTTGGTTGATGTGCTTGGGTACGGCGTTTGTGATTGTGTATTTGGGGAGGTTGATTTGTCCGACGGAGGTGCGTCCCTGCAGTCTCCTTCCTGCAGTAATACTGACGATGATTTCAGCACGTATTCAGCACCACCGAGCTCGCGTCTCACAGCTTGCAGTTCAATCCTGGCAGCGTGTACACGAGCGTGCGCGGGGAGGTGTTTGATCTGGGGACGATTGCGAGTTTGCATGAGCGCACGGTTAGCGTCGTTCCCGCAAAGACGATCCTCAAGACGTATGGAGGGACGAATGCGGATAACATTTTCCCAGTGCAGGTCAGTTCTTCCCCTTCATCTTTCCTGCGCCTCGTACTGCCCTTCCTCGCCCTCTCTTCACCTTCTCATCCCTTACTCCGCACCTTCTTCCTACCCCTTACGATACCCTAGACCTCCTCCGCTTCCCCCGCAACCCACACTAACGCACCATACAGGTCAGCGCACTCTGCAACGGCGTCGACGGTGGCGTGAGCCCCTACGTCACCTTCACCACGTCTAACAACACCGACCAAAATTCGCAATACCACGACTTCCGCTTCTTCACCAACGATTCTCGCCCCGACTGGTACTTTGAGAGCATGGTGCAGATGCGCTGGATAGCCCGCCGCGGCTTCGTCGGTCTCACGCCCAAGGAGATCCGCACCAAAGCCAACAACGGCAGCTCCATCGGCGTGTACAACGGGCTCGTCTACGACCTCACCGGCTACATCCAGAACCCCCGCGGCATTAAGCCGCCATCAGGCGAGAACGCGCCCGACGCGGACACGGATTTCATGTCGGACCACATCGTCGACGTTTTCAGGCTCAACGCCGGCGGCGACGTCACCAAGGACATCAACAACCTCGTGGGCAACGGGCTGACGTCGGAGCAGCTGGCACGGCAGAAGGTGTGCCTGCGCAATCTCTTCGCGATCGGCAAGCTCGACACGCGCGAGTCGGCGAAATGCATCTTCAGCACGTACCTCCTCCTCATCCTCTCGATCATCATGGTGTCCGTCATCGGCTTCAAGTTCCTCGCGTCCATCAGTCTCGCAGGCGTGCGTGCGCCAGAGGACCACGACAAGTTTGTCATCTGCCAGGTGCCGTGCTACACTGAAGGCGACTCGTCCCTGCGCCGCACGATCGACTCGCTCGCCCAGCTCAAGTACGACGACAAGCGCAAGCTTCTCCTCATCATCTGCGACGGCATGATCGTCGGTTCGGGCAACGACCGTCCCACGCCGCGCATCGTGCTCGACATCCTCGGCGCGGACCCAAATCTCGACCCCGAACCGCTCAGCTTCCTCTCGCTCGGCGAGGGCGCGAAGCAACACAATATGGGCAAGGTCTATTCGGGCTTGTACGAGTGCAAGGGGCACGTCGTGCCGTACCTCGTCATCGCCAAAGTCGGCAAGCCCACCGAGCGCTCGCGCCCCGGCAATCGCGGCAAGCGCGACTCGCAGATGGTGCTTATGCATTTCTTGAACAAGGTGTGTGCCTTCTCGCTCCCTCCTCTGCTTTATTGATCAACCGCTCAGGTCCACTTTAACTCGCCGATGAACCCCCTCGAGCTGGAGATGTACCACCAGATCAAGAATGTTATTGGTGTGAACCCGACATTCTACGAGTATGTGTTCATGGTGGACGCCGATACCACCGTCGACCAGTACTCTGTCAATCGCCTCATCTCTTCGTTCGTTGTCCCGGTCCTCCCGCTGTACTTTAAACTCACAGAGTTGCAGCATGATTCGCGACAAGAAGCTGCTCGGCGTCTGCGGTGAAACGGAGCTCGCCAACGCCAAGCAGTCGATCATCACCATGATGCAGGTGCGCTGCTTCTCCTCATTTTGCTTTTCATTTGCTCAAGCTCTTCCAGGTCTACGAATACTTCATCTCGCACAACATGGCCAAAGCCTTCGAGAGTCTCTTCGGGTCCGTCACCTGTCTGCCCGGTTGTTTCACGCTCTACCGCCTCCGCACGACCGACACGCACAAGCCGCTCCTCATTTCAAACCAGCTCATCCAGGACTACTCCGAGAACCGCGTCGACACGCTCCACATGAAGAACCTACTGCATCTCGGAGAGGATCGGTACCTCACGACACTCCTCCTGAAGCACTTCCCCACCTTCAAGACGCAGTTTGTTCGCGACGCGCACGCGTACACCGTCGCCCCCGACGACTGGCAGATTCTGCTCTCGCAGCGTCGTCGCTGGATTAACTCGACCGTGCACAATCTCGGTGAGCTCGTGTTCCTCGAGCAGCTGTGCGGCTTCTGCTGCTTCTCGATGCGCTTCGTCGTCATGATCGACTTGGTCTCAACGCTGACGCAGCCCGTGACCGTCGCCTACGTGAGTTGTTCTGTGCTTTACCGTCGCCTCCGCTGACCCGCCTGTAGATTGTGTACCTCGTCTACGTCGTCGTCGCCCAGCACGAGCAAATCCAGACCATCTCGCTCGTCATGATCATCGCCATCTACGCCATCCAAGCCTTCGTCTTTATTCTGCGCCGCAAGTGGGACATGATCGGGTGGATGTTCTTCTACATCCTCGCCATCCCTGTCTTCTCGTTCATGCTACCGCTCTACTCGTTCTGGCGCATGGACGACTTCTCGTGGGGTCAGACGCGTGTCGTGCTCGGAGAGTCTGGGAAGAAAATGATCGTTCATGTCCGTCCTCTTCTTGCACTGTCGCTGAACACTTTATTGACAATACCTCCAGGACGAGGGCAAGTTTGACCCCCGCGTCATTCCGCTTAAATCTTGGAACGACTACGTGCGCTGCCATGGCTCTCCTCCTTTGCGTATGCTAACCATGTCCTTCAGGAAAACGAGCTGTGGGACAAGGAATCGAATCACAGTATCGGTTCCTGGGTACCGCCGCCGAAGCTCAGAGGCGAGGGGGGCTACGCCGAATCGCACACCGCGTCGCTCTACGGACGCGAAACCACCTACGAGCCGCGCAGCTACTCGCCCGCGCCGTCCCAGGCCGGAGGGTACGCAGCGATGCACTACCCGCCGCCCGGGTACCAGTCCGGTCGCAACACGCCGCAGTCAATGTTCCACCCGATGAGCGAGTCGCGACCCATGACGGGCAATTACCTCGACGTCCCGATCCCGACGAGCGGCAGCCCCGACGACCTGGACCTGCCGCCCGGCGCACCGACTGAGATGGAGCTGGATCGCGCGGTGCAGGATGTGCTGCGCAACGCGGACCTGAATTCAATCACGAAGCGCGAGATTCGGCGCCGGCTCGAGGCGCGCTTTGGGATGGACCTGACGTCGCGCAAGGCGACGATCAACGCCGCCATCGATAGGATTCTGCTCAGTCACGCGTGAATGGACACGACTGCTCTGGATTTTCTCCCCTGCACCTATTTTATGGTTTTATCTTCACTACAATTATACTCTGGACTGCCCCTCGCTAGTTACTCTCACTCCCTTGCAATGCTACGTATCGTCCGGACACTGCATATCACATGTTCCTTACCACCTGAATAATCATCGAGTATTAGATCGAAGCCACGTCGTTTGAGATTCAGAGAAAACTTTGTAGGTGGGCCAGAGAAATACAGAAATGATGGCATCATCGCGCCTTTACCTTTACGGCCACGACGTCCTTCCACCAGGGATGTCGCGCCTGCTGAAACTTGACTTGCCTATAAACACACTCGGTCTCCCTTCCCTCCCTGTCGAAGTCCTCGACGAGATCGTCTCTTGTTTATCTGGCGTCCCCACTCCTCTTTTGGAATCCCACTTTCTATTCTGCTCGAACGCACCGAAACTCTGCGTACTTGATCCCAGACCTGCAGGCGCTTGCGTTGCATTTTCTTAGCGCGCGCCTGGCAGCGTCTCGAAATCTGCGCGAGCCGAGGCCTTTCTGATTCCAACGTGTAGGACGGTCTTCCCTGCAGTCATTTTCAAGTTACTCAAGGGACCAGCTGTCAAAGGACTTTGCACAGGAACTTGTGCGCCAAATGGAAATTGTAACCGTCCGCAATCCGTCCGTCGCTGCCGATGTCCAGTGCGTACACTCACTTGTTCTCAGAATTCCGCAAGCTCACCGTCCTAAGAATTGTTACCGTCATCCTCTCGGAATGGTGTGGGGATACCATATACCCCAAATTCTTCAGATGTTTTTCTCTCCTTCTGAACCTTCATACAGTCCAAATTGCGCGAGCCCCTCACAATTTCAGCCTTTTGAAGCATTCCAAACTGTACGATCCACTTGGCCGTGTCTGGAGAGTATGCCTTTCCTGAGGTCCGCTCCCTGGTACTTCATTCAACAGCGAAGGATATGCTTAAACTTTGTCCGAATTTGGACAACTTGACTTTGACTCGGGCCGTTCACAACTTCACGCTACGGACAATCTCCAAGTATGCGCCAAAACTTCGCGCGTTTAGAATTCGTTCACATATCTCCGTAGAACTCATTAAAGGTGGGCTCAGTCAGCATTGTACTCATTTCTACTATACTTATCTAACCTAGACTTTGTGGATTTGTTCCCAAATTTAACCGAGATGCCGCTCTTACATATTGAGGGACTGACGCCGGTTCGTCCATGCATTTTGCTATGCATAACCCGATGTTGAATGTATACAGGTCATAGTGCAACAGCTCGCAAATATGAAGCATCTTTGCCTTGTCACAGACGGCGAACTATTTCCCTCGGGCGAGCTGCTTGCGGCCGCCCTGGAGCTTGTCACGGCTGGAAGACAACTGCTTCGAAGCACCTCTCCACATGGCCGCGACTCGACCGACAAACTCGTTACGGTGAAATCAAAAGATGTGCTCCGTACATACCCTGTGGGATAGTTGGGTAATCAATATTATGCCAATTTTCTGAAGGGAGGATCGCATTCACACTTGTTCTGGTTGTTCCTGGGCCCGCTTGCATTCGCTCTGGCTACAAAAATTGGATTCCCAGTTTGAAGATCGCCATGTCGTCGCCGATGATCCTGTCCTTGTTCCTAAATTTGGTCTCAATGTTTGCTGTTCCCTTTCCTTTACGCCTGATCCTGCTTCGTCGGTCGTTACCTCCCCCATGCTCGCCTGGCGAGTTCCTTTCCCGCTGTCCCTCGCTTATGCTTCGGTCGCCTCCTCAGGCTACGTATCGTCCAGAATACTGCACCTCAGATATTCCTTAGATCATCGCTTCGATCTCATCGTAATTGTTTAAGAGAGGTTTATCAGGGTTTATTCAGTCGGTTCATGCTGTGGACCAGAAACGATGGCATCATCGCCGCGCTTTTACCTTTTGCTTCCGTGTCCACCTTGTATCTATTCCACCTCAGAACCAAACCGAGGACAGTCCCCCATACTGGCACTTGGCTTGATTTTAGACGCATCCGGTATCCCTTCCCTCCCTGTCGAAGTCCTCGACAAGATAGTGTCTTATGTATCTGGCGTCCCCACTCCTCTGTTGGAATTCCATGCTTTATCCTGCACCCACCTCGAACGAGCCGACACCCTTCGCGCTCTGTCGCAAACCTCTGGGCGCTTGCGTTGTATATTCTTGGCGCGCGCCTGGCAGCGTCTCGAAGTCTGCGCGAGCCGCGGACTTTCTGAGTTCAACGTGTACAACGGTTATAACTACAGTAACTATGAACCAACCCAAGGGTCTCTGTAGTGGGCCCAGCTGTCGAAAGACTTTGCGCAGGAGCTTGCGCGAAAAATGGAGATTGTAACTCTCCGGAATCCGTCTCTTGCTGTCGAAGTCAGGTGCGTACGCTCATTGCCTTCCAAATTCCGCAAGCTCACTATCCTAAGAATGGTCACCGTTTTTCTCTCAGAATGGTCTGCGCACACCGTCTTCCCTGAGTTCTTTCAATGTTTTTCTCTCCTCCCGAACCTTCACACTGTCCAAATTGCACGAGCTCCTCGTTACAACTTCAGTTTTTTGAAGTATTTCAAACTGTATGATCCACATGGTCGTGCATCTGGAGAATATACCCTCCCTAGCATCCCTACTCTGGTCCTTCATTTCACAGCGATAGATATGGTCAAACTTTGTCCGAATTTGGACAACTTGACTTTGCTTGAGAAATTGGACATCTTGGAGCTACAGCTACAGACAAACTTCGTGCGCTTAGTTTTCACTACATTTTGAGGGCCTCTCGGCCGACTTGATCGAGGTCGGCCGAGATTGGCCAACCCAGTCGAGCCCCTCGGCCAGCCTCGGCCAACCTCGGCCGACCTCGATCAAGTCGGCCGAGGGGCTGTCAAAATGTAGTGTTTGATTCGCCTCTCCATGGGCTATTTGTTAAAGGTGGGCTCAGTCAGCCTTTTGTTCATTTCTTCCATACTTATTTAACTTAGACCTTGTGAATTTGTTGCCCAATTTAACCGACATACCGCCCCTGCGTGTGCACGGACTGACACCGGTCCGTCCATTCATGTTTTCCATTCTTAACAGCATGCTGAATGTAATTAATAGGCCATACTGCAACAACTCGCACATATGAAGAACCTCCGCAAAATAGAGCTTGTTAGAGGAGTCAAATATTATTCCGGACCAGTGAATCGGAGATCTTGGAGCTTGTCGCGACTGCAAAACAAGTGCTTCAGAGCACTTCTCCCTCGACAAGCTGGTCACGGTGAAATTGAAAGACATCGGTGTGCTCCGTACATACCCCCTGGAATATTAGTTGAATTATCAAGTTATTGATATCGTGCGCACATATTTTAGACCCTTCCAGACCAGATTTACAGAGATAGAGTTTTATTCCGTTACATCTACGTTAAATACTGCCACCCCATCCGACTCTTGAGCCTAGAACTCTTGTGTATATCCAGACCTCTTGGGTATAAAATCGGAATGAGCACAACGTGGCCCACCAGAAGTAAATTGAACTTTTGACATACCGGTGATTTACCACACCTGTGGTTATAACTAGGAGACCAGGTGTTACTGGGGCAGACAGCCGTATTGAGACCGTTGACGAGGCCAGCTAAATGTTGTGAGTATAGAAGTTCAAGTAGAAGACAGATAATAGCACGCATGCTGTAGTCGCACTGAGATCCGGAGCCATAGCTGCGGGGTTGCAGCTGGTTGCAGCGGATAACCGGACCAGACGAACGCGGGAAACGTACCTGCAGCCGATAGCATTGAACCCCGGCAGTGAAACGTGGAGGTCAGGCTGACACCGCCGGCGAAACTTGGGCAGGTGACCGCACCGGAGCTTGAAACGAGAACAGAGAGGATAGCGAGGACACGGAAGTGCATTTTCAGATGCCAGTATTGACGGCGAAATCGGGGCTGATATACATAGATTGGCTGCCCCTTAAGATCGCGCGTCGCGTCGCGTATTAGGACTTGATGGGTCGGACCCATCCATTATTAACTGCATCTTCGATGGAGCTCGACGCGCATGGGGTCTTTTCGTTACTTTGGGGGTTCCCCTGCTCATGTTGTTGCCCGAAACTCTACTATTTTCGACGAAGTTCCAATACGGCACCCAGGTCCAATTCCTAGGGTTGACATAAGTACGGCACCGATGAAAGACGGGTGCCGTCTGGCTGCCAAAATTGTCAAAGATTCATCCTGCATCATGATCACCAAAGGTACTTACCGCGCGCGAGATTGGGGGAACGATTCATCACGCCTAAAATGAAATTGCCAGGGAGGACGGGATTCGAGATATAGGAGGGCATCAGATGCAGCTCAGTCTTTCTGGCGAAAATTTGAGAGAATGGGGTCGAACTTGAGGCGGCGAGAGCTTGAAGAAAAGCATCATTGATAACACATGAGTTCAGCCATAAGAAAAAGACAAAAGCCGATATATAGGGGCCAGAATGGTAGCTGACTAGGCCTGAGACCTGGTCGGTTCGACGCTTTTGAAAAAAGCCTTGAGGTCCACCGTGACGCCGTCGAGAAAAATGTTGTAGTACTAAGTAAGGAATACCGTAACATGCACTGCATTTTGACAGCCCCTCAAAATGTAGTGACAGTCACGGCTATTACCAGTCACACATGCCTGTTTTGCTCCTTCTGCGTCTATGCCGCTCAAACGCGAAACCAAGGGCGGTCGCGCCTGCTGGAACTTAGCTTGCCTATAAACACATCAGGTCTTCCTTCCCTCCCTGTCGAAATCCTCGACGAGATCGTCTCTTATTTATCTGGTATCCCCACTCCTCTTTTGGGATCCCATGTTTTATCCTGCACCTACCTGGAACGCACCGAAATCCTGCGTGCTCTGTCGGAGACGTGCAAGCGCCTGCGCGGTGTATTTTTAGCGCGTTCCTGGCACCGTCTCGAAGTCTGCGCGAGCCGCACAGTTTCTGATTCCTATGTGTATCACGGGCATCACTTCAGCAACTCTGAACTTACTCGAGGGTCTCTGTGGGGGAGCAGCTCGCCACACACTTTGGCCAGGAACTTGCACGCCAAATGGAAATTGTAACTGTTCGCAATCCGTCCCTCGCTTCCGAAGTCAAGCGAGTACAGTCATTGCCTTCATTCCGTAAATTCACAATCCTCAGAATTGTCACCGTCCTCCTCTCAGAATGGTCTGCGGACACCGTATTCCGTGAATTCTTCAGATGTCTCTCCCTCCTACCGAACCTGGATACTGTCCAACTCGTACGAGCACCTTATAGTTTCAGTGACTTGGACCTATCACGAACTGAACGACCCATTTGGTCGCGCGCTGGATGGGTACAAGTTTCCTAGGATCCGCACCCTCGTATTGCATTCGACAGCTATGGTGAAATGTTGCCCAAATGTGGACAACTTGACTTTGTTTCGGGGCATCAGCATGGTGAAACTAGGGACAATCGCCTCGTATACACCCAAACTTCGTGCGTTTCGTATTTTCTCACCTATCACTGCCTATTTTGTTAAAGGTGAGGCTCAGTCAGCTTTGCACTCGTTTGTACCGTACTTATTTAACCTAGAGTTTGTGCATTTGTTCCCGAATTTAACCGAGATGCCGCCCTTGAATATTGAAGGACTAACGCCAGTCAGTCCGACACTTTATACTGTTCATAACAACGATGCTGAATGTAAACAGGCCATAGTGCAACAACTCGTAGATATGAAGAACCTCCAGAAGATCGAGCTTGTAACAAGCCGCGAACACGTCTCCCCTGACGACGTCCTCCTGAAGCAGTCTTGGACCTTCGCGAAAAAAGTGCTTTGGAGCACCGGTTAAGACTCCCCTGATAAAAAAACTCGTTACAGTGAAATCGAGTGGCACCATACTCCGTACATACCTTGTGGAATAGTAAGTTACCAGACGGACCCATGGAATTCACATTCAGAAAGCACGAATTGTTAAGCGTGAGCTATCTCCTTCATGTACATACCGGCAAGGAAAAATGGACATCTCATGTCTCGTAGCGGAATCAAAGCGGGACAGCTGAAGACCCCTTTACAATTGCATGGAAGAAAAAAGCACTCCTAAACGATCTGCCTCCGCGGAAGTTAATCCATATTGAGAACTCATGTCGTCTTTATCTGATTTTTTTTACTGCAGAACATCGTCCCCGACGACGAGACCAAGAAGAGAATTACAAGCACCTCAGCCTGCGCGGGATCCGATGCATTTCGGCGGAAGCAAGCCGGAGGGCTCTGTCGCCAGCTGCATCCGCGAGACAAAATGCACGGCACAGGACAAAATGGACGGTACCGGTCCCAGAGCATAATTAAAGCATGCCTCCGCGCTGGGCAATCAGTCCAGCCCATCCCCCCAGCGCCAGCACCGCGCCGCGATGAAATACACCGCAGCTGTCTTCCTCCTCGCATCCGCGGTGGCCACCCTTGCGGCCCCCTTCCCATTCCCCGGGCCTACACCTCCACCTGCGCATAGGTCCCCGCCGTCCCCGATCAGCTTCTTCGCGCTCCTCGCCGCCAAAGACGCCACCAACCGGCGCCTATGGCGCGCTCGGGTCGGGCTGCCCCCCATCCGGCAGTGGCCACTGACAGAGCCCATGAGCAGCCAGCGACGGCGCGACGGTATGTATATCCGTTCACAATTCGATTTGTTCTCTATTTATTGCTAAAGAGCGCTCAGGAAGGAAGCGCCAGAGCGTGCGTCGAGAGGAGGCGAAGAATTGAAAGCCAGTCTTGGGATTGTAGGTTAACCTTTGTGGAACCTTGTACTCCTCTTCGAGACAAAAAAGGAAATTTGCGCACCTGGTCATATCTTCCGGCTCTGAAATTGTGCTAGATTGCGGAGGACTGTTTGCAGCTCGTAGGGTGGATGGTATCACGGATGCGTTGTCGCATCTCAATCGCCGTATATCACCCACCCACCATGTACCCGATCTCCTCCAGGGAATGAACGCATATCGGAATCCAAATGCATATAAAAGTACAGATCCAGGGAGCATTACTACATAACGATAGATGATAACTTTGCGAGAGGCGAGCAGCGGGTCGACGGCGGTTGGTGTGTAGGTAGGTATGTGTGCGAACGAAGACGAGACTGCGCGGGAGAGCGGAGGGGAGGGGGTGTGTACGTGGGAGGGCGGGAGGAGAGGGAGGGAGGGAGGGATGCAGCGGCTACGCATGTAATGCGGTACGCAGCAGCAGCGAGTAAGTAGGAATAGATAGATAGCAACAAGATGGGATGAGACGAGACGAGACGAATGTGTGCGGTAGGTACATGCGATGCGAGATGATAACAGAAACCGAGGACAATGAAAGGGAAGCGAAGCGACAAAGGGAGAGCAGGCGCACGAGGGCCGCATGTTACGGCTCCAGCCCGCGGGTCGCAGGGGAGCCCTGCACGTCGTTCGTCAACGTCAATGTTCGTGTCAGCGGCGACCGACGCACCCCACTATACAGCATAAACCCCGTCCCCTCACGCGGCGTCTCCGTAATCTGCGAGTCCTCCGTCGTCGACGCATTCACGCTCGCGCCATCGCCATCGCCCCGAGCAACCGCGCGCTCGAGCTCGACCTCGTCAAACTTGGTCGTCGCGGGCGTCGCGCCGTCCACGAGCGCCATGTCCTCGAATACCAGCCCCAGCCCCGTGTGCGTCTGCGCGCCGCCGGAGCGCACGACGGGGAGGCGCGCGGCGCCCGAGGGCCGCGAGGTGGAGATGGCGTCGAGGTGCGCGCGCGCGTTGAGCGTGGAGAGGAGCGCGTTAGAGTAGAGCTTTGAGAGCGCGAGGTCCCAGACGAAGTTGACCGCGTAGTGCTGTCGGCGCTCGAGTGTAAGTAGAGTAACGGGAGGACGACGAGCGGGTGGAGAACGCACGGGGAAGACCATGAAGCATATTACGTCGAGGACGCTGAAGACCGAGCTGCGGGGGGCGTCAGCGGGAGCGGGAACAAGGCGGGCGGGAGAGGCGACGCACGTTACGAGACCGGTTTGGATCGTTGCTGGCACGGAAGTCAGATATAGACGTGATGCACGAGCGGGAACACGCACTTCGTATGATCTTGTCAATTACCGAGTCTGTCGCAACGAAACCTGTTTTGCGGTGGGACTGCGGGCGGGAGGGACCGGATATCAATCAGTCAGCGTGGGGATGGTGACGAGAGGAAAGGGGGGGGGCGTACGAGGGTCAGTGTGAGGGAGATGGTGATGAGGATGTCGGCGACGCAGGATGCGAGGAACCAGAGGAGCGCGGAGGGGTGTAGTAAAGGCTTGTACTGGAATTCCTTGATGATGGTGACCTTGGCTGTCGTCCAGAGGCCGCCCGCTGCATGCAAATGTCCAGTCAGCCACTGATGCGAGGGCTAGGGACAGAAAAGATGCTGCTACGCACCGAGTGCGGCGATGGCAAAGACAGCGATGACAGCGGGCACCGAGATCATCTTGGTGATTGTGTATATCCGCCACGCGAAGAAGATCTGGATGGGCGTCGAGACGAGGACCTGCGGGGGCTCAGCCACGGAACATGCGGCTGCGGCGAGGCGCGACGTACCACAATCAGAGGCTCTGGAGTGGACAGAGAGATCAGTACGCGGCGTCCCGGAAAATCATGCGATCGCACCCGTGGGGAATACTGCGGGGGAGTCAATAAGCAGCAGCGCAGCACGGTGGGGATTGGGGCGCACCTTTGGGAAAGTAGTCCAGTTTCTGACCTGCGTGGGTATGCGTGCGCATGAGCGCATTAGGCAATCAAAGGAGCGCAAGGACTTGCCGTAGTCGAGAATGAGTGGCTGGTACATCATGGCCATGTCAAAGCCCGTATTCAGTGTCTCCAGCACGAAGAGATAGAGGACCTGGCGGGGGGTGTAAGCGCGCGAAACGGGCTCCGATCTGAACGCGCACGAAGTATCGCATCCAGGCGCCATCCCTGTGGTATGGTCAATCGCTGCGCCAAGTAGCGGGGGGTTAGGAGAGGCGTACTTGTGGTATAGTTGGTAGTACGTCAAGGCCTAGAAGAGGAATTGGATCCTGACCGCGCAGGGACATGAAAAATAGCACAAACCTGGCCGACAAAGACCTAGGTACACAGACGATCCGAGTCAGCGTTGCTGCGGACGACAGCAAAAGATCGGCGGAGCACGCACCCCGTATAATATCATATTAAAAAATACGCCTGCAGCACGAGGTGAGCTCCAGAAATTGGCGCTCGGGCGAGCGTTGCGCACCTATCAGCATCGGGCCATACCTGCGAGATGTGAGCCAGTTTTCTAGGCAACGAGGCGGGTAGTACGCACGATAGACGGACATCGGGGAACGCATCCATGGTGGCTCGGAATAGGGTGGTCGGCCACTACCCAGAGCGCCAGGCAGCAAAGAAGGCCTCAGCGTTCGCACGAAGATGCAAGATGGGGACAAGAGACGCCGAGAACCTCGGCACGGAGACAAAGTTTAGCGAGGTTGTTGCACATGTCCAAATCTCCAATTGCGGAAGTCGGTGTAACTGGGGTTACCGCTAATCGGCCTTAATTACCGTGGAGTGACCGCTCGATCGCCGTTGTCAGAGAAATGCCACGCTAGCATAGAGAGAGGAATGCACTCTAAATCCAGCAGAGAGCTTGGCAGGTTCAGGCAGGAACAGTCGTTTGTTTTTTGAGCTTCTTGACACGAATCCGACATGTTGCACAATCGAAGCAGATTTCCTCTGATGGTTGTGGACCGGAAATGATTTTCGTTGTTTGATGACAACGATGAGCTGAGGCTCGGATTCATGTCATGGTTTTGGATTGCCGAGGATCTATCGTGGCCTTGTGGTCCAGAGGCAAGATACTTGCTTTGGGCTCTGTAGGCAACTGCAAGTGACCTGGGTTCGATTCCCAGCAAGGCCCCCAGCTTTTTCATTTTCTTTCTTTCCTTTTTCAGCCATCATTTGGATCTTTCACGTCTTCTCCTCTCCCTTGAGGCTTTAGTTCTCCAGCACGTTGTTCTCATTGTCCTTGTCCCTTTGCTCTTTAACCTTAAACTCTCTCTTGCGCCGGCACGCTTCAGGCGTCGCCATAGAGTCTTTCTTCCAGATATGACACTGCGCTTGTTCCTCCTTCTTCTTCTCACCGCTTCAAGCTCGGAGCCTTGTTCTTGCCCACCTTCCTTCCGGCGAACATTCAGGTGGTAATTACGACTGCTGGATGGCTCGCCTGGTGTATGTGCAAAATTATACATCTTCTTCTGTGGGCGATTGCCATAACGTCCTCTCTGCCAGATATGACACTGCGTTTGTTCCTCCTTCTTCTCACCGACGCTTAGCCTATTTCTTGCCCACCTTCTTTCCGGCAAACATTTAGGTGGTACTTACGACTGCTGGATGGCACGCCTCCTGTATGTGCAAAATTATACTTACATCTTCTTCTGTGGGCGATTGCCACAAAGTCCTCTTATATGACACTGCGCTTGTTCCTCCTTCTTTTCACCGCTTCAAACTCGGAGCATTGTTCTTGCCCACCTTCTTCCGGCGAACGTCCAGCTAGTACTTACTAATACTTACGACTGCCGGATGACACGCCTCATGTATGTACAATTATACTTCTTCTTCTGTGGGCGATTGTGGGCCGCCACTTATTCTCCCAAAAGAACAGGCGCTTTCCCCCCTCCTCGTCTCAATTCATGACCAGAGCTCTCACGCGCGAATAACCCCCGCCGAATTCTGACTCTGAGATCAGGAGCAGCTCGATGCTGGTCTCGCACATCCCATCTCCCGCAATGTCTAATTTCTGATTTCCGATACGTTTCATGGAGGCTTGCTTGATCACCTTCAATTTTCAGAGTACTCGGGTATTTACTGGTTCTTTTCGTGCATGCTGCCAGTCTGTCTTCGTAATCTCCACACCGCACCCGAGCCGGTGGAGCTGAAAATTGACCGCATCTTCCTCAAAAGCATGTCTGTCGAGATGTCCACCAAGCTCCCACCGCCGATCCAAGACGCGAAATATTTCGCCGTAGCTACCGAGTAGGCATCCGACACCTCGGGCGCGGCGTAACAAAATCAGGCGTCTGTGTGGCGGATGGAGATTCTGTGTGGCCGTCAATCAGAACTTCTCAGGCTCGTCGCGTTGGAAGTTCGACCAAATTGGAAGTCGGAACGACCCATCCCTTCCTCGTCGCCTTGGAACGGCGGATCTCGCGAGAAATTGCTTGCTTGACGAGCTCCATTCAAGCTTGGCCGGTGATCGTCGGACTCGATGCGAATTTGTTTGTTTCTTGGCGCTTGAGGACCTACCGAATAAGATGCGGAGGGCCTGGGTTCATTTTGATCCCCCTGCATACTTTTTACCCGGTGTCTCGGAGGAATTCGGCTATGGATTGAATTCAAACTGGATTCGTCTTCCGACTGCATAGCCTACACGATGCTGCTGTTACAAGCATCTCAGGCTGCGCCAAATTGAGCGCGACAACGCAAGGCGAAGTTGAGAATTCCTGCGCTACCCGTACGCTGCGCGTATCTGCTAACGCAATCCTCGTCCTATATGAACATGTTGGGATGAATTGAGGACGTTCATTTCATTCTAGTCAGGGCCGTGCACCGAGTTCAATTAAAAGGGCACCATCCCTGGTATCTATATTCAGTGTGTTCGTCCAGCACAACACGTTCCAGTCGATCGTCCCCAAGGCACAGGTGAAATATCGTCCTTTCACCTCGAAGGACCGATCCACATCTAGCACATTATTCTTGGGATCCGTAAGAGAGAAGCGCTGGGAGGCGATTCCGATGATTCATTGCACTCTCCCCCAGTTCAATTCATTCAAAATTATGGCAGAATTATTCCAGAATTGTTCAAACTCATCTTAATAGGTTTTTTCTGCCTGCTAGTAACTGTTACTTGAATCAGACAAGACGCCAGCCATTATTGGAAAGCGACTCGAAGAGAAAATCAAGTCCTGCATAGATGGATGGCTTAGAAGGTGAATCGAGACAGAGCGAGTCACTAAACGTAGATAAACATAGGACTATCCAATGTCGATTAATTTTACCTCATGCTGTCGGTTTTTCCAGGAATCGCTCCGAGTCAGAATCGTCGAACAATTCATGAATTTTTAATCCCATGCGAATATTTGGCCATAATTTCGAGCTCAACACTGAGGAAATATTTACTCAAAGTTGAGATCAATGGGGGTCGATGTGGTTGTGTTTGCCCCACACCCTTTTCTTCATCTCCGCCTCTTTCTAAATGCCCCGACAGAGACTACACTAGCGGGCTATCTGCTGTCGTCAATGCTTCAAACTGCTCCCTGCCTACTCGGACCATGGGTCGGACCCAATCCTCCATCGTCTTCTGGTTTCATTGATTTCCCAACTTGCGCGAAATCCTTAGATCAGAAATCGGCTGAGGACTTGCCCTCAGCAATAAGCAAGTGAATATCTATCGCAACCCTTAACTCTCACAAGTGAGCTGTACATCACCCAAAATGACAGATCTTCGATACCGTGAGGCCGAGGCTGTTCAAATGACAAAAGCTGTAAGCACACATCTCTTCTTTCCCTAAATCCCAGCAAACAAGCACCGGTTCCTCCACGCCAGCCTACGCAAGACCATGTCGGACAGTCGTAGCTATAGTCGCCTTCTCCTCCATAAAGGCCACGGACATCCGGTTTTCTGTCCCCAGCCCTCCGATGACCTGCCTGCGGCCATCAGGCAGACAGGAGCGCGCATTAGGGACGTCGGCGTCATTACCTCAGACGGCTCTTTCGACGTAATCTTCAACGTATGTGCCCCTGCGAACGATCCCGCGAACAGGTTTGGCGTGCCAGAGGGATTTACGCAGATAGATCTCGGTGAATCGGATATATTTCTGCGCGATACGCACCATGGCCCAGGATGCAGCATTTCAAACACAGAGGTCAGAAAGCGTCGCCTGGATTTGGATTTGAGTTTGGCGGATAACGTGCAAGTCCCCGGAATCCTCTGCGGGTATTAGTACTGATGCTCACGTTTTACACCCTCAGATTTTCTCCGGTTGGAGCCGGCGCAACGGTCGAAATATCAGCATCTTCGAAGGAGGCAGTGTTGATACTACCCGACGGGGGCTCACGCTGCAATGCCCGTCCGCTCGATAAATTCCGCTCATACGCTCTTGAGCACGCGCGAAGCTGGTACATCTTCGTCAACAAGAGACTCCATCGTATGATCGACAGCGGTGACCTATACTTCATCACCGGTTGCGACAAATCTTCTTCTTGGAACCTCGCGGTGACGCAAAATCGATCCGACGACGCGGAGGTGTCTTTGCGACTTAGGGCAGCACAAATTGGATCGGCTGGTGGAATATTCGCATGGCAGTGGGAAGATGTGACCTCCGAGGTGGCAGATTCAGGTCCGTGGCCGAGGCCAGGAGACGAGGGGTGGAAGAACAACCAAACGGTGTTCGTGCGTGGATTCAGGGTCGCGATACGCCCCGCGCCTCTGTCCGTCCTCAAAGGCCCGTCCAAGGCCGTGTCCATCGAAAATTCCAAGCCCAAGGACCTCCTCCGCAAGAGTGGCTTCACTCCGTTTTCACAGGGCGGCTCGGACTGTAGTGGAGGTCTTGGGGCGTCTGGATCCAAGAGTCCAGGCGGCGCGCCGGAAGATAGTATATCTGTGGAGCCAATCGAAGAAGACCAGAAGGTAATCACTTATATTCTAATACGGATGTGGACTTCATCTGATATGCTCAACTCGAGCCTTATCACCCAGCCACAGCGATCAACGACTATCTGCTTAAAATTGTGCGTCATCTCTCATCTAGTTGCAGCCATTTAGCCCTTACACAGCCATAGTCCGACGCACCATCAGCGATCGCCATCACGCACGACGACGACTGGATATTCGTTCTGAGCGAAGTGTGCACCAATAAATATGTCGAGTTTTTTTTTTTCTGCGTCTGATTTTCCTTTTCAGCATGCCTCAACCATTCCTAACGATTCGGAAATCCTCCAACGCATTCTCAAGTATGCTGCTCCAGCATTTCTCAATAAAGGTACTTACTACTACGAACATTTATGCATGGAAGATTGACTCAAAGAATACACAGACGGTGTTTATCTTCAAAGCCAGAGAGTCAGCGCTCAACTGAACCTTCATCGTAATCGCATCAGTACGGAAAGCGGAGAGAGCGGGGTTGTGAATTCCAGCGGGCTTCAAGCTTTTCCGGCAAGAAATTTCGCATCCTCTGTCAGCCATCCGGCTCCTTCTGACCATTCTATAGTCCTGGAACCGAGTATTTTTTTTCAATGGACGAGGTGAACTTATGTACGGCACACTAGAGAGGACAACGCGGACAGCTGAAGTATCTGCTCTATCAGAACCAATATCATGAGCTAAACTTAAATGCAGGGGACATGCCTGATGCACAAAACAGATGCAGGCCAGACCATTGTTCTCCCGTGAGTTCTAATTGCACCCATAATAACCACAAATCTGATGTTTACTCAGGGATTCAGCTGTAGCGAGAGTTTGAGCTTTTTTCACTTGCTTAGGAAGTGCATTTGGATCGTATTCACGCCGTGTTTTCGAGCCTTGCTCTGTGAATCTTGCGTCTTCAGTTCAGGGATTGATTCGTCCGGTCCCACAGCTCGAACAATCTACCTGAATCACAGATGGCTGTAGAGACCGGATTCGGCGTGCTGTTCCGCGGCATAGGTTCGTTCGGTTGCAGCGCTTGTTTCCTTCTTGCGGTAATGGCCGTGAATTCGTTTGAGCGCAGGTCAAGTTGGCGGCGTTGCGATCTCGATTTTCCAGTCGCGCCTCGACACTGAGTTGCGGAAACGCATCCACACGCCCGACGCAGAGGAGGTGCCCGCTGCTCAGAAATTTTGCGGACCTTCCTCAGACCAAATTTAACTCGCATTTGATCCTCAAAATTCGACGCTCCAGCGCGTTCGTCCGCACGCTTATGCCGGAACAACAGCACGACGCGCGAGACTCGTACGCCATCGCGTTCAAAATGGTCTACACTTTTGTGCCTGCTTGACGTTCCTTGCGTAGTACGGTACTGCGTGCCCTGCGTTGATTTCATCATTCATGATTTTTCTGGCCGTCGCTGATGCTTAGCGATGCTGATCTGCGACTTATCTTCTGCACAGACTCATCACCAACAAGGCACACGCGCAGCCACCCTGTCCGCCGACGTCACCGATCAGCGTAATTTAACCGTGACACTGCCCGAGTTCGAGCAGATTGATGGATGTTGAGGGCGACCGCAATGACGGAGCTGCGAGAGTGGTTTCGCCGCGTAGCGGGGGTGCGAGGTTGGAGCATTGGGTTCTATGGCCACTCACGCTTAATCCCTGGATATTCTGCAAGGTGGTACATGTCCTCAGGGCCAACTGGCTATCGAGTTTATATAGATAGATGGAAATCCATTATTGATATTTCAATGAAAGTAAGGGGCAAAGCAGCAGGAGACAAGTAGTCTCTCTACATGTAAGAGGTAGTCCGTGTGGTTTTGAGTACATACAAGTAAAATCTCTACGTATGAAAGTCTGCGGAATTCCGCGTATGAGATACAGTTCTAGTACGGTCCGTTACCAGTTTTCGAAAAGGAAAGTAAAAAAATCAGTCGATATTCCTGCCACACTGCAGTAAAAACGTGGCCGCAACGCAAATTTCCAGCAATCCCATCTGAATCGCCTCCGTCGTCAATTCCAGAGTCACGGAATCGTCGTTACGTGAGACCTGAGCGTAGAATTGTGGTTGACTTACACCGGCGGCGTACAGCTAGAATGAAACGGATCAGCCTCTCGTACCTTCTCCGAATGAGCGGCACGTACAAAGAGATATTCGCCGCCCGGCACCCAAACGAACTGTTTTCCTCGGGCTTCCATTGTTCGATGGCTAGAAATGCCCCAGGATGAGCATGTTGCCATTCTCGAGAGAGCGCAGCAAAGGACCTGCTGTTCTGCGCGAGCGCCAGCCAGCTTGAAGTATGCCTTTTGGTCACGATGCCGCGTATTTCAACTACCGGATGCTCGAGCCATTCGATGACGACTAGCGGCTCATCCGTGGCGTCGTAGAAGACTGAGAATGCCGGGGTCGGGTTCGTGACGCGGAAGTAGACGCGAGAATGAGGCGGGCCCGTGACAGTCGACTTGAATATGGTCGGGTTGAAGGACGCGAAGCGGAAAGGGACTAGAGTCGGTGCTGGAGTCCGAGAGGGATAAGGGAGGGCCCCAAATAGTGAAGGTTGAGGAGGTAAGTTGCCAGAAGAACCCGGAGCGTTAGGATTTCCCCCATGTCTCCATCCGCCTTGAATGTAGGGATTGGACATCTTGGATCTCTTGGATTGTCGAAGAATAATTCTCGCCCGCTCTTAAGAGCAAGAGTAGCCGCAGGGGCGTAAAGCTTAAGATAGCGAATGTGTGCTCGGGACACTCATTGCCGGACAAGTTCTTAGAGAACACCGCAGGTGCCACCGGAATGAGATTGTACGGTGAGGCGGTGAGTCAAAAGCGAGCTGAATAAAGAATTGAAGGTGAAGATCTCTCTCTAGGTTCTCTACATTCGCCGTCCTAGAAGCAGTGCAGTTACATGGTGGGCCAGATGGAAACGCAGTGTTGGCAGCAACTGTCATTGCGAGAGATTGATAACGGGCAAGAAAGCCGAGTCAATTAACGTTTATCCAGGTTGGTCCTTGGGGGTGGGCAAGGTCCGGCCGCTTTGGCAAAATATCCTTTCTCCGGACGCAATTCGTGGATTGGGTTCGAAATTGGACAGATTCAAGCGTCCAGCTTCATTTTACAAGGCTTCAATTGGCATCAGATCAAGTCAAGTCAAACTTCAAGCAGCCAAAGGTAGGCAACTGGTGGGAGCGGGTTCGAGGAAGTCTGCAGTGGGCGCTTGTTTCAAAGGTGGTTTCGGAGAGTGAACTTGCCTGACAACGCCTCGGCAATCATCTATCTTGGGCAATCTGATTGGCGGCGTTCAAATGGGGTAAGTTTGTTCAACATTTCGTGACGGAAATGGTGGCTTTCCGGAGGTGGATGCAAGCACCGATCCTCCACCTAATGCAGCCGTATGCCCGCTAGAGTGATATGGGGATTAAAGAGGGGATCTTCGCCAAGTTCGCCGCTTCTTTTCGGAAAAATTCAACTCCGAAGCAAACTGCTGCTCAGTTCTCGGAGTAGCGCTGTTTCACGGACGCGACGTATGGGTGAATGAGCAAGGTGACAGAACTTGAATCAAATATATAGTTTGTTTGGAAGTGCCAAGGAAGAAAAAGAGTCTAAGATTGATGGAAAGGCGGATGGCATTACGAACAAAAGATAAGATAAAATCATATTGCATGTAAACGACGCAAAAGGATAGATGCAAATGCGTCCATGCGTGACAGATAGTCCGGTAAAATGTCGTGAAGGTCTAGAGGTCAATTCTAATAGGGTGTTTCATAGTGTTGTTGGAGCTTCGTCAACTGGTACTCTGGAAGTGTGTCGTGAATCGGCGGTACACAATCAAATACGAGAGATGACTCACTAATAAGCGGGCTCCCTACGGCATACATTCTCATCGTTGTGATCCCATTCTGCAAATCCGAGGCCAGTGCCACTTCCTCCGCCCCGGGTGGAGGTGGGGCAACCAGGAGACTCTCCCCCCACGCGCCGCGGAACGCCTTGGCTCTCCGCACCTCGTCCATAAGCACCCTGCACGCCATCATGCACATCGAGCCTATGATCGGATGTGCGGTTGTGAAGTTCGGGACGCGGTTGTCCCCGAGGCTCGCGAGAATCGCGCGCGCGGCGAAGACGCACTTCTTCTGCGCCTCGGCGTCTACAGAGGACGGCCCGCGGTGAAGGTTGATCGCCGCAGCGGCGGTCATCGTGTGAGCGACGACGAGCGTGCGCGCTACGGCCGAGTCCCTGTACACAGTGTACAGAGGCGGTAATGTCTCCCAGAACTTCGTGATGCGGCCGTCGAGCCAGGCACAGGACGACGCGTACGATGTTGCCTCCTGCGGCTGAAGATCTGCGAGGACGTGTATTAGAGAAAAATGTACATGGCAGCACGTGGAAACGTACTAGGGGACCAATTCGAACCGAGTCGGGATGCGCGATGAAGGAGCACTGCAGCCTTCGCGTGGAGGGTAGGCACTGTGCGAGGCGATGGTCGGTCTTCGGTGAGGAACGCCTTGATAGTCTCTTGTCCTTCATATCCTCTCGGCAGCCGCCCCGCCGCGTAGTCGGCGATTTCCAGCGGCCAAGGCGTGTCGATATTGGCGGCGGATGACTCGAGGATCGAGAAATTGATGCTCGAGGAGCTCAGCGTGATGTTGAGGCTGCTCTGCAGACAAGCGACTGCCCAGAACGCACGGATCCGTTCTCCTTCTTCTACGGCACTCTGCGGGGGAGCGCAGTACAGCTCGAGCAGGCCCGGAACGCCGAGCAGTGGGGGTGTGCTTGGTCGCGCGGAGCGAATCTTGTGCAACTGGTAGCCGAGCGCGAGCGTCGCCGCACCGTTGGCGTGAAACTCCGCCTCCAAGAACCGCTTATTGCGAAACATGTACGTGGAGAGCAGCACCTGCGCTTGGATCGTATGCAGGAGATGCATCGGATTATTGTTTTCCGTGATTTCAACGGAGGTGTCCTGCTGAGCACGTTTGAGGAACACAGGCTCGGAAGAAATGAGAGGTTGCGAGAGAGATAGATGGACACCCCAAAGATACACGACAGAAAGAAGGGCTGGGGACGGTCTCAGGACGTCGCCAAAGTCTAATGGGAGCAGCGCTGACTCTCTGAATTTATCAAGATCTAAAAAGAATCCGAATTGAGTGGCGTGAGGAAGGAAATAGTCCAATAGCATTTGAATCACGACGAGCGGGGGTTCCTTTATAATCGGTAAAAAAAAATGTTAATAAATGAGCGGTCCATCTACCTCGGTACCCACGAACGAACTGTCCGCGGAAGCCTGTGGGGAAGATCTCGAACCTTGAAAAGAATGTTGAACATGATTTGAGAACACGGGATAAGGACATACCGGCTGAAGAATTACTGAAAGGAGAGCTCCTTCGAGGATGCTCCGCAGGTAACCAGCGATGGGCGCCCAGAGCATGCTGCGAATAGCCCATGGAATTCGATGGACCCGGTGCACTTTCCAGCTCGTTGATGCGAGATTGCAGACGGAACACGGCATTTTCAAGTTCCATAGTCCGCGACGTGGCGTCAGTAAACTCGCATGGATCATCTTTCGGTATCCGCGTGCATTGTCCACAAACGGGACGCTTTGAGATAGGGTAAGTTGCAGAGCGGCGATAATAACTCTCGAACTTACAACTCCGTCACATTTCTGCGAAAAAAAAATCGGTCAGCTCGGGATGCCAACAAAAATGCAGGACTTACAATCTTAAGATGTCTATTGCGAAGCGAGTGAGAAATCGATATAAGTGATAATCCTAACATACCGACAGTTGAGACAAGCCTTGCCCCGTCTCAGCGGCTGACTACGTGGTTGTTTTTTCCTCAAGTTCTCGTCTTCGCTCATCTTCGAGTTTCTTCCGACACAAAACGCGTCGCATCGTCCTTATACTACTCACGACCATGGGTAGCGCTGTGTGATCCCTGTCTAAATGGGTGAAGTGCGTCAGCACCAGCTTGCCATTAGCCATCCGCAGTCGTTGGAAGCATGAATCGAGAGTGATAGTCACGTGCATCACATATCGCATCAAAACCGATGGCGCTGTTTCTCCCTCCCACCACGACGTTGGGAGTTTGGTGGGCCGGGTGGATTGATCCATGATGCGTATCCCGACTGCGCCGGCCAGCGCTCGCACAACACCGGCAACCCACCTGGTAACCCAGTGACCGTCGTCGTCGGCTCCTTTGCCGGCATCACCGTCGTCGCTCGAACACCAGGTATCGGGACACTGATACCGACGGCTCACCGCACAGTGGCATCCGCAGTTCATAGCAGGTTTGCTCCAAGTACCGTCGAAACTTCGTTCGCGTGCCCGACACCGGGGCACAAATTCCGCAGCGTATGTGACAAGGGGCGTTGGGCTGCACGGCGGGGTGTCATTGTATCACGGCAAAGTCGGACTGATTACGACGTCGAGACTGAAGTCGTTGGACGAGCAATAACTGGGTTATTCAGCGATCATTCACCACCGCAGCACTATGATTTGACGGCCGCCCGTGGAAGCTTCGAGAATTATTCTGAGCCCATCGTTGGAATGACATGCGTTCGGATTTTGGGCATTCCGCAGCCGTGTTACTCACCCAATATTTAGGCCGCAGTTCCGAGTGACTCAGTCATGCTTTCGCTATGCACCATACCCGTTCTGTTGGTCATTTCTCGGGTCTTACCTCTTCTGCCTCGATATTAATATTCTCGGCGCCTTCAAATCTGCTGGCCCATCGAGGGTCGGCACGTCGGCATAATGCCGGACACTGCCGGTACAAGGGGCTGGCCGCTGCCAGCATGGGTATCATAGCAACTTCGGGTGTAATTGAAGGTTGCACTTTCTCTCTCTGAATACTTCAGGCTCAATGTTTCTTCTGCGATATCCATGTCTCAAGCGAGGTAGGTCGCATCATCTCCCTTTAAATTTATTTTCAAAATTCCTGCTAAGCTCCGCTCTTGTTTCTTCCTCTTGGACTCTCTTTTACTTATATCCAAATAATGTCCCGGAGGAATTTCCTCTTTAAGGAAGCAATGCACAGGTAAGCCGCGCATTGTTTGCGGATTCGAAGGTTGACTCATCATTTTGCAGGCTCCGATTTCCAGTCGAATCTGATCCCTGGTGGAGAGCGGCATCTCATCTAGAGCTCGTTTTCCCGGCACTGAGACCCTAAACGCGTCAGGATGGGTACTTCAAATGAGCTCTTAATGGAAATCACTTAGCTCCAGGTCCTCAGCGAGGCAAAGGTTTTTCTCTCTTTTTTATGAGGATACCCAAGGTCTAACTACTAATTTGGTTTTATAGTGGGTCGCATTTTAAATTTAGTCAAGAGATTGCGTACAGTGGAGAGTGTAATAGATGGGCTCTCTCTCAAATCCGGGACACTGCCGGAATAAGAACAAACTCGGCGACAAGCGGACACCGCTGGCATGATGCACAAGTAACTACTAGGATCTGTGCGCTGAGCAAGCGTCTCTTGAATTTGGTCCGAGTTCCGTCGGGATACCGCCGCATCATCATTGACTTACATCGACGGTGAGTTCGACGATCCTGCTTGATTTTATTTCACGTACCGCAGCTGCGAAAGACTTTTTTGACAATTGTGCGGAAGATTCTATCTTTTGGGGAGTGGCTCAACCGAAAAAAAGTTGGCACAGATATTGTCGATGCACCATCCATCAAATCATTCATCACCAAACGTAAATTATCGACTGCATGAAAGAACACCTTGACAATTTGACTCATCAGAAACAAGGCCGTCGTTGAAGGCTTATTCATGGTATGCAACAACGCAAAGGCTTCTTCCTTTGTGTTCCGTTCCATCGTCATCTGCTTTGGTCGAAATCGGTAACTACCATCAGCTATTTCGGCCGTGAAACAAGTCTCTTCTGGTCGGTCATTGAAGACGCCGTACCACATTAATCAGAGTCTTGTCTCTTACGCGTCCAATACAGCGGGGTTTGTCAACACTTCGCCGGAATGCCTCGCTAGATACAGTTCACGACGCCGTGATTACGCAAAGCGGTATATACTTGGTTATAATGCTGGCCTTGCTCTCAATTTACCCATCAAAATTTCTCCTCCCTTTCAAGACGTTCTACATTCCTTAACTGACAATTTTGAAGCATATGTCGGACCCCTCCAAGATTCGGCATCTCCTGTTGGTTCCGATCCCAGCGTATGGTGAGAAAACTACAGTTGCAGTGCGGATTGTCTTACAGAACACTTTCCAGGTCATACACGGCCCCTCTGCGCTCTAGCAGGCAGGCTCGCTGCCGCCCAGAGCAATGTTGTAATTACGATGCTGATGGCTCCGAACTGGTTGCAGCAAGCGAAGTCAGATATCTCGGCGCAATTCCCGAACGGGCATGAAGTTCTTGAACGCATCAGGTGCGCCCGCATCGAATGATTCTGGGTCGGACCTAGCCCTAAATATCCGATCAAGGGTTGTCTCGTTGTTTGACTCCGCTGAAAACCAGCTGTTTGCGCTCATCCCAGCGGCAGTCGAGTACTATCCGGCCGCGTACGAGACTCTGTTGCGCGGGAACGCCATCAAATGCGCGAGCACCGGAACGACGTTTGCGGCTGTACCCCCTCCGGTCGCGGTGATCGTGGACATGTTTGCCATTCAACAGCTCCACTTAACGCGATCCATAACCGAGACCACGATTCCGGTCTTTACATTTATCGCTGGGACTGCCGGGGCGGTCATTCACTTCTTTGGCCCGGAGTCGATGGGTGGCCTAGGCGCAAAGGTCGCCGCGGAGGCATTGCGCCTCGGAAAATCAGTGGAAGAAATAGGGGACCAGGTTTGTCCGGCCTCGTATACGTCTGGTGTATACATATTAATGCTCTTTCAACGCTAGATTCTTCTCAATACGGACGGCACGGTCGTCAAGATCCCAGGGATCCCGGCTATGTATGACTACGAAATGTTTCCCCAGGTGCCCATACTCTCTCTTGACACGTGAAGATAACCTACTCTCGTCTATGCAAGATACCTATTGAGGGTCCTCTCGCGGCACTACTAGTAGCGGGCCATGAGTGAGTGATCTCCGCTCTCCGGGGCTTCGAAGTTGAATATTTTGGAGTATGATCATAGCGTGCGACGGCATATTTTTTGGTGGGAGTGCGCGGGCATACGACGCGGATAGTCTTGTTGCGTTGGAGGCTTATGTAAAGCAAACTTTGCACAAGCCTTTATACTCAGTCGGACCTCTCCTTCCGCCTGGATATGGGACAGACCTAACGCTGACATCAAACACCCCACGCGGTGCAGAAATTAAATCGTTCCTCGATTCCATGGCATCGAAATTCGGGAACAAATCGGTGCTTTTTGTGCATTTTTTTTTTTCAATTTACACGACGCCATTGATTTATCCCGGAATGTGTAGATATCATTCGGATCTATGTTCTGGCCCATGCTCGAAGGGCAACTTGACGATCTCGTGGACGCTTTGGTCGAGAAGCAGTTCCCCTTCGTAGGTTGTCAGTATCGGCATCCTGGGTCTCAGCTCATTTCGTCATCAGATCCTATGCCATCCGTCCCCATTGGCAGTTCTGTCGGACGTATTGTTGGACAAGATCAAGTCCTCCGGTATTGGCGTAAGTGCAGCATGGGCCCCGCAGCAATTTATCTTGAACCACCCGGTTCGTTGTTGAATTCTACGTACTTGATCATCGACTAATAAATATATTTCTTCTCGTGCAGGCTACTGGCTGGTTTTTGACCCATGGCGGCCACGGCGGTATCACCGAGTCTCTGGCATGTGGTGTGCCCATGTAAGATTTTACAACTCTCAAGTGGCGGCAATTCTGACCCTGCTGATAGGATATGCTGGCCATTCGGGGCAGACCAACCCATTGCGGCGGCGCACATCTCGCAGAATCTGAACGTCGCGTTCCATCTCATGGAAGTACGCACCGCCAAGGGGCTGCAGCCGCTGCACAGCGGATATGTCCCGCGGGGCACGTGCGACGCAATGCAGGCCGAGTTTAGAGAGGTTATTGATCACTGCCGCGGTGAAGTGGGGAAGGAAAAGCGAAGAAACGCGCAGCGGATGCAGGTTGAAATGGCAAACGCCTGGGCGGCGGGCGGGTCGGGTATCCTGGCCATAAATAAGTTCTTCGCGGAGCATTTATTGTAGTGCCACTTGGTGTTGAGGACGTGAACTTATAGATTACTTTAGAGCTTAAATTGGTCGACTTTGAGAGCAATTCATAGAATGGGAGAAGAGTACCACTTTATTGTCACATTGTGAATAGAGGCTCACCGTCGCCTTCCGACATTGAAAATCTGCGCTTGCTCCTCCCAATACTTGCCCGAAGCGCCCCGCGACCAAGCCGTTCCCACCGCCCCCATCTCCTAATTGCATCTGCCTGAGATTCGACTGGGGCTCACACTGTTGAAAACTCTCGGACTTCCATGACCGCGAAACGACGTTTCTCAATCACGGTCCGTGCTCCATGCCAGTCCGTCTGACGAATTTCTGAAATTGCTATCCAGGAGTTTCAACGCGACTTCTGGCCGGGATCTGGTATGGACGTCATATTTGGCTGTCCTTTTTTATTTATTTTTTGAGCATTTGGTGTAATGAGTCTCAGTCTGCAGATTCCAAAGTCATCCGTTAGTGTTGCTCGCTGTGAGCCAGATCTTGCCGGGGAAAATGTTCAGGAGGAAATGCTGTTACGCACAAATTAAACCAGTGTGGAAAAATTTGCCCTATCCCATGTCTATCAGCAATGAGTCGCACATCCGGTAGAGAGTCCTCATCCATGAGTACGTGTTAAGAAGTTGTTTATTCAGTGCAAGTGGGCCAAATCCAATCTTATCAGTAATAGCCGGTCGCGTGTTAACGCTGCATTGACCGCCTTCAGCCATCGGTTGTGAATTTCTGTATCCACTACCTTGTCAGGATTTTCGAGCACTCGCTCTCGGCGGAGACCCCATATCAAATGACATGCCACTGAAGCAAGGATGGCAAGTAGTCTTCCCTTTCCTGGGAGGACAGCACCGTTTTCAGATTTAAATTCAATGAGATTGCAACCTAGAATCAGACCCCAGCTCAGAGTGAGCCAGTGCTTACGTTTCTTCAATCAAAGTTTTTGGGTAAGATACCAGATTAATTGCGGACCTTGTGCATTACACTCTGATGCAATGTGCTCTAGGTTTTCTAGAACATATTTGGCTTTCCTTTAGACTCGTGACCAGTCTGCGCTACGGCAGACTGGTTACGAGTCTAGCTTTCCTTGACTGACCAAACATGTCGTCAAGGTCACAGGATTTGGTTCCCCGTCGTACCCCAAGTTGCAGGAAGTTGCAACAAATTGTAGACAGATTCCCAGTTCGCCGGGAATACAATTTCTTCAGTGCTATTACGGATTATTCATTGTGATGAACTGCATATAATATGTTGCTTCAAATTCAACTCAGTCACTCCCGATCGAGTACGAGGAATGCGAGTGAGACGAAGGGACTGCCGCCAACGGACGAGCCCTCTTCTTCTGCTCCATCTCCTTGCAGCGGAAATAAGATGAAATAATGGGTCCGAAAGGCTCGAGTAAGTGTGAATCCCTCGTTCCTTTCAAAGTTGATGTTGGAATAAATAATTGAGCAGCATGGGATGTTGGCGTCCATCAGATCTCGGAGACATGATCCGATGACGCTCATCAACTTGACGGGGAGACATGCAAAATCTTCACGCTTCTTCTCGGAGCTGTTCTTCTGTGAGCGTCGCACTGGAGCTGTGGCCATACGCAAACGAGAAGATAGATACTCAATAATTTATTTGCGCTTTCAATTCTAAAGACTCTCAGAATATAATAGGGGCAGTTAGAGTAAGTCGTTTCTGGCGTTTCTGGAGGCGTTTCCGACGGCGTTTCTGAAAACGTTTCTCATGATTGTTGGCAGAAACGTGCGAGAAACGACCGTCAGTTCTGACCGACCCGTTTCTGAAGTCGTTTCTCTCGACGTTTCTGCGCTAATAACATAGCATTTATCACATTATTTAAAATACACCGTATCCCGTGTGGCTATGAATTGTGATGCCCTGGCCGCCAACGCGCCGCCCGCCGTGCTCGTACCACGACAGCCATCATTCACTTTGCATTCACTTGGATTTTTTGGGCTTTGTTTGACTCTGCGGTAGCTCTTCTAGGAGCCATGAGGAGGGACCAACAAAGGCTACAGAGTATACACAGGAGAAACGGCGGGATATGGTCAGCAGTGACTCGGATCACTGAGAATAATTAATTGTCGTGAATTAAGTGCCTTGAGGATCATTCAAATTAAATGTGCGGGAACGCCTGCAGAAACGATGTAGAAACTCATCCAGAGGAGTTTCTACATTCGAGTCGTTTCTGGTTTTTCGGCGTCTCTCCCACGATTAAACAAATCAGAAACGTCTGTCAGAAATGTCGTCAGAAACGAGCTCAGAAACGGCTTTTAATTCTTCTCTGAGTGTCCCTAATTCAAGACTCGCAGCGGTTCACAATCACCGCGATTCGACAATGCGTATCGAAGTTTCAGTATCAACTTCGTGCTTTGGGCCTAGGGCGGAATAAGTATCCGGCCTCCCTGCGTACAATCAAGTATAAAACATGCCTTCTTTCCGGCTTACGGGACACCGCCGGAGTAAGTTGTGTTCGTTGAAACTTGACCTCATCATTCACATCAGTATGTCAAGCGGGACACCGCTGAGCAATAATATCACCTGTAGGAAACCGCCGAGGAGGCTTCTATTGGCTCTGTTCCCTCGGTACCCCGCCTCATCCCCTGGAAAATTCTACTGCGGCGTGAATGAGGGAGTTCAGCGCGTATCATTTACCGAACGAGTATCGGCCTTTGACTCATTCGAATTTACACCCAAGGCTGGGTGAGATACGTATGGGATGCCGCCGAGGAGGCTTCTGTGGACTTTGTTCCGTCGGGTATGCTCTTTGTCTGATACAGCTGATCATTCACGATGAGTGTTCCTCCATAAGAATCCATTGCATGTTTGACCTAATGTGAAGAGCTGCGAATAGTTCCGCGGGAATCACCTCACCAGATACAGTTCACGACGCCGTGATTACGCAGAACGGTATATAATGCTGGCCTTGCTCTCATTCACCCACAGTCTCCTCCCTTCCAAGGCGACCTATCTTCCTTGACCGAGAACTTTTACGGCGTATGTCGGACCCCTCCAAAATCCGGCATGTACTTTTGGTTCCGCTCCCAGCGTATGGTGCGGAGCTTGCAGTTTCAACGTGAATTTTCTTGCAGAACACTTTTCAGGCCATACACGACCTCTCTGCGCTCTAGCAGGCAGGCTTGCCGCCGCACAGGGCAACGTTGTAGTCACGATGCTGATGGCTCCGAACTGGTTGCCGCAAGCCAAATCCGATATCTCGGCGCAATTCTCCAGCGGGAATGAGGCGCTTGAACGCATTAGGTGCGCCCGAAGTCAATGGATCTCCTGGGTCTGACCCTCGACCAAGGGTCGTCTCGTTGTTCGACTCTGCGGAAAGCCAACCATTCGCTCTCATGCCTGCGGCAGCCGAGCATTATCCTGCCGCGTACGACAGTCTGTTGCATGGCCAGGCCATCAAATGCGCGAGCACAGGAATGACGTTTGCTGCTGTTCCAGCTCCCGCGGCGGTCATCCTGGATGTGTTCGCGCTTCAACAGCTACACGCAACGCGCGCTTTGAGTGGGACCGCGGTGCCTATCTTTACGTTTATCGCTGCCAACGCCGGTTCTCTTATTCGTCTGTTTTGCCCGGAATCAATGGGTGGGCAGGGCGACTTTGGCGCAAAGATTGACGCCGAGGCATTGCGCCTTGGAAAAACGGCGGAGGAAGTAGGGGATCGGGTCCGTTTCTCTGCATTTGCGTGGACATGGGTGCAGATACTAACGCTGTTCCAGATCTTCCATCAGACGGACGGCACAGTCTTCAAAATCCCAGGAATCCCAGCCATGTACGATTACGAAACCTTCCCTCAGGTGCGGAGAATGACCCTTGAAACCGGAGAACAACTGACTTTGATAAGATATCTCTCGAAGCTCCTGTAGCGGCCCTGCATAGATCGGCCAATGAGTGAGGAGTTTACTCCGGTTTCCCGTATCCTGAAGTTGAATATCTTACAGTATGCTAATGGCATGCGACGGCCTATTTATCGGGACTGCCCCAGCATACGACGGAGAAACCCTCGTTGCATTCGAGATTTGGGTCAAAGAGACGCTGCACAAACCTGTCTATTCAGTTGGACCTCTCCTTCCGCCTGGATACGGTAAGAAACAAGCGCTGACATCAACCAGTCCCCGCGACGTCGAAATAAAATCTTTTCTCGCTTCCATGGGATCAAAATTCGGAGACAAATCGGTACTTTTCGTGCGTGATTGTGTTAGATTTATACTGCGACACTGATCCAGAAAGTGAAGATATCTTTCGGGACTGTATTCTGGCCCAAGCTGGAGGGCCAAATTGAGGATTTCATAGACGTTTTGATCGAGAAGCAGTTGCCTTTTGTCGGTTGCCAGCAAATCATTCATGGCCTCAGCTCATCCGTTTCAGATTTTATGCCATGCGTCTCCGTTTGCGATTGTGCCAAACGCATTATCGAAGAAGATCAAGAACTCCGGTATTGGCATGGCCTCAGCATGGGCCCCCCAGCAATTTATTTTGACTCACCCGGTTCGTCGTTGAATTCCACGCAGACTCGATCATCGACTAAATATAGTCCATTTTGTACAGGCTACAGGCTGGTTCTTGACTCACTGCGGCAACGGCGGTATTACCGAGTCGCTGGCATCCGGGGTGCCTATGTAAGGTTTTAGAGTCTCAGGCAGCGGCAATTTACTCCACTGACAGGATATGCTGGCCCTTCCAAGCAGACCAGCCCATTGCGGCGGTACACCTCTCGCAGAATCTGAATATGGCATTCCATCTCATGGAAGTGCGCACTGCCAAAGGCTTGCAGCCGCTGCACAGCGGATATGTCCCGCGGGGCAGGCGCGATGCAATGCAGGCCGAATTTAGAGAGGTTCTTGATCACTGCCGCGGTGAAGTGGGGAAGGAAAAGCGAAGAAACGCGCAGCAGATGCAGGTTGAAATGGCAAAAGCCTGGGCGGCGGGCGGGTCGGGTATCCTGGCCATAAATGAGTTCTTCACGGAGCATTTATCGTAGCATCACTTGTTTTGGATATAGTCCAGGAGTCAGATCATGATTCAGCCTTCACGGCCAGGTCCTGGGTACCACGATACATATCGAGGTCTGTTTATTTAAGAGTGCGGTGCACGCTTTTCTCCTAGCTTGATTATCGTCCAGGTTGAGATTTCTTGATTATTGAATTCCTCGGAAGAATGAAGAACAATTGCAATACAATTCAAATCGCATTTCGCGGTGTATTTTGATAATAGTAGATTTGTAACAATTATCTCCAACGACTCTTGCCATATGAATGGCAAGATCGGCTATGAAGTCCTTGAGAATTTTATATCAAGCATCTGCCGAAATCAATCCCACCGCCCGTTCAGATCGCGGCTTCACCACACAATCGAACGGCTTCGTGTGGCTGCAAACATGGTTCAAATTTTCTTCAGTGTTGTGTAGTTAATTGCTACCCACCTGATTGTCCCCGCCAAGTTCTCATGCACGGGCAGCGCGCCCGGGCTGCGCGCAATGTCAAACGTCGCGAGTGTCTCCGCGACGCTGAGGAAGAGCGAAGTTTCTGCGAGGTCTCTTCCGGGACACACGCGCCTCCCGAAGCCAAAGCAGATCGTGCGTGGGTCGCGCTGCGGCGGCGATGCGAGGTACCGCGTCGGATCAAAGGTTGCGGGCTCGGGATATATTTTGGGGTCGTTCAACATGTTCCTATCATGGCGTTTTAGGCGCGGGATGATTGAAAAATGTGAAAGCGCACCATAGGTTGGCGATAATAATCGAGCCTGAATTGCGTTGAAAAATCACGTAATGAGGGGTGGGGATCTCAACACACCTTTGGGGATGAGGTAGCCATTGAAGAAGGTGTCTTCCAGTGCTGCATGCGGGACGCCTGCGATGACAGAGTCAGCCTGCTAATATTAAGCACAGCATCACGGTGCGACGCACCCAGCGGTGCAACACTATGCCAGCGCAAAAGCTCCGTCACGACGGCAGAGATGTATGGCAGCTGCTCGCGGTCCGCAAAATTGGGCAGACGTCCACCGCCGACGACGGAGTCAATTTCGGCCTGGGCCTTCCGTTGGACATCTATAATGCACAATTAATTAAATGGAAGCTAAGAGTCTAAAGTTGAGAATACTGCGCACCAGGGAATAGAACCATTGCGAGGAAAAACGCGTACAGGGACGCAGCCGAGGTATCTGCGCCGCCTGCGAAGGTATTTCTGTAAATAGCTCACCCTGCATGACGAGGTGTGGGTGCCTACCGCCATAGAAAGAACCAGCCGTGTACTTGATGTCGTGAATATCTTCCTCGCTCAGTTTCTCTTCGTCTTCGAGAAGACTGGAGACAAAAGACACCGGCGCGGTTCCGGCGCTCTAAAATAAACGGATACACATCAGTTGATGTGAATGGCAGCATTGACGCTGGCGTGCATACCATTTGACGTCGGACGAATAGGTACGGTGCCTCGACCATATGTTTTGTGGCGCGCGCCCAGACGCGCGCAGTCTGCTTGAATGGTGCGACGACTTCGGGAATGTGCATCATTGCAGGGAAGACATCGACAAGGAACGCGCCTGGGAAGGAAGACAATTCAGATTTACACAGGGTGACATCCGCGATGAACACAGGGACTTTCCTGGTGCTGTGGCGATATTGAAGTTGTCGTTGGCTTTCTCTATAAGTGTCACGAAGGGATCTTCTTCTTCCTGAACTTCGATTCCGTATGTTATTCGCAGAATAATCGCTCCTGTCAGTCTAAACATAACATGGGACATGAAAGACGTATTAGATGGAGAGCTGTCAAGTAAACTTACTTTCGCACATGTGCGCTGATACTGTCCGCATTCGGTTTTAATAATAGCCGTTTCAGGAAACGATGTGTTTCGGCCTCGACCAAAGGGACAAATTGACGCATTCTGGCGGAGATTAGCTGTTGTTTGAAAGTAGGAATTGGACTTACACGTTGGGTGTCCCAATCAGCTTCGCAAAGTACTTGCGAAAGATGCGGAACCGTGCGCCATAACTGAATGAAAAGATGAAAAAATGTGTGGAGCAAGAATTTCAAACTCACGGCATGAGAACTAAGGTCTGATCATAGCCAACCAGCTCTCCCGCCATAGGAAGACGAGGACGTGTGCTAAACACCGGGCCTTTCGTATCCATTTCCTCCATTACTGATGCCGAGTTCAATATCACAATTGGCTGGCCAAGGAGAGTAACAGAGCATAGTCCGCCTGCTGAATACGTCAGAAGATATCCATAGGAGTTTTCATAGGCTGCAAGACCCCATTTAGAGCCCCACTCGGCGAAAGAAAGCCACTCAGTCGTCGCAGGCATGTCAAGGACATTCTGAGGATAAAATGGTATGTCAGAATAGCGAAACAGCGGGGGGAAGGTGGACTCACGCCTATCAGCGGCAGACCTGTGGGGCCTGGGGGTAGAATCCCGCGCTGCTTTCGGAAAAGACGGTGAAGGAGTATCAAAGAGAGGACACCCACAAGAGGGGCGACGGTGGTGGTGGTGGAAGGCATGAATGTGGGAAGAGACGCCGCCGATCTTAAGCATCCTTTCGTCGCTCCCGATTTTACCGTTTTGTCACTTGTGGGCGGCGGCCTGCCGGTGCCTAGCAAAAAGTTCTCGAAGGTGAACATCACGCCAACTGGCATCATGCAACCACTCTGACCCCATTTGGGTCCCTCCGAACCCCATTTAGGATTCTTGGTCCCACTACTCCACATTTACCCACACTCAAGCCACCCCCAGCCAGAACCACCACAAAGTCTCTTTCGACGGTTGCGTTCCGCATACTTGCCGCGCTATTAAGAACCAGACAAGTGTTCTGCATGTCTTCAATTTTCTCACGTAAAGCCACCGGTGGGAACTGTTCTTGAAGGGTCTGACCTGCATATCTATTATCAAGCCCCACTCGACGGTTTCATGATCGGTTTTAACAGGCGAGGTCCATCCGCCCACAAATAGTTAGCATCCTCCTTGACCTCGTCTTCCATGTCTGCGGCCACCTTGCATTCTGGCGCGTCTCTCGACAATACGTGCGTTTTTTCTTGTTTGGACGCGTCCTCCGAGCTGAGATGGATGTAGGATGGGCTCCATGCTCCTCGGCGTCATCGTCAGCGCCATTCTGTACGGGATCAGTCTGCTCCAATGTCTATTTTACTTCACCCGTAGGTCCCTGATTTGGAAACGGGTCGAGCAAACTAAGGAATAAGCCTTTCACGCACAGGATACGGTCGCGATCCATTATACCTCAAGGCCTTGGTATGCATTATCTTTCATATCTCGGCTGAGCGCTGAATATAATCTCAGGTCGCCTCGACCGTGTTCCTCGACACCGTCCACTTAGTATTAGTCATACACACCGGTGTGTTCGGATAGTCTTCATTAACATGGCCAGCTGACTGGCGCATACATGATATAGTGTATCATTACCTGATAACAAACTATTAGTAGGTGAAAACACCGGGCCTTGACCGAGTCTCATCTTTTTTTAGCAAGAACGATACATTGCAGGTTATGATCTGGTGAGATAAACTAACAGGACTGGCACACTGAATTTTCTAACACAAATATTAATCTAGGAGTGTCTCTGTGAGTGACATTGCCGCGATATCGCTGAGGCACGCTTATCGTGGAATTATGTAGCTCGAAGCGTTACCTACTGGCATAACTGCTGGCCTTGTGCAATCGTGCGACATTCCTATTCAATAAAAACAAGATTTGATTCACAACATTCCTTTCAGATTCTATGCACATCGTATATGGCGAATGAGCCACCATTCCGTGGTTCTCACCGGCCTCGTTCTGCTCCTCATAGTAGCCACATCTGGTACGAGTTATCTCTTCCTTCAGTATTTCAACGCAACTCACATAAAATTATCTATGAGCCTGTGGAACCGGTGCGTATTAGACTCTATTGCAATAGGTGAATTAAATCCTTGCCTCAAAGCATGGGTGGTCCTTGCGTATGTGCTTCGCTGCTTTAGATAAATTCCGTCAACCTGAATTGAAATAGGCTACAAGCCGGAACATATGAACGCCTCCTCAGAATTTCGGTGCGCATCCCCTTCCCAAATATCTTCCTTTTGCGACATGGTGCTGACCCTCATATAGCCACTGACTATCTCAATCAATGCTCTCTCTACCGCCGCGGACGTCATCATCACCGCGACACTGTGCTTCATGCTGCAGCAGACAAGGCCGGCTTCCCTGGAGTGCGTCTTCGAATTTAGTCTCACCCTGCACTTCGAACTTAATTCGCCGTCATGATCATCGCAGAACAGAGACGATGGTCAACAGACTGGTGCGTATCCAAATATCTTCCTAACTCCGTGGAATTTGTTAACCGTGTTGAATTACGGAAAATCAGATCCTCTTTACAATCAATACGGGACTGTGAGAGCTCAACATCGGTGTGGAGTATGAACACCTGGAACTGACATCCCTTATCACAGGCTAACCAGGTTTGGATCTGTTCAACATATTTGACTGAAAAATGCACTAATCTAGGTGCAGTCTTTGTGCCATCGCGTCGCTAATCTCGGTGACTCTTTTCCGGTGTGAACCGTCACCCGGCTAATCCATCTTCAGCTCATCATCTCGCCAAAGACCCTGGTTTACGCGTCCTTCTACTTCTGCATCGGACGATGTGAGTTCTCTCTTCTCCCTCCCATGCCTTCATTACTCAAATTACGAAGTGTACTCCAACGCCCTCCTTGCGAGCCTCAACGCGCGGTCGGTCATCCGTGGACGCATCAACGACGTTGATAGCAACTTTCACATCAAGTCGTTTGGACAGCGGGGCCCGCGTATCTCACCCGAAGTGTTCGCGCGCCCACGAGACCTCGCGTCCGCGGATGAGCTCGCGGTCCGCATTGATCGCGCGACGGAAATGTACGCCGATGAGGAGTACGGGAAGGGAAAGTACTTGGGGTCTCAGGTACGTAATCTCTCTCCCACTGCTTGTTCCTCCTCCGAAACGGCTGACGCGTTTATTTTCGTAGTCCGAGAACCTTTCCAGCGTCGTGGCAGACGCATAGCTCCAAAAGATTGGCATCCCTTGTATTTTAGATCATCTGAAGAGGAGGAGAGATACGGTGACCAAAAGTTTCACGGCAAGGCAGGGTCCTGGACTGTGTGCTGTAACATTTATTCTTGTGTAATACTTATACTTAATCTGATTACCCCATGTTCTGAAGACGTGCACGAAGATTTCTAACGCAGTCTCTCCATCGACGTTGCGTTGCCCGCTTGGCCGGCCGGAACTCACCCTCCAGCAATCCCAGAATTACACAAGATATGCCTCCGCTTCGCTCCGGAATAAAGTTGAGAAAAGAAAGCCACGATATATTAGAGTATTGTAAAATACAAATGAACCGAGCTTTAAGCCGTAGAAATGTAATAGCGACGAAAATCTGAGCCCGATACCGCCGCAATGCAACATCCATGGTCACTGAATCCAGCAAAAATCAGTTCGAGCATGGGAAAATAAACCGCTCATTTGTGGAACCAACCTGCGAAAGAATTTGGTTGACATACTTCAGGACAGTAACATTGATTCTCGGTCTTGAGGCGCTGGCGAGCGGTAGTGAGATTAGCTGGAATCGATCGCGGAAAGGGTTTGTCGAGCAGATCCTACAACCATGGGACAAAATCAATATAAATTGAAGCTGGAGGCCAGCGGGAGAACTTTAATTGGACAGCTAAAGTATTAATTTCTGGTTCCAGTAGTCCGAGGGGGTGGGCGATGACAGAGCCAGAAAAAAGTGCGCACAAAAAAGATATCATCCTTGGAGGGAACTTTGTCGAGCTGAGCATCTCCGGACCGCCAGTTTGAGTACAGGGATCGCCTCTACAGCCTTCCCAGAGAGAGTCGACCAAGAACAGTACATAGTTTTGAACGGACCCAGAATAGTGAAGATTCTCAGCGGCAGACAAAAGTGTTGAGCAACCATAATAAAGTGTGTTCGCAGGGGAATCTTGCAGTAATTGAGGGTGCAGGAGAGATAGGGAAAAGATTGCCTGCCTGAAGGGAGGGAAGCGGGGCCTTTTATTTCTCAGAAAAGTTCCGGCACTACGTGGTCTCTCGGCCTGATAACAATCGAATTGGGCTGCGCCGTGGGCAGCAGCAACTGCGATCAATTACAGCCTGTCGAGAAAAAACTGCGCATAGGTCAGCTGTTTGGTCCCATGGGGCAGAATTGAACTGCGCAAAGGTCGTTCGACGTCGAGAGTTGAGGACGCAAAGAGATATTAACCGTTAAAGTACGGTTAATTAATACGCGTACCTCCGGCACGCAGCAGGTTAGCGAAAGGCATCGCCCTGCATCGCCTGAATTGATCATGAGACCCGCCGGAACCAGAAGAAGTCCACAGCAATTTCTAAAGGAATGGAGATGGCCCGACACGGCTCGTCAACAGAGGGAGACGAAAGGACTTGGGATAAATGGGGAAATGCGCAAACATGTACAATGACACGCCGAGGTACACTGGCGGCCAAATCTGATGCCACCCCCAAATAAGGAAAATCCCATCAAAACCCGCTCTCTCGACGCGCGCAACGCCTGACTGAAAGGAAACTTGGTGGGATACGGTTTAAATGTGCCTATAGTGACCTATAGTCCGTTTATCTCACAAAAAATGAATATTACCAGCAAAAAACTGAATGCCCAGTGTCGAGCATGAGGACCCCTACCACCGTGTTTTTTTTGGAAAATTTACTGGGAGTTTTGTCAAAAAACAATACCTTAACACATAGGTGACCCATCTGTTGCAGAAACTCCTCACAGAGCGGTCTTGTGTGTAGAGAGAGCGGGTTTTGATGGAATTTTCCTTATTTGGGGGTGGCATCAGATTTGGCCGCCAGTGTAATCGTTAAAGAACGGTTAATTTGCTGATGCCATCACGGCGCGATCCGTGAACCGAACTTTGACTCGAGTTGACTAGAAAGATAAGAAACTGCAACAGTCCATGGTCCGTGCACATTTCTAAGTCGCATAAATTCAGGCACTCCAGCAAATGTGTCCCCATCCTTGTGCAAGGGCGCAATCTGTCGTCAATGAGGTAGCAATACCGAGACACAGTGTTTGCTGGTTTAAAATTACCTTCCACCCCACGTCTGCGTATATCGCAGCAATTTTTGGACAATTATTCGTACTTCAGGGTCTGGTGATGGTGCCACGCACGGCTCAGAAGACCTGAAATACTACGGAAGGACTGTTGTTCGACGTTACTTAATTAACGACGAGTACTAGCAGATACTGATCATTTAAATTCCGTTGACGCTCTTTGAATTTTTCTCACCAAAGCCTTACTCCCATTTTTCTGTACCCATCTCTCTGAACGCTACATTCGCATAACACAGCCTCGGAATATGCATCTTTTTGGAGATAAGGATGCTATATAAACGTGAAGAGTAAAGAGTGCTCGATGAACATCACATATTTTTCGTTTGTCAACTGGATATTTCTATGGCTGCGCTGCTGTTTTTTTTTTTGCTTTTGCGTAAGATCCAGCTTCAGCAGCAACTCAACAGCGCTTTGGCTGTGCTTGATCAAGAAGCTGTTCTCCCATCAATGATCTGATCAGCATTCTTGCGACTCCAGCTTTTTGCTCTGTACTTCTCAACCCACGCTCCGATCCTCAAAACTTGGAAGTAATCACGCTAAAGCCCCTGTACTCTGATCCAAGAAATTGATAAATGGTCGCAAGCTAGACCCAGCTAGACTCCTTGAGCTGCTCACTGCGTCACTGCGGCGCAGTCCGCTGATTCTGGTTGCGACGCCGACAAACAGCTCCAGCGAAACAAGGTTGAGAATCACTGCCCATGGTAGTTTACAGGATCTGCGCAAGCGATGTCGACAGGAACGTCCTGCCTTGCGATGCACTAAGCGACGAGGAGGTCTTGATTCAATACTTGAACTGCGGCACAGTGACAGTGCATGATACAGACCTCGAGAGGGGTGTTGGGCTTTCAAGTCTTTCTTCGCCACCCGTGAAGTTACCGATCTGACTTCCGAACCTGAACGTACTTCCAAAAGGGTCTGAATCATATCCAGGAAAACCCACTAAAATATTTGGCCCATGTCCATATGCAGCACACTTGAATGTGAGGTATCAGTCACTTTAAGCGACTGAACTCAAGGCATGTTCGCATTTGCTCGGATGGTGAGTCACCGCCTTGACGATACTACAAAAGCTGTGTTTCGATCTTTGAAATGCTGCGGTCACTGCGCATGCAGTTTGGGCATATGAAACTCCATCCGTTTGTAATTTATAAAGGGCGGTCAACCAAGAGATCTTCAACATCTCTTTTGTTTCTCCCTCATCCAACTTCTGACATGTCCAGTGAGCCACATTCACTCACTTCTTTGCCCCTTGCATTTGCTCATAATTTTCCAGTTCTCTCCTTACGATCCGGTTCAATGGCCGTGGAGGACTCACAATACGGGTACATCCCGCACGAATACGTCGCGATAATTTTCGTCGTCCTCTTCGGGATCAGCACCAGTACGCGCTTCTGTTTGCGGGTTGCACGTTTTTTTGACGAACACGCGCAGTCCTGCATATCGGCCAAGCCACGTATTATAGGCTGTGGTGGTTATTTCCTACCGCGTGCCTCTGCGGGCTCGGCGAGCTTGTCGGGTGGAGCGGCCGACTCTGGTCGTCCATCTCACCGAGCTTCAGCAATCCTTACATGATGCAGTAAGTCGTCATTTTTTCCCGCCTCTAAAGCCGCTGCTAATTAAGCTTTGTGCTCCAGGATCACCTCGACAATCATTGCGCCAACACCCCTCATCGCGGTGAACTTTATCCTGCTATCTTGGATTGTCACCCGGTTGGGCCCGTGCTATGCGCGACTCACTCCGATTTGGTGTGCGTGGTGTCCAATAAATTCCGATTTTCTTGGAGCTCACTTTGCCGAATCCTATCCAGACACTGTCGTTTTTCTCTCCTGTGTGAGTGCGACGAGCCTCATGGGAGATTCAAGTGCTAATTTACCTCCAGGATATCCTCGCACTCGTCATTCAAGGAGCCGGTGGAGGCATTGCCTCGAGTGCCAACACCCTGTCTGGCGCCAACCTCGTTCGTTCTATAATATCTGGTACTGGTCGCGGCTAATGTGGTATCCAGGGCGCGAACATTATGCTTGCAGGCATTGTCTTCCAATTCGGTACGCTGCACCAACATCCTACCGGTTCTCAATTACTCACTGCTCACTCTCCAGTTGCGATCATCACCTACTCGATCCTCGCCGCCGACTTCCTGCGACGGTACCACAAGGATCTCCCAGTGCGCGCCGCGCCAAGCGATCGTGGCACCATGGATGGGAAGCTGAAAACCATGATCGCCGCGCTCGCGTTCTCCACGCTTGTCCTCTTCATCCGGTACGTCCCTTTTGATTGCCATTCATCCATGTATTTACAGTGCGCTGCAGCTCCATCTATCGTATTATCGAGCTCGCGACGGGCTGGAACGGGCGTGTGATCCACACGGAAGTGTACTTTAACGTGCTTGACGGCGGGATGGTCATCCTCGCGATCTTCACCATCAACTTGGCACACCCCGGGCGCCTCCTCGGATCGCGTCGGGACGCGTATACCGCGAAGGTACAAAATCACAGTCGGGGAAGCAGCACGCGGACGCTGATGGCGCAGGTCTGATGTGGGATGAAACGTTTGGCGGAATATTATTTTTCGGATGGGACAGGACAATCATAGCTAATCATAAATTTCAAGCTCACAAAATGTATTAAAATCTGGACACTGTAGAACCTAAAAATGTAGTTCCTTAGATTGAATTTCGACAAACATCTGTGCATATATGGACCCAAATCCGATCCTTTTCAGGCTTCTCCAAGTACAACAAGCCCGTCTGATCACATAAAAGAGAGCTCTCAGTAAATTTACACTATCTGTGTCTCTTGAGGGATTTTCTTTTGCCTCAAGCCAGCTAATCTGCAGTGTTGTTTCTCGTTTGGACTCTGCGAGGTGACGCGCTTGATCACGTGTCGACGGCACACTTTTTTCTTTCTTCCTTCACGCTGCCACCTTGCACTAGTAAAGATCCGTTTGTTGTTCTATGATCTTGCGGCAAATGGCCGTATCTTATGGTCAGATGGCGACCCGTCCGGCTTGCCGCAGCAATCGCTGGCAGACAGCCAAATTCGGCTGGGATCACAATGACCATTAGAATGCTACAGATTGTGTCGAGCACCAAGGGACAGCTTTCTCTGCTACGGCGCATCGAGATTTGTCCTCTTTTGATTCTCTACCGCCCGGTCTTTTTGTGGACGCCCCACGCTTGCGGGAGATCATTCTCGCAGACGATGAGTACGAACTCGACTCTTTGCGGATTTCCGTTTCGTGGAACCAGATTACACAACTTCGGGTGATTCTCCCTCCCATAGCTCCGCAAAGTTCTCCAGGACGCCCGAATCTAGAGGAATGCGTGTCGGAGGAGAAAAACCATCCGTCGTCCGCGCCGATCTAGCCGATTGTGCTGCTGAGCCTGCGAAAGCTCTACGTCGCCGACGGCCACTTGTTGCATTTATTGGTGACCCCAAATCTTTGACACCCCTTCGTCGAAAGGTTCCTCAATGCAGTCCTCCCGTTTATATCGCGTATTGGTTGTCCGTTGACCGGGCTGTCGGTATACGACCTCTCGATGAATACACTCATCACTCTCTTGAAAGCCATCCCCACCCTATCATTCTTGAGGCTCATCAGCACTTAATTGAGGGATCACAGACATCTCTTCGCCGCACTTTCGGTGTCCGACTCGCTCCCCGTCGTCTGCCCAAACTTGAACACTATTTCCCTCGTGCTCGGTAGGGCATCCTCACAAACGTACAACGCCGTAGGTCCGTCTCGGTAGCACACACGGCTACTGCCTGCTCTCGAATCCGTTCGCATCTTCGATTTTGACGTGGCCGCGCTGCCCAAGAACTCCAGGTTTTGAAAGATGAGGGGTGATATTCTACTCAACAGTACCGCCGAGAAGGATTCAGATACAACTTAGGTGTGTCCTCTGGTATGTGTACGTTCAAGGTGTCTTTACTTCGATCTGAGAATACCTGTTTCTGGGTAGTGCTCCGTTACTCACTGCTATATTGCTTATTTCTGTTCAATTTTGGTCACCCCTGCATCTACTGTAGATCTTGGCTCAGCTTCTTGGTATGTATGTAACACTTTTCCGTATCTTGTATCTTCGCAGGAACCCCTCTTCCGTATTTTTAGAGTTCCCTTAGTCCGTCCACAAACATCCGTTTCCCTTGGACCGCAAAAAGAATCGACCATCTTCTTGACATCTCTTGTAGAGCTAAATATTCACATGCACAATTACAATTCGCCCATTGTTGATCAAACCGTACCCCGTGTTAATCTAAGCGACCCAAGAGCGCGATAGCATAAATCTGGAGAGTTGTGGGCGCCGGCATATCAGTGAGTCGGCGCGTTGAGCACTGAGCATCCGTCCCTTTCATTTTGCTTCAAATTCATCGAATGAGTTAAGAAGAAATTTTACATAGTGCTGCGAAGACTTGCTATTTCTTTAAGAC
The DNA here is from genome assembly GCA_029204075.1 of Mycena capillaripes. Taxonomy (NCBI): domain Eukaryota; kingdom Fungi; phylum Basidiomycota; class Agaricomycetes; order Agaricales; family Mycenaceae; genus Mycena; species Mycena capillaripes. The sequence goes on along the minus strand of JARHKZ010000011.1, from coordinate 2,099,375 downwards.
ATTGTATTACTCTGAATGTGGAACTTTGGTACGTCATATTTCTCCTGCAGGAGGATGAAGCTCAACACGCCAATAAGAATCCGAGCCCTGGGATCAATCGCCCCGTGCCATGCAGGAAAGGTCGGTTCATCCAGATATGCAGCCAATGTGTTTCGGACATACGGCCAGTCAAAGCCCAGTCGCTCAACACTCTCCCACGTGATGCGTTGTGCGAGGTGTATTTGAAGCGGAGAAATCTGTCCGCCGGTACTGGATGCAAGCCGTGGAGGTGCATTGAAGGGGACCCTTGCGGAGGTACATCACTTCTGTCACAAATGGTTTGACAGCCTTTCGGAGAACCCATTTTTGGTTCAAGGTCCACTTTCCGAACGCAACGGCGATGGGCATTAACTTTACAGATCTACATTTGAACATTGATCATGAAGGTTCACCAGAGATCGCGGGAACAGATACATACGGTGGCAAGAAATTCGCGTATTGCACGAGATGATGGTCCAGGAAAGACACATGGCTCTCGACGGCGTTGATCATGTCTGCGCGATCACCATGATATACTGCTGGTCAGTTAATATCCGCCGCGCCGGCGTACGTGCTCCCACGTACCATGCCGATATTCAATCCTTGAACCGACCCTCCGTGAATTCTGCTTCACGCGCGGATCCAGTTCCTCCGCCATGCCTCTTGGAATTTCGGGCTCGCTCGTAATCCTCAAGACGTCTGGGTGAAACATTGGCGCACACAGGGACAGGGCAACCACGATATTTTGGGAAGAGCTCTTCAGGACGTTCGATTGTTTTCCAAGATCTACCGTTGTCATCGAAATTTGTGGCATGCGTACCGGGTGTTCCAGTTCGGTGAGCATTTCCTGCCGCTCAGCCGCGCTGGGAAGAGGTTTTAATCGAATCTTCCAATGTACAGACGAGTTTGATTCCGTCGCGTCGACGACGTGAATGTTCGCCCTCAAATGCGCGGCTGTCCACCGCGCCATGGGAGACTCGTCCGTCGTATCATTCTCTGCGGATGCACATTGGAATTCGTGGGTGGAATGTATCGAGTGTCTCGCCTGAATACGCCATCGTCAAAACTGTGAGGTTCGCATTGCATCTGCCTGTCGTAACAGATGCGTCGCAATACCAGCCACAGCGGCGTTATTGATGCCCCTGAGGTACACGGCCAGAGGGACATCAGAGCGTAAACGAAGCCGTACCACATCGACGAGATGAGCTTGGACCGTAGAAATCACCATCTCAATAGAGGAACCAGGCACCTCAGCAGCGGCCAGGTAGGAAAGGTCCCAGTAGCGCTCAATTTGCATGTGTCCCGTTGGCCGACAGACGATGAAGTGGCCCGCAGCTACCGAGACAGAACAATCCTCGAATGACTTCAAATGTTGAATAAGGAATGGGCACATCATACCTTATAGACGCCTTTGAACACCGTGCGCTCATCAGTCAACTCTCCACTGTGTAGGATACTGTCGATGTCCCGCTCCGGGGGCGGCCAACCGAGCCCCATCAACGCCTTCATTTCGCTGGCGAATAAAATGCGCTCGTCCTTTAGCACAGTATAATAGAGTGGCTTGATACCAAAGCGATCGCGAGCGGCGAACATCCAGCGACATTCCATATCGTATAGCACAAAAGCAAACTCTCCGCGCAGGTTGGAGAAGAGGTCGAGGCCGTCGCGCTTGTATCTATGCATCAAGGCTTTGTTCAGAACATCGGAAGCGGTGAATGCGAGTGTTACACGTACATTTGAAGTACAAGCTCCGAATCCGATCGAGTCTTGAATGAATATCCCTCGGTTTATAGCTCAGCACGGAGCTTCTTGTGGTCATATATCTCGCCGGTGACAACACAATGGATGTGCCGAGCTTCGTCCGAGAGCGACTACTGCCCGGTTGCAAGGTCGATGATGGACAGTCTAACATGACCGAGTCCTGCGAAGTTATTTTTTAAATGTAAGATAGATGAATGGAGGGTTAAACGACTCACCAGCTCGATTATCGGGCGGCAAGTCTCCACCGTCTGCAGCTACCGGCGATGTTCGGGCCACTGCCACAGCGCCTCGTGTTTCTGCTCGGGGCGCGCGCGGAGGATCGACTGGCGGTGTGGGGACTTGCGTGGGAGTAATTTTTGACGAGCCATCCTAGACCCCCGCCGCAAAAGGGAAAGAAACTTAAAGCCATCTCCCGGACCCCGGCTGCGGGTTCAACTAGGTAAGGGGAATATACTGCAAGATGTCCGATCCGAAAAATCCGATTTTGGCCGTTTCCGTACTGCGACTCGACCGACGAATCCGTCAGCATAAGGATCGGCGCACCGTTTTTTGGAGGCCGTCCGTCAGCATAGCGGATCGGACTTCCCCAGCGACGTCGTTCCTTCGTTCAACGTTAACTAAGGAATTTGTTACTTTGAATGGAAAAACAAGTGAAAAGTAATGAGTAAGGCACAGATAATGTAATAGGAACTGCTCTCCATCTCCGAGTCCGATTCTACAACTGGCCTGTCTGTTTTACCAGGGCAAGCCTCGCCACCAGACGGACGATGTCTCTTCCTTCAAGCCAAATCCGTAGGCATACTACCGGATCCGACATCAGTGTCGGCCGGCCAGTTCCGTCGCCACTCTGGATCGGGCATTCGACCCCAAAGGGGCCAAGTCCGTCAGCATATGGATGAGAGATTTGGCCAATTTTTTGGTCAAATCCGTCAGCATAAGGATCGGACCTTTTGCAGCATAATCCCTTACCTGTTCAACTTGAAGTAGTGTCACGTGATCGGCTAGTTTACTGCAACCGAGATGGCTCCCACGTCCCCACCTCGTCCTCCATGGCGTCGACGGTATCCCGCTACGCCGCGTACTCCCTGCTTGTACCGTCTATTCTGGTTGCTTCGTATGTCCTCGCTTCATTGCCCATTATCTCGACTAAGCTCCGGGAACTCCCTGGTCCCGTCGAACCCGGGCTCGCAAGTCTCCCGTTGAACTCGCGCGCTCGGGTGGTATATTCTGAAGATTTCATGGAGGGCGGCGCATATGTTCAGCTTCCCATGGGTCGCGTGCGTGGCCATTCTGCTCTCGGCCTAAGAATCTGACACCGCCGGCCACAGGTCCGCTACTGGCTCATTGGCCCCACATCCGGGAAAAAAGCACGTAGCTGTGACAATCTTTCGCCAATATATCCTGAAAGACTCACCAGATTGTCTTGATACACGGCCTCAGCGTCCCCTCTCTCGCCTTCGCGCGCATCGCCCCCATTCTCGCTGCAGCCGGCTACCGCGTTCTCATGTACGATTTATATGGTCGCGGCTACTCCGACGCGCCTCAAGGCGCGGTGTACGATGCGCAGCTGTACGTGACGCAGCTTGCGCTCCTGCTGCAGCACTTGCACTGGACGCGCACCCGCCTTCTCGGCTTCAGCGTGGGCGGGGCGGTCGCCGCCGCCTTTGTCGCAGCATTTCCGGCGCTCGTGGAGCGCGACGTGGTGCTCCTCGCGAGCGTGGGCGCTGGTGCGGTGCGTCCATCTACCTTCTTGCATTCCCGTTCTGCGCTAAGGCATAGTCGATGCAGCCCCCCATGCCTATGCCTACGGACAAGTTCCGTCACTGGCCGTTCGTTGAGCGGTGGATGATCAGCAAAGTCATGTCCGTGAGTAGCATATCTTCGAATCATTATCTTATTCACTCACGTCCATACTATATGGCACCTTAATTTGTAGCACATCACGCCGAAACGCGACACCACGCCCATGCAGGAGGTGCGTCCATCCGCTCCTTCGAACGACATACGTCACGAGAATTCCCCAGATCGTGCGCCTCCAAGCGGCGCACCTACGCGGCTTCCCTCGTGCGGTCGTAGCGACCTTCTACGACGGCCTCATCATTAAACTGCGCTGGGCCTTCGCCGCGCCAACCTGGCGCGGTCGGCGCGTGCTCCTCGTCAACGTGCGCATTTCTAGCTTTTCAATTTCGCGCTCCCGCTTATCACGATACTGAGGCAGGGCGACCGCGACACCGACGTGCCGCCAGCCCACGCGCACGTCCTGCGTGAAATGCTCGCGTCCGCCGGCGCCGCGAATTCTAACCCAAACTCGAGCGCAAAAGACGTTGAATCCCCGCCACCGGACGTCTCCCTCGTTTCCTTGCCAGGTGCTGGGCACGACATCCCCTGGACGCACACGGATGAGGTCGCGCGCGCCGTGCTGGAATTCTTCGATGCGGTACCGTCGATGGTTAGTAGCGGGCCGCGGAAGTACAAGGCGCCGCGTGAGGATGGAGATGTCGGACGGGAGGTTGAGGTAAAGGAAGACGACGTGGCTACGGGCGGGGATGTGGTCCCTCGGGTTTATAGCTCGCGGGCTGCGTACGAAGCTGACGCACAAAAGGGTGATGAGCCTGCGGAGAGTTGAACGGTGGAAACACAGCAGTGATCAGGACCGGTTAGTCCATGATCATGATGGCGTGGTTTTTGTTCCGTCTGTATTTGTAGTGTAAAGCTCCTGGATGTATGGACAAGCTCCTGGCGCTTTTTTTAACCCTTGCTTTGACCGATTAGTTCAACAGCAAGCCGCGGAAGATGATTACTGGATGTACTCACCGCCCACGTCTCAGAGGATCAACCGTTTGTCCCTCGATGGGAGCACTGCGGTAATATATCCTCCTCCTCTGTCGTTTCTTGCAAATCGGCCCCGCTGGGCATGAAAACCTCGAGTTTTTTGAATGGCGGAGAAGCTCAAAAGAAGAGAAAAGAACGGAAATGAGTAGACCGCCGAAAAGGAGAAGGTATTACCTCAGATGCAGCTTACCAGACTCCAGGACTTGCGCCACATATCGTCTGTCAAAACCGTCACGGTCTGAGTCCCAGGTGGCGAGCAAAATTAAATGATCCATAGGGTGAAACCGCGCAAGGAGCAGGGCCGCGGTCGTTATCGGAATGCTAATATCGAGCTAGATTATGCAGAAACCCACTATGTGGAATAGATTCAGACCTCCTGAAAGAAGCAAGAAAGGGCGCCCAATGCGCCCAATTGGGCCGGTGAATCATGATTGTATCAGTGATAGATTCCCACACTCCCTGTTCAAACATGAGTGCTATCACAGGAAAGCAGAAGTCGACAAGCAGAATGGACAAGAAGGTAAAATATCAACTCAAATCTACTCAGTCTCGATCGCGAGTGCCACAAGACGCACCGCCCGCAATCAGAAACAGCTGATAAATCATGACTGTTCGAATAAATCCTGGGCCAGCTGGGCAGTTGATTATCAGTTAAATCGGAAGCCAATATGTACCCCGGTACTTTCCATGCGCACTGTCTCTATACGTACAACGGCATAATCTCCCTTATGCATCGAAATGTAATTTATGGTAATCATCTAGAAGGGGAATTAGCAAAGGGCCGGTCAGACAACCCTGGGAGCTAGAAATGAGTCGAGTGAGTTTGATTCAGACTCTTGGAAGATCGGGTATATGGTCACTGTGGGAACTAATGTAATCTTATCTCGAACTGCATTCAGGGTTGGATTTTTATCCGCGAGGACAACAAACGTAACTGCGTAAGATCCAGTTATTGACGTTGACGATTGAAGCATCTCAGGCAGGGTGGGATAAGAATGATCTTTGTGGTGGAAATTGAAAAACACCAAAACTGAACTCTGCCCTCTTCCAAAAGAACGGTAGCAGCATAAATCTTTTCCGACATGGTCAACCTCTGCAAATTCATTGGTACTGCACTTTGACTGCGCCTCTGTTGCCTCACGCCATGCTTTGGATTTCCTTGGTCACAAGTAAAGCCGAGTAGAAGCCTCCGAGGATGACATGGAATATGGCACTTTGACATGGCGTTGGTAGTTCAGGGATTGAAATGAATTATGACCGTAATCGTCAACATTGCCTTCAACCAGGCACGAGTTTATTCAGTTAAAACGTCGATGAGAGCAGTCGGGAACAAATCCTGCTTGACACTGAGGCATATCCCAGCTATGCTGCCCTGTCAGATCTCAGTGCCACGCAAACTATCATCCGGTGCCGAAACTCTGGGGAAGACGCAAAACGTCATTCTCAGCTGTCTGCAACGCCCACACTTCCGTTAATGGCTCACATTTGCAACGAGGCTGGGAGTCATAGCTTGCAACGAGGCGGGAGTTATATCGCAAGGACCCTGCATATTCACCCACGTCCACATCGGAAATGTGGCGACTCAAGTCCAAACTTCGCGGTATAAAGATGGGGATTTAGGAATCTCTTTTCACTTATCCTCGAAATGTCCGAGCACACTTACATTCTCGATCTCCCCTTCGACCATTTAAACGATAACCATGTACAGAGCGTGAAGTCGAACGATGGCCACGAATTCCGGGTCGAATGCGGGCCCGTCACTCAGATACACCGAGGCAATCTAGACAATGTCGTCAAGATCTCGTGGGACAGTAACGAGTTGGCGCATCGGGCCACCGGGCTCAGGGGCCCAATCAAATTCCATAAAGGACAGACGGAGTAAGTCCCCTCCATCCAAATTCTGAATCCTACCTAGTGTTAATTCCGGTTCAAATATAGGTGGAATATCCCTGTTGGACCAGGGAAACTGATGAAGAAGGGCAGCGTGTGGACGGCGAGTAGCTCTTAAATCATGACCATGACCAAGCTAACGAGCCACGCAATAGCTATTCAATCTTCGACTCTGCCGCGTTACGTTGACCGCGGAGGTATTGCAGCTTGATATCCAGGCGGACACGATTGCGAAGATGGAGGAGGGCGATGCTGACATCGCGGTTGCCCTCATGATAAGTTGTGGGGTGATCGAAGCAATGTGAAGATGAGCGGCCACGTTAGGCTGATTTATGCCACATGTTTTACACATTTCAGTCGGAATAATAGATGTGCGTCAGCGCGTCATCGAACTATGACACGTATCTGCGTCGCTAGTTAACGTCGGAATAAACAGTACCGTGGACATACTCCAAGGTCTGCTGAGCCGTCGGTGGCATATCAGACCTCCGAATTTTCAATAGTCGCGCTCGGGCGAAAAAAAAACCTGGAAGGACTCCAGCTTTGCCACCTGGTCGTTATCTCTGTTTCGTCTAGCTGCGAGCATCTCGGCGAAGGAAGACGCAGAGATGTCCCTCGGCCACTCCCGAAGAGTCAGAGCACGTAGGGCGGGCAAAAAGGTGCTATCATCACGGAGGAGCTCCATCAGCTCGCCCGGGGGCTCGTCGCTTGAGCAGTCCCAGGAAAGCCGTATTTCGACCTCCTCCAGGGAAGAGAGAGAGCGGAGACATGGAAGGTAGCGCTCGGCCATCATGCCTGCGAAGTGAATCGATTGCAGCGACCATGTAGAGCGATCTCCGAGAGCAAGAAACCGAGAGACACCTTCGCCATGGTCATCAAGAGATGTGAGGTGAATTCTTTTTAGTCCTGGAAGGCGGAGGTGATCAAGAAGCATGCCCATGGGATCATATAAGAACTCGAGAGTATGAAGGCGTGGAAGGGTCACGATTGATGGTCCCTGTGGATGTAACTGGTCTGAGAGATAGACGACCAAAACCTCCAGATTCGGAGTTTCCTTTAAAATTTCGACACAGCTAGAGACGGATTCCTCCGTGAATTCCAGTTTGGTTAGCTGGATCCACGGCAGCGAGATCCATTCGAAAGAAGTGCCAGAGAGCTGCACCTCGCGAAGCGAAGGTGCATCGGTAAACGCAGTCATCAGGACAGGAGTATCGCGCTCTGTGATGATGTTTACGACCAGCTTCGTCAACAAAGGAATCTGCCCCCGTATTTCGGCGTTGGGAAAAGCAAATGGTCTATCCAGAGTCAGAGAAAGAGTCTGGAAGTGGGTGGAAAATCGGGATATGGAGGAGAATATCTTCATCGACATTGATCCAAGCCCCGATCCGAATATGTGTAGGGCCAAAGGGCAATTTCCGGCACGTTCGAGCCAGCATTGGAGGAATCGAAGGAAATTATCGATGGGCCAAGTGGTATCGGGGTATATCCGAAGAGATGCCCACAAGGATGGTAATGAAAGGCACAAGTCCCTCCAACTTCGGCACACGCTGGCCAATGTCAGAGGTCCATGGCCACGGCCGGGCGTGCGCGTATGACCGATATAGGGTTCCTCGACATATTGGTAAAATATTTGGGATGTGACCCCGGGCGGCAACGTGAGGACTGGATATATGATAGAGCCAAGACCCTGCGTAACTCGTCGCCGCTCGACAGCCAAGACTCGCAATCTTGACTTCAGAGCATCCATCTCGTCATCGATTTCTGCGAGACGGGTCCGAAGGGCAGTGGGAGATGGAGATGTCGCTTGAGAAAGACTGCGGGATGCCATGGTCGTTGTGGTCTGAGGCGAAGACTCGCCTGTAGTCACGGCAAAAAAATCAGTGACATTTGAGTCATTGTTACACCCGCCCTCGCTTAACGGTCAACGGCCCGAGTTTTCCGCCCCGAATATTGTACAATATCTCCAGGGCTCCAGAGAATAGCTTTCTCCAACCCGGAGCCTTAAGCCCACCTGGCTTTCACCAAATCCGCCCCTCTCTCCGCGATCACATATACCGCTGCCTGAGTATGGGCACTGGGCACAATGGGCTTGAATACATTCTCGTTGATATCACGTTTATATAAAGAACTGCAAGCATGCGCACCAGCACAGAAGCATCGATGATGGACAGCCGAGTTGCCCCTTTGACGAGTAAATCTGGGTCAACGACTCCGTACCGTGCATTTTTCGCCGACATCCCAGCGCTTCCAACGAGGTGTGAGATTGTTCCTGCACTGTTGCGGATGAACTGGTCGAGCTGATCGCTAGTGAAATTGCCTATGTCCACCGTTGGCGCGAGGATATAGTCTCTCCATACTGGTGCGGTGACAAACTCCTGAGTGCGTTTCAACCCTTCCCGAATAACAAGTATATCGAAGTCGCTCGTCAGATATCGGGGATCTATGATAGGAGGATCGAGAGGATTGCTACTATTGAGAGTAATCGAACCGCCTATTGAGTGTGATCATCAGACGCTTTGCACTATCGCATCTGACACGGTAGGTGCTCACGGCTCATCGGTGTAACGGTTACTATGCCAATATTCATGAAATGACCCTGCGGAGTTGTCGCAGATCTGCGAGTGAACCCCGGCTAAAATTTTGCAACGTAAGTCCTTTGTCATCAACGAAAAGGCAATCACCAACGGAAAAGATCAGCTCAATATGAGGCGTGTTAGGACCGGCCGAGGGATCTCGAAATTGGTTGAAAATCTGCGAGTGCGGATCCAAGCGCAAATATCCGACGTGGGTGGTACCGACCTCCACAAATGGCCCTGTGTGCGATTGGTTCCACTGCGCAAATGCCTCGTTGAAAGCCGTAGCATTCTGTGAGATTGATTCCAGCGTATCGGTAGAGTTTACCGACCAACTAAGGCCAGCAGAGACATGGTCCGAGACATTTTCACCAACACTTGGGAGATCGAGGAGAGAGGGAATTCCGAGCGCTTGCAACGCAGTCTTATCTCCTATGCCTGAATGCATCAGTATGTGAGGTGAACCGACAGTTCCTGCAGAAAGGATGATTTCTTTCGACGCCTTTGCGATAAAGGAAGATGATCCTGTTCAACAATGTCAATCAACGGAAGGAAATGGCGGAAAAGAAGTAGCTACCAGGCTGCACAAATTCAACCCCACCGAACATCAATTTGCCACCTGGGTGGCTGGGGTTCACGAGTCGTGTAACCTGTGCATGCAGCAAAACATGCAAATTCTTGCGAGAATTCACTGGTGCCAAGTATGAAGAGGCAGAGCTGCTCCGTTTTCCGCCTCCGACAGTGGATTGCAGCCATCCTGAATATTTGTGAGCTTGGTGAATTGTAGAAGTGGAACGTCATACCAACACCCAGCGGCTTTCCCGAATTCATATCCAGATTGAACCGAAATTCTTGAGGCAACTCCCTTGTCGCTTGTATGACGCGAGGACCGAAGGGCCAGGAAAACCCGTTCAAGCTGACGGGATTCATGCCGTGCGTGCTGTGAACAAGTGGATTGAATTGTCCCTGATCTCCGCACAGCTACTTCAGGAAAAATCGGTCTGAACTGGAGTACAAACCGTGGTATCATGGAAATCAGCAGGCGGCGTCCATTTCTCGTTCTACCCGTGGCTTTAAGACTGTTGAAACCAAACGTCGTCTGGATCTGCCCACCTTCAAAAAATACGGGAAGATGTGATCCCACGACCACCCCGGATCTCCCGTAAGTTGCGCATAGCGGTCGAAGTCGTCCCTGGACCCGCGGGTATAGAACATGAGATCTAGTTTTTGTTTCAGGAGTGAACCGTATTTCATGAGGTCCAACTTACTATGTGCGCTACATCCTCCGAGCATGTGTGCTTTTAAAGGAGATCAAATGCATCCTTTGTTAAAGCTGCGTTCGGGAACTGACCTCTCAGGTATGAGAGTGCACGGTTATTCAAGCCGGGCTGCGGCGTGGTGGTGTAGTCTATTACCAACAGATGAGAATCGAACCCTTAGATTTCGGAGAGAGTTGTACTCCATTCATAGATATTGGGGGCAAGAAGGTCGTTGACCAGGAACGGTATGGTGGAGTCGAGAACTCCCTCATTGCTGCAATAATACCAGTCAGGCTTGTTCGGTATTCAATATTGCGTTCACATACGAAACTCCTGCCTCGAGTACCAGAACGGAAAATTTGGGATTTTCAGTCAACCGATTTGCTAGGACAAGGCCGGCCGTTCCGCCTGTTCCGAGTGAGTCACTAATCATGATTCGAAAAGAATGAGGTCCGCACCACCAACGATAACGAAGTTGTATTCCAGACCCGGGAGGTCCGCAACATTCTCGTAAATCTTGCCGAAGCAGGTGCTGAGGCAGCTTAAAGCGAGGAGGATTTGAAGCTTGAGCATTTTGGGTGGGGAAGCTACGAGATTATCAGCGCCTTCTTATGGGGGATTTAAAGAGGCCGGGGCGCCCCGGGAAATTGTGGCATGGCACCGTATTGAATGTTCCTGAATGATAAATTGCAGAGAACGTACGGCCCCGTGCCTGGCGGCAATACGGTGGCGGACAGGTGTGACGCCAAGACCATCTGAGGTCAATGCTGGGTATTGGGCGGATAAAACCAATGACTGTTGTGAGGTAGAGAGAGACCTGAATCACTGAAGATGAGGCAAGTCACCTCCAAGGGTTGAGTCCACCGTTGACCGTCTGTCGTCCATGTAGAGAGTTGGAGCTCCAGGAGCAGGTGAGACGCCCAGAGTACCATGTCAATGGTAATGAGTAGCTCGCACTCAAGAGCTAGGACCAGGAGGGAAGCAATGACATGCGATTTCTGAGGCCATGCTTGGTAGCCAAGTCCAAGGGTAAATGATGGCATTAGTTCTTCTCCGGATAGAAAACAACAAATACCACCAAGTTCAGGTTTATTGAAGTCCGGCGCAGGTTTCAAAAAAAAAGTGCGAGTTTTCTTTTGAAATCGTCTGTCTATTTATCTACCTCTGAGAATTTGCCACAAATGTTCGTTTCTTTCGAAGCCCAAGTCAGATCCGCGATCAGTGGATCAGATGACTCGACTTCCTTCTTGGACTCTTCCATCGACCTCGTCCAATTGCTCATGAGAAACTGGAGTGAAGCAGAGGTTCATATTGTTTCCAGTAAATCAGGTGTGCGAATCTAAATTAATTTCGACGTGTATTTCGTGTGCTAACGAGCACATGAGCCTTGGATGGGGAGATATCGGCAGAACTCACTCTGTGTCCTTCTTCGTTTTTGATTTCCTGAAATTCTCACGGAATTTGATATAAATTAGCTTGAAATCGGCCACATACCCCCCCGCAAGATGTTCCGTTCACTCGTCTATTTTCTCGGCGCCATGGCTACTACTCTCCCCGTCGTCGCCGCGGCCGCGAATAAAACTCACCTCAATCCAACCATTCCCGGATGGCACAGCGACCCCAGCTGTATCTTCGTCTCTGAATGGGACAACACTTTCTTCTGCGCGACTTCAACCTTCCTCGCGACGCCTGGCATGCCGATTCACGCAAGTAAAGACTTGGTGCACTGGCGACTCGCCAGCCACGCTTTGAACCGAGAGACCCAGTGGCCGCACTACAACACCACGGGCCAAAACGACGGCATCTTCGCAGTTACGCTGCGCTTCCACGAAGGTATCTTTTACGCGATAACGTTCTTCGTATCGGATGGGAGCAACCCGCTACCCCCGGGGCTGCTGTTCAAGACTAGCGACCCATTCGACAACGCCGCGTGGAGTGATCCTGTCCTATTTCAGCCGCCGAATATCGACCCCGACCTTTTTTGGGACGACGACGGCGTTCCGTATATGACGGCGGCGGAGAGTATCATCTCCACGATCAACCTGGAGACGGGTGCCCTGGGTCCTGCCACCCAACTCTGGAATGGCACGGGCGAACGCAACCCCGAAGGTCCCCATATCTATAAGAAGGATGGGTGGTACTACCTCTTGATCGCAGAAGGAGGCACAGAGGTCAACCATACAGTCACCATGGCGCGCTCGAGAAACATCACCGGCACGTACATCGGCTTCGAAGGGAATCCCGTCCTGACGAACAAAAACACCGACGAGTACTTCCAGACCGTCGGTCACGCTGACCTTTTCCACGACGCGGCGGGCAACTGGTGGGTGTCCGCGCTGGCCACGCGCTCAGGACCTGAGTGGATTAACTACCCGATGGGCCGCGAAATGGTCGTAACGCCCGCAACATGGGCCGAGGGCGAGTTCCCTGTTATTTCGCCCGTCCGCGGCAGCGAGAGCGCATGGGGGCTTCCGGTGTCGAAAGACGTTAGAGGCACCGGCCCCCTCTACGGCACACCCGACGTCTTCGACTTTGCCCCCGGGAGCGCTATTCCATCGAACATACTCTTTTGGCGGTGGCCCGATGTCGATTCCTTCACAGTGTCCTCTCCTGGCCACCCCAACGCGCTGCGCATTCGGCCCTCGCCAGATATCAGCAGCGGTATCGACCCGATCTCGTTAATTACGCGTCTCCAGACCGACACCTTGTTCGAATTCAGTATCGACGTCAGTTTCGCGCCGACCGACCTTAACGAGGAAGCCGGCGCCACGGTTTTCCTCACCCAGGCGCAACATCTCGACCTGGGCATCGTCCTGCTCTCAGATAGCGCCAAGAGTCCTGCTACACCCCATCTGCGCCTCCGCACCGACGGCGGCGGCAACCTGGGCACGGCACCGCCTGCCCCCGTGATTCGCAGTGTCCCCACCTCCTGGCGCGGCCCTATCACCCTCACCATTCGCGCCAACAACGACACGCACTACATCTTCTCGGCGACGCCGCAGGGCGGCACGGCTCACGACGCGATTGTGCTCGGCTCGTTGCCCGCGACGATTCTGAGTGGCGGCACTGGCCCGTTTACCGGTACGTTTCATTGCTATAATCTTCCCAATTGATAATCAACAATATGACAGGCGCACTGGTGGGCGCTTATGCGACGGCGAACAACGGGACTGGCACTACGCCAGCATATATCTCGCGCTGGAGGTACGCGGGCATCGCGCAGAAAATCAACAACAGCACGTTCGTGTCTTCGTAGGATTATGGCTTTTGAACGTAGGCTCGACCCATTTCGCGCGATGTGATTTGACTTCCCAAACAAACGTTTCTTGAGAACCACCCGTCCAAGAAACATGTCTATGAGAGAAATGACGGTGTGTAGTTTGGTTGATACAATTATTTTTACAGTTGTGTACATGTGAGAAGAAGGATTGGTATCACGCGTTAGGTCCTCACGTCGCGCGGCGACTTAGAGTCGGGATCCGCATCTGATGAGATACAAATGTGAGTCAAAAAGGAATGAATGCGGCGACGTCCATGAACACACCGAGTCTCGGAGTTCTCGATTCACGAAAACAGTGCAGCCACTGTACCAGCCAGCACCAAACCGGTCGCGAAGTTGTTCCAGCGGAACCGTACCGCGCCGCCGCCATTAGTATTCAGGTCGGCAGGCTCAGGCGCACAGTTGCTGCTCGCCGCCCCGTGGTCCGCTGCGCACAATCCGAAGGACCGATTCGCCGCGGGGACAAACGCGACATTGTATGGGCAGCCGAATATCCCGTCGACCTGCGTGGGAGTGCTGCCGACTGCAGCGCAGCACGGCGCCAAAGTTTCGTTGTGCCCTGGGTCGACCGTGCAGCCTATAACCGCATATCCTTAGTCAAAGCTAGATTTTCGCGTCAACGAAACTTTACGCACCTGTGGGGAACATAGGCGGCAGTTCGTCGGCGCGCAGCTGGAATCTGGATACGACGCCTTGGGACATTAGAAGGGAGGGTTGGGGTAACTCGGCCACAACACTGGGTGTTTATGAAGACAGCATAACAGCGGCGACAACGGCTCCACGGCGTTGCGCTGACAGTAGCGATGGAGCGGAAGGTTCTTCCGCGCTTCTATAGCCGGTATAGGCATGATCAAGGGACTTTCTGCGTCTACAAGTATTTTGGAAACAGAGGGTCGAGTTGACAGAATTGAGTGAACGATAAATCGGTTTCGAGTTCCTTTATATTGAGGGTTATAGACAGAGAAACTTTGGGAAAGGCAGGATCCTGGATTGTGGAAGAATGGAGTTGGACTTGATGGGGTGATGGGCGGTGTTGCTTGGAGTGGAGCAGGTGGAGCATGGGTGCTACGCCAAGGGAAAAGGTGACCGCAAGGATGGCTGTCAAATGTTCTGGCCAAGTCGAGTCAGATTTGTGTGTCATCCTCATGATCACATGATTCAACCTTCCACTGCCAAGCAAGCGTCAATAACACGTCCCCACTGCTTCTTCCATTGTGACCCAGTATCTCCGATGGATCCCACCCAAGAAGCAGACGACTCTATCTCCCATGCCACATACATCGTAGAGAAGGTCTTTCAAGAAGTATACGAAGAATTCAGGCTCTGGAAACAAGACTACGCGTCGCGGACCCTCCAGGCGGTGGCACGTCCGCCGTCACGGGAGAACACGATATCTAGGGAGAACACGATATCTGAACGCGAAAATCCAGAGGCGGCGCTTCCAGAGCTCACAGAAATACCCCTGCCTTCTACACCTACGCTGGAATACATGGAGATCTTGGACTACGAGACGGGGAAGACAGAGCGAGTGCCGATGAAAGTATTTAGCGTCACAGACACATTCTTAGCGCTTCCTGCACACGAGTACTGGACCCCGACCGTGCGGAACATTTCTTGCGGGGACGACCCACGCGATTTGGCGTTTATGCCGTTCCCAGAGGATCCGACTTTTGATCGCGGGAGATTTTTGGAGGAATACAATAGTTTCAGCTGGCGCACGTTTGCGCTGGACCCTGACTGTAAGATTTTCTATGCGTAACGTTCATAGCGCTCTGACCGCCTGAATTGCAGTGGAAGTTGTAGTCGTAGAAGCGGCGCGCCGACTGCACTCTGAGCACCAGATGCTGTACCAACACATCGATGAAACTGGTGTGTTGCCACTGGAGCTCCTGGATCGAGACCACAATCGCGGAATGATTTATACAAGTTGGCGACGGTACTGAACTTGATTGTTACCTGCATTGCATTTCCCTTACTCTATGTTATTCGCCAGTGACTTCCCCAACTGGCCACCTGGCATGCCCGCGTCTGAGAAACGTCTCGAGCCAGATACGGACCCAATCCCAAACTTGCCAGACCAGGCGCTCGCGAAGCTGGTCTCCTGCTTCTGCACCAATCTGAACTGCATCGTTGGATTTTGTAGCACGCACAGTAGGTCCTCTCCTTCCCTCCGTACCGTGCTGATCGCCTGCTAGCGGATCCCGCTCCGATGCCACTGGCCACCCTTCCGCTGGTAAAGAATCAACGGATGAAGGATCTCCCGACCACGCCATGCGGGGACGCCTGCTTCCTGCTGAAATCCGTGGGCGACGAAGTGAGTAAATGCTTCATGGGTACTTCCATGCAGAGTTATGTTTACGTTCCCCAAGTCCATACAATGGTCCGACCACGACACAGAGTTCCTCTTTACGATCCTCGGCCATTCTCCCGACACCCTCCCCTGCGATCTGGCCACTATATGTGCTAAACCGTGCTACCAGGTAACCCTGCCATTTCTGCTAGTGGGTGGTATTTCTCAATTGACCTCGCTCATCAAGGTGTTCGAGCAGCGCAAGACGATGCTCCCCGACACCGCCATAGCGGTAGCGCGCAAGCGGCCGAGGGCCAAGACCGGGTACGGCAAGTCCAAGCCCAAGCTCGGCCCGAACAATTTCAACGGTAATTTCATACGTATTACAATTCCGCTTGCAAGCCTTTAATGTCGCTGCTTTGCTCTGCATTCTTAGACCGGGATTTCACGCGTTTCACTCCGTGCGTCTTTTACCCCCTTTCCTCTATGTATTTACTAAGGCTTGGGCCAGATGCAATCCTTGCCACCACGACGGCCCCTGCGACGCCTCCACCCAGTGTTCGTGCTTCCTCAACAACAAGGCGCACTGCGAGAGCGGCTGCCACTGCAGCCGCAAATGTGCGTGATCCTCCCTGCTATGAATTTCTGCTCACTGCATTGGACGCAGGCCTCCGCCGCTGGCCCGGATGCGCTTGCTCGGCCAAGCGGGGAGCCATCTGTCGCACAAAGGACTGCGCGTGCTTCCTTGCGCACCGCGAGTGTGACCCGGAGATCTGCATGAAATGTCAGGCGAAGTATGCGTGTTTTCCGTCTTCTGTGCTGGGCAATCATCTCATAATTCTCTAGAGGTGAGACCTTACCTGGCTGCGGCCTGCGGGACTGAGGTGGACGGGCAGACGCGCAGGCAGACAGATGTCAGAACGCAGACATCCAACGCGCGCGGTGGAAGGTACGGGCGCTCGACTCACTTGCGGCGACTTGTTCCGAACAACGTGATGGTCGCAGCGGACCAAGGTTGCCCCTGCAAGCTGGGGAATGGGTCTATTCATGGCGGAAACGGCCGCCAAAGATGATCTGATTATCGGTTGCGCACTCCCCCATTTTCTCAATTCTATCTGATTGCATCTTCAGAATACGTCGGGGAGGTCATCTACGAACCTACCATCAACTCGCGTGAGTACGTACATGACGCTACTTTCACGTCTCTTCTCGTTCGCTTACTCTCTCGTATTGTGCGCAGACCAATCGCTCACCACCGCGGGCGCAATTACGTGTTCCAAATGAATGGCACGATGTCGGTCGATGGAGCTTACGTTGGCAACGACGCGCGTTACATCAACCACGACGCGCAGAAACCCACCTGCTACCCCAAGGGTACGTCTGCTCATTTGTTTCCCAATTCGGAGCCTTGTCCCTGATCCTGCGCATCGCAGTTTGCTTGGTCAACGGCGAGCACCGTATCGGCATCTACGCAAGTGAATTCAGCGTTCCATTTTTCAAAATTAAGAGCGAACCTTCTGACGGTTTCACAGAGCACAAGTTGGGGCCGGGTGAGGAACTGCTTTTCAACTATGGAGACCAGTTCTTTGAGTCGATGGACGGAGGCTCGCACTCCGGATCCGCGCGAGCTGGGCCATCGAAATAATTTATTCTGTTCTGGCGCTTACTATGCACTGCGTAAGTGTAACACAATAGACCCATGAATTCCCACCTTGACGAACATTACACGTTAGTTTTTAGAGGTTTATGAATTGGACGTACCCGTTTCTAACATGCGGTGCATTTTTTCGCACTGGTTGCGTTCAAACAAGGTTTAGCTATCATAGGCAAGCTTTACCCTCTCACCATCCACGGACCACCGTGTATGACGTCCATCGTCCACACGTGTACGCTATATGTCTCGCGCTGCGGCGGGTTCTTCGCACGCTGCGGGAAGTCCATTCGATTGAACCGCGCCATGAGTTGTCACCGCCACGGCACCCAACGCGGAGGACTTCAATCATCGGGGGTTGCCTCGTGAGTTCGATAGCTTAATTTAAAGCGTGTTAGGCAACCTTCACTCCTACTGGGCAACGTTTCAAGTTCACTCAGATCAAGTTGTGAATCCGGATCGAGCCGTGGTTGATTGGTCTCCGGGTTACAACCACTCTCTTCTTAAGCCGTTGACCTTGAGACTGTCACTGAAACTCAGCAATGCTGGTTCGTTACCAGATACATCTCATTATAGGCCTCTATGCGTTTGTTGCGGTCCCAGACTGTCCGTCGTGCATGTCCTCGTCTAGTGGTTTCACCTCAAAATATTCTCTATCCCGTGACTCGCCTGCGTGGCACCGCGGGTAGCCAGAACTCTCTGGATCGTGCAATGCCTTCGAATAATCATCTTCTGTGCGCAGTCTAGCACGCCGTCTCCGGTGTTCTGGACTTGCTCTTCGCTTGAATGCCACAAATATATGGATCCCAACGCAACGGCACCAAGTATAGCACACACTGCTCAAGTCTACTCAGGTTTGTTGAAAGTTCAAATTGAGTGGCAGGAGCCCGGCTTCCCGTCAACGACATTGTAGTTAGGTTCGGGAAGACACGCTGTGCATTACGGGCGATGCATGTACACATTTGAGCACCAATATTCAATCCTGGCACGAATCTCGTCCCACCTCCCCTCCCTTCCCGTCTCGTGCTATTTTTCCGACTCCCTAGCGCTCTCAACTCCGGAAACTTGTCAACAACTTTCAAACGCATGATAGAACCATGTTACCAGGCCCAAAGACTTGGTCTCGCTTCAAGCCTCGCGGTCTTTGTTCCGTTTCTGAGCAGGGCCAGGAATATATGTCCATATTTACGCTTAGAAATCAAGTTAAGCGTACTGGATGTGGATCTGAATCGTACGTCTGTTATTCTGTGGCTCCATTTTGCGATAATTCGTCTGGATCTCCAGTTCTGAATTTAACACGTCAACCAGCCAAAACCTCAAGCCTGAAGGAATCCCTCACGATGCACTACGACAGCTCGATGCTGGCATTCTGGGTCTGGGCATCTTTACAAAGCCATCAGTTCGATTTTTTGTCGCGTGCCACATGCTTACCATCATTCTGTGGCTCTCAAGATGTAAATCGTTCATCAGCTACGTGTGAACGCAATCCACGTGGCTCAAGTTGTCGCGGAAACAGCGGGAAGGAATCGTCAGCAAATCAAATATCTACCGTCATTCAGTCTTCCCCGCTGACACTGGGCATAGACCGTTTGATCTTTTTAGATCTTCTTCTACTGTTCCCGGTCGTGCTTACATCCAACACTTGTGATACTTGGGTCTGCACCAAAAGTCCTATCAGAAGAATACCAATATGTGAATATCTTCTACCATGTCGAGGTTGGGACGGAAATGGCACAGAAACGGTTTTACCCATGAACTTTTTTCGCGGTAAATTCGCCATCTTGATATCCCTTGTTATAGTACCCTAAACATAGCTGTTCTCCGTGACGGTGGGAATGCATGAGTGGAATCGCTATTCGACGCAGCGCAGAATTTCGACCCTCTCCAGTTCTCGGGTTTGTGTTTTTGGTCGGCAGGTTTGAGTCCGGCGCCTCATTCCCCGAAGCATTGGGGATCCAACGCCATTCTTTTTGATTAATGTAATCATTGTGAGCTGGGAATATGATCGGGACCGGAACAACTGCAACCAACGTCGCCTGTTATTCGCACCGCTTCTGGGAAGCGCTTCAAATTTACCAACGCCCAGCGCGGTACATGCGGAGTTTAACCGGCCACCTCAGCAGCTGTGGCTGAACAATTGTGATGTTCCAACATTTTTCGCCCAAAAAAAAAGTGGGGAGCGTCAGATAATTTTCATAGATGATAAATCCCCGCAAAAGGTCATCAGACAAGGCAGTTACACTAGAGAAGGCCGCGCCATGCACCGCTTCTAACCCCCTGGTTTTCTTCCAGTCCGTTCTCCATGAAAAGATGATGCTGTTTACGATGATCAAATCGATGCATTCCATTCGGGTGCACATTATCCGCAGGGATCAAATGAGTCAGAATCATGGCATTCTTCGTTAGCACGATTTGAATGGACACTGCTTCGCACTGCG
The DNA here is from genome assembly GCA_029204075.1 of Mycena capillaripes. Taxonomy (NCBI): domain Eukaryota; kingdom Fungi; phylum Basidiomycota; class Agaricomycetes; order Agaricales; family Mycenaceae; genus Mycena; species Mycena capillaripes. The sequence goes on along the minus strand of JARHKZ010000011.1, from coordinate 2,079,383 downwards.
CCTTACTATTAAGATTTCGAAAGCTGTTGTTATTTGTAATAATTTTCCATCTACCATGGCGCAGTCGGTATATCTATATTGTATTAGCCGAATAGAACTTGCACGCATACCAAATGAGGCTACTGTTTCTATGCAACATAGTAGAGAATTTTGGGAACTTCGATCGAACACACGAATGACTCCACATGGAACGGGTTTAAATTTTCGTTTCAAGTACAGCGGTGTCTGAAAGACGCCAGAACCTTTATAAATCCAGACCTTATCCCAGCACACATCCTCAAAATGTCAGAACCTGCCCCCTACAAACGCACCAGAGTCTTTCTCGCCTGCCTGAACTGCCGAAGACGCAAAATCAAAGTGAGGACCCATCACTTTATCTTCACATTCTGACAGAAACTGACTTCATATTACTCAGTGCCTGACGGAGGATTCCGAGCAAAATCCTTGCGAGAGATGTGTCCGGAAAGGACTTGTATGCGAATACCGCCCGGTTGCAGATGATCAAGAACATAACGCTGGCACTACGCATTCATATGAACGCCAGGCCGCCCCATCTGCAGCCCCTGCTTCCAGCCCATACCCGCTCGGAAACCAGCGTCCACCTCAGTCTGGAAATGCACAATATCCCCCGTCGATGGTCTACGGATCCACACCGGGCTCTGCACCCTACAGTTATGGGGGCCAGCAATTACACCCGGGGTCCAGTCAAAGTTACGGCCAACCTCAAGGGTATAATGCTCCCACCTCGGGGCCCGCGAGCCCGTACGGCTCATCCGCACCCACTCCACAGCAACGCAGCCCTCCGGGATACCCAGCCAACTACAGCGCCAACTGGCCAGCAGCATTCACTCCGTTGTCTAGTCAGCCACAGTAGGTCTCTTTGTATGGAAATTTAGTCTTAGTTGACACCAACTCAGTCAGTGCATTTACCCTGGGTCTTGCAGTTGTGGACGCCAGAGATAAGGCATACGTCACTGCGGAATTTAAATGCTGTTGAAATTAACACCCATGGATATGATCCAAATAGTTTCGGATGTAGATCGAGTCGCAGTTCCCTCTCCATCCGGTCTGGGCTGCTCTTATGATTCTTACGATTTCGATATGTACTGCCAGTGTGCTCGGTTTGAATACTATATATTTATTTCCCTTCCGCCGTATTGCGCAATATTTGAAACGGTTGTGAGCGAGAGCGTTCGGGTTCATTTTGCAGTGCCTTTAAAAGTTCACACTCTGTTGACTCGACCGGTACTGTGTAGGGATGACTCGACCTTTATTTCGCAAGAGCTATGCGGTGCATTCAAGCCAGAAGCCGGCTTGATCTGGTTGCTTTCGGGGTTTGCACGACTCAGCCTCAGAAAGAATTGTGCGGTGCATTAGAGGCACCACCTAAGAGGTTGTATAATCTACAAATGCAGTCCTGCCGTGGAAATATGGCGCCTCCTCCGGAATACAATCAAAGGAGGTTCAGACTGCTCGGAGTATTAACGAGGACGAGTCGGAATCAATTAAACACTCATACTGGAATCCGCAAACCTTTTTGAATTTACCGAGGTGTCTGGCGCAGCAACTGAGCTATTTCTTTCCGGGAATGATAGTCGCCAAGAGCCACAGCAGCTGTGCCAAAGGTCGGAGTCCTCGGACTTCTCGGAGGGATCACAGCACCGCTGTGCCAATGGCGCGTATACAGTGCCCTGATAAGCATTCATTCCCTGGTTTCTGGAATAACTCCACCAAGAAAAGAGACTCCCAAAATTCTAGTATGAGCAACCGTGGGAAGAACGAGGGCGGCGCCACAGGTGCCAGCTGTCCATCAATCGGCATTTGACTCCTGCAATGGAGGGAATGCAGCCCGTCATCCTCTGTGTGCCTGTAGAAATCCTCTTGGAAATCACTGCATACTACCACAACACAACATTACCCTACGAGCGATATCCAAGGGCAACCGCGGATAAGATCCTCCTGGGACGATTCAAGGTTCTGCACGCGCTCTCTCAGACCTGCCGATACTTCAGGAAAATCTTCGCCGCTCTCGTCTGGGAACAGCTGGAATTGGTGGATAACACTCCCGAACACTCGAAGGTTTTGACGAAGAAGATTACGGGAATTCTGAAAACACCCAGTCTGCCGCGTTGCCTCCGGTAACAATCTCAGTCGATTATTGAGGATGCGGAATTCAAAATTCAGTTCTAGGACGCTTCTAGTTTCCCTAACATTCCCTTCCCAGAACCACTGGAATTTACTCACCCTTTTTGTGCGCTTTCTGGCGGCAGCGCCCCACTTAACTTCCCTTCATATTATAGACATATCTGAACGCCATGCTAGCTTCCTCTCCGATCTTACGGAGTCTCAATCATTGCTTTCCGTGCAGATACTCACAATCCCCTGTTCGCTTTCTCGCACCATGTCCTCGTTCCCGAATATCCATTCGCTCATTTGTGCGGATACCGTCGTCTCCGCGTACGATTCAGCAGCACTGCTGAAAGCAGCAAGCAAACACTGTCCGTCTCTCGAAGCTCTCATAAACTTCTTACCGTCTCCTCCCGTCGTCAAATGTGAGCGAGATCATCCTCATCTTCGACCATCACCCTAATATGTGTCATATTTAGGCCTCCTGAAACACTTCCCTCTCATCAAGACTCTAAGATTCCGCCACGTTCTTTCATCTGTTCGTTGCTCTCCTCGTACTCGATATGCTCACGGCTAACCAACGCACTTCTAGGATGTCTTGGGGCTCCTCGCGGATCTCCAGAATCTACAATCTATCCGATTTCCATATAGATATCAGCACCATGGAGAAACATTAGAGCAGATCTGTGAAGCCGCGAAGATGATTTTCCAAGGGGAGATGCCGATTCAGGTCCAATATTTGACCCCCGAGGCGGATATTGGAGAGGTTGTAGTTAGAGTGGGCATCGTACTGTCTTAGTTTTGTCTCTCTACCACAAAAAGACCAGACGGCTTAGGAATTGGTCTGCATCGCATGTTGTTTCTTGGGTCACCCTCCGCCCACAATGCATCCCTGAATTATTCAGACGAGTGGAAAAAGGCTCCCAGCGGTCGTAACTGAAACTACATGGTATTGTCACCCCCCTCGGGAAAAGGCGTACCAAAACATGAGAACGTGAGCGCTATATTAATATGGTCCGTGCGTAGCCCAGCGAAAAAGAAGAAGAAGCCCCGGTCTTAGAATCACACCGCTACTGTCACCGGTTTTCCACCCAAACTCGACGTTATCGTAGCCGATGAAGGATTGCCTTTGGTGGATATAGCCAAGCTGAACTGCCCGTTGGCGAGTTTCGTCATCTTTTGTGCTGAGACATTATCCACGCCCGTGATGGCCATAAACAGTTGTGCAGCCGCATTGTTCGATGACGCGGTAACCGTAGTCGTGCTCTGCCCCTTCTGTCTTCTGGACGCAGCGGATATGACAGTGATGACATCCTTCGGGGGATTCTTCGTCGGGGCCGCCGGCGTTGTAGGCGCTGTAATCGGTGCGGTGGCGGTCGAAGGAGGTGGGCAGGAGGTGGTGGCTGGCGCAATGTTACCAGGCCAGGGAGATAGCTGACCGACGACGGTTGGACTCGGAATGGGTGCGGCCAAGTAATTACCGAATTCGAGGGGTCCAGATCCTTTAGCGAGGAAGGGCATCAAGTCGAACTCGAGGGGCACTTGCTTGGCGCCGAATGCAATGAGCTCCGGGAAGATGAAGTCAAATATCGGTTGAGTGAATTGGCCCGCGACGATCCCTCTGGGACCCTGAAAGCATGCGTCAGTCAACCTTCAGAATAAGACAAATGAAACGCACCGCAGAGGTTCCGCTTGTGTAACGGAAGCCAACTTCGCGGGTTGCCGGGCTCGCATCTACCTTCCCAAGACGGTATACGATCTTTCCGACGGGCGCGACGCTGCTCCCCTGAGCCACGACAAGCTGGCGTTCGGACTCCTCGCCCGTGCAGGGATCAACGTCGATGGCAAACCACTCGACAGTCGTTGAAGAATCTGTTCTCGGTCGAGTTTGGTCCCACCTGTTGGACGGAAGTTACGCACCAGTCGCGAATGCCACGGCCCTGCGAGACAAGGACAAAATGTTACTTCACGATTTCTCCGTAGAATATTCAGCGACGTACCTCGTTTCGCCGGTTTCGAGATTGGGGTTAGGGTCGATAATGCCATAATTTGCACTCTCGACAGTAATATACGCGGGTTTGGTTCCAGCAGCAGTGTAGATGCCCAGGTTTGCCTCCAATGAGTAGACTGCAATAACCTGCGACGAATTAGGTTTGAGGCAGCGAATTTTTCCAAAAAGAGGAGTTCACACACCTTCTCCGGGGTTTTAATACCGCTGAATGTGATGTAGTCTCCTACAGCCAGGGGGGCCATAATGCGAGGATCAAGTCCACCCAGAGTTACTTTGGCAGGATCGGGGAATGTACTACAAGCGTATAAGTTGATAACGATGAACACAAACTTCCTGGACTTACAAAGTGGTTAGGTATTGTTTGTTCTTATCCAATGGACTAGTCGGAGATGTCAGTCGAATAATCTCAAGCAGAATGTAGGCTTACCGATTTGTCAAAGGGCATTCGCTATCGGTGCTGTTACGGGGGATGCAAAGAGGGAAACCCTGCGGTGAATTTGAGTCACATTATGGCGGGGGTTAAGGACGATCCACATACCGTCGAAGAACGGACCGAGGGATTGTCAGCGTCCACGGACCACAAAGGATAAGCGGTGTATGGAGTTGCATAGCGTCCCAGCGGCTAAAGAGATAACGATGAATAAATATCGGAGGGGGATAACAAAGAACCCACGTCATTGAGAACACATTCCACATTGTTGTCGACGAAGAAATGGCCGGTAGCAAAATTGATCGAGGTGATGAAGCCTTGAAGCGATTGCGTGGACTCTTGGGCGATGTAAACCAACCCTGCGATATGCTGGCCACCCACGATATTGCCGAAAACCTGAAGGTTGCGTCAGGGCACTAAGTAGCCGAGCGTTAAGATAGTACTTGCGGTAGCCTCCCAGGACACGGTATCCAGTAAGGGCAAATTGGGCTCGCCATCTACGAACAGCTCAGACCAGGCGACCGTGATGGAGGGCAAAGTGGCAAGGGTATTCTGGCGGCTGGTTAGAACCTGTGAACGAAAAGACTGCTGAAAGTCTGACCTTGGGAATGGTGACTTTAAAGCCGTTCACTGTGAGTGTGCCACCGGACAAGGGGTCAGTTCCATCCAGCGTCATACTGGAAATCCGTTAATTGCGGCGGCTGGCAAGGGGTGGTCTGGGTGGAGACGTACCCATCAATCGTCCCGATGTAGTTGAAGGGAACAGGGTCATATGCAGGTGCTTTCTGAGAGTAAACGGCGCCGGAGAAGATAACCAATGCCAGCGCATGTTGAAAAAGAGTGACAAGGTTAGGAAACATGATTAGCGTTGGGGACGAACAAGTTGGATGCCCTCTTATAGACGCTAGCAAAGGGGTCTAAATTCAAAACGAGTCACAATGAAGGACTCAGGAGACTCTTTGGCCAGGGGCGGCGAGCCTTTGCGCTGGTCATGGCATTGGGCAGACCCAAATCTTCGGCAATCAATGATGAGAACAAATATTATTGCCGCATTTGGTCGATGTCATGATGTGACTCTGTGACCAATGCCTCCACCTTGACTTGGCTCTCCGCGATGACGGGCTTTTGGTTCGGCTTTTGTGTCATCTTTTCTGGCGCCTGAGCATTCTCGATTGCTTTAAGAATAAAGCACCTTATACAACAATACAAAGGGGAATTCTTGGCAGCAACTTGACCACCTTGGCTCAACTTGGCAGGCCCAAAGAAAATACAGAAAGGGGGTTCCAGGCACTGGAGGGTAGTTTTCCAAGCGACCGGTGCAATTTTGATCGCCTATCCGAACCAGAGTATCTTGCAGACGAAGGGTATTCACTGCACGTTCAAGGCGTGGCAGGCGAAAGTGTCATCGAGTGGTGAAGGATGAGAAGCAACGGGACGCAGCAGACGACGAGAATCGTCAAGTGTTTCTAAATTTGTCGCAAGCTACTCCTCGCAAACTCCTGAACCCTGGCTCGGGAAACTATAAAGTCGCTCAAATGGCTCACTTGCCTCCATTCCCGCTTGACCGCCTCAATGGGTTTCAAGATCGCTTCCTTGGCTATCCTCGTCGGCCAGGCCATCGCTGCCGACGTGTATTATGACATTCAGGTACCTTTTGCACGTTCCGCCTCCATCATTCGCTCACTTTCCACAGGTAAATAATGTCAGGGTTGCTCCGGACGGGTTTGCTCGCGACGCCATCTCGGCCGGTCCTTGGCCTGGACAGTTGATCATCGCTAACAAAACCGATGTCCTGCACCTCAACGTCACCAACAACCTCAACAACCCTACCATGAGGCGGTCGACCAGCATTGTCTGTTTTCTTCCTTGTTCCGTTCCGCTCGTAATCTGACGCCCTTCCCAGCACTGGCATGGGATTTTCCAAGATCGCACGGCGACCGAGGACGGGTGAGTAGCTTTGTCCTTGTCCTAATCTATTCAGTACTCATGAACCTCTCGCAGCCCTTCCTTCGTCAACCAATGTCAGCCTTACTGATTCTTTCCCGTTTCATTTCCCTAATCCGCCACGAACAGGTCCGATTGCTCCGGGACATTTTTATCGTCAGTCCACCTCTCAGTCTACCGCTATTAAAAGATTAACAAAGCTTCACAGAATACAACTTCCCGGTGTATAATCAGACCGGAACGTATTGGTTCCATAGCCACCTCTCGACGCAGTACATCGATGGCGAGCGCGGAACCTTGGTCATCTGTAAGTTATGGTCCTAGTATAATGCACACAATAACTAACTCGCCCTTCACAGATGGTATGTCAACTCAGTTCCTCTCGACACTGTCTAATATCGCTGCAGACCCCGATGACCCGCAGAAGAGCATGTGGGACTATGACGACCAAAACACCATCATCACGTTAGCCGACTGGTACGTCTATTATTTCGCCTCTGAACCTGCTCATATTCCGATTTGTTGCAGGTACCACACACCTGCCGAGGTTTTGATGGCTCAATTCAAGCGCGATGGCCACGAGCCTGTGCCGGATTCTGGTCTTATCAATGGCGTCGGAGTAAGCCTTGTGTAAACTTTCCCACCACATGCTGATTCGAGGCCGTGCAGCGATATGTTGGCGGCCCTGCGGTTCCTTGGGCCGTCATTAATGTGATCAAGGGTAAAAAGTGCGCGACTACTGAACACTCTTGTGGTCTCTTATTGACGCAGTTTTTTTTCCCCAGGTATCGCTTCCGAGTTATCAATATTGCCGGATTCGCAGCCTTCACCTTCTCCATAGATGGCCACGTATTCGATGTCATCGAGGAAGGTTTTCTACCCCTACTGATTGCGAATTTTATGCTTATCTCACCTTTCCTAATAGGCTGACGGAATTGCAACCGAGCCACTCACCGTCAACAACTTCTTGATCCATGCTGGCACGTCCCCACCATTTCCAACTCAACAACATTACTAACGATTACAATAGCCCAGCGTTACAGCGTCGTTGTATGTCGAACTTCCCACGGTTGCAGGCAGTCAACTCTAATCTTCCTATAGCTTCGCGCGGACGCTGCGATCGGCAACTATTGGATCCGTGCGCCGATGGTATGTGTACTCATGCATCTTAAAGCCCATTCTAATCCTACACGTATCGCAGACCGTTCAGGGTTCTAGCAAAACGCGTATGTTCATCCCGTCATCGCCTTCATGAAATGACTACTGACCCGAACGCAGTGGACAAGAACCTCGTCAAGGCCATTCTCCGTTACCAAGACGCTCGCATCGCCGACCCCACCACTACCTCAACTGTCGTCGTCGCTCGAAATAACCCGGGGGTCAACGCAGGCGGAGCCAACGCCGGCGGAGGTCACGGAGAACCCGCCCCAGTCGTCGTCCGTAGCGGAGGAGCTAACGCAGGCGGAGTTAATGCTGGTGGAGCTAACGGTGGAGGCAAGCACATCGTTCCAGTCGTTACCGATCGAAGCAAGGGCAGTGACGACAATAATGGTGGAAGCGGAAATGGGGGTGGAGGCGGAGGAGGCGGGGGTGGGGGCGGAGGGAACAATAATGTCGGCCCGCTGCAGGAGTATCAGCTCAAGGTATTTCTGATCCTTCCCAACATATAGGAATCTGTGACTTAAATATGCGTAGACGTTGATCGACCCCGGCGCACCAGGCGGCAGCGCCCCGGCAGACCACGTTATCGACCTTCAATTCGGCACAGTGAGTTTTACTGCCCTAAATATTCCTCGCCGACTTACGCAGCATATAGGCTGGTCCCGGTGTAAGAGCGTCCAAAAATTCCTCTCGTAAATCGCGCTGACTCGATCCACCAGCTCTGGCAAATCAACGGCATCAGCTATGTGCCCCCATCCCTCCCGACTCTTCTCAACATGATCAACGGCGGGGACGTCGACGCAAACTACACCAAGCCGGAACACACCTTCATCTTGAAAGTACGCTCTCCTCTCTCCCTGTGCTTTCCCTCATTTTCAACGCGTTCATCTTGAAGCCGATGGAGATCGTCGAGCTTCGGATCCACGGCTCTGCTAACGGTGCGTCGCCCTCTCCTTCTACTATGTGATGTCTCAACATTTTAACGCAGGCATCATCCACCCGTTCCATCTTCAGTGAGTCATTTTGGGGATTCTGGATGCACTGTACTAACTCCTCCTTACAGCGGACACGCCTTTGACATTGTGCAAAGCTCCTCGGGTCCGTTCAACTACAAGAATCCGTACGTGCCTCCGACTGCCATAGATTTCCTCCTCTGACTTGCACTTGCGCAGCCCCCGTCGGGACGTGATCGGTGTCTCGGCTGGCGGTGTCGTCATTCGGTTCCGAGGCACGAGCTCCTCATCCTCCGCCTTTCTTCTCAGCTGACTGCTTCTCACAGCTGATAACCCCGGTCCCTGGTTCCTTCACTGGTGCGTTTACTCACCACGGCATCCCATTTACCCTAGCTGACATCCATTCTCTCCAGTCACATCGATTGGCATCTCGAAGCCGGCCTCGCTGTCGTGTTCGCGGAGGCGCCCAGCGACTTCCGGGATGGACCCAAGTCCGGCATCATCACCCCGCAGTACATGGACCTCTGCCCCACGTACAACGCCCTTCCGAAAGGTCTGCTTCGGTTCTTGTGCCTGGAATATCTCGCTCACCCTCGCATAGAATTCCAGTGATCCAACGCGGAATTTCTTCCCCCACCGAAGGACGTTTCTGCGACCATTTTCATTATAGGTCTCTCCAATTTCGCAGTCTAATGGTTTATTACGGTCTTGTTACAGTAATATTTGACTTGATGGAATACACAATATACTTATGTTTATGACGCATCTCATTCGGAACATCTTGCACTGTCTTTCACCTCACACAATCTTTCAATAGACACATTCTTACGCGAATTGCATTGGTGGCTGCTGACGGGAGAATGATCAGTGTTGAACATCTGGGTATAATGCAACCATCTAATCCTGAGAGTTGGAAAAGGAGGCGGAAGAGAATGTACTGCACCGTGTCGACCGTGGATTTAAGTTTGCTGATCAGTGAATCGAACCCATTGAATTGCATCTCCGGTCACCAGAGGTTTGAACATTGGACTCTCACTAACCCGGAAAATTCGAAAATTTCCTCCACGGATATCTCAGGGTCGTGCTCTTGAAGCCATCCAGCGTTCCAAATTTGGTACCTCTTCGGATCCAGTCGAGAAGATTGTGACATTTGAATGGCTGAATTTGACCCGAGTTGAATGGTAAAATATATATATTGCCATCGCCATCGCCGGCGCCGCGGCTGAATCGACAAATACTACTACATGGAATCTAACATGTGTCCTGAATCTACCGGGAAGTGGTATTCGACATACACGAGTCTCTAACGCAGTCAACTACCGTCATTCACAGTTGCCGTGGTGGACATCAAACCGTCCATGATGACGCTGGAATAATACACTGATGCGACGAGGATTCACAATGACACGCCACAGAATCTGCTCATTCAATCCGTAAAGTTGGTTCAGTTCGCTCGTTTCCACCCTCGAAGCGGTGGCGACGTCATCGACTGGTAAACATGTGATCAGTGGTGAACGTTGGATTCTGCCAGGATTATAGGTTACATCGCGGAGACATGTCAGGCCCGGGCGAATTAAGAGCGGGTGCCAGGCACCAGCAACGTACACAGTGCGGAGAACGCACGGTGTTGTCAAGGTTGTTTTCCCGCGACTCGTGTAAAAATGATCGGGAAACCCTGGGAAAAAACACGTCAAGCGTCAAATCGCGTCGCTGCGCTGGCGAGAGCAATCTCCCGGAACTACCGCGTACCCAGTAATCATGATGCTGCTTCTTTGTGTTTTTATGACGACGCAGGATGCACTGGGCTTACATCGAATTTAGATTCAATTCCTGAGGCAACGGCTAATAGATAAATACAATACAAACCAGTGACTATGGCTACAAAAGTAAAGTAAAAGGGAAAGACGACTATAAACTAAAAAAAAAGTGCTTCGTCGGTATCTGGGGCGGAAACACAGTAACTGGACATCAAACAGCGATTTAGCATATGTGGGGATTCAGGTTGAAGCAGCGCACCAGGCTTCGCATTCACTGGAGGGGCTCCACCCGCACTCGCCAGAGGACCCTGGACTACAGCCGTATTCGCCAAAGTCCCCCTCTGCATCTGCATCGGGCGTGCAAACACAGTAATAGCTGCACATGCGATTCAATTCATTTGACAAGTTATTGAGCAAGAAATGCTCACCCTTGAGAAGAATCGATCTCGCTCCAGCTGGTATAGCCCTGAGAATCACTGCAGCCACTCGCGGTATAGTCAACCCAGCCGTCGTCTCCGTAATCCATTGGGTACGCGGTGGAAATGTCGAAGTTGAAAGACGCTGCAGTGGAATACATGTCGGCTTGCATGCCGGTTTGAACATTCTGCGATGGTATTCCGTGGATATGGGTATGGGGATGGGTGTGGGGATGTGTGGCCATTGTGCTGACATGTGACGCAGGCGGATAGTGGCTGAGCGTGTATTGTGCGTCGAGATAAATATCGGGGTGGGCGCCCTGAGTCGGAGGCACCGAGAATATATATTGGTCATTCGGGGTCGTAGGGGGAGACACCAAAGCGCTGGTGTCGAACGCTCCAGCAGATACGCCCTCCAGGCCGCGCTCAGAGCCAAAGTTGAGACCGGGAGTCACAGGCGAAGCCTGCGCAGAAGTCCTAGCTCTTGTTCGAGTGCGCGGAGGAACGTTCTTTCGACTGCGCTGCTTCTCCGTTTCCACATATTGGCAGACCAGCCCGTTGAATTTGCAGCGCCTACATTGTTGCTGGGCCTCGTGCATGCACTAATAAATGCTGCTTAGAAACTTTGTAACTGGCAGAAGGGTTGTTGCAGGCGCACCTTTATTTTCCGCTCGCGGCAGTTTGAACAGGCCACGGCAACGCGTCTGCTGGATGCATCGAACTCGAAGGTGGTTTGCGACATCGCCATTTCAGTGAGGGGTTTGTGTTCAGGCCATGAGTCGAAGAGTGTGGTACTTATAAGGCGACTCGGTAAAGGGTGGTGAGCGCAGTGCGGAGATTCTCGCCAGACTAAAATAATTGATTGGCGACGTGACGGGGATGCGGTGTTTCACTGTCTGTATCTCGATGCACTGCACGCGGAGGCGGTGGCTCTTGTTCCACTTTTGGCAGTTGTACAATTGAATTTTGTAGATCTGTCGTGGAAGCGAATTCGAACTCCGGATCTGCACACAACGACTGGGTTTTTTGTTGATTGTCGGCGGTAACTCATCCATGCCGATTGGCTGCCTGCAGATCAGCGCATCATCAAGTTTTGATGCGTACAATTGACCGTGTTACGGGTGACAAATCCTGCTTACTCTTGGAGAGAATTTTATCCGGTTTCCATCCATGTCGATTTCTTTCTCTCGTTTGGTGAATCTGGCTTACTCTTGCGGGGAATGTTGGGTCAATTTATCCGGTTTCCATTTATGTTCATTTACTATTTCGTGCAGCACCCTCGAAGATCACACGTTTGGTGAATCTTGCTTAGTCTTTGCAGTGACTGCTGAGAGAGTTTATCCGGTTTCCTTTACTTCCTACAACAAATACTCAGAAAAATTCCAAGTGTACCTCCAAAGCTAACTACAAGCTTGCAAGCCGGTGATTCGATTTGACCGCGAAGAAGATGATGCGCCAGAGATCTTCCGAAGCCAAATTCGATCTTCGCCCTTCGGATACTGTTCTCTCCGGTTCACGTACGTAGCGAGATTAGCTGCCGGTCTTCGCTTAGAACACTGGGCGGGACCGCTTTTTTTGAGTGTCCATGCTCACCTGCCAATTACCAGGACGACTTGGACTGTGGATATAGGAATGACAGGCTGTGATCGGAGGATTCGGCACGTAAATCGAAGCTTATTTAGTCGCACTCGGTATGGGTTCAAACCATTGCTCCATAATTGTCAGAGAGCCACCCCGATGTTGCCTGAATGTAAGAAATCCATCACGGTAAGCCTTACACGCATCCCCCATCCTCCAAGAAGAACAAAGACTCGAAAGAGAGCATCATGACCAGAGGCAGTGAAACGTGATGGCTTTCTTGGCCATCGCGATTCTTTGACGCGTGGCGTGTTTTCCCAGGGTTTCCCGATCAATAATCAATTCTTGGAGGCGCGACAAAAGCACGTTCTAATACCCACGTTGCAGCAGTGCCTGAGCGAACCCGATGCATTCGTACCTTTTGCGCTCCATGATACCTATCTATGTATCTCGATCTCGCGGGAAAGCCAGAACTACATTTGGCACAACAGCAAAAAAAGAGGTTGAAGAAAAAAGCTACAATGAGTGGATGTCGCACCTCTTCCCAAAAGACACAGATCAGTCCTATCCATATTCCACCTTGAACTTCCTCCAGCTACAGAATGAACTCGGCGAATCATTTTTCGCGCGCATCTTTTCGGTGTTCTCGGACTAGGCGCGACATCTTGACCTTTGGCGGCAAATTACCGGGGCCAAAGTGGGGCCGCCTAGTCGGTCATTGTGGGCAGCCGCAGTGTTTCAATTATTTTTCATCGATTCGATTCAGGTCATTGCGACGGGCTCGCATCCTCCTTCCGATCACGTCAAAAAGTGACTTGCACCGAGTGGTTCAGTGCTACTTACTACGCCGTTGATTTCTTCGTGCGGTAAACGAGCGCTCCAATAAGCGCTCATAGACCGATTCTACAACGCCGTGCAACCACCATGACAAAATATGTAAGTGATATACATCGACTTGAAAACGGGCTGATTGTCGCCTAAATACAGATTCGGCGCGTATTCGGTCCTTATGTCGAGAGGAGCTATACATATCAGGTTACAGAATGTTTTTAGTACCCCGGTATCATGCGCGTTGTCCGCTTCACAAAATCAACTCTTTGAAAATCAAGAAGAAAAATTGAGTAACGACGAGAATTATGGGACTCGCTTAGACTCGCTTAACCTCGGTTAACTTCGGCTAAGCACTCGTTGCCCGATGGATACGGAGATGGGATTCGGTCAGTTGCGGCGATCAATATATCAAATGTGCCGTTGGCACTGAGAAGAGGCAGAAAAAAAGCGAAATTAAACACCGTAAAAAACAGGAGAAAGCACCACGCAGTGGGCCCCCGCGGCGAGCGGAAGCACCACGCAGTGGGCCCAGCGGCGAGCGCCAGGGGGGTCCGCGGGGGTCTCCCCCGCGCAAGAGGAATTAATTAAACTCAGAATCAGCGAAAAACGCGCAAAATGGCTCTGTTATATTTATTCAGATATGCCGTCAGGCAAGAGAGGGGGGTCTGGGGTTCCCCCCGCTTTTTATACCCGAAATGTGTTCCACAGCCCTTATTTACACCAAAATCCTGTGAATCGGCATCGCTCTGCCGAGATGATCCTTTGATGCGGGCTGTCAACTTAAGCGAGTATTACTTAGCCGAGTCCCATAACCAAGGGGTACCCGCTGAAGAAATCTCCGACACTAGGTACAAAAAGTGAATTAAGACCTCCGAGACCCCCCCCCCCCCATTAGCCGAGGTCCCACGGTCACGTTCTTCTCCAACTCGGAAATTTCTTCGCTAAAATCAAGCGACATCAAGGTTTTTTCACCAGTTTCTTGTTAGCACGCAAGTCAAACGTGGCTCACTGAGCAATTTTTAATGCCTCTGAATTGTCGAAATTTGATGCCAGACCTCCCAAAAAAACCTTGAATTTTTTTTATTACTGCAAACACGTTTTTGAAAGGTTTTGAGCCGAGTCCAAAAAATGAAATAAGACCGTCCAGACCCCCCCCACCCCATTAGCCGATGTCTCGGCATTCTCCGGCGGGTACCTCTTGCCCATAACTCTCGTATATACTCAGAAAAATTGGAGGCGGCTTTTCGTATGAGGAGATAAAAAGTAGAAAGCAACACACCGGGACGTCGCCTATGGCGGAAAAAGAGTCTTGATTTTAAAAGGCTGCATATGCGGTATTCCGAGGTCGCTGTTGGGTTGTTGGGTGGGTAATTATGCAATTTGTAATGCCGTGTTTGGGTGCAGCGCCACTGATCTCTCTCTTTTGTGCTTGTTCCCCCAGCAATCACGCAATTTTGCCATGTCTCGTACACCTACCCTCTCCTCTCGTGCTCAAAAACGTCAAGGTCTCCCCTCTCCCCCTTCGTAGTGAGTGTATCCCTTGGAATTAAGCCTTAATCCCATTAAATATTCGTAGTACACCACCGTCTGGACCATACTACGACCCCGAACTGTATCCAGACGGAGTCATTAATCTGTCGACCGCGGAGAACTCCCTGCTCAGTGAGCGCTTGATCGAGGTTCTTCCTTCTCTTTAATCAAAGTCGCCACAATCCTCATTTCCGGACACTGCCGGGACAGCATCTTTCCCGCCCGTTGACGATCTATCCACAGCACCTGAAGTACCGATACACACTACTCAAAACGACATTGCCCACGGTTGAGGATCTTCTCCCTCAGTACATCAACGATCACTTCAATCCCTTGGTTCACGTCACCCGTGAGTATTATATATCTATCTGCGCTGAATCCTCGTAAACGTCTATCGCTGTGCAGGACAGAACTCTGTGGCCGGCCCCGGGATTGGAGCAGTCCTAGCCCAGCTAATCTGGGCGCTTGCGGACGAAGGCGCGGGGGTGTTACTGACTGCTGTGGGTTAAAACTGTCATCGAAGCGCCTGCTAATCTCCTATCGCCCCCCGTTAGCCCTTTTACGGTTTGCCACCTTTAAACTCTCTCATCTTGTTGGTTTTCCCAACAATGCTTAGATGATTATATCCGCGATATCGTCCACCCCGGGCTCGCTACCGTGGTGCTTGCGGGTATTCCCGCAGAGATTGATTCCTTGTCCCTCGATGCCCTTCCTTTTCTTGAAAAGAAGCTGCTTGAAAGCGCTGAACAGGGCGTGAAAATCGAGGTCCTTCTGCTCTGCAACCCGCACAATCCCCTCCCGCAAGTTGTCGCAAGCGACGTGGTCCGGGGATATGCGTTGCTCGCAGAAAAGGTAGCAAAGCTCGGTCGACTCCATTCAAACTGACGCGAAATTCAGTACAATCTCCACCTCGTTGTGGACGAGGTCTACGGCCTCTCTACATTCGATTCGGCTTATCCACCTACTGTAAACACCAAATTCGAGTCGATTCTTTCGTATGATCTCCCGGGGATGGGCGTCGATCCATCTCGTGTGCATATACTTGCGGGCCCGACGAAAGACTTCGGCGCCAGCGGTTTCAAATGTCCGTATTATTATTTTAAAACCCTCCTCATGCTGATGCCAGCCATACACATCTACAGTGGGCCTCCTCGTCTCCCCGTCCAACGTGCCACTCATCAGCCTGCTGCGGCCACTGTTCAACGCGACCCCCATCTCCGCCGCCAGCGATCTGCTCTTCGCGCGCGTCCTCAACGACAAGCCATTCGTCGAGACATTCCTTGTGGATAATCGCGCGGCCCTTGGTGCAGCGTATGAATTCGTCGCGCGATGGATGATATTCCACGGCCTCCCGTACGTGTAGTCTCCGGTTCATTTTTATTTATGCAGGGTCTGACACTGGCGCACGACGCAGATTCACGCGCGCGAACGCCGGTGTGTACATCGTCGTCGATCTTGCGCCATTCATCGCGGGCATCACCGAGCCGTCGAACAGCGACACAGAAAAACTCGATCGCGCGGTAGCTGCCATGCTCACGGAGAAGGTCTTCCTTGTATGTTTTTCCTTGTTCGATTCCTAGATCCCCTCCCTTCGATGAGCCATCTAGAAACCCACAACACTGATGGTAGACCCTATTCCAACGCGGTTCCGGCTCATCTTCACGCAGCCGCGGTCGACCATGGAGGTGCCTTGTCCCACAATGATTTATTCTCAGGGAAGGTGCTAATAATGTTATGATTATCCAGCTCGCGTTGCGCCGGATTGAGCGAGCGTTCAATGCCCCGCTGGCACCGTTTTCGGATTAATAAGCGTTGTTCGCAGTAGTGCCTGAAGCTTTTCTCTCTCGAGATGTCAAGCATGAACCCTGGTCCAAATGCACTTTGGCGGCCGATCAGAGGTAGTAAATCCTTGAATGAGAAGAACTTTGACGTGAATCGCTGAAGATATTGAACCGAACCGTTTGTGCTCGATAGACATATCCGACGGTAAGGGAACCACACAGTGGCGACGTGTTCTTCCAGAAATGCAATGAAATGACCAAGGAACGGCGAGAAAACTGACCACACTTGATTCAAGTCTGGCTCCCAACTACAGTACCGCTGTTACCGATTTTTGTCCATATAGCGATTAACCTGATGTGAAGCGGTGGTTATATTCTCGCAGGCTTTCGGTATTGACCGGCCCAACGAGCGCGATATCCGGAGAAATGACACGTATGGTGCGCTTTTTGCAACCCAGATGCACATTGGCAGCTGAAGTAGAAACTGATGTCAACTGAGGGAGCTATAGATCTAGAACCCAACCGTCGCCCTCAGTGAGCAGGCATCGCCGAAGAGGAAAAGAATTGAAGGCGTGCCTGTACATGTGCCCTTCTCGAACCCGATCGAAGTCCGACTCGATGTCCAGGACCAGCTCGGGGCGAACCGTCCGGAATTTTGTATATTCGAGAATGACTTACCCAAGGTCCAATGTATGCAGGCTATTTATCGGGTGAGCTATATCATCCTCTTTTCTGCCCATCTCTCTTAAATTCAAGTCTCAAGCTTTTCATGCTCTGGGCCTTTGCTCTGTTTGCCGGCTACAATGCTTCTCTGCTCTCTACTCTTTGAAGCAGTGTTCAGGTGCAATTCATCGCAAGTTGAGTCTCAGGCATTCACATTCCAAGTAGGAAATTGGAATCCTGAAGGAAGAGAACGGATGCGCAGCCGTTTGTGAATTCTTGATCCCGAACATTGCCATCATCAAAAGTTGGAGATGTCGATGTCATCTATCGCTGCTTGACCGCGGCTCCCGCCATCCGAGTCTAGCCGCCGCTGAATCTTCACCGCGGGTACTTAATCCACGTATGGATCACTGGAGAGTCGTAGTGCTAGGTGATGATGGAGTAGGTAAAACTACATTAGCCATTCAGGTAAGCACAATCCTCACCGTTCACACATTCTGCCATTTGCAAGAATGAAGCACCTCAGTTGGCACTTAATCGTTTTACTGTGTGTCACTTTCCTTCCCGCCTTCCCCATCTGTGCTCATCAGGTCCAACTGCCCATCATGTATTTGCTATCATCACCCTGTCAAGATTTGAATAGGCGTCGTGCAGGAATACGATCCAACGATAAAAGACAAGCGCCAACGACAACGTGGGATAGATGACCGAATGTGCTTGGTGGATGTGTTTGATTCGACCGCCGGTCAAGGTCTGTTGCGAATTAATGCTGCACACTCAGCTATTAAATGATACTTGCTTGTGCCAGAGGGCTACGGGCCACTCTAGGACCGATTTATACGGTAGGCACCTTTATCTCATCGTAAGTTCGACCGAACAATTATAACATTTCGCAGAGAAGGCCAAGGATTTATCCTGGCATACTCAATCGCATCGCAGTCAACGTTCGACAGCGTCGAGACCTTCCACCAGGCCATGAGACGAGTGAAAGGCGGCGACCCAATTTTACAAATGCGACAACGAGTTAGAGCGGGAGGTGCGCAGAGAGGCCGGTGCCCTAGCTCAACAGTATGGCTGGGAATTCCTGGAGACGTCTGGGAAAACAGCCCACAATGTGGACCGTGCTTTTACGAGTGTTGTTCGGGCATTGCGGGACGTGCCTCGGGGAATCACGGGAGCCCCGAGACGAAAAAGAAACGGAAGCGGAAATGTATCATTTTCCAGAGCTCGAACCCGCGTGTTTAACGGAGATGGACGGTTTGGGCTTTCGAGCCGGCGCCAGGACGGAATGGGTACCCCTTTCTGCGGTTGATGGGTCGGGACTCTTCTTGGAAAATGTAAGTCAGATTGACTCGGTCGTCGATTTGGCAGAATCTCACCTATATATGAAAGTAATTTGTTCTGAATCAATTTTTTGCACATGGCTAGAACACAAGGAGATGGTGATTTTTGATATTCAGATGACTACTTGATACTCATTAAAATGCGTCACTCCCGAAGATGTGATGTATCATGGCGCCGTCTCCGATTCCCCGGGTACCCTAAACACAACAACTAATATTCTTCTTTTTTCCAGTCAACAACAATCTGCTCTTGAAACCATTTTCTGGGGAGTCGAAATTATGTTTGACACAGAATAGAGTTTGGGACGGTTGGAGACTAATTCCGAAATCTTCCGTGTCAGCTACCACACTTCAGTTGTCATTCGGCTCGTCAATTATATTGGATCCATCACATATTTGGGAATTACCGTAATACATCGGATATAGGCATTTCTGTTGGCTTTTGTTTTGTGGTTGACTAGCACTCTGCCATTCGGGGGCATGATTCTGCGTTGGTTCAACGCTAGATTCTGGATGTAACTAACTCGCGGAATTGAAAAACCACTCGCTCGACATCGTGTGCGTAGAAGAGAAGTTTTGTTCTACGTGGCACGTTGAGAAGACAGATACGAGGAGACCGCAATCATCGGGTATTGCGTTAGCTGCGGCCCTCGGTCTCCAAGGGGTAACCACCCCATACTTCTGCGCCGCTACAGCGCATTCACTGACACTCACCCCTTCAAACTCAACCACCATGGGCGCGCCCAAATTGAAGTCGTTCACTCCGCCCGATATCGCTCTCAAAGACGTCCATGCTGCAGTCCCGCGCCACCTTTTCGAGCGCTCGACGGCACGCAGCCTGTATTACACGGCGCGCCACTGCCTGGTGACGCTCGCCTTCTTCCTATTGGCCAAGCGCATTCCCGACCATGGGCCAGTGCTCCTCCAGCTGGGATTGTGGTTGACATACGGGGCCTGGCAAGGCTTTGCGTTTGCTGGTATATGGTGTCTCGGTGCGCATTCCTCTCCTCCCGTGAAGATCACAACACTTATCTAGATTCTAGGGCACGAGGTGCGCACTCATCAAAATTGAACTCGGGAGGGAAATCACATACATTCTTGCAGGCGGGTCACGACGCACTGTCCCCTTCCGCGCTAGTCAACGGTTTGCTGGGACTTGTCCTCCACAGCTTCATTTTGACTCCGTTTTACGCCTGGCGGTCGACACATCGCGCCCACCACGTGTGTCATGTCTTCCTCTCTTTTCCTTGGAATTATGAATTGACTCAAGAATATACACACAGAAAGCTACCAATCATCTGGATCGCGATGAAACGTATCTGCGTACGGACCACTCAATGCGAAGTACTCCGTGTTCACTAACGTAATCCTTCCAGCGCCACTTCGCAGTGACTTCCACCTCCCGGCCCCCGAGGTTGCCGGCCCCGCGGATTATATGGACGCCCTCGCCGAAACGCCAGCGTTCACGCTCTTCAAACTTGTCGTCCGGCAGTTTTTGTGCGCTTAAAAAAGCTTTTATGACGCTATTACGCTGATGCTAAATTTTGAACTATGCAGCGGGTTTCAACTGTACCTTCTGTGTGTCGCCCCAATCTACTACAAGACATCCACTTACTAACATGGCTCGGCCAGACATAATCGAAAAGGAAACAGACGCTATCCACCTTGGACCAGCGTACGGCCCTCTGCTTCATCAGTGGCTGATGGAGTTCTGATTCGTGCTTCCTTCATAGCATTATAAGCCGACGTCCGCTCTCTTCAAACCGGAACAGCGTGCGTTTCTCTACCTTTCCTCCACCACTACTAAACTCACCTGAGCTCAGGCGCATCAATAATCTTGTCCAACATCTGCATGGCAGGAATGCTCAGCCTCCTCTGGCTTTACGCGCGCAACGCGGGCTGGGCGGCGCTCGGGAAATTCTACTTTCTTCCCTGGCTCGTACGTCTTATTCACTACAGATAATGACCTCGTGTAATAAAAAACAAACCGCCCTCCAGTTCGCCCACAACTGGTATTCTGCCATCCTATATTACTTCCATGAAGTTGAATCCCACCCTCGGACAGGATCGTCACAGTAACTTACCTACAACACGCGTCCCCTAACGTTCCATACTACCGCGCCGGAGCGTGGACCTTTGCGCGCGGGTCGCTGGCAACGATCGACCGGCCCCTGTTTGGTTGGGTGGGCAAGTTTTTCTTGCACCATGTGCGTGTTTCTGCCGCCGTCGCTCCTCGAAATAATTACCTTTTTGAGTAGATCGGCACCGACCACGTCGCCCACCACTTTTTCAGCACTGTGCCGTTCTGTGTGTGCCTCCCAGACATTCATTGATAGCTCACTTACAACTGAATCAAAATCAAGATCATCTTCCGGAGGTGACCGCCGCGATCAAGCCTGTGTTGGGGGAGCACTACAATTACGATGATACGGTGCGTGCCCGGCGCCCGTCTGCGCTTTTCCCATTATTAATTACCATGTGAATTATTTGCAGCCGGCGCTTGTGGCTCTCTGGCGCGCATTCACGCAGTGCACTTTTGTAGAGGATCAAGGGGATGTCGTGTTTTTCAAGAATCAGGCTGGGAAGGCTGCTGCTGAGGTGGCCCCCGGAGAGACAGAGAAGAAGGAATGAACACACGGAGGCGAACTGTAGCTTGAGTTCCCAGATCTATTCTTGGTTGTAAACTTCACTTTCAGCCTTCAACTTCAAGAAGGCTGGTTCCTTGTTATTCCCTATTATATTTGTTTGTGCAATGTCTCGATATTTTTGGAAAAAAAATACCCAAGCCTCTGGGTTGCTTGCTGGTTCGCTAACTGATGGCCAAATTAATAACATGTAGTAAAACGGACACTGAGTCTGAGCTTGAACTACGAGTCGTGATGCACGTGTCCAACGACCGCTGAATCTCACGAACACCTGTTTGCTCTGTCAGAAAAACCAAATTTGAGTGACATGTCCTAATCATAGGTTATTGGTGTTTTTTGATAGTTATCAGCCTGAGGCTTCCTGGCCAGGCTCAGCCAGGCTCCGTCAGTGAGCCTGATTTAACCTGGTCACCCATGATCAGACTCCATCAGAAAAATCACTTATAAACCCTGATCGATGCTTGATCTGCCAAATTCGATTTTCCGACATCATCGACCTTTGGAAGCTTGAGTTGGATGCTGCCTGACGCCCCTGCCTACCAAGACCAGAGGCCGATAATTTAGGGCGGCCACCATTGACGGCGAGCGTCTTGAGTCGGCTGTCCAACCCTTGAGTCTCTTACAGGACGAGCGGTACGGTCGCGTGAACCGAAAGCGGGTTGTAGGGTACAGTGATCCTGCGCCATCATTCGGCTTCGGCTTTTTGGAGAACTTGGAGGGGGGTCTAGAAGTGCACAACCTCGAGAACGCGAATGCGTACTTCGCATATCCAGATTTCGAAAGCCGCTGCCGCGGCATCATAAGCTGTTTCTCCCTAGTTATGTCTGATCCAGGGGTTTGCGGACTGTTTGGTGAGAAGGTAAAATATAACGGGGATGTCCCTTGGACGTCGCATTCACTGGGATTTGACTCGATCCCGAGAGGTTCAAAAGTCGCAGCACAAACCCTCTGCCATGTATTCGGCATCGCCGGGGGATGTTCTTCGTGTGGCGTTGAGGGCCTATCAGATATCGTCAGTGGTGATCATACCCAGCAAAGTAAGGACACGAGTCGAGCTGCAGGCCTGCGTGCACAGACCAGCAAAATTTTGTGTTCCATCGTCATTGTCTTTACCTAATTCTGCTCGGAAACCGTGTCCCTGAATTTATATGCCAATTATGGGCATTCCTGAAGATGTGCAGATGTGTGCGTCTCATGTACAATCACTTGCCACTTGTTCACTACATTTTTGGCTCTATCTAATGGGAAATACATTTGTCTTTTGTACATATATGTCGGAAAAATATTTTTAGCCAAATAGGCAACTCTCACATGTTAATGTGGTTATCATGAAAAATGGCCTTATAAGGTCCTTATATGGCCTGATAACCGGTGAAAATTTGCCATATATCCGGTTATCAGGCCATTTTTCATGATAAGCTCATTATTACATGAGAGTCCGCCTATTTGCCGAAAATGATTTTTCCGACATAGCACATCTGTCTGGGCTTGCAGAAGCCTCAATCTAAGATCCTGGGAAACATGTGCCATTGAATGATCATGAATGGGACAAATAAAAGTGCACGGTGCGGGCACAATACGCGCATTTTTGTTACAGCTGTTTGCGGAACTTAGGGCGCAGCTCTTTTTTTTTTTTTCAATGAGATTTGCGTCGGATGGCTCTCCTGAGCTCAATTCTCAACTGTTGTCCTTTAAAATATGCTCATTATGCTGGCATTGAAATTCCAGAGGGCATGGTCTCCTCGGATTTTCTGATGGCCAATCAAATTGCTTGATTGGGAAAATATCTGTGTTTTGAGCAGGATGGCTGTAGCATTAGCAATCGTTGTTGAATCGACCTAATTTTTTGATACGATGGACTCACAGGTGTACCAGAGGGCACCACATACCGGCATTTTTTATATGACTTGTATTTGGCTCGAGACTTTGAAAAGAGAATGTGGTGTTGTTGTAATATAGACTGCATCTGATTTATGTGTCACATTAAAAATGCCGGCATGTGGTGCCCTCCGGTATACCTGTGAGTCCGTCATGTCAAAAAATTAGGTCAATGGAACAACAATTGCTAATGTTACAGCCATCCTGCTCAAAACACGGATATTTTCCCAATCAAGCAATTTGATTGGCCATCAGAAAATCCGAGGAGACCATGCCCTCCGGAATTTCAATACTAGAATAATGAGCATATTTTAAGGGAAAACAGTTGAGAATTGAGCTCAGGAGAGCCATCCGACGCAAATCTCATTGAAAAAAAAAAAAAAAAGAGCTGCGCCCTAAGTTCCGCAAACTGCTGTAATTCCTTCGACAAGCAAGAACTTTGGAAGGAAATGATTCTTCCCACAAAAACTTGCCTGCATTGGAGCTCTTCAAGATAATGAACCAAGCGCCGTTTCGCTTCTACGTCGTGTTCGCTTCCCGGTTTAAGACTGTATACTCGAGTAAGTTGATTCAACCGCAGAGCTATTATTCAGGCTAGCAATGCTTGAAGGAGCATGATGTTGATGTCCGACTCTAAGTACGGAGTAGAGACGTGGTGTCCGAGGTGGTCCAAAATCCCAAATCCAACCAAGTACCTGTGAGGGAACAATATATAAACTGACGGCGTGAACGGTGGCTACTAGAGACTACTCTAATCTGAACTGGACGATGCTGAACTAGTACTTGGCTGCTGGACGGGAAAGACCGTGATTGAGGGTGAGACTCTAGTAGTGCAGATGGGCTGCAGAGGGCAATACGAGATCCAAGAATGAATTGAAATGTATTGCAGGAGGTGCGACTCTCTCATACAGTACGGTACGGGGTACAAAGGTGGGCCTTTTATAGTAAATAGACATGGGATGACCAATATACTGAGTGTCAGCAAAGACGGGTTCGGAATTCTGTCCGTGGATACGCGAGAAAGACGGAGAACATAAAAGGCAAATGCGGAGAGAATCTGCGAGAGATACGGGCCCAAAAGTACCTGGGGGAGTGATTAGTCTCTTATAAACAGACACTATAACAATTCTAACTTGTACCTCTTTTGTTATAGTCTGTCAGTAAGGTCGATGGAATGATCGGTCGCGCCGCTATTACATAATCACCAAACCTTCGGACGGCGATATACTGTTTTGCGACGCGTCTTTTGTAAATTTGAGGCTTGGGAACCCTTCATTGAGTCAAATTGACCGACCTGCCGAGCGAAAGTGTGGTGACAGAGGTCTAGAAGCACGATGCCGAATTCTGATCCACCGGCACACGGAGAAGTCCGAAGAAGTGATTTGGGTGAAAATGGGTGCGGGGTCGCTGTTTTGAAGACATGGCTCGCTTGAAAATGAGTAGCAAAGACATCTTCTCTCACAATATTTGTGGAAAGAGCAGCTTGAACAGCTGAGTATTAAGTAAAGGATTTGAAACTCCGACGATTACATAATAACGGCGCGACCTATACACGATCGCGCGGTTAACTACAGACTAGGGAGTGATATATCACCAACTCTCCCGAGAGATGTGTCGTGATATACCCAGGGCTCTCGCCGAGAGAAAAATGTGATATATCACTTGAGAGACCCATCTGCTTTCGGTAGACAGGTCCACTTATTTTCCGGCACCGCCATCAGAAGCAAGCTCGTCGTTGACGACGGTGTCGAGCGTGGATGGCATTGTTTGCCATAGTCCTCAGAGCGGGCTGACATAACATACCAATTTGGCAATTCTGTACCTGGCGGCCACGAATCCGCTGGGCGACGCCGGGCGCATTTTTGCACCAATCCCGCCATAAATTTGGGTAGCAATGGACATTGAATATATTTACAACATGTTTACAGGTGAGAGAATATAGAGCAGGCAAACAGATTAAATATGCATTCTGCATCCTAGTTACGCGCTCATTGCTGCCCCGCCGCTCCCGCTCGTGGATTCGACCGCCCATCGCCGGCGCATCGCCGCGCACGGCGAGTAGTACGCTTCAGCGCCTAACTGTTGTCCGACCGCCCGCTTTGCGGGCGTTCAGCAAAGCCACTGCATGGATCCTCACCACCTCGATGCCACTTCACAAGCGCCGCCTCACACACTTGATTAGCGAACCGCAGCGCCGCTACTGCGCTCTGATCACAGCATGCGCCGGTTCCGCGCACGCAACAAAACGCTCCCAGCCGCATTCCACGGTGCAGGACCGGGCGCAGCGGATGCACAGGCACTGCCGGATCCCGTGCCGTTTGCGCGCGAGCGTGGAGAAACACATCAGCAGCGAAGGCGGCACATTAGCGCAATCCAGATTAGAGATAACCGCACATAAAACAGTCGATGGGAATGAAAAATCTGCGCAAAAAAAAAAAAACCCCCGGTATTCACAGTGCCTCCGTAGGGATTGTGATGAGACCCAGCGCATCGCGCTGGGGTCGAGGACGGAGTGGAGCGCAGTATGAGTTGGGTATGAGGGAGAAAGAACAACAACAAAAAAGAAAAGAAAATCCGAGACTTACCGTATTACCTCCGTTTCCACCATCATCTATGGGACCCCGTTCCGCGAGTATCTCCCGTGTTGCAGAGAAATGTTGAAAGCACTGAGGGGCCCAAAGGGAGACCAAGGGGGAGGACTTTCGAGGTGACAGCGGGTCGGACATCGCAGGTGCCATGAAAAGTGCAGGTATACTGTAGGTGGTACTGTATACGCATTGCGTTGGTCAGTTGGAGAGCAAAACCGAAGCAGATTTAGGGCGGCGAGATGGTGGCTCGGGCATTGCGGCATCCATGTGTGACCACTGACTGGTCGACGGCGGGCCTGCTGCGCGATGGAAAGACTTGGTGCTGGGTGTGGAAGGAAGCCGCGATTAATGTGGCGTATTTGGTACAGTATGAGCTTCGATCGCGATGCCGATTCAATGCCGATTGGCGGACGATGAGAACCACACCTTCCACTTTGCCTCTGTCCTCCTCCTCATCCGTTAAACGTTGTGAATCAGCGAAGGCGATCAGAGTTGCAAGCCGCATCTTCCTACATAGGATTGAAATCTTGGGAAAATAATGAGCATTGTGCAGAATGTCATATTCCGAGAGATTCTCTGGTCAGTTCTCCGAATTCCGGCTGTTATCTGGCAGGGAAAAACAAACCAATTGATATTTAATACTCATATTTGAGGATTGCACACGTATGCACGATTGTGGGTGAAATAATGTAAACGGCACAATATGCTCCATATAACGACGGGAGATGCCTGAAGAAATCCAGTAAAAAGGGCATGGATGGGTGTATTTTCAATGTACAACATATTAAAAATTTGGTGTAAACGAGTCATCTTTGAGAAGAGGATAAAATGTTGAGACAAATCAGTACCGATCAACCGTGCTCAATTTGGGAGTCTTCACTTACACTGGAAAATGACCAAGTCTCAAGTGAAACTTGAAATCCCAAAACACTCAAGACGAAATGTGAGTACAAAAGCAATGAAAGATCAATGTGAAGCAGTTCATCCAAGAATTTGACTAGATGTCGTTCAGATTCCAGAGAAAAAAACTTCAAATTGGACATTGAACATTTTCGGCACAGTTTGGGGTTCACTGAGTACGTCAGAAACAGCATTCTGATGTTTTAGATTCAATGTATTGGTAGGTATTGGTAGTACAACAAAGATACAAGTGGGGACAACTGCATCAGGAGGAAATGCAATAACTACAGTATAAATAGTAGGGTGGGATGGCAAGAACGAAATTCGGAAGCAGGTAATACAGGAGGGACGAGAGGCGGCGCATAGGGCATTGCTCGGCCGGGCCATCGATCACCGTAGCGTGCACCGAGCATGGCGGGAAGCGGCGGGATCATGGGGGGGGATCGCGGGGTGGAAAGGGGGGGGCTTAGCAAGTAGAGTGGTACGTTGGTAGGAGCCGACGTCGCGAATGTAGCATTCAGCATTCGAGCACGGAGTCGATTGCACGGAGTTCTGGAGGGTGACGGCAAGCGGGGATGTGCGCGCTAGGAGGGAATGGCGTGGGACGCCGCCATCGGTGAGGTGGGAGACATTTCTCAGTGTCTTGCACGAGGCGTCCGCCACGGAGGTCATACACAGCATCTACGGGACTGCAGAAGGCGACGGGAAGGGGGGTATCGGCAATGAGAATGGTGGGCAAGAACGGCACGTAGTGGCGCCAAGTAGACAAGGAGGTGACGGCGCGACAGACCGCAGAAGAGAGTGGAAGGGGGTGGGAAGCGGCGGGATCCGCGAGCGAAAGCGGCGCACAGGGCAGGCTGCCGGTCCCGGAAAGAGTGGGGGCCTATGGACATTGACCTATTTGAGGTTCTGCTGGGCTGCGATAGGGCGCGGGCACTGGACAGCGGTGGGAAGTAGGGGCGAGAGGCGACAGGAGCGGCGCAGTGCAGCGGCGTGCAGGGCGTGCTGCCGCTGCAAAAAAAGGCGAGGGCCGATAAGTGTTGTCCTATTGGAAGGTCTGCTGGGCTGCGATAGGGTGCAGCAGGCGCTGGGCGGCGGTGGAAAGCTGGGGCCGGATGCGGCGGGAACGGTGCGGTGCGGCGGCAAGTAGGGCGGGTTTCTGGTCCCAAAAAGAGCAAGTGGCAACGGCCAAGGACCTAGTTGAGATGCCCCCAGGCGGTGATCGCCTGCTAAGGGCGCTGTAGGATGGCGAGAAGGCGGAGAATTAGAGAGAGACCTGGATTTGGGCAAGTGCGCAATGGGCTAAATAAGCGGATTGAGAGGCCATAGAGCGAAATATTAGGGACTGAGGCTCACATACAACAGCCCTGCTAGCCGGAATGGCCAGCAGGACAGCCGAAGGGCGTGAACGGGGCTGGAGCAAAGTAGTGGAGTGAAGAGGATGGGAAGATAACAGATGCAAACAAGCGTGCGCCCTGCCAATCCGCCATTTTGCAAGTACATTGGTATCGCATGTAGGCCGTTTCGGGGTCCAAAAAAACGCATGTAAGCATCGCATATTGCATTAGAAGATATCCTACAGGTAATATTGGGCGGTAGCAGGCAGCCCTTTTACGGAGCCTGCACAGCCACGCGCCAGTAGCGGGGAGTAGCGAGCGCGCAGGCGCGCGCATGTGATTACCCAAAAGGTAAGCGGCTCTCGAGTGATATATCACATTTTGTCTCTCGACGAGAGTCCTGGGTATAACACCACCCATCTCTCCCGAGAGTCAAATGATATATCAAAAACCCGCTATGGCCTGACGGGCCCTGGGAGAGTCTAAGTCAAAGACGGAGACAGAAAAGTGTCAACCGTGGGGAAAGACGGGGTAATTGTCCGCTCCGTGCGTTATTTAGCAAGTCGGGTCCGTTCCCGTACTTGCCCGAGCAACAGTAATGCGCTCTGGACTCCCTGTTTCCGTACGCAGCGCGAACTTATGCATATCAATAGGGGCAGTCAGAGTAGACGATTATGGAGCGATTATGGAGCGATTATGGGCAAGGATTATGGAAGGATTATCGAAATTTTAAACCTCATAATCGCTCATAATCGTTGCTATAATCGTACTCTATTTTGACCGGCGCAACACTTCAAAGGATTATGCTACGATCATTGGGTTTATTTTATTTCATATCACGCCACTCTGCTCTGAAGACTGCCTTTCATACGACATGCCGCAAGCATCCCGACGCACTGGGCGCACACGGCGGCATTGCTGAAGGTGTATGTGCGCAACAGCAAAGGCCGGCAGCATCGGGCTCTTCTGCGCCGATGTGCCGCGGCCCGTATGAGCCGAGAGGTCGCGTCGGATGGATAGGGGAATAAGGAGAAAGTTTCTAATCAAAAATAGCGCATCGCAAAGCGGGTCACACATTATGCGTTCAATAATACAACTTGTAGTGGTCTTAGAGAATGAAGCAAATGAAAATCGTTAATCGTTGTAAAAGCGCCTCCAGAGGCGATTCTGCGATTATGGACGATTATGGATTTTGATGGATTATCCCACGCTTTTAAAATTCAAGAATCGTTCGCATAATCGTTTGCATAATCGCTGCATAATCGTCTACTCTGACTGCCCCTAATGTGAAGCATCCACTGCGGCAGTCTACCAAGCTTTGAAACACTATCGAATGTGATATGCCGATATCAAATGAGGTTTTGAAACCGAATGAGCCTCCAGCCTCAAACGTAAGCATCAAATCGGACAACGTTAGCCACGAGAATCCATGAGGTTATGAGGGGGCAGTCTGTCAAGACTCAAGATAGACTACGAAACCCTCTATCCCGCCGCCCGCCCGCCCGCCCATATCGGTTCTCCGCAGCTCCCCCACTGCTTGAATTCGACTTGTCGTTGGCGACGCCTGCGTCCCTCCAAATGTTTGCATCACTGTGCTGAGGAAAATATAGTTGCCCGATTTGGTGCTTACGTTGAAAATACGAAAGCTGTCGCGGCACATCGGCACTAGTTGGGCATTCTTTCTTCCATCAACAGGATAACGGCAATATAATTGGTCAGCGCGAGAACCGCGGAGCTGAAAAGCCTGTGACGAGCGCGGGGAGATATCCATCTCGCCCCCCTCAGCCCACTTGCATTTAGACGAAATGGACTATGCACCAGCATTTGCGGGTGTAGCGGTTGTTCTGGTAGCATGGTTTCTGATCCTCCCTCCCAGAAGTACCATCCAGCATATTCCGGGACCGCAATCTCCCTCTTGGATTTTTGGTGGGCGTTTACGTTCAAGTTTATTTCAAGCTTATCGCACTAATACTGTAATCTATTCAGGACACATGCTTCAGTTGCTGCTCCCCCCACAGTATGGCGACTATGAATTCGCGTGGCAAAAACTGTATGGTTCCGTATATCGCCTCAAGGGGTGTTTCGGGGTTAGCTCGCTCCAGCTTCATTGCTGCGCTCCTGACTAGTTCACAGCAAGATCGCCTCATCATTTCCGATCCGCTTGCGTTGCAGTATATCCTCAATAGTGCTCATTTCGGACATGGGCCCACTCTAGAAAACGCGGTGCATCTACTATTTGATGAGAACTGTCTTATGGCTGCGACTGGTACGATTCCTGGCCGATATTTGGCGCAAAGAATTATTCTTTTCAGGGGAGACGCACAAACGTTACCGCGCTGCTATGAATGTCGGATTCACTGCTGCCGCCGTTCGTAATTACCAGCCAGTCTTTGAAAGAGTGGCTCTGACGGTGCCCCCTGGTCATCCGAAAATCTCCCAGCGCTCCTAATTCTACTCCACCTTCTCCAGATGACCGACCGGTTGGAGAAAGCTTCGCTGTCACCAATGGATATTTGCCCCGTCCTCAGTGGCGCTACTCTCGACGCCATAAGCCAAGGTATGTTGTCGGTCTTTGAGATATTCTCTTCTGAGCTCTCTTGAAGCCATATTTGGCTACACCACGCAAGATTTGGGTGAAGAATTCGTAGCTAACAACGCCGAAATTATGTCAGTCACTATCAGGCTCTTGAATGCTGCTTGATTAGATGAACTATAGGGCTCTTTCGTCTAACCAATCAGCGGTCCAAATCTTGGCAGACGCCGTTGGTGCGCGTCTACCCAAGTGGGTGTGGCGAGCAGTGAGCCATCTTCCAACGACTACTTTTAACGCTATCCGCGCCACAAAGTATTTCGCGAATCACGTGGGGCATCAAATCGTCCGGGAGAAAATGGATGCTCTACGAAAAGGGTCGAGGATCCAGATGGATGTCTACGATACACTCCGTGAGTTTTTTTTGCACCATGGCGAAATTGCAC
Source organism: Mycena capillaripes (assembly GCA_029204075.1). Taxonomy (NCBI): domain Eukaryota; kingdom Fungi; phylum Basidiomycota; class Agaricomycetes; order Agaricales; family Mycenaceae; genus Mycena; species Mycena capillaripes. The sequence goes on along the minus strand of JARHKZ010000011.1, from coordinate 2,048,534 downwards.
GGTATTGACTAGAACTATGCCAGTGGAACAAGGTTACTCTGACAAGAAAAGAAATACATTGAGTGAGCAGGAACTTGCAGCCCAGACGGGTATTATTTTGGTTGCGGGGCAAGATACGACGGTAGCCGAGGAAGTATGTCCAGTGGCGTATTCTGACGTGTTATGCTCAGGCAAATACACTGGCTTTCGGGTTGCTGGAACTCGCCAGAAATCCAGAATTTCAAGATCAACTCCGGGCCGAAATCCATTCCTCTCTTGGAGCTACCGTTTTGTATGACAGTATGCCACTGTTGAATGCATTTATCAAGGTATATCTCCGTACCTTACTATTTAACGCAAATTATGTACGAGTTGTGCAGGAAACACTTCGAGTTTATCCAGCAGGGCCGATTCCGGAGAAAGTCGCTCTTCAAGACACGGTTATACCTCTGGCAGAAGTGGTTACGACCTCGAACGGAGAAATTATGAAACAGTTACCAGTTCGGAAGGGTCAGACTATCCATATAGCGACCGCAGCTTACCAAAGGTTCGGACCGTTAGGCACCGTCGTCTTTCTCCGTATACTCTAAGTATTCACGAATTTAGACTCGAGTCGCGCTGGGGCGCGGACGCACATAAGTTCAGGCCCTCCCGCTGGATCGATGGAATCATATCTCAGGGACAGGCCGTTGGTCCCTACGCGAATCTGTTCGTCAATATACATACCCGCTTTGGAAATCACTTCGTTGACATATCTAACAGTCTAACTTTCCTCGGCGGTCCGCGGATGTGTCTTGGGTAAGCAGCGCAACCTTTCCTCCCGCGCATGGTAGAATACTAACCCATTGCTGTCGCGACACAGATGGAGGTTCGCGTGAGTAACAGAATGGTTTTATTGATCAAGATCGTACTCACAACATGACAGGATATTAGAGATGCAGGTGTTTTTCTCCGAGTTGGTTGGCAAATTCCATTTTGGCCTTCCGGAGGATGTTGTTATTGGCACCCGCTATGCCAACACCCTCGTGCCCACTATGTCAAACGGCGAGAAAGCTGTTCCCCTCTGCATCACACGCATTTAATAGGCGATAATCCGGGCGACTGCATGTAGTTTCTTGTAGATACTTTCAGTTCACAAAATAACCGACTAAAAACTGGGAATATCACTAATTTTACTTCGAAAACCATGGCAGTATGTTCAGCTATATTGTAGGAGGGTTCTGATAGATTTCGGTTCCGGGTCTGATATTCTGATTCGGATTCAAAAAATCGAGTCGGATCGCGGGAATATGTCCGACTTTGATTACACCTCCCAGTCTACTTCAGGTTGTTCCGCGAATATATCCGGATTGAATCTGAAGTCTCGTATACCGGACGTTAATGTAAACTTACAATTTCCTGAAAAGGGAGTGGGCGTTGTGGCTGTGCCCATGCCGGCCCGCGAGCGGATCAGTGATACGCTGGCCACGTTCCTCTCTCCCAGTATGACATTCACGCCCATAACCCTTTCTAGCCTCAAGACCATCAAGAACACGGTAATTGGGAACCCGTCTGCAAAGGTTCAGCTCGCTCAGGACGAAGTATTCGTCCAAACGTGAGCCAAAAAGTCGTTGGCAATCTGTACCCCTCTTACCGCCCATTTCAGTCTTGTGCGATGTCTAAACGATCCCCCACCCACTGATCCACGGGAAGAAGACCTCAGAGTTGAGGCTGCTCATGTCATTGCGTCTATATCCTATGGTTGTTGTGGTACGAGCTGGAAGGTGGTCCGAGTTAATTGACTCGCTCCCTAGGATCAGAGGCCGTTCTGGGCACCTTATTGCGCTGTGATGCGCCCAGGGCGTTTCTTTACGCAATCTCCAAGTTCGGTCCCGATGATAAAGCATCTTTGCGGCCCGCATTTGCGCGTGGACTCCGCGCCTTGGCCATAGCGATTGCAGACACGGTGGGACCGTCGCAATGGGGGCTCCGGGACGAACGGTCTACCATAAAAAATGATGCAGAGGCTGCGTTGGATTATCTATTCCAGGTGACTAACTTATTGGCTGGATCCGTGTGGCAACTAACAGGAACGCAGTCAGAATCTCTGGATCTCTATCTCCCATTACTTGTCGACCACTCTCCCCAGACGCGCACTTCCATTGCGCAGCTGCTCGGATTCTCTGTGCGAAACGCTGAGCACAGGACCGCCGTTGCAACTTGGCTGCCCCATGAGGACCGGCTGAAGGAAGTCAAGACAAAACGAGGGTGGGAGAAGACTGTTGCTAGTGCTAACGCTCCTAATCGGCAAGGCGGTTGGGTGTGTCGGAATCTGACGTCCCTAATTCATAGCAGCGATGCAAAGGCTCGTCTTTTCATTATTCCGTGTTCAGATGGACTAAGCTGTATGCGTCTATGTTTTTTCAGTTACAAGAGGCTGCTCTGTGGGGCCTTGCGACGATCGCAAAGGACAATGCCACTGTTGCAGCTGTGCTCAGTAAAGCACCCACGGACCGTGGCAGTGAATCCGATCCGGGTACCATGCAGTGCTTCTTCTAACTTAATTCTAGGCCCTTCCCTCCTTGCATTCGCGCTCACGCTTGCTAAATCTCGGTCAACTGATACACAACTTGCTGCATGTCTATGGTGCTCATCTCGCTGTCTCTTTTGATTCTGAATATAAATCTCCCTGCAGCGCGACCAGTATAATCCGAGCCACATCGGCCAACCACCCAACAAACACCATTCCGCCCGGCGACGACATATCCGCCCGCACAGTCATGAACGTCATCAACCGAATTGTCTCCTCCCCAACCGAGCCGCTCGCCAGCCGTACCAAAGCCTGCTTTGTACTCTGTATGTTCCGCTGTTCACACAATTTCCTTCTGATCACCGTCGCAGACTATCTTGTAACGGACCACCCCGCGCTAGCATTCTCAGCGTTCGACCGCGGCTGCCTAACCAAACTTGCCGCCGTGTTGCGTGACATCACCCCCCTCGCACCGCGCGCAGAATGGGAGGAGGACGAGTCTGACAATATCGCGGCCCTGCGGGAGGTTTGTCATCTCATCCGCATTTTTATTCATGTAATGATCTCTGATCGTCCCTAAATAGGGCGCCCTTACCGCTGTCGCAGCCATCGCGCTCTTTGACAACACCATCCGGCGGAGTGTCACGGACGACCTGCGCCTGCTTGCGCCCATCCACTCTGCGCTCTCGCACCGGCACGTCGGCGTGCGCTATGCCGCCTGCCAGTGTGTGCGCGCGCTAAGCCGAGCGGTCGCCGTGCTGCGCACGAATATTGTGGACAGCGGACTTGGAATGGCGGTGTTCCAGATCTTCAAAAAGGACACGGACGAGGACCGCCGCGTGACGGCCGCGGCGCTCGCGGCCGTGTGTAATATCGTAAATGAATTTTCGCCGTTGAGGCCGGTAAGTGTTAGGTTTTTTTGCGGTTTCGGGCCTAACTTAATTTTTGTTCGCGTTGGTTTATATTTCACCATCAGATTTATCTCGACCTTGGCCTCATGCCACGTCTGGTGAAGTTACTCGGCGGCGAAGACCCGACCTTGCGCCTAAGTTCATTGTGGGCCGTCAAAAATCTCCTTAGCAAAACGAGTGGAGAGACTAAGCGCGATGTAATGCAGTGTCTCGGATGGGGACGGCTGGCAGAGTAAGTAATGTTGTGTTGTCTTTCGTTTGATGCTCATTGGTAATTCAACTGTCTCAAGGCTGCTTGAAGACGGAGACGGTGCGGTACAGGAACAGGCCTTCCATCTCGTGCGCAATCTCGCGGAGAACGAGGCAGGCATCGAGATGATCTTCCGCGAGCTCGGCGCGAGCGTGCTTCTGCGGCACATTAGCGTGGCGCTCTCCGCAGACGACGACGACGTCGTATTACAAGTGGGCATATTTTCTGCACTTCCTTTAACCCTCGCTGAACGTCCCCAGGCAACCTATGTCCTCGCGAACGTCTCCAATGGCGCCGCGACCTACCAAGCGCACCTCATCGCCTCGCCACCGCTCCTCGCCGCCCTCCGGCATGCCCTCGCCGAACGTGGGCCACACGTGCGGCGCCCCGCGGTTTCCGCCGTGCTGGAGCTCGCGCGCACCAGCACGGCCGCACGGCGCGCACTCGTGGAGGCAGGCGTCGGCTCCACCCTGCGGCAGATGTGTAGTGCAAGTGCAGGATTCCACTCCCCTCACAGCGCCGTCGGGAGCGGGTTCCAACGCGAGACCGGGGTGGGCGTTGGCGGTGGGCTGCGCGCGACGCCCATGGATGACGACAAGGATGTGATCGACCAGGCGAAGACGGCCCTGGATTGGCTGGAGCACGGGGAGGCGTATAGATGATGGACTTAGACCCATGTTTATCTTTGTTGTACTTTGTTAATTCGGGTTTTCTTTTTTGGCTTGCATACATGCGGAAGTTAGCCGTGAGGAGATTTCAATGACCAACCGTACTCGGAAGAAATCGTAGACGGGACGATACCGAATGCGGGCTGATCTAAGTACGGCATGGAGAGGCATATATTTAAACATGTTGACAACTGAGGTTGAGTATCTAATAATTCACTTAGGCATGGCTGCTTTCGCTCCTCCACCGGCACCACCAAGCTCGGTCGATACCGCCAGCTTGCTCCCCAGGCCGCTATGCATGTTTCTCCGCTCGCTCTAGGCGCTATGAGTATTGGAGATAAGTGTGGACAAAGGATCGTCATCCAAACTCCTCGATGCCTATTTCGATGCCGGTGGTGAGTTGGCCTTTGACATGGCGTGGTCAAATTTCAACACTATGGCCAAGGAATCATATTGATACCGCCAACTCGTAGTAAGTGTTCTGAGCTAGATTATTTGCCTCGTTTTCTCAGTTTTAGATAGTCAAGATGGCAGCTCTGAGGAGTTCATCGGAGAGTGGGCGGAAAGCAGAGGCTGCCGAGACCAACCAATACTCGCCACTAAAGTACTTTTGATGCAGTTTCCTCTCAACAGACGCATTAACAAAATACTCAACATAGTATTCGGGGCTGTGGACTCCCCGAGACGAAAACATCCAACAAACGGAACTCTACATGGGAAACAACATGAAATCGCTGAAACCCAGCCTCGAAGGCAGCCTCAGGAAGTTGAGGACGACCTATATCGATATATTTTACGTACACTTCTGGGATCTTCCCTCAGCTGTTGAGGAGATAATGGACGGACTGCACAATCTCGTGGTTACGGGGAAAGTTCTTTATCTGGTGAGCCGTATGCTCTATTTAAAGAATTTATAACTCAACTATGCACCTAGGGGATCTCAGACAGCCCAGCATGGTTCGTGGTCAAGGCGAACGAATATGCAAAGGGTAATGGAAAACACCGTAAGGCACTGTTTCTCCGTCGGTGGACCACCGTCTTAACGCATTATGCCAGATTTTTGGTCTTCCAGGCCGCGTACTCCGTGACTCAACGAGATATCGAACGCGAGATTTTGCCCATGTGCAGGCATGAAGGTGAACTATTTAGGATCACTTGAGTTCTACCTGATTCAAACCAGATCCTAACCAGGAATTGCGCTGACCCTCTTCCAAGTTCTCGCCGGGGGGCACATCAGAACCGACACTGAGGAACAAATACGCAGGACCACCGGCGAGCGAGGAAGGCAAGTCCGTGGACCCTGGGAACGGAATGAAGATGAAAAAAAGATGTGCGCCGCACTCGAAGTTGTCGCTGAGCAAGTCGGCGTGAAGCATGTCTGTAATTTTTATTATTCCAACAGATCGATTCAATTTAGTTGGCCTGTTAACTTGACATGGCAACAATTAGCCCATAGCGCTAAGCTCTCCACAAGGCGAGGATCGCTTCTTCAAATCTCTTCTCCAATAGCAACGTCCTGACCTTGGTATCAATTCCTCAACTGCACTACACACGAGTTACAACCGGAACTGCTGGATGGAAGGGTAGCATGACCAAGGGCAGAAACATAGACCCTGACCTATCCGGTCTCTCTTGGGTCAGGATAATCTGTCAGGACGAAGGCCCGGTTTGCGCTGGGAGTAGACCAGTTTTGCACGCCAGCATCAAGAATGTTGGGATGAGGAACTCGGAGACTGCGAAAATATCTCTGAATAAGTAAATGAGAGTTCACTGAGGGAAGAACTTTGCTGGACTTCAAACGCTAAAGAAAGGCGGTATAATTACCACAAAAAACTCAACTAAACCAGCCACGAGTTGAAATCACTGAACATTACAACGTGTTAGCCGACTCGTGGATGACAGGAAGACGCGCAGGAAGCTCGAACCAAGTTCAACCGTCTTCGCTAGTGGACACGACGTTCAACTCACTTTAAAGTCTGGCATACACAGACGCCGGGATCGAGAATTAGGTATATGCACGATTATTCGGAGGCATCGATTTTTTCTTCGAGATGGTCACGGGCTGTGCCGCTTGTCGGCCTTACCCCCTTTATCCGGATGATATTGAGTTTCTGTGTCATCGTGAGGCACAATCAAACAAAATCATTCATTCAATGTTACGCAATCACCAACATGGGTGCGTCAGCCTATGGAGCTCATAGAGACCAATATATTCTGACGTGTTACGCAAATGGCTACAGCCTAGTGAATCTCAATTACGTCAGGGTCCAACTGACAGAACAACACATTTCTAATATAATAACTCGGCAGTCGAGGTTGATGTAAAAAACAGGGAGAAAGCACCCCTCTCGCTCAGAGGAAAGCTTGGGAGATACGTGGCCACTCGTTCGAGATCCTTAATGGAGCGAGAGTTACCGCATGCAGCGATCGCAACCCTCTGCAACGAGGAAATAAGCAGACAGCACAAAGAACATGGCTTGCCAACCTTACCCTGATGGGAAACGGAAAGCGGTTAAGATATTCGATTTTCAAACTTGGATGCATCAGAGACCAGGTCGAATGAAACGAGCACTCTGTGTCGCAGAGGTCAAGGAAGACAAAGAACAAAGAACGACACCTCGTGCTTTGATAGACCTGGAAATTCCAGCAAAAGACAGATTCGATTTAGCCCAGCGGCGAAGTGAACCAAAAATGTTCCTCCACCAACAGTTCTTGAGTCGCATCGCGAGCCAAATACACGACTCGGATGGGAGAGAACACTGTTCTGAACGTGCCGTCTGAATAGAGCTTCTGATCATCCAGCATGGGGCGACAAATTGAAACGGCGCACACTCCGAATTTCTCTTCCTGTTGGCGGAGGTCCCGTTTTGCCTCGCAGAGTGCTACAAAACAGAAGCATTTGTTGTCTCCGACAAATACATTACTGCTATAAGTAAAGAACGGCGGTGAAAGGAAACCTCTATTCCTGAGCAAAATGATCCAAATGATAACGAAGAATCATCCATTTGGATTGTTCGGTTTCTTGAACTGCGGTACATACCAACAGGTTTTAGCGGCATTAAAATCTGGTAGAGCTTCCTCATTCAGTTGGAGTTGCAGAGTTTGCATTTAATTCGCTGTACTCCTACGCTTGCGGGTTTATAATTAGCCTCAAAAGCGCCAAGACCGGTAAGCCCGGCTCAAAATACCGCCCTCAGTCAATCGGAAACATTTAACCGAGCCCAAAGGCGGAACAGGTGCGGCATCTCGACATATAAATCATTTTCGGGGGCCTCGGTTTGGAGGATATAGGCTTGCCAAGCCGTGAATGGTTTCGCGCACCGCTTAGGCGCGCCAGCGGTGCGCCTTTCTACATACTCCGCATTGAGCGCCGGATGCCAACAAGCGCCATAAGAATGCCCACTCGTCTGAATATATGATCATTGGCACCCCAACATCCAATGCAATTCGCAATCCGCTCTGCTCTGTCTCTTGTCCTCGCCTTCCTTGCGCTCACCGCCCACGCAAGCCCTTCACCCACCGAGAAGGCGGCTCGCTCCATCTGCACTTGCAGAGAGATTGGCGGCATCGAAATCTGCGGCGGACCTGGCTGCGACTGAACGACATTTGTAAGCCATGAATATGACTTCAGATCGGAGGCTCAGCTGAATGCGACCTGTGGAATTCAGGGTTGACCTATCGTCCGTTGAATCATAGTCAGACGAGGACAAGAGGACGTGTTGATTGCGTTGGAGAGGGAAGAGTTAAATCGGAGAGTTTCAGGCTGCCAGATTGATTGAGTAGTTTAATCCAATGATTGAGGCAATGTTTCCGAAGGGGAAGACGGCCGAGTTAGTTCATTTCTGGGGCAAACGAGCCGCAAGCGTCGCCATTTTCCTCTACGGGTCGAACGACACAGGAACTAGAATGAATTGATAGTGGCAGATCCGGTTACATTAGTGGACCTGCTCCAATTTAAATTACAAACTTCTAGAGTCGTGCATCAGGTCTACCACAACAAGAAATGAAATCAACACAATTAATCAGCCACTGACATCGGGAAAATCAAAACCAGTGGGATTCTGGGTGGCGTCCAGGATCATCCCATCGTCGCCCATCCAGGGTTGCTGCTGCTGCAGCGGCATAAATAACTCTGCGAGCTCTGCAGAATCAAAGAAAGCCTGCTCAGGCGGCGTCATCGACTTCTCGACGTAGGCATCGAGCTTGTTGATCAGCTCGACCGCTTGTGGGGCGGACAGTATATCTAACGAGTAACCCATAAGCTTCAGCTCGCTCGCAATTCTAAGCGACCTTAGCTCAGTCAGTATTATAATTACTGCAAGTGGCACGAATGCGGGGCCGACGCACGTCTCGAGATCCTCCATGTTCTCCGGCACACACTCGGCGCAGAACTCCGCCCATGGATAGATCGTCCGCCAGTTGAGCGGCATGTAGTGCACCCTCGGGAGATACCGAAGCGCGGACGCGAGCTCGCGCACGCCGAGGACGGCCATATCGCGCGCCTGCATGCGGAAGAGGCGCATCCGCTCGCGCGTGCGCGGCTCGCCCTCGTCGCCGCGCAGCTCGAGCTCGCGATAGAACGGGAGCACGAGGGTTATGAAGCCCATAACGAGCCCGTACGCACAGGCGCGCGCCATGGAGTCGGCGGTGCCGTCCTCATAGCGGATGGGTGCGCGATTGTACGGAGCAGGCCCGACGGCAGCGTCAACGCGACCCAGTAGTAGCGAAGAAACACCCTGTAAAAGGCCGAGGCCGGAGAGGAACTTGATCACAGCGGCTTCTGAGAGGGAACTCAGACGAGCGAAGTCTGTTGATGCAGCTCAGTCTGCGTAGATTCAACCCAGAATAGATAAGGAGATTTACCTCCGTTGATGGTCTCGGATAGCTGGCGCGCAAGACAGACGACGTGGAATGCGTCTGCGCCTCGAAGCTCAGCATGTAGAAATTTGTATGGACAGTTGAGGACGCACATGCGTTCATCGACGACCAAACCACTTGGAGACCAGGTTTTTTGAACGTTTCTAGCGACTGGAGCATGTCATCCAGCGGTGGTGGTTCAGGACCGGAAAGCAGGTTTTGGTCGTGGTGCGTGCTAGAGAGGCGCATTAATGAAGGGCAGTGCCACTAGTTGGATAAACAAAACAACGAACACGAGGATTGGCATTCGGCGCGCCGTCGCGAATAGCGCCTCAGACATCTACACGCTGGTTCAATTCGTAATCGATGGCGTCTGGACTAGGTTCAACGTACGAGGAATCCCATCCATCGCGCTTCGTCCGACTGCGTGTATTTCCCCGCTCGCCAGCCAGGCGCCAAAGCACGCACATGAAGAATATACGAACCGGCCCACGGCCTGGATGGCCCGACCGAATCGCCTGACACAGAAATTAGTACAGCTCAATAAAAGCGACGGAACACTCGCTTTGCTCGAGGAGGTCCAGGAAATAACACGACACGGCGTTCTCGTCCGTCGGCTCCAACATGATCCCGATTTCCCAAGCCGCCTTGACAGCCTTTGCGCGTAGAGCGCGGTACGCGGCCGCGCGTCGCAGGCCATAAGGCCGGAGGTCTGGCGCGGAAAAAAAGGCATGGTCTGCTAGCGATTGCGGGGCCGGGCCCGGGCCAATAACCGACTCGTGATATGACGCGAGCGACGTGACGGCGAGAATGCATAGCGTTAGCACCCGCGATTGGGGCGGTAAGAGCTCGAGTCGGCAAGAGGCGGCCGCGACGGCGTCCTTTATGCCAGTGCTTCGGATGAGCGGGTGGCTGACGTGCGGCATGAATTCGAAACCTGCGGCGGCGCTGGTCAGCGCAATCTTCGAGGACGATGGACGGGCGCACACTGGAAGCAGTGCGCTACAAATTCTGGGTCCAGCGGCGGGCAATCCACTGAGAGATCCACAGCCATTATGGGGTGGAACTCTAATGAGGCTACTGCCAGGGACGATCCTCGCGGTCCCACGAAAGAGGTTGAAGCAGTCGGCTTCACGGCCTTCTTAGGCCGCCCACGAGCAATAGGCGTCGTCGTACATCTGAAAGACTTGAGATACAAGAACAGAAAATCCACGGCGGACTCGCATGGTATTCTTCTCCACACAACGTGGACATGGTGCGTTATCTGGTTGTGGATGGCACAAAACTCGACGGGCCTGATATTTGACACATTGTCAGAGTAATGGACGCGACGAGAGATATTTCTTCACGCGCCTTGCAGCTGTCACAGGCCGGCGGTTTCTTCAGTCTTTTCTGAGAGTCTCCTCGCGCCGACATGGTGGGGAAAGGTCACAGCGCGTTCACTGGCACCTCAAGCACAGCCTCGCGCAGTCTCCTAAAGGAAAAAAAGCGCTCCGAGTCATAGAGATTGGCACATATGAATTCTTTGCCTTGCAAGATCTACCTAGCAGCTCCAGCATCATTGGGAGCGAAAGGACCGCTAGGCTTTGGGCCCTAGGTTCGAATCTTTGGTGACTGAGCTCCAAGCTCAGGCGTTTCCATTTGAGGGGTGTCATAGCAAAGCTTAAAGCCTTCACGCGCGCTTTCTTTTCTTTGGAAAGATTCGATGTTATAGAACAAATGCAATGCAACGAGTGACAATGGTTAACAATACAGGCGGTGGTCTATTTGGCGTGGGTATAGATAGAGGGTATAGTACTGGTATGAGCGTGAGTGTATGCACTAGTGGGTATGTGTGTGCGTATACAGCTGGCATGCAAGGAATGAATAGCGGGGGGGTCGTAAAAGAGAGGACGAGCGACATGCGCTCACCACGCGGCCTGTCCGTGTGCCGCGGCCGCGAACGCCCATTCGTCTCCCTGTTGCTGCTGCAGCAGAAACCCGTCGTACGGGTTGGGAACCTCGAAGGAGGCTGCGACCGGAGACGCGGAGTGCGGGGGCGAGGGGTGGTATGCCTGCGTGGCTGGGGAATAAGTCGCACCAGTGGGTGCGGCCGCGGCGTTGTACGTCGGCGGCGGGGATGGGCGGGCGTAGGGGTCCGAGAGGAGAAGCGGGCCCTCGCACGCGGCCTCAGTCGGCTGCGGGCGGCGGTGGGGCAGCATCCCACGGTAGTCAGCCTCCTCCTCGTCCTCGCCCTCGAGGTCGACGGGGTCGAAGGCGGGCTCTTCCCCGGACAGGACCAGCGCAAAGCCCTCGCTGCGCGGGGGCGCCACGGCAGGGTGCACACCCGCGCGGGCGCGCCACTGGTTCACTTCACGGCGGACCATGTCGCACTCGGCGTTCAGGGCGCGGAGCTGCTGCGATGCCAGATGGCGGTAGCGGCGGGCGGCGCGGACATGCGCGATGGAGGAGTTGACGATTGCCGACTTTGACGGGCGCCGGAGGTGTTTTAAATTAGGGAGGAGGGCAGCGAGGTCCTGTAGTAGTATTATGATGAATAACCAGAAGTGGGAACAAGAGGAAAAGACGCACGAGGAACCGTGCGTTGAGAGTCTCTCTGCGTGCACGCTCGACGGCATTGTGTGAGGCCCGACGCTCTGCCGTGTTCTGTTTCGGCTTTTGTGAAAAGGCGTCCGCGTAGTCGGGGAGGGATGGGATGACTAGGGACGTATGATAGTCGGAGGAGGCGGAGGAGGAGGAGAGACGGCGCGGGTCAGGCGTGGTAGGGGTGTGAGGCGGGCCGGAGGAGAAGGAGGAGGCGGAGGAGGTGGGGGACGGCGGTGCGGCGTGATAATAAGACATTTGTGGGTGTAAAGGCGTAGCGTTAAATATGGGATAAATACTGGCGCGTTGCCGGAGTGGATAAAGCTGGTGGTATGAGGCAAAAAGCGGGCTAAAGCAGTTAATGAGAGTTGACGAAGGTGAACGAAGGTTGGTGTGAAAGCAAAAGTTGGCCGGTTGGGAACGAGGAATAGCGAAGAGGGCAACCAGCCTTATAACGACCGTCGATGGTCCAGATGGGGATGGTGCCGACGCTTGTTGTTGGGGATCTTGTAGGCAATCAAACATCAAGCCGCCGCACCGAAGCCTTGATGTGTATCCTGATCCACGTCTCTACGTTCCGCGCCTCCGTTCCCAAACAACAGTCGCCACTGGCACACGAAATCGACATGATCGTCCTCGCTTCGCCGCTAGCGCACCACAGCTAATCGTCGCTCTATCGGACAGATAATCTTTGACATGGCGGATGAGACCGTCCCTTATTCACAGTCGTTCCAGTCGGTGCCTTGAAAACGCCCAAATAACAGGTCACATACCTCCACATATGGCATACCCCGGGCTTTCGATTCGCCACCATGTCGAGGCGATACCTCAACAACCGCCGCAGATGCAATACAAAATACCTCTTGCTCTTCCCGCTTCTCCAGAAGTTGTCAAAGATAGGGAGAGGCAATATTGAATGCCGTCTGCTTCACCCGATTCGATATCGCCAACACCACCTGCTCGGCACAAGGCGTCATGTAGATCCCATTGACTTGTCAATTGACGGAGATCATCCACGTCCCGAAAGCGTTGCGACGAGATCTGCAATCTGTATCATATCAGCAAAGTCTCAACCGGAGAGCTGAAGGCCTGTGAAAATGGTCAATCTAATGCTGTGCACGTATACTACTGGCAACGGACTGACATTTCATTCCCGGCCCCGTTCCGCTATTCACCCCGCGGTGCAACCGTGCGGGGAACGTCTTGAAACCGGCGTTCCCTCATAGCTGTACCTTTCCCTTGACCATTCCGCGCCCGTCTGTGCCCGTTGCCCAAATATATGTTTGTTTGGTTTCAACGTTTGAACCCCGCCCGGAGAATCTACATGCGGATGACGCGCGGATGCACGGATGTTGCGATGTAGACTGCGTGGGTAGCACATTCCGTTCCGCTAATTTTGGGACACGGACAAGAATTCGAACTCTCCCACTGGAAGACACGGGCGGATTTCGTGTGGCTTCAATGTAGCCAGCCGTTCCAGGCATAGATCGATCTTTTGGGCGTGATCCAACAGCCAGCTGTAGAAGCGCCTAAGATGTAAACAACAAGGTTCAGAGACGGCCGCCGGCTCCGAAGACATAGCCATACCTCAACGAATTTTCTTTTCGAACGATCTGCATCATTTCTTCAAGGTTCCCCAAGTGCTGCCGTGTTCTCATCTGTTGAACAATCCGCCATGTGGCATATTGTGCTGCAGTGTCGATGAGTAGTGGTAAGGAACCTGCTCTTCTCGTTTCCAGAATATTTTACCCATGTTGACCGTCGAGTCAAGTCTGAGTAACCGCACGCAGCACCGGAATAATTATGTTTCGAGTTCAGGATCCAGAGACCCCTGCCAAGGATCTTTGATAAAGGGGGCTCAAGTTTCTTGTGGCGCCAATATGGCCTCAGTTCGTCCAGAGCGAGATCGATCCAAAGTGCGTGATCAGCCCTAACAGCTATGTAGCTGTAGGGTACATCTGAGATGCAAAGACGGTCCGAGGACGCAGCTGGGACGCAGCTAAACTTCCAAGAAGCTTTCTTTGGAAAGAAAAAGTCAAAAGATTGGATCGAGGCTCGCCAACTTGCCAACGAACCAATAAAGCTGCTCTGGACTGTCCTGTCCAACAGTCGGCAAAGTCGGGCATTTTGCGCGGTGGTGTCAATGGCGAGATCGTTGCGCCGTTTCCACAAATTTCTCCTTGTGTGAAATTTACAGTCGAGCGAACTCCAAAAAGCTGGGGCAGACAAGGCCGGGAACAATGAAACGTTCGAGATCCAAGTTACTTCCGGCAAGCCATCTTTTCTGCACTGCGTTGTAAGAGCTCGAGCGCGATGGGACGAGATGCAACAGATTCTTCGAGTTCTTACTAGAGTCAATCTTCGGTTTCGAACGATTAGCGCCGTTCCATCGAGGCTCGCCAATTAATCAGCGGCTGCTCAGCCCAGTTTTAACGATCCGGAATGCCAGGATGAAGATCCTCGTATTTATGGCAGTGGCAACAAGTCCAAGGAGCGCGACCGGATGGAGAGGCACTGGGAACAATTGTACTTGGAATCTTGCACAGCGTTTTGAAGTTCCGCGAGTCCCGTAAAACTGCTGAGGAAAATTGCGTTTCGAGTCTTCGAGATCCATCGAGCTCCACTAAAGCATCTTTGATAGCGTAGGTGCAGATGCTCTCTACTGCGCGCAAAGCGCGCCGTGCGATTAGATTGCCTGATAGCGTATCATTTTTGGCACATGGAAAATGAATGGTGGGAGAATTGATGTACACATCAAGAAATCCAAAATTGTTATAGCGTCTATGAGCTGTTTTAGACGTTATATACAGTTGCTTTGGTGTCTATGGCGTCTATGAGGGTCTATGCAGGGCTATACAACAACTCATAGCAATTTGGGATTTTCCTGATGCAGTACCTCTGAAGCCTCGAGCATCAAGAACCAAAACATTCATGTGAATAGCTAGATGTCATCAGTATTTGGCGCTGGAGGGCCAGAGCTTGAATGCCGAAGTGGAAGGCAGAGGATGGGAGGAAGAACAAGAAAGGCACAGCACAACATGGCCAAATTTGATCCCGGCATAAAGCGGCGAGACCAAATACGTCCAAAGAACGCGCCCCTCTTTTCCTCCCACCAACATTGGAGGATCTGAGGTACTCTGTACGCATAAATAACGCGTCTCTTCAAATAAACCGACCCGCTAAAAGAATACATATTCAATGGCCATTATCAAATGCGAATCTTGTGGGCACACCCAGTCGTTCTACGGCTTCGAGCGCCCCATTTTGCGCGACGCGCAAGGGCGCATCACGCAAGAGGGGGGGTGGAGCTTCAATCCCGCCACGGGAAGGTGCATACGCGACGCGTTTGACCGCTCCGGGCGCGGGGAGCCATACCGGCACATGTGTTTTGGGTGCTTGTACGTGTCTCTCTCATAACAAAGTCGACATCCCGAATCTTTTTGAGTAGTCAACGATACGGCTGGGTCTACTCGTCTGAACCGCCGCCTCTGTCAAATTGGACGCCCTCCGAGGCGCAGCATGCGACGCACGAGGCCGCAGCGGTCGAACAAGGGTTGGATCCAGAGCCGGAGTACATCTGGTCCGTGCGTCGAAAATTCTGCGGGTGCCGCGGCGGACGTTGCCAGATGCGTGGCGGAGGTATCGGGGGATGCGGCTGTGCTAGCAGCGGGTATGCGTGCTCTGTAATGTGTGGATGCGGGGGCCGGTACGTGAATCAGTCTCTTTGATTACCCCCCGATTGCTAAATAAAATGATAAAATCTTCATGGTTTCAGGGGCGAAGACGGTCAATGCCTCAGCCCGTACACGCCCCCTCGCGGTGCCGATCCCGGAGCGAAGCGATGCAGCTGCACCCGGGGGTGCCAAGTGGGCCCTATCGGCTCGTCTTGCGGATGTGCGTCTCTCGCGATTGGGTGCTCAGAACTTTGTGGGTGTCAAGGGAATTGCAGAAACGGTGCCAGAGTTTGAAAGTCTCCATACCTTGCAAGTTGGATCGAACATGCTTGTTCAAACCATGTTTAAATGTGTTTTCCTTTTGAATCTTTGCGCCCAGCCAAACCAATTTTTATTAAACGTACGAAATAGAAGTCACTTTGCCCGAATCGTCGACAACCAAACCCAGGCCTAGAGAGTCGTCGAGAATTATCTGATCGCAAGAAAGCAGAGATACCTCTCCGATGTCCAGTTTTCGGAACGTCGTGTGCGGAGTTGAAGTGCAGCAATCCAAGGCATCCATCCCCTTCTCCAAGGCAGTGTTCTCCACTCTGGACGAGGCAGCACATATGTTTTCCGTGCGCTTCATGTTCTGGCCAAAAGTGAATCACAGATGTGTCGCGGCCCTTCCATTTACATAATTCCCGCAGAAAAAGGAGATGAAAAGAATGAAAAACCCGAATGGAGAATGACATTCCAGCACAGCATCAACGGACCGAAATAGCTATTTCGGTCTTTACTGCAGCTTTGTCCTATTCATTCTTCTGTGTCTGCGAGCTCATTTTCCGTCGACCCTCCGCAATGACCGAGAGAATTCGAAACGTAACTTCATCCCAAGTTCTCTCTGCTCTACGCTAACACATATGAGCCACAGATCCTAGAGGCTCTACGAGATGACGGCGAGGCTGCAGTTGCCCGTGCAGAGATCGCAGAGGCCAAATCCAAGACACTTGAAGAAATGCTTCTCGAAAAGGACCAAGAGATACAATCGCTTCAGGATCAACTACAGAAGACGGATGACGCCCTGGCCATAGCCGAGCACGATATCACCGAATCCCAAGCAGCGGAGCAGGCGGCGCGGGAGACAATCGAGGTCCTGAGGCGCAGAATCACGCTCCTGGAAGAGGAACTGGATGATGTTAAGGGGAATATGAAGGAGACTGAGGAGAAGTGCGTGCTAGGGTGGACTCAATTTTCTCTCCGGGAATCTTTTTCTTCTGTAGGTTACGCCAGCTCGAGGTCGAAGCAGAACATCTGGAAAGATAGATGCACGTAGCTGAACAAGAACGGGATCAATGACGCACGAAGTACGAAGTGCGTGAAAATATTTTTGACACTTACACAGGTCGAACATTTGAATCTTCAATTCATTGCACCTGCAGGCCGCAAGAACTTGGAAGTGTAGTTCTCTGAAACCACGTAGTAGATACAGATTAAATGCTATAGACCCCGGACAAATATCGAAAACCAGAATCAAAAGTGGAGCTGAGGACAGAAGGACGGAGTTGAAAACAGCTTTGACTGACACAAAGGACGGTACCAAAGGATGAGATCCGATCTGCGACGTGGCATGAGTACTGGGTGCATTTTCCGAGTCCTGCACCACAAAAAGGAAACGAAAAGAAATAAATAGAATATCATGATGCAAATTGCACAGCATCGGGATTCGCGTGACAGCTTTCTCGGAGTCTCCTGCTCATGGTTATCCCGCGTTGACGAGCTCATTTCCGCCTCTACAATGGACAGAATTCGAGAAGTAAATTTATTCCAAGTTCTCTGTGCTCTACGCTCACGCGTATGAGCCACAGACTATAGGGGGTGTACGAGACGACGGCGAGACTGTGGTTGCCCGTGCAGAGGCCGCAGAGGCCAAGGCCAACGCGCTCAAGCAAATCATTGCGGAAAAAGACCATGAGATACAATCGCTGCAAGATCGACTACAGAAGACGGATGACGCCCTGGC
This sequence comes from Mycena capillaripes, assembly GCA_029204075.1. NCBI lineage: Eukaryota > Fungi > Basidiomycota > Agaricomycetes > Agaricales > Mycenaceae > Mycena > Mycena capillaripes. Next base: position 2,031,101 of record JARHKZ010000011.1, on the reverse strand, counting down.
CATAGCCGAGCACGATATCACCGAATCCCAAGCAGCAGAGCAGGCGGCGCGGGCGACGATCGAGGGCCTAGTGCGTAGAATCACGCTCCTGGAAGAGGAGATGGATGGTTTTAAACGGAATATGAAGGAGACTGAGGAGAAGTGCGTGCTAAGGTGGACTCAATTTTCTCTCGGCGGTGAACCCTTTTCTTCCGTAGGTTTCGCCAGCTCGAGGTCAAAGCAGAACATGGAAAGACAGCTGCACGTAGCTGAACAAGAACGGCAGAAGAAGGACGAAGTGCGTGGTTTTTGATTTTTGCGCAGGTCGAAGACCTGAATCTTCAATCCATTGCACCTGCAGGCCGCAAGAACTTGGAAACGTGATTCTCTGAAACCACAACGTTCGGGAATGGATACATATCAAATGTTATAAGTCCCAGACAAATATCAAATAAAAAATGGATCTGAGGACAGAAGGACGGAGTTAAAAACGCTTTGACTGACATAAAGGACCAGAATAAATGATGGGATTCGATCTGTAACGTGGCATGAGTGCTGGGTGAGTCCTGCACAAAAGAAATATATATATATAAATATATGCGGAATGGGGAACATGCACAGCATCGAGACACGGAGGTTACCGTTTTCGGCCTTTACAGCCTCTCCTGTTCGTGGTTATCTCGCGCTGACGAGGCATTTTCCGCCTTCTACAAATTCAATGGAAGTAATACCTCGAAACGTAACTTCATTCCAAGCTCTCTCTGCTCTACGTTAACGCATACGAGTCACAGATCATACCGGATCTGCGAGCCGACGGCGACGCTGCGATTGCCCGTGCAGAGACCGCAAAGGCCAAGGCCAACGTGCTCGAGCAAATGATTCTCGAAAGAGACCACGAGATAAAATTGCTGCAGGATCGACTACAGAAGATGGATGACGCCCTAGCCATAGCGGAGCACCGAATTCCAAGCAGGAGAGCAGGCGGCGCGGGCGACGATCGACGGCCTGTCGCGCAGAATGACACTCCTGGAAGAGGATCTGGACGACGTTAAGCGGAATATGAAGGAGACTGAGGAGAAGTGCGTGCTAAGGTTGATTCAATTTTTACTTGGTGAACGTTTTTCTTTCGCAGGTTAAGGCAAATCGACGCCAAAACAGAGCAATTGAAACGGCAGAAAAAGGTGATCAATGGCCGGGGACTCGGGCAGGCTGGGTTCAGTAAGCACAGCGGTACTCGTGATCAGTGGTAAGTCTAATCAAACCAAACTCTCTCCTTCACAACGATCCCTATTCCGGACTGCATTATACGAGGACAAGCTCAAAGTACGATCCAGCGGCGGGGTTCGGTAGCTTGGTGACCGCGGCACTTCCTTGATTAATTCCGTTCAAAGCGGTTCAATCGGCTCGGTGGGGCCGGGTCGATACCTACAAACCTCCAATGCTCCGGATGCTGCCGATATGGTCTACATTCGCGGGTAGAACTGTTCGCTCGCGGTCCGGGTCCGTGTCCACTGTTCAATCGCTGATCTCTGTATGGAGCTTGATTGACCGATCAAGTGGGTCGATAAACTTGTTGTACTTCTGATGCGAGCAAGATGCACGCAACCGATAAGTACCCGATCTGTTTTCCGTTGAGTCTGTGCCATTACTCTATATGTGTGGGCAAACATCCCAACTTGTTCAAATTGGCCTCACTCGTGAAGTGTCGACTTGCCCATAATGCCTTATACTCCATTTCTGGTCCTCATTGGCCTGGTTGCATCCGTCTTCGCTGCCGTACGTCCATCCATTTGTGTCTGGATTCACTCCAAACCACTCAGGCAGCCGTAGTTCAATGTCGGAGCGGGCGAAATCAACCCGGTGCCTGCTTCGAATGGTACAATTACTACTACAACCGACTGCAAATGCTGTAATGTATGTCTCCTGGACCAGTTGCATAGGTTATAAATCTACTACTGAGGAAACACAGGTCAGCGACGACCAGAGGTGCCTGGGACTGGTCAACGATTTTTCCTCCATCTTCTCGCGTGCCTATGAGGTTGTCCTTGAGAGCGACGAAACGGGAGACAATTTAAACAGCACTACATCACCCGCGAACAACAAGCAGTCCGACTCGACTCCCACTTCAAACCGTAAAAGCACCCGCCGTAGTACGGGGTCCTGCATCCCTGCTGTGCGTTTTCAACACCCATCATTTTTTCAGCGTCTGGGTTCTGACTAGAGGATTTTTGTTTGCTAGAACATCGGCAGGCTGTGCTTTTGAACTTACTCTTCCAAATCTCCTTCGAAATTTACACCGACTCAACGTCGAAGCGGGCGTACCCTTCCTTCCCTCTTCATCGGGCGGGGGGACGCTCCCACTTTTCGAGAAGCACGCTGCCTCCTCGTCTGACAAGCAAGGTTGAGTCTTGTCCACGCATTTGTGCAGAGGTACTTGATCCTCTTAAGTGAAAGATGACCTCACGGAGATATTGTCAGAGCTTTCGAAGTTGTCGAGGACGAGGACGGCGATAGCACCGAGTTTCCGCAGCCGGATTCGGATTCGATGGCGGCCCAGACGAATACAACTGGTGCTTAGGCAGTGAAATAGAGTCCTGGGAGAGCTACTGTTCATATGTGAGGATAATTCGTACTCAAAAAAGTATGGAATATTCTGAGACCCGCAATGAGCAAGGTATGTCCCCATTTGGATGGCCAGGTGAGCTCTGGCTAAAAATAACACGCGGCATCTCGCACATTCATGGCTCCAAGATTGTTCTGCCCAGAATCGTTGGCCGACGAGACAGTTATGCTGAAAAGTGGCTTCGCAACCACCTGGAACCTTACCGCGGATGCAGTCTGGATGCAATATATTTTCGTCAATTCACAGGCTCGAAATCTGTCGCAATCTACTGGTTTTCTGTTAATGGTGTTCCCCTGTTCTTTCCTCAAACTTGAAATATTTTTTGGTCATGAGGATTGAAATCGTTCAGCTGATCCAAATCTCCATACGGCGCGGGGCCCGACATGATATCCGGAGGTCGCAGCCAAACAAGGGAAATTGATTCCGGGTCCCTCTCACATCTACCCCGCACTATGGACGCCAACGCATCCTACCGCCGCATCTACACGTCCCCGCCCCCCGTAAAGCTTCCATACAAGCCAGAAGAGGCTCTAGAGGACCTTCCTGGTGTCAGCTATGCCCTAGACATGTTCCTCGCGAGCAAGATGCACGAGTCGGAGGACTATTGTAATGAGAGCGACAAGAAAAAGTGTGTGGCTTCAAACCCTATTTTCCTGTCCCGGTAGTCCTTTGTCCCCTTCCTAATGGCTAGGAAAGGGAACGACTGTACTTTGCGACGGGATATGGGCTCATTCAGTGCGTCAAGGGGCTGATGTCCTATGCGGACGAGGTACGTCGCTATGATGAGCAAATTATCTTGTATTAAACAAGGGGATCCAGGATCTTCTCGACGCGCTCGGGCACACGAAACAGGGTGTCCTAATCGCATCGCAGCACCGGAAAAAGACGCCATACTTCACTTCGCGTCTTGCAGGATACGTGTACGTGGTATTCTGTCACAGAATATGCACGATTTGACCTGCGGTCGCCTTCAGAGTGTCGAGTCTTAATACCACTGGAGTGGGCTTTGTCAAGACCATGACGGATATGGAACGCCACGCGGAATTGGTTTATGCAGAGAGCTTGTTTGAGAAGGTGCGTGGGCCGTATGATTATTCTTTCGGCCGGGCATTGTGGCGCCGGATAGCTTCCACCGTTGCCTACGCCCCCACACCACAGGAATTTCTGGTTCTGTTTTTGATAACCTCCTCCTTCCTCGGAGATGCTTGTTCCCGGGCCGCGTTCCATTATTGTTACTTTCTTATCCCGGGTTTTGTTTCTTGTTGCTTAATTTTTTTTTTTTGCTTCAGGCCCTTCTTGGAATCGTCTACTCTGGAGATTGGCTTGCATTCATCAAGGAGGCGTGAGTCTATTTTTTCAACATAACTTCAGAGTACACCTTTTTCATGTGGTCATGACCACTGTTGCATTGCGTTTTCTGTTTTTACATTTCTGCTTCAATTGACACTAACCTTGTGGCAGTCTCAACATGCGCACAATAATTACCATCTACCGCACGCTATACAAATACGTTTGTGCTGTTGACGCAGAGTATGCCGCAGAGCTCGCTGCTTCTACGCCTGCAGGCGCCACAAATGGTTCTGCACCGTTACATTCGCCAGAATCCCCCAAAATCGACGCCCACTTCCGCTCCGGTGTATACCTCGGCGCCGGAATGAGCACGCTCATTCTCTCACTACTCCCTGCGCGCCTACTCAATATCATCGAGCTCTTCGGATACGCCGCCGACCGCGCCGAAGCGCTCGAGATCCTGGGGCGCGCAGGTGGGTGGGGCAAGCCGTCCGCCGCGCACGGCTTCACCACGGACGACAAGCCCGACGCAGCCGCCGCAGCCGCTGACGCTCCACCAACGGTCTCGACCGAACAGGAGGGCGTGCGGCGCGCGATCTGCGACATGGCGCTACTCATCTTTCACCTCGTCCTCTCGAGCTTCACGTTCGACGGCGTGGACGTGCAGATGGCCGCGCGCATCGTGACGTGGAACCTCAAGCGCTACCCTGAAGGTGTGTGCGCCCCGCTGATAGATATTTGGATGCTTAAATGTGTGACGCAGGCGTGTTCTTCCTGTTCGGTGCCGGCCGGCTGTCGCTCGTGCGCTCGCAGCCCCAGCAGGCGATCGAATACTACACCAAGGCGATGGCGGCGCAGAAGCAGTATCGCAACCTGCACCACATCTCGTTCTGGGAGATGGCCATCGCGCGCCTCGCGCTCGCGGACGTGGACGGGAGCCTCGAGTGCTGGCGGGACCTCGAGAAGGAAGCGACGGTACGCTGTTCGGGTGCTATTCGATTCCACGCTTTTTTAAAACGAGCTATTTCCGGCAGTGGAGCAAGAGCATCTACTCGTACGGGATGGCGGTGTGCTTGCTCGAGAGCACGGAGGGGGACGACGCGGACCGGAAGGCGCGAGTGGAGGAAGCCCGCAAGCTCATGGAGCGCGTGCCCAGCCTCCGCCAGAAGATCGCCGGCAAGTCCATTCCGCTCGAGGTGCTTATTTTATTTTTATCCGGTTTTGTCGTCCAAAAAAACGCTGACGCCGTCGAACACACACAGAAATTCGTCGCCCGTAAGGCGCGCAAATTCCTTGCACAGGATGGGCGCCTCGCGCTCCCTGCGCTCGAGATCTCCTACGTTTTCCTGGCGATTGCGCACGCGCCGCGGCGCGTCGTCGAGAAGCACATGCTCCCATCAGTGCGCACGCTGCTCGCCACGCTTGCGGAGCCCGGCGCCGAGAAGGAACGGAAGGGCTACTGGGACGACTACTGCCTTGCGCGCTTCCTCGAGGGCGTGTGTCTGAGATATGTTGCCTTCCCTGTGCGTCTCTTTTTTTCCTTCCTTCTTCATGCCGTCGGCCCTGACACCTTTGATTTACACAGGATCCGGACGCAGTGCTCGACCCGGAGGAGGTTGTCAGCATGTCCCGCGACGAGGCGGCCGCGAGCTCCAAGGCCGCGTTTGAAGCCGTGTTTGAGAACGGGCCCAAGATCGAGTTGGATCACCATCTCGTGTATCATGCTCGTGCGTCCTTTTATCCTCCTTCATATCCGCTTGGTCGATGACCGTGTGGTGCAGATTATGAGCTGGGACGGCTGATCGCATGCTTGGGCGACGAGACGGAGGCAAAGAAGCATTTCGATCTCGTGCTCTCTGGTCAGTATCTATCCTTTTATCCGCCTGCGGATGTCTTACTTACACGCACGTAGGCAAGTATCTAGAGGTGGGCCCATCTGGGCGGAAGGTTGGTAAATACAGTATGGAGGTAACTATATCTTTCCATCTCCGCCTTTCCTGTGTCCAGCGCTCAATTTTTTTTCCCAGAACGCGCTCCATATGCGGACGCATGCGGCGGTGGAAGCGTTGCACCAGAAACGCCTGTAGATCATATACATACCCGTGCCGCTCGACGGTAACGTCGGAGTCGCCCTATACTTAACAACTATTTAATACCTTCTGCACGGACTGACGCCGAAAGATATGTATCGATTCAACTGGCTAGATATGTTGACCGCTCGTTCTGATTAGACGGTGAACTCGTCCTATCAATGCGTTTCTCTTTGAAGTGCTTCAGCAACAGGGACTTTGTGGAGAAAAACGTCGACAAAGATGTCAGTTCATTTCAGTGAGGGCTTGGAGCCGGAGAAGTATATGCCGCACGTAGTCGCGTTGGCAGGCGGTCGAACCGCTAGCGAATTGTGGTTCAGAACGACGGCTGCATTCTGTGAACTAGCGGTAGATACGGCCATGGCAAGGAGGATGCAGGTGAGGCATTTCACGTGTGAGGTGGTTGGATTTGGGGAGGCACTGGCTGACCACAGAGCGACGTCCGTTTTTATCGGCCGATTGAACAGTACGGTCGGGAGATAGACTACATCAGAACGTCTTCGTTGAGCATCTTTTTGGAGATGCCCGTCCATCACCGCTGCTTCGTTTCCGCTGTATCCTCGTGGAAGCTGGGCAACCCAAAGCCGGAATCGGCCTGCCGGAGCTGGGTAACTCGGACTAGGCGAGCCGCGGGTTTACATATTCCAGATCGCAACCGAGCAGCAATGGTTCATTCAGATGGGTTCAACCTCGGACAGCAACAACCGATAAAAGCAGACAACAAATGCTCCATCAGACAATTTTGCCCCACAAGATGAAAATAAACATGCGGAGCGGCGATTCTACTCAATGCGCGGCAGTCCTTCTAGCTGCTAAATCTGGAAATACCAAGAATGACACGGACCGACTCTAACTACCTACATCCAGCCCCATCCCGGTTTCATCTCCATTCCTACCGACATCGTTCGATGACATCAACGGTTTCTTCAATCAGCTAGAACAACGCCGAGGATGGTTGACTGCGGTCTCTGATCCCAAACTGACGCCAGTTCGCGGAAATGGATTACCGTTATGAAGCAAGTTGAGTCGAACACAAAATTCTGCCTTACTGCACTTGCGACTGTTGACTTTTTCGGTTCTCAACACGAACGTGATGAAAGAGCCGCGACGAACGCATCCGACGAGATAACGAACCGGTTTCTCCTCTGGCGCTAGACTGTTGCTCCCCTCAAGTGTCGGTTCAACATATAGTCTGTTTCCAGCCTGAGAGTTTATCGTCAATGTTCCATCATCTGTTCCAAAGGCAAATCGAACTGATGAGGCAGCACCGCAGATCCTCTAAAACGGCCGGATCTCCATGACTAGTGCACATACCGAATAGTTCTCGGCGGTACTGGCTTTTTTGATCCGCGTCCCTGGATTCTCTCAGTTTCGGTGACTGGTTGAAATGTTGGAACGGATCAGTGCATTGTCGTGGTAAGGCAGTTTATTCCTCTGCAAATGAATCACTCAGGTGAAACATGTCGAGCGAGCAACATCTCTGCGGGAACTCCATCGTATTCCGACGATCCAACGACGAGCTTGTGCCATCGAAGACACAAATCGCACCATGTTTGTGTGCCCGCTGAAAGCAGACTAGGTCACTGGGGGCCAAACTGGCGTATTGTCTTTGAGCTAGGCGAAGTGACGCTCTTCAGACAGTCCAGCTCCCTCCAGGGTCGACTACACCACTCCAACGTCCTTCATAGCTCAACTTTCTTCCTAAAAATACATCTTTCCCACACTCGCTTTTAACATGAGATTTATCACATTTCTATCTACCGCACTTGCGACTCTGGTTGCGGTCAACGCCATGAGCGTCGACACCCAGATAGGGATACTTCGATATGCCGTATAGCTTTAACTCCGCTCATTGAGTCTGCTTCAGAGCCACAGGGATGGTGTCAGTAACGGAATGGGCAAAGGAACTGGCCAGGTATGAAGTCTCTCCACGGGAGAGCTTTATTGAACTAGCCCGCTCTTCTGTAGGAGCTCAAGACCAACGTCAATGTCAAGTCCGAGCTGAACGATGTATGTAGTGTTTTGCATTCACCACCGTCTTTCCACTCAACCGCCTCACCCAGAATCGAAGGAGTCGGGTCACTGGCGAAATGAACCTCGGTCGACATGGCCTTAATGTGGTATGCCTGAATCGTCATAAGGTGCCATCCCCTGGGCTGATAAAATAAAGGATGCGATCGTCACATCTCTTTTTCAAACACTATCGAACATGAAAAATCTCCTGAAAACGCTTGGAAAGGATCCCGTTGGGGGTGCCCCGAGCCTTGTACAGAGCTTTGAAGATCTTGTGGCGGGTCACCTGAAGCCCGTAGTGGCCGTGGTGTCTAGCCTCGCGGGTTCCAATCAGTCTCTTCTGAACAGACGCTACAACAATTCTCACTCGTACCTCGTGTGTTGTAGGTTCCAATCTCTCACCGGTGGCCCAGAGGTCAACGAATTCTATATCCACCGCTGCTAATGCAGGCCAAGATTTGGCTGCCAACGGTACCACGGCCCAGGGCGCAGGGGTAGTAGGTCTTCAGAATGTGGGCTTGCCGTGGCAGTCATGCTTACTCCGGATAGAGTCATGCGGGTGTCCGGGCTGCTTCGCAATGTCAGCCTCCCCACAATAGCTACTCACTTCTGTCTCATATAAAGCTCAATACCCCTTTTCGTTTTTGACCCAGACCTTTGATGACATTTGGATACCACCTTGTTCGTTCGTATAATTACTCGTTTGCAATCAGATGTTGCAGGATCTAGCTCGTTATTCGTGTTATTTCACAGGCCAGAAACCAGGTATAGTTGGCGACGTTGACCTTGGAATAGTGGGCAATATGTCCCCGGGCCCTGATTTCGGAGGAGTTGGTTTCGCAGCCTGTGGTTGATTTTTTTCTCCTCGACCCGTCGATGGGGCGCCGTCACAATCAAATATAGGAAAAGTAGACGGATGAGGGAACTCCTGAAGGTGACTTGAAGATTAGAGAGAAGTTTTGTGAAGCAGATGTAAACACGAGGTAAAAAGGCGGTACGCCCATTTCGTGACAGCTGTCTGGCGGTTCCCAGTCAACCTTAGGCAGAGGAAAAGACTATTTGTACTTCTTCTCGCAAGATTGAACCTTTTCGTCAACTCGAAAAGGTGGAGCCGGTTGGCTGGTATACGTTAATCCGCCTTGTCTCAGATTAATGAATTGAACTTGTCAGGTCTTGTAACTACGATCAAACGCTTTGACATATCCTCGGCACATATTACCCCTGTCTTCAATGCTAGGCAACAGAGAATTCTTGGAATTTTCATTCCCAATTTTTGGGCCTTCAAGTGGACTTCCCGTAAGATAAATTTATGCTGGAGGAATATTTCGGAGGGATGCCGAGACAGCTGTCGGGACCCCATCACTTCGGACATCCCAAAACGGACACATTTTACTCTCCATCACTCGAATAGAATAAGATCCTGAAGGGGGGTCGCTGCCCCCCTTCCAGAATTTTGGATGATAGAATAAAACCTTTTCGGACGACATTGATTGATCGTCACTTCCGGCACTTCGGCTGACGTCTGGACATACTCTCAATCAATTCTCAATGTCCTCCCAACGCATGGAACAGGACACCGACTACTGACTCTTTGTCTTTTCGCCTCGGACTGCCGTTGACCTCGGCATATCGTGTCGCATCTCCTCGGCATGTCCAGATCATTGGAGAACAGGAAAGGGGCATACATGTTTGAATCACCACGTTAAATTATAATCTTTTGTTTGCGGGAAACATAGCGACTTGAATATCGCTCGAGTTGATCGCATCACTGGCACCCTCAAACAAGCTCGGAAATTCGGCAGGAATAGATTTACCTTACGGGAAGTCACCCAGTTCCGTGACCCCCCGTAATACATCCTCCTCCTCCAAAAGTTTCACATATTGCAAATTCCCATCCCGAATAGGGACACGTTGCGAGCCTTGCGCCTAGCAAATTAATTGTGACGTACCATCCGTCAAGCAGTTGATGGCGGGCTCGCCATATAAGTACCCCCTCATTTTTTTCTGCCCTCCCCCCTGTCTAAGTCCAACGACATGCTCGGCCTCTTCGTCCTTATCCTCACGGCAGAAGTTGGTGAGCACACCTCTACATACCCAGATGGCTTCATCTTTACATTTTGAACCAGCGGTCGCGAGAACCATCCCTATTATGAACCTTGTTACGCGCCAAACGATAACACCGACCGATGGCTGTGTCTCTGCCTGCGCTCCCCTGGGCGACGCAACACTGGTAATTCTCCCTCTGAACGGCCGAGAATATTGCCTCACTTGCCTTCCTTCCAACCAGGATTCCGACGGTACCCCCGCCTCGGGTTGCACATCCGCAATCGTGAAAGACTATGCTGAATGCTACGACTGCATGGTTGCGGAGGGAGTGGTTACCCAGTCCATCGCGCAGGAAACGGTCGATGGTACGCCTCATTCCAACTCTTTGAATGCTTGTGGACCAACATACCCCAGGGATCGTCTCTGACTGCACGGACGCTGGGTTCCCAGTCAACGGTGCGACGGTCTCGGGCGGTTCGGGCGGTGGTAGCACTGGAACGGGTACAGGTAGTGGCACAGGAACTAGTGTGGGGGGTGAGGTCGGCGGAACGGGCACTGCGAGCACCGCGAAGTCTACGGCGACCGCCGCTGGCTCTTCGGGCAGTTCTTCTAGCTCCTCAGGCAGTTCTTCTGGCTCCTCAGGCAGTTCCTCTAGCTCATCAGACAGCAATTCGGGATCGTCGAGCAGCGGCAGCGGAAATGGGATTGGGAGTGGAAGTGGCTTCAAATCGAACGGCGGTTTACGCATCAGTGCCGAATACCTCACTCTACCGTTCATATCCCTCCTCTCCACTCTCTTCATAATGCGGAATTTGTGACAGATTATATTTTTTTGGTTGATGAATTCACTGTCTTGAAACAATCTCTCTCGTGCAGCGGAGTTAAGTCGTTTCACCCTTTCATGTCGCCACAAAATGCAAGGTCGAATTGAGAAAATTCGTCAATCACGTACGCAACACAAAGTTATAAATTGGGCATTTCCTAACCGGGCGCTCAAGATGCGCCATAGAGGACTGGGGCAACAATTTATCACTCTGCCCGCCTTACCCTCATAGGCACATGGGCACCCAGCTGCCCAGCGACCTTTGGCCTCGGGATGAGTCCACGGTGCCTTATGATTTCTGTCTCGGGTCCGCCAGGAAATTCGAAGGTAAAGTTCCTGACCAACACCGACAACGCTGCCTGCCAGCGGAGACACGTTTAATCGTTAATCCTCCCATACGGAACATCACGCACCTTAAACTCCGCTGCAACGATAGTTAGTGACAACGAGGAGCGCGGGAGGATAAACGCGCACCCAACGCAAACGATTTCCCAAGGCACGTCCTCGGGCCCTCCAGGAACGTAAGCAGGTGGCGGTGGCCCTGAATCTCCTTCGCCCGTAGAGGATCGTCGCCAAGCGTCAACCATCGCTCGGGCTCGAAGTCCTTCGCGTTGGCGCCCCAGAACACCTCGGATCTGTTGATGTACCGGATTGGAACAGCGACGATGGACCCTTTGGGGACGAAGATGCGGTCGACGACGTTGCCGGACGCGATGGTGATGGTTTCCCCGAGCGGGACTACATCGTCGACCATGGCCTGATCATGAGAGTTGTCAAGGCGCTAATGCACCCGGGGTAGGGAGTCCATCATACCTCGCGCATGGTTTCGGTCACGGGGGGATGCATCCGCAGGATCTCGAGGACGACGGAGTCCAGATATGGGAGGCCTGAGACCAGTTCGTCCCACGTCGGGTCTGCGCGTCCGAATTTGATGAGTTCTTCGCGTAACTTGGCTTGTTTTTCGGGCCGCTTTGCCAGCTCGATCATGGCCCACTGAAAATGCTCAATGCTTTGGGGTCGTATACGGTTCGAGACTACGTACAGTGAGGCTAACTGTCGTTTTAGCCCATCAGCTTCGTCGCGGGCAAGGAAAGAAATTACTCTACCAGACGTCGTTTCATAGCCTGTAAGTATTATTTATTTAGCAGGGGTTGGCTTTCCGGAATTAAAGAAAGCCCCACCGGCTACGAGCAGCACATTCTAGTTGCTATACGTCAGAGAAGGCGCGATTGTCATAAAGAACCAATGATATACCATCTAACAGCGTCAGTACTTGATGTCCCAGACGAATAAAAACGCGTACTTGAGCCATGACTTCAGTTTGGTTCATATGGAGCTCGGCGTCCTCTTCCTCTGATTTGACTAGAGAACCTTTAGTTTGGGCCTGAATTTCACTGGCATTCGCTCCTTACGCAGTAAACCGATGATAGATTTGTCAGTGGCCTCATCCGAAATATTGTTCTTCTTTTCGCGCCGTGTTTTTTCGAGGAGATCTCTTGCAATGACGGCCATTTCGCGACGAAGCCTTGAGATGATGCGGTTTCTCTTGACTGGAAGATGTACCAGGAAGGGAAGTTGGGTTCCAAGAATGAAGAGAAGGATGGAGAGCAGACTTTGCCCCTCGAACGAGAGCGACTCGAAGGCCGCGGCGACCTGCGAGTACTCTCCGTCCAGAGTACGGAAGTCGTGCGAGAAGCCGGCGATTCCGATGCTATCTAGTCTAGAAAAAAGTTGGCCAAAAATTCGACGCACCAGGGGAAAGCTCACGCGACTAGGTTCATCCTGGAACCAAAATGAGGAGCGAGCGCATCACGGAGATATAGACTTACCAGTGCTCAACGTCGATTATCGCGCCGTCCGATGCATTGTCAATGATGGTGTCCCAAGACGCCTTGAGCTAAAGGAAATGCCGTTAAATTGTGCGAGATAGCATGATAAACATAAATCTCCACCTTGTAGGTCGAGTCGTAGAAGACAGCGGTTAATCTGCGTATTGCGGCATTGCTGAACGCCGGTGTCAAGGCTTTGCGCTGCCTGTCAGATGAAACGTTGATCAGACCGCCCGTCTTTCGGCGCTACCGCGACCTACCTCTTGTGGCTTTCTCCCTCGGCCCACAGTAAACCGCGGCCGAACTGGAAGGGAAGAAGAAATGAGCTATGAATGGGCATGAGGAAGATTTCGATACCAAGTTTCCTATTATCGCTCTGCCTAGCTTGGACTTGATGTAGATGGATCTCTCCATGCTATAAAAATGGTTGACGGCTTTAGGATCGCACAGAATGATTTTTCGCTCTCCGAAAGCCGTAGGGATCTGGAAGATAGGCCCGTATTTCGCTGCCCATTCTTGGAATATTAGGCTCACGTCGGTCGACTTCGCCATCCGTCGACTGACGCCAAAAATAAAGCTGTCGCTGGGCGGGCCATTGAGCTTCGTTCCTCGTGTCGTGGTCCTACGTGAAAGGCTAAGGCCAATCTTTGCCACCATCCAGAGACCAGCAACAAAGATACAGATGTCGAGGACACCCAATTGGTGGACGGGCGTCATGGTAAAGAACAAGGTGCGTTTCGTGTGACGGATCACTCACTTCTGCCCTGATTTGGCTTGATGGTTATCCTGCTGCGGCAGCTGCGGTCACAGTCTCTTGCAGAGACATCGACAGCATGGTTGAACGAAATAGGATGGGCAACCTAGGGAAAAGAAAAGAGAGAAAAGGAAGACGGATCGGGCCGAATCCGAAAGGCCGAGCCCATCATTTTATCGGATGATAGACCCGAATCCTCGTTCCCCTCTACTACAACCACATCATGGGAAGGCCCTCCGTATTTGCTTGAGATCTTGACCTCTAGATGCAATTCGTTATTGGGCACGGCGCGGAATTGAACATTCCTTCGGAATCCCGGGCTTGTCTCAACTGCTCTGACAGACCGACTCTCGAGATCCACGGATACTTGCTCGGTGTTCTCCTCCCGCTCTCTTCTGGCGGCTTCTGGCAGTGGCGCTCATAAACCAGGGGTCGCATGATCATCGTTCTCCACCGGCTTGATAGAGCAAGCGGGCGCTTGAGCTGGTACTCGTAGTCTGGCGCTGGGTTTTTCTTTTCGTGCATACTTAGCAACCTCATCTTTGAACGTGGCTGGTCCGAGTCGAGTCCCTACGGGAGCAAAATGATACCAAATGGTACGGGAGATTTGAATACTTTTTTAACTGTCAACTTGGGGCTTATTTGGAGTTTTACTGTCTTTAGCAATTCAGGATTTGGAAACGAGCCTAACTGTCATGAACTCTCTGCCATGGCTCGAGATGATAGCCAAGGTTCGAGCGGCGTCTCTTTTAAATTGAAATCACAAATAAAATCTACTTTTTTCCAGTCGGCATGAACTTGTAACTTACGATGTACAGCTGCCTCTTCCCAATTTTCACCCTACGCAAGAAATATCCTAACTTGTCTGAGATAACGATGCCGTGCGTGGATTCTACACGATAGCGCCGAATATGCGACATGCGGCCGCTTCAACGCGTTTAATTTTACTTTAACCCTACCTTGTCTGCAAGATAGATATCTACGCCCTCAGATCCGGATGCATTGATTTGGATGTGGTCTTATTACAGGTCGGATCATCGGTTGCGATGATGCTTTGCTCAGTTCTTATTATGCATCGGCAGGTACCTCCGAAGCCCCGTATCACTAGACACAGCAGCATGATGCTATTCTCCTCCAGATGGAATTCTTATCTGTGTAGGAAAATTATCGCCGCACTCTGATATTAGGCATACCGTCTATTGAAAAAACGACAAGATCAGGATTGCCTTCAGCAGCTCGCTATTTATTTGCCGCGGCGATGGGCATAGACGGAATCAGAATCAGAATAATCAAGTCCCCGGTCGGAGTACAGTTCCGTCTCAGACTCTCGGGCTGCATGTGTCCCAGGGCTCGGGTCAACGTACCGCGCGGGTATCATGATTGTTCACATGAGTCACTCTATCTTCTTGTTCATCTTCACTGATTTAATGTAGATGCAATTCAATTATCAATGGATAATCAAATGGATCAGGGGGTATAACGGGAGCAGTGGTTGAGAGCAGGCACTCTCACGAGGCCGTCGGGTAGGATACTGCCAACCCTACTATATGTCATATCCACATTGATCCTGCTCTTCTTTCAGATGCTGCTTCGTGAGACGTCTTTGTCCTCACATTATGTTGCAACGGGAATCAGAGAGACACGAGAGTGTGCCTGTTGCTCAAGGATGGCCGATATAGACACCAATTTGGAGAGAGGCGCTAACTAATCCCGTCATCGCGTCAAGATTTGCTCAGTACCTCCATCGTGAGAGGATCATCTATTATTTCACGAGCACAGCCGTACTCGTATGAAATCATTCTCGCACGTACGGCCAAACTGAGATTAGGTCTCTTCTGCTTAATCACGGCAGTCGTAATAATGTTCCAGTTCCAACTATGTACTTCGTCTGGTCATCCCGCAAAACCCGCTCTCCCCAATCAACTTCAGAATAAAACGGGCAATCTGAGAAGCTCGGTGTGCTCCCGCAAATCGCAAGTGTATAATCCTGGAATAGGAGGTTACCATTTTAGACGCCTCAGCGCCTGAAGCTTACAAAAATGACCCACAGAGAGCAATCGTATTCAAACCTTCTTAACCGCCGACTTTACAACCTCCACTGCAGACTGTTCTGCGTTTCCACGCAAAGCAATGATCTGCTCCCGGGCAGCGGTGATTATCAATATCACCTCTGTGCTGAGCATCTTGAGTTCCTCGACAGTCAACGGCGCTTCGCGGATACAGACGCTGATATATGCCTCCGTTGCCTGGTCACGGGAAAGATCTTCCCTTTCGCAGAGCATGATCCTCTCAAGAGGATCCAGATCGGCCTTCAACAAATTGCGGAGTGCAATCTTCTTAATATTCTCCATCTCCCAGCGGTCGGCGAGTCTCAGGATGGCACGCCAAGTCGTCTTGGGGGCGTCGTAAGTCGTGACTGCGCTGCAAGGTCGGGCCGGAATATGAGAACAAAAGACGGTGCATGCAAGATCGCCCACATACGGATTATAATATAGCCAGAGAAGGTGCTCGAAGTCCTTGCTGCTTACGCCATCGAGATGGAAAATTGGTTCCGGGCCGTTCGGAGAGATTTCGAGAGGCATCATGTCCCGAAGCACCGGCGAATCTCGGTGCAGGAAATATTCGTGCACTCGAAATAGAACATTCTCTGCCTGTAAACATCCTCAGGGCGCGCGGGCAATGCAAAGGGTCGCGGACGGACCTCGAAAATGAGCATACCATGATCGCGCAGCCAGTAGTGCGTGCTCTGGGAGCAGGGTTTAGGCTCGGGATTCATGGGGCTATTTGCTGGGGTCCGAGAGGAATTTGGGCGGGCTCCAGAGGATTAGGAGCTCCCCGCGGCGACTTAAGAACCTCAGACCTCGATCATAGGTGGCGCCAGCATCTACAGGATGGGATGGGCGTTGCTCCATGATCAGCTATGATCATCATGCTGGGTAGGGAACCCTACACGATAACGGAAGTTGCCTTCTGGAAGGAGGAAGAGGGAAGAGATATCCATCTAGCTGGGGGCAGTCCGGTGCCACCAGCAAGTCCCCAGGCTGATGAGAACATTGATGTGTCGCCAACGTCTAGGATGAGTCGTGCTACTTGGACATCAGCACTCTTCACGTAGCTGCAGTATCAAACTTACATCTGCGAGGTTCGATTTACCTGGGAGAGGCCATGTGTGAACCTGGCAAGCGCATACCACGTCAAGGTTTGGGCCGGATATATGCACAAGAGCGGAGATGGAAGCCGAGCGTAAAAGGAGAATCTTGCGTCCATCGTGTCCGGGAAATGGGTCATAAGATGGGACCAGAGCATCGCAACAATCAATTTTGGGACTGTGATGTTCAGCCGAGACTCTGATTTTTTTTTTGAAACCCAGATAGCCCCAATCCACACCCGGGTATAACGAAAGGTGACGCTAAATTTGCACCAAATTAAATCTGGGGCTCTTGCGCGAGGAGACGATCAGACGGAATCCAGCAAGAGTTTGAATTCCACGACTGATTTGTCTACTAGAGAATGCTGAGACAGGCTGGAGTCGAAGCATTGTACAACGTGGCACTGCCAGCTGCCACCTTGAAAAATTGACCATGCTGCGAACAACGAGTGTCAGCAAACAGGAGGCCACAGGGATGGTGCATAAAGGACGAGATTAATGTTTCCAGGAGCAGAGGATGATGCTGAGAGCGTCAAGAGCGAAGATTCATTCGGCGAATCGGACCGAAAACGATCAAATGATCTCCGAGGGCTATGCTTCATATCTTGGAAGTGAACGACGATGTCGTCCAAAGGCGGGCAGCCTCCCGCCGGGTAAAGGACTTCGGCAAGAAGCGCAAGGACTGAATACCCCATACATTAGCCGCCCTCTCCGCGATTTCTGACGTTGACATGCTGCCCTCCCACCTTACATAAACCGACTGCGATCCTGACGCATATCCTGGCTCTTCGCGGGACAGAATGCTGTCGTGCGCCGCCACCGGGAATCAGCCCCTTGCTCTATCGTATCTCCTTCAGCTACTGTAGTATTACGTTCAATTCGTCAGTCACGCGTCACGCTCATTTTCTCTGAGGGCGGCAATAATTTTTTCTCAATTTGTCGGTTTTTCTTTGATTTTTAAAAGTATCAAAAAACCTGCGGCGGTGACGAATTGAACGTAATACTACAGTATTACCCTCGAAGGAAGACCCGCTCCTGTCGCTCTCCTGCGCGCAGTATATTGAGCGCTACAAACCCCTCATCGCCGCTCATCCACATGCACTCGCCTTCGGACTCGGTCACACAGGAGACGTGTTCAGCGCTGCAGTGTTCTGTGGCGACCTTGAGTTTATGCGCTACACGGTAAACGAAGGTTCTTGGAACATCGACCTGAACATGAGCGAGGTTTTCCACCGCCCAGTCCTCGAGTGGACTGCCGAATACGGTCAAACTGCTGTCCTGCGGTGTTTTTTAGCCGAGTGCGCACCCGGCCGATTACTAGTAGACGGGACGGATGCGATACGGGCCGCAATCAGAGGCAGGAATATGGACAACCTGCGGTGTCTGCTGGAGTACGCGCGAGAGGGGACGAAAGCGGTCGTAGACGGATAGCCGTTGAAACAGGATGAGTATCCGTGGGAACTGGAAGGCCGACAGAAGGCGGGTTGGGACGTTCTGAATCTGCACTATGCCGCGGCCGTCAGCAATGGGGAGGCGGTCCGCATCTTGTTAGATGCTGGAGCTGACCCGGAGCTGCAGGATGGACGGGGAAGAACGGCCGACGTCGGAAAATCGACCGCACCCAAGTTCCGCGAAGGAGCCAAGTCTGGGGTTCATAAATCTTCGCTGTGTTTATCAAGTAGCGTGCGCAGCTCTATAACCGGTTTTTAGCAGCCGGTGAAATTAAGCCTGTCGTTCCAGGGTAGCCTCACGTAAATACCACGGAACAATGTCAACCGTCCCGAGGAGCTACACAAGTTAGTACATCTCCGCTCCGAAGTGAACACAGGTGTTGTTTGGGAAACCATTTGCAGGAACATTGAAAACTGAATAGTACCCATCATTACACAGAAACTGCTACTTGTGCCATATGCAGGTAGTTAATTTTATAATGTAACCATGAAGCAAGTCACCGAACATCTAGTCAGAAGATTCAACGAAAGTTAGCGTCCTGTGTATGCAAATCCATTGGCAAGTGAAAATGATAACTGGCGGGGTTTGAATAGGTTCCACCGGGTCTGACATTGGACTAGGAAAGAGTATTAGAAAATAGCCTCTGAACAAGGCCAGAATATCTACCTTTACTTTGCGTTTGCAACGGTTCAGGCACGCGATATGAACTCGCTTGCGCGGCTGAGCGGGTTGTTGAGACATTGTGAGTATGGCTTCAATCTGTTGAACCTGACTTTGCTTTATAGCGCGTTCCCGTCCCTTGCAGAGACTACCATACTCAATTGCGGTGAGCCTCAGCCCCGTTCATAGCATCATTTGCGGGTTGGGATTGGCAGAACGGGGCGCACCCAAAGAAGAGGTCGTCGGGCTGATTCAGAGCCTTCGGGACGGTGCGTCGACCAATAGCTTGGTTACGCCGTGGCGCTCTTCGCAGCGAAATGACTCTTGCACCCCGAAAGGAACTCGTCAGTTGTAAATTCTCCGTCATGTCAACATATTGGGTTCCGCAAAGGACCCGACACGGATAAATCATTCCCCGGAAGGTCGCGTGAATTGGTTGGCTGTCTGCGATAGCGGATAGTCGTGTGTCCTGTTTTTCGATGAACCGAAACCCGAGGGTCAGGTTCCAAGGCAAACTTACTAAGGTAGCAGCGCCTGAAACTTGTCTGGTCTTAGGCGAATGCATCGGTGAAACGTATCGCAGGCTTATTCATAACAAGATGACATTCTCACATGAGGCTCCTTGTCAACTATGAAAAGCGATCAACAGAGGACGCCATTGGACAGGTAAATAAAGTAGCACTTAATTTGACACTGGTGAGCTCACGACTGCCCTTTACAGTCCAATTGATCGGGACGGTATCGATCTCCGTTTGCTCCAACACAGAACAGCAGCTCCGAGTCGTAGATCCCTCCGTGTTAGATGAGCAAGTCCGGTACGCTGGGAAGGAGTCTGTGTCTGTACAGGTAACGCCGAGGATGGACGAGATGATGGAAACGATTGCTGTTTCGCAGAATGTCACAGATTTAGAACGACGGGAAGATGCGCCACCTGGAAAAGTTTCGTCCTCGAAACGAGCGTCTGAGTGGGGGATTGTTCGGAAGGTGGCAGTGGTAATATCCCGACATATCTGTCAACTCCCAGACTGAAGGAAAAGTCATGACCGTAGCGGGTTGATCTACGAAGAAATGGGAAGCATACCGAGTAGCGAGTGGCGAAAATGAAATACATCCATTCCCCTTCCAGTCAGGTGGCAATCGAAAGGGCCATGCGTTTATATCAACCGCTCGCGTACGTGCGACGCGTACCTTGACGCTGATGCTCTGAGCGAAAACCGGAACTGAGTAACTTCTGAGGTTTAGATCGGAAGATGGTGAACCTGCCTTGAGTTTAGTTAGCTTTAGAACTGAGCGAACTTTTCCAAATTTCCACAGAGAATGATTTGTCTGGTCGCTCATAATACGAAGCCCCCCAAAATTTTTGGACGATTCACGGTTGCAATTGGACAGGACTGTCTGACTCCGAATTTACGACAGTCAAAATCAAGTTCAAAATCCAGAAAGGCAAGAAGACTTACTTCCTATGTTTGACACCATGACCGAGCGACAAAGTCCCCATATTTCGTTTGCTCGCGTCCGGCCTTTGCAATCTCGCTGATCGTCCTTTCTTCAAGTACCTGGGGTATCCCCTGCGTCGCTGGCGTTGTCGCGCGATACCTTATATGGCTCTTCACCTCTAAATGTTTTGTGAAAGATCGGTTTCTATTTGCTTTCGGATCAGTAGTTCCAATCGGCCTGTTCTACACGTTCTCGTCATGTTCGCATACCAGTGCCACCACATCGTCGAGAATATGGGGCACGTCTTCCGCGTATTCATGCCTATGGTCCTGTACTTTGTCATAATGTGGAGCGGCGCATTTGCCTTGATATACTGGCTTGGACGGCGCAACAACAGCAGGAACCCGAAGGACTTTACGAGACGGCCATGGCCGTGGTGCAGGCGTTTACGGCGGTCAGCAATAACTTTGTGAGGATCTAGACGGGTGCTTATGCGGCGTGAAATTACCCACTCATTAACACAGGAGTTTGCAATAGCCGTTGCAATCGCGACGTATGGGGTAGGATCTCGAGCGCAAAGCAAAGGACGGGGTGTGAAGGTTAGAACTACAGCATTCCAAGTCACAGAGTCAGTCTATAACCTCGAGAAGAGGGACCACTTTAGGACAATAACCACAGATTCAGGCGGAGCGGTGTGGAGAGTCTGAAGGAGCAGCAAAATATGAACTAGATAGCAGCTCGCATATATTGGTCGTGCAGAAAAGAGGGTTGACACCTATATACCCGCATCGCATCTCTCAACTGATGTGGAGCGAATCTGGGAGATCGTCGCAATTCCCTTGCCGCGATTTTGAGCCTCGTCATCCTCGTCCTCGAAAGCCCCTCGCAGATGATATAACCCTCGCAACACGGCGATTCTGGTCGTATTGGCGCGCAGTGATATCAGTAGATGTGATTAAATTTCTCCACGAAATTGTACATCATCAAAATTAAATTCTTATACAATTTGCTATGAACTTCCCAGCTATCCGCAAAGGGATTGCCTACCACCACCCAGTTTAATCTTAGACGAGCCATCCCAAAAATTAAATCTTGGGATTAAATCTAATTAAAGTGGATCGAAAAAGTGCGCCCCGGAGTGGATTGAACAAGAGACAATGTGATGCCGATTACACAATCGCACAAGGAGACTGAGTAATTACCACTAAGGCAACAAGCCATGTTTATTACCCGTTTCATCATCATATTAATCTGGGTAATGCCAGGCAAACGAAACCCACAAAAGGTAAGGGTGATTTAATCTTCCGAAAAAAGTCGAACATATAGAGGTTGTGAATCTGAGTAGGAATTAGATCCGAGACACTTGAATAAACAACACTCAGGAAAGGCAAGTGTGATTTAATTTCTGAAGATTTAATCTTCGAGAAAAAAATCATCTGAAGTCCCTGAATTTTGCATTTTTGAGGCTCTTTCAGCTCTTCACAACATGAAACGGACTTAGATATAGATACTTCCTTTTGCCTATCCAGAGTGTTTGATATAGTCACAAATATGGAGCAGCGTGATATAGGTTGCTTGGTATAGTGGTTACATCTTGCAGCTATCCGTTCTCCTTCCTCCCATGAGGTTCTGTGTTCAAATCCCCTTCTTGGAGTTTCTTTTGCCACTTATACCAAGAAAATTTAATCTTGTTCACGAAATTAATCTTATAGTAAAATTAAATCTGGGTGGTGGTGGGTGGATAGCTGCGAAGTTCATAGCAAATCGTATAAAAATTTAATTTCGATGATGCACGATTTCGTGGCAAAATTTAATCACAGCTGCTGCAACCGTTGTGGCGCGGGGAGAGTCTAGACGACACTTTCTTGGTCATTGGGAGTGTGATTCGGATGCAAATGTGCCGTCGCAGCACCATAAAGTGACTCGGAAGGGGGCATAAGATTTTGGCGTCGCCTGCAGTCCGTCGCTCCCAGGCGTAGACTCAAATCTTAGCCGCACGTTTTCCTCTTCCGCAGTTTTGCACAGCGTCTCGAGGTCCGCGACTTATTGGCTTTTTCGTGCGCGATAGTCCGACTGGAGGGCAAGCACCCACGTTGAAGGGATGATAATGTCTTTTTTCTGGTCACTGTTGGCTGGATAAGCCTGAGGATGCTTCGGCCGAACTGCCAAACGGGGCCGAATCGTGGAAGTCATCTGAACTTTGATTCCGGGCTTTCCCGTCATGTTACCTCGTCTACCAGCCGTGGAGAATGGCCTGATTGCGAAAGAATTCCCCCACACAAGATAGACCTCCGCTTCGCTCCGGCAATTGTTGTCCCCTCACCATGCATTATAAACTGTTCGCTGAAGGATCATCACTGACGATCCGCTTACAGAATTTGGCAAAGTCGAAATGGCCTTGATTAAAGCCACGGACTCGATGAAATGCATATCAAGTTGATCTACGTCATAATAAAAAAAGACTATCATACGGAAGCGGGCACAAAAACTGCTCTGCGAAATTACTATTGACAGAACTCAGAGGATAGAGCCGCATTTACGGAAATCGTTGTCATTTTGCGCAGGAAAACTAACCGACGTAAGTGAATTTACGGCGTCTTTGCATCGGTTTGGCGCCTTGAAGTTGTAGCCTGTGATAAATAAGAAAATATGAACGCCTCAGGGATCTTTCCAGGTATGTTCTATAACCTTTCAATCTGACATCATGCCGATGAACTGAAACTCAGAATTACATCGCTATGCGAATACAAGTCGTCTAAACCAGTAATTGCAGCCATATGACCAGAGCGGCGTTTAGAGGTTCAATCTCCACGCCACACAAGTCTTGGGGCTGTCCTATAAACTACTCTCATGCCGGCTCGGCTGACAACCTATATAATGTCTAGTAAACAACCTGATCGACTCCCAGGCTATCTGTACACGCCACCCCATGCCTCCATCCGCACGCAAGGACCGTTTCTACGTTATAATCATCCATAAGGTGCCCCAGCACCTGTCGAAGAAAGAGTTCGAGGACAAGGTCGAGGCTATCGTTGATGCTGCGGTGCTAGTTCCTTTGGTGCAGAAGAACCTGCTCAAAGTCGAGATGGTGCGTAGCTTCGGTGTCTATGCCAGAGTCCATGTCTTTTTCTGGAGAACAGATATTTCAAACTGGCAAGTTGGACGACCACGTTGAAGCATTTGGCTTCCCGCCCCGGGAGAATGCTGTATTGCTTGCCCTGCAGAGCGAGGTGCGCCGGTACCATGACTGCACGCCGCGTATGGACAACTTTTTTTTTTTTTTTTTTTTGCGTTACAGACTGCAGATCAATTCTCGGCGGTATGCCATCCAATGCCTTGCGATGTGATTCGGTCATTTGATTTCCGCTCTCTCTGTTGGCCAGGTATTAAAAGACCCAGAGGTCCTGGAAGTATTCAAGAAGGGCAAAGAATTCGGCCTCCACAACGGAAGCTTCGGCCTTGCAGCAGATGTCGTTCCAAAAATCGATAACCCCACTCCGCGCGACCGTATTCACCTCATTTGCGTGTACAAAGCATCTCCCAATGTGTCCCCCGATCACGACCAAAAATTTGACGCCATGCTTGATAATTTTGTCGCTCTTCCAGGCCTGCAGAAGAATGTGGTGAATTTTGAAATGGTGCGTCGGCTGTTCGTGACTTGCGCTAACGGTCCTAACTCGCGGCCTACTAGTGGCGCAACAATAAATCCCTGGATGACCACATTCGTGCGTTCGGCTATTCTGCGGCTGGTTCTACCTTTGTCCAACGCGCTGACATTGCGGTGCGACCGTTTCCTTTCTGCCAAACGAAACTCTAATCAAGGGTGCAAATTGATCTTAAATCCTCACAGAACTGGGATGACGCGCTTGAGGTATTGACATCGATCGGCTGGCTGGTTTTATCAGTCTGAGCAGTGTTTGCAGTTTATGAAGGACGTGGAAGCCCAAAGGTTTATGTTGAACGCCGGACAGGATTTCGCCTTCAAGACCAACGGCTACCTCTTTACTGCGGACGTCGTGACGAAGATGGACAAGGCGTAAACTGCGGCGCATTATAATAGTCTTCACGTGAAAGTTTTGTACATGTATCAACATCATTCTGTCCGTGTGATCGATATTTTCGAACAAGACAGTTGCGGCGGAGATTGACTACCAACGACCACCGAGATGGTCTCTTGAGACAGGATTGTGCTTGGCTCATGAATGGGTGATATCATATTCAATCACTACCAACATGGATGACACGAGGATAGAGGCTGTAGCCCTCAAGCATGGTGAACTCCCAAATGAGGATGAGCTTGCGATCGCGACTCTTGGACCGCCGCAATACCGTCTGCGCAGCAAGTATAAGATGCACGGCGGACGTATCTTCATCGTCGGCTCTATGTGCAAGGGACAGCTCGGACAAATTTCTGAACAAGCTGAACAGTGGCAGAAGATCCTAAACTCGATAAGAAACGAGGAGTCGGAAGAAGCGGCCCACATACCAGATCTATAGGACCTGAAGTAGATATTCGGCGCAATCGGGGGAATTTTTCAAAGACGTCTGCGAAGAAAAATTTTAGCAGAGGAAAGGATGAAGGTGGCGTCGAACACACCTTCAATCACTTGTTTGTACGGAGAGAGACCGGCAAGAGTATCCAATCGGGAAAAGTGTTGCTGAGCAGCAGCCAGAGTGTTCATGTCGTGGAAGATTGCTGGACATGTCAACGACGTTACGCCAGTAAAGGCGGGGAACAATGGATCCAGCCATCCGGGCACACACAAGCTGGTAACTGTAGGGAAAGTGTGACTCCCGATGGAATGGATTAGAAGAGGCATCACACTTCGTTCCAGCCGAATCCGTAAGCCCACGAAATTCGGCAGAACGCAGAGGAACCGGACAACAAGATCGGTGGTATCCGCATCAAGGGCCGGGATGTTGGAGAAATTGATATGGATATTTCTGAATTGTGTGATAAGCAGGAGCGGCAAAGCACACACACGACGCACTGGATGAACGGGAAGACAGCCGTCTGTAAAATCGTATTTTGCGTATAATGGTCCTTTATTTTCGGCACTGTCACATCGAATATGTTCCATAAGAGTGGAAGAAACACGTTTCGAAGTGTGGTGCACGTCTGAGAAAGGGATTGTAGGATTTGGCGGCGAAATTCCCGTTCGTGCACGCCGTACTCCCGGAACGCGAGGGGCGAGAAGAAAACGAGGGGCGAATCAGGATAGATCGCCAGGATTTCAAGCAGTAATTCTGTAGGGAGATCCTCCAAGGAAGCTGAGCTGGAACGTACCGATGTCATAATGGAGCAGACGAAGGAACATATCCTCACGTGATTATTGGCGAATTATTAAAATTTATATTAAAATTTAATTGGATAACCATAGGATTTCCTTTTCCCGAATTCGGAATTTTCCGCTTGTTTCTCCTCTCAATTTCCTCTTCAAGGCTCTTCTCGGGCACTGCGGGGATCAAAAACTTTTACATGCGGGAGAAGCCGTTCGAATCTTGTTCCCTAATCCGAAGAGAATTTTCCCAAAAATGTAAGATTTTGAGTAAAAGTGCCACTTTTCCGGTATTCTTCCCTCACTGTAACATGAATGCTTTTCCGGAATGAAAAAGGGGGAACAAAGGAAAGGTCCTTTGTCCCTATTTTGTCCCTCAATTTTCCGACATGGAAAATTCTGCTTGTTCTGGAGGGTAAAAGTTCCGGAAAAAGTGGGGCTTTTACACACACTTTTACATTTTTGGGAAAAGTCCCTTCGTATTAGTTAACGAGATTCGAGAGGCTTTTCCCAGATGGAAAAGTTTTTGATCCCCGCAGTGGGGCTCGATGATGGAGGCTTTCTGCGACGTCCGATCTGCTCCTACTGGGGCGTCTCTGCCACCCATGCTTTCGTCTCTGCCACCCATGCTTTCGTCTCTGCCACCCATGCTTTAACCCTGCAACTGCAGCCGTATTTGTCGCAAAAAATGGCCAATCCGTCTGCGGGCGGTGCCAGTCAAGTGCCAGCGACAAATCTCATAAATTGAGTTCCATTTCGCTGTGGCTAGCTGGTAGATGGTAATCTAATTAGTCTCCCTAGTCAGACCAGAGATCATGCAGATTTTTTCTGAGAATTTGGAGAGTGCAATAGAATAATCTGGCAAGTGGGCATGCGCAGTAAGCAAGTCCTTCTTGAATCCTTCCGCCGTTATCTTCGTCCGTCGCCTCATCGTGAGCTGTAGAAAAAGGCAGATCAGTGTTGGGCGCACTCTTTCCCGGCCACGGAATTTATTTCCCGGTTTGTATCCTGACCTCGTCGCTTTGTGGGATCTTCTGCCTTACTTCCCCTCCTTCACCGCCATCTTCCGTTGTGGCTACTATCATTTCTAATTGTCCTGAAACGACCGGTCTCTGAATCTAACGGTGAATTCCGAACGTGGCTTCAGATCAAGCTACTCGTACAGCAATTTGTTCCTCGCATCCTTCTTCATCGCCCGGGTGGGGATGTTCCATTCATTCCCCAGCTGCATGTGCCAATAACTCAGCCAGAGAAGAGGTCGGTCCCAGTGGCCGACTTTATGTTGGA
Organism: Mycena capillaripes; assembly: GCA_029204075.1. Classification (NCBI taxonomy): domain Eukaryota; kingdom Fungi; phylum Basidiomycota; class Agaricomycetes; order Agaricales; family Mycenaceae; genus Mycena; species Mycena capillaripes. The sequence goes on along the minus strand of JARHKZ010000011.1, from coordinate 2,004,391 downwards.
CGAGATCATCCGAAGTATAGCCTTCTGTTCCAACTCGATCGAAGGTGGTGGCCGTCCTCACAAACCGACCCGAGGCAGCTATTCCTCGTGGATTTGTTATGATTCAGGCTCGGCAAGTCATGATCTACCGGATCCTGACCGACTACCAGCTGGGCGCCTTCTACGTCACCACTATGATACAGCCAGTTACTCGTGAATGAAGTAATTGGGCTGGGCTTGCTTCGCGTGGGATCCCGCTGTACTCATACCGCCTGATGTCGACGCTCAATGCCCGCCCGAAGCCTAGCGGCGGGTCACATGTAGACTCGGCCAAGTCATGAACAAGGAAAGACTACTGGTGCCGACAGAAGACCTTCATCTTTGGTTCCGCCCTGCCAGTTCAAGTATCCTTTCACAGCAATGCCAGTATTTATACCTTTGGTTCCTGGCTCAGTCTTAAAGCGATCAATGACGACTGAAACTATCCAATGGAGCGGCTTCCGACTTGGACACGGACTCGGCTCGGAAATTGAATTTCTCAAGACATCCACCACATCTCATAATCCATGTTACGGGCTTGTTGAACCATGGTCTCGAGCAAGCGCCGTCCACAATTTCCAAGCCCAGAGAAACCTCGTGGTTTCAACCTCAACTTTCCTCCAGTCCAGGCATCCATGTCTAGAGGTCAAAAAATATCGGTTCTTCCTCCCACCCCCTCATCTTGTTGCTGAATTCAACGTTTTTTGTGTATGAACATGTACCCTTGACACCTTCGATCCTGTCTGGAAAGTTGATACGAACAGCTTCACGAATCACCGGATCATCGGTTGTGAGCCTTCCACTCTTTATTTTGTTCCCGGTCTTTCTCCGCTTCCCACACTCTATTCAACTGTCCCCGTATCACGTAACTCGGGGACTGCAGACGCGTCACGCGAACTTCAGATTGAAGGCCATAGATTTTGCCTTATATTCTCTTTTCGACATCGCCACGTCTTCACCAAATTTCCCAGCGCCTTATTGAGCCTTTAAAATTTCAACCGACAACAGGCGTGCTCCTCCTTTACGGTGACTATCTCGTTCCTGAATCTCCACTAATGAGTTTTAAGCACTTGGTGGCTGTGAAGATTGTTGATCTGTGTTTTACAGTCTCCGACATCAAAAAGCTGATTTTCCTCCTTGACCACTCCTATGCATGGCGCTTGCAGTAGCGTCGCAGGTGCACCCCGATTTGCGGCTGGAGAAATTAGCAAGACTTCCTCCAGACCTCCGAGTGCGTCCCTCGCTTACTGTCGCTTTGGCCACTACTGACACCGCATGAAGCGAATTGCAAAAATCGCAGCAAGCGGATCCTTAGAAAGTCTTACAAGGCTGGAGAGGCCCGTTAAAGAAGGTCCTGAAAACCGTGCACTCCTACTTTTACCCGTCTTCTATGCTAATTTGGACTTGGAATCCATTCCAAGTCCGGATGAAGTTGACACGACGGACCCATCACCCGACGTCGCTTCGACCCTCATGAGGGCCTATGTATCGCTGCAGGCACTTGATTCGTACCCAAACTTATCTCCGGAACTTCTCCCCATTCTTTGGCCCCGCGTCTGGGCCTGGATCGATTTCTTGGACACCTATCACTATCACTTGGGCAACGCAAGCAGCGAACACGCAAATCGTGTTCATTACCTGCAAAAGATACGGTGGTTCAGATCGCACGAAAACGCCACCGAATTGGTCGACTCTACACACGGCGTTTGGACTATGGTAGCCCGTATGTGGACGCTCTGCGTTGAACGCGACGGTTTCGCGCGTGGCTCTGCTGGGACCACCGCCGTCGGGTACTTCATTGCTGGCCCCATCTCCGCGGTACATCTGGACGAACTTCTTGAGGCGCTTGGCGGGACACAGCGCGATCTGGCCGCGGTCGTCGTCCGACACATCACGCTGGTTACGCGCGACCCTCGGAATCCGCTTGCTGCGTCTAATCTATATCATCTGCACTCCGTGACGGTGTTTCTAGCCCAGGCAAATCGTCTCGGCTACCTCGTTCGCGAGGCATTCGCCTATAGCGGCCTTACTAGGGCCCTCGTCGAGAGCGCATGCGCCTTGACGCAAATCAAAGGCGTCGAGGCTGCGGATTTGTTGCGCTTGACCTGGAATCTTCTGCGATGGGTGGTTACCGAAAACGTGCTTCACGTATGGATGCCCCTAGCTCTGAAGTCTGGCCTCCTGCGCGCGATCGTCGCTTGCGCGACTCATAGCGCTGCTGCTACCGATATCCCCGACTTCCGTCAAGTTCTGACCCGCGATCTCCCACCTTCTTTGGTATATAGCCGTGTACTGAGTCGGATGGTGAAGGCTATCCGCGACCCCGAGGTCAGAACAGCAGACCTGCACGGTTCAGCGATATTCGACGAATGGAAGGCCTTCCTAGATCTGGCCAAGGCGCGTCTCGCGGTATACAGATTTTTTACGTCCGACGAATACATATCTTCGAGGGCTTGCGACAACATGAAGGTCAGTCTTCATCGCCCATTTTCTGTAATCGACTCATCCTCTGCACTAGTGCGCGGCTATTGATCAAAGAAAGCGTTTCAGCATGTGTTCCGTCTGTCGCCGACGATGCTACTGCTCGGCAGACTGCCAGCGTATCGACTGGACCGAGGGCGGGCATAAGACCGCGTGTGAGATTCTTTACATCGATCGCACCGGTGTGTACTCCGTGCTCCCCGTACCCGGGCCTTCCACTCACCAGGTGACAGACCATCCCGAGGACCTTAGGAGTCGGGACATATACTTTCTACGTGCACTCCTCCATCACGACTATCATGCGGCGCGGCACGACATCAGGCTGCAGCAGATCGCATTCATGCACGAGCACCCCGGGACGGACTTTTACACCCATTTTGACTACTCGCGCGGCGCAGTTTCTGTAAAGGTGCTGCCGCAGTCGAACTCTAATCACCCGCGCGACCTTGGGCACCCGCTCCGCATTGCGCAAGCGGCCGCGAGCGGGGGTTGCCTAGAACTGCATTATATGTTCGTGTCGGCAGGGAGCACCGCGCGTGGACGCTGGTTTCCCTTGCGGTCGAGCAGTGGGGTGCTGGCGCAAAGGTTGGCTGTGATCGCGCGAGGGATTGAATTTGACGCGCAGATCTCAGCGATACGCGAGCGGCTTCTTGAAGACATCCGCGCGTTGGACGAGGAGGTGGCGGAGGTGGTACAGATACACTAGCTCTTCCCCATTGAAGAAGGGCGGGTGGTGACTTATTTTATAGTTAGAACATTGGCTAATATGTCCACCGAAGATGAACACCTAACAAAACGGGTTGGATTGTACTGTATTATTATTGTTGTAATGTTAATTTACCACACTCATTTGTTGATGGTGAACGCTCGGGGTCGTCGCCTCAATCGGTCCAGGTTCGTCGGAGCTGCCTGTGTACTGCTTCCGAGTCGCTTTTGTGGGTGCTTCCCGTCATCGGAGACTCTCGGTATTCATGGGAGTCTTCGTCGTCGGTCTTCATGGTCTGATCCTGTCCTCAAGATCTGAAACCAATTCGAATCGTCGATTCGCGAATGCGTACCGAGCTTTGGCGTGAATGTCGCAGCGCAGATCTATCTTTCCAAAAAAAAAAAAAAAAACCTGGCTGTGGACTGAAGGAGGTGGACGCCGATTCAGAACAATAAATCAACTCACCGTACGATGAATTCAAGAATGCAGTCGATGATGCTGCAGCATCAACCGGATCCAAAATGGCCAATACTAGTCCCCTCTAGTCCCCTTCCCTTCCCTTCCATTTACGACATGCATATGAATTCCCTTGACGATTTAGACAGATCCCTCCAAAGATGGCATCTGTCTCGCCCGCATGGAGAACCCACTGAATGCGGAACACATGAAACGGACTCGCCAAGAACATGGATCAAAGTTCAAGCCCGATGCCTGCCCGACCCGCCCTTCCCTCGTTCGAGGTCATATTCCTTTTCCAGATCCTCTTGCTCCATCGATGTGCTGAGATTGAGGGTGATTTTCGTCGGAGTAGCTATTGGCCGATTGAGCTCTGTTGTCCATCCCAGGCCGACTCGCACGGATGAGACAAACGAAGGTCCCGAAGACGACGGGCTCCAAAGCCGTCAGAGTCGCCTGCCAGGCGAGGCCGCACTGGAATGAGACCAGGATGCAGATGGTCATTCTCCTGAAGGGATGTCAGGTGTCTCAAAGACGACTTCATATGTTCAAACCATACGTCTGAAGCACGGCGCTTTCGACAAAAATGACGAGCACCATGTACACAAACCATATAAGATGACATACCCTCAGACCTTTCCCAGCGCTATTACTCCCAGTGATGGCTCTGATTGCATGGGCGATTCTCCGCATTTCAAAAATAATCATTCCTGTTGACGGCAAGTTCAGCTCACTCATTTGAGGTTCATGATGCCTTACCGGTACTGTAAATGCCGATTCTGGAAGGATATTTGATATAACTTAGGTTGAAGGGACAAATAAGTGGTTGGCACTTACAAGAGTGAACAGACGAGGCTGGTGGTTACCCATGGATTCGATAGGTCGTAGAAATCGAATATCGTTTCTTGCGAGCAATGAATCCCACTCAATGTGTGCAACAACGAAACATCTATATAAGAAAAGAGGTGGGTATCGAGGACAAACGTCAAAGTGGAGCAAGGTGGAGTGCCCAGCCGTCCGCTCCACAGGTTGGCTCAATTCAGAAACGTCGATGTCGGCTCCACCGAAATGTCAAGATGTCTGTTTCTTGCTTCTGGATGCTTCATTGAAGCTCATCCAGTGAATTCCAAAGGAGTCCAAGGGCCAAAGCAGGATGAGGGAGATTAGATGAAGGCACGGGCGAAATATTTGTTGTGGGCTGTATTGGGGATCAGTGTGGAGGTTTACTGATCTGGTACGCGAGTGAACATATCGCATCGAATACTTTTAAATTTTGTCCATGGTTATAATTTTTGGCGGATCAATTGAACTGGGCTTAGGGAAATCCGAGTTGACTATTTGGGGAATGCAAATTTTGGAATGAAAGCCAAATTTGCAGGTGAGATGCCAGACTTCGGTGTAGACCCAATAACGAGGAGGGCATATTCAAGGCAGATTTCGCGCGAACACAAAATGGAGACGATGAATATGATGTACTCATGGACTGTCCAGGATACAGGCGAGGCTTGAAATTCGATCCATAATTCTGGAGCATGAGACCGACATTTGAAGGATGTGTTTGGTTGTACTTTATGTGTGATAAATGTTGGTTCACGGTAGTACCGATGTTGCAGGAAATTGAGTTCAGGCCCATCCAGTGACCATATTACATACCTTCCTACTTTGTAGAACAGACTCGAAAGCAGAAGTACCCGTTGGAAATTCCAACATGTCCGAGATCCCCGAGCCACATCGTTATTCCAAACCTAATTATGCCAGTCACGAAACTTAGTGATCAAACGGACATCGTAGCTCCCGGGACTGGACAAAATTCGAAGTAGACGAAAAGAATATAAGCTTAGCCTTAGCGTACTGAACATTGGCGATTCGGCGTCGGAGGATATAATGACGTGCGGTGGCCAACATGCTAAAAGTCGCACTCAGGAGTCAACTAGAGTTAAAATAGGATAGTTAAGCCGCACTTTATTCAGTTCATGAGGCCGCGAGGAGTCAACCAAAGGTTGACGATGAGCGGCGTCTTAAGAATTCTTTCCATAGATGATTGCCATTGTCATTCCGTGGCGAAGACACGGGTAACTGCTAGTGAGAGAATAAATAACTTTCTCGAATGAAGCGCACCTGTCTGACATATTAGAAAGATAATTGGCAATATCACGACACGAGGCTTGCAAGACCAGACAACATAGAGACGGCGAATCTGCGAAACAAGTCAATCCAGCGGAACTGAGCATAGTGGGTGTGGTTGGGCACTACCAAGGCTGTCATTAATGATGGTGGCGATTACCACCAGAGTGACGCTTGCCAATGCCGTCGGTGTAAACATAGTAATATAAAATATTTCGGCGGGGAAACCTCCGCCCAGCTCTATAAAGGCATGATGGAGGATATACATTCCAGTGCTGTAAAATGTTTCAGGTGGCAAATATTGTTGTAAAACAGTCCACTCACTGCAATAATCGACAAAACGAGGGCCACCAGAGCCAAGAAAACGGAGAAAGTCAGGCGTCTCCTCGAGATGAGCCCACGAGTCCAGAATAGATGGACGACGGCAAACGGCGCCTAAAGAGAGAGCTCCAGAGCTCCCTCAGTGAGAGCAGGACCAAAAGCAGAGCTGAACACGCCGGGCATTGTATTAATGCCGCTTCCTTCAACCCGCCACCAGGCGCGAATCTGAGAGAATTCAGAAAGAACAAAACCGGGACCTAAGGTGACTCCATAGCTCAGTATTTCCTGGAAAATAATGATAGCACCGGAAGAGATGGTGGTATTGTTGTTGAGATGCAGAGAAGTCATAGGTTCGATGCCTGGCACCTCTGGTCAAAAGAAAACGAGCATCCCCGAGTTGAAAGTTCTTTCCATCTTCTCCCTCCATTTTCGGAAAGGCAGACTCATGGCGGTTGACCAGAGCTTTTGCGGCTATAATTTTTTGGGAAGTGCAGGAGGAATGTGCCGGCGAAAGAGGTCAGCGAGAGCAAGGCGACTCGGAGAAGGGCAAGTTGGTGCACAGAGCCCATCTGATGGGTGACGGATGACCGTCACAGCCACACCGTGGCTTGATCTTGACCACCACGCCGAACGCATTTACCGTGTTCGCCTACGGTTACCACTACTCGCGTCAACTCTTCTGCACTCATTTTAGTCTGCTCCATTGGTCTTCCGATACTCCGCAAAAACTTCCGAATGCCCGCAAATGATGAACAAACGTCATCTTCGACTGCTCCCTGCAGTGCTTGCTCCCTGCTCATTTATGGTCGGAAATTCTTCTTTTCAATTGTACAAGTCTTTTTTGTGCTACTGCCCATTTTGAATGCTCTGGATTGAGTCATTCCTCTGACATCCGATTTATGGACTTGAAGCTTCGGTCCGCCTTTTCTCACCAAGCACATTGTCCGCCGTCAACTTTGATGCTACGTCGATGGAATTTTCTCGTCCCTTATCCAAGCTCGGAAGGAAAACACTCACTCAGTTCCAGTACAAAACGTCGAAGCATCCGAGGCCAGGAACAGTGTGACGCCTCGTAGTTCATCTGTTCGTCCGAATCTGCCCGTCAGATTCTGGGCGCTCAAACGCTCTTCGAGGCCTGGATGAATCAAGAAACCTTCTCGAGACATGCTGCGCGCGATGAGTAACAGCCATCACGGTGGGGAAAAAGTTAGCATACTCGGACACTATGTACCCAGGGGAAATGCTATTGACTCGAATTTTCTTAGGCGCCAACTCGCAGGCCAACGAGCGAGCCATTTGAAGCACAGCGGATTTGCTCGCGTTATATGCGGTCATGTGTTGGGTCTACGAAGGGTAAGTTCATCTCACGGAGTGATTGGACGAAGGAAGCCCACTGGATTGGTGATATGCCCACTGATAGAGGCTGTCAAAATTATACTGCCTGAAATTCCCAGTCGCTCCATTTGTCGTCCTGCTGCCTGAGCGGTGAACAGAACCCCCGATACGTTGACGTCGAAGATCTAGAACGTCGGTCAGCACCGGCAAGTGGATTGCGATCGCGAGAGCAAACCTTTCTGAAGTCCGTGGCAGAATACTCGAGACAATCGTCGGAGTGCAGAATCCCCGCATTCGCCATGCAGACGTCGATTCGTCCCTCGCGCTCAACGATGGATTCCACCGCCGCCCACATCGCCTTCTGGTCCGTTACGTCGCCCGTGATGTATTCGAGTCGGCCTTTCAGATTCTGCTCCGAAGAAGGAAGCTGGCTGACGTAGCTCTGCACCTTCAGCCAATTATTGTTGGGCTGAACCGGAAGATCGAGGCAATACACAACGGCCCCCGCCTCAGCGAGCGCCAGCGCCATCTCCAGTCCGATACCGCGGTGGCCGCCCGTTACGAGCGCGACGCGGTCTTTCAGTGAAAACAGCGAGAGACTGGGGCTGCTCCTGCAAGCGCAGCGGTGACTCCTACAGCGGACGCCATGGTGAGTGTACGTGATTAGCCTGCTGGAGGGAGAACGGGGTTTATATACTTTTACCTCGAGTAGGCTGGGCATCGAGTGAGATCGACAGAAACTGCTGGAACCAGTCCTCTTTGGGCAAAAATAATTCGCCGCGCCATGCTGGCGCGGCGGTGACGCGGGCCGTTGAGGCGGCGATCCAAAAATTGGCAAGCACCGATCACGCTTTCTGGAGGCCGTAGCGACTCCGTAAAAACAGAGGACGTACTGACGCCAAGGAACGGCCCTGAGGGACTGCGTATACGTCTTGCTTGATGCCATGAAGTAATCTTGGACGCGGCGGTGATGCGGCGACACGCGGCGATGACGCGACAGTCTGGGGTATGAAGCAACGAAGTACATGGTGACTTCGCCGCGTCATCCCTGGAGCGGTGAATCGGCGCCACATCCGCACAATGCTTCCCGATTACAAAACTCACCAAGCCTCCCAATCTGCGAATCAGTTAACTCTGTGTTTAGCCTCCAAAGCTCTCATGACAGTTCGCACTAAAACTTCACATTTACTGACTCCCGCAGACTTCAACTGCTTCCTCAACAGTGCTTCCATTCTCATGCCAATTGGATCCATTACACCCCACGTTCCCAACGCTTTCGACGGCGACAACTGGACCAGACGAAAGCCATTATGTTCCTGATTGTCGTACTAAACAATTCTGATGGATATATGAAATCTGTGAGCAGCGCGGCGCGACGCGGCGAAGTGCACGATGGCGCCGCGTCACCTGTTCAGCCCCGATGCGGCTCTTTAGACTTCACAAGTCGGCTCAATAAAGTCTTATCGTAAAGGAACGTTGTACGCCCGCTCCACGCAGCATCGAAGCATCGACAGCCTAGAGAAGTGTGCTGTGTTCTCTCCGTCATGTTGCACTCTCGCAGCACAGCCACAGGTTGAAACGCGGCAGCAAGGGCCACAACTTTGTCCTGCGGAAGCCATTCGGTTACATAATACAACTTGCATGAGTATATTACAGCTAACGTCGGAACCGAATGCAGGAGCAATTTTTTTTCTCTCTTTTAAGTTTTGAGATGTTTTCGAAGAATTCCTCAGAACTCCATCAGTTTTCATTCGATTCACATGAAAATTAAATAGATCTATATGGCTAATTTGTACTCAATTAGTGATAGAAAGAAAGTGAAGAAAATATTTCATATTGATGGACGTGGGAATTCAGACAGGTTTTGCGATGAAAGCTGTCTAGCACCAGCCAGGCATGCTTGAATGATCTAGAAATTTGTGAGAGAAGACTTCAATAGATTCGCGCTCTACCCCGAGTACGAATGTTCATATAACACACATTTAGAATTCCTGTTTTGCCACACAGTAGATACCGAACCACCATATTCCAACCGCGCTGATTAAATACCCTTGAGAATATCCGCCGAGGCCGCGGGCATCATAGCACCCTCAGGCGGCTGGTTCTTACTCTTAAATTCATCGCACATCTGCTCCATCGTCACCCACTCAACGCCTTCGTGCTTATTGATGTGCTCGATGATCCTACCGAAGAAAGAAATCAGCGAAGCTAGAAGGATCAGTGAGCTTGCCGAGATCAACCTCTCTTGCATAAGAAGAGCGTGCGGATGCCCAGAAACATCGGGGTGGATTGTCATCGGAAATACGAATTCGTCGTATTCACGGTAGAAATAATCAAAGTGATCCTGCGAGGAAAAAATCAGTGTTGACTCGTACAACAAACGTGAAAACGAACCATCCAAATCGCCTCTACATCCCGAGGGTTGACCCACCCATGGCTGTTCGGCGCGGATTTTATGAACATCATGGGTGGGAGATCATCAAGATACCAGCTCGCAGGGATCTCCACAATCCCTGTCTGCTGCCCAGCAACCAGAGGCTTCATCCACGTCTCCGCCTTCTGCGTGTAGTCAATTTTCGTCCACGAATCGCCCGTGCGCAGCCAGTACATCTGGCAGTCGTGGTGACTCATGGAGTGGTCGTACTCAATGCCATGGCTTAAGAGAAGCTCCGTGCCCTCGCGGCTCGTCTCCCACCACGGCGCGACGCTCCCGCGAGGCGGCTTTCCGCAGAACTCGGTCAGCATACGGTAGGTCTTGTTGAGAACGTCCCGCTGCTGTTCGGGCGTCATGTCCGCCGGGTTCTGGGGGTTTGTAAGCGATAGAAAGGAAAGGAAGGAGGGCCGGGAGAACCTCGTGCGAATACCCGTGGAGTCCGATCTCATGTCCGGAGTCGCGGATGAGCGCGCTCTCTTCCGGGAACGTCTCGAGAGAGTGGCCAGGGATGAACCAGGTCGTCTTTATGTTGTATTTGTCGAAGAGCTTGAGAAGGCGCCGTGTCCCAACCGTCCCAGCGAAGAGACCTGCGTCAGTCAATTAAGCACACGCGCCTTGTTAAATGTCTGGGAGAGAGACCTCTGCTGATGTCGCTTGTTGAGTCTTCGCCACCATACGAGCCCAGCCAGCCAGCGACGGCATCGACGTCAACCCCATAGCTGCAGAGGACTCTTTTCTTGACCATGATAGCGAGGAGTAAAGGGTGAGAGACGGAAGCATCGGTGAGAGCTTTTAAGCCTGGAAAAGATAAGAACAGAGGACAGTTCTGCCGGTCTCGGCACGGAACCAAGCACGAGTAGACTAATCGGCACTGCCACTTGAATTTTCAACTGAATTCGAAAGAACCGAACGTGCGATCCAAGAAATCAATCATATATTCCCACTCTCAGGAAACTTTAAGTATCTAAAAAAATCACGAGTCCGAAAGATCTTGCCGCATGCCGGGGATAACTAATCTCGGTTGCCTAAGGGTTGCAAAGGCGCGATGGCGGCGGCAAGAGACACATTCACGCTGGCTGCCAATGCAATAGACTGGGCCTTCTGATCCATCTAGGCGGAAGAATTAAGTACATGCGCGCGCAGAAACAGAGAATTAACTCATCTTCATGGATCAGGGCGGTGAAGAATGCCTGAAAGGAAATTTGAATATTGTTGAGGTTTCTGCAGGTATCTGTAGTCCACTGGGCCCCGAGATCAGCCTGGATTAATCTATGAGTATGATTCAATTCACAAGGGTAGCATGATCTTTTTTGCAGCACCAATACTCAGCGTCGCAACAGATTCCACCACGATGACGACATTCCCAAGCACAACCAGGACCTTAATGGCCTCGGCGTTGCTCAAATTGCCCACAGACTAGCAACGATTTAGCGTGATTAACGAAAGAGAAATGGAGGCTCACGGCGGTGCAGCCCTCTAGCGTTCCAATGAAAGTAGTTGAGGAAGCATTGATGCTCTTGATCAGGAGCATCAGCAGCGTATCGAATACCGCATTCAAGAGGCACTCACACCGGCAGCTTCGACGCTCGAGGTGGTGCTGAAACAGTGAAGTCCGCGTTGAGGGTTATAGCTTTGCCCAAGACGGTGTTCACGCAAGTCATAAGCGGGGCGGCGTTTGTACGCTCAACGGACGCTGCGAGACCGATGGAAGCGACGGCGAGGAGAGAAAAGAGGCGAGTGAATTGAACCATTTTGCAAAGTGTACAGGGATGAGCTGTTGCTCTCCCCATCGAGCCCCACCCATTTTATACACAGCTCGAGCCACGAAAGGGTCCGACAGCGCGCATGGAACCTTCCTGGCAAGGAATCGGAAAGGCAATGACATTGAGCCTCCGATGGTGAGCTCCAGGGGCCATAATCTTCTCCTCGCTTCGTGGTCGTGCGCATGAACGTCCTCCGATCCAATCATTTCCGAACCATCGCACTAGTACAACAAAAGCGAGGACGTCTGCTTGCACTTAATCTCCGACGCACGACCTTCCCGTGGACATCAAGAGAAATAAACTCGCCAAGGAACCGCGTTGCATGTCCCACCCCGCTTCTGCAGCTTACTGGCCGAGAGCCCGCGACAGGAGAAGTGAGTGAATGAGCATCAGATCAAGAGCGCCAGACTGGCGGATGGAGCACGGCGGATTCTGTTACAACGAATGGCGTGCAGTCGGTCTCTCCGAAAGTCCCTGTGAGCATCAGCTGTAGGAAAAACGGCTGAAAAAGCTGCATTGGATACTGTAGTATCACAATCAATTCGTCAACGGGTGTGACGCGTGACTCAAAACTCCATTTCGTCAATTCGTCAAGGGGCCTTGGGCTGCGTGACAGACCTAAAAAATTCATCAAGCCCTATATCCCTTCCGGAGCCTTTAGAACCTTCAATTAAATGCTTTGGAATTGAATAGATGAAACAAACTACTTTAACATGACAAAAAGTTGAGAAATCAAGAAAACCTTGATTTTTTTAGCACTGGGCCCGCATTTTTCCAGCTGCGGGCAGTTCTATTTCAGCCAGAAAAGCAGTTCGAGACCATGAGAGGACATGAAAAGGATAAATTGCGCCTGCGGCGCGAAAAAAAATCGTATTTTCCACGATTTTAGCTGAAATTTGAACCAAGCGTGACGAAAAATGTATTCGTCAAGAGGCTCCGTGACGCGTTACCAAGTTCCAAAATTCGTCACGTCAAGGGCCTGCGTGACGCGTGACTGACGAATCGATTGTAATACTACAGTACTTCGCTCGCTGGCAGTGGGCTTTGCAGGGAAAATATAACAAAAAGAGAGGAAAGAGAGGGAAAAAGCTTCAAATCGGGTCACTAGAAGGCCGTCAATGGAGCAGCGATGTTTCTGTTACATACAGTCATTTGCCCGGGCTTGCAGTCAGTCAATCGGGCGCCGCAATACCCCTCGCAAGTTACTCGCAAGCCAAAGCTTAAGCCAATTATAATTGCAAAACAACAATAGATCGCCAGGCCGACACTTTGGTACTGCAAGTACCGTGGGCGTAGAGGTGGCGGTGGCGCCTTCTATAGGCTGCTATGCATACGTCTAACGCCAGCCGCCAGCCAACGCCAGGCGGCTAGATCCAGTCTTAGGTCTCAAAATGTTGGAGGAAACTGCGACGAGAGATGAATGGCTGCGAGAGCCTTGTTCTGGAGGTCGTGGTGGGAGAAACAGGATATTTGCAGGCAAAAATATGAGTGAGCGTCACATCAGGGGCCGAACATCGATGTTCCTGTTACATACCGGGAATACCGTGGTCGGTCGTTCTAGGCCGATGGTCCTGGGCAGACCAACGTTTTGGGGGGAAAAAATGGACAGCCCGAGGCTACAAAGTACTAGTCTCTTGCAAACAGACGCTACAACAATTCTCACTCGTACCTCGTCTGTCATTTTCCCGCGATCATTGATCGCTGGTCCCTTTTATTACCAATCATCCAAATCTCGAGTCTCAAACTACGTTTCAAAGCGTGTCATTCGACACTTTGAGTACCTAGCAATCCTTTTGAACCTGAAATGCACCATTTTCGTGTTTATCTCACAGCGGGGAAGTCAAGAGCGACGATGCCGAGTTTTGATGGCTCGGCAGATGACCAAGCCAGTGCTATTGATTCTAGTCGAGAAAAACACAGAAAAACGGGATTTGAAGCTATAGTTGAGTTTGGAAAGTCAAAAAAATGTCTTCCTGCACTTGAATTTTGTCGCTGGGATTACTAGATAGTGACGACGGGTCGTGGGAACTATTTCAAACTCCGATGATTAGTAATAAGTGGGACCAGCGATCACCGGTGGCGCGGTAAACTAAAGACTAACAAAGTACTGTACATGTGGCTCACGTACAGCATTCATCGTGGAAGGATAGAGAATCCGAAAAAGCCAGTCTGGCCTAGTCTCAAACCCGACCGCTCATGACATCCCATTCTGGGCACGATGACAGGGTGCCCAGAATGGGATGTCATGAGCGGTCGGGTCTGAGACTAAGTCTGGCCGAATGATCCGAATGTGCGATGTGTAAATGAAGCGGCCCGCTCGGCTTGCTTTCGGTGCTAACCCGTCGCTGCAGTGGGATGAGGAGGCCTTGTGTCTTGAGGTCTTGGCACTTGCTTTATATATCGCTTAACTCTTCCCACTATTATTTCTCGCTCTTCAAATGCTCAGACAAGCCTCGTATTACTCACGCTCAGAAAACTCGGCCGGCCCGCAAATGTTTTGATACCATCACGTCAAACGCGGTCTTCGTTCCGTTCCGTCTCTTACTTCGAGGAGCGTCAGTGGCCTCAAGGACCTCTACTTATCTTCCCAATTCCTTGGCGCTATTAGGGCTCGGAATGCTTCAGGACTCAGCTATTCAAACGCGGGTTTATGGCGGAAAACTATCGCGGCTGATCATGATTGCGCGCTTTCTGTCGACGGCTGTGCGCTACGGCTCTATAACGCGAGCATTTTACTACGGAAGGACCACGTTAGTCTTGATTCCAAAATTCGCGGTGACAGGGATGCGCAACAGGTGCGCAAACAAGCCTATTCTTTGGTGTGCTACTAGTAACTACTTTCATATCGTGCAGATTATTCCACGACTACGGTGACATCATCGCTAGATACTTGGTACCTCCAGCCCGACGGCGATGATGAAGGTGCGCGGACCCGCGCGCCCGATCAAGTGACTCTCGCCTACCGAATCGAATCGCCCAGAGATGAGGATTCATTGCAGTAGGACATGCAATGAAAGGCAGACTTTCTTTTTTGCGTGTGTTCGGTCGACGTCACCGCGGTACACCTACACAGTGGAGGGTAAATTGGTCGCAGAATGTGAATTCTATAAGAAACAGAGGTGCGGGCTTGCGTCTGTCCTTCCTCATGATCAGTGCCTTTCCTATGAGCTGCACTTCTGCTTGCCCTTGTTGCGATTGCCCAAAAGGTTCTGGCATTCCGTTCGTAAGGTTGCCCCACGCGCTGCCTTACTTGATTGACTGAGCGCTGACTCCCCGACACGGAGAGCTGGCCGGTGAGCGGTTGCCTCAGCATCTTGATCTTCGCCGTAATACTCACAACCGTTACAGCCGACCTACCAAATTCCTAGTACGTCTTCGTGGCAAGTATATAAAATTTTGTACCCCGGGGCATGCGCTGAATTCGTCTCCGGAAAGTTTGTGCTGCATCGGCCATGAGTGAGTCCATCACTTACTTCCACACGACCAGGAACGGTACCGGACCGTGGAACTGATGAAAACGCCGACTGCACCAGGTCGTTCAACTCGGTACCCATCGTAGCACATGTCGATCCATGAATGAACTGCTCGGGTTTGCATTCTGACGCCGCCTGCATCGATGTTCGTCAACATGATACTTTGGACGACATATACCCATTTGCCGTACATCTTCCTTCTCATTTCCTACCCCTGCTCATATGCGCGGTCAACAACGAAAGCTTTTGGAAGCATCAGCCGCTCTCGCCTCATGTACATGTAACGATTTTTAGTGTATCCAATTTCGCAGCTTGTGTTGGTAGCCAAGTAAGCTTGAATTTTGAACTCGATTTCAACTCAATTCCGAAAAATGTCTCGGTGGAAAGAGGCCTGAAAGCGATTCAAGAAAATTCGTATGGAAATCAAGTGAAACTGTATCTGAGGAAAGCAAGTCCGAGACATCTGGAGTATGCGCGTGCGGCGGTAACTATTCCCTCTATCCCTTAGGATTTGTAGCTCGCGATGCACTTTTCGAAAGCTACGTCGATCCTGACTTTGAGTGCAATCACCTGAGACGCACGAGACGACTAAGAGAGAGATCAGATGTGTATGTTCGGAAACATATACATTTCTCCTACCGGGCAGCGGCTGATCAGGATGGCGGCGAGATTGATAGCTTTGGCCTGAAGGCTCGTAAGATCCGCAATAACGAGGGGTATGACACCGCCAAGGGCGCCGAGTGATTTCTAGACGAGTCCGTGACGATTCAATTCATAAAGGATTGCATGAGAGTCACTCACCAAGCAAGAGCGGGCAGCCATGAGATCCGTCGCCGTTAACTCGATCTTCACTACAAGAATTGTGATTTCAGCGATCATAGCGTCAGCCTCAGCCTCGGTGAGAGAATTGGCGGCCTAGCAATGATTCAGTGTGGTTTATGTTAGAAATCGCTGGACGCTTGCAGTGGCAACCGTGCTGCAATCATCTATCGACTTCAAAACTGGTGCCACGGAAGTGTGGACTCCCTTGTGAAAGAGGGTCAACAGTTTGCCGGATACATCGGTACAGAAATACGTGCCAAAACAACCGTAAGACTGCATGTGGTCTTGGTAGCGTTGATCTTTACATCGAGGGCCGCCACGGTAGTCGTAATGCCGTTCAGGGCGGCCGCGACGTCTGCACCGTTGGTACGCTTAACGGACGCTGCAAGCCCGACGGAAGCGACAGCGAAGAGAGCAAAGAGGCGAGTGAATTGAACCATTTTGCAGAGGATGTACAGGGATGAACTGTTACTCTCCCCGTCGAGCCCCACCCATTTATACACAGGTCGGGCGTCGTAGGGCTTCGAAAGCGCACATGGAGTCGTCCTCTCATCAAAGGGAATTGGCTTGCTCCGAAAGCGAGCTCCAGAGGCCACTGTCTTCTTCTCGTCTCGTGATAGTGCGCGTGAACGTCCTCGGATCCAAAGTTTCCGAGCCAGCGCTCTAGAAAGCGTCTACCTGCGCCTAATCCCTGACCCAACGAGCGTCCCGTGGACATCAGCAAAATGAAACTGGCAAAGAAACTGCGTTGAATGCCCTAGCCCGCTTCCGTGCCTTGCTGGCCAAAAACCCGCAACAATAGAGAAGAGCGCGAATACTCATCAGAGCGAGGGCACCAGTCCGGTAGATGGAGCTCCGAGGATTCTGTTACATACAACAAATTGCGTGCAGTCGGCCAGCCTGACGCAGTCCCCGTGAAAATCAGCTGTAAAAAGTGAAAGAAGGGAATTGCTTTTTAGGCAATAGAAAAATATAGGGAAGAGAGGAAACAAGCATCAGATCGAGGGCCTTTGAATGCAGTGAATAGAGCACCGAGCTTTTTGTTACATTCAGCGAGTGCCGTGCGGTCGGTCGGTCGAGGGCCGAAGTACCCCTTGTAAAGCAATCTCTGGCCCAAGTTCAACCCGACTTGATCACCAGACCGACACTTTGGTACCGCAAGCTGAGCATGAGCGTATAGCCGAGGATGGGGCCTTCGACAGATTTCTTTGACATACGCCCGGTGGGTCTAGCGGCAACTCGAGGCCAACCAGCGGCATTCTGCATCTAGGAGTCTTAACGGTTGGATGATCTTGGGACGAGGAATGACTGGGACACAAAGCCACTCTTGTGTGGACCAAAGCAGAAGAAAATAACTCCATTGGATACTTTGCTCTGCTTGTGCTTCAGGCGATGAGCTTGGAATAATGGAGAAGAGATCGAACGAGCGCAAATAGAAGGCCCCAGACCGGTGGATGGAGCGCCGAGGTTTCTGTTACGTGCACTGGTGAATACCGCGCGGTCGATCGTTCTCGCCACTAAAAATCTGTGAAAGGCACTCGCCGGCCCAAATAAATTCCCAATAAAGGACAGTACATCAGCAGAACAACACTTTTGGAGCACGAGAGAACAACTGGAGGCCACAGACGGCGGTTAGAGCGCAGAGAGGTTTCTTTTACATATCACGGTCGGTCTAATGCGAGACGCCGTCTGCGCTATTCAGCCGGATCTTGACGGTCGGGTGTGCAGCGACAAGCTGAGGATGCCGCGAGTTTGGCCTCACGTTGGCTGGCGTCCCGGACTGTAATCCTGGTGGTGGAGAGGAACCGAATGATCCGAATTAGCAATCACTGCGGAATGCTCCGAAGGTGCAATGCCTGAGCAAACAGAAGCGGCCCGTTGAGCCGAAGTGACTTTCCTTCACCCATTTTCTTGAGCGAAAGTCAGAGGGCGAAATGCCACCAGTTGTCTTAGACAAGGACGCGGATCCCTTGTTTTTGCATTGAACATCTGAGCCGCCAGACAGGTTCTGGGTGCAATTGGCTTCATGCTGATTTTTTTTCTTCCTTTGTGGTATGGTACTTTCTGTGCAGGCTGATGGAGGACTACGCCAGTTGCGTGCCTGCATCTCCTTCAGTATTTTTGAAAACTTCGTTCAAGTACGTGACGGCACCCGAAATCTACTACCCACTCGCATCCCAACATTCTGCATAAAATTACATTTTCGACGTTCATTCATGGCAGACCACCCGCGTCCCAGCCAATGTACGCCATCATCACGCCAGTTTATCAACTTCCTACAATTAATTTATGCAATAACACATTGCCCGTGAGGCTTCTGGGGCTTCGCCTCGTCCTCGATTCCGAGCTGAAATGCAAATCAGTACATTTGGCAGCACAAAACAGCATGTAGAGGAGCGCACGTGAGGAATTGCCTCGCTAGTCAACGGTATGTGGTCAAATATATCTGTTCCCTGCCCCTCAGGCTTGGAATTGGCTTGTGGTGCAGCGCTGGGCTGGTAACGATACAGGTCCCCATTAACCGTTGAACAAGGGTTTCATTATTTAGCTACCTCTGCAGGGGCAGCCACAGTGCTGAGTGCCGCTGGCGGATTTACTGCGGCGCTGGGCTGGTAACGATACAGGCTCCCATTAACCATTGAACAAGGGTTTCATTATTTAGCTACCTCTGCAGGGGCAGCCACAGAGCTGAGTGCCGCTGGCGGATTTACTGCGGCTGGAGGTTTGTTGGCGATAGGAGATGCGTTGACGGCCAGTATCAAAGCGGACAGCGTATATATGATGGACGAGATGTGCATAATTGTACGACGGCGAGCACCGATCCACGGGCTAGAAATGAATCGAAGGAAGGGAGAAGAAGGAGAGAAATGGAACTGCTAGAAGGCGAAGAGGGGACGATTAGGTTTATCTTCGAGTCCTTTTGAATAGGCCCCGGTGAGAAAGTGCGGTTTCATGTCGGCTTGAGAAGATTCTGGAATAGCGTGATCAGCGCGGATGATCCTCAGCCGATCAAGGAAGACATTTTGGTGTGAAATGTCCAAGTTACTACCTGCGAGAGATCCGCGAAGTGTTGGTATGATAGTTTGCCGCCGGAACCCCATCCGCATCTCGTCTTTCAGTATAACCTGGCGCTTTGATTTCGATGCTGTGGGCATATTGTTCTGACAGTTGGAGAAATTGCTTCTGTCTGACACGGCTCCAATGGAGAGTTACTCTGCCGAGGATATTTCTTCATCTCCTTCCTTCGCAACGAGCCATGCAGAACATATCACGTCTCCCATTCCATGAACTTCCGAGAACCCAGGGACGGCATGGCAACCTTGTGAAGGTCCCGGTAATTCCTACCGCTTGTTGGCCGGTCGGTGCCAAGTCTGTAGAACAGGAATTATCCCATGGTGCGATATGGCAACGTCTTATAAAGTGGACGCGGCAACGATAACTAAGTGAATGGACCTGAAGCTCAGACGGAAACGATTGCGAAACATCTTACATCGGCATGTCTCGGCATCACTTCTGGCAGGCAAGTGGCCATCAACCTTTCACCCATCGGCACGTTGTCTCCCTTATAAAATTACCCATGTGTGAAGCATTTAAACTTCGCTTTTGGGAAAACAGCTCCGAGTTTGGGGAACATCATTGTTATACTTTGGAAGGGCGCCAATTCAAGCGCTAAAGGCTCGACCGCGCTCTTGTTACATTACGGGCAACTCACGGTCAGTCGCCCGGTTCTGTTCACTCACGGTCAGTAACCACAGAACTAGAACATCAGCACTGCTATCTAAAGTCTTACTTCAAATTTGCTTAATAAGACCTGTTCAGCTGGTAATTTATCCATGAGAACAATTAGAATCCATCCCTGGCAGTTCCACGTCCTGCGTTGCGGGTAGCCCGTAATACTACATCCAATCCACATTACCCTCTTTACCTTACCTTACCCTCTTTACCCTCTTTATAAAATTAAGCCTGTCTGAAGCTTTTAAACTCCGCTTTTGGCCAATCAGCCCCGAATCCGCGGAATATCAGATGCGAGGCCGCGAAGCGGCCGAGCACCCGCTTGCAAGTCAAAAGATGGGCAGATGTCGGATTCCTTATAGGCCAGGATTAGTCTCGGAAGTTGATCATGGGAGGACGTGGAGATAGGGTGTCTCCCAGGCAAAAGATATGCGAGGCGGCTTGATGCGACGGGTGTAGCAAGATAGTCGTTCCCCTCCTCCTCCTCTTCAACTCTGAGCGTCAATTAAACGTTGATGTTCCTTTGAACTATCATGAGTTCCATCGCCGTCCTCTATGCTGTAGTTCTGGCTGCCTGGGCCATTCGCGGCCATTATTATATATATTTCACATTCCACCAGTATGACCAAATAATTGGAATCTCAAGTTTCTTTGGAGAAGGCTATTGTACCATCAAAATATTAGAGTAGCACTGAAATCGCAAAATGCAAAGTTTCGGATCTAAACTCGAAAATTTCGGATCAGGCCTGAAACTAGGCGCATCAAGCCGCATTTGGTCGCGAACAAACATAGGACACCTTTGATTGGCGCGCGAACCTTTTTGCTCTGTACCACAACGTATACCCCAGCCCATGCCCTTCGTTTCTGAATGACACTGCCGCTGCTTTTGTGGCGATCCGGCGCATCCAAATCCAAGGGTCCGTCCCAGTCTTGACGTCGTCGACATGCCGGCTTCCGACCAATGCCCATTCCCAATCTACCATGACTGATTCAAAACTCGCGCGCTTGGTCGGTATGCCGTTGGGCCGGGTTGCTTTCTAGTTTGCCTCTCGCACTCCTGTGGCTATCCCTCACGCCGTCTCTCAGCTCCCGCTAACTCCTCCGTGGATACCATCGGCTTCCGAAAGTAGGGCTTGGGTCGATATCTCCCGTGAATGCATAGCCTGCGCTACGCAACCATCCACTAGGCAATGGTCAAGATACATCCAAGCTAGCGCTCCGTGCTTTTTCCTTACCTCTCACGCGGCTCCGGGTCATTCTCTACGGGTCCCGAGCAGCTTGGCTGGACAGAGTTACATAAAATTCTTGCGCATCGTCAAGTTTAGGCGAGTGGCGCTTGTCATGACTGTCATGGAGAGTATATCGAATTCTGAAAGGTGGCCGGCAAAAACCGATCAATTATCCGGGACGTTTGACGACAATCAGAAAAAAACGGGAGGCTCGAAGCAATCTCTATCACGGTAGTGTTTCTTGGACTCCCCCTCCATGACCTATTCTCTACTGGCCGTGAACATGGCCACAGTAGTCCTCGAGAGTTTCCTCTACGGCACTCTCTTTGTTTGCTTCTCTGCCAACGGCTACCTTCAGATTTCACGGTACCGCAGACAAAGACAATCTTCCTCGCGTATTCGAATGTGGTCCAATCCTGTCGTCCTCTCCACGGTGGCGATATTCGTGACGTGTAGCACGGTAGGTACCACTGCGGCGACAAGTTTAACTTATCTGAACACGAACAGCATTGGATTCTAACGGTCGTCCGCTTCTTTCATGCTATTCTGGCATTTCCGGACACAGGCGCTACACTTCGTTACTTCTCTGACCCATCTGAAGTGCCGCAGCTCGCCAGGAACGCACTGACCGAAATATCCGTTCTGATAGGTGATGCCGTTATTGTGAACACTCAATTAATCGCTGGCGCTCTCACGATTTGACACTCAATTCCTAGGTGCACCGGCTGTGGTTTATCCGGGGTCGGGATTGGCGCGTTGCAGCCGTTCCGGTCATTTCGTGGCTCGGGGAGCTCAGTAAATCGACTCCTCTTTCATTGAAACTGAATATCGCTATATGATGGCTACAGCGTGCGGTATTGCTGTCGCATACCAATTTTCACGATATTCAACGAACATTGACTTCTTGACATCCGCTGAGGGTTGGATAACGGCCAACTGGGTTCTTACTGTAATGTAAGTGCTCTTGTTCACTCATCAGTTTTAAGCTGACCTCACTGTAGAACGAATATATATTGTACAGGTAAGCGATTCTGCACTGCGCGTCGAAATCCCGGAATTTAATCAAGCTTTTTGCAGCGTTAATTGCCTGGGAAGTCTGGGATACATCAGTGAAGGGCATGGATGATGGACCGCTTATGGTGCGCGTACTGTATTGACTGAGCTTTTTCTTTGCATATCTCACAAGATTTCTGATAGTCTGTGACCGCCGCCCTGGTGGAGAGTGCCGCCATCTGGACGTATGTTTTTCTTTTCTCTTCTACCCAATATGGCATAGTGATTTATTTCATGCACCGTAGGCTCTGGGTGGTCTTCTTTGCCGCCACATACCTGACGGGTTCCATTCTACTGTACCTCACGACGGAGCTGACGCCGTCGATCGTTGGACTCGTGAACATGGTCATCCATCTGCGTGTCGGACTCGGATGGTCGCGCACGCCAGATGGCTCAGGGGTGGCGATGACGAGCAGCGCGTCTATGTTCCGGGCGACAACACAAGTAGATTCCTGCAGCATGGAAAGCGTTTAGTGCAGTTAAACCAAAGTCGGAACGATGGAAGTAGTGGCAGGGTCAATGGGCAAGCATCTGTCGAGGTTATGCGTAAAACACCTTGCAGGCAATGGGAGGCCAGGCTCAGTGTCCGTACGTATATGCAGGCAGTTGTCGTGTACATGTAAACAGAGGTTTGTCCGGCGGCTCCATACCTCCTGAAGTGACTCGCCGTTGGCGTGAGTTGAAGTTTTCTTGTCAACATGGTAAAAATCAGAGAAATAAATGAACAGATGGGATTCTCATCCATGGATATGCATATGGGTGAATATTTGGAGGGAACACTCGACATGAATTACGCGTACGCGGGGACAAATGTTGTAGCCTTCAGTCACGGTGAACTCCCAAATGCGGAACATCTTTCGATCGGGACTCTCGGATCTTCCTAACATCGGCCGCGCCGCCTGGATAAGATCTTCCACAGACATGGTCCTGCTGTCGACTAGATGGGAAATGGACAACTCAGAGAGGTTCCTGAACGACCCCAACAGCTGGATTTCATCCTAAACATCGTATCAATGAGAGTTCGGAAGTATTCGGAAATTTAAAGGAGGCCCGTTGCCAGCTTTATTCGGGCTGAAGTTGACCTTCGGTGCAATCGAGGAAAACGTCTGCGAAGCCGAAGATTATCGGCAACCCTATCGAAATTGGAAGTTGGACACACCTTCAATGGTTTCCCATTACGGAGAGAGACCGGCAAGGTGGGGAAGTGTTTCTGAGCCGCAGCCAGAATGTTTGTGTCGTAATATACTAGACAGGTCAACGACCTTACGCCGGGAAATGCAGGGAAAAGGATCCAGCCATCCAGGCGCACACAGATCGGTAATTGTAGGTTGGGAACGGCGAGTGGCTTCCAACGGAATCCATTAAACTGGACAGCGCAGTTCTTTCCAGGTCAATTCGTAGGCCCATGACGTTCCGCAGAGCGCAAAGGAACCGCATCAGAAGATCGGCAGCCTCTTTGTCGAGGGTTTGGATGGTGAAATTGACGTAGACATTCCTAAATGAGTGATCGCCATGAGGTGTGACGGCACATAGACAACGTACTGGACGTAGGGGAAGATGAGTGTCTTGAATTTGCCTTGCGTGTGATGGTCTCTTATTTTGCTTGATGTCACGTCGAAAGATCTATTCCACAGGAGTGGAAGAAACACGTTTCGAAGAACGACGGACGTCTGAGAAAGGGACCGGAGATTCTGGCGGCGGATTTCGTGCTCCTGCACGCCATAAGAAAATATAAACTATAAACTCGGGATAGAATGAAGCAATTTCCAGAAGCAACGCAGTCAGTAGATCCGGCAGGGAAGGCGAGGTGGCCAACGTTGAAGGAATGGTGATAATGGCGGGAGGAAGGTTATTAGTCTGATGTGGTAAATTAATCAAACAATGGTGATTACATAGCTAGTACGTAGCCCCCTTCTCTCGGTCGCTCCTCCTCCATTCGTTGTCAAATCGTGGAGGCATTGCGGTCTTAACCTTTGCCGTCGCTTCTGCACTCGTACGCGCCCGAAATTGATCCACGTTTAACGCTATCTTTCAAAAGAACTGCGCCATCCACCCCTCTGGGTCGCCGGGTAATTCACGCAGCCAACGGCTAATAACTCCAGCCGGCTGCGTTCTCTTTCTACTAGGCGAAGGATTCCTCTGTGACAGCACCATTCAAATCACAGGGTCCTTTACTTTCGCCACGGCGAACCTCGGAAGGCTTTTTCGAGTCTCCGACACGCTGCTCACGAACGATGAACAGTTGGATTCGTTGAAGCGTCTGTCTTACAGAAGCTCCAAGTCACAGCAGCCTTCCATTCCATATCCATCCTTTGGCTGGCTCTCTCCGCGCCACTGGCCCGTATGTATACGCCGTTATCCCGCTCAGGTGGAAGCTAACCACTTTCGGCACCCTCTCTATCACTACCAGCTCCGCGATCCACCAGGTGAAGCGTGTGGCTTGCCGCTAGCACTCTACCGGCATTCATTCTATCAATTCGTCTTCCGTCCCCGACGGCTGACTTCTCGCACTCAGCGCCGTGGCTGATTTGCTCCAACTAAGCCAAGCCCCCGACGTCGGACATCTTCAGCACATAACGAGAGCTCGGCCTTTTTAAACCCCAGAGGAACCACGTTTCTCTGGGAAGGAAGAAAAGTGCGAACGCGTTCGGAGGTTTACTCGGGACTGGAAAAGACGTAATTAGCATCCATCCACTCATATGATCCTTACCGGTGCTATTGATATCCGAGGACAGTGATACTCAGGATCATTCATTTCTGTCGTCGTAGCCACTGCCCAAAATATTCACGGTACGGATCTGATGCTCACACAGGTCAGATAACAATGCTATGTGGCCAACGCACTATGTTCGATCTTTCTCCGAGGAACTTCTTGCCGTCCAGGCGCTCCTAACGCGCGCTGCTATCAACATGCATCGCATCTTTTGGCTCAACTTCGACAGCAGCTTCCGTTCCTGCAGTGCGTTTCCTCAGTCCATGGAGAATGTTTACGTTTATACGGCTTTCAATCACATCATTTTGTCGGTTTCCATTTCGGCATAACATATACCTCGTCCATGTGCTTTGCAACTCGCAGCGCTATATGTCCGGAAGATTAAACGGTATACTGATGTGAGTAATGATACATGTGCGAAACACTACATTAATTCGTTCATTCATAATCTAGACCTGGTCCGCGTCTTGGCGCTGGTGGTAACCCTGCTCGCCGACCATCGCGTCTCCCGTAGGCCGATTGCCCATCTGTGTTGGGTGGGTGTTCCCCATTCCGCCTGTCGCAGATTAAATATAACGGACATATTATCAAATGCCGCTGTGCTCACGCTGATAATCTTGCGGAGGCGGCCCACCCGGCGTTGGGTATTGCGGGGGCTGCTGAGTCTCATTACCGCTATACGCATTCGGTCCGCGCCCAAGATCTGATTTCATGTTGGCGGTAGTGGAGTCTATACGCGATTAATTTCTTGATGTAACGGAACACCTTCAACGGGGACTTACTCTGTGCGTATTCTTGGCCTTTCGGGGCGGGAAAGCCGGTGGGATTTGTAGCCGCGTTTGCATTGGCACCGTTGATGCCCGATCCCCAGCCTAAAGCAGGTCAGATATCCGCGACCGGCATTCACAAATCAATTCATACCTTGGAGAGAACCTCCTGGACCGTTGTTATTTGTGGTGGCGGCGCTGTGCTCGCCAGCTGTCGTGGTGTCGACTGGTCGTCCTTTGATCATTGCGATTCCTTCCTCAATTTCCATGCGTCCTCTGCGGGCAATCTCGTCGTTGATGCTCGAGTCTCGTCGCTCGACGGTATCGATGGCGCCAAAAGTGGTGCCGCGAACGCTGTCGCCGAGTCCTTTTGCCACTTGTACGCCGCCTCTGCCATAATGTTGTGAGTTGTCGCCATTTGCACGAATTAAACAAATCAAACGCACTTGAGCTTTGTTCCGATGCTCACGGAAGAGGATTTATTCTGGGTGTTCGTTGGTGCGGACATTGGTGTTGAGTTGCTGCTGTCTTTAAATTCCCTCTCATTTATATCCCCTCCGCAGGCAATGACGAGGATGGAGCGAGATGAGCTCACTGCGGAGACCCAAGCAATGACGTTGATCCCAGCCAAGTCCCACTTCCCACGGTCCCGCGCCGGTAAATCCGATCTCCGCCCAGTCTCGACCCCAGTCTTTCCCGCGCCACCATCGGCCGCCGCGACAATCACCAACAAATCATCAAATTCTTGCCCTGGATTGCGAAAAGGTATAAATACCCCCCTTATCTTCCTTTCCAAAACATCCCCACTCATTCCTCCCCTTCCACCTCTGTGCGCTGCTTTGCTGAGCCCATTGAGCGTGTGCCCGCATTCTAACGGTATTCCATGCGCTCCACATACCCAAGGCAGCACGGCATTCGTTGTCTCGTTTGTTCCTGTTCCCCTGGGTCGTGGCGGCCGCAAGGATTACCGTTCGACTTGGGACGCGTTTGGTGGGTTCGTCTGCTTGCACGTCCCTCGGAAGCCTCCCCCGTTATCTCCCCGCTCGTTATCGCTCTAGCGCACCCTGCCAGCTATTAATGCGGGCTGTATGCCAGCCGTCAGTTATGGGCGCAGAAAGGGCGGCTGGCAGTCGGACAGGCAGCTCTGGCCAGCTCTGGCCTCAGGCCCCAACACAGGACGGACGACAGGCAGTCAGACAGCTCCTGTCTCGACCCAAACATAGCTCAGACTTATTTCCTCCGAGTGATGCAAGATTGGCCTTTCCGTAAACAGTGTATCGTTATTCTTCGCCCACAAGATGTGGCGTTAGTTAATTCTTCCTATGTGGACCCCTCATAATACACTTCTTGTTCCGCCGCTGGTCATTCCCACAGGCGCGTTTAATGGGTATCGGATGTCGCCGTGCCTTGCTCCACGGATAAGGAAAATAAACAGCTCAGCCAATTGCATCCCTCCACCGGCGGGAGCTAATCGAAGATAAGGCCCATCTTACGTTAGGTGTGGTTCTCTATGTTGTTGTCCAGCTGTCAATCATCGCCCTCCGGACTCCAATCCAATGCACACGTATGGACGAAGGGCTATCAGCTGATACAGAAAAAAACGGTAAAATGTGGCGCAAAGAGTGGTGCGTCTGACGGTCAATGGTGTATTTACAACCATGACTCATTCCTCGACGACAAGTAGACAGTTGTATTTAAGGCTTCAGCGGAGTCGACGAGCCACGCGTTGAAATTTCACTGGCTCTCGCTTTGGGGCGCTCCAATTCTACCACGGAATTCAATTAGCAGTTGCGGCATTCCCGGCGGTCAAACCAATATCCTCCGTTGCCATCGCCCGCCGATGAAGTTAAATGATCACAATTCCCGTCTTGAACTTATCCGCGAATCATATTTCATTCACAATAGGCAAGTGCATTCAATGCCCAAATCCCGGATCTTGAGGTCCGGCAGAAGTCGGCGTCTACAGAAGCACAACTCGACGGAATTTGCAGACGCCGGACTCTTCCTTTCTTCAACACCGTGAATGGAAGCCTCTCGGGTGAACATACTCGCTCCTGACGCGATCAAGATCCTATTGGCTGGCAGGCATTTCGATTCCGTATATAATTACATACTTGAACAATTCAACACTTCAAACCCGGAGGAATGAAAGACATGAGGTATCTATTGGGTGACCAAGCGCTGGCCACGGCCAAGATGCTGTTGGCCAGCCGCAGGAAGCCATCCCGATTCCGCATATCCTATGAATAATTTACGACTCCGAACTCGAAGGAATGAAACAAGTACACGATCTGGTTCCCGTTCTGTTTCACTGGTGCTTCGTGCGCGGTCGAATCTTATCATTCCTCAGCGACAGCGGGCGGGGTTCTCCTTTCATGCGCTGATACACCCCACACGCATTGCAGACCTGGGCGCCTGCCTTGCTGCGCCGCCACGTCGAGGTCTTTCGCGTACCGCAGTTGCTGCTACTCAATTCAATCAGAAGAAAAAAAAGGCAAGGAAAGGGAATGGGTACCACTCTGGCCCGTTATACTCGCCGTCCGAGTCCCCGCCAACGGGGTGCTCGTTGTCCACAGCGATGAGACTCAGCGGGCGGAGCTCGTGCCGCTGGTACAGATACAGCCCGCATGCATTACACAGGGGTTTGTGCGTGCGCGGGTCGCGGCGCCAGAGCGGCGTCGAGGTGGCGTGGCAGTGAGAGCATTCCCTGCCGTCGACGGAGCTGTTGTCTCCCCCGTAATCTCCCGGCTCGGATTCCGGGAGGTGGATCGTCGGAGCGTGACAATGCCGGTCATTATTCCGGGAACCCGAGCCGCCCGGCGCAGGCGCTGATGCGGGGGTCCGGTGCACAGAGGAAAGTTGAGGCTGGGCGGAGGTGTAGGGCGTAGACCACTGCGTGGATTGCCCGGCGTTCGGATAGAACGGTGGAGGATCGACACAGGAATTTCTGCTGTGCTGATTTCTGTGCCCCAGACCGAATGACGTTCCAGGATTCTGAGGCGTGAAGTTCATAGGTACAGCTGCAGATGGATGCTCCTGGTTCATATATGGATCGATGTAGCCGGACTGATACCTTTGATGCTGCGGATGCTGAGGTGCGAACGACGAACCCGGCTGAGAGTATAGGGTCGACGTATATTCACCGCCCGGAGGAGGTATACCGGCATAATATCCTCCTGGATCGAGGGTTTGCTGTCCTGTAGGATCTAGAAGGTTTTCACGTTAGAACGGCCACTGGTGGTTTTTGTTCTTACCCTGACTCCATGCCCCGGCGGAGGATATGTACCCCGAAGGTGTGGCCCACTGCTGGCCGCTATTGGATCTTGAATGACGGTGTGCCCTCTGCTGGTCAGCGTCGTCGTCCATATTCGTGAAGCCAGATCGATTGTAATCCATCGTGTCGTCGGTTAGGTCGGTTGGCGCGGTTGGCGCGTTTGTTGGTCAAGTTAGCCAGCGGCCTTCGTTTTTATACTAGTAAGGAGGCCACTTGGCGAGTCATCGTCTTCATTGAAGTATCTCCGCGAGTTAAAACAAGTCCGTTTTAAACAGGTGCAGACATCTCAGTTGGATGTTCCCGGCTCGCTCGAGAAAAGATGAGTTTCAACGTGATAGAGCTAGACAGATGGGGCGCCCTCGCATTATGGGGAACCACATAGCACCGGATAGATTAAACGAGCTGAAGCGATGGCCCCGACCTGTTGAATAAACAGAAACCATCTGTGATGACTCACAAAATCGAGTAGATCTTCACCAATGCGCAGCTAAGCGAAGCCACCGCTTGAGACATGGACGATTTACCGTGGTCAAAATGACTAGGATCCTCGCATCCTCGATGGCAATTGATTGCGCAGGCTGTGGATCATACCATACGAAGCCGACGGAGATGTGAAGAGAATCTGTTAAATAGAGAGTACATGTCAGTGTCAAATGTCACGTTTTAGACAGTCGCCAGGACGGTCCCACACTTTGTTTGAATTAACTTCCTTAGCGATTACTTAACGCTAGTTCAAATAAAGCTCCTTCATCTGCTGTGAGGGAAGAAGTCCTGCGTGAAAAATACGAGATATTCCGAGGAGGAGATCGCAGTCTGATAGGCCTGTGCGCTACGTGGCAAAACTGAGGAAAATGCAGTGGGCACAAGATGTTTGTCAAAGGTTGCACAAATTGCAAATTCCACTGCTCTACCCACCTATTAAACCCGCGGTGATTTTTTAAAATACCCACAGTGTGCCGATCTGTCATTGGGAAGTGCCAACTCGGCGGGCGGAAAAAGGCATATGCATTTGAGTTGAAAGTCTTGTGAGCTGGGGAGACGGATCCACGAGGAAATCAGGACAATAGTCCAGAGCTAAATGAAAAATGACGCACTGCCTTACATGCAAATCCTCCGGAAAAGGATATAGAGAGATACATATCAGTCGCAAAAGTGATAACGAGCATCGACGTCGCATCAGCAAAAGAGGCCAATGCTCGTGGAGAATGACATCCGGCTTGTGGTCCGCGAACGCAAATCCGAACCGAATTTGCAACTAATGGAATCGGACTTCATTAAATACTGGGGAAGAGATTGACGCCCGAATCTGAATGTATTATGCCCGTCTAAAGAACCTAACAGCCTTATTTGCAACCGAGGGAGTAATCAGCGCTCAATTGAGAATTACAGCGTACATCTTTCCGATCTTTCTCCCATGCATGGTACGTTCAACTGCCACGTACACAAATTATGTGGTGCAGGTGGATAATGGTGCCCTTGATTCATAGCCAGTGCGGAAAACCAATGGTAGCGCAGTGCAAGTAGATGAGAATCATTTCCCAAGAGGCGAGAGCCCAACCATAGAAAGAAGAAAAACAGGGAAGCTGTTGAGGTTCATGGTGGTCGTGCTGCACGGCCACACGATGATCCTGATCAGGATGGGAATTCGGAAGCATCGGCCGATCGGGTTGTTCGGCCAGCTCGACCTCTGAGTATTTCGTGTTTGCACCACGAAAAGTGGAACAATTAATGATACGCTTGAGGGCTTGAAGCCCTAGTGAAATTTCATAGCTTATGTTTTGCCAAATTCGCCGGGATCAGTGTCTTGAACACGTAACTAACGAAGATTTCCGATGGTCATATACATGCAAATTTATATTGGCGCTCGTTCGATTGTATTGCTTTTCGCGTTCTTCGATATATAGGCCAACCTAAAGTCGCATCGGCCAACAACCAAGCTGCTAGCAGCCCGGATTAGTCCCTCGCCGTCGAGTGAAATTTTGAGGGACTCTTTCAAGACTCTTTGGCCAGCGGTATTTGCGGTCATCTACGCATTCATCGGGGCCGATTTCTTGCCATTTGCTCATGGATTCTAATTTTGACGAATGGTAACATGTTTAACCTTTCTCCCAGGGAGTACGTGGCACCCTTTCCTTACTCCCTCCATTTGTGTCTCAAGGGAAAGCCCTTACCCGGCAATGGTACTTTCCACGATACTCGGGTTGACCTTTCGACCCTTTCAGCATATTCAGAACTAATTAATGCTTCGTTTTCAGGGCCACCGTTCTTTGGCTCATTGGGGTAGCTAATGCCGGTGTTCAGTGTCCAAGCACCCACCACCGCCATGTCCAATGGAATCATCAATACACCTGGGAGTCCGACATGTCTGACGAGTGCGAACACATCCTGGTTGTGTTCCGGAGTCCTGATCGATGATTATCTTTTTCAGGAACGAACCGGTGACAATTGCTCTCTTTAGTACCAATCATCCATCCTATGTGATCAACGCCATGCTGCATCTTCATACAATTTCTGACACCGCGCAGAATGTACCGTTTGCGATCGCCAACAACGTCAACCCACAAGCGAACAAGGCGATGATTCTCCTGCCCCATATCATTCCAGGGTGCGTAGATTTATCGCTTAAATCATTGCTTCTCGCACATCGATGCGCCCCCCCATTGATATCCGGCGCTCGATTATTTACGTCCTCTCGAATTTGTTTCACTGACCGCGTTTCAGGCCTGGCTACACGATCGGGCTAATCGGAATGTCGAACACGAGCGACGTGCTCGCCTCGAGTCCTCCATTCGCTATCGTTCCGGGTGCGAGTAGCAGTGGCCTCAAAATGGCTACCTCCCCAGTTTCGTCCGCGCATGCCTCTAGTACTCACTCCGCAAGCACTGTGCATACCGGTTGGACCTCGTCAGCGTGATCTATGCTCTCTGCCAATATTATACTCACCAGGACCATGCAGTCGAATTGTGGCGAATATGACCTCCCTGGCCTCCACCGCCGTCTCGTCAAGCGTGCGCTTTGCCGTCTCGTCCATCGCATCTGCCAACTTCCCGGTGTTTTCCAGACCCGAGGCTGTTATGCCGAGCTTCCTGTTTCCCAATGTATTGCAGCTGGTTCGATTCAAGTGTAAGATAAAAACAGAACCCTCGTATAGTCCGCCTCGTTCACTGGCACCCAGCTCACATATTATCATGCGTATAATTCCCTACTATTTTCCGTCCATTTAACATATGCGCTTCCGCCTGCCCCTCACACGGCATGAGATCGAACAATTGAATTATTTGCATCGCTGGGATCGTAAAGTAAGCAACATCATCTTTATGAAGACAGACGAAGGACTGACCACATCGCTCACCACACGCGTGAGATGGTTGTACGCTGATGCCGTACATTTGAGCTCCCCGCAACATGCGCGGTACTGGTGGAACACGCTGTCATGCCAGATGCCGCAGTAGTCGTGTTCAACTGAGCATTCGGCGTCTATGGGTGGCGCACCGGAGGCGGCGGAGCAGAAGATTATGTTCAGCGCGAGCGCCATGAAGGTCGAGGTCCGAAGCTGCATGTCGGTGCGTTGGGTCCCTGGTAGACCTGCGGCTTATAGCATGGACAGATGTGAGCTTTAATCGTACGACGCGCGCTGTGGCGGCGGCGGTAAATATGCCGGTGAGTAAGGAATCCGATCGCACGATAAACGCAGAGGGGCTGAGCTTATATCCACTGGCAGAAGACGGTGGCTCGTATCCCTTGGCGAAGGGATCTAACTGCACTCTTCTCAAGCCCGTGCCGACCGCCATTGCACTGACCTTGATACAGCAGCTGAATGACCCTCAACAAGACATAGCACGCTCCCCGACAACCCTATCACCCCGCTCTCGGAGCGTTGATTCTTGTCTTTCTGAAGCCCGCTCTGGCCCAACTTTGAGTATTGGCACGCGACTGAGGTGAGTATGTATGCAGGTAATTTCTGCTTCGAGGTGGGCGGCTCCCCGCTCAAATAGCATTTGCATTACTATCAGTGTTTGAGGGCAACGGACACTCCCAAAAATAAAGCGCATTACGCTCAATATATCCACGTGGTCCGCCTGGAATCGGCCTGGGTTCATGAGATTCGCAAGGAGATTCGAATGTGTCCACTTCAGTCCCAATTTAATTCCAGCGGTGTGGGACGGTCTGTCTTCGAGGCGGTGGCTCAAATAGTATCTGCCTGGATCTCGGTGTTTGAGCACCACGGACACTCCCAGAATAAATCGCTATGCGTGCAATAAATTCGGGCGCCCAACCTGGAATTGGCCTCGCGGAGTTTCGAATGGGTCCCAATTTAGTCAGTTCTCTCTTCATTGCCATATTCACGGTTTCTGATATATATATATATATTATTTTGCTGAAGGACCGCCTATTCTGTTCCGCACATGCACTTCCCTGCGTGTTCTCGTCCTGTTTGAGACGGTCGGCACAACTTGAACCCTTCGGCGATTCCAGCAATGCGGGAGACGCCCGACCCGGCCCGGACATATTCAAAGCAGCTCACCCGGGCCGCCAGCGATAGTTTATTGACGGCCTTTGGGTCAGATCGTCTTCGAAACGCACATTTGCCGTCGCCGAGGCAAGGGTACGTGTCTCCCCACGGAAAAATCCGTGTTGCAGTGCTTCTTGCGTCGACCACATTGGCCCACATTGCGTAGAGGTATTCGTCTCCTTGTTGCTAGGAATTTGGACGCGCCCATTTATTTTAAAGGCTGCGAGCACCGCAATTTTTCGCTTGGTTCTCTTCACAGACAAATATTGCGGACTGTATTTTTTTTCACGCCCACGGCATCTCGAATGTCACTAAGATCGTCTTCATGAGTGACACTGCCGTATATCTGGGGCTACGCCCAGCGGTCTCTTCGCTGCACCGCCTTTCCTGCATCATTTTCCCTTTAAGATTGAGCCCTGGGGCGCTCTCCGAGACAGGCTCGCTGGGAGGGAGTTCTCTCCGGTGAATCGCATCCTCCGTGTCGCCAGTGTTTGCGTCGAGTGGCTTGCCGTTGAGTAGTTTAAACTGATGAACGGCCATTTGGCGTACCCGGGACCCTTTGTATCGAAAGAAAAATCTCAACCACTCAGACTGCCGTCCCCAAGGAGATAATATGAAGGTCTTCTCGGAGCCCATTGCACCAATGCTGCTTTGGCTTTTTCCACACGTGAGCGCCGAATCTCAGAGTTTACTCATTTAACGATGAATATGAGCAGACTTGTTCTCGAGCTCTATGAGTTGAACTTTTTAGCTGACTTTCGTTGTCAGCGATGAAGAGAACTGATAACTGGATTTATTCAATGGGATTTGCAGATATGCGCGGCAAGGCGTCAATCACCGGGCATTGTCATGCCCGTCAATGGGTGCTTTTGCTTCCTATGTTTTCAACCGCAGGTCTGACGAAGCAGCCGCCCAGTTAACGTCACTCCACCTGCGGACCTCGGGAGCATCCCCGGATGATGTTCTATTTGGTTCAACGGGTAACCTCAGAACCAACTACCCTCATGTTTCAGTATTAATAAAGATACCAGGGTACAGCATTTGTTCCACTAATCGCGGAACTTCCCCTAGTACTATTTGTTTCCCGTCGCGGAACAGGAAGTGACCGGTATTCTGCATATGATCTGTAGTACCTCAGCAATAAAAGGGAGGCCGTAAAGACACTGCGGAACTAAAACCCATCACTGAGCATGTTGACGCCGGATCCTTCTTCACCACAGATCTTTATTCTTAGGCGCAGAAGAGCAAATATCGCATGTTCAATTTGCCGTAGACGCAAAGTCAAGGCGAGAGCCATTGTCTCAGAATTATTCGTGTTCCCTGACTTGCGGCCGCTTGAATTTAGTGCATCATGACTGATAATTCCACTCAAAAACCCTGTCAAAGATGCTCTAAGAAGGGCCTTGCCTGTGAATATGTCGCCCTTGCGAAGGAGGATAATGGACCAAACACGGATTCTCCCTCTCGGTCGCAGCCGGTGGCCACGTCGCACATACCTCATCCTGCCCACAACTTACCGCCCATAACTTCCCTTTCACACTTATACAATCCCCAAAATCACGATCGAGGGAATGACAGTTATCCTTCATCACCGCACACCCCTGGAATCGATCGCACAGGTCCCGCCACTTCCTACAGTGACCCTGCACAACTTGGACGAGCCTGGACTCCGACGTATCCAGTTCATCCTCAATATACGCAACATCATCCTTACGGGGCACAACCAGCGGGAACCTATAACGCTTTCCCCTCCTCAGGCTTCAACAACCGTTCGTCCGCCAGTGGAATGGCTTACGACCAGGCCAGCACCACCCACGAGAGTTCAGCACCCCGAGGAACCCCAACGTTGCATTCCACGTAGGTCATCAACTCTGTGCGACACATTCTGGCTGACCGCGGTTTGGACATGCCAAGCAGCTGTTGGTGCTCAGGAGAGCCGTGTCATTGCGGTGGTTCAAGAAGTTGAGGGAGAAATGTTTGAGTAATTTTGTCTCAGTGCTTTTGAGCTTTCAACAAGCCGAGGCGAAATATTTTGAGCTCAACCCAAAATTTATAGCCAGATCTTTAATTCAGAACAAGCATCTATTCAGCAGAATTCTATGGCAAGGGGAATTTCTAAAGAGAATGTATCTATGCTCTAAATCGGGGAAGCATATTAGACGAGAGGGAATAGGCTCTAGTGCTCCACGCCCATTTTCGCTGTAGCCATTTGTCGCAGGAAAAATCACGGCAGACTCTCCACATACCCCAACTGCTCTGCGTACCTCACCTCCATTCCCCCCTCCGCCTTCAGACCCGAGGCATTACGCTCCACAGCCGCCCGGAACCGCGCAAACACCAACGCGCCGTGTGTCTTCCCCGCCTCCGCGCCGTGCGCCGTCTCCCGAAGCGCGCCAATATAAAACGGTGTCCTCCGTGCTGTGGTCTTCACATTCGCAACGGTGAGCTCCCATATGCAACGCGGTACAGGAGCGGCGCCGCAGAGCACCGCGTCAACGGCGGCGAGGACGGCGGCGGTGCGCGGGGTGCCCGGCAGCGCGAGGTCCTGGCGGTGCGCGTACTCGTCCTGGACGGGGAGCGCGACACGGAGGGTGAGCGTACGCAGCGCCGGGAGTGCGTCGGAGAGGGATGCGAGCGTCTGGGGCAGCCATTTCGGGAGGATTGATTGCCAGTTCGGCACGACTTGCAGCCGCAGCGCGGTGACGTGCCGCAGAACGGGGAGGGTGAAGGGTTCGAAAGTGGCTGGGCAGGGGCAGATCAGATATTAATATTATTCGATGAATGAAGAAGAGTTGTTGGAGGAATGACGGACCTGTGCAGTTGAGTTGTAGGCTGGTGAGTGTGCATGCGACGGCTTCGAGGAAGGGCTCGCTGAAGGTGCTCTGATCGATGGCTAGGTGCCTCAGATTCACCGTATAGGTCGGTGATGATGCCAACTCTTCGAATAGGCTGAATTGAACTCCGCGAGGCGACGAGAGGATAAGATGGGTGAGTCGAGGCGCTGGGCTGGGCGTGGGTTCCTTTAGTGTCTCAAATTTCTCCTTTTTCTCGATAGAAACATTCTGGACAGAAAGCAGGGGGATAGTCTGTGCCGCGCGTGTGATGATAGCCAACGGAAAGTCGCAAATATGGATCAGATGAAGTTTTTCGAGGGAGGAGCGCGATAAAAATGCGGAAAAAGTGGATTGCAACCCTGGTTGCAAATCGTGCCACGAAACTCCAAGGCCGTTGAGGATGAAGCGTCGGACATTTCGAAATTTGGGCAGAACAAGCTGCAGCAAACCGTGGTGGTCGGGAAAGGTTTTGTGTGGCAGCGTGATAGTTAGGTCCTTGACGTAGGAAGCTAAATGTGGGGAGCCATTGAGCAGATTCATCATTCGCTCGAAAGCGGGCATATTGTCGGTATGTAGGGCCAAAGACCGGAATATAACGCGCTGCGCTGGGCCCGCAAAGTTGACCGCCGTCAGAGCGATAAATTTGAGCGACTTTCTGTCCTCGCGCGGATCGAAATCGACGAGGATAGCCTCGACGAGCTCCTGTGGGATGGTGGTCATTGCCAGCTCACCTTTTTGCCTGACCTTTCCCACGTGTAGCAGGAAAACTGTTTGGATAACGGCGTCATAACGCGAGTAACGCGACCGCGCTTATAAGCGAGTGTGTTGGGATCATTCTGCCCGCCACGTAACGTACGCATCAAGGCCGTCAGGGTTGCCTCACCTTCTGAGGGAAGATATTCTATGCACTCCACCATATATGTGTTGGGCCGACAACTGAGCACCATTTCGCGTGTCGGGAGGAACGGAGAGAGATGTGAGCCGGGTTGCGGTGGACAAATCCAGTGTGTTCAATTTCGGTTGGGCTTCCATCACCTAGAAAAAGCAAAGAGGCGATATATGAGTGTCGAGAAGACCGCCTTCACAGGAAAATTGCAAGAAAACGAACTTGAAGAATGCTTCGGCGGTCCGCGGCGGCCATCATTCAACATTGATGTCGTGATCATTAGCGTGAACTTACTCCACAACTCACCCACTTTGAAATATTTGGACCTACAAGCCTGGGATGGTAAGTCGTAGAAGTCGAAGAGGGAAATATCTTTTAAGTTACGTCTGTCTTCTTGGCTCGGGGTATTGATTAAACAGCGGACCTCTTTTAGGACAAATTATGTTGCGACACGTCGCGTGAAATCTGTGAATAATGCACATCACCTTCAGGCTGTTGCCAGCTGTCTGTGAACCGGTCCATTTAAATTTGGACAACTTGTAGACCGAGCTTGGACCGAGTCGTGGGACTGGAATATTCATCGCTATTTGAGGAGTCGGACCTTCTTCCCGAGTACCACAATATCGACCCTTCGTTGGAAAACCCATTTTCTGGGAGGTAACGACCAATGACGACGAACAAATCGGTGGGAATAGTTGTCAGAGCAATCACCGATCGAGGGAGACACGTGCCAGTTTTCTCCTTTTCTGGACGCGGCCTCTCACGGAAGTAGATCTAAGCGAGGATAAAATATATCGTCGGCTGCGCCGGTCGATCTAGGCTTTCCTCTGGTTACCACCGTAGTGGCCCGCCTTCTCGCGAGGCGTCCACTGGCCCCCGCTGCCCTTCGACGCTTCTTCTCTGGAACGATCTCGGACGATACACACACGAGCAGTGGAGAAATCCAGAGACACGAGGTCGAGCGGTCCCAACGCTCTCTACCCACATTCATGAACCCCGACACTCCTTTCATACGACAATATCGTCCACAAATTTCCCACAGCCGCGTACCCTCAGATATGTACCGCGCACAGAGTGTGGGGGGATTTAAATCGTCTCAGGCTCTGCGATTTCGGAAGAGGCGCCGGGTCGATAGGTGCGTCACTATCCGTCTCAAAGTAGAAAATTCTCAATCCCTCTACAGTCGTCCGCGTGCGGAATCCACATCGACCTCCGCCAGCTCCTCGTCAATCTCGGTCAGTAGCGCCTCGTCAATCTCGGCCAGTAGCGCCTCAGGCTCTTCGACAAGCAATTCTGCGTCTAGCTCTGCTTTTTCTCGCTCGACATCTCGGTACGTGACACATTCGCCGAGAATACAAGACGTTTGTTCAGACAAAATTCCAGCTCTGCGTCCAGTGCTCAAAGCTCCTCATCGCACTCTGCTTCATCGACTAGGTGATAATAGCTATGCAAAGACACCTGCCGAATTTAATCTTCGTCCTCAGGTTGTTTCAAAGTTCCTCGTCCTCGCGATCGGGCAGTGCTTCGCGAAGGTATGCCTTCTGTTGGCGTCACAATATTCCGATGTTGAACTTCGCCCCGCAGTGCCT
Source organism: Mycena capillaripes (assembly GCA_029204075.1). Taxonomy (NCBI): domain Eukaryota; kingdom Fungi; phylum Basidiomycota; class Agaricomycetes; order Agaricales; family Mycenaceae; genus Mycena; species Mycena capillaripes. Next base: position 1,965,868 of record JARHKZ010000011.1, on the reverse strand, counting down.
TTAGACCTACTTCAACGGTTTTCAGGACAATAACGGCCAGATCCTCTTCGAGTGCACGCTTCGCGAGCACTTCCGTTTATCTTTCGACGGTCATCACAACAGCCACAGGCTCTACAATCACCGTCGTCTCAACTTCACCCGGCACGCTTGGCACAAGCGGCGGCGGCGGAACTCCATTCTCTCACAACGTCGGTGGAATTGTTGGCGTCGCTATTGGGGGCGTAATTGCTCTGATCCTCGGCGCCGCAATCATATTTTTCACCTGCAAGCGTATGAAACGCCAACAACGTCCAGGGTCAGGTTCAGCCATGGAACTCCCTGCGACCCGTGCGCCCACCGATGCCCAGTCGACTGAGCCAGCGCCTGCGCCCGCACCCGCAGCCTCGCCAACAGACACGGCCAGCTACCACTACGCGCGCGCGCGTCCGCGCCCACAAATGCCGCCCTCTCCGCCCTCCAGCTCCTCCATCGCAGGCCTCATCGGTCGTCTACGCGGCGGGCGCACATCGACCTCGTCCAGCGTGCCCAAAGCGCTCGAGAGCACCGGCACCACCCCGCTCGCCCCGCCGTCGCCCGCGTTCTTCGCACCTCATCCGCGCCGCGCCGCCTCACCCCAACGCACCCCGGGCACCCCACCCCCGGGTTCCCCACGCTTCTCCGTCGCGCCACTCTCACCCCCCTCGCCGCGCCCCGGCTCGCTGCTCAACCCGCGCGTCGTCTTGCCCTCCGCACCGTCGAGTTCCGCACCGGAGTGGGTTGGCTGGCGGCCCGCGGCCGCTGCAGAGCAACCTGCCCCAGCCCCAGCCCTCGCGCTGCCGACGCCCCCAGAAGACCCACCGGGCTCGCCCGTAGGCCTACTACGTCCAAGCCTCGCGGTGCTGCAGTTCGAGTCCTCGCGCACTATCCACGACCACGAGGACTATTCGCGGCCTATCGGCGGGGTACGTTTGATTTATTGCTGCCATCATCTTTATCCCTACCATCCCGAATACATCGCTGATTTTGTTTATTTTTGGTTGACAGCGAGTGAGCGCCGCGCGCATGGAGAGCGATATGAGTGTACAAACTGTGGATCCGGAGGGAGGGGGAGGGGGAGGGAACGGAGGACACGCCTGAACCTGATAATGTATAATTCAAGTACAATACCTGCGTATATTAGTTTTAATTGTTTGTATACTTGTTCGAGGCGGGCGGGCGTTGTTGTTGGTTCAAGATGGATGGTTGAACAGCCTTCTGGAAGCTAGGCCAATTGCTCAATGCGTTCTCTTCCCTCAATAATTGTGCTCGGTGAAGCTCTTGACCCACGCTTTAGTTCGCTCGTTGAACTCCCGCAGAACTTTTGCAATCCATTCTGGGCCGGTGACTGCTACCCGTGAGGGTATCTTTACCTTCTATGTCCGTTGTGTCTGCATGCGTGCAGTATATATTCTCGTGCCAATAACTGTTGTTTTTTTCCCTCTGTAAAATGACTAAATCCCGTGCGGGTATTAATTTGCTTGAACTACTCATAGTCCCGGTACATTTAAATCAGACATCCTGGCGGATCCAGAGAAAACTCCATAATGTCTTGTGAAGTGACGCTCGCCTGCATGGATCGATCCAATTCAACCACGGTAAGTTCAAGACTACATACTGCCGCACAGGCTTTTCACTCGTAGTGCTTTTAGCTGTGTTTATAAGTGGTCCGTGGTTCGCCGCAGTCTGCTTTGCTCTAACAAGTATTTCCTCTGTATATCCGCCCGAAAAAAATGTAGTCCATCATTCGGCGTTCTAGTCTTCAAGCCGCGAGGTCATCGGAAGTTACTTACACACATAGAAAACCTTAACAGAACATCCACCAAAAGTCATCAGAGCATTCTCGAGCAGCTGTCAACTTTGTGATCCTAGTAGGCTTAGCTGATCATGATTCATCGGCGGTGCCTCTTTAACTCCCTGTTAGATGCCTTCCGTAGCGTACAGCATGATCGGTATTCTGCTACACCGTACCAGTATTGCATCCAAAGCGGTGTCCAATTCCCGGAAACCATGTCCGACCACACCATATCCAGCCAGAAGGCAGGATCACAGTACACAAGCGCAGTGGGTTGGTGCAAACGACCTTATTGCCTGGAAACACAGGACTACCCGGTGTTCATCTGATTCAGTGACCCTATTCTAAGATCGTGTTTGGGCACATATTCTGAACTGACAGATCTTCGCGAGGGGATGAATAACTTCTGTTCAACTACCTTTTGTTCATCACATCACGGCGCCAGAGCCGGCGATGATTGGTGTAGGAACGCATGCGTCTCAGAGCGAGACTTGGATACCCTTAAATAGTTGGGGGATTGGAAGTACAATTGCTGCCTTCGTCGTTTCCTCCACTCGGCCTATCATGAAGTTTGTAAAAAAAAAAAAAATTAGCCAGAAATTTGAGTTGACATGAATATAGCAACACCTTCCAGTTCTTTACAACAAATTTGCAATTTTTATCCTGAATCGGGAATCTCGATGAAACAGAAACCCTTGGATTATTCAATGGAACGCTCTACGAAACCTTGCATACTACAGTTCCCACAGGCCATCCAACACATATCTCAGCAATTGGCTTCAAGCTCCGCCATGCGTTCCGATTGAAGGCCGAAGCGATCGGCGCGGGAAGCCGGCACCGCCGATCGTGCACACCGGGGGCAAACAACGATGCATGCAAAAGCCACATGCGTTAAATGCATGTGGGCCGCATGCATTGATGGTGTTTACAATGGGTCTTTCGCACAAAGGATTTCTTTCCAGATTTTCTTTGAATCCCTTTGTGCCAAAGACCCTTTGTAAGGGCCATCAGCACATGCGGGCCACATGTGTTTAATGAACTCGTGTTCCGCATGCGTCGATATTTGCCCCCGGTGGCAGGCATTGAGGAATCAGCCAGCCGCGAACAAAAAAGAAGTGTCGGAGTAAAAGCTTCGGACAGACAGACAGGCTTAATTTTACAAGTCTGCGTGGGCCGACCACTTCCCTGGTTTAGCGCCAGGAACAAAGTCTAACGGTGATATTCCGAATATTCGGAGCTGACCTTCCATAAGCGAAGTTTAAAAGGCTTCGGACCGACACCGGTTATTTTATAAGAAGAGAGATAAAGAGGGTAATGTATTGCGCTCCGAGTCGCGCCGGTAGACAATAACTTGGTAGTGAAATCAGCGAGCTGCAACTTGGGTGAAGTAGAATGGCATCAATTGATCCTTCAACAGTGAAACCGGTAGGTCTGTGGGGACGAAAAAAAAATGCAGGGAAAAGTTACATTTCGCTCGGAGCTCGGCTGCTCGGCCGCTGATGGCCAATCACTGCGCACACGTGGCCGCAGCGAACTCGGAAATGGCCGCCATCCCACAGGAACTCGTTGAGGTTATCCTGGCCGATTTCCACCCGGTGGACGACATAGAATCGCTCAAATCTATTTCTCTCACTGCAACCAACTTCGCGGGACCAGCCCAGCGCATAATGTTCCGATCTTTGGCTCTTCATGGCCACGAGATGCCTGGGTGGTGTCCTACTTTCGAGCGGGCATTGAATTTGTTCAACGGGTCCCCGCATATTGCGTTCTATGTGCAGGATCTCTCTGTTAGACTCCCAATCAAGACCTCTCCAGAACATCACAATTTACTGGAGCTGGTTCTTCCCAAACTTTCGCATGTACGGCGCTTCATCATCAGAGGCGTCGGAGTTGCGTGGGACGATCTGGGACCGTGCTTGCAATCTACGTTAGCCAAATTTTTATTAGGCCCGTCTCTTGACAAGCTGCATCTCTCCCACATCCTCGGCATGCCGCTTACCGTTATCGCAATCGCAGCACAGACTATCTCCGTGCTTTCCCTCAATAATGTATTTTTAAAAACAACGGAGGAAACGTTATCGGACTCTGGGCTGAACCCTAGAGCATCTCCACGGCTCAACCACCTTATCCTCTCATCAACCCGTGGAAGCCAGTTCAATGCGTTTCTAGGTCTGATAGTATCCCCCGTATATACCGCGAATCTTCAACGATTGGCCGTCGAGCAGAGCGACTTCAGTGGGGACCTTCTCCGTGCCGTTGCGCCCACCCTCACGGAGCTCATTCTCAACTGTATTCGTTCGTCCTCTTCAAAGTCATTCCTCTGCATGCATTGACCTAAGTACGTAGAAAATCACAACCGCTTCGATCTCCCGTGGCTGCCTTGCTTGACCTCACTTGAATTGAAAGTGAAGTTCGCCTTCTCCGCTCTTATACCGATTTGGCTCCCCGCCGCTCTCGTGCAGCTCCCCCGCATGATGCCAGCGCTCCGCCTGCTCACTTTGAGCATCGCTGTCTCCGAGCGTTACACGCACTCTGCACCATCGCAAATAAATCTCGCGCGCATCGATTCCCCCGCGAACGCCGTTGCTCTTTCTTCCGTCGATGAAACCCTAGGCGGCACCGTTTCCCGGCTCATCTGGGATCTGACCTTCGGAGAGTTGGTGGCGGAAAAACCGTACTACGCGCTGATGTTCGCGCGCTTCCGTACCGCAGTCGAGCGTAATATGGTGCGAATGCGCGAGGCGGGTTACATGGAGGTGCGATACTCGGAGCGGCGAGGATACGAAGAAAGCTTGCCATAGGTTGGTTGGATTGATTTGGGACCCTACAAGGTCACAGTGATGTTATTTTGTACGTCCACAGATTAACTTAGATGTCCCCCCAATAACTAACATCGTCCGCAGCGCTCGGCAATTAATGGACCAGTGAATCAGAATCCTCCTTTTGTCAGTTGCCTTCCTATACGGACTGAGTCGCAGACACAACTGCGTCCGGAAAAAAAGACAGATATAATATTCATGTTTTCGCGCGTCTGCGGACTCTTATCACTCAAGAGAATTAGCGTCGGAACCCGTCTAGCACGAAAATTGTTACAGTGCTACTATTTTGCCCAATTGGTCTGGATTTCCCGTTTTCTCGCCCAATTCTTCATCTTTCCCCCCGAAGTTTTTTTAGGTAGACACATGTACTAGTAAATTACGACTATCCACAATTTCTAAGAGATACGGCGAGAAGAAGCAATTGAGAACGGGTTGCGGTCCATCAAACTCACGCTGAAGGCTGTTAATGGCGTCACTGATGTTGCCGCCACACGTGGCCGTTGTGAACTTGGAAATGGCCGCCATCCTGCAGGAACTCGTCGAGGTTATCCTGGCCGATTTCCACCCAGTAGACGACAGGAATTCGCTCAAATCCATCGCCCTAGCGGCAACAAACTTTGCAGAACCCGCTCAGCGCGTCATGTTCCGATCGTTGGCTCTTCAAGGGCACGACACTCCCGGGTGGTGCCCTACTTTCGAGCGGGCGTTGAATCTGTTCAATGGTCTCCACACATTGCTTTCTATGTGCAGGATTTCACTGTCAGACTCCCAATCAAGGGCTCTCCAGAACACCTGGAGCTGGTCCTTCCCAGGTTCTCAAATGTATGGCGCTTCATCATCAGAGGCGTCGGAGTTGCGTGGGACGATCTGGAGCCGGGCTTGAAATCTACTTTGGCCACCTTCTTATCGGGTCCATCTCTCGAAAAGCTCCATCTGTCCCACATTCTCGGCATGCCACTCGCTATCATCGCAATCGCAGCACAGACCATCCCCATGCTCTCTCTGCAGAATATTTTTCTCAAGGCAGAGCAGGAAGCCCCATCGGCGGAAGAGTTGGACCCTTCTTCAAGCCCCCGGCTTACCCACCTCATACTTTCATCGCCGCGGGGAGGCGAGTTCGATCCATTCCAGAAGCTCATGTTACCCGCCTATATTGCAAACATCCAGCGACTGTTCATTGAACGAAGTGCCTTAGCGGTAGGCTCATCAATGCCGTTGCGCCAACCCTCACGGACTTGTCGCTTGACTACATCAGTCCGTCCTCGTCTGCAGATTTTTTTCCATACATTAACCTACGTACCCAGGAACCCACAACCCCTTCGACTTCCCCCAGCTGCCCGAATTGACCTCCCTTGAACTGAAAGTGAGGCCTGCCTTCCCAGTCCTTTTACCAGATTGGCTGCCTGCCACTCTCGTGCAGCTTCCGATCGCCCTCCCCGCTCTCCGTACACTCACCCTGCAATTGCAATTCTTGGGGCACCCAGCGCAGTTTCAAAGTACCCCCCAGAGCGATTTAACTCTCCTCGATGCCCCTGGCACGGCTTCTGTCCTCTCGATGCCCCTGGCACGGCTTCTGACCTCTCTGCCCTTGACGACGCCTTGGGCGGTACTGTCTCGCGGCTCGTCTGGGATCTTGCGTTCACGGGATTATCGATAGCTTACTCCGAGTTCGTGGTTGTTTGCGTCCGTGCCGCGGTGAAGCATAATATGGTTCGGATGCACGAGGCGAGCGCAATCGAGGTGACGTACTCGGAGCGACGAGGATAGGAAGAGAGTCTGCCGTAGATTCGCTCTACTTATTAATTAGCATACCAGGTTTGCATGTGGTGTTTCGTTTCACACCTCACAAAACTAAGACACCGTAATTTCCCTGGAGATTCTTCTTTTCCGCAAGCCGTTGAATTGTTAATTCTTTTCATCATTCCTCTGGGAAAGTGATGTTCTTAACCTCTTTGTCTTTGTTTCATTTTTGAGGGCAAGATGCTCCAAGTTGAAACGCTACTGTATGATTTCGTTTCTGTATCTTGACAACTTGAAATTATGAGCAGCTCAACTGACAAATTACAATAATTTAAAGTCTAATTCTAGGAGAAGTTCACTCCTCTCCAATCAGCAATGCCGCGGCCTCTCGTGAACGCGGAGCAATCGCACATTTGAACGGCATCGGATGACTAATCGACACACCGCGTCAATTGCATCCACTGAAAGTATTTCGAGTCGAGACACACCTGATAATAGAAGGGGTATACTCCGTCGTCGGTTCGATGCAGCGCAAATCGAACACCGCCAGCGTCATTGCCACAGAAATGAACAGCATGTCTTCCGCCAAGTCTCGCCCGGGGCACACGCGTCGCCCGTACCCGAACGCCCAGCGTCGCGGGTCTGGGTTTAGGTGCACGTCGAGTGAGTTCGAGTTTTCGGCGGCTAGGAAACGCTCCGGTATGAATTCGTTCGGGGAAGGGTAGAGGGAGGGCTCGTGGAGGATGCCCCTGGATGTCGCGCGTTAACTTTCGGTGAGGTGCGAAAAAATATACCCGGAACTGACCAAGAATTGGCAAAGACGGTGGCGCCAGCGGGAATGTGGAACCCGTTGTAGACGTCGTCCTGCACGGACTGGTGGGGGAGCGCGATTGGGGCAACGGGGTTCCAGCGATGGAGCTGTCAGTCGCCATTCGTGTAAGATTGATAAATGACCGGGTCTCGAAGACTTGCCTCGGTTACGATGGCTTGGATATATGGGAGTTTAGGTCGGTCCTCGAATGTGGGGAGTCGATCGCGGCCGACGACTCTGTCGAGTTCCTCGTTCGCTTTTTGTTGGACGGAAGGGTATGTGGATAAAGCCAAGAAGAAGGAAGCGATTGCGGAACCGCTCTGTATTGATTTATGAGACGTTGATTAGCAAAGGAAGAGATGCATACAGTATCGGCCCCAGCTAACAAAGAAGAGGAAAGAAAATCAGAAGGTGGATCGCCGACGGGAAGCAGAGATTTCTTACCGGAATAAAGCACACTGGACACCCACTTATATATCAACTCTTGCTCTACCGATGGATTTGAATCGCGCTCAATCAAGCTAGCCGTGAAGGAGGGCTTGGCCGTCCCTTTTGCCTAGGAACGAGTTAGCCATTGAACTGGATTCGTAACCTCGTTTATTACTATTCGGTCTTTGACCATAGCGTACGGCTCGTCCCGCAAGGATTCCATGGTCCGGCGGAATCGCTTAGCTTCTTGCTTGAAGCCAGCCATCCAGTCAGGAATGAAGCGTACTGTTTTATGCGGATTAACTCGGTAGAAGTAACGCAAGCTTATTCACGTACATATAGGAAACACGTCGCAGAGATAGCGTCCTGGTAGTACCGCCGTGGTAAATTCATCGTCGGCCTTATGGGCCAGTGTCATCATCGGATCGTTCTTCTCAGCCACGGTGTAGCCATGCGAAACGTCGAAAACTATACATGCTACAACACTACAGCGAAGTAATTTAGAACGCTGCTCTCAATCAGCAGAACATGGACTACGCACTGGTGGATATGATCTCGGAACCTTTCCGGTGCCTGGAGGATGTTGCGGAGGAATTGGCGCATGTGCTGCTCTTCCATCGCATGGTATTGGGAGACCTTCCGTGGGCCGAGAACCTCGGACATTAATTTGCGATACTCTCGGTGACGGTCGCCATAGTTCGCAAGCGGCACGGAGTCCGCGTAACCGACCCTGAGTCACCGTGCATTAGAGGGACGCGATAAAACGGTGCAATGCATACAAATTCCCAAGAAAGCAAAACTGGGGTCGGTCGCTGTACAGCGTGCTTCGACGCTCCAGCAGATCCGAGACGGCCTTGGGAGAGTTGAGGATAACCACGGATTGGCCGAATGCTGAGACGTGAACGATTTCGCCTGAGAATAGTCAGGAGTGAGGAAGTAAAGTCATACACCGCGTACCGTAGGTCTTCGCCCAGTCGGTGAAGGTCAGCCATTGCCTCTCTAGCGGAAGATGGAGGGCATTTCCAATTATCGGTAAACCCGATGGACCTGGAGGCAGAGGATTTGAGGATTGCTTGAACCAGCGTTTCCACGCGAGGAGAGTGATTATGCCAGCGATAAATAATGAAGTGGAGTGTGTCGATAAAGTGGCGAATACAGCAGGGTCGGCGTCCAGAGGATTCCACTGCAGAGTGGTCACGTTCATTAATGCAAGATTGAGGTTGATGGTGGTCGGTTGACGATCACTGTATTTGAAGTAAACAGAGCTCCGAGAACCTCGGAAGCGGTGGGAGTGGACATGAACAGGAACATCGGCAAGGACCAATTATGTTCCTCTCCGGCAGGGATCCGGAACAAAGACCAACGCGTTTGGACTATATTTTGGTCGTTTGTCGGGCTCATTGGACTGCCGGCTCTACCAGCAACAATACAGATCCACTCGAACGATGGGACCGAGATATTTGTAATAGAAACAAGTGTTCGAGGCGCTTTGAATGACCGAAATTTTGCGTTTTAAAGCGGTTCAAGGGCGGCGGAATGGTCCCGACTCTAACACTTCCGCCATGTCCGGCCAGTTACTTGGGGTGCATTCTTGAAGAGCCGGCAAGGAAGCCATATCACTCGGAGATGTGATAAAAAACTCGGAAGACACGCCAACGATGGTGTCTGCGACCTCTGACTGGAGAAGAGACGGGTTGGTAACTTTTTGCTTTTGCTTTCGGATGGCGTCTTGACTCTTCAATATTGCAACCTCAATGCTCATGGTGTGAGTCGTTAAGACCTAGACGATTCCAGAACAGTTTGATGTGCCAGATGCTACGAGATGAGGAATCCTTTGATGATCATGAGCGCAGAAAAACAGAGGGCGGACCAAGGGTAGACCGCTCTACTCCGGTCTCCAGATCTGATCGGATGTTGGGGCAGGTTTCCTTTCTTGGCTTTTATGGCAGGTTTCTCCGGTCTCTCGGAGAAATATCCTCTAACACTCGTACCGCGAGCTCTACACGCAGCCCGCATGGTGAAACCAGGAGGTTGAATCGACAAGCACATTTTCATGGCATCAGTGGCTGTGTCGTGCGAAACTATCGGGTCACATCTCTTCCATTGTAACCATGTCATCTCGCCAGTAACCTCCGCTGGCTTCCTCATAATCGGCTCGACGATTGCTGCGGATGTGGATGTATTTCTTGGTTCTCGAAGTTGCGAGTGGGAGACAACTTTAGGACCTAGTTACGCCGCTCATGGACGGCGCCCGGCGGCCCGGTACCAGGTAAGTAAGTAGGTAGTTGTCATTAGACCCGGTCCCGCTCACGAACGCGAATTTTCGGCAGGCTGTCGGAAATCCGTAGTGCAGGTACGCTCTGGTATGCTACTACCGATCGCCAGGATCAGCGGGTATTTCTGCGTTGAACCGTTGAAGATCTTAAGCGGCGCTTGTCAACATTGACGTAGGTGGCCATGACCATTGGCAATGTTACTCGACACTTGAATTTTTCACTACGCCCCAGGTACACATTATACTTCGGTCAACACTTATATTAATCACAAATTCAGGAACGCGTTAATGATTTATGGTGGTGGTCGAGATTGTCAGGAACGATATGACCATCCATTTAGACGCCTGTGCCCGTAGGGAAGGCAACGGAGGTAGACGGGCTCGGACTATGTCATAGGGATGAGGGAAGCGCGTCGCAATGCAAGATCGAACATACGTGAAGGTAAACACCGTAGTACGGTCGACGATGAAGGGTTGGACGTCCGTGATGGTCTTGAAGACGCGCGTGACGGTGAAGGGTGGGGGGATGTCCTGGGGCTGACCAGATTCTCAGTACAGTTTCGGGAATCTAGCTAATCGTCTTACAACAGCAGCAACAAAGGAGAGGACGGAGAGGCAAAGGAGGGCGTTGAGGATGTTGGCGAACATGGAGCGGAATTAAGATGTGGGGATGACAGTAAATTTTGGTTGGTTGTGCTTATATCTCAACTTGCAGATCCGTTCATGCGCAATGCGCAGTTTCCGCAGCCTTCGTATCGGACGAATTCGCCATCGCAACGGGCGACCGTCCGACGGCTCGGCCCAGGTTCAGTTATTACACTGATGCCATCACTTGGTTCTGAGCAGGTTTGAGCACTGCTCTCAGGATCGCGGCGTCCGAGCCGTCGCACAGGCTGATTTACCTCCGCTTCCAGACGCATGTTGAGACTGATTAGCCACACCGCATCAATATTTTGTTGCTGCGGATCCGGCGCTGGCGCGCATAAAAGCCTCTGAAGCATTCACCCTTCTTCATTATTCGTCGTCCCCTTCCTGCTATATTCCTAATGTCTTTTTCTCCCGTCTTCATCGCGACCTGTTTAATTTCCACAGTCCTTGCGTCTGTCGGCCCAACGGCGGACTTGACCTTGACTAATGTTGAAATATTTCTCTTTCCTGCATGCATGCTCTGATTACTCTCTTCTGTATCCAGGGTGATATTTCGCCCGATGGGTTCACCCGGCAGTAAGTTTTCCAGAGATTTGATTTTTCGCCATATTAACGCGAAATAATCAGAGGTGTCCTTGTCAATGGCGGTGCCCCGGGTCCACTTATCGTAGGGAACAAGGTAACTTCCTTCACTTTTGCTTTCGCGTCACATCCCTTAATGCATCTCAGGGCGATGAGTTCAACCTCAACGTCATCGACCAGCTCACAAACGAGACTATGCTCCTCAGTTCCAGCATTGTATGTCCTGTTGAAAGTTTTGGTTTCAGATTCTTGATAAACTTTGTGTAGCATTGGCATGGTTTCTTCCAGCCCAACAACAGCTGGTCGGACGGAGTCGCGTTCGTGACGCAGTGCCCCATCGCCACCGGGAATTCGTTCCTTTACACATTCCCGACGGTAATTCTTTCATAACTTCTGAAAAACGACTGTCCGTCTGACTCTTTATTTAGAACAACCAGGCTGGAACGTTCTGGTACCACAGCCATCTTTGTGAGTATCATGATTGGCTCACTTTTGCACCTCGCCCGCTCACGTAAGCTTTCTAGCGACACAATATTGCGACGGTCTCCGAGGCCCGCTTGTCGTGTACGATCCAGCCGACCCACATGCATCGCTCTACGGTATGTGTTGTTTTGCCCCTCTACCCGCAGCTCTGTCTTATTCTTTGCGTTCAGATGTCGACGATGGTTGGTTTAACTTCCATGCCACACTTTAGCCTTGCTTATTTTCTACTCCGCAGAGACCACTGTCATCACTCTTGCTGATTGGTAAGTCGTGTTACATTGTTCCGTACCGTTGAACTCACCGAACCTTTAGGTGTAAGTACACATCCGTGCCTCATGCCCGTTTGATTAACGTTCTCTAGACCACGGCCCCGCGTCAACCCTCGGACTTGTCCCCGTACGTACTTTCTTCCATTTGGCCCTGGCTAGTTCTTACAGTTATATTTGCAGACGCTGATTTCAACACTCATCAATGGACTCGGCCGCTTTGCTGGTGGTGTACGCACTTTCGTTTTCCGATGCGGCTCGAGCGGAGACTAATCCCCTCCCATAGCCGACATCCCAGCTCGCCGTCATCAGCGTTACCTCTGGCAAACGCTATCGGTGCGCAATGTCTTTAGACAGTAGTATTCTTTGCCTGAGACTTGCTTAGGATGCGCCTGATCTCCATGTCGTGTGATCCAAACTTCACGTTCACCATCGACGGACATACCGTAAATCGCTATCAAATGCGAACATCTCCCCGATTTTAACTGTTATATCTATCCAGATGACAATAATCGAGGCAGACAGCGTCAACACGGAGCCGCTCACCGTAGACTCCATCCAGATCTGTGCGTCTATTACATCTGTTTGATGCTGCTCTAAACTGAACTACTCTCAGTCGCCGGCCAGCGCTACTCGTTCGTCCTTACCGCCGACCAGTCCGTCGACAACTACTGGATCCGAACCGTCGCCAACGGTGGCACGGCGGGCTTCGACAACGGCATCAACTCTGCTATCCTTCGCTATGTCGGCGCGGACGAGGTCGACCCCACGACCACGGCATCCACCAGCACCAGCCCGCTTGTCGAGACCGACCTGCACCCCCTCGTGCCCACCGCCGTCCCGGGAAACGCTGTTGCGGGTGGCGCTGACCTGGCGATGAACTTGGTCATCAGCCTCGATTTCACCACGTTCACATTTGAAGTCAATGGCAACGTGCGTTTATTTAGTTTGTCTTCTCATCCACGGATGTTGCCCTAAAGAACCGTGCAGTCGTACACCCCGCCCACCGTGCCGGTCCTCTTGCAAATCCTGAGTGGCGCCCAGACAGCCGCCGACCTCCTCCCAGCAGGCAACGTTTTTACTCTCCCCCCAAACAGCGTGATCGAGCTTTCTATCCCTGGAGGCACTCCCGGAGCCCCGCATCCGTTCCATTTGCACGGTGTATGTATTTCTTCTCGTTCCCTACCAAGGTACTTACCATAGGATACAGCATAACTTCTTCGTCATCAAAAGTGCTGGGAACTCGACCTACAACTTTGACAACCCTGTAAGTGGTGTGCCTCGAAATTGGAGATCCCACTGAGATAATATTTCCTAGGTCATTCGTGATGTAGTCAGCACGGGTACCTCCACCAGGTGTGTTTTACTCGTCTGTGTTCTGCTCAGATAAATAACTGATCTTAAATTTCAGCGACAACACGACCATTCGTTTCGTCACAGACAACGCTGGCCCGTGAGTTGAATTTTATGGCTCTCAGGTCCACGTGCTGACACTGTCTCCCATAGCTGGATCCTCCATTGGTACATCCTCCTCTCTGGTTACCTCTTCCATCCAATCTAACCTATTCTCCTCCCCAGCCACATTGACTTCCATCTCGAACTGTGCGTCCTCATCCCACCTCATAAATTGCTTTACTCATTTTTCCCCCAGGGGCCTCGCAATCGTTTTCGCCGAAGACACCCCCACCGTCGCAAACTCCGTCCAACCCAGTATGCACATATTTCTCTCCCACTTGATTAGAGCTGACAATTTCAACAGCCGCATGGGACTCCCTATGCCCCACGTACGACGCGCTCCCTTCAGATGAGCTCTGAGCTGCAGGCCCGTCGCGAATCCTATTTATCACAGACGCGAATCAAATCTAAGACGCGGATTCAACAAAGAACAAGACATTCACTGTACCCACCCACCACCATCCCTTGCAACGCTCGTCACCCCAAACAAACACACACACCTCACGTTCTCTGCATTTTTAACGCGGACTTGATTGGGAAAATAGCTATCGTACACGTCGAGTAATTCCTGGATGTAGGAAAATAATAAATTTACTCTGCCCAAATTAGCCTGTTTGCGCTGCAGCCATTGGAGCCATCCAATGGCTCCCAGAATGACGTGTGTGACATGAGCTCCACAGATTTTCTCATGGTTAATGGTAGGAAATTGACGCTAACACCCCCCTCTGCAACGACCATGAGAGAGTTGGACCCATATTGCTGGTCGGGCCGATATCGTTAGCCATTGGATGGCTCCAATGGCTGCAGCGCAAACTCTCTATTGGCGTCTTTGTGATGGCGAGGTACGAGTGATAGTTTGTGGATCAGCGGTCGGAGATCAATTCTCTCTCGTCCTCTTCCACTTCTAGCAGCACTCCGTCTAGATCTTCCTGGCTGCACAATTTTTCCTGATCTCCCTCCCACCCATCTTTTTATGCTCCGCCTGTAACCAGGTGATTTATTCTCTCTACACTTTCTTTACCTCCCCCACACCCTTCCATAACCGCTATCTTGGACCAGACTGTCAGCCGTTCAGTTCTCTAGATTGCATCCGTATTAGGGCCATTGTATAGGTATCCGCCACGGAACACCACATTGCGCCGCAGGGAGTGTGCTGCACTCCGTGTCCGATTTCGAATATTCATTGGGATTCTGGGCACCACTTGGTCGGAGCACGAAGCACATTTACGAATTGCGTGCTTCACACCGCTTCCCTTTTCCTTCTGCCTCTCTCATGGGTCGATCGTTGGTTGATGTACAGGGTGTGCCGGACCTCGGGTCAGACTGACAAGGGGCCGGCACCTTCTGCCGACGTTGGCCGTAGGGGAGCGGCATAAATCGGTGCGATGCCGATGGTAGCTGTGTATCACAGAACATTGATGCTGGGCAGAACATTGATGCTGGGCAGCTTATTGAATCTGGATTCAAAATTCTGAGCCTAGACTTTTAAGTGAGAGCTCAGTATCCTAACGCGGAACAGCAACACGTTTATTGGGGGACTCTAAATATCAAATTTGAAGATTTATCACTGAGAAAAATTTGATACTAGTGGGCAGAAAGAACAATTGAATGAGAAGGTCCAGAAGCGTGCTGTGTCGTAATTTTCGATAGCCCTTCCGCGGGCCCAGGACAGGGCACAGAAATCAAACGGTTCCAGGTTTATTTGAGGCCAAAAACGGTCGAAAAACCTAATGCGCCAAGTCCGGGACACCCGCTCCCGCCAAGATTCGGCCTGCCGGGGACATAACAAGCGACGCTGTACGGAACCCGAATACTCCGACGAGATCTCGCTGCACTTCAGGCCAACTACCGGGTGTGGAGAGGGACACACCGTCCTCCATGTCATCGACCAAATGCAGGTGGACACCTCCGTCTTCTCTACGCGAGATGAGAGAGCCTGGGATCCAAGTTCTAAGAGCTCGGGTGAGGGCGTCGAAAAATATCTAATATTTACCTCGTTTACACTGGAGAGTCTGCTACGGAAGGGGAGGGGAATACAGGTCCGTAATGTGCGCTGGAAGATGTCGACAATGTCCGTGACAAGAGTCTTCCCATCTGGGGTCGCTTCCGGATGCAGCTACGAGGGTCGAGTTTATCTGCAAATAGAAATTTACTCAGACACGGAACCCAACGCCTAAGCTGGTATATCCACTCACCTTCAAAATCCCGATACCATCCCCGGGCTTTCCCCCGGTTGTTGGGTCGTCGGCTCCACGTTCGGACTCAGCACTGGTAAAATCGTCCCGCCGCCTGGACACTGGCACCCTGATAACCAAAAAGTGAGCAAAACTGCGAAGGGACAAGCTGTCGACTTACACCCCCACAACCACGGGTTCGTGCAGGCGTCTGAAAATGGCGGAGATCAGCAGCCAGCAACCATGGTTGTACGGGAAATACTCACTGAAGCAGGCGTCGCACTTCGGGTCGCAGGGACAAGAGGCCCAGCAGGAGGGGTCAAAGCAGAAACAAAAGCACTCGCAGCATGCAGGATCAATATCTATGCCGTCGCACATTTGTTTTGGGCTGGGGGGTTCCAAAAAGGATATCTGTTTTACTTGGTGCATTCTTATAATACGTCGTTCCGCCGACAGAACCCCTGGATAAAATTCAGTCTGCGGGGGATTGAGCCCACCCAGAGAACCAGCGTCCTAGACAGACCGAAGGCGATGCAGAGATGTGGACAGCCTCGCCCTTCCGGGACGCCCAATACTCCAGAGATCTCTGGGTGGGGCCGAGCTGAATCCGAATTGGGAAGGTAAAGCTGTAGATATTGATGAGATTAAATTGAGGGCAGGTTCTTTCAGCCCTGCCGCGACGCTACCGCTGGAAGCGCACGGGTTCAAGTCCCCGGTGCGGGATTGAATAAGCAGTAAAATGGGACCTGACCTCGAATGAATTGCAGGTCGGAAGTTGTTTGCCGGTCCACTGGCGATGCATTTTCCAATCGGCTCCTACTGTCAGAGGACCAGAACTTGGAAGTGAATCATCTCGGAGTGCAAAAGGAGAGTGTGATCGGGCACCAGTAGACCAAAATACAGCTCGTGGAGGATGAAGTGACAATTTTGGGGTGACCTGATCGTAATCACATTCGCCACGCTGGAAAAAGAAATTGAATTTTGAACGCAATCCCGCGTACCGGGGAGTAATACTTATCAGCGGCTGAGAAGAGCTATGCTGCTATGTAATATAACGAAAATAAGGACGACTCGACGGCGCCACCCGCCGATAGCACGAATCTGGATCGGATCAAGAGGCAGTGTACGTCAATTACCATACCTAAGTTACCCAGAACATTCAAGTTGATACGAAGTCACAGCCGAGGTTAACGTTGGAGGGATGTTGCAAGTAGTGACATTCCGTAAGATTACGATCCTGACGCGCCAAAATTGTATCTCCTGCGAGGAAGATTAGAACCGGAGAAAGACAGAGCTCTAGTTCAAAAGACGCTTCAATTCCGGCATTACCTTAATGTGGTAAACCGAAAGCATCGGAAAGCGCTCACTCGACTATTGCTATCCAGCCACTGTCTCGCCTTGGAAAGATTACGTTGGGCTGAGCTTCGTCGCCCGCGGATTGACCGCAACCTCAGAGTCTGCAGATTTTGTAAAGCTGAGATTGAATCTCCGGAGCATGTGCTATTGGAGTGTACGGCAAATACCGACCTCGTTAAGCTTCGCGAAGATTTCCTCACCCGAATGAGGAACGACATACCTGGATTGCCAACCTTGGATTCCATGCCGTCCGCCAATTTCTTCACTCACATGATAGCTTACAGAGAGACTGTATCATTTGTTGCAAAAGTTGCGTATGAAATCACTCAAGTTTTCGAGGCTACTCCTATGGTTATTCCCTCTCTTCCCCTACACTGGCTGACACTGCCGCAGCGTAACGACTAGATTCTTTTACTCACCACTTCGCATTCTACTTTCGATAGACGTTCTGATAACGAATAGCTCGTCAAGTAGGGTAGTTGGGGTCGCGCGAGAGGCTTGGGCGCGCTGGGATAATCTTGGGAACACAGTGTTCAGAGACTGGACCATGCTGTGTATAATATTATCACTATCACTATCACCCCCCGTATTTAGAATGTTGATAGGTTCGGAACATTTGCGGAACATAGACAAGCCGCCTCAGCATCACATGACATTCACGTGCTTTGCAGGGAATTCTGAGAACTTGAAGGGGCTCGCCGTTGCGAAAACGCAACTCGTTATTGGCACCGCTAACGTAACGGATGCAGCATTTGAGCTGCTACTGTGCCTGTGCATGCAGCTATGTATAGCTGGGCAGTCCAATCAAAAGTTGGCTTAACTCAAGCTTAACTGGAGCATGGCGTATCTGAGCAATATCTGAGATCCATGTCTCTTAAAGAAAAAGATAGTCTGCAGTGAGGAAGTGAGCCTAGTGAAGAGAGTGGCCTTACGCGCGATGTTCCCATCGCAGAAAATAGGGGGTCCGGCTGAATGATTTGTCGAACTGAAAGGCTTTCGTGCGGCTCGGGATGATTGGAACTCGATGATATCGTTCGACAAATGAGAAAACGACCCAATTTATGCTATATATCTACACCAACACAAGTGGCTACGAGTAATTATTGACGGTAGTTACATTAGTTGGCGGGCAAGAATATCGCAATCGAGAACTCAGAGAACCATCGCAGCGCCGGCAAACATAGCAGTGAGGACGGCGACGAGGCCGAGGTTTCCTCCGAGAGCGATGGCGCCACCGCCCGGTGTGGAGCTGTTCGAGCTTCCAGGCGCACTGCTGTTCGAACTGCCCGAGCCACCGCTGCTGCCGCTCGGAGGGGGAGCGGTGGCGCTGGCACCGAGGACTTGCGTCGCAATGTCGCTAGGCACGAAGGGCTGGGCAGACGCAGACGCGCCTTGGCCGACGAGACCACCTTGCGCTTGCTAGAGAATGATACACGTCAGAATATTACGAACAAATGCAGCCAATGAAACCTACGCCGGGTTGGCCAGTAGCCGCGATGGCCTTGGCCTGGTACGCGGAGAAGCTGTTGGCGCCGGGCTTGACGTTGATCGCACCAACCATGCCTGGCAAATGAGGTGAGCCTTGGCATGCCCAAACGATTTTTATACTATCGCTTACCCGCGGTGCAGTGGGCCGAGGGAAAGAGCTGTCTGCAGAAGAACCAGATCGCTATTTGGAACATGAATGAGACGATCGGCATTGACATGAGGAAAACGCACGGGCTGTGTCGTTGGTGATGGTGAGGTTCCACTCGGGCAGGACGCCGTCGGTCCCGTTCTTGAGGATTCCAATCCAACCAGAGTCGAACCCGTCCGCAATCGGCTGGCACGGGTTCGCAAACGAAGATTGCGTGACGGTGTGGTTCCCAGGACTGCAGAGTACAAGAATCAGAAGGGTCTGAGAAAAGACATTGAGCGCCTCACATTCCGCTGAATCTGAAGGTGATCACCGAGCCATTGGTGGCGGTGATGCTGCTGGGGTTGAACTGGAAGATACCACCGGGGCTGGTCTGCTCCGCGCCCACATCGATGACCTGTGGATAATCTTAGGAGGTGAGTGCACCAAGACCGCGACGGACAGACCTGGTCTTGAGCGGAGGCCACGGCGGCTACCGACAGAGAAACGAAGAGGGATGCAAAACGCATTTTTGGTTGGTTGATGTTCTAGGGGAAGAGAAGGAGGGGGGAATGAACGCGAAAATACCTCGTGCGAGTGCTCCCCGTTTTAAGGCTGTCCGAGCGTGGCACCCGTGTGTCAGCGAGTCGCAGTTGTGTTGCAAGCACACTCACCAAAATGCCGAAATCATTCAATTTACCCCAGAAGGCCAGGGGTCTACCACGATCGGACTCCGCCTAAATGCCTCAAGGGCTTATCACCCTGAATGCCGCTCCTTTCAAACTCTTACCAATCGGTGGTCATTTGGGGCGGCCAGAGCTCGATTCCATTCAGTTTGTGTCCTTGTGATCGAGGGTAGACATATCATCAATATGAATGTGAAGATCAACACTGCATTCCTGCCGGCTGTATTGTGAATCCCGCGCTCCGGTGGGAGTACAGGATAACTATAGGAATGAGTCGAGGTGCGAGTTAAAGACGAGGTGTGAGTTAAAGACGAGGTGCGAGTTAAATGGGAGCAATCACTGCAACTAAAAATACGAAAAAGAAGTGCGTTATTGCTGCATCCCTGTGGTGACTTCGACCAATATGGCGCCATATCTTGACGATACTTCTGTACCGTGAATGTGGGCCAAGCGTGTTGGAGCATCAGGAGGGAAGGAGCTCGACGGAAAATGAGGCCTTCTCGTGCCTAGTTGGACTTGTGATGCGGTGATGCCATCGCTCAAACTTAAAAGGAGACCGCACACCCACGGACCTCGGTCATCTGGATCTCGTGAACGGGCTTTCAAATTAGCTTCCGAGTTTTTCCGTTCAGGGTACAGTCGAGGTTGAAAACAGCCAAGGATAAGAAGCGGGTCCGAGTTTCAATGACCAGCAATGTGATCACTGAGAAAAATCGGATAAGTGAATTTGACGGAGGCTGAAGGACGTGTTTGTCACCCGACACTTCTCCGACATGGAAAATGCTGGACTGAGAGCGCATCAGCCGAAATATTGAAATGAAAAATGTCTCACCCGCGGAAATATTTTGCTGAAGCCTATCGGACAAGTCGGATTTTCAGTGAAAAGAGATTCGTCATCCGGCAAAAATTGGTCCGACGGAGTTAGATTCCAGCCAAGTAAGGAGACGGAGATGAACAGGTGCAGCGAGGAATGAAAAAGCTCGTAGTTTCTGAGGTTGACGTAAGAAACTAATGAAACGGAGAAGAGCGCTGGAAATCGCTTGGACTGGAGCCTTATTATCACAGATAACATCCACTATGTACTAGTGCCATACCAGGCCACATGAAGAGTAGAACTTGAATAAATTGGACGCTGGACCATAGATATTCTCCGGTGTGTGGAGATATGGCCCTTCGACGAGAATTTAATGCGTCTGCCGAGATGCCGAATTGATATCGACAACACCCTAGATTTCTATGGCGCACTCGATCCCACCGAATCAATGCCGAATCTTTCTGAGTCTCTGTTTGTGGGTTTCAAGTTTTCTCAGCTGACTCTACCTAGTAATCTCGAGAAGAATTACTCACGTTTGTTTACAAGGGACGTGTAATCCTACCCACCGCGGGAATCCAATGTATTTTCCCACTCCAACGGCGTCTCAAGCGATGCAAGTCAGCGAATGTCAGCCGGGTATACGTACTGAACTTGAAGGACAATTGCGACTCGGCAAATCGGTCCGGCGATTCTCGGGCGGATTTCAACGTGGCTTTGGCTTCTTGTGCCACAAGTTTAAATTTGGAGCTACTGTGATCACCGATGGATTTCTTACCGCCCCCGGTTGCTGCACTTTATCTCTCTATATTTAGCGCTGTGGTGCGGCTGTTCTGCAATTTCAATATTGCGCAAGATGGCTTACTTCCCTTACCGCCTGCGATCTGGGTGGAACGCTCTATTCCTGGCTTTACGGAGAATTTATTTCGTGCACTGATGGCATTGACCATCATCTCCGCGCTCCTCCACTCAGTACTCGATTCGGTATAAGCGCATCGTCCCATTTCCTCAGGGCATAAGATGTGCAGAAGCCCGGCGGCCCTAATCTCTTATAATAGACGCTACAACTGGAAGCTCGTGCCTCACATATTATACAGAAGCCTTGATCGACTTCTGTTTTCATCACAACAACTGCATGTTCTCGGCTCCTGTAATTAAATATTATCAATGAACATAGTATAGCTCCTTTGACCGCGACAAAAATATCCAAAAGAATCATAGAATTTGAGAAGATTGTCGATTCTATAATTCTCAGTGCACTCTATCTTCAGTAAGCGAGACAAAGGCATCATAAATTCTTTCATTAACAAGAGCGCGGCGGACCACGAAGCGGCCCCGGGCCACCCTTTCGGTAAAGCACGTGGATTAGCGCGTTCTTCAAGTTTAAGGCTGAACCTGTTTGAGAGACCGCCGCATAATAGACCCACGCGTGGCGGGGAAGGATGTAATGCTGCGAGGCCGAGAGCGACAAAAGACCAAAAGTAAAGCGTAAAAGGCTTCAGACAGAAACCCGTTATTTTCTAAAGGGAGAGAAGATGTGCTCGTAAGCACTAACAGGCTTGGAATAAATACGTGCGCTCTCACGTAAATGAGTTCAGTGCGCTAGTAGTGGCTAATCTGCACTCAAATTTTGGGAAGAATTAAGGACACATGTCATGCTTTCTCAACACCTTGTCAGTTAAACTCAGAACCCGGGAAATTCGTGGGGCCTCCTGGGGAGCACATGCAGCGGTGCATACATGTGGTTTGGTGAGAGCAAGGAGTCTGTCATTCCCCGCACCATGTCTTCTCGGAAAGACCACGTCTGTATTGTAGGCAATTTCAAGCTCGCCGCTTCCTTCACCAAGGAGGAGGTAGAACACAAGATTGAAACTCTGGTGGACAACGCCCTCGCTCTGCCGACTACGAAACACAAGCTCCTAAGATACGAAATAGTAGATGCATCCGTCGAGCTGCTAGTGGGGTGGCCCATCTAATGTTTCTGCTTTCAGTTGCTCCAAAAAGATATTCTCCATGGACACATTCAGGCTTTAAGACTTCCCAAGCCAGAAGAAACTGTGGTTGTGAAAGCAGAATGGGAATGGGAGGCATGATTTCATGTTTGAATCCGCATCGCCGTTTTCACACAATATTTCCGCAGACTCCAGAGCAAATGGCCGCTGTACGTATACACCACAATTAGCGGTTCAACACAGTCCTCGTGCAGTCCTCACATGAAGATCTTGGAAGATGAGGAAACTCGGAAGTTGATAGCCAGTGCAATGGCGGAACTTCAACTTCAAGCCAATGGCTGCGTGTTCGCCGCCGATGCTATGACTATGATCGACAAACCGAGCAAAGTCATTTCGACCCCCAACAAACAGAATCGCTTCCGCGGCGTTAGCATCTACAATTTTCCGGTTAATTTTAACAAGGAAGAATTTGAAGCCAAGTGAACGCACTGCGTGACGCCATTTGTTCCATCCCTATCGTCAATGAGAAAACTCGAAAAAGCATATGTATCATGGCTACCACGCCCGCTCGTTGACATATTCTGGATACTCTAGTTTTTCCGAAATAACGTACTAGAGTCCCACTTCCAGGGTGTG
The DNA here is from genome assembly GCA_029204075.1 of Mycena capillaripes. Lineage (NCBI taxonomy): Eukaryota > Fungi > Basidiomycota > Agaricomycetes > Agaricales > Mycenaceae > Mycena > Mycena capillaripes. The sequence goes on along the minus strand of JARHKZ010000011.1, from coordinate 1,943,320 downwards.
GGGTTTCCCGCTTCGCAGCCTGCCGTTTTGATAATTAATGGGAGAAACCGAGGTAGATCATTCACAGCAACGGCGACAAAATACTAATCCGGTATAAACTTAGACATGCTCCCGATCTGTCCGCGTTCGTGCTTAATGAGTTTAGATTGACCCTACATCGCCTGCTTGTAGGTGGAAAATGACGCCGAATTGGAAAACATCTCAAGGAGGCCTTGGAGTCAGAGCTGAACTTATTCCAGAGCAACTCCACCTTCGCGGTCGATATTATTACAAAGGTCGAGATGATTTGAGAGGAAGCGTTTGGAAACCGAGATCCCGTTGCCTTTCTCACATGTATGATTATTCGAATCTTATGGCCGAGCAGTTCTCGAAAGATGGTCATCTTCTTGACCCTCGTGATCATCCCTGTCTTTCAATACCCCGTAACCTCACTAGGCACTGGACCATGCCGCACTGGGCCTTCCCTGGGCCTTTGTAACCACTTGCCACGGTTGTTTTGTCGCGGTTGGCTGCCGTGATCGACTAATCAATTCGACAGACCTGATTGATGCTACTGCAGCACAACGACTAGGTTCTCTCTTCACTTACCACTTCGCATTCTGCTTTGGATAGACGTTCTGACAAAGATTCGGAAAAGCTCGTCAAGTAGGGTAGTTGGGGTCCAGGACGAAGGCGCGAGAAGCTTGAGCGCGTTGGGATACTTCTGGGAACACAGCGTTCAGAGACTGGACCATGCTGTGTATAATAACATCACTATCACTATCACATCAAGTCGGTATCTGGCGATGCGGCGGACCAAACGTTTAAGTGCCAATCACAACTTTTTTTCTTTGACTTATAATGACTCGTTATACATCTGGATTTGTATTGGGTATACTCAATGGATTAAAGCGTACTCCAGGAAGCTATCGTGTTGGCTGTGGATGTGATTTTCATAGAAACTCGAAGATCTTCCGACCACGACCTGTTTAGTTCCCGGATGCAGGGTGTTTCATTTTTATTGCTATTGAGCAAGCGATTGGTGACCCGCGCGCCTTCGAGCCTGGGGATTGATGATCACGGAAAACGAATACATCATGTAATTGAATTCTATGTAGGTCTCTCCAGACTTCTTAAGCCAGTCCAAGTTCAGGTGGGCACGGAGATGCCAGTGGCCTTCGGTAGGAATATCAGAATTCGAGAAGCCATATAGATGCAAGGTTAAACGTGTACCATAGGCGCATCATTGGCAGACTTCGTGGTATCGGAGCCCTCGTCAGCGACCGCCTCAGGTTTGACTGCGATGTCTGACTGGGGAGGGAGACGTGTGCCGGCATAATATGCCATCTTGCCGCGCCGCTCAGCGCCCTAGAAGAGATCTCAGTCGTTTAAATTCTTGGAGATGTGCTGCTGCACTTACTACGCTAACAGAGCTCGCGTTGTCGAGCGGGCTGTACTTCGGAACACCAAGAGTCTAGACTGTAGATTAGTGCACGAATAAAGCAAGAAGATTCGGGATATCGTACATTGGGATTGTCGACGGGATGCGCATGGGCAATGGCGAGGGCAAAAAGCGCAGTGTATGCATGAACGAACTTCATTGAGAGGGAGACGCTACGTTTAACTCCGCAGCAGCTCAGCACTTATAAGTGTACCCGCAGGCGTGCTTGTTTCACTTCCGGAAATTAGTCTTGATGTCCGAGGCGTAGTTGAATTGCTTCGGGAACTAGTTGCTAGCTCAGGAGGTGTAAGAGCAAATTAGCGGCATGAAAATGCGCAGAATCACAGGTGAAGAGCTCTTCGGATCGTGCATTGCCCACTAGAAGTCACCATGTTCGGGAAATGCTATCTCGAAGGCGAAATACATGCTTCATCGCTCCATTCTGGGGACTTGGTTTACCAGGACTGCATTTGAGCAACAAGTGTCTGGGGCTGGCCAAGCTGTTGGCCTTGAATCCAGGTCGCATTTTTCCAATTGCACCATCACGATGTCGATGCATGTGCGTCTTGAAAGCCGGGGATGTGAACCAATGCCTGACGGCAGTAGGATAAATCCTACCCACCAATTGGTGGGCGGTAGGATCGATCCTACCCACCAACTGGTGGGCTGTAAAAATTCAACTTTTTCCGCCATCGAAACATCATAATCGCGATCCAATCCTATCCTATTGTAAGTATAAAATTGTGCGATGAATTAACCCCACATTTAAATAACAACATGAGGATGTCGGAGCAGAGTGGGATAGGGTAGGATCCGATAGGATAGGATAGGATCGCGGAGTTAGGATAGGATGGATCTCTAACCACGAAGAAGTCCATTGGACAAATATAACTCAATAAATTCTGGCCAGCCTGAAGAATATAAGTCAGAATCGGGACGTATGAAGAGCTTAAGCAGTGTACCTCGCGGGATGTCAGACCTTATTTATCCTGGGCATTCACTCTGGTTTACTTGACATCCAGACCGTTGTTGACCAAATTATGAGCAGAAGGTCACCATACAACAGACCCCATCCTCAAGAAAGAGGAGTGGCCAAGCGTGATAGAGAGTGTCGACCATTGTGAAACTGATAATTCATCGAAACGAATTGGTTGAAGGGTCTCCACCGGTGTCTTGCGTTATATTTCAAGATCACAACCTAGACTAAGAGGCTGGGGTTGGACGAGGGAGTCGCCGAGTTGGCCCCTATGACGGCGGATGAGAGAGAAAGAAGTGGGGTGTGCGAGGGGTCTATAGTCAGAGCGATTTACAGCACGGAAGGATCTTGGAAGAAAGAAGGGTCCGAGCGAAACAAAGGGAACAATAAAGATGGCCCAAGCGGATCAAAGCAAGCCTCTCTTAATTCTCGACCACCATCATCGGCCCTCCCGCATTCTCGGCTGCTTACCTGCTCCGCCCTGTAAAGGTTGGATTTACTTCGCTATTTCTATTTCCTGAGTTGAATCTCTGTCGCTCAGCTGAGACTCGAACATTTCATGATTTGCTAAATGGTGGCACAAACTGACTGTTTCGTCGCCCTTTCTGGTTTCTTTGGCTGCTATACACACGAAGGAAAATATGATGAGTGGCTAATCTATCCTACCAATGGAGTGGGATAGGATACAATGTTCTATTCTGTATCCTATCCTATCCAATCCTATTCCATCCCGTCCCATCGTGTCTTTGATCCTATCCTATCCTATCTTATCCCATCCCATCCTATCTATTCGATTCCACGGCTTCCCGCGCTCTGGACACGGCTTGCTGTTACCTGTGCTTTAGAATCATTCAACCAGCCATTTTTTGGTCTTTGTATTTAGGATTGCATACTTCACTATAGGATACTTTAGGATAGCTAGCTAGGATGTCTTGTAGGATATGGAGAAATTTGATCCTATTGCCCACAAGTTTGTGGAAAGGATCAATCCTCTCAGCTGCGGTCGTCGTGTGAACGCTCGAGTAGCCTCGGAGGCCGTTCATCGAGGACGCTGATCAATAAACCGCGTTTTTAGGGCAATCATTTGTGGGGATGTACTAACTCAGCCCGTAGAAGGTTGGCAGGAACTGTCGTGCTGTTTGGTCAAGTTTTGACTTTTTCGAAAGATAATACAGAATTTACGAAAAAGACCCACGGCGACAAAAACGTCAAGTGACTCTAGACATCAAGTTGCCTATTTGAGTCAGTTTGGTTGCTGCACCGCGACGTGTAGAGGTCACGCTGCCAGCTCACGTGGGAGTCCGATATTTTGTCGGTGACATCAGCTTGATCTTAACCTTCCATCTCAGTCTGCGACAGTTCGCGACACGGTAACATCCTTCTTCGTTCACCAATCAGTCTTAAAGTCTGACTTATTGCTTCCTCAGATTCGTCCTCCCACTCGGTTCGAAAGATCTAGGGAACCGCAAGAGCCTGGCGGAGTCTTCAAAGGTAGTGTTTTCGATTTACAGACTAGTGAGACTGTCCATCGTCTAATTATTTCACAGAGGAGGAGCAAGTCACGACATAAGGGAATCTAAACATAGCATCGCTGCTCACTGGCAGACGTGTCCGTTTCTGCACTTTGCGCTCCTCCCTTCTGACATCCCACCTGCATCGATCTGCCAAATGTACCACCGCCTCGTCCCGTGGCCCAACTCAAGCTCTGTTTCACCCACCCACCTCACTGACTCAGGCGCCGCCGCACCCATCCTAAGAGGATGCGCTGCGCAGGCCCCCCTTACGCTCTTTGGTTCCTTATTCTGGCTGTTTGCGGCTGGGTCGGCGGCAGCGCAGTCAATCGCACCATAGATGATGTCTTCGGAGACAGTGTCACCGGAGTCATGGTACAGTACCTTCCAGAGGTCCCTGCAAGCGACGAGCCCTTGTGGATAAACCAAACGTCTTGCGCTGGCTGTTTAAACGTCCCTGATGCGACCCTCACGCTCGATAATACTTGGAGCGCTGCCCGATATCTAGCGAATGTAGGCTCGTTGTCACTCAGCATGAAATTCACTGGTGCGTTACTCTGAACCATTTGTTTTGAGACTTAACCGAGATATATAATCCAAGGCACCTCTATTTACGTTTTCTTCGTCGTCCCGAACTTCGCTGCTGGTTCTGGGCTGGCGAGTACCGTCCGCTGCGATTTCTTCATTGATGGGATACCTGCGGGTAGCTTCACACACGAGTCGGATGGGAGTGGGGAATTCGCATACAACGCCTTGGTCTACAAAAACACTACCGTTTCAGACGGTGATCATGTTCTGCTCATCGAAACTACTGGGGCAGATCCTGCGATAATCATTTTTGACTATGCGATTTATACGTATGTTTCTCTCCTGCTTCATCATCCTAAATTGCGCTGAGCCTGCGGACACAGGCAAATTATACCCGACCCCCCATCCTCTTCACCCGCGGCCAGCTCCTCGTCCTCCCAAACAATCGTTCCTTCCCCTACTGTTTCACCCCCCTCCGACGATACGGATTCCTCCACCAGCAGCGAATCTCAATCTTCTTCGGCACAATCTACGTCTGCGCCAGCCTTCCCAACTGCGCCCGACACATCGATACCTTCAGTGTCTGCGACCTCCGCCCTCCCATTTATTGCAACAGGATCCCAGTCTGATGCAGTCTCGCCGTTCGCTACCACCCCGCCCTCGCTGTCTCCTGACGTCACTGAAGTACCACAACGTTCTGTCCCTGTGGTTGTGATCGTTGCCGCCGTTTTTGGGGCCCTTATCCTGATCATCCTCGTCCTCGTTTCCCTCGTAATGTACCGCCGACGGCAACGACACCGCGCCGCCTCCCGCGGGACCATCAGCGTTTTTGACCTCCTCAACGACAGCCCGCCCCCGAGCCAGAGCACGCTCCCTCGCCCGCACTCGCCCCTGCGTCCGTCACCACCCTCGTCTCAACGCGCGCCATCGCCTCAGACTCCGCGTGCGCGTCCGCTCCCGATTCCGCCGCCCATGTTCGAGCAGCACGGCGGCCGCTCCATCGGCGCGACGCAAACCAAAATTCAGATGCAGATGGCACCGAGCACACAGGCGCAGGCGCCCCTCGCGGGACCTTCTGGGTACCATAGCGCGCAGTCCTCTGTGTCCTATTATTCGGACTCGCGCTCAGACCTGCACATCCACATCCCGATGACGTCCTTCCGGCCCGCGCATTCGCCTGGCTCGAGTACCCCCACCTATTCGCACTCACACTCGCATTCGCATTCGCACTCACACTCACATTCACATGCGCACTCGCCGATTACACGCAACGGCGTGCCCATGCGGCCCGAGCAGGAGGAAATGGTGCGCGAGATCCTCCTTGGGTCGCTTGCCGTGGATCAGGGCAGCGCCCGCCGAGGGAGTGAGGGCTCCGTCTACACCCCGACGACGGAAGGGGGGCGCGATGACGACGACCTCTCGCTGTGGGGCCCGCCCATGATGCACGTCGACAGTGGCATCCGCATTAGCCGCGCGATGATGGAACTCCCGCCCGAATACGCTCCAGCGTGAACTCCTTTCTTTTTTCTCGGACATGGACATGTATTGTTACACACCGCTGCTGTGTTGCTCTCTCCTATCCTGTAGTTTACGCCTTTCTGTTATTTTGTTACGAACCACGTCGACCCAGAGCGGTGACCATTTTGCTCGTTTGTGGCACGATTCTTCAAGGTCCTCCCTGTCGCGCACCACGAGATTTCAAAATCGAACAACTATATCCTCTTTCACAGGAAAAAGGACGTCAATCCTTCATCGGCGCGTTTGCCAATTTCGTCTTCTCTTACGATCTTTCCCGTGGGCCATTTGGAGTTAAGCAGCGAATTGAGAAAGTATCGTCGCCCAGAGAGAGCCAGGCTACAACACATTGAAACCCCTGGGATCTAATGTAGACAGTCGAGTACATTCGGGTGTGCAGGGACCTGACGTTCTCGCAAGACGGGATTTTGTTTGCGAAAAATCAGGTAGCCTCAGGTGGGACGAAAGTATGAGCACATACTGTATATCTCAGCTGTCAATGCGCTTTGGTAAGAATCCAGCAGGAAGCATAATTATGAATGGTAACATTGACCTACATCACTCTTCTGCAACCACGCGGATATCCATGTCCTGTGCCCGACACGTATTGAACTGTGCCTCCACAGTCTGATCCAAATCGTCGTGAGCATAAAGCCAAGCGCGAGGAGCACGAGATTCGGAAGAAACACCCTCCTCACCGCACTTTCGCGCAGCATCGCAAGCACGCCGTAGATCTGGAGTTGCGCACCCCCGCCCACCGCGTACTCTAGCGTCAGCTCCGTGACCCTGTCCAGCGTAACGCCCAGCAGTTTACACAGGTCCTTTGCGCGGAAGCCACCTTCGGTGGAGAGCCAGAGGTGACTGAGGTTCGGCGCTGCGTCGCGGAATAACTCGTACGCTTCGACATCGTCTGCCTTGGTGTAGTCGTCTTGGTGCAACCGCACGCGCCGGAGGGCAGGGAAGTCGACGTACAACGTGATTGGGATATTGCACCCGTAGAGGTCGATTTCGCGCAACCCAACATAGGTGATCCTGTCTACACTGTACCCGAGCGTGCGCGTATCCCAGATCAGTTTGCAGGTGACGAGGTTGGGGCACAGGCCCTGAAAGCTCCAGGGGATTCTCAGTGTACTTGTCTTCGTGCGAGAGATGGCAAGACTCGAGTGTGATCGTGGTGAGCTGATGCCAGGGAAGGAGCACATGGAGGTTCAGGTCAAAGTTGATTAGATGTACCTCCCTCAGCAGGGGCGCATCCTGCAAATCTGCGACCGCGATTTGCGCCCACTCCTCTGGGTAATCGCTGCCATTATGGGGAAATTCGAGGGTGAGCCGGCGTAGCAAGGGGAAGGGTTGGTCGATGTTTAGGTCGTCCTTATGCAGAAACACAAAGCTGATATCTTGCCACTGGGCACTATGCTCTGCCAAAGCTGCGATGAATTTCCACGCGCACCGCCGGCGTTTCTGGGGGTCGAAGGAGAAGTGAACAGAGATGACACGGGTCCCGGTATGGGAGAGCCAGAATTTTAAGAGCTCGAGGCCGCCATGTGTGCACGACGCGAAGTCCGCCCTTGACCAGAGGTCTGAAGTCGATAAGACAATGGCACGCCACTGTGCGCAGAAGAAGGCGAGCACGATGGGCAGAGCGGACGGTTTAGCTACAACGCACTCATCTCCATCTCCACCGCAGTAGTCGAAGATGTGAGAGATATTTCTGGCGGTAGTTTTGGGGTACGCACACTGACGGTGCCTAATTCGACTCGACTCTCCGGGGTTACAAGGGGAATAAACTGTGAGTCTTTGGAGGGCTTTAGATGACCGAAGATGAAGTAGGGGAAATACCGTGCCCGGATTGCCGTTTTCCATATTTTCTGATTTTTTTCTCTCTCAATCTGGGAACTGGCGTGGTCCGTGAATTGTCACGATCGTCTTAGGCGCAGTTGAGGCTCAATGCAAGGGCTAAGTGGACCCAGAAATCCTGGGGGATGCAGTTTAGGGCAGCCTGGCAGGGCCCAGATAATGTATCGTGGCGAGGATCCAGCGCGCATCTGATGCGTCTGACCATCAATGTGATGCGATCAACGACGGTCGAGCTGTGACGCACTTTGTGACGCTGCCAGAGGTTCCAACTTTGCCCTCAGCACCATCGGTTCGGTGAAGAGAAACATTCACCTTTGTACTCCAGTACCATGGTTCATCGGTGCTTTGCCAATGCGCTCAGGCCTCGGACGGGTACTCTTTATAAGATTATCTACGCCTGTCTGAACTTGTTTCAACCTCCGCTTAAGGCAAAACAGGTGAGAATCTTCGGAATATCACCATTAAACTTTGTTCCGGGCGCTAATTCAGGCGCTCACAGCTTAACTGCAGTGGTCGCGCTCTTGTAATTACTTAAGTCGTTCACTCATTTGTGAGAGCTGGCGGCCCAAATCCTTCTTTTAAATCTCCCCGGTGAGGCTCTTAATGAGCACACATCCGTCGGGGATGTCAATTTCTTTTTTGAATCGATATTTTATATCCTGTGTGCCTAAGGCATATGGTAGATATAAAGCTATCTAATTGTACTGTTAATTTGTCCATGTCCCATATGTATAATGTATCGTGCTGGCTGGAAACTTTGCGACACCGTGATAAGACGGGCGCAAAGCGGAAATACCGCGGGATGAGCTATGCTCCAAGAGAGATGTAGGTCGTAATGTTCGTGAGTGTGATGATAAATAGTGAGAGAGGAAGAGAAAGATAACAACTAAAGGGAAATCTACTTGTCAGGCGGGCGCTCTAGTGGTTTGAAATCGCCGTACACGGAATGGAAACGTCGTGTGCTCTGGACGTACCGGAACAGATCGGGGAGTACTTTGGGTTCGGACAACAAATGCTTAGTGAATCGCGCGAACGGGGTCGTGGCGTGCAAAAGCCGACGCGCATTGTCATGCGCGGGGCAAAAGCGGAAGTAGTGGTCGACAGTCTCGTCATGCATAACATGGGCAAGTGGGGGAGGGGGCTTTAGTGAGGCGGTGGAGATGGCGTGCGAGGGGGGCGTGTCGCGAACGAAGTTGGAATAGTAGAGATGCGTGTCATTGCGTGCTTTCGCGGAAGGGATTTGGTAAGTTTCTGGAATTTGGGTGACAGCATGGATTCACAGACCATCACGGAGCCTGCTCGTTTCACGATGTTGGCCATCAAGCTGAGGAAAGATACTTGGATCAACGTACTGCTTCTACCAGACTAGACCAAGGCCTGAGATATCGTAAGTGTCTTATGATAAGTTGGATGTTCGATTTTGAAACCATGCCAAATTCTGTCTGGCCGTGTTTTAGTCAGGTCGTATCAGTGCATTTAACCCGTATCTGCGGGCTCACTCCTCCGATTTCCAGACATCTCAGATTATTTCTGATTCAATTCTGGATCCGATGTACGAGAAGCTGCCAATTATCACCCTAGCCCGCTCGGGCTGGGTGTAGTGATGTTGGGGCCGGGTCGGGGCATGGGTCGGGCTTGGGAGGGCTTGGGCTCAAGAATATTCTGGGCCCGACCCAAGCCCTCACTCAGGTAGGGCCCGGGTCGGGTCGGGCTTGGGCTTGAGCCCGGGCTTGACTTTATATATATTTTTCCGCTGTGTTTAGGTGAGTGCTTGACTCATAGACATCCTATTTATTCTCTGTCTTATATTCAGAACTGCGAGGGCATCTTTGAACCGTCGAAATGATCACATTCTGAGTATTTCAGCCGCATCAATACATCAAGTACCTCGCCCAACTAGTAAGATACAACCAAAGTGAGTTAAATTCATGAAGGAGTGAAAATCAGCCCACATAGATGCTTCAAGTATCGTAAAATTTCCTCTCTGATCCTTGAATTTTTACTTAGAGTGTACACTGTCCGGCCCAGGCTCAAGCCCGGGTCGCGGGGTCTTCAAAAATCCTGAGCCTGAGCCGGACCCCTGCCGGGCCCTACCTCGGGTCGGGCCCGGGTCGGAAAGCCCGGGCTTAGGTCGGGCTTGGACTTGAGCCCTGAGCCCACGCATCACTTGCTGGGTGTCCCAAATTTCGCATTTTCTCCGCCCCGCTGGGGCCCGCGAATTAGTTCCGTACCTTCTCCATACTTCGTATATTAAAGAGATCCCTCGAATCAGTATGTACATGTTTGCTATCATGTCAGTTCGCTTTTTTCCGGACCACGTTCCCAACTATACTTAATTTGGTTCCCCTTTCCCAAATACTTCGTATATTAAAGAGATCCCTCGAATCAGTATGTACATGTTTGCTATCATGTCAGTTCGCTTTTTTCCGGACCACGTTCCCAACTATACTTAATTTGGTTCCCCTTTCCCAAAAAACGAGTTCGCCGATCAGCGTTAAACTCTGCCGACGTCCGGCAACACCATTACACAACCGCAGATCGCCGTTCAAGACCCGCTCAAAAGGACCACCTGTGTCCGATTCCTTCTTTCCTTCCTGCATCATCTTCGCGCAATCCACCTACTGCAATTCGACGACGCTGCTCTTCCACTCTGGCTTCTAATTGCTGCCAGTACTCAAGATATAATCTATGTCAAGGGCCGTCGCATGATATGTCGCAATGTCAAGACCACAAGCTCAACGACAAAATGGTAGACTTGCTATACTATCTGGGTCTCTGTCGTGTACTTTGCAACCGCTCGATTGGATCAAGGCCTTCAACGTAAAGGTTGAGACCGCTGACAAGATCCCAAACCTCAACTCCGGCATGCCCTCGGATAAACGAGCGATGCCCCACGACTTCTCATCAAGTTACTGTATTCCGTCACCCTCTGGTTGTGCCTAGAATATTTTGAGCAAGCTGTACGTCGTTCGCCTCGAGCCTCCATGCATTGGCTTGGTATGCTGGTCAAAGCTCCAGATGTATTTGGTGCGGCGTTCCATTCATAGGGATCGCTCATGTTAACCCATATCTAATCCAGCAACCATTGTGCCAAGGCAAATACACGGACAGGTGCGTTCCGTCCCAATTATCTGTTCCCATTTCCCTCACGAATATAGTACGAGACGAGTTGAAGTGTGAGTAAGCACCACCACATCTTTGATGGTTCCCAACTCACCAGAGCTCAAATGTAGCCCTGTCCGCTAGCTCTGCAGGCCCATCATGAGTGTCAGCGTCTCGGAAGCATGTACGTTCATTTATCCCTTTCAACTCTGTCACTGTTTGACAAGTTGTCGGCCAAATGTGGGGCTGCATTTGTTCAGTGCTGTCGGAGGAAGCCGTGGGGTGTTCGGGCCCGGGTGAATAGTAGGGTGAGCCCCGTACAACATGAGAAACGTTTCCGCAATGTTTACCGAAGGTCCAGATATGCATACCTGGCTGTATCCATACCTGTGGGCTCGGCATCTTCAGTCTTTAGACTCTAATCGCTCCATGTTTTGGTCGGTTTCACAATAGAACTCATCGCCTGCAACGTCCCACTGTCATTTATTACTGTATGGACTTTTTACAAAACAGATCCAGTTGTTACTGCACTAGGTAGACCAATCCACACCGTCATAATGACGTGACATGGATCGCGCTTTCCCTTACAGTTCAAATCTTCTGAGTGTACGGTGCCGGAGCGAAGCGAAGGCACATCTTGTCATTATGTATGTATTATGTATGTGGCCATTCGGGTACCATCTTCGGGGTGTTAACCACGGAAGTCAGCAAGTTTAGATCTTTATCCACGTTCGCCAACCTACCCGAAAGTTCAAGGTAAAAGTGTTGAGCTGCGCCAGTAATCTTTCAGCAGAATTTCTGAACTGAGCTGACCTGGAATTCAGCGGAGCTTGAAAAGATAGTGGAGATAATGATCTGAGTAGCAGGAGACAAACAGGACACGATGAATGTATGTGTAGATAGCAGATAGAAATGGCCCGGATAGCGCTCGGTTTGATGCAAGCACCGAGTCTTTGTCAGCGTCAGACCACTGATACGGCGATCGCAGGGATAAGCATATATGGAGTTTAATGAACGTCCATAGAGAGGGCTATTCGGGCTTTCTGGCCCCTGTGCGGTGTCTGGAATTTTGATGATTTTTTTCTTTTCAAATATAATTGATCATGGGTATACGTGAGCTAGTACTGTAGTCTGCATATATGGCTGTTTTGGTACAGGTGATTTCATTGCTTTTATTTTTACTTTTGCATCAGTTAAGAAGCCTTTGGTTCGACCCCCGCTCTGCGTTTCACTGTTTGAGTTCAAATCTTTTAACTCTTCACCAGACATCTGGTGTTTATTAATTTTGTATTCCTTGTCCCATTCTTAGTGAATTGTAGCAAGGTTTGGGGCAATCACAGTTGCAAACTGGATCATTAAATGATTGAATGCTCATTCAAATTGAGGTTTATTGAGGAAGATTCTACATTCACCATTGAGAATCATACCAATTTGATTTTTCATTCGCTTCCAGGGCTGCCATGCATCATCTAAGTACATCCCCATGTACAGAGCTAAAATGCAGGAAAATACGTCTTTTTTGATGAGGAAACGGCTAGAAAATCTTGTTTTTGTGGGCAAAGCAGACCCCATATAGTAATTATTGTCCAGAGCAATTTTTCCGAATTTATTTGCCCCGCGCGGGGGCAGCGCAGCCAAATAAGTGCGCCAAACCGGAATTTTGATCGCTCATCAATTCATCATTTTAGAGCTCGATTAGGATGTTGAGGCCGTTATCGCTCGTTATCACGCAGATAATCAGCCTTTTTGCCAAATTCAGACTAAAAGTGATGCTGGCAAAACTTAGTCAGCTAATAGTCCAAATCGGGCACTAAATGATCTCCAGACACTACACCGGCTTTCTTGAGCCTGGCTTTGTGACGCGGACCTTACGAGCCGCATGGCAAGGTATAGAAGCCAGTTCAAGCCCGTCTCCTCGGACAATTTTTTTCTTTTTTTCATAATGTACTGTAGAGTTTCGATCAGTTCAATGGAGATGTGACCTGTGACCGCAACTTTCGAACCTAAGTTTCGAAAATGGGTCGACAGAGGTGTGACATCTACAAAAATTTCGAAAATCCACCGGAAGGCGGCAGGTTTTTCTCCCGAACCAGCTACTTGGTTAATGCAGGGCACTCTGCCAAGAAAACCAGCCAAAGAAAAAACTTGATAAAATATTGAAAAACACATTTTTGTGGTCAATTCCGTCAACCGTCGGCACAATTACTGACCTTCCCAACAGCCTCAAGATCCCAGATGGGCCAGAAATGCTCTCATTATACCCAGCAACGAAAAAGCGCCGTGCACGCGAGAATTCAAATTTTTGGGCCGTTTTCGCGGATTTTGTGACTTTTTCAACGCATTCGAAGATCCCTCCGGTGACCCGTGGCAGGTTCGAATATTTTCTGATATTTTCAGCCCTGTGCCGCGTGACATCCGAATTGAATGAAACTCTACAGTAGTGGCAATGGTATAAAGAGAACGTCCGTCCCCATACCTTGTACACCAATGGTTAAGCTGGGCTCTCACGACTACGTGCAGACCCTGAGGGGTCAGACTTTGAAGTTCCCGAACTGTGACCATCCTTTCAAGGACTGGCCGAATTGAGCAAAAAAAAAGTTTAGAGAGAGAGAGAAAATAGATCAATCAAAATGTATGGAGAGAGATCATCAAACCTGTCAATAGATGTAACGTTAATCACGACCTCGTGAATAGAGAGAGAGGAAAATGTCACTTTTTCCTCTCTCTCTTTAGGTCGGACTCGAGATCGTGAAAGGAGAGGAAACAGCCACTTTTCACGATATATATAGAGGAAAATGCAAAAAAGCGCAAGTAGAGAGAGATTTATTAAAAGTGCATTTGGACCGCCATAAACTTGTATCTAGTTTGCATCAATATTCACTGCGAGTTTGATATTTCTCCTCAAATAAATTCCGTGCAAACATTCCCAGCTATGACAAGCCCCAGCATGCTCTGCTATCACTCACATCACACGTTTAATGCAGAGTGGTGCGCCTTTCTGGCCGTTGGACATGATTGGCAGGAGAGTGTTGGCGTAACCTATGCGTGGAGACTTGCCCATTGGGAGGGAAAAGGAGAATTTCCCCACCAACTCGCAAAGTAACACCTGCATCTCCAATAACCTGTGGGGGGGAATTTAATTAATTCTACTCTCCGGGAGCCCAGCAACGTGATTACTCACGCAAAACGCCATCTAAGAGAAGACACCAGCGGTTGGTAAGCGTTATAGGTCGACATTATAGCTTAAATATTACCCGAGACAAGTATGCGGTCCTCCGAAAAAACTTAGCCTGTGAATGTATTAAACGCCGGGATGAGTTGGAATGTTAACTAGGACTGACAAATTTGCGTAGGGTCCAACAGCTTCGCCCTTGTATGTGGTCCCGTTGAGCCAACGGGACGGTTTGAACTCCATTGCGTCGTCTCCCCAGCGGGACTCGAGTCTACATAGACGTACTACGTGAATCGAATGAACGGAGATAACGGATAAAGCGAACCGGTGGTAGGTGGCAACTCCGAGCAGTACAATCTGCCCTTTGCGAACAGGGATTTCCGAGATTTGTGTACCACTGGATGTGGTAATGTTGTCTGCCAGTGGAATTACTGTGTCGCAGTTGACACTACGCTCGGGGATGGATTCCGCTGGATAGAACCTGAGGAGCTCCTATTGAAAAAATCAATGCCATGAGTTGTTCGCTGATCGTGGCCATCTCACCTTGATAAAGGCGTTCAACAATGGCATGCTATCATATGCGACACCATCAGCGCCAGCGGTGGCGAAGATTGAGTGGATCTCAGCACGGAGTTGTGCTTGTAACTCCGGTGCTTTGGCGAGCTCCAGTAAACCAAATGTCAGGGTATTCGCCTGACAAAATCGTCCATTAACGTCCATCACCACTTGAAATGGGCTCCTACTGTGGTATCCTGCCCCGCAATCATGAGAAGTGCAGTCTGCTCAACAATCTCGTCTTCGGTGAGTGTATTCTTGGAATCGTGTAGCTCCACTGTATCCTGTTTATTAGCACATGGGCAAATATACCCTGATATTGTTTGGAAATACACACCGAGCTGACCATACAAATCCGTGTTGAATTCCAGCCCCAGTCGCGCCGCATCCCTTTTCTCTCGGATGACTCGCTTTCCGACCTCGTTGGCAAGATATTTCGCTCGGCGGATAATCTTGAACGTCTGTGTCGGAAGGTGGATTGCTACCCTTGACAGCCACGCGGGAAAATATGCAGCAATGGCTTCAGCCATAATTTGCACAGAGGACTGCTTGGATGAAAGCGCCCTAAACAGGTGCTCAAACTGCGAAAAAAAAACGAAGGTCATCCCAAGGAGACAGCGTACATGACCTGAAAATTATTCGACATATATTCTTCTCCTAAATCGTTTGACGAATATCCCAATGTGGCTGCTAAAGTTTGGAGACGAAGCTTTCAAAGAATCGGATAGACTTACCTTCAGCTGCAGAACTGATAGTAGCAACACTGAGGAGCGGGCATATATTTGTCGGTCCTGGCAACGCGTCGATCTGTTCACTGAGCTGCACAGTAGAACAGATCAATTCTAGTGTGTATGACCATCGAGGATGAACTGACCGCGTGCGCAGCCTTTTCAAAGATCGGTCGATAATTTCGGACCGCGGCGGCGCTAAATCCGGGATTCAACGCAGCACGTAGCCGTTTATGATCCTTGCCTGTGGAAGGGGAACGCCATCCTCACTTCAGACGTAGTAAAGAAGAAAGGCTAACCACTGGATCCTAACACGCTTTTCTTCCCGTACAGAAAATACGCAAGAATTTCCTGGCTCGGCGTAAGTTGAAAATGTGAGCTATTCAATATGTACTGCAACGCCGTCGGGTCTGAAACCATCAAGCGTTCTTGCTGCGCATGGATAAGCTTCAAAGCCAATGTTTGAGATAAGGTTGACTCACTCCGAAACATCCGTTCACTTTATATACGGGCCCATACATTTTCAGCCAGTTGAACTCGTAGTCTCCGTATGTAGGAGCGAGTAGCAATTGAAACATATGCCCTGAATATCGGCGAATCAGTACGATTCTTGGTAAGTGAGAGGAATCAGACCGAAGAGCCACGATGGCGACGGAGGACCGGGAATATTGTGGATAGTGCTACCATGACGGAGGAACCAAAAGACCGCGAGGGTTGAAATCAGACCGATCCACGCGATCCCTTGCTGTACGCTGTGTTGCACGGCGATATTCTCTAGGAAGAGCGACATGGGTGAAGGTCGAGGAATAGCGGAAGAGTTCCTCCTCTTTATACCCACCTCGGATGTTCATCGGCTTCGATACTCCACTCCTTTATCTGCGACCGGCGGTCTTTCAATGCCTGTGCTCAATCGGGATCGCTGGCGCTTGCAGGGCGAATAGGGTGACTCTATGCAAAACACTCAGGGACTGATATCGATTTTGTGGCGTAGTAGGCACCGAAATCTACGCTACCGAGCCCAAAAGAATGAGCCAGAGAAGAATCTTTCATTATTTTCCCAAAAACTCGGTCCGAAATAGAGTAAAACAGCTGGCTAAACCGAAATTCATAGAGTAAATCAGCCAAAAATTTTGGAGAAAAGCGGACGGATCTACAAGGTAGTGACAGGTGGCCTGGCGTAATAGATAACAAGTTACCGAAAATTCATAAAGTAAACCAGCCAAAATCTTTGAAAAAAAAGCGGACGGATCTACAAGGTAGTGACCGGGGGCTTGGCGTAATAGATAACAAGTTGGACGTGCTACAGACAATGGGCATTAACATACCCGCAAAATCTCCGTTGTTCCAGAACCAGCCGGCACGGACGATTTTAAAGCGCCCTTATTCACGCCTTCGCCTTTGGGTTACGTTGTGAAAGACAGGAGTGGTTAGAGGGGTAAAATGTCGCCGTCCATGCGGCATAAGTCAGTCTCCTACCCGCGGTTCCGAGGTTCATAAGATAGAGTAGGTGGGGTATTTATTCTAATACAGAAAAAATCGGACCGGGAGTGATGTGACAAAGTGTGACCTAAGTTGGGCTCTGCGCCTCTCCACGGTTAGGTCACACTTTGTCACATCACTCCCGGTCCGATTTTTTCTGTATTAGAATAAATACCCCACCTACTCTATCTTATGAACCTCGGAACCGCAGCTGGGTAGGAGACTGGGCATAAGTCCCAAACGTCTGGAGAGAAGAAAGGAGAACGAACACTTAAACCTGCGAGGTCTGCCGCATGCGCCCCGCCGCAGAGCGAGCGCCGCGCTGGGGTGATGCCCAAGTCTGTCACCGGCAGGAAAGCCGGTTTCCGTCTTGATGATCAAGGCGCCATCCGCGGCGCGGCTACTCAGGCGACGTCCCTCGCGATCCCCCGGAATTTTACGCAGTCCAACCGTCCGTTCACTGTGTTCCGCATCCACCTAAACTTAGATGAGTCTAGCTGACCTACACTCAGCTAAACAGAGGCCTGAACCTGGGTGGCCTACACAAAGTCTGTCTAGCTCAGGGTAGATGAGCGTAGCTCGGCCTAGCTGAGTGTAGGTAAGTGTAGCTGTGTGTGGTTTGTGTAGCTGAGTCTAGCCACCTACACTGGGCTCGAGCTACCCAAATAGTCCGAAAAATCTGAAACTGGTTGTCTCAGTGGACCAATCAGAGTCAAATTGAAGTTTTTAGATCATGACTGGACGCAAGATTTCTCGTGTACGGGGTTGATCGCGGTCTGTCTACACTCACTTAGGCTACACTGGTGGCGTGGGGAAGCTTCTTTCCTGGCGTTCGCGTCAGCTCCGTGTCACGCAGCACCGAAGGGAATCCCGGCAACAAATCCGTAGGGAAGAGACCCGAAAACGCAACCGCGCCCGCGTAGATGTACCCCCGCGGTTCCCTGAGTTTTCAATGAGGATGTGTTTGACGCCTGCTACCTTCAACTTTTTGAGGCCCTCAAAGAGCGTGGTGGCCCATGACTCGTAATGTGTCGTGACGAGGGGATGGTAATTGATAGGAAGGAAGCGCAAGCGCGCATCTGATGCGTCTGACCATCAATGTGATGCGATCAACGACGGTCGAACTGTGACGCTGCCAAAATCATTTGTACTTCCGACTTTTGCCCCCAGCCCATCGAAATCGGTTCGGTGAAGTGAAACGAGCATTTGCCTTTGTACTCCAGTACCATGGTCCATCGGTGCTTTGCCAATGCGCTCAGGCCTCGGACGGGTAAGTACTTGACGGAATTCACTCAATTTCTTATTCAACATCTAACTCATTTATTTACAGTACCAAATTTACCCTATCCTATCCTACTCTTTATAAGATTATCTAGGTCTGTCTGCCTTTTAGACTCCGCTTAAGGTAAAACAGCTGAGAATCTTCGGAATATCACCATTAAACTTTGTTCAGGGCGCTAATTCAGACGCTCACAGCTTAACTGCAGTGGCCGCGCTCTTATAATTACTCAAGTCGTTCACTCATTTGCGAGAGCTGGCGGCCCAAATCCTTCTTTTAAATCTCCCCCGTGAGGCTCTTAATGAGCACAGGTCCGTCGGGAATGATACCGTCGTCGACCAGCTTAACGCACTCCTGCGTGTTACCGCCCACACAGACCATCACGGAGCCTGCTTGCTGCACGATGTTCGCCATTAAGTTGAGGAAAGGTACTTGGATCGACGTACTGCTTCCACCAGACTCGACCAAGCCTGAGAGATTGTAAGTGTCATATGATAAGTCAAATGTTCGATTTTGAAACCATGCCAAATTCTGTCTGGCCGTGTTTTAGTCAGGTCGTATTAATGGATTTAAACCGTATCTGCGGGCTCACACCTCCGAATTCCAGATATCTCAAATTATTTCTGATTCGATTCTGGATCCGATGTACGAGAAGCTGCCAAGGACCACCCTAGCCCGCTCGGGCTGGGCGTCCCGAATGTCGCATTTTCTCCGCCCCGCTGGGGGCCGCGAATTGGTTCCATACCTTCTCTATCATCGAGTATATGGCTATTCCGGTATCATCTTCAGAATGTTAACCACGGAAGCCAGAAAGTTTAGATCTTTATACACGTTCGCCAACCTATCCGAAAGTTCAAGGTAAAAGTGTTGAACTGCGCCAGTAATATTTCAGCAGAATTTCTGAACTGAGTTGACCTGGAATTCAACGGAGCCTGGAAAGATAGTGGAGATAATGATCTGAGTAGCCGGAAGACAGGATGAATGAAGGTGTAGATAGCAGATAGAAACGGCCCAGATAGCGCCCGGTTTGATGCAAGCACCGGGTCCTTCTCAGCGTCAAACCAACGATGCGGCGATGGCAGGGATAAGAACATATAGAGTTTAATGAACGTTCGTAGAGAGGGCTATCCAGACTTTTTGCGGCCTAGCTCTGCGACCCGTCTCCTCGGACTTTTTTTTTTTTTTTTTTTCCCATCCTGTAGTGGGAATGGTATAAAGAGAGCGTCCATCCCCACACCATGCAAGAGCTTGTACACCAATGGTTAAGCTGGGCTCTCATGACTATGTGCAGACCCTGAAGGGTCAGACTCTCAAGTTCCCGAACTGTGACTTTCCTTTCAAGGACTGGCCGAAAGGTATCAGCCCCCACTACCAGGAACTGCGAATGGTGCAGGATCTTGAAGTGAAGAAGTGAAGTTGCCCGAGCCAACAGGTGTTCACCGTTTCTCACATTCGTACACAGGATCATAGGAGACGGCAAAGCCTATGAGATGTGCGCCGCAGCAGATTCTGCATATCTGGCAGCTACGTGGTTTCCCAAGGCAAGTTGGGACCGCTTGCGCGTCGTAGCACAGTTTTGCTGCTTTGTAAGTCGTCAACTTATTCCATACAAAGGGTTGAATCTTCGCTTATCCTTTCCGCAGTTGTATTTGTGCGACGACGGTGAGTCCTTACCATCTATCCATGCAAAGCTCTTGGTTGAAACTCCTCTTAGTCATTGACACCCCGGAAGTCAGCACACACCTGATCTACGACCGTGATGCATTTGACACGTTCGGGAAAGAGCTCAGAAAGCAGATCAACCGCTACTTGGAAGATGAGCCACGATTTGGCGGTGCGGCCGATGCTGGTCTACCTGTCCTAACGAGTTTCGTTCCTGTCGGAGAGGCTGTTGCGTTCAGAATGACTAAGGGTCAACGACTCCTGGCATTGGATGAACTACTGCGATACGTCGAGGCCTGTGGACTCCAGCAAGTCTCCGAGCTGAGTGGACAGGCCCCAACCATCGAAGAGTATCTTCCATATCGTATGAGAGGAAGTGCCGTAGGATGTGTAGCGTCATTTTTGGAGTAAGTGCATGGACGCGGAACTGATATTCTGTGCTGACTGGCGCTTCATAGGTACATGATTTGTATTGACCTTGGAGATACTATTCGGAACGACGAACATGTAAAGGTAGTTTTCGAGGCCACCGTGTGTATTGTCGCAGTAAGTCTCCTGGTGCTCTCATTCACCAGGATGTTAGCCCTCGGGCCTGTATAACACTCAACGGTCGCTGACACGGATGGCAGATTATGAACGACATACTTTCGTTGAAAAGAGAATTGCGATACCCGTTCTTCAACAATGCCGTCGCGGTCCTGTATCATCAGCATCAGGACTTGCAGAAAGCTGTGGATGAGACATACAGAATCGTTCACGACAGCATAGAGAAGCTAGACGAGGCGGCGAGGTTGGCGCTAGACCGATATCCAGAGCGCTACGAGGATCTCGGGACCTGGATCGACGGGTGCAAGAATATATGCACAGGAAGCATAGCTTGGAGTCTGCACATTTCGCGCTACTCTCTCGGCGAAGTCAAGGCTCTTGACGGAACTACAGAGATCACCCTATAACTCACCTCCGAAGGCACAAAGTTTGTAATATGTCACATGTCCGTTTCCTGTACCTCGAATGTTCCTTGAGTATGTAAATTACAAGTAAACGATGGATGTTGTTGCCCAGATTGAGCTTTACTCAAGCGAAAACTCTTTGATATATGATCTGCCGTTGTAAACAAGCTCGCGGGAGAGTGCGAAAAGGTTCCGTGTGAGGAATGTATGCAAGAAGCGTGATACGAGGCCTAGTCGTACTGCTGCATGACGATCGTACTTAGGATATGAAGTCAACCGTTAAGAGAAAAATGGCAGCGAGTCATTTGCAGATTACAACAACCAGTCTCGCAAGCCCATGAAGTCATTCCGAGTTTTAAAAAATTATTTTTAAACTCGGTTTTATACTCCGTTCGTCCGCCAAAGTGAGGGCGATTTGTGTGATTGACTCGTGTTGGAACTCTTTGCCTGGACACGTAGTGTTCCGGGTTCTTGCTACTATGCACTTTTACCCTATATGGTGATTTTGGTGTACAGCCACTGCCGCTTCATTAATGAACCGGAAGAAAGCGAGATGCATTGCATCCTCATATCCGAAGTTCTTCCGAGTGTGTGTATTATGTTATCTGACTTTCTTGGTTTCTGTCGGCTGCTACTCTCGAAGTACCAGGGTACTTCTTTCATTCTCGTCGCCAGTTTGACACTCACTGCCTCTTGCCTTATACGAACACGCGTCGTGTTCTCAACTTCTCACGGTATTGGTTCATGCGAAGTGCTGGGCCGCGAAGCGGCCCAGCGCGCTGTTTTACCTGTAGGATTTGCTCGTAGATGACACTCGCTGAACTTGTGTCTGCAGGCTAAATAAAGTCAGTCGTAGATGCATGAATGTCTTGCTTAGCAGAGTGGAACGTACCTTGCAAGTGTAAGGGCAACCACGAAGGCCCGAGGTACTCAGGGACTGGCGTGGGGGATCCAAAGGTTAATTGAAAGTAGCTAAATATACAAGGAAGCGCACCTGGCGTGGGGGATCCAAAGAGAAGAAACTCTAAGGATTCCCACGCCGGCCGTGAGTATAATTAGCTACTGACTAGGATCATGTGATCGGAGTGATCGGCAAATGTCCCGGGCTTGGTCACAAGCAGAATGCCATCTGGAAGTCCGGCGGTCAGTGGTCGTATCGACGAGCCGGCGGCCGACCGGCGGCCGGGTCGGGGTGGTAGTACTGCTGGATCGGGGACCGATCCGGCGCCGATCGGGGGTTCCCCTTACATCACCCCCCCTGTGGAATGCGGCGCCCCGACGCATAGAACGAACATGGAAGGAGGGATCTTGGAAGGGAAGAGAATCGAAGCTGGCGACGGCGATGGTGCGTGGTTTTGCAGGGTATTTCCGATAGAACTCGGCAACGGCTTCCGGGGCGAAGAGGTTGGAGTGTCGAACCCATTGGTTGTGCGACTCGTCGTAGCCTTTGAAACGCACCATGAAGTAGAGCGACTTCCATCGCACCTTTGCATCCAAGATTTCTTCAACCTCCCACTCTGGGGCATCGCCCGGAGCATCGGGCAGAACCGGGGCCGGTTCGTCATAGCCGGGCCGGCCGCCGAAAGGGTCGTCCACAGCGAGTTCGAGTTTTACCACGGGGAAGACCGGGTGGAGCCGAGAGAGTCGTGGCGGGAGTTCTAACTTGTACGCACCAGGGCTTACAACCTGGGTGACCCTGAAGGGCCCGAGTCGGCGATGCGAGAGGCCATGCGATGGCCGAGTGGTCCGGATGTCCGAGGCATCGAGCCATACTCGATCTCCCACTTTGATTTTGGGCGCCGGGGTGCGCCGGCGATCGTAGTAGTGTTTGTACTCCTCTTTAGCTTTGACTAGTGCAGAGCGTGCCTCGGACACACCAGCGGCAATCCGGTCGCGGAATTCGTTAACCGACTCCAGTTTTGAACACAGTCCATTCGGTTCGAACCCCATTCGGGGGAGCCGGCCGGTGTCCGTCATGAACGGAACTTGCTGCGTGGAGGAATGGATGTGGTTGTTGTAGGCGAATTCGGCGGCCGGAAGGAGGTCATCCCAGTCGTCCTGCATGTAGTTAGTGAAGATGCGAATGAACTGTTCCATCTCCTGGTTGACTCGTTCGGTCTGGCCGTCGGTCTGCGGGTGGTAAGCCGTAGAGGTAGCAGGCTTGACACCAATGAGACGCCAGAGCTCAGTGGTAAATTCCGCGATGAACTGCGGGCCCCGGTCGGAGATGTATTGCTCGGGCGTACCGTGGAGCTTCCAGACATTCCGGTAGTACAGCCGGGCGGCGCCGACAGCATCGATCTGGGTGTGGCACTCCATGAAATGGGCCCGCTTCCCGAGGGCGTCGACCGCAACCATGATCGCATCGTACCCGTGAGCTTCTGGGAGTTCAACAACGAAGTCAACCGAGACCGTGCTCCAGCGTTCCTCTGGAACCTCGGTCGGGTGCAACTCTCCGATCGGAAGCTTCCGAAGCGCCTTGGTTCGGCAGCACAGGTCGCAAGTCGCAACATACCGGCCGACGTGCTGGGACATCTGGGGCCACCAGTAGTTTCGTGACACAAGTTCCAGTGTTTTGAAACGACCAGCGTGGCCGGCGACCCGAGTGTCGTGGTGCTGTTCCAAAATTTGGCGCCGAAGATCGTGGTCCCGGGGGACGACGATCTTGCCGTGGAAATAGAGCAAACCAGCGTCAAGGTGCCACTCGTCCGAGCGGGTGGACCGAGATCGGTGACCCGGGACCTTGAGGAGTTCGCGAGCCGCAAGGGCAACGGGATCCTCTATGTCTGGGTCGTGCGATAGCGCGTCGCGGATGTCCCGGAGGACCGGGACCTCGGGGCCGGCGACGACAACGCCTTCTAGCGCGTGGACATGGAACAGGTCCGGGCGTAGGAGGGTGACGTCTTCGTTGTCCCGGCCGGAGCCGTGATCGGGCCGCCGAGACAGCGCATCGGGGCGACCCATGGCGCGACCAGGTTTGTGGTGCAGGCTAAAGTCGAACCGCGACAGGTACAAGGACCACCGGGCCTGCCGACGATTCAAGTTCTGCGACTTCCGGAAGTACTCCAAGTTTTTGTGATCAGTCCAGATCTTGACCGGATGCCGCGAGCCTTCGAGGAAGTGTCGCCACTCTTCGAGGGCTCGAACTATCGCAAGCATCTCTTTGTTGTGGATCTCGTAGTTGCGTTGGACCGAGCTCAAACTTTTGGAAAAGAAGGCGACCGGGTGCCATTTTCCGTCGGAGGCCGGCTGCGAGAGGACGGCGCCCGAGGCGAAGTCAGAGCTATCGGCCTCTACTCGGTATGGCTGCGACTCGTCTGGGAGGATCAGGACCGGATCGGTGGTCACCGCGTTTTTGAGGTTTCGGAACGCGGCGGCTTCCTTCTCGGTCCAGAGCCAGACCAGACCTTTCTTCGTTAAGTCGAAGAGGGGCCGGGCGACATCGGAGAACCCGCGAATGAACCTGCGGTAAAAGTTTGTGAAGCCAAGGAACTGCTGTACATCCTTCTTGTTCTCTGGTGTGGGCCACGCGGCAACCCCAGCGACCTTGACCGGATCCATCTCGACGTGGTCATGTGAGATGATCACCCCGAGGTACTCAATCGACGATTTCTCGAATTCGCATTTCTCCGGTCGCAAGTAGAGCTTATGTTCCCGGAGCCGCCGAAGGACCTCCCGGACAATATCTCGGTGCCGGGCGAGGTCCGAGTGTGCGATGAGAATATCGTCAAGGTACACCATGACGTCGCCAGACAGGATGAGGTCCTGGAAGATGTCGTTCATCATTGTCTGGAAGGTTGCGGGGGAGTTGGTTAGGCCGAAGTACATCACTAGCGGCTCAAACAGCCCTCGGTTGGTCCGGAACGCGGCCTTCCATTCGTCACCTTCTCGGATCCGGACATTATTGAAGCCCCATCGGACATCCAGCTTTGTGAAGTACCGGGCTCCCTTTAAACGATTAATAAGGTCGTTAATCAGGGGGAGCGGGTACCGGTTTTTCACGGTCATTGCATTGAGCGCTCGGTAGTCCTGTACGAATCGGAGTGCCCCGTCCTTCTTCTTAACAAAGAAGACCGGGGATGCCATTGGGGATTTGGACGGTCGGATCCGGCCGGTGGCCAGGCCTTCTTCGATAAACGCGTCGAGTTCGCGTTGCTCGAGGGGAGAGATGGGGTACACCTTGCAGTTGGCTGGCTTGGAGTCTGGGACAAGTTCGATGGCATGGTCCCACGACCGGCGTTCCGGGAGCGAGTCAAACGACTCGCGGTTGAAGACATCCTCAAACTCGGGTGCCCACTCGGGAACTTCGTCCGTACCGGGCGCCGAGTTTTTGGCATGTGCTTCAGCCAGCCGCTGCGAAACGGTGCTGGCTGCCCGGATGTCCGCTGGGGGCGAGAACCGAGTGTAGAAGACTTGGTCGCCGTCCTGGACAGAGTCGTCCTTGTCGTCAGAATCCTCTCCATCGTCGGGCCCGAGTTCCGGGAGATCACCCTCGAACTCGTCATCGCTCTCCTCGCCCAGGCGGTCGTCGGTGTCTACGACACAAATTCTCGGGACCGGCCCGGCCCGAAGCTGCCGGAGGATCCGAGCGGAGACCTTGGCAATCCTCCGTTCAGTGCGTGCCTCTTCGACACAGGTGGCGCAACAACCGGTCGGGCACCGACTCATCTTGACCTCGCAGTTGGCCCAGTCAATCTCCGGATTGTGCTTCCGGAGCCAGGAGTAGCCGAGGATGAGCTTCTCCTTTCCAAGGCGGGTGACCGCGAACTGGGCACGTTCACTATGACCCTTGTAGCGAAGAACTACGTCCGCCACATCCCGAATGAAGCCGGCTTCATTGGGAGAGCCGTCGACATTGTAGACTGGGATGGGCTGGGAGAGTCGGCGGACCGGAATTTTGTGCTCAGCAGCGTACTCTGCGTCAATGAACTCAGAGGTTGCTCCACAGTCCACTAACCCGTTGAGCGATAACTTCACGGCATCGGTGGTGGATTCGATCTCGAGGGGCAACCGTAGGGAGTTACTACTCTCGGAGGTGGCTGCAAGAGTGAAATGCTTCGGAAGCCGGCGCTCCCAGGCAGATTTTTTCTGGGGGCGCGGGGTCCGTTGCGGGGCTGGAGGTAGCGGTGGGGCCGGCGGGTCCGGCGGCGCCGGTACGACCAGTTTAGGGGGTGCGTCTATCGTTTCCACAAATGTAAGAGATGTATTGTCAGACTCATTACATAGGACAGTGAAACGATTAGGGGACACGACAGAGGGCGCACCGCTCACTCTGCGCGAGGTTGAAAATCCCCTGACTCGGCGGCCACGGTGTGCTCCGCAACAACTTCCGCCGAGGCTAGACGCGCAAGGAGCTCGTCGAGTAGGTCGCCATCGAGCTGCCGGATCACTTCATCAAGTACGTCGACCGACCGGACGTCCACGGGCGTCGTGCAGTCCCGTGCGAAGTGATTCGGGTCGCCACAGCGGAAGCAGCCGCGACGCAGGGCCGCACGGGCCCGAGTTCGGTCTACGTCCATTGGAACAGGCGGGGGGAGCGAGGGCGCAGCGGCAACCCTCGGCTGCGGTGCGGCCGGACACATCGGGACGGGAAGTGCAGCAATTGGGGAAGCTCCCGAGCGCGCAGGGAGCGGGTGCCGGGCGGTGCCGGGTCCGAGTCCGTGAGCCCGAAGGAGCGACTCATATTGCCGATATGCACGGAGGCGCCAGGCCGGATAGTCTCGGAGATCCGGGGGGTTGCTCGAACCGGTGATCGCGTGGTTGATCGCTGGGTGGAGGCCAGTCCGATATTTTGTGACCTTCATGAGCTGATCTTCGAACCCGGCAAGGTCGACCAGGTCTTCGAAATCGTCTGTGTACCTAAAGACGTCTCGCGAGCCCATGTGATACGAGCGGGATTCTAGGGCCCGAAGCGTGTGGTCCTGTTCGTTCTCCTCGACAAACCGGAGCCGGAACTCCGTGACAAACGAGTCCCAGGTCAGGAAGGGGAAAACAGTTTTACCGGCGTGCCGTTCGGCCCACTTCGACGCAGAGTCCTTGGCCATGAAGGACATGGCAAACCAGACTGCCTTCTCCTCTGAGGGGGTACCATCCTCGAGGAAGGCCTCCGGCAGGAGCCGAATGTACGACCGAACAGCGTGGAGGAACGCCTGGCCGGACTTCCGATCACCGTCGAAGACGAACGGGGGGGGGTTCGGTCGGAGGACCGATTTTGAGCCGGGGACGGCCGGGGGAAATAGTCCTGTACCCGGGTCTGGAGCCGAAGCGGCAAGGGACGGGGCAGGTGAGTCGGCACGGGGTTTGTCAATTTTTTCTACAAGGCGTTCAATGAGGCCCTCGAGCCTATCCAGGCGAGCGAAGGCCTCGGTGGCGTTCGCAGCGTCCATGGAGGGAGTCGGGAGCGGGGAGGAGGGGGCAAGATTCTGGGTAGGGGAGGATGGAGGACTGTCAGAGTCCGAGCCGTTCGCACCAAAGCCAGCAATCTTGGCCAGTTGATCCCTGAGAGAGTTTCTTCTGCTGTAAGGGCAACCACGAAGGCCCGAGGTACTCAGGGACTGGCGTGGGGGATCCAAAGGTTAATTGAAAGTAGCTAAATATACAAGGAAGCGCACCTGGCGTGGGGGATCCAAAGAGAAGAAACTCTAAGGATTCCCACGCCGGCCGTGAGTATAATTAGCTACTGACTAGGATCATGTGATCGGAGTGATCGGCAAATGTCCCGGGCTTGGTCACAAGCAGAATGCCATCCGGAAGTCCGGCGGTCAGTGGTCGTATCGACGAGCCGGCGGCCGACCGGCGGCCGGGTCGGGGTGGTAGTACTGCTGGATCGGGGACCGATCCGGCGCCGATCGGGGGTTCCCCTTACAGCAAGGATTCTGGGATGTTCTGGCACAGCCGGGGTAGAAACTTGTATGATATCTATAATAACTAGTGCAATGTCTCATATGTGTTTTTTTAACGTGTCTTTCGAAGATGGGTGTCCAGGCTCCGCCCGGAGGGCAATTATCGCGGAATCCGTTAATGGTAACTTTCATGTCTTAATGGGGATGCCTGTCATTTCAGCTTACGATTTTCTGGTACGGCCCGAGGACGAGGTCACAAGGTATTAGCCGGTGCGTTCACGAGGTATGTTCCCTTTCACTTTACCCATCCGCCAACAATCGTTCGAATTTTCTGCGCCTTTCAAATGCCAAGTGTCACATCTACACTCTGATTAGTATGAGCATTCACAACTCTACGCTAGCGCTACGGCTTCCGTGGTTCCTACATACGTCGTGAGTCATACTTTATATACGGAGGTATGTAACTTCTTAGCCCGCTTGGCGCGGACGCGTGGAGTTCATCAATCAACCATGCGCATTGACATGAGAACTTGATGGCTTTTTGATGGGCGGTATCTTTTCGCCGCTCCTCCTAGCTTTCTCCTGCTTTCTCCCACCATAACTCAGCAGCTATCGCGTTGGTGCTTGTTCGTGGCTCATAATCCTTCGCCTCCAAGATTTTTCTGCCTTTGCCTGAGTTCACTCTGCCTCTGCTCTTCACCAACACCAATAAAATGCCCAACCTCTCTGCTCTGGTTACCCAGCCCCTCGAGACTCTCGTTTTGTCTGTGCTTTTGGCCGTTCTGGTGGCACTGGGGTTTCTTCTTGCTTTGATGTTGCACGGTGTGTTTTGTTACAGCATTGGTCTCCTCCCTGATGTTCACGGCGTTGGCGCAGTTATCATTATCCCTGGGATTGTGTATCCCGCCGTTTACCGGCATTGGTCCGATTGGGTCGCCTCTCTGAGGCATTCGGGCGCACGAAGGGTCGTCGATTCTTCCCGCTCGGGTTTTCGAACCCATGATAAATTCCATAGTAATTTGAAACCTCGCTCACGTTCTTCTTCTGCTTCGGAGGTGTCGTTCGGGGCTAGAATGTCTAATAATCATGCTTTTGGGGTGCGGAGGAACGCTGATCCACCCCATCCGGGTCTCTGCACCCATGAAAAATTTCATAGGTGTTCGAATCCCCGACCAAGTCCATCTTCAGCTTCGGAGGTCGCGTTCGGGGCTAGATCATCTAATAACCATGACCATGTAAATCTACTCACCTGTCCTTGTGTTTCGTCGGAGTCGACTTTCGTCCACAACTCTCCTGTTGTGGACCGATGCTTGAGATCCCCGAAAGATCGCGACGGGTTGGGACAAACAATAAACCCTGAAAAATTCCATAGACCTTCGAAACTCCGGCCTCGCTCATTTTCAGCTTCTGAGCTGTAGTCCGGGACTAGATCGTCTAAAAACCATAACCATGTAAATTTACTCGCCTATCCTTGTGCCTCGTCGGAGTCAAACTTCGTCCACGACACTTCAGTTGGGGGCGGATGTTTGAGTTCCTCAAGATATGGAGGCGGGTTGAGACAAACAATCAATGGCCGTCTTCTCGCACCATACATCATAAACACTAATCAACTAGGTTCGTGGAACCACATGGAATATGCTTTTGAATTTCAATGTAAACGTGAAGCTGTACCGGGTGTCCTTGAGCGACACAAGAATTGTATCGCTGTAGACATGCCGATAACAAAAATGTTGGACCTGTCGAAAATGCATGATGTGTGGATACCTGCGCGGACCAAGATAGCGGAGGCAAAAGAACACTTTAAAGACCACGAATGCAGTGGTTGTCTATCTGCCGTTTCAATATTCTGCAATGTTAGCGCAGACAGCAAAGGAAAGGCTGATCTGAATAAACCATTGGTCCGCATTGGGAGATTCCGGAAACCTCAAAAGTTTACGCCCACTCATGCTCGACTTGCCTACGGTGCTCGCATAAAACAGCGCTTGGTGTACAAGCTGAAAACCGACCGTAAGAAAAAAGCTGGGACTTTAAAATACACTGTCTTTCCTCCCAAGCCTTTGTCTATGAACGCTGCGCATCGTATCATCTCAAATTATTGTGAAAGAGTGAATCCCAAGTCCTTTGTAGAAAGTGGATGTGCCGTATGCGGAAATTTAACGCCATTGACGCAGTTGACTCCACTTGACAAGTATGAAGGGAGTTTGGCCCTCTTGATCCGGGAGGGAGTGACACGGAAGGAAAGATTTCGGTCTGCCGACCCTGTTGAAGACATAGAAGGTCCTGTACTCGCAGAAGGCTGCTCCCATATTTGCGTGGACTGTGAAACCTACTTGAACAACGGTATTGTGCCCCCGACAGCGCTAGTGCATCACAACTGGATTGGTGCTGTCCCCGAGCAGTTGAAAGACCTCACCTATGCCGAAGGAATCATGATTGCGCGAGTGCGCCATAATCGATGTGTTGTGAGGGTAAATTCCGGGCGAGTGCGGATGAGTGCGAATGCGATCATGTTCTCGCAGCCGGTAGTATCTATCCTGAATAAATTGCCGCCCTCGAGAGAAGACATGAATGAAATACTCGCTTTTGTTTTCCTGGGCTCTGCAGCTCCTACGCAAGAAGATTTCGATCGCACACCCATGCTGGTACGCAGGAAGAAAGTACTTGAGGCCTTGGAATGGTTGAAATTGAATCACGAAGGATATAAGGATCTTGAAATTTCACGCGAAAATCTGGACTCTTGCGCAGAGAGAGACATCCCAGTGGTCGTTGATTACAGGCACACCAAAGATGAGTTGGCCAATGCGGAGTCAGCCGGAACGAGGGCCGTGTTCGAAACTGCGCGAGAGCATGGAACGACGTCGGGTAATTCTACGTTCGCCGTACATGGGCTTACTGGCACAGAGTACGCAACAGCAACAATGAAGACAATTAAATCGGTGGCTTTGCAGCACCTAACAAATAAGGGAAAGATGTTGGGTATCGGGAGGTCTGAAGAACCAGTCAGTATGTATGATAATGTTGAAGCTTACCCAGGTATGTTCCCATGGTTATTTCCGTATGGAAAAAGCGGCATCGGTCACCCTAGCCACTCTAAAAAAGTAGGCGACTTGACACGCAAAAAGAACCTGTTGCTGTATCATGACAAACGGTTCCAGGTGGACACATATTTTCCGATGATTGCTTTCAACCATGAGCAGTTAAAGGCGGCTGCAACTGGAAGTATCTTGCTCGCAAAAAGATCCAAGTTCAAGTCCATAGCGCGCAGACTTTCGGCAGTGAATCCCAAAGTTGCTGGCGACATAGCGGATCGGATGGCTGCGGGGGAACACGTCAAACCTAACAATCCAGCAGAACAAATCTGCTTCGATCTAATCAAAGATCTAGACGGTGTGGCGGGTCGAGTGAAAGGGTCCGTGACTTCAAAGAAATACATGCGGAATGAAATATGGTCCACCATTGCGTTCTTTAACGCACCTACTTGGTTCATCACATTATCGCGGTCTGATTTGCATCACCCTCTTGCTCTGTATTATGCACAAACTGACACGGTCTATCGGCCCGAAATTAAGACGTCCAAGGAGCGGAACAAACTCATGTCTGAGAATCCAGTTTCCGCAGCAAGATTTTTTCATTACATGGTTGAGGCATTCTTGAACGAAGTACTCTGTTGGGACAGTCAAGATAGAGGCCTCTTTGGTCACACAAAAGCCTACTACGCTACCGTTGAACAGCAAGGCCGCCTAACACTCCACTTACATTCTGTCATCTGGATAACCAATGCTCTGTCGCCCCAGGAGATTCGAGATCGCATTTTGGGCCCCAAATCCCGCTTCAGGGAGAGACTGATCAGATACTTGGAGAACTCACATCGAGCTGAATATTTTAATGGATCTTGCGAGACCGTGATTGAAAAAAGAAAAGTACAGCCTTTACCCCCCGACGCAGACAGTGACGATGAAATTGATTGGAGTTCCACATATCATCCACCAACACTAACTCTGCCAAAGCCTCCCCCAAGTCTGTGCCCCCAAACTGGATGCACTGAGTTGTGCGCGAAGTGTAGAAAATATTCCGGTTGGTGGGAAGGTTTTGAACTCGAGGTCGATGATTTACTCCTACGCTCAAATGGTCACACTCACTTCCTCTCTGTGGAACATCAACGAGCAGAAGAGGCGAAGACGAAGTGGAGAAAGTCAAAGAATAAGGGCAGAAAGGAACCAGAATTCAAAATCAAACGTGAAAGAAAGGGATGTCTAACAAAGACGGGAGTATGTCGGGCAAGATTTCCAAGGGAAGTATTCACATCATCCGAAATCGCTGAGGATGGTCATGTAGACGTCCGCCATATAGAACCGATGATGAATACTGTTAACCCAATATTAACGTTCCTTAACAGATGCAACACGGACGTGACAAGTATGCTATCAGGCACGGCTGTGAAGGCCGTTGTGTCTTATGTCTCAGACTATATTTCAAAACTAAGCTTGAAATCTTACCAAATGTTCGCCTCTATGTACGATGTGTTTGAAAAGGAGTCAGAGATGATCGGTGGAACTGCTCGAGACAAGGATAATGCTCGCCACATGATGAGAAAGATGGTGAATTCCATGAGTGCAAAAATGGAGATTGGGAGCCCTATGGCCTCTCTGTACCTACTCGGAAATCCTGACCATTATACAAGCCATAAATATGTTCCCTTTGCGTGGAGATCATATGTTCAGTTTGTGCGGAGTTTCTGGATTGAGGATGTACAAAATGATGGAGCTGATGAGTATGGCAGAGACGATGAAGAGCGGATTCCTATATGCCGACTTGATGGAAAATTTGTGCCTACCTCTGGTGTCGATGATTACAGATACAGACCCTCTGTTTACAATAACCTCAACTTGTTTGAATGGATCCAATGTGCAGAGAAAAAAAAAGCGGACCCCGAAAGAGCGCTCTAAGTTTGACGAAGAATTGAAAATGGCTCGAGATTTGCCAGCAGATCATCATCAAGCTGCGTTTGAACAATTGCAGGAGGAGAATTTGGATGAAGACGAGGATAATCTCGAGGATGAATTGCATGATGATGCGGACGATGAGGAAGAACCCGAGATAAAAGATAATATGGATGAACACCAAGATGACATCTCGGACTGGGAGACTGACGACAAAGATGAGGTGATTCTGGATAAGCAGGCAAAGCTGGACAAAAGTAAAAGACCTGTACATCATGCCTTCATGCCTCAGCATCCTCTATTTCCTTCTCACTCCGTCACTTGCAATCTTGAAAGACTCACAAATTTTATTCCAAACTTCATCGGAGGTGCTATACCCCGCTCCGATAAAGGGGATAGAGCGGCATATTGCATGACAATGCTCACCTTGTTTAAACCTTGGCGGTCACCGGGAGACCTGAAAGATAATGTGTCGACTTGGGACCAGGCTTTCACCGAGCATACCTTCACTGACCGTCAAAGGCAACTGATTAAACATTTTGACGTACGCTATGAGTGCAATGATGCGAGGGATGATCATTATGCCCAGATGAAGAAGAAATTATCCGAAGCAAAAAAATTAGGACAAAATCTGTTTCCTGCCGACTTTTTGAGTTACAAAGATAAATTCGCAGATGATTTGAACGACTTTGACTATGGTTCCGACGACGAAGACCTGATTGACCACGACGATGACGATGAGCGTGGCCCGAAAACACTGCGAATGATCGTCGAGGCTAGGGATATCAGGCAGATTATGGAGACAAGCGGATGGCTGGATGCACCTTCGGATGGTTTGCCGGTAGTCGATAAAGACCACCTTATGTTAGATTTCAAACCAAGAGTCGAGTGGGCTAGCCTTGTGAAGATCCAGAGAATGGAACTTACAGCAAATAAACTTGTGAACATACCACCTGCAGCTGAAGGTGATAAAAGCAAGAATGTGAAAGACGGAACAAGCATCTTACCTCACAATTACTTTAATCAGAACTCCAATATTGACACAGCAACAAATGCCGACATTGTATCTGCAATAGTAATGTGTTTCAAGCTGAATATGGAACAAACCAGGGCATTTAGAATTGTCTCTGACCACGCCGCTGGACCACAAGCTCTTCCTTTACGGATGTATCTCGGAGGAATGGGAGGCACTGGTAAAGCTCAGGTGCTCAAAGTGATAATGGAATTCTTCAAGCAACGCAAGGAGGAGCACAGATACATTGTTCTAGGTCCAACAGGCTCCACAGCGGCGCTGTTGAACGGCTCTACTTACCATTCAGTGTTTAAAATCCCTCGAGAGTCCAAAAGTAAGAACCACGACGACGTCGGGGGCGTGAGGAATGACGAATCTGCTCTTGCAGCGGTAAATGAACGCTTACAAGGTGTGGACTTTGTCTTTTTGGATGAGATCTCAATGGTGTCCTGCAATGATTTCCAAATGCTTGCAACGCAGGCAGCGAAAGCAAGAAACATACATGATGAATCATTCGGAGGCTTAAGCATAGTAGTTGCTGGAGACTTTGCCCAGTTGCCGCCGATGACAGGTCCATCGTTGTACAGCGGAAAGGTGACACTGCAGGTTTCAGACGCGATGGACCAGAGAAGTCAAAATGCCGTACTTGGCAGAATTTTGTGGCACCAGTTCAATATGGTAGTAATGTTGCGCGAGAATATGAGGCAGCAAGAACAGACTCCGGAGGACGATAAACTGCGGCATGCCTTGGAGAATATGAGATACGGTGCCTGTACCGGCGACGATATCAGGTTTCTACAGTCACGAATTGCCGGGTTTCGGCCAAAGAATCCTAAATTGAATGCAAAGGACATTAGAAATGTCTCCATAATAACGGCCAGAAACAGTCAGAAAGATGCCCTGAATAGAATGGGTGCGGAGCGCTTTGCGAGGGACACAGACCAGACACTGGTGGATTTCTGTTCAATTGATAGAATAAGTGCTAGGTCAGTGGACAAGTCGAAGTGGAAGACTTGCGTTCAATCAGATATCAAAAAAATGACTCTGTCTCTGCAGTAAAAATTATGGGACGCACCTCCTTCCACAACAAACGAATTGATACCCGGACAATTATCCTTGTGCATCGGAATGCCTATCATGCTGCGTGCAAACGACGCCACAGAACTTTGTATGACCAAGGGACAGGAAGGAGTTGTATGTGGATGGCACGCATCAGAGGGTCCTGCAGGCCAGCAAGTGTTAGAAACCCTTTTTGTCCGGTTAGTGAAGCCACCGAGAGAAATACGGATCGCTGACTTACCCGTCAACGTAGTACCGCTTGTACGGACAGTCACACATATCACTTGTCTGCTAGCTGATGATACTCTATTGTCCGTCCTGAGGGAGCAAGTTGTGTGCCTGTTGAACTTCGGAATGACCGATTATACGTCACAGGGGAAATCAAGACCAAAAAACCCCGTTGAGCTGACTCACTGCAAGGACCATAGATCATACTATGTGGCTTTATCTCGAGGTTTCACTGCAGACGGAACAGTCATTGTACAAGGCTTCTCAGAGAAGAAAATCACGTCCGGGATGTCTGGCTATTTGCGCCAGGAACTACGTGAGCTGGAAATATTAGATGAGATCACGAAGCTGCGATATGAAGGCCGGCTTCCGGGCTCCGTTACTGGGTTGTATCGCCGACGCTTAATTAGATCCTACTATGCATGGAAATCCGACCACAGAGATCCAGCTCATTTTCATCCAGCAATGAAATGGGAGCCGTCGATGGGTCAGAGGGTGCCGGAGAACGTGACGTACACCGATTGGAGGCCCACAGTCCAAGGAATAAGCAAAAGGAAAAATCGGGCAGAAGAGCTGGGAGAGGCCACGCAGAGAGCCAAGAGAACTAGGATGGAACAAGAAGGGCTGAAAGAGCAAGAAAGAATCAGCCATGAAGTAGCCGATACAAGACGAGACCTTGTACCGAGGGTGAAGCCGTTGGGTTTGATATGGGACAGCAAAGATTACAGCTGCGGCTACGACGCAATTTATACCATACTCGGAAACCTATGGGCTGAAGATCCTGCACGGTGGACAGCGTCATTTGCATATTTGAGTGGGCATCTGGGTGAATTGCGGTAACCATGAGTTCAGTAATTGGCCGTAGGATCTCATTCGAGCAAGCAAGAAATGTTGTGAGGAGAGGAATGCATACCGTGAATGCAGGCTACTTCCCATACGGGCCGAACTTCACCTCCATCGATCAGATAGCAGGTTTAATATTGCCATCGAAGTGCTATGGAACAGGAAGGCAAAGTTGTTCTGTGTGCGGTTACATGGACCGGAGATCGTATGGCATGCTAGAGTCTTACCTATGTGCTGAATTGAGTGGTAGACAAGAGTACCCTGTAGGTGTGCACCTAAAAGACTGGCTGGCGGGTTATCTTGCAAAGGGGAGGGAAGGATGCCCGAGTTGCGTGTCAAGCGGTAGAAGGACACGACTGCGAATGAACGTCACCTTGAGAGATGTTCCGTCAATAATGTTGATTGACATAAATCACGGTAAACTGATATTCGACGAGGAGTTAACTTTTAATCTGTCTGGCACACCGGTCATCCTCAAGCTGAGAGGAATCATATATGGTGGACAAGGACACTTCACCTGTAGGTTGATCGGGCGAGATGGCAGCATGTGGTTCCACGATGGAATCACCACAGGTTCCAATTGCATCCAGGAGGGGAACATTCGATCCCTGGACGACAAGCTGGTTCTTCATAGTTGTGGGGAGAAGAGAGTCGAGTGTGTGATCTATGCACGGGACGAATAATTCCGGAGGCAGTGTAACCCAAGTAACGGACTTGAATTCCGACCGCGGACATGTGAACTTGAAAAACTCTCGGTTCAATATATACTCAATAATAATTCTGCTCCATATTAAAAAAGAAACAACTCGGTTGTGCCATGCGCATGCAATGGCCCTCAAGCCCAAGTGGATTTCAGCGCGGTGATGTGAAAATGACATCCGGATGCACAGCCGGGAGCACAGATAGTGAGGATAGTACATGTGTTCAACAGGATAAGTGACGATGTTAGCGCCGAGAGGGATCGAGAGGGAACAAGGGGACCAGCAATGGTGTGAATACTCCATAACTCAAAGTGACGTGCTGTGACGGCCTGCCATCAAACTGCAGGGCAGCTTCTCGCACGATAAGTAGGAAGGGCCGTCTTGCAGACTCGAGCGCAAGGCAGGCGCCTGTAGCCCAAGTGCTAGGGACCCTGTAACCCTGGATAAAGGGACCATGTCACCCTTGGCGGGGCTCCTGTAACCTAGAGAGGTGAGCAGATGTCTGGATGCTCAGCCGGCGAGAGGGATCTAGGGAGTCGCACGGACACTCAGGCCTATTGAGGCTCAGCTTGTCATGGTGTGCGGTTAAGATAGATTTATTACATAATGTACAGTGGCTGTATGTACCGTGGATTCTGGACTAAGCTACCTAATCGGGCCTATGGACATGCTAATTAAATGTGCCGATACACCTTGTCGTCACACGTGCTGCGGAGCATTGATTGTCTTTCTTCTCGGTCTTTGCTAGTAGCCGCCAAATGTCATCCTCTCAGCGCGTTTGCAGAAGCCAGTTAAAGAAGGGCCACGCGGATCGGCAGGAACTGGATCGAGTCGAGTCGAGAAATGAGAGTGAAGAGCAAGACGCTGATTTGCGAGCTCGGAACCTAGTGTGGAAACACAAGAAACAACCAAAACCAAAACAACAAAACCAATATTGGGCAAGATAGACTGAACCTATCCCAAACCAACACCAGAGACGATGTATGATAGCTGTTTCAATCACTTCCAAGGTAGCCAACGAGTGTCAGTCCCTAGTTTCAGAGCCTTTAAAAGGTTGAGAGGGAAAGCTGATTGTTCAATGTGAATGTTGTACAAAACACTGTGTTTCCGATACAGACGAAACAGAGGATCCAAAGGATACAGCTGTTTTGAACGATGAAAATATGGTTTTATAGTAGCCAAGTTGTGAAACACGAGAAACAGTGATGTTTCCCGCGTTTCTTGTGTATCCCGAAGATCCGCGTTGATAGTGTTGTTCCAAAATGTGTTGCAGGTGTGTTGTCAATCCCAAAGTCCAAATCCAGTATCCCAATCCAAGTCCCAGTCAAGTCCAGTCCAGTATCCCAGTCCCAATATCCAATCCAATCCAATCCAATCCAAGTCCAAATCCAGGTCCAATCACTTCCCAAGTCTCAATCACACAAGTTTCCGAGTCCAAACCAGATATCCAATTCAATCACAAACTTCAAGCTTCTATTCCTTCCCCATTGCACGATTTTCGCCCTTCACAAGTATCTGAGACTTGTGAAACTCGAAAAACGGCGAGTTGCTTCCCATAGGCACAAGCTATTAGCTTGCTAACAGGGGAAGCTTCTCTGTCCTATCACAGCAAACACTCTAGCTACTTATACAAATGATGATATGACTATGACAATAAAGAAATGTGTAAAATGTCTGTTTATCCGTCCTGTTTCCCGCGTTTTCGGAGTATTATAAAGACTACAAAGCGTCCCATTGGTTGGTGAGGTCAGATTCGTCATTCCGGGTATATTCCGACCGTTTCTTAGTAATTCCTGACACATGGTGGTGTGATCAGCACTTTAATCAGCAACCACCAAGTGTTCCTTGAGCTGTGGAACATCTGTTCCTAAAGCATCCCTTGTATTGGTATAGTCGGACTTTATAGCCCTAGTCTATAGCTTTCAAATGATACCCCACTTCGAAGAGACCATGAGAAGAGACCTTCAAGGATTAGATTTGACTATCCCCAAAGGTATCTGCTATGGTTCTGAGATCACTGATCCAAAGATCTGGCAGCTGTGATACCCATTAACACATGTCTGACATAGCCGCTCCATGGAAACAAGTGAAACACTGTCCGATGTCACATGCAGTTATGCTTGGCATGCTTCCTCCAATGATCCACACTCGGAAACGCTCAATACGTCTGAAACCACTTGAACCGATGTTGGAAACAGCAGAAACAAGCGATACAACTGTATGTTTAGTTGGGCTACACCTTCTCCTACATGTTTCGGAGCGAGCACTTGCCAGAGACACTTCTGATTCCTCAGAAACATCATCTTGTTACTCAGGTGATACTGGCCTCTTATGGGAAACCAGTCGAAACTGTAGATACATGATATACAAGATATTGCACATAAGAAAACCGCAAAAACGAGTGATTTCACGGGTGTATCAATATCCTGCTTATCAACGCATTGATGATCAAAGTGATACAATCACTCGGAATCTGCCGACGGTTTTTTCTCAAACTCATTTCCCCCTTGTGACTGGCTATTGAAAAAACTTTGTTGAACGTGAACTCATCAGAAATGACGAACTCGCTTGGACGTTCCTTCCCCTCTCTCGCGTTAGTAAAGGCCCCAGTCCTTTTCTCAATTTTTTCTTCATGGTTCAACTTCGAGGTGTCTTCACACAGCCGTCTCTGTTCATTAAGAGCACAATGTCATGATCAACAGCTCTGAAATTCAATGATATTGAACCTTCTCATCTGTACCTGCTTGCTGTCGCTTTCACAGGCCGGGCTCTCGTTCGAAGTCGATTGAATATGGAGCTTTGTGCATCGACTGCAAGTTATTACAGCATGATTTCTCTTTCTCCCATGAACTTTGAAATAATCTGGATATCCATTGAGAGACTTCATCCTATGTTGATATTATGGACCGGCCGGTCCAAGTTTGCTGACACTCTTGCCCAATGGTCATCTCGGATGGCTAACCGAATTATGCAACAGGGCATTACTCCGCCTTGGTCCAGATTCCGCCAACAATAATAGCCACTATCTCCCTCATGTGCCTCGGCTTGACGCGTCCATATAAAGGCCCAACAATTCGTTTTCTCTCACTCAACGCACCCAAGCTCAAGGCGTCCACCAAACCAGTTAGCAATGTTGGAGTTGTGACATGTGTTCGGCGCCATGCTATTTGGTGCGCCTGGTATGTATGTGCAATGATTTCGTCTTCGATTTTTGTCTTGATTTTTGAGCTTTTTTTCAGGTGCCGGGGACGCTGTCCGCATCTCTACCCACGAGGAGGCCACTGAGCTTCTCGATCTATTTCAGCAGCACGGCCACAGCGAGGTGGACACCGCTCGCATGTACTGCACCGGAACCAGCGAGAAGATATTGGGTGCCGTGGGCTGCCAGGAGCCTGTAACATATGTATATTTTGTAAACCATGGTTTCTATCCATCATACCCTGTCGACTGCGTCCCCTTCCTCATTCAGTCGTTGACTCTGAAATTTCTGGCAACTTTTCGTTGATCTCAATGTCAGTGTCGGGCTACTTTATGATGTTGCGCCCTGGCGGCGGTGTAATAGCTATGGGACTGTATCGACTTCAGCGAAAACTTCATGCGGGAACGTATACCGCCTATGGAGTGCAGGGAAAAAAACATCTCCCATATTTGGCAAGAGTTGAAAAATTCTTTACTTAAACTGGAGGCAGTGGAGATGTATTACATGACGGCAGTCGCATGCACCTTTCAATTTAAGCTGCTACTAGTACTTTGGTCCCCAAGGTAAAGTCCTTATGCCGCCGAGAAAGAGAGGTCTCCTAGATATTGAGACAGATGCTACGGTGAGAATCTTTATAACTCCCATGTTGCAATTCATTCCCGAAGCCACGAGTTCAAATGAGAAAGAACAAGAATTGAACTCGGAACATTCGGCCGAATGATTGATGTCGACAGTCACGGGTGCTTAAAACTTCTTTCATCATCAACCACACCCCTGTTGTACGAGGGACCGGGTGAAAGATGTTGCTGGCCTTCTCATTACAGCCATTTGCAGAACATAAGGCGCGAACCGAAATTTTTGCCTTTTT
Organism: Mycena capillaripes; assembly: GCA_029204075.1. Classification (NCBI taxonomy): domain Eukaryota; kingdom Fungi; phylum Basidiomycota; class Agaricomycetes; order Agaricales; family Mycenaceae; genus Mycena; species Mycena capillaripes. The sequence continues at coordinate 1,902,894 of JARHKZ010000011.1, read as the reverse complement.
GGGCACTTTTTGATCTTTTTGCTTAGAACAGTTGTCCTGCCCTCAGTTCCAGTCCGTTTGCCTTGGGAGTCGACCCATTCGATTTGTATTCGGAATGCGCAAGGGATGGGCTCCTCAGATTTTTAATTTGGCATCTGAAACGGTTGTCTGAGCAATAGAATGAGTTTTTTTCGATATTTCCTGAGGATTTTGCACTAGAACAGCTGCCCTGCACCCAATTTGCGACCTTTTTCTTTGTTCGTAGGCTCAATCTGCTCGCGCTAGGAAGGCGCAGCGGACTGCCTCTTCAGATTGGGAATATCGAACCCAGAGCCCTTTCCTGTAAACTGAAACAGGTCCAACAAAACAACATGTGACTGTTTGTCAGAAGAACAGCTCATGTGTGCCCAAATCTTATTCAATTGTTCCGTCCATAGGCTCATTCTCTTCGCCCAAAGAATGCGGAGAGGATGGTAACCTTAGATTCCGCAGCCTGTCGCTAAAAAGCCCTCACATTATAGGACTTCCTTTGTAGCCCGGTTTTCATACAAAACAGTGGTGAGAGTCTTACAGAATGCCCACAGATCAATTTCTCTTCATAAATCGCACCTCTATCTGTTTTCATACCGAAGTTGTCAACTTGGATTGTCATAATACACGCTATGGCACATTCACCATATGTTCTGACCTGGAAAGGGTGAAAAAAGAGAAATTATATTAAATATGTAATTAGGAATTCTGAGGAGACCATCCCCTGAGGATCCAAAGCGCGAATCGAATGAGCCTAGTAACAGAGGAAACGGCGGAGTTTTGAGACCGCAGCAGCTGTTCTATTGCTCACCAATCGAAAATCACAACCTACCATCAATTTCTTGTGCCAAGAAGCCGAATTTAGAGGTCAGAACGAAAATACAAAGCGAGGGTCCGCTACGCATTCCTTAAACGAGCAGATTGAGCCTACGAACAAAGAAAAAGGTCGCAAATTGGGTGCAGGGCAGCTGTTCTAGTGCAAAATCCTCAGGAAATATCGAAAAAAAACTCATTCTATTGCTCAGACAACCGTTTCAAATGCCAAATTAAAAATCTGAGGAGCCCATCCCTTTTGCATTCCGAATACGAATCGAATGGGTCGACTCCCAAGGCAAACGGACCGGAACTGAGGGCAGGACAACTGTTCTAAGCAAAAAGATCAAAAAGTGCCCAAAAAGGCAAAAATTTCGGTTCGCGCCTTATGTTCTGCAAACAGCTGTAATCTCGGAGTATTCCGCCATATCTTACCGCGCGAATCGGCCGCCAGTTTCATTTTCTGCTAATTTTTCTTCCAAACTCTGACTTGAAGGGACTCCCGGTGATAAATGAAAGTAAAGAACAGTCATGCATTGCAGTTGCCTGAAGTTCCAGCCCTAAATTTCTCTCTCCCATGAGCCAGCATCTCTTGTGAGCACTGATTGGAAGAGGGCGTACAAAAGTTAAGGGTTGCTCCGACCAAATTTCTTGCAACCAGTCTCACATGGCGATCTTCTTCTGTTGGCAGTGTACTAATTACCTGCGGTGTTAAGGGAGCTGCAGTTCCGGGGATGGTATTGCAGCAGTTTGCGGTACATAAGGGGCGGGCCTTTTTTTTTTTTTTTTTTTTTTTTTGGACAGTTTTGGCTGGAACAGCCGCCACAGTCTCAATTTTGATCGGATTTCCTCAGAGCAGGTGCGTTGGAGTCGCGCTAAGAATCCGCAGGGGATGAAGTACCGGCTTTTTTGACGGAATTACATAATGTTTTTTTTTTTTTTTTTCAAAAAGTTTATTGTTTTCACTAGAACAGCCGTAGCACAGTGAATGCTGGGCCAAATAACCTAGTTCTTGGATATGTTGTGTATCCTAACTACCGCCAAGGGATGGTCCATTCTTCCCGGCGATATTACCACTTATGTATACTCATTTAACACGCACTTAATTCAGGATGATATTTGTGTACCATCATAAGCAGAGCTCACTATGTGGATTTGGTCCAACACCTGTCTGTGAGCCGGGCAGTCCACTAGCAATAGCTTAGATGCACAACATATCCAAGAATTAGGGTATTCGGCCCAGTATTCGGTGTGCTACGGCTGTTCTAGTGAAAATGATAAATGTTTTGAAAAAATTCCATTATAAATTACGTCAAAGAAAGCCGGTACTCCATCCCCTGCGGATTCTTAGCGCGACTCCAGCGCGCCTACTCCCGAGGAATTCCGATCAAAATTGAGACTGTGGCAACTGTTCTAGCCAAAACTGTCAAAAGAAAAAAAAAAAAAAAAAAAAAAGAGGCCCGCACCTTATGTACCGCAAACTGCTGTAAGTTAATGCTTTTTTGCTCATGTATATAGGTAAGATGCTCGTAAACATCTGTTTCGTTACATTCAGGCACTCATGCTTCATGTATATTAAGCAAACTCAAGCCAGACACTTCGTTGGACTATGGCGCGCGAAAACCGAGGTGGGTCTTCATATTTACTTCCATCTACTCGGTACTCACTCTTCCATGGTTGTATTCTCTAGACAGGTGGTGGCCCATTCTTACATTGTCTATTTCTTCGGGTCCTATCCGTTGGAGCATCGATGCCGGTCGTCAGCGTATTAGGTGCTCTGAGTCCCGAAGATCCCCTCTTCGGGTTGGTTTACTATGTCCTGGGCGGGTGAGTATGGACTCCACTTCTGGCCAATCGTCATGCTTAATTTCTCGCCCAGTTAATTGGCTCGAGTGGTGTCCTTTTACTCGAGGGTATCTTCATATCCCAGGTGCGTGGTCGGTGTCAAGGGAACCCCCGTTTCCAACCCCCAATCCTCCGATCCAACCTCTGGTCAGATCTCCGCTATCTTCCGACGGTCCCCCCGCCGAGCCAAACCCCATCTGGACGGATCCCCGCACTCCGCATGGCACTCTGCATGTGATCGTGCCCGGGATCACTGCCGTTCACTACGCCATCAACGGACCATGCGCAACCCGTAGTTAGCCCTAGCTGGTATATAGGCACACACCTGGCTGGGGAATCCTTAGACTTTCTCCTCTTAGGATCCCCCTGCCAGGTGCGCTTCTTCCTGTAGTAGTGTACTTCAATTGACTTCGGATCCCCCCTGCCAGGACTCTTGAGATACCTCGGGCCGCCAGGGTTGCCCTTACAGCAGGAGAAAGTCTCTAAGGGATTAACCGGTCAAGATTGCAAAGTTCGGCTTGGATAGCGACGATTCGGAAGACGATCTTCTGCAACCTCCGAGTCCCCCGCAACCTCCGAATTCGAATCTTGCCTCCTCCTCCCCGCCCTCCGAAGCCGATATGGCCGATCCTACCTCCGCGACATCCGCCGACACGGACCGCATATCCTGCATCGAAGAGGCTGTTGCACGCCTTGCAGCGCTAATTGAAAATATTGCACAATCTCCCTCTCCTGCCCCGCCTCCTTCCGATCCGGATCCGGTCGGAGGTCCAGGTCTTTTCGCAAACATCAGCCCAGCCTCAAAATCAGTCCTCGGACCGAATCCTCCATTCGTCTTTGACGGCGACCGCACGCAAGTTCGGGCCTTCCTGCACGCTGTCAAGACTTAAGTCCGGCTCATTCTGGAGGCTTTCCTCGAAAATGGGGCGACCTCCGAGGAAAAGGCCGTGAGATTCGCCATGTCCTTTATGGCGAAGGACTCGGCTCAGCGCTGGGCAGAGCGCATGGCCGGAAAATATCTGTTCCCGCTCTCCACTTGGGACGCATTTGTCCGGGGATTCTGTCTCCGGTTCATCAAGGAAAACGAGCAGGACCACGCTCTCGCCAAGCTCGAGTCTCGGGGGTACTACATGGGTGCCCGGGACGTTTTCCGCTACACCGACGACTTCGAAGACCTCATCGAGCTCGCCGGCTTCTCGGATCAGTTGATGAAGGTCACCAAATACCGGACCGGCCTTACTCCCGCCATCAACCACGCGATCACCACGTCAAGCGATCCTCCGAGCCTTACGGACTATCCGGGCTGGCGCCCCCGTGCCTATCGCCAATACGAGGCACTGATCCGCACACGGGTCGCTGGAGGATCATCGCAACCTCCGACAGGGGTTGTTCACCGCCCCCGCCCGACCATGGCTGTCCCCGTCTCGGTAGTCGCTCAACCTCTGAGGTTGGCAGCTCCTCTGCTGCCACCTCCGGTCCCAATGGAGGTTGATCGGATCCGTGCCCGTGTGGTCCCACGTCGCACCTGCTTCCGCTGCGGCGATCCAGGACACCTCGCCCGAGACTGCATCACCCCGGTGGACATTCGCTCGGTGGACGTCCTCGACGAGGTGATCCGGCAACTCAGCAGAGATTTATTGGAGGAGCTCGCTGCCTGACTTGTGACCACCGAGTTGCCGGCGGCAACCCCCGAAGCGGAAGTGCCGGAGGATTTTCTCTCCCGCGACGAGTGAGCGGTGCGCCCTCGTTCGCGTCCTCTAATCGTTTTGCCTGTTTGTATCACGAACCCAATAAAGTTGATTCAGCAATTGAAACGAGAGACACACCCCCTGTTTCAGAGGAACCCCGAAACCTCCGATGATCCCCCGAGTCCGCCGACCCAGCTGGGAACGTAAGCTTCCGAAACGCTACATGGTGGCGGCCACCCCTGGCTCCAACTCCCTCCATCTTCCAGTGGAAATTGAGTCGGTCGATAACGCTGTCAAACTCTCGCTCAAGGGTTTGGTCGACTGCGGTGCCACCTCGGAGTTCATCGACAAGGAGTACGCCATCTCCACCCAAATCCCGCTTCGTAAACTCTCGCAACCCATTCCCGTTTTCAACATGGATGGGTCTCCGAATGAAGCCGGAGCGATCTTGGAGGTTGCGGATGTAGTCCTCCGGTACAAGGGACATTCTGAACGGGTTCAGTTTGCGGTCACGCGCCTGGCTTCGGAAGCACAACCCGGAGATTGACTGGGAAACGCGGGATGTCAAAATGACCCGCTGCCCTGCCTCTTGCGTCACCTGTCGTGACGAAGTCCGACAGGAACGCCGCGAGGCCAAGGTTGTCGCCCAGATCCTCCGCTCCGTCCGCACCGGCCCCTTCCCGTCCATCTGCGTTGTCGACACAGATGACAAAGAAGGCGAGGATGACGACGATGATCCGGATCTTCCGGAGTTAACCCCCGACTCGGAGGATGACTCGGACGATGAGGACGACCCTATCAAAGATGGTGATCGCATCTTCTATACGCGGTTCGGACCTTCGGAGGATATCTGGGCAACTTCCACTGTTTCCCAGAGGCTCGCAGAGGCTCACTCTAAAAACTCCGGACCTCCTCCGACGGAAGTCCCCGACTGGATTCGGGAGTTCGAGGATGTCTTCAATCGGGAATCCTTCGACTCTCTTCCAGAGCATCGGACATGGGACCATGCCATTGAACTCGTTCCCGATTCAAAGCTGGCAAACTGTAAGGTCTACCTGATCTCCCCCTCGAGCAGAAGGAGCTCGATGCCTTCATAGAGGAAGGGTTAGCCACCAGCCGAATCCGTCCGTCCAAGTCGCCCATGGCCTCGCCGGTCTTCTTCGTGAAGAAGAAGGACAGCGCTCTCCAGTTTGTCCAGGACTACCGGGCGTTGAACGCCATGACCGTGAAAAACCGGTACCTGCTCCCCTTGATCAATGACCTCATCAACCAGTTGAAAGGAGCTCGGTACTTCACGAAACTCGACGTCCAGTGGGGGTTTAACAACGTCCGGATCCGCGAGGGTGATGAGTGGAAGGCGGCCTTCCACGGACTAACCGGGGATTGTTCAAACCCCTGGTGATGTACTTCGGCCTGACCAACTCCCCGGCGACCTTCCAGACCATGATGAATGACATCTTCTGAGACCTCATCTTGTCCGGAGATGTCATGGTCTACCTCGACGACATCCTCGTCGCCCACTCAGACCTCACACGCCACCGGAAGATCGTCTCGGAGGTTCTTCGGAGGTTGCGCACACACAAACTCTACCTCTGACCGGAGAAGTGTGAGTTCGAGAAGGCGTCGATCGAGTACCTTGGCGTGATCATCTCTCACAACCATGTCGAGATGGACCCCGTCAAGGTTGCGGGAGTTGCTGCCTGGCCGACCCCGGGAAACAAGAAGGACGTGCAGCAGTTCCTCGGCTTCACGAACTTCTACCGGAGGTTCGTTCGGGGGCTCTCGGACATTGCCCGGCCCCTCTTCAATCTCACGAAAAAGGGCATGCGGCGGTCCTGGGGAAGCTCGGAGGATGCAGCGTTCCGAGCTCTCAACGATGCTGTAACCTCCGACCCGGTCCTCATCCTCCCAGACCCGTCCAAGCCGTACCGGCTCGAAGCAGACAGCTCCGACTTTGCCACAGGGGCCGTCCTGTCTCAGCCCGATGCCAACGGCAAGTGGCATCCTGTCGCGTTCTTCTCCAAGAGCTTGAACGAGGTCCAGCGTAACTACGAGATCCACGACAAGGAGATGCTCGCGATCATCCGAGCCTTGGAGGAGTGGTGGCACTTCCTCGAAGGCACGGAGCATCCGGTAGAGATCTGGACTGACCACAAGAACTTGGAGTACTTCCATGAAGCGCGAACCCTCAACCGCCGGCAGGCTCGGTGGTCCCTGTACCTGTCCCGGTTCAACTTCGCCCTTCACCACAAACCTGGAAGTTCCATGGGTCGCCCGGACGCCCTCTCCCGTCGTCCGGATCACGGAGGTTCGGAGGATAATCGCGATGTGACCCTCCTCCGTCCTGAACTCTTCCACGTCCGCACGATGGAAGGTGTCGTTCGCTGGCCCGGAAATCCCGATCCTCCGAGATATCTAGAACGCCCTCACTGGGGAGGCCGACCTCGAAGACCCTGTCGCGCACGCCGCGCGAGAGGTTCTCAAGGTCCGCAGCACCCGGTCCACCCGATCCTCCGAATGGCATGTCGAAGGCGGGCTGCTCTACTTCCGAGGGAAGATAGTGGTCCCCCGAGATAATGACCTCCAGTGTCGGATAATAGAGCAGCACCATGACACGCGGATTGCCGGGCCCGCCGTTCATTTCAAGACGTTGGAGCTTGTCTCCCAGAACTACTGGTGGCCCCAGATGTCCTGACACGTCGGCCGTTACATCGCCACCTGCGACCTGTGTTGCCGTACCAAGGCCCTCCGGAAACTTCCGATCGGAGAACTTCATCCGACGGAGGTTCCCCCCGAGCGCTGGCATTCGGTCTCCGTCGACTTCATCATCAAACTTCCGGAGGCCCACGGGTATAATGCGATCATGGTCGCGGCGGATGTTCTCGGTAAGCGGGCACACTTCATTGAATGTCACATGCAGATTGATGCCGTGGGCTCTGCGCGCCTTTACTACCGGAACATCTGGAGGCACCACGGAACTCCCGTCCGTTACATCTCCGACGGAGGTCCGCAGTTCGTCGCGGAGTTCCCTCGGGAGTTGTTCCGTCTCATCGGGATTCAACCGGCGACCTCCACTGCTTACCACCTGCAGACCGACAGGCAGACCAAGCGCATTAACCAGGAACTCGACCAATTCATCCGGCTTTTTACAAACTACAAGCAGGACAATTGGGACGAGCTCTTGCCAGCCACGGAGTTTGGATACAACAACCACATCCATTCATCGACACAGCAGGTTCCGTTCATGACGGACACCGGTCGGCTCCCTCGGATGGGGTTTGAGCCAAATGGTCTGCGCTCGCGACTGGAGGACGTGAACGACTTCCGAGATCGGATTGCCTCGGGGGTTTCGGAGGCCCAAGCCGCACTTGTCAAGGCCAAAGATGAGTACAAGCGATACTACGACCGCCGCCGAACCCCCGCACCGGAGATTAAGGTCGGAGATCACGTGTGGCTTGACGCGTCGGATAGCCATACCACACGCCCATCCCCGGGGCTCTCACATCGCCGGCTCGGACCATTCCATGTCTCGGAGGTTATCGGACGTGGCGCATTCAAACTGGACCTCCCCCCGCGCCTCTCCCGATTACATCCGGTGTTCCCCGTGGTGAAATTGGAGTTGGCAGAGGTTGACCCCTTCGGAGGTCGTCTGGGGTATGAGGAACCCCCGCCTGTACTTGCTGACGGAGCGGACAGCGAGTGGGAAGTGGAGGAAGTCCTGGACACGAAAATGCGCTACCGAAGCCTCTGGTACTTTGTCCGGTTCAAAGGATATGACAACTCGCATGATCAATGGGTAAAACATTTGGACGTCTTCACCCTGATGCTATCGCGGAATTCTACCGCAAGTACCCTGGGAAGCCTCGAGCCATCGCCGCTGCCACTTTCGACGCCCTTCCGTTCCAGGACCCCGCCACATCCTCCGCCCACATCCGAGCTATGCGTCGAGGCGCCGCATTCCAAGGGGGGGTGATGTCAGGGGAACCCCTGTTTCCAACCCCCAATCCTCCGATCCAACCTCCGGTTAGACCTCCGCTATCCTCCGATGGTCCCCCGCCGAGCCAAACCCTATCTGGACGGATCCCCGCACTCCGCATGTGATCGTGCCCGGGATCACTGCCGTTCACTACGCCATCGACGGACCATGCGCAACCCGAAGTTAGCCCTAGCTGGTATATAGGCACACACCTGGCTGGGGAATCCTTAGACTTTCTCCTCTTAGGGTCCCCCTGCCAGGTGCGCTTCTTCCTGTAGTAGTGTACTTCAATTGACTTCGGATCCCCCCTGCCAGGACTCTTGAGATACCTCGGGCCGCCAGGGTTGCCCTTACAGTCGGGTAATTTCATTGGCAAACAACGACCTCTCACACTCCGGCTGATAGGTCAACAATTACTATTCATGGTATTCCGAAGACCCTATCGCCTTGAAATTGCCAGTTGCCGTCCTTTTCCTTCTGACAGTCCTCAAAACGATACAATCCTCGTGGGTCCCATTGTATCATGCGGGCTTTTTGTACTGACTGGGTAAAGCGCGATTACATGGATAAATAACATTTTGTATATGCAAGACCCTCGCGGTACAATTGCTCTTAACCGGGAGTGGTATGAAATCGTCAATAATGGTGATGATTTTAGGCTTGGTGTCGGCGATTATCACTGTACGTATACCAATTCAAGCATTTGTCTCATGGCCGTTCTAATTTGCTGCAAGGCACTGCATTCAGCGACCGCCTAGCCCGGGGACGGCATAGCCACAGATAGCCGCCCCGTTGGCTAGCCGGGGTGCCGTCACGGAAAACTCACGCCTGCCAACAGATGGGTAACTTTTAGCCTACAAGGGTTACGATTTCATGCGTAGTAGACTGGCTGTTTCAGTTGTGGGACCGCGTCAGTATAATATACCTCCTCTTCCTCCTCCTAGCTGCAGGCTAGCCGAAGTTAGCCGAAGGTCCACTAGCCACAGCTAACATGAGCTAACACCATGTGTGGCGAGCCGACATCGGCGAGCTGGGTAGCCAGGGCCTAGCCCAAGCTAGCCGACGCCTAGCCACAGCTAGCCGAAGCTGGCATCAGCTCCACATGGGGGTCGGCTAGGAAGGCCCTGAATGCAGTGAGGGATCTGAGTGGGATCTGTTATCGCGAAAAGTGGGAAATCCAGCAATTGGTGTACGTCCGACTTCAGGTTGGTCCAATGCTGTACTCAAATTCCTCCATAGTTGCCGTCCATGTATCATGTACATTACGCGCCTAGAAACTAGCTATTTTCTTTTTCTTTTTTAGTCGCGCGTATGTAGTTTATCGATGTCTGGGTTCAGACCAATGAATTCTGGGGAGTTCCTCTAGTGTTGCAGACGGTCACGGCATGTACGAGGCCCTTTTAAGTTTTGATTCAGAAACATCCCAGCCACGACCAAGATTACAACTTCCTCCAACATCTATTGGCGCAACAAGATAGTAGGCCCATTATTTGAAGGAGTTGAATTCGAACTCAGTTACTTGATTGAAGTTTTAAAGATCGATCCATAGGTTGTTGTTACAGACAGAAAAAAAACAAAAAACAGCGCCGTTCCAGGCAAAGAATCCTAGAATCAAAAGAGTGTGGTATCCTCTCAGGCCTTCGTCTTATACTGCTCCGACTCATCATCACGGCTCCTCGTGTAGGGATCGCTTTTCACATCTCCATTCCCGCCGTTCGTCGGATCGAACATATCGCGGACCTGGAAATGAGCACATCTTCGTCAGCAACCCGATCCCAATCCCTACCACCACCGGGGAGCAGAAAAAATCCAGGACTAGACTCACGTCAACCCGGGTTTCGGTTTGTGTAACCACATGAATCGCGCCGAGCTCGATGTCGCCCTGGCGCCGCCCAGTGCGCGAGCGCACCCCAGATATCTCGTTGCTGGTGGTCGGGACGCCGTTGTGTGACGCGCGGATCGTGCGTCGCGCGTTCAGCGTCCACATCATCGAAACCGCGTACAATTTCGGGAGCGCGAGGTTGAAAGCGGTAGAGATGATGCCCGAGCCACCCGGATTCTTTTGCGAGAAGACGAGGTTGAACATCGCGCTGCATTCAGGCAGGATTCAGTGCTGATTCTTTGAGGGATGAAAGGGGGACGGACCAGATGGCGGCTGGGGCAGCAGTTTGTAAGGTGAGGCGCACGAGCGCGTTGATAAGGCCAACGGTTTGGGGCAACACATCGGTCTTGGACTTCAGCAGGAAATACGCCGTTGTAATGGACATGATGACGTCGCCGGCTAAAGAGGCGGTTGGACTTAAAAGGGCAGAGGCTAACTTATTGTCTGACGCACCGAACACAGAGCCTAGGTGAGCGGCAACTGGTTGAGGAGTTAGTTATGTCTCGTGGGAATGAGGAGGCGCCATACACCACTGCGAGATTCCAGGATTGTTGGCGACGGAGATCATGTAGGTCTGGGATGCCTGCGTTGAGAAGAAGACCTGAGAACAGAAGTATAACGTACCGCGACGGCCATGGAGAAGAAGGCGAAGATAAACAGTGTCGTTATGGGAGCCACGACATACCGACTCTTCGAGATGACCCAGAGACGGAAGCAGAAGTACCTTTCGACAAAAGAATGAAAGAGAGACTGAAAAAAGCTGGGAAACTGACATTTGAACATAAAAATCGCACAATGCGACAATGAGGGGGTTCCCGGACTGCCACCAGGTCGTGTAGTTGAGCAGGATGGCCCCTTGAAGGTCTCCGAAGTACACAATATTTTGAATCCAAATTATGGCGCTAGAAGAAAAAATGAGATGCCGAATAAAAGGGTGGGTAGAGACATACAAAGAATGAATGGATTTCAAAACCGTCATAATCAAGAGGACGATCACAACAATGCGGAGACCCATCTTGTCGTCGCGGTACCACGTGAAGTAGGTGACAAACTTTACGTTCAAGTAAATAAATGCCGCAGTTGAAGAAGGAACCAAGACGCACCTGGGTGAACAGGATCCCTTGCAAAAACAGATCAACGCATCCTCCGACGAGCTGCATTCGAATTTAGGGTCGACCAGGTGCTGTTAAGGGGAGTTCATACCCATGGACCCAACCACATCATACATAGCCGGAGATCTTCACCTGTGAGTCGTTGTGACGTAGACATTTTGAGCGATGAAGATGAGCAGCGAAGAGGGTGGAGGCTGACGACGACTGTAGAATACTTTATAAATGATATGGCGGCTCCTATGATCGTTGCAATTGGTCTTGGGTTCAACTCAGTAAGGTACTGAGCTCCTGAGCGTTCCTGAAATCCAGGCTACGCATAACTCCTAATTCGGAGGCCGGGATGTGAGGCAGGTGTTGTGAGACGGAAGAAAAGAAATCCCGTGCTCCTGAGCATTTGAAGCAAGCCACGTTTTGTTGGTGGATTGTGGAAAAAGGGCTGGATGTGATCGAGCTTATCGTGATGTCTCAGGTACGAGCGAAAGCCGTCTGTTTGGAGAAACTGGGGTGCGTGGTTCCTGCCCGAAGTGAATACATCGCTGAAAGCTGAGAACAAAACTACAAACCAGCCCAGCGGCAAGTGACCTTAAACCCGAAGAATTCAAAGCCAATGACGCTGTTATTGCTGGCGATACCCCTAACTCCTCCCGCCAGAACCTTCAATCAGAACGAGTCGAGATCTATCAGGTTAACGGGTTCAATTCAGTTCATGGACTGTCGAGATAACAGGAACCGCGATCGTCCGCGGAGTGAGCGACAAGACGAAAGTGTAGGGGACAAGAGGTAGATTTAGATAAAACGACCCTACTTCAATTGATTCACAAATGGAGGCCGAACTTTATTCGTTAGTGGGGGGGCCACAAGTCCCGTTGTTGGGATCAATCACGAAGAGGAAGCCCCCACTGGCGAAAATCCCATCGCCACCCTAGTAAAGTGTATGAGCCAATGCCAGAGATCGCGCAACAGACTGGGAAATTTACTTACCATGGGGCAATCTTGACTGATAGTCGTAAGTGCGGTCTTGCAGTTTGCCAGGTTCGGAGAATCTCCCGCGGTAAGTGTGTCACGGCGGTAAGGTCGCCTGTTAGCGCCGTGAGGCAAGTTCAAATTGGATGGAGAAGGCCAGAACATACATTTGAACGCCCTGCTGGGTGTGTTGAAGCAGTGAAAAATGATGTTGGATCCACTGACCTGCAGCCGCTACATTTCAGTGTATGCCGATGAGCGAAAGCAGAGCACTAACGGAATCCGTTGCGACACCCCCCCCCCCCCCCCCCCCGGCGCAGAATTGGGAGATGAACTGCGAGCAATCGCCTACAGTGCCGCCGGGAAAACATGCACTGCTAAGCTAGCTGAGGCCTGGGGCAACCGTCGCCGCGAGCGTCACGAAGAGGAGCAGTTAATCAAAATTTAGTCAGTGAAATCTGGAGACTGACAGAGCGGGAGAACATTGAAGAAAACAGAAGGAATTTTCGTACTCTTTGTACGAGAAACGGGTGGTTTATAGTCAACGTCGACTTCGTGGGAGCATCAGCAAAATCCAGGCGATATCACGATGGACAGAGCGAATGGTTGGTGTAGTGGTACAGGCCGTGTGTCCCGCTCATCGATGAATTCAATTCAGATATCCGTAACTCCCAAATATCACGGAAATGTATGGCCGGAATGTAAGCCGATATGTAACAGAATCCATTTGGCCCGTCTGAAGCATTTAGGCTCACCGGAGACTCCGTAGGAAATGAATTGGGTCGTTCATTCATATGTGACAGACGCCTTGACAGATGGGTGCGAGATGAACAATATTAGTCCCAAATATCCAGGTCGAATAGGGCTCACATAATATAGGCAACGCCGGAGCCAGCAAGGACGTGGATGGCAAAATCAGTGTGGAAGCTGAGGAATACAGTCAAGCACGTTTCCGAGAGCACCCTCGGGTCAAACACGTCAGTATCTGCTTCTTAACCGTGCCTTCCTGTTCAAGGTGGTCTCAATGACGGCAATTTTGGTCGAATGGTGAAGATTTCATGGATCCAGATGGAAGATTGAGCAGAAAGCCGCGCTGACATCGGTTGATCGCAAGGCCGATGAATGCCGAATGTCCGAACAAGCCGATCAAGCCATGCTCCACTTGCGTTCTGCCACCATCCTGATTCCGACTCATTCTCCAATTGCTCCTTGTGCCTACACTGTGTCTGTGGATTGCCTTCAATATATGTGATTCTTGAATTGTTCTCTGTGGGCCGTGCGACCTCAGGCTCTCGAGTGACCGATTCTCAGTTGCCTTCATGTATCCAGCGGCAATTAGTGGCTTCTTGGAGACCAACTGCACTGTGCTGCGCAGCACAGAGGTAAAAATTGTCAAGGTCTATGTGGACCGCATAAAAGAACCAAGGGTCCGGACTCCGCTCATTCCGTATGTTTTCGGCATCCTCGGAAACAATTCAGTTTCTTACCTTGAGCCCTAAATTAATTCCACAGGCCGAATGGATGATTTTGAGTCATCCCCAGCTCATATTCAGCACGTTCCTGAAAATTCTGCTGCTCTCGCTTTCTAAGGCGTATATGGTTTTCAGAAAGCCGCAATGAAACATTGGCATTCATCGTATTACAGCTATTGTCGGTACCACTTCAGACTGGGATCACACCCACCCCATGACTAAAGTTTCGGCCTCAAATATTCTCTTTCTTCAAGCTCACGACGCCTCCCGTATGATTGTTAAGCCTGTCTACTTTTCGGTATTCCCTCCGCTCCCAGTACGTTCGAGACACTCTCCCCAGTCTTTCTTCCATCGTAAATATGCGACGCAATTCGCCTGTCGGTGCCGGTGCCGTGTCGACTTGGTCCCAGCCTGGATCCGACCAAGCCTCACCACCTGTCGAGAGGTGTAAATATCTTCGGACGGTCTCTCAAATTTGACGCTCAGTATCCGAGGATGCTCCGGGCTCCTCTCTCTCTTCCTCTATTTTCGCATCCCTGTACGAATCTTCTGATAGAATAAATAGGAGATTCCTACCACTTCACACTGCGCGCAAACTGCGCACAATAACACACTATTTTAGTATGTCGAGTGTTTCCAGAATTATGGGATGCAATATTGATGATTCAATATTTTCATTCGTCAGGCTCCCAACTTTTTGGACCTACCTTCATGCGTCCAGCAGATCTATACCGTCAATTACTGGACCATATTTATAACTTGCTACCTAGCTATTGAGTATTCCCTATCTTACCCCCTAGCGTCGTACATACAGTAAGAGCCGAAACCTGTCCAGCTTTTACCCGAGTATTTATATCATCCCGGCAGTGAAGCCTTGGCAAATCTCGAGCTCGTACAGGAATTGACCGCGTCCTTATTCTGGTACCGTTTCGTTACTTTATTCTGACTTTTCCCGCCAGATGATGCGACACGCCGAAAAGGCAACACGGAAGAGGCTGATGATATCCGCAAAACAACACTACTTTCACAATTTTACGATTACTTGCAACCCTTGGCTGTGAATCGATCCATCGGTTGTTACGCACTTCAACTACCGGTGGGCAGTCCACAAGTTCCGTTGTTGGGATCAATCGTGAAGCGGAACACCAACCCAGTGAACATCCCGCTGCCCCCCTGGCAATGCATCAGCCAACGACGAACACAGCGTAACAATTGTCAGTACTCACCATGGGGCAGTTTTTGCTGACGGTGGAAAGTGCGTTGTTGCAATTAGCTTCGTTCGGAGACGTCGTCAAGTTGAGTGTGTTCACGGCAGTGAGATCGCCTGGTCAGCGCCGTCAGTGAAGTTCCGCTGAGCAGGCGGTAGAAACAAGGACATACATTTGATCGCTTTGGCGGGGGTATTAAAACATTGGGAAATGGTGTTAGATCCACTGACCTGCGGAACCAGTCAGTGAATGCTGACAAGCGAAAATAGAGCACGAACGACACCCTTGGCGATGTTGGCGCAGAATTGCGGGATGAACTGCGAGCAATCGCCGGAAACGCCGGTGCTGAAGCATCCGGTGCTGAGCTGGCTGAGGCCTGGCCCAACTGCGGCCGCGAGCGTCACGAAGAGGAGAAGCTGATAAAACATTGAGTGGTGAAGGCAAAAGGATTTAAAGGCATTCGTGACTGACAGAGCGGGAGAGCATTGAAGAAAGCGCAAGGGATTTTCGTACTCTCTCTGCTAGAGGGACAAGTCGTTATATAGCCAATCTGAACTGCGTATACGTCACTTCATCGGCAAAATCCAGAAGATCCACGGTGATTGAGCTAGTGGTGCATCGTGTGCCATGAAGCTCGTTGAACGAAGTCGGATACGCGCAAGTATCACGTTAATGGATGAATCGAATGGGCCAGCCTGGTGCGGGCTTTTCGTCACTGCCGTAATTCAGATGTGCCCAAGTGCTAAGTAAGACTTCAATGGATGAATAGTATGGGAGGAGCCTGGGGTGAAGGTTTCAGTCAACGTATATGCCGTTGACAGTAGCAGACCAGAAGTTAATTCCGACCCCAATCGATGGAAGCGGTTGTGAGGTTACTCGTGTTCTCGACTCCGCCGAGAAGTATCAAAATTCAGTTCTGTGTCAACTCAAAGCACCGAAGACTCGGACCCAGGGAATAAGCGGAGTCGCTCATTCCTTCTACTTTGACTTGTAGATGTCGAAACAGTACGATTTCGTGCATTGCCGGTGAGATAGGCAATCACATAAGACAGGAGCGTTCGAGGATCACAAGGGCGGAAATAGAAGCGGGAGATAGGATATTTCGACCGCCCACGGGAAGAATTGTGAGCAATTTAGCGCACACGCGCATCTCAAAGTTGATGAAGAGCGTCCCGATGAGCAAGCCACCGGCATCTGAGTCATCCATTTGTCTAAGGGAGTGTCTGGAAGGGTCCACAAAGAAAGAAATCCGGTTGTAGTCAACTAGCGGAGTTTAGAAGTTGAGCGATGTAGTGCGAGCTTCGGCGATTAGAACGGTAGCAAAGACGACGACGAGCCACGGCAAATGAGTCGAATCGAAAAGTCTGGCCACGAGACACATTCCTGAAGGAGCTCTTCGTGGCCGAAAGGCCGAATCAATGGTGTTGCAAAGCGCGGGGTCCTTAGCGTGGTAGAACACTAGGCACAGACGTCAGCCGCTGACAACTGATCTGAAGAAGATCAAGCTATTGCGGGTAGAGCAAAAGCATGGATTCGTGGCAATGAAAGTTGAGCGCGTCGGAAGGTGCCGAATTAAGTATCCCAGTTGTTCGACATGGCAGTGAAGCATACGAGAAAGACGAAGATTGGCGGAGTTTGAAGGATCGATGAAAGCCACGTGCGAGGCTCCTCTCTCAGTCTGCCACCACCTCAGAAGGCTACTTACGCGTTTATCGCGGCTTTGGCTATATTTTTCGGTACCTGTGGCTTAGGCCGCCGCAGCCCCAGTTCTCTTGCCAAATCCTCAGTGAGGTAACGGCTCTGAGAAGAAATCAGTACGGTGACTGCCCAGTCTCAGGAGGTTGTATTCTTTTTCAAAAATGCGACTCCTTGATTAAGGCTGTGGATTGCTTAGAATTAGTCTGTACCTTTTCTTCCTTCTGGCCCGCCTTTTTTTCTCAGCACGCGACAGGATAAATAGAAGATCCGATAATATACCCTTGCCACGCCGCGACGTCGTGGTGCGCGCCATCACGCACTATCTGTGTGGAATATTCCAGAAATATAGCCCCTCAGAATGCCTGAATGCGCCAATTTTATTCCTCGTCCACTGGGTGCGAACATTAAATCAAAGCGTCTGCATCTACCAATATTTTCAATCGAGTAGCGGGTAGGTACAACACACGAGGTACGAGTGAGATATGTTGTAGCGTCTGTTTGCAAGAGACTAGCGGGTAGGAGGGTGTTGGCAGGTATCATAATTTCGATGGATAGAAATGATTTGCTCATCTACGTCCCTGTGCTCTTAATCCCATCCGTCGTCAAATTTATCCAGGTCGGCCGCGAGGTTATATCATTCCACCAGCTTCGGGATTGGATTCAGTGTCCGACTACGCCGACACAACTTTCAAAAATGCGCACAGTGTGACGTTGGGCTTGCTGGTCATAATATCCACGCCCGCCCTGACCAGGAGTGGCCCATATGCCAGATGAAACAGATCAGCGAGTGTCAATTCCTAGCCATTTCCTGGATGAGGAAGAGGTACGCAAGACAAGTAGGTGAAACATAATCACATCTCCTGCAAGGTATTTTTGTTTGCCCAGGATCACCTCGTACACGTCGAGTTTCGCAGAAAGCACCCCTACGGCCTCGGCGAGGGCGGTCTCATCACTGCAGAGAACCTTTTACTGGTGCTTGCCTCGACGATCTTATGCAGCACTCACCGCTTCCCGAATGCTTCTCTGATCACCTTAACCACCTCTGAGTGGAAGTTGGCGAACTCGACGGAGGCAGCCTGCTCAAATAGCGCCTTCTCTTTCAGTTCCGCGGGCAGGAGTGGAGTCCCCTGATCTGCATATTTCTCCGCAAGGTACCGGCTAATAGCTCGACTTTCGTAGAGGATGAAGCCCTCATCGTCCTGCCCCCAGACAAGCGGTTAGTATTGTGCTGCCAGGAATAACTCTAGATAGGAAACTTGCTATGACAGGAATTTGGCCGAACGGATGCTTCGCGAGGAATTCGGGCGTCTTATGCTCCTTGTTGGCCATGTCGACGAGGACATGTTCGAACGGAATTTGCTTCTCCGCCAGGACCATCGCAACGACACCGCTCCCGCCAGCAGCATGTGGTCCACAATAGAGTTTGAGTACCATATCAGATTGCGCAAAGTTGAGGGTGTGAAGTCGAGCTAGAGATAATTGACCGGTATTTATTTGCGGCAAAGCCCTCCTGGTACGTGTTTGTCGCGTCGCGATTGGCAGATGCTTATCTGCAACGTGTCCTCAAAGTCGCGATTACCAAACTCTTTAACAAGTGGGATCTCAACTGTCAAACTATGGAGACACTCTTGATTGCTTGACCTGCAGAACAAAGATTTTAGTGAGTTGATTTTCATTCGGACGTTTGTCCTGCCCAGCGCCGCTGTTTTCCGATCTGACAACACCACAACTAACTTTCAAATTTAGAACCCCGAAATGACAGAACATGGAGGATAATGGACATATGACCGGGTGCAAATATCTTTTCCTAAATCTCAGTCGCAGAAAGGTTATCCGATTCGCCCACTTGTTTAGCACAATTAAGTGAACTTTGGAGTTTAAACCGTTTACTTACCGCAAGATCAACTCCCGCTGCAGTGCAGGCGACCTGCTTGAACGTCTGATTAGAGCTCTCGAAAGCCGCAGGACAGTTAGGCATGTGCCTGTAAATTAGACAGGTTGTGCAAAGCCGCACAGAGCCGCATGCGGCTTTTGGGCATTGTGCAAAGCCTCATGGTAATCCGAAGGATTTATGAGCGGATCCATGTTCATTCCAATGAACTATGGGTGAATTAGGTGCTATGCAGTATATTGAGTCACTTACCAAACATAATGTGCATCATTTTTGATGTCATTATTTGACTTCGCCACCGCCGCTGTGCGGCTATCGCCGTGATGCTGCCGAAACAGGTCATTTTCCACACTTGCTCCTCCCACCCGATGCCAGAATCAACACCGACAGCTTTCAAAAGACTGTATGCAAGGTTTGAATACATAATGGATAAGGAAACGAAAGCCGCACGGTGCCGCATGCGGCTTTGCACAATGCACAAAAGCCGCATGCGGCTCTGTGCGGCTTTGCACAACCTGTCTATTACATCAGTGACTTTTCGAATTGAAATTGAAATTGACCGGAACTCTACTCACAGTCCGCGCCTGCGCCGTTGCAACCGTTAAAATATCTGTTCTCCAGTTCAATAGCGAGATATGAGGGAACAAAAATGTGTACCCGAAGCCAGTCGTCACGGAGAATGCATGCCTGCAGTGGAGATAAGTGTCATCATGTCCCGTAAATCAAATCACACTGACGGGGGAATCAGAGAAAGATCGGTGCTTGAGGCGCCATCCTTGAGGGTGGTTTCAACCAAGACACAGCCCTCGCCTTTGGAAAAAAATATGACAGGCTGTCCGGTTATCTTTCTTGGAGGGCTTCACCATTGAATCCGCATCCACCTAAAGGGAATTATTCAGTCGCTTCATATTGTGAATTGTCCATAGGTCTCACCCGTCTGAAGGTACGCAATGGCACTGATAAGCGGGCCGTTTATTGTGAAGTCTACATGAATCCTAGTAATCAAAATGCGGAGCAGTATTTGTAGGTGTACCTCCTGCGAAACGACTGCGTAAATTGGTACTTGCAGTTAGATCTGGTCGGACTGACCTCCTGTCGACAGCACATTTGGGCCTTGAATCAAAGTTGGCTTTTCTCGGGTAAGTTTGATTCCAGGATAGGTAGGACGAAACTTACGGACCCAAAGCCACATCTGGTATACAGTCAGTAAATCTGTGGGAAATGCGTTGCAACCTACAAGTTGGTGAAATGGACGGTGTGGCTCTCCGCGGAGACGCTGCTAATGGCGGCAGCTACTATGACAAGAGAGGTGAAGACGGCTAGCATTGATCTCAGACTTCAGGTGAAAGCAAGAAAGAGGCAGTAAGAAGTTCGGTTTGACCTGCTGGATACAACTGAAGCCCTCCTCCCTTTATACAATTTGCCTGAGTGCGTAATTCCGTTCCTGGGCCAACTTTTCGCCCACAATCAATCTGCGTTTCAACACTTTGCAGGGAATGCAGGCGCGAACAACCGGAAGCGAACCCGGGTTGGGCAAGAACAGACATAGACCTGCAGTTCGGTGGCCGCTCGAACCTAATAGGGCTCCCACTAGACACGTTCTGTTCTGCATGACTGCATGAGATCTCGCGCATGATTCCAACACACTGTTTCGAAGTCGGACAGCCGGAATAAATGCATTTTTGGGGGGAGAAGGACGGTTCGACATCGTGATGCAGCTGACCTAGCGGCGATAGGACCTGCCTGAATCCTGGGACGGTAACTCTCTCCTCGTCCTTTCGTTCTAACGTCCTCATCCCCAGTTCCAACAGATTATTCAATCAAATCAAATAATCCGCGGTACAATTGACCGCAGTTCCTTGATTGGTTACCACGTCGGAAAATATTTGGAGTGCCCAACTTTCGTCGTACTCCCTCCTCCAGGTGATCATAACTCCTAAATATCCCCAACAGGGGAAGAGGGCTGTTATTCCATTTATTCAACAATCTACTCAATAACCTCAGCGCAGACTGTCCATAGTCCACACCATCAAACCGAACAGCGGGATCTTCAATTCATTGCGCTTCTGATACATCACCGCCTCTGCGGGCATTGTTCGCCCGTAATGATTTTTTCGGCATCCAAGATGTGTCGTTATTCTTACTTTCTGTCAGCTCTTGCGCCGCCGAGCTTTTGGTATGCGAAATGCGGGTTCTTGAACTTATTTTTAGTCGAGTGTGGGATTTCTGCCAGGGGCATCACTGGATTAACCAATGTCGAAGCTTCAGCGTTATAAATGCGGGAGAGCATGCGGTGCTTTTTGACTCTGGAGCGGGGCGAAACAGCGGCACGATCGTTTCAGTCCAAGAGAGAGGTCACGATGCAGTCCAGTGCCTTGAAGTTCGAGGACACGTTCAATCTCGCGTTGTCGAGTTGTACCTTTACGTCTCGATTCCCCTCAACATAGGTACACAATTACATTCTGGGGCCAATTTTAGAAACATAACATCTCTGATCATCGCGCGCCTTAAGCCGTGACCATGCGAACGCAACCTTCCGGATCCCCAGGCGATCTAACGAGCCCTTTAAACACCGTCTTCCCGAGCAAGAAATCCACGCGCTTCACGCCTTGATTCCGCTCCTCCACCTCCCGATCCCTCAACTTCGCCTGCGGCACCTTGCTCCGCACCGCCTCTGCGCGACACCGCTGCGTGAACGCAAACGTCACGCGCTGCTGGTCCTCGGCGCTGAGTGTCGCCCAGTCTACTTGCGCGATTCGCACGTGCAACGCGTGATGGATGGCCGCGAGCACGTCGCCGAGCGAGACGGAAGGTGCCTGCGCCGCGGGGACGCCTTTCGGCAGCGCGAGGTCGATGGGCCAGAATGGGAGCTTGGGGTGCACGATGCGCAACGCGGTCAGCGGCGGGTGGAACGCGGGCTCGCGAACCTCGGCGGCGCCCAGCACCTGGCCCTGCGGCGGATTCATGGAGACGGCACGCTGGGGTGCGAATCCATACGGTGCGAGGTCAAAGAAGAAGACGGGGGATGGTGCGGCGCCGTTGAGCCACGGGTGAACCTGCATCGGTGCCTGGGGATTGTTAATCCAGGATGGTGGGGGTGGCGCGTCGGCGTTGCCCCACGATTTGGTCTTCCGGTGCCCGGGGTTGAAGTATGACTGGGCGTGGAGGAATGCGGGCGCTTTGGGCTGCAGAAATGGAGAGCTGGCAGGTGGCGCCTGCGCGTGCCAGGAATTCGTGCGTGCTCGAGGCGCCCAGGACGCCGTGTATGCACTCTCGTATTGCGTAACATCGTCAGGCCACAGGACACTGTTAGGATCGAAGGTTTTCGGAGTAGCGGGCTTGGAGTTCGCACCGTCAGAAGCCCCAAGATAGGGAGAGGACGGGTACAGGAGTGGCGAAGGTGGCAGAAACGGGGTCTGTCCTGTCTGCGGTGTCGCGTAGTACGGGTACGCAGGGGCGCTGGACGTGGAGGTAGAGGCCTCGGGTACGAAGATGAAGGGGGCCGCCATGTATCAACCGTCCTTCGCTTTGGAAAAAGGAGATGGGTTCTATATACGTCTGTTAGCTTGGAATCGAGATCAAGCTGAAATGCCCAACTCAAAACGCAATGCAACGTTTCTAGCGCAATTTTACGGAGTTGAGAGTAAGAGGAAAGTGGGGGGGGTGGAGGGGGAAAATGTGCGCAGATGTCATTGACGAGCCGTTAAAAGTGTTGGGAAGGCGATGACTGATCAAGCGATTGAGTTTTCGCATGGAATATCCCTGATTCCGGCGCCAATCTATCAAAGAGATTTAAGACTTTAGCGCTCGACGAGAGAGTGTGAGCAGAGAACAGAAAAAGGCAAGCGCGGGATTCAGGGAATCGGTAGAGTCTAGAGTACAGTCTCACTGAAAGAAGGACAGGGGGAAGAAGAAAAAACGTCGATGATTGATAAGATGTCAATGAGTCATTTATAAGCAAATGAACTTTTTAGCAATCAGTCGGTGCTTTCTATCGGCCGCCGGTGAGCGCCGAAGTTTAAGCGCTTGTTAAGCGCCCATCGTGAACGCCCAAATCAGTGTTGTTCAGGTCAGCGACAGGCGGCCGACAGCCAGGAAAGTGACCTGAAGCAGGCACCGCGGTCACCTTGATGACCTGACTTTCCTGTGGAAAGGCCATAGTTGGAGATCGGCTTTGTTCGGGTCACCCGGATTTCAATCCTTATTAGAGCGCATCAACTGTTGCGTTTGCCGAAACAGCGAGGTCGCTGACCGAGCAACACTAGCGCCCAAAAATACAATTTCATTGCTTCATTACGCTGGAGAAACAATATTATACATATCATCGGTGAGAAACTGATGACTTGGTGGCGCCACGGGCTCTTGGGTATAAAATCCGGGAATGTTGTCTCGAATTCTGCGAATGTTGACTCTCCAGGAGTTTGTAAGATAGCCAGCTCAAGAAAAAAGGTATTTTTGGCTTTATATATATATATGTATTGATGGCTAGGAAAGAGATTTACAGGCGAATAATGGAATAGACAATGAACACGTTAGATACGATTTCCTCGGCTCACCTAGTATAACCTCCATCATCTTATGATGGACTCAATTAGAGTGACTGGGTACAGAGTCAGATTCCCCACCGCTATTCTTTGCATTTATGATGGCGGCAATCCTCAACATTTTTAAATTTACACGAAACATGATGTGCATATACGCATGATCAGTTTCAGCGGCTCGAACTTGATGACAATGGGTTTCCTTTCTTGACTCCTCAAACATATCTGCGTCGTGGGTCCGGACAATTAACCTTCTCGCAGGCTGCGAACCTTTTGTAGCGTACTGGAGAACGGTGGTTGAACCGACTCTGTGAAATTAAATCATACAACCATGACCATCTATCTGTTTATCAATTGAAATTTAGATGATTATCGGGGTTATTTTTCATTGAAATGGTTGAGATCTTCTGCGACATAATAAATAGGCTTTCCTGATAATCCAACCAACAAGATTGATCTACTTGAGGTGAAACGTCATAATTATAGAGACAATCGCCTCCCAACGCCCCCAAAAAGTTCTGTTGTGGGCCTGAAAAACATCAATTTTTGTGAGATATTCCGCGCACGCAAAGTTTACGAATGTCAAGGATTGTTTGAAGCCATAACCTTACGAAACAAGTGTGAAAATTTGGCTATGTTTGGCCACCGGGCCGGTGAATCACCGGCTACATCTTCTCTTCCACCAACCACGACCATGCTTCCATGAGACAGTCACCGGCGCTGGATCCGCAACAACCGAGTCAACTTGTGGACTCGCCCCCCCTCTAGAGTGATCGTCAACATGAATCTTCCTCATGCACAGGCGGCTTCGAAGGGCCAAGCCGCCGTTGTTGATTTCAACGTCTCACTGTCCTTTCATCTCGGTGGCAGACGCCAGGAACTCTTGTTCATCTATGCATGGCGATGTCTCTCCTGTTGATCATTCATGTCGATCTTCCATTCCGATTGCTACCCACCGTCAAGTTCTGTGTGATCTTGGTATTTATATCAGACATCTACACAAGTCCTTCCATCCTCTACGCCGTCGACTGTCTTTCGTTCACTCTCTTTTTTTTTTTTTTTTTTTTTGTCCCAACTTTACATTCATTTATGCTGGCATTATCCCTTTTCGCTTTCATCCCGTTCGCCCTTGCGGCGCCTCTTTTTGGCCTGGGATCTGATGAGGCGACAGGCGCACCCACGCCGGTGTCACTTGCCACTGTCAACACGACACTCCTGCGACCCGCCTTGTTTGCTCGCGCCGCCTATTGCCCCAGTGCCTCGATACAATCCTGGAACTGTGGCCTACCCTGCAATAGCCTGCAGGGCGTTAAGTTCTTGAATGAAGGTGGAGGTGAGCCATGAAGTGCTGCCCCTCGACTGCCCACTGATGTCTCCGAAAAAAAATAGACCAGGGACTCATCCCATTCTGTGCGTCAGGTTCTCTCTCGACCATGGTGTATTTTAAACATAAACCTCAGATTTCGTCGCGCACGATAGTGTGGATGATAGTATCGTTGTCGCGCACGAAGGAACGGATCCTGAGAACATCCTTTCCGTATTGAACGATGCGGAGTTCATCCTCGAAGGCGTAGATACCGCACGGATCCCTCAAGCTGCCGGAAGTACGCACGCTGTTCGACCGATAGTCTTTCACTAACCACGGCGCAGAGGGCGTAAAGGTGCACAGCGGCTTCCAACTGACATTTCAACGCACGGCGGACGGCCTCCTCGCAGACGTCATGGACGCACTTCAAACCACGGGTGTCAAAAAGGTGGTGGTCACAGGACATAGTCTTGGTTTGCACACACATCCATCTCTCCGATGTCAGGAATTCACTCGCCGAATTGCGTATAGGAGCGGCTCTTGCGACTATGACCGCCGCGATGATCAAAGGCGCCGTCGACCCCTCCGTCGAGGTGGTCGTTACAACTTTCGGGCTGCCGCGCGGAGGAAACAAGGCGTGGGCGGACTTCCTTGACTCGAACGTACGTCCCTGATTAGAATACTTCGATGGACTTCTCACGAACGACCTGGACCAGTTGGGTGTCACCTTCGTCACCAATCAAAACGATCCGGTCCCCACTATTCCTCCGCTTTCATTTGGCTTCACGCACTCGAGCGGCGAGATCCACATCGTCGACAGCTCGCAGACGAATCTTGTTGCTTGTCCAGGACAGGACAACAAGAACTGCGCGACAGGGAATTCGATATTCCACATCTCTGTGGCGAATCACCTTGGTGCGTAGCATGCCTGCCATATAGGAGTTCGCTAACGTCGTTCTAGGTCCGTACTTCAATGATATCACGTTCGGCTCAGCCGAATGCACTTGATAAATGCATCCAAGTGGTGCTTTTCCTTGTCCCCAACGCTGAAAATACAAATACAATCGTAATACAATGGCATTTTCCGCAAGTTTTAATTTCTTTATCAGAGCGCTACCATCTTGGTGTCCATCCTATCGATGTTGTTACCCCAGCCATGCGTGGCGCGCACCTACTCGAAACATTAGTTCGATCGATGATATGAAGCGCGCACATACATCATGCTGCTCTGATTGCGTCGGGGTATAAATGCGCACGGTACCCAGCTCCACGTCGCCCTGCACGTAAATCACTGTGAGGAGACAACAAATGAGAATCGGGGGCCAGCCTACCGGTGGTCGGGCTCTAGATCTCGAGAAACTCCGCCCTTCCGAGTTGCTGTGTTGCCCGCTGCGCATCGCGCGGATGTGCTGCCGTGCGTTCAACGTGAACATCATGGAGATGGCGTATAGCTTCGGCAGCGGCATGTTGAACACGATGGAGAAGAGGGACTTGTCCCCGGTGAAATGCACGGCGAAGATGAGGTTCAGCATCGCGCTGCGCAAACGGGATGGTTTTTCAAGGTTAGTTTGAAACAGGAGCTTTGGTTGATGCGCACCAGATCGCCGCGGGTGCAGCGGTTTGAAACGTAAGGCGAATGAGGGCACTGATGAGGTCTAGGGTCTGGGAGAGGGCCCCTCTCCGCGATTTGATGAGGAAGTATGCGGTGGAACATGTTAAGAGCACGTCTCCAGCTAAGGCGGGAATATTGAGATGGCGAGTTAACCTTGAATAGAGTACGACAGACCGAACACAGAACTGAGATGTGCGGTGACTGGATGCAGATTGGATCAGTAATACCCCCAGAGACAATTGAAGGATACGCACACCAGTCCGCGATTTTTGAGACCTGTTCTGTTGCGATATAATATGTCTGGCGACATCAGAAAAAAAAAAGGAGTGATAAACCGAATAATTCACAGCGACAGCCATGGCAAAGAATGCGAAGATAAATATAGTCGCGACCGGCGCGACGACGTAGGATTTTCCGGAGACAACGTATAGTCGATAACAGAAATAAGACTGAACATAAAATCCTATGGCAGCCACCTTGAATCGGAATAATCACGATGGGGAATGGGCAGCGAAATAAATTATTCACCATTATCGGGTTCCCTGTTTCGAACCAGACAGTGAAATTCAACAGGATTGCACCTTGAAGATTTCCGAAGAGAATGACGGCGTGATTCCATATAATGACACTGTACAAATCGAGTTCTGTCAGTGAAACGGTGAAACGCAGAGAAACGCATTTGATCGCACAATGATTGGATAGATTTCAGGCTGGTCAGCAGAAAGAGACCACAGACAGCTGCTTTGAGAGTTGTCTTGTCGTCGCGGTACCATGCAAAGTAGTTGGCGAACTAAACACAGATTGAGAACACAAAAATCGGAAGGAGGTGGATCGTCCTATATACTTGGGTGAAAAGGGCGCCTTGTAGGATGAGATCCAGGCAACAGCCGATTATCTGCTTGGGACTGAGACGGCATCAGAGTCTTCTGGGCGATGAAAGACGCACCCAGGGACCAAGCTTAAAGTCGACCAGTCTCTGGGCCTCGCCGCTCAGCAGAGTCGAGGTCAACATCCAAGGTAAAGATGTGGAATCAATCTCAGCTGTGCAATTTATACAAATGAATATGGATGCCCCTATCTGTCTACTACTTTGTCGTTGCGAAGTATATTCTTGGTCCATTCGTCGTTCCCACGTCGCGGAGAAGCACATAGTTCGCATGGCTCCAATGAGCAAGCCGAATGCCCTGCGGGCTGAATTCATACCAGAGGCGAGATAGAAAAAATAGAACGGCGAACACCTTTACGAGATGGGCTGCAGGGGCGACCCTATCTTTTGCTTCTAACCTTCACAACTGATATTTCCGTTCCCGAAACTATCCTATTCTGTCCCCTGGTGACACCGAAAGAAAGGAAAAAACCCTGTTCAGCTTCCGAAGGCTTCGTCAAACTGAATGTACCCGAAAATTGTAGCCGCAATGCAAATAATGAGAATGCTTCGGGCTGTTAGTAACCTGCCAAGATTACTTGCGTATTGAGTTTGAGTCCTAGTTGATTTGAGCAGGTTGAGATGCTATATGGTGGACGAGTTGCCGAAACGACTCCGGAACTATTGGGAGCATAATGCTCCCGGGAATGCCGTTCGGCCATCATCCTATTCAGCAACGGGCCATCACTGGCATCCTATTAACGGGTTAATCGAGTTTAAAATGATGTTTACTCAAGTCTAATTGGCGAGGCGAGTCCTAACGCGTACGCTCCACCGTACCGTCGCTTACCCGAGCATTCCCGCCTCTTAGGCCGTAAGCGGAATGGGACAATATCCACCCCTCGGGTCGCAAGTGGTATTGCGTCACGGGTAAGACATTCTCTTGTCTCGACGACACTGCTTTTGACCCTCGCCCCAGTGGCCGGAAGTAGGGTTGAACAAAGCGTGGCACTGAGACACCCCAATATGCGTATACCTGGCGGGATAGAGCGAGCTCCTTAGCCTCCCACTCTGTCCCGCCAGGTACGTTCCGTTATCTCTGTTCTTATCCTTTTATCTCACTCTGTCTCGCCAGTACTGCTTTATCGCGCACCCACCCTTATATTACATATATCCCCACACTTTTTCCTTTACTCGTACATACACGATTGTACTCGCCATCTCGCCATCTCTCTCCGTCTCCCAATAGACTCTCGGGCCTCTCCGAGGCTGCTCTCCAAATACTATTTTAGCCCCTCTAGTGACAATGCACCCTGATGTAGTAGTTAGTAGTTTGCTCAATAGCAGACTCATTTCCTCACCTTACCCCCTGGAAAAATCAGGGACCTGTATGACTACGCTATACATCATCCTACAAAATCCGTCGATGCCCAGACCCCTACATCGTACACTAGAAATCGAACGGCAATTTTGTGACCCTGCCAAAACACCGCTAAGTCTCGCTACCACTTGGGGGTTCACTCTCGGAGCACGCATATCGTTCCACAGAGGTTGTTAAAAATTCTGAAAATATTTGAGCCCGTTGCCAGGATGTACTTGAGTTCAAGTCTTCGTGCCGAGAGCAATACCTAGCGCCGACGCCGAATCATCGAGCGGGATCACCGCCTCTACTATTGGAGGGGTTAAAATAGTAATGGCGGCTTTATCTTTAGCTCAGCGGTCTTCGATGTTCCGAAAATAAACGTGTAGCTTATTCATGGCCGAGGAAGCGTACAGGCCAATGCGAACAGCAAGTAAGCACTCGCAATTTAAGCCAGCCCATATGGGTCGCGGAGCTAGAATTAGTCCCGGGGTTCCTTAAATGGGAAACTCCGACTGCGTCGGATTCACAAATGACCGACCCCGAGCCCGAAAAAAACTCCAACCGCGTAAACACTGGGGCCACGGCGAAATTCAGCGAGTTGCGACGAATATTCCATACATCGTGCCGCGCGGTAGGTCCCTTCCGGCCTCTGGCGAGCTAGGCCCATCAGGTCATACTGGGTCACCAAAGGTGGTGCCGTGATCTGCCATGATGAGCGTCGGGGATCCGAGCCTCTACAATGAAGGTAATCTATTCGCTCCGTTAATCAGGAAGAGTGTAAGAACCCTGGGGCTCGGCCATAGCTCGGGTGCAAGCAGAGACCCCGTGAATCGCCCATAAATTCAGCCAACCTTCAATTTTTCATCCATGGCGGATCATAGACCATCCTCCTTTATCGTGCGGCAGTTTCACCCAAAGGACACACCACAGATACATGCTTTGCTCCTGGAAGGACTTGTAAATGGACGTGAGTCGCTATTTGTTTTTTCTCCTCGTTAAATTATCTTGACTCCAGCTGACTCGCCTCGCAACGTTGCATTACGGAGGAACCTCACCAGTCGAGTTTCGTGCACCGCCTACGTTGGATTTGCTCTGGGCTTGGCGTACCTGTGCAGCTGCACCCGGTCATTCATGGCTCAACTGGCTGGAGCCATGCTATGCGTCGGGTCCATAGGTCTCTTTTTCTACGTGCGGCGTACAATCACGAACATCTTCTTGGATGTTTGCTCTACTGCGTGGACCACAGACCTGGCAGATATAGCGGCATTCTATAAAGTTCCCATCACAACAGATAGAGCACACATGGGACTAAGACAAGGCCCATCTGGGTTTTGGGTTGCTGCGATTGAGTCTGCCGAGCACAACTCGTCACAGGTGGTCGGTTACTTGGGGCTTGGTGGGTCATCCGTGTGTGATTTTGCCTCCTCATCACCCGGCTAAGCTCGATCGCAGATTTTCGGCCAAGCCGAAACCACTCGTCAGGCGAACTACGCCGCATGTTTGTGTCGAAGCATCACCGTCGACGTGGCATTGGCTCGCAGCTCATGAGTGCAGTGCTGGTTCATGCCCGCCAGTTCAGTCCGCCGCTCGAGACCCTGGAACTTGAGACGTCCGAATTACAGCCAGCCGCACAACGGCTGTACGAGAAACACGGGTTCCACATCGTTGAGACCCATGTCATGCGCATGGGCCTGCTGTCTTCCCTGGTGATGCTACGTTGGCGTCTAGTCTCTCTTGACAGACGCTGTATATCAGTTCTAACTCGTGCCTCGTTTGATATACACGTCGTGCTGTATGTAGCGGAGTAAAGATGTCATCATCCCGAGAGCGTTAGATTTATTCACGGCTTCAAAATAGGCGTATCTATACGGATCGTTTCCAACTATCTTCGACTACCTATGTAGACTGCAAAATAAATGTTTCAACCACCTTCCCATAATGGATTGCCCCTATGTCAAGCTTTGAATCAGAGGCTGTCGCACAACAACGGGCAGTGTCACGCTTACGGTCTCTTTCTTTTGTTCTCGTCTCACAATGCCACCTATCCAGACGCCGTCGAATCCTCTCTCTATACTTTCCTCCCATTTCCTGGCAATCCTCTTCTCGTCTTCATACGTAGGGTCACTCTATATCGCGAAAAACGCGAGATTACGCTTTACGGCGGCGCCAGATCTGCGGCGTCAGGTGCAACCCGGGAGCCGGGACGATCCCGCCGTTATTCGCGCTCGGTTGACGGCGGTCACATTTGCCTCTCTGTTCAACTGCGCTGTCGTCTACGCCCTCATCGGGCGATCCACTCTACCCTCCGTGAGAAATTAAATTTTTACATTACTTCCTTCACCTCAGACACTGGCATCTTGAAATTAGTTTAAACAATCTTTCGAAGCAACCCTCACGATTCTTGGGGTCCGCTGGCCCGATAACGTCCTAGCGTTCTTGCAGACACCCGTGCTGTTCTTAGGGCCCCTGTATGGCAGCTATCTCGCTGGCACGCTCCCCGGGCAAGCAAAATACTCTTTGGATTATCACTTCTTCGAGACGTTCTGGACCTGGATTGGATTCCGCAACTACGTATGGGTGCGCACGGTGTCTCTCCCACCGTCGGTTATTTTATGTTGACACGCGCGTAGGGTCCCTTCACGGAGGAGGTTGTGTTTCGCGCATGCGTCTTGTCGGTATATGCCATGGGCGGCGCGGCTCGCTGGAAAATGATTGCGTTCGCGCCGCTTGTGTTCGGGCTTGGTACGTTTGTGGTTAGGACGTTTTTTCAAAGATATTGCGCTTATCGATGGGATAGCGCATGTCCACCATGCATGGGACGTCTACAACCGCTACGGGCGCACGAAAGACGCACTCAAACGCGCGGCGATGTCTACCAGTTAGTCCTTTTCGCCACTCTTGGCTTGTCTATCCCTAACGAAACATGCAGTCTTCCAGACCGCGTACACGACCCTCTTCGGCGCGCACGCGTCCTTCCTCTTCCTGCGCACGTCCTCGTTGCTCCCGCCCATCACTGCGCATGTCTTCTGCAACATAATGGGAATACCGCAGATGCAGAGCGAGATGCAGCGCTTCCCCGCTCAAAAGCAGAGTGCGTTGCGTCACATTTTCATTACTTCCTCCTATCCCATTCACTCTGTCCCCAGGAATCATAGGCGTGTACGTCATCGGAATCGTGCTTTTCATTTTCACACTGGGGTCGTGGACGCAGACGCCCCAAAGCCTCTACTGGCGGGAGCCGGAGGCGTTCTGGCGCGCCTTGGTGCAGGGATCGTAGACCAAATATGAAATATGGGAGGTGCGGCAGTTTTCTTTCGCTGGAACTTTACTTATTCGCCTCCCATCTCGCAAGCAGCTGCACGCAATATGGACAGTGAATTGACGGGTACATATAAAAATGAATGCTTCTCTGTCGCTGTTTTTGCCTAGTGACCTTTCAGTTCTCATCGAACTTGAAATAACATCCACAGCGACTGATGAGACTTCCTTATGAAGGTTTTTTTGCTCCCGCGACGAGCTTCTTCAATTCGACGAGACTCATAAACTGCTGATGATTCTGTTGACAATCAGCGAGTTCATACGGATGAACCTGCTCATCTACAGCATGGCTTCGGGCGTTTAGATCTCACACACAGATCAGTACGAAACCAGTTATCTTATTATCCGTGGTTTACCTCCCATTCCGCCATGAGAACGACCGCAGGCTGCGGTGCTGGCAGGCCAACCGCCTTCACGGCTGAGTCTGCCACGCTGTTTTGGATGAACTATAATCGAGACGTTCATATTATCAGCGAACTGGCCGTACAGCCAGTGGTTGTCATTTCGAGCTTGAATATCTTCTCCTTGGCGATTGACAACTCCATTATCTTGGCTTCAAACTCCTCCTTGGGATGCCAACGGCTCCAGAGCGGTCCTTTGTGGAAGACGTAGGGCTGGCTGCTTTGCTGGGCTTGTCGACCATAGTCACTTCATCGGCGGCAAAATGCAGCTGTTGATGTGAAGATCAAATTCCTGCATCGCATCAGCCATGATTTTCTGGACGTCCGCATCTTCAGCGAGCTGAAACCGAAGTCAGCACTGTGTCGAGTCAAGTAGAGCATACATATCGCGAATACCTCTTCCGGCACTGTCTGAACCCTAGTCCCAATACAGGTATATGTCGCATCGCACCTCCCATTCTCCGCTGAGAATCACGGTAAGCTCTGGCGCAGGGAGTCCCGTGACCTAAAAATGGCCGTCGAGAATATTGTTTTGAAGAAGCTGGGAACAGCAAAGGGAGGTTAAGTTCCCCACGAGAAAGGCACACCATTTCGTACTTGACCAGTTGGCTTTTGACAGCCGGGAGCGCGAGGCCATTGTCCATCGTCCTTTCAATCTTCATCTCTGCCTCCTCTTTCGTGAGGTAGTTGGCGGCCTTGAATATTCCAACGCAGCAGAAGCGCCAACACATGTCGAAGGATCTGAAAGATCTTCATCGTGTCCCAGATTTATGCATCGCTGCGTGCGCTCCCGGGACCGCCACACCATGAATATTTCTGTTTCAGAGTCTAATGGACACAGCGTGGGTGTGATATGTTTTCAATCCCCCAACGAACGCGGTGAATTCTCATATCGGTGAGAATGCTGTGGCTCTTTCCGGGTCCATAGTCCTTTGTCTCTGAAGTTCTGCATTTTTCCAACATGGAGAATCAACTTGGCATTGACAACGAGAGTTATCTTCTCGATACTCAGCGATCACTTCCGCTCAGCCCGTTGGAAGATTGATCGGTACATGGACTCCGAAAATTCTCAGCCAAAGATCTACCATATGAGGTCGAGGATGTTAGGAAAAAAAGTCGTCTTGCAGGATTGATTTCGATACTCCGTATTATTCCCATTTAATGCTTATCGAACTTGTAAATAACCTCCACCGGAACAGAGAGGCTCCTTCGGTAAAACCAAAAATCCTTTGTGCTTTTCATAAGTTTCTTCAACTCCGCATCATTTAGAACCTGTGTGAATGAGGTTACGTCGAAAGAGCAAGGGCAGACCTCGATCATGTGAATTAGTACTGGCAGACTTTTCGAACCGGATGGATTTATGTACCGGGGTTTCCGCCATAATAAAGACGACATTCCGTGGTGTGGGCAGCCCCATGGCTGTTACGTGCGAATCCAAAATTTTGTTATGCGTCAACTGCCAGATATGTGCTTTTCGGCAGCGGAGTAATGGAGTGCGGCGTGTTATCATACCGTTTCGAACTTAAGGAACTTGTCCTTAACAAGGGAAATGGAGCAAACTGCGGTCACCATCGCCTTGACCTTATTCTCAAATTCCTCTTTTGAGAGGTTGGCGGGTACTTTGTGGATACCGACGAACCGGGAGCGATCATTGCTGGAGGCGACCTCACAATTTAGTGGGCTTGTCGATCAGAGTCGTGATGTCGGCGAAAAACGTGCAGTTGTTGACGTGAAAGTCGAATTCATCCATCGCACCCCGATCGACTTGTGTACGTCCGCATCTTTGAAGATCTGCAACAATGGCAAGTAAGAACTAAATGATCAGGATCACACACCCTGCACACACAGTAATTCTATAGTCTGGTCGGATGGAGTCTTTAACACAAACAAGCGAAAGTTTTGAGCATAATGTCATACCTCCCATTCGCCCCTCGAAATCACGGTAGCCTCCGGCGGGGGCAGTCCCAACGTGTCGAATATTACCGCCGAGACTGTCATTCTGGACTCATCTGGAGCAGCTGAAAAGAACATTTCAGCCATTTCATGTAGGTCGGCGTCATCATCGGTGTGCATTACAAGTTCGTATTTTAGCAGCTTTTCTCTCTCTACAGGCACCACTAGCAGATTATCCATCAACTTTACCATCTTGTTATTGACATCCTCTTTGGTGAGATGAGGGGCGACTTTGATAATGGCAACGCAGCAGACGCTTCCAGCAGTCCCTCATTTATGCACCACGGGATGCGTTGCCCGAACGCCGGGCTATGGATATTTGGGGTCTCAGTGTGGAGAAGAAAATTTATCAGACGCTTTAGATCCGACTTTCCTTCGGAAGAACCGCAAATACATGTCCCGTTGTCGAAGATCAAGAACCGCGTCTCTTCAGACTTCTCCTGTTCCAGGGAGGGAAATGGGTTGTGGGAAGGCATCGAGATGAAGTCCTTCTGAATCGTTTGCAGCGAAATATATAGATCCAGGCGCTGCTAGCTATATTTGTCTGACAGCTCAGGAAAGGCACTGCTCACGGGCGTCCGAATCCTATGTAATTTTGCTGCGACGGCCTGAATCCGATATCGATCCCCACATCTAAACCCTCCTCCTTCATCCTATCCAGGCTCGGAATCGCATCCCGACCCAGATAGGAAAGGTAGAAAGCGCGCACAAACGACAGGCGTGAGCCGTTCGTATACCAACGGGACTGCACCATGCCGATGAAGGAATCCAGCGCGCTCGAAGGAATTTCTCCGGCTGCAATGCGCGCCAGGTTCGGACAGATATCCGAGAGGCCACCGGTGATCGTTAGTGCGTCGAAAAGATGATTCGCGTTCGTGCTCCCACCCTCGAACAAAACAAAGAAGGTCGTGAGAGTCGGGATGGCTCGCAGGATAGGAATGACGGCAATAATGGTCTCGCACTCGTTGATCACGAGCTTCACCAAGTGACATGATGAACGCTGGATGCAGTCGAGGAGGGAAGGAACCGAGCGACCAGCGATCCAGAGCTCCTGAAGCACGGGAGCTGTGACGAAATTCAAGAAAGCTGGGCCGGCATTTATATCGAGGCGCCGTAGATGAGCGAGTACAACATGAGGAGCACCATGGTAGTTCTCCACGTGTGTGACAAGCCCGTACTGGGCAACATTTGGCGCGGCCTCCAGAAAATTCAAACTGCTGGCCGGAGTATGACAGGCGCGGAAACGTGTTATCTGAGACCACGGAAGTTGAATATGTGAAGGTGAAAGTATGGCGTATGATTCATCTGTGAGGAAAACTTCGCGCAAACTGGGCGCGATTAGAAAGATGTCTCCAACTTCCATGTTGGGATTAAATGGGGACCAAAGTTCCAAGGTCCGCAACCTAGGTAGTTGGCCCTTGACCATTTGCAAACGATTGAGTGTTTGTCGCGCAACACTATAATGTAAGCGCAGACATGCTGCTCCCCAGCGAGTCGAATGGCGAAGAATGAGCCGGATAGATTCAGAGGACTCCAAGTCAACGATGCCGTTGCTTCGGAAATCGAAATCGATTGCAAGGGGAGCATTACCCGCCCGACGAATTTGGGTCTCGAGCATTAGAGGTGAACAAAGGTCGTCTATTGGCAGGTCTAGAGTGCCGTTGAGAGTAATGGATGACCAAAGAAAAGGGTATCCTAGAGCGGCGGCCCTCCAGCTTTGGCAAATATGCCCGAGCTGCCACGGAGTCTTGGGTTGTTGGTTGCCT
The DNA here is from genome assembly GCA_029204075.1 of Mycena capillaripes. Taxonomy (NCBI): domain Eukaryota; kingdom Fungi; phylum Basidiomycota; class Agaricomycetes; order Agaricales; family Mycenaceae; genus Mycena; species Mycena capillaripes. The sequence goes on along the minus strand of JARHKZ010000011.1, from coordinate 1,867,212 downwards.
TGCGGGAACGATAATGTCCACGCGAGGATGTCACAGATGATTTCCGTGGGTACACGACGCACAGCAGACAAGACTGCCGTGTGTTTCCGGACGGTCTCTTCCGTCTGCTTTAGCTCCCAGATCCGTCGTTCCATGGCTACACGCAGCTCTGCAATCTCTGTGCGAAGAGATTCTATACGATTACGCCCAGCTGTGAGAACCTGTTTGATAGTTGGTATCTCTGAAGCAAGAGGCACTTCGTTGCTGAAGATGAGACGGCTCGAATCCGACGCAAGCGGGAGAGGACTGGGAGCAAGAGGAGTCGTGGTCGATGCTCCGCAATTCGTGCATAGCATAAGACTCTGCATGCTAGGGAAGAAAGTTAGAATGGGAGAATGAGCTACTAGTAGCTGCGGCACGCACTAGCTGGTCGAGATGATCGGACCGTGACCGTGACCATCACTTTCGGAGAGCGGAAAACAGGCGACAAAAATCAAACAAAAATATTGCAGTTAAGTTGATGAGACACAAATCGCTGGGGACATGCATAGAATGTCGTAGCGAACCTCAAAATTTAAGTTCTAGAGGGCGGATAGTCGTGCTTTCAATCTTCACGCTCAACTTTGCGCGTTATTGCTCAACCTTTAGGTTTAGCTACCCAGAAGAAGATGGATTTAAACAAATTTAGTCACACAACATTGGTCATTGTGAAAATAAAAACGAATAAAAATGGGGCAAGACATAGAAATAACTATACAGTTGTGGACAAGCAAAATCCGCCAAAAAAAAATGAGTTTTTTAGCCGAGGTAAGGGTACCAATCAATAGATCTTGTCAAGGCGGTCCCGTCCATATATAAATCAATAAATTCTGTCGAGCTGTTGTGCCGTAAAATGCCAATTAGTGTGCCGGATTGGCCAAAATTTTGGTGGCCGCACAAAAAGCGTGGGAAAATTATGAAAATATGCGCAATCGACGCGGCTCGTTGAGCAGAATCTGAATCTGCTAAAATCTTGAAATTTTGTCGAGCGGTTGTGACGGAATAAAATGTTTTTTCCCACATCAGATTAGTGGTGATGTGCGCAGATGATGCTTGGACGCGCCATTGACATGTCCTAGGAGTTTAGGCTTGGGTTGGAGAGATTTCCGAGGACTTCATCACACCTTCAACGTTACTGTTTACCCGATGCCATGAACTCTGTGTGAAGTGAGTGCCGAAATTACTGATTGCCGAGCATTCGGCAAGATGGCTGATGTAATGTGGCTGTGCCAGAAAATCCATTTTCACCAATTGACTCCAATCAGGATTCTGAGATTTGGGTTTGGGCCAAATTTTGGCGCTGCAAATTTGTCGTAGGAAAAATTTCGGAGCATGTTTTTTGGACTCTTTGGGCCAATCTGAGTCCAGAGAAATTGATATCAGGTCCAAATTAAATCATGTGATGGCTACAGGCTATTTGCGGGCCTTGCTTGTCCACAACTGTAATACAAGGACATGTTTCTCAACTTCTTGCCGATTCGAATCTGTGTGCGAGCCCGTTTCAGTCCCTGGAATCAAGAGGTTCTCCGAGTTCGGTTTCTGCTATTTAGTCATTTCGGCTTTATGTTCGGGTTATCATCCGTTGACGTGAGAATTCCCCGGATAACATCAATCCGAGTCTCCGAGATCAATCATCAGGGCATTGTTTACATGTTTGGAAACCGCCTCCGCATACAAGTACGCTAAGGATGTACCTCGACGGGCCATAGTAACGCAATATAACAGGTTTTTCATCAGTTCTTCCCGTTTGCCAGCGCACACGATTCTTTGCTCATCTCCATGTCCTCCTCGGCTACCTTCTGCGGTGTGCCCGTATCTACTGGATTTGACAGCGATGCTCCAGCCTCATGTGTTTCGCTGGACTAGGTCATGAACTCTGGACTACGCACACACGCCTCCCAAGTTTTTGGGCCTCTGATGATTCCGTGTAATGCGGGTGCCATCTCCATGTCCTTGTGCGACATTCCTGTGACTGCCTCTCTGGCCGCCGACTTGATGCTTGGCTTGGATTGGTCCAACTTTGTTCGGGACTCTGTACCGGACGGTCTGGACCTCGTTGTGCATTAGACTTGTAGCCCACTGGACTTTCGAACAATTGGCCCGGTACTTTCACCTACCCATTTTGTTATACTGGTGTCAGGCCTTGCCTCGTGTCACAGACGTGTTGCGATCTGTTGCGATCTGATCTATCGGTGCGTGATAACCGTATATCACGGAACTACTTCTTAATGTTTACTCTCAGGTTACACGCTGGTGTCCCGAGAGACTCTCGGGCGCACTGCCCCTCGCCAGTGTCCGTGGGCGGGCCCAGTGCAGTAGTCACCCCCTCGTTGATACCGCGGGGGGTCGATGTTGTAGCTGAGACGCCTGCAGCCGAGATGTCTCGTACGCGAGATGGCGTGTCCGGTACACGGGACATTCAAACAACTTTAAATGATGACTCCACTATGAATGACGATGACCTTTTTGTTAATCTTTCTGTGCCTGAAAAAACTGCTGTTGTTGGTTGCTTTCTGTGTTAAGGAAGGTGACTGCTAATCACCAACATGTGTGTGCTAGAGTGTGGTGCAATTTGGAGATACCTGGCGGTCAGAATCATTCTGTGTTCATCAATGTACTGAGGCTTGTCTCGTTACAGAGCTCCAAATTTCCATAGATTTGATACCAGTGAGATCGGATGAAGTGAATAAGGTCAGCTCACATTGGGCCAGTAGCAGCCCCCAGTTTTTGGCCCAGCAAGAGCTGTATTCAACTCCGACGTGATGTTACGATGGCCGACGTCAAATGCCGGTATACAATTAATTTTGACAGAGATACCGAGGTACAATTGAACCTAAAGGTTCAGCACCCGCCTCGAAGAGGCCCAATCCCACGTCATTTTGAATTTACATCACAATTTGCTTGTGACCTTGTACAAGCCCGAAAAAGGTCCGAAAAGGCCAAAAGTTCGCAAGGTCACAAACCTATGTCCAAAATCCGACAAGGTCTTTTTTTTTTTTCGAGTATTGATCTAGGCGTGATGTGCAGTTTCAATAAGGGTGGTTTTTTTTTCGACTTTTTCACTTTTTGAGCTTGTGAGCTTGCGATAAGCTTGTAAGGTCAAAAAAGGCGCAGAAAAAATGTAAACTGGCTGATGTATGCGGTACAGAAGCATACATAGTGCGGAGATGCAGAATCGGGGATTATATTGCGCAGTGCGCGCGGTATTGAATGTGAATGTGAACACTCATAAATGTGGTGGTTATGGGCCGGTATTGGCAGTGTTATAAATTATTGATTCTATAGCAGACGAAATTTTAGTACAGTGAAAGACAACACATATGGGCATGAGATGATCGAGCTCGGAGAAGCGAGAAAGTCGCAACACGCCTGCCACCTGGTAGTGAAATCCACGATGGGGGGTTGGAACTGCGATTTTCGCGGGATCTGCGGTCCCGGGCACTCTGGACGGCGGGGAAACCCAACTATATCCATGTGGAATTGCCGCTCCGTGCCTACCGGGCCTGGGGAGAGAAAGTCTCCGGAGCTTGTGGCAGATCGCATGAACCCATAATAGCCCATAATCTGTCCTGAAATGCTGTCAACCACAATCGAAGCATGTCAAATGTCTGCGACTGATCCGGGAAGATCCCTACTGCCTTTCCTAGTCTCTCGTAAGCAGACGCTTCAACGCAGAAACTCGTACCTCGTTTGTTGAACTTCCTTCCGAGGTTTGTCGGGGAATCTCAAATTGCATAACCATCCATAGCGAAATCATCTATTATAATTCTAGTTCTATGGCATGAGTATGCCTGTAAGGCTTCCAGCGCCGCTGGTAATACATATCTACATATACCTACATATAGACCAGTGATTGGCCCGTCTATAATGTCCTGTCTCTCGACAAGCCGTAATATACACACTTGACCACAACCCGTCTAGCCCTGGTCACTTATCCATCGCGCACCTCCAGTAGTCTTGCACTTATGCTTCTTCAGAGTGATTTCGGACGAAAAGAAGCCCAAGCAAACGCTGCATCCCCACTCACAAACCCGCCCGTGTTGTGTGACTTCGTGTCGTAGGCGGTCGTGCTTTCGTGAAAAGCGCATCGTACAACCCAGCGTACACACAAAGGATTTCTGCGACTTGGGTTCGTGGGCCGTCATGTGCTTCGACAACGTGTATTTGCTGGTGAAAGTGCGGGTGCATGAAGCTTCTGGACAGGGAAGTTTCGATCGTTCCCGTCGCGCTCCTGATGGAGGCGGGGTGGGCGGTGCTGAGTACGAATCCGTGGACGTGCTGCTCGGCGTTGTAGCATCGGTGTCTGTGGGGGAATGTGAAGTGCCAGTGAAATCATCCGTAAAAGTATCGTCTACCGTTGGAATCGTGTCAATTGATGTTTACGTTGAACCACCAGACCGTACCTTCGGCGAAACTCAGGTCCGGGCTTCCCGCACTAACCGAGGTCTCCGGACTAGTGTCTTTGATTTATTAATGGATGATCGATCGAAACTGGTGAATTCGACCTACCCGTGAGGTTCATATGAGTAAAACTCGGTTCAAAATTATTCTCCGAATTACTTCCAACGTTTAGATCTGAATACGGAATCAATGGCTATCAATCAGAGCAAAGAACCGGGACTCACTATCGAAAAAATAATTGTTGAAACTGCTACGGTCGTCCAAGGACATATCCAGAGCCCCAAACGCATCAGGAGGAAAATAACTCGAGGTCAAAGACTCCGACGTTCCGTCCATGTGTGTATAGGCCAGAAAATCCAAGGGGTCCTTCTCTGTCACAAGGTTAGTATTCAGATCGACGCTTTTACAAGTGTGCCAGTGAACACACCGAGAACATTTTCAGGTTTCTCCACCTCGACCCGACCGCTCCAATGTCCGGAAGTGAAGATTGTGAGTGTAACACCACTGGCGTCAGACACGGCACGCAGATGTAGCTTCATCCCGCTTTCCGATGACGGGCCCGCTAGTCCGAAGGTATCAATAGAGGCCATATCGAATGCGAAGGCTCCGTCTGGCAGGCCAACCCTGAAGGACACTTGCATATTGGAGAGCGTTTCCATTGGGAGTGCGAGAGACATGTGGGGCGGGAATAACGCGAGATAGAACTCCGTCGTCGTTCCTTTTCAGAGTATGATCAAAATCAAGATTGGAATTTGTGCCATGGTCCTGTCTACGACCAGTCCGGGCGTAGCAGATGAATGGCCGGTGCTGCCAGTGGATGTGTTTACATAAGGGTTATTAGACGATGTTCCGTCGTTGCCGGCATGTTCAATTGTCCCCGAATCGCGATTTTAATCACTACGCATATGGCAAAGCCTGAATGGTAGGGCCGGGACGCCGTTAATCGGCTGCTGTCGGGTCTGCATTGGGCTGCCTAAATGGGCGCTCCAGAAAATAGTACCATCTGGACGGGTAATTTACCGCAGAGCCGTAGACCATTCGGGGACCTTCTAATAATCTAGCGCGCCCGGCGTCATGAATTTTCGCGCAGATAAGAGATCCTGTCTTGGCAGGAGTAAGGTAAATCCGCTATCGATGACTGCTATTTTCACCAAGAACGCCGCACCATTGAAAAAGAGAATTTTTGAACACATCCGGCACGTAAATAACGCCGGCATCCTTCTTCGTGCCTTCGATTTCAACCCGGGTTACGCAGTGGTGTGATCCACTTTTGACACTGCGCCGGACCCTTCTGTGGATCAAGTTCTAAAAATGGTTCGGATTCCGGTCATTAGATGAGTACCCACGCAGAGCCTCGCTTATTCTCTTTCTTTTAGTAAAATAAGCATCGTCGCCACAGGATAATTGTGATAATGTCGTGGTTCGCATTCGAAAAACGAACGGTAGTGCTAGCTGCAATTCGGCATCGCTCGGCAACGATGACTGGCGAGCGTGACTGTGACCCACCGTGACTCGTCACTCCTGACTCCATGTTTGCTCGTGCTCACGAACAAAACCAAAATAACGACCTTGTGCTTTGGAAATCTGGGTTTTTGGCCCTGCTCCAGAAATGTGTCGCCAAAAGCATGAATACTGGAAAGAGCATATCATGCAAATCTACTTTCGCAGTTTTCACTTTCGGTGAGTTAGAGCTCTCTGGGAGGGGGCAATCACTCACGGAAGGCCACGGATGCCTTGCTGGTGTACAATAAAACCAGCTAGTGAGTGCTGATTTTACATTGGGAGCCACAGGAGGGAGGGGACAACAATGAGCCTCGTGGGCGACATATTCGGTACGTACTTATAATGCCCCGACTTGTTATCGTTTAGTCCTCTCGTTCCGGCCGTAGCAAGAGTCTTACATCTTTGCTGCAGTCCTGTGAGTGACGTCGTTTGGAATAGCCCAATCGTATTGAAGCAAGGTTATTTCTGCGGCCGCTGATCTCTCCGCCGAGGTTCCGCAACAGATGAAGTATTCCGATGGCCGGCTCGACACGCAGCGAATCTACCCATCAACATCTACTTATGCCAAGCAGAAATAGACGTCTAGTTGCTCTCTTATCCCCCTGCACACGACTCTACATCTGGTATCTTTCTGTGGCTCCACAAATGCCTCGCCAATTGAACACGAACAACCTTCCGCATGCATCCAAAGGCGCTCTGAGTCTCTAGAGTCTCAACGCCATGTCATTAACTGACGGTTCCCAATTCCGAAAATTGGGCATACATGTGCAGAGGATTAGCTCCCGGATTCAACCCGGTCCTTTCACAGATGCCTATGAGCAGCTTATATCTTCAGAACTCGTCGACGGCGCTCGGGATCCAGGGTGGGCTGTAGGTGAGACTTCTTGCTCCTCTCGGCCTAAAATTTCTCAGAGATATGGACCAGATTCATACTCAAGGGTTGTAATACTCGTTTCCACTGTCGGGCGGAATGCCATACTCTTGAAGTCTATCAGAGATGTTCTATCCATGCTGCACGAATCGGATAATACTTCCGCCATGTTTCAAAAAAATGTGGGTGTGATCTCCCGAATTATAATCGTTGCCAACCGCCTTCGAATAATCGAATACTTCTCGATGGAAGATAAAACCCACACGGTTGTCCGAATTCCAATCGTTGGTCGCCGCCTTCAAATATTCGACACTTCTCCTTGAAGGATGGAATCCACCCCCAGTCCGAATCATTATCGTTGCTCACTGCCACCTAGTATTCGGACATGCGCCCATCTAAATCCGGTCGCTTCGGGATTACGTACCCAGACGCCGCTTGATGCGCCGTGTCAATACGAGGACCCACTTCCCACATCCACATTCAACTCCGACTATGTCGGATTGGATATGATATTCACCAGGTCTAGAACACGACGGCCATTGCTTTAGCCCTTACAGGTCCACACAAGCACTCTTGGCTGCGGATTTGTTTGTGGGGGGAACTTATGTGGATAATCCGCTGCCGGTGGATCAACTTCAGAAAACCGACTCCGAAAAACAATGGACGACGTGTTATCTGAATGCAACGCAATCTAGGCAGAACTAACTGCATTCGACTCAGCTCTGATCGGCACATCTCGATTATTTCGCCTCACGCGTCAAAATTTTTGGGTATATCGCTAGAGTACAAGGATCCAACACTGAATAGCCAAGAAAATCTGTTCGGGCAGCCTAAATTCCACAGAGCTGGTTAATTTCTCGATCCACCGCCTGAATCTTACTCTACATTATGTAGGAGACACAATGAGTAACAAATCTCATGGGCTGGTAATTACTCACCCTGTACGTCGTCGCCCTGCCATCCAAACACTCACGCAGCACCGCCAACTGCGCACGAAGCCTTTTCCCAACGAACTTGGAATGGTATACAAACTCTCGGTGTTGGTCCAATTTCTCGGTGAAGGCATTGAAGACTCGGTCGTCGCGCGCGAAATAGTGCAACTATGCATGGGAAGATTAATCAACGGCAACTGGTGGCAATGGATCAATATGCAGGCGCACCGGAATTGGCGCGAGAGACTCGTCCGGCGTGAGATTGCGCACGAGGTCCCACGCGGCCATCATGAGCAGGTCGGCGGTGGCGTTGCCGATGCTGCGAGCCGAGGTCAACATTTGTAGGATTAGGGTGCAGAAGGGGAAAGAGACGTACTAGTCCTCCAGCGCCGCAATGATCTCGTCCTTCTTCAGCATCCTCCCGGCGTATCTGCGTACGGCGTTCCCGGCCAGGGCGACGGGTTCACCAGGCGTCGTGGAGCGCTGCGCGATAGATATCTGCGCGATGGTGCCGGAGAGCCACTGCTGGCCCTTGCTCATGATGTACACCTGCAGAAAGGACGCTGCGAGGGTGTTGTCCGACTGCATCACGCCGCGATCCATTGCGAGCGCAAAGTTCACGCCTAGGAGACCAAAGGATAGAATTAGAGGCGCACAAAGGGGAGGATAAGGTGTGCCAACGAAGGAGACGCAAAGTTTCACGGATCGTGGGCTCGTCGAAGTCCTCGTCACTCAGGTGGTTGATGTATCGCGAGAACATGCCAAGTAAGAGGAGGGCGATGCCACGATGCAATGTTCCGCAATCAATGGCATGGTTGAGCGGCGTGCGGTTGGTACCGGGGGAAAGAGGTCGCAGAAGGAGCTAGATATGAACGTGGGTGGATATTAATTCGTTGATCCACAGAAAACATATAAATTCAAATTCAAGGGACGCACAGAAAAGTCGTATTCTGCGATTTCTGCGAGAACACCGAGATCCTGGTCTTCTATGGCTCTAAATACTTGATGTGCCTGCAAGAGTTAATTTACTGCTGAAAACCTCGGAGGATAACATTACCTCTGGTTTCCGGTTCATAAACATGCTTCGAGAGTCATTTGCTGAGGTTGAGCCGGTTCCATCGCTGGGGGATTCTGACAAATCAGCGTTTTGAGTGTCCTTTGAGCCTTTAGGTGTCTTGGGAAGTGGCTTTCCACGTCGCAGTGCGTTTGTGAAAGCCTCCAGGGCCATACGTTCGGCCTCAGTTATAATCCAGCCTGTGAAACGAGTTAAATGTAATCCGCAGCAAACAGAGAGATATTCGGCACGGACGCTTGCCCGGAAGCTCATGTATCGGCCCTGGATCGGATTTGACTGGCTTTCGAGACAACGAAAGCCACGGATTCTCTGTCAATCCACCATACGCCAGGAGGGGTCCCTGATTGTGATTCTGGTGAGTGGTAGCGTTCATGGATAAACTGCTGTCGGTGGTAGCAACGGGGGTGTTTAGGTCGCTCTTCACTGAAGAGGCGCCATACAGGACAATCACTAAGGCTGTCCATGCGGTTCAAGAGAACAACACATACAATAGCTGTGAAGCAGTGCCGATAACGTCTGTCGAGTCCAGACTTGCCAGTCCAGACTGTCCAGTGCGGATCCAGCAGGTTTCCCCACAGATCCGCAATGGGATTAGTCTCTTGTGAGCAAACGCTACAACGAAAAGCCTCGTACCTCGCTTGTTGTAGATGACGGTTGACGAAGAACCTCAGAAGGCGGAGCCGTCGGCCCGGCTCCGCCTGGATGGCGTGACTCATCTCTTCTTGTCTAGACGGTTTAGTCCAGGAAATTCGTCGAATTCGGTATGGAACAGTTACTTTTTGACGAATGCCGCGCGGTGTGTACATTTTGGCCTGGAGCTGACCGACTATTGGCATCTTTTTGCCAGGTCCTAGCCGCGTTCTTGGACTGCATCTTGATGGGCCAGTCTGAGGCACACCAACGCCACTACTTCGCTCATCGTCTCTCAATAGGCGTCGTCCTTCTTCAGCTGGGAACATTCTTCACAGGTCTACAGCATCGTCGGGCCATACACAGGCAGAGGTTGATGGTGTGTTCTATTAAGCACCGTCGTGGATCTTGTCACGACTACCTTCTACTTTAGGCGCATCTCGTAGGCGATCTACGTCATCAGCCTCCTCTAAACCCTAAATTCGGTCAACGAATAGAGAACAAGAACAATCGCGCGATCCTCTCAACCACAACCACTACGAAAACTGAAACCGAAACGCAATGCTCGAGTCTGTCATTCAACTTCCTTGCATGATTCTCACCCCGGCGCCTGACCATTACAGGCTCCGACCAACGAGATTGAGCTGTCTCCCCGCGGCACGACGCGGTCCATTCAACCGACGCTGCAAACCGATTTGAAGCCGACCACCCCGAACACCACTGGCTGCCCCTTTCAGGTTAGTCTAACCTTCTCAACGCGACCCATTTGACCCAGCCTTGCAGGGAACGCTATCGAAGAATTCCCATGTAAGCCGCGACTTTGGGCACGGAGACTCGTCCGACGAGACAACAGAGAGTGAAAAACATCATTTTGAAGGAGACCATTGTTCTGGGGTAGTATCTTCAGCCAGAAGATCCCAAGTCGTAACAGCTGCCTTTTAATGCATTGGTTTAAACTCTGTGGACGTGTCGTAAGCATTGCAGATGCCAGTGGGTCAGGCGTTCACTCTATACCATCTTTCGAACCTCCGGTTTGATGAGGCGACTAATGCCAACGCAGCCCTACCGATTATTCACTGCGTCGCATATTTAAGCGCCGCACTGTTTTTCGAAAAGTTGCGTCGTGAAGATCTCGGGTTCAGAGTTAAATTAGTAAGACGCGGGGAATGAATTATAACGTGTTTTGCATTAAATCCGGGGCTTGAGCGCGATTTTTGAGTAGCATCACTGAATCAACAGACGTGCCGGCGCCGGGCTACGGATGGTGGGGAGGAGAAGTATAGCGTCAGTTGTTGTTGAAAGAGTGTAAATTACTAACGTACAAAGAACCGAGGCGCCCGAACATCAGCACGCAGTAGGGTTTCCGCGCCGCAGACTCTCCGAAGCCCAGATCCCAGATGAGCAGGGAGAAGGTGTCGCCTGGCAGCAGGGCTTCATCGATGGTAAAAAAGACGGCGACGGTCGCGGGGGAACCGAGAAGCGCGAGCTAATGCGAGATCTGTCTGGGATAACGCACTATGTATACTGTGCAACCTGTTCCAGGTTCTCCCATCGCCTTTGGCCACGGAGCGCCGTACAGTTGATAATTTGGGAATCCGGAGATTGTGGTGCTCTAAAGAGGGCTTGATTGGGAATCTAATTGTGAGATCCCGCACCTAGAAAGTGACATGTGGATGGCACTGTGGAGACCATCGAAACCAAGGCCTGAAGGGCTAACGATCGGATCATAATTGCCCAGGCCCGGTCCCGTGTCGGAAAAATCGAAATTGGCTTATCTGGGTTGACCTGGCCTTATCAGCTTGAGTCAGCTTGTCAGGATTTCCCTGGCCTGATAGGCGTCAAACCAGGCATTATAGAACCTGATCAGCCTGACTGGGCTTATCACGCTGACAGAGGCTTATAAGGGCTTATAAGGCAATTTAACACATTTCCGCAAAAGCCTTACCCTTTTTACAGGAGCGCTTCTAGTACAAGCGATGAGATTACTTATGAATTACTTAACTGTTTATTTAACTACATGTATCATTTACTAGCAGTTACCCGTGTCTTCGCCACGGACAATTGAAGAATATTATGCCCTGATTTTCTAATATAAAGACATCAGTTGTTGCAGGATAAATCTTGGATTTTCCATGCAAGTACTACATCAGCATCTGAGACCTATCTGCATGCTTATATCGGCAAGGAAGGTACTGCAGAAGCCTTCGGTTCTGCACTCCTAGCGGCCAAACATCAAGTTCAACTGTCTTGGGCATCGTTAGACGTCTTCCAATAGGTCCCAGTCCTCAATTATTTTTAAACTTTGCCTTTTCAAGTTCAAAAGTGAGTTTTCCTCTCGCAGCGCCTTCATGTGGTCCAGGGCACCTGCATTTATAAACTGATCTAGTCTCCCTAGTCAGACCATAAACACGTGTTCTCTCTTTGACAGGCGGAGATGGGAGAGAGAACTGTTTATGGTCTGATTTTCGATACCGTAGGTCAGTGTTCCCAAAAGAGAAGTCCAAATCAGGCAACTACTACCGTATTGGGAAGGGTCAACATAGTCACGTGCTGGGCCTTTGCTTCTCTGCGCCTTCATTCCAGCATCCGCTTGGACTCAAAAGCGTTCAGAAGCTCAATTAAACCTTCTGAAACAATTTTCAAGGGCTTCAAATTTTTAATGAGTGCCCGACGCATCAAAATTTCGCATTGTGTGGTTGTGCTTGTCGAACACGTGACTCTGAAGCGCGACCTATGGTGTGAACCCATCAATCAAATCTAGACTAAAACTGATCTAATCTGTGGATATTTTATTTGAAGCGGCAGCTCTCACGCTAATGGCTTCATTCCGACCATACACGCCTCCATCCTAACCCTTGGTGACTGACCTTCATCAAATTGAAGTTGTGGGATTCTTTCTTCATTCTCCGAAGCAGATTCTACAGTTTATTGTTGCCTGTTGATGCTAAGACATGCCGAGATGAACCACGCTTTCGCGCTGGTGGTACACTGGCGGCCAGATCTGATGCCACCCCCAAATAAGGAAAATCCCATCAAAACCCGCTCTGCACACAATACCTCTCTGTGAGGAGTTTCTGCAACAGATGGGTCATGTATGTGTTAAGGTATTGTTATTTGACAAAACTCTCGGTAAATTTTCCAAAAAAAACACGGTGGTACGGGTCCTCATGCTCGACACTGGGCATTCAGTTTTTTGCTGGTAATATTCATTTTTTTTGTCAGAAGAACAGACTATGGGTCACTATAGGCACATATAAACCGTATCCCACCAAGTTTCCTATCAGTCAGGCGTTGCGCGCGTCAAGAGAGCGGGTTTTGATGGGATTTTCCTTATTTGGGGGTGGCATCAGATTTGGCCGCCAGTGTAACCGACCATGCGGACATCGAACCAGCGCGGCCGGCTCACCGCAACAGACCTCGGCACATTTCGGCATAACAATTAGGATCATGAATTTCAGGTCCGTTGATTCCGACAGAAATGCCAATTCGCCCCAAGGATTCCTTATAGATCTCGGCCGAGACAACTTGCTATCGTGACATCATAAATAGTACTCTTCAACAGGAACCAAAATGGTGGAGCGCTGGAACCAGTTACCTCATTTTTCTGTGCGAATCCAACATCTTGACAGTGAAGTTTGAACTGTGGAGCTAATTGGCTTCTTCATTCCCACAGGCGCCACTTTTGTCTAGACAAACCACGGCTTTTCTTATATAGATATGTCTATTAATATCTACAAATGGAGTCTTGCGCGCTCATATGGAGTGTTCACGTTAGGAGGACGTCACTTGAGTTATGTACCTTGTTTGGGCCACGAGTTGTGTCTGGATTTTGCCTCGATTGAGCTCGTTTGACTTGATTATTTTAGTTTTTCAATCTATTTGAGTACTGTAAACACATTTGGAGGTCGTTCTGAACATCACTGTGTGGTATTTTTCATTCTTCAGAGGGGGAATCTGACAGAGCCTGACCAGCACCTGATTAAACCTGATATGCCTCCCTCAAGCAGCCTGACCAGACTCTACCAGACCTGATATGCTCATCAGGTTCCGTCAGTCCCTGATAAGGTAAATTGGATTTTTCCGACACGCGAGGTCGGTTGCCGCGAGAGAAATGGATCTGAGCGACCAGGTCAAGGTCAACGGCCATTCAAGCCACGTGTGCGGAGTGATATCTCCAGTGATGATTTGATGAGCTCCGCTGCCGACAAGTGCCGACCTCCTTTAGCGGCGGACTCCCAGCACGCCGAAGAGTAGTACGCGCACGTCCCAAGCGCTCGGACGCGCATACCGCCGAATAATCTCCACTGTTGTGCGCGCCGCGCCCAAACAAGTATTCAAAGACAAAAGAAAAGCCGATACCCTTCTTCTGGCGCGCCCAGCATATATGCCATATGTATTGTCGCATCGCGGACGTACGCCGCGAGCACGCAGAGTCGGAGAGCAGCTGCCTTAGAACAGGTACGCTTCCGCTCGTGCGGTACGATTACTGCGCCGCTCAATGTCCAAAGTCCCGGGCAAAGAGCCTCAAAGTGACGGGCTGCCGAGTTAGTAAGGATTTGAGATTGCCAAAATTGGTCGTATCATCGACGCTCGCTGATCCGCCCTTCTCTAACCACGGGTGAGCGTTACTTCCTCTGGATGCGCGACATCCCAGTTATGATATGCAATCTTGCATTGCGTAAATAGGGCCTGCATGTTTATAATTTGGGAACTTTTCTCTTGCGCCTTACTCAGAGTCCGGAGGCGTTGGCCGCGCTGCCCGGCATCGTTAATTGCAGCGGAGAGTGCGAAGCCACCGAACAGCTTTCGATGCCCTGAAGGAATGTGCCTGTGTCGCCGAGTAACCCCGGCTCTCCACCTCGATTTGGGAATGATAACCATCCCCGATTGAATTACTGCTGTCCTTGTCATGTATGATACAAGACACACTAGCATGAATACTGTCGACACCTGCTACACGTCGCTCATCGAGTGATCCAATCTACATTGTGATCCGTCCATAATGATTATATTTAACTTCGAATAATCTTGGACTTCTTTGCTGTATCACTGTAAACCCATCAGGCCCCGAAATTCTGGAATTGCTGTGAGTAATGGGGCCAAATTGGGTGAGACTCAGAGCAAAAAACATAGCTTGAGCGACTAATGCAGCTGCCAAGCCCCGCAGCACTTGTGGCTGCAAGGCGCTGCAAGTGACACAGGAAGGGTGAAAGGATAACAGCTATGCTGTCAGATGCCGGACTTGCATATAAAGGAAAAGAGTCCATTACTCCCATCGTAACATCTATATTGCCTAACCCCCTCGGTTTCATCCACGGCCGATACTCGATTAAATTCCTCTCCCGCATCATCTCAAGAAGCGCAGTACTTCCTTTTAATTTAATCAGTCCGTAACTGGTATTTTCAGCCAATATTATGTATATATAATATCAATAACTGACCAGATGTCTGTAGAATGAATTTAGAGGAGCTCAACGAGGATATCGAACACCATCGGGAGCAGCTTGGACGCTATCGAAGAGTCCTTGAACGTTATCCGACAGCGGTCCATTATCCACCTCTTGATGAATACCTCTGCAACTTGGCTGATGCAGTTAAAGAAAGATTCCGGCAGCTGGGTGACTTGGAGGACATCAATGAGGCTGTTGACCTCAGGAGAGAGGTCATTCAATTCCACAGAGAGGCACTGGCTCTTCCATGGATGAGGGATTTGCATTTAATTCTTCATCCCGACCATAGCGGCTCTCTCGATGCTGCAGCAAATGTCATACTGGAGAGGTTTGAGCAACTAGGAGATCCAGAGGACATTGATGAAGCGATTGAATTACACAGAGAAGCACTGGCCCTTCGTTCACCCCCTCATCCTGACCGCATCGCCACTCTCAATAATCTGTCGAATGCAGTGCTGACAAGGGTTGAGCAGCGAGGGGATTCACAGGACATTGATGAAGCAATCACACTTCTTACTGAGGCACTAGATATCTGTGTGCCACCTCATCCCGTTCGGGGCAGCTCTCTCAACAACCTAGCAAATACAATCGCGACAAAATTCATACATTGGGGGAATTCAGAGGACATTAACATGGCCATTAAACTTCACAGAGAGGCACTAGCCCTTCGTCCATCCCCTCATCCTAATCGTTTCAACTCTCTCACCAATCTGGCATGTGCAGTCCACTTGAAGTTTGGGCAGCAGGGTGAGCCGGGGGACATTGATGAGAGTATTCAGTTGCATCGAGAAGCATTGGTCCTCCTTCCACCACAACCTCATCCTAGTCGCAGTGGAGCTCTCAACAGTCTGGCAACTGCAGTGCAGACACGATTTGAGCAGCGGGAAGATCCGAAGGACATTGACGAGGCCATTCAACTGCACAGAGATGCACTGGCACTTTGTCCACCACCTCATCCAAATCACAGCACTTCTCTAAACGGTCTGGGAAATGCAATCTCTAGAAGATTCAACAAGCAGGGAAATCCAAAGGACATGGATGAAGCCATTGAAATCCACAGAAGAGCACTGGCTCTTCGTCCACCAGGGCACCCAATGCGTAGCAACTCTCTCCACAATCTGTCAGCAGCAGTTAGCACAAGATTTGCACTACGAGAAGCTTCCAAGGATATTGATGAGGTCATTGGACTCATCCGAGAGGCACTGAGCCTCTGCTCACCAACTCATCCAAATTGCAGCCTTTTACTCTCCAATCTGGCACGTTCAATCCGGAAAAGATATGTCTCACAGGGAAATCCAAAGGACCTTGATGAGGCCGTTGAACTCGGCAGAGTGGGACTGGCCCTTTGTGCGTCACCTCATCCTGGCCGAGGCACTTCACTTCATGATCTCGGGACTTCCCTTCTTGCCTTGTACATAACCACCGATGACAGCGATCATCTTGACAGTGCTTGCAATCTCTTGCGAGAGGCTGCAACATACTTGTCATCCTCACCTCTTAATCAGTTTCGCCAGGCTCATTATTGGGCCAAAAGTGCAGCCAGATATACTCACAGCTCAGCATTGGATGCCTACCATACTGCAATTGAACTTCTTCCCCGATTAGCTGCATTCCACCTCGATCTTCCATCTCGCCAGGAGATCTTATCTGTGACAAGTGGTTCCACATTTGCTTCAGATGCTGCTTCTTGTGCTGTGGACTTGGGCAAATACAATACTGCTGTGGAATAGCTCGAGGCCAGTCGTTCAGTGTTTTGGTCCCAAGCACTGACTCTGCGAACACCCCTTGATGACCTAGCAAATATTCGGCCAGACCTATCTGCCAAACTCACAGATTTATCCAGGCAACTGGAGATGGCATCCTTCCAAAATACTTATGGGAACAAATTAGACATCGAGCAGAAAATCAAGATTGAATCCGAGGGTGCCCGCTGCCGCCAACTTAATGAAGATTGGGAGCAGATCATCAGAGATGTTCGGGTGTTGCCTGAGTTTGACAATTTTATGCAACCTAAAGGCATAAAGGTTTTGAAACAAGCAGCAGTTTCTGGCCCAGTCATAATTCTCACTGCCACCAGCTCTAGTTGCTTTGCATTGATTGTAACACTATCCAATGAAGTTCAGTATTTGAAACTTCCAGAGTTGGTTTGCCCCAAAGCACATCTCCTTGCCGACCTTTGTCGCGGACTTTCAAATTCAGCCTTTGACTTTGAAACATTTGTTGCAACTCGTGGGGAAGCGAACGGTCAGGAGAGTCTATCAGATTTGAAGGATCGACTGCATGCTGGAAGAGAGGGAAGTGTGAATGTAGACCCAGATGAAGTCTTCAGGGAGCTTTTGGCTGATCTCTGGAAAAATATTGTGAAACCAGTGTTTGATGCCCTCAATTTACAGGAAAGTGCATCATTTTCTGTAGTATAAATTCCATCTCATCCCTTTGCAGAAATCAAATGATCCATCTCGACTGCGGTGGTGCCCTACTGGGCCTTTTTCATTCCTGCCCATCCATGCAGCGGGAATCTATAACAAAGATATCACAGATTGTGCACCTCAGATTATGTGATTTCATCCTATACACAAACCCTCACGGCCTTGCTCTCTCCTCCTATCCACACTGCTGCCTCGTTCAAAATGACGGCAGTTATCGAGCCGAGTGTGTCGGGTTTCTCACCTTTGCCTGGTGCTAGAGCAGAGTTGGACAAAATTCAGACCAAAGTGCCCAATGAATGGCTCACTCCTTTAGTTGCTACCAAAGCAGAAACTGTGGTCCACTATCTCCACGAATCTTCAATAGTCCATTTTGCATGCCATGGAGTTCAAGACCTGCAACAACCACTTGATAGCGGCCTCATTCTCAGTGATGGACGCCTCAAGGTCTCTGAGATGATGCGCAAGCAGGAAGGAGATAATGTGTTGGACATCCAAAGAGCATTCTCCCTCGCATTCCTCAGTGCATGTGAGACAGCAAAGGGTGATAAAACTGTACCCGATGAAGCCATGCACCTCGCAGCAACTCTGCTGTTTGCAGGATTCCGTGGCGTAGTAGCAACAATGTGGTGAGTTTGTGAATTTATCTGTCGTCAGGATTTCACCTTTTTCAAGGACTATGCATGATTCCGATGGTCCCAAGATCGCAGATACCTTTTATGAGCATCTGTTTAAGAATTGTGATCCCAATTCCAATCCTCCTGTCCTTCCCGATCTGACACAAGCAGCCAAAGCTCTTCATATCGCGGTTGGAAGGTTGCGTGATGAACCAGATATTCCTTTCAGACGCTGGGTACCCTTTGTGCATTACGGATTGTAGTCCTTTCCCATCCCTCTACTGTATTCCCTGCATATGAATTCTCCCCAATTTACATCAATTCAATTGAACCCGAGTGTGGTGAAATATGATCTCGTTCGCCATACCCGAGATCCCCAAGAGAATGCGAGAGGTAAATGAAGCATGAAGAGTTGACCGGATTGAGACACATCTACTAGTAAGTAGTCAAAGAATTAACGAGGCGTAACTAGACTCGGATACCCGAGAACCCGTCTACAGAATCCATGCCAGGCGGCCCGTAACTGGTTCCGCAGCCAAATTGAGCCCAAAGTCGTCGATGCTGGACAAACAAGAGGATTTGAATGTGAATTCGGCGGAGGATTGGAAGAGGAGCACGCCGCGGTGTGCGTAAGACCCAGCCAGATAGCTGCGTCCATCTGCCCACCCTTGTTGATTTCGAGCTCAAGGTTATTGACACGGTTGGTGATCGACAGAAGTCTAGCCAGGGATTGATAAGATCATTACTATGGAAAATTGGTTTGAACTTGAGTTCTGTTGAACCGCCGGTCTCAGTGCACCTTGCATAAAACTATGATCGGATCAAGCCGCCGTTATGGACGATGCGTCTTAGGGATGCCGATTTCAAGCCAACGCGGCACATCTCGGCAGCCAGAGGCGGCAATGTGCCAGACTCTATTGCAAGACGGCACCTTGCCGGCAAATGCGCCGGGCTCGATCAACTACGGTTTTGTTTTGCCCTCCTTTTTGACCGGTTGGAATCTGCTGAGGTAGTACTCATTAGTCTCTTCTAAACAGAAATACAACATTAGACGGCGAGTTCGGGCGGCGATTCCGTAACATCCTAATAAATGTCGCTTCGAATGGAGAACAATCAGTTCCGCTGCGCATCACACGGCCGCCTTTCATTCGAAGTGTCCCAAACCTCAGCGCTCAAAGTGGCGAAAGATGGGAACTTTTTAACTCCGTTAGGGATTCAATGAGGACCGTCACGACATCGGGGAAAATACAGATTGGCGCTGTCAAACATTTCGATACCTAGTTACCAACTCGGCGATTGAATGGTCATCGCACTTCAAAACCTGTCAAGGCGTCGAAACCTGAGTCAAAAAAAGGCTATGCATAGATCAACTTCACCTACCATCTGGCGAGGGTTCAGGCCGGGGGGGAGGGGGAGTCGGTCCGAGCCACCAAAGTTCAACAGCGGTGCATGGCGGTGCAAAGCTTCCTTCCTCCAATCCTCCTTGCTCTAAAGTGTACCAGAAATGCACCAAACCCAGGCTGATCCTTCGGCACTATCGGCAGCTGGTCCTGTACCCCGTTTTTTTCCCATCGATCACAAATGGTGCCCTTTCCGTGATAGCAACGAAGATCTCGGTTTCCTCAGTAACTGGACTATTCCTGCGGGAGAAGCCAGATCTTGGGATATCCTGTCAATTTTTTTTTGTTTCCACGAGGTACGGTGAGTACAGACGCTGTCAAAGCGCCCACATATGAAAAGGTTCGATCTTTGTTGGACACACAGAGCAATAATCTGATTCTTAAATTCTACCGACTTGGAAATTTGCATTCTATCCATCGAATCCGCTTTAAAGTTCAAATATTAGCCCTTGTCTTGAACAAACGCGACGGGTGGCCACATAATACCAGATTTTAACTTTCTTTTGCTCAAGTCAACACACGATCGCGGCATGACACAAACGGATCTGTCCTTATAACAGAACCATGCATCTCTCGATGGTATCGCCCCTCCTGTCACCACACCGCTCTTCTCGCCTGCGTCTCTACCTCATGTCTAACATTATGCTCGCCCTTCACGGTGCCTGCGCCTCCTATGCGTCCTTCCCCGACTTTCCGCAGCCTCCATCCGCTCCGAGAAGAACCAGAATGTACACCCGCAGCCCTAGGGGCATGTATGGAATAAGCAGCGCCGTCAATACCCGCACCACTCCTACCGCCGTTGTTCCTCTGCGCGTCTTTCGGCGCCAGAGCATTTATGACGAACCCGCGGTTGTATTGCCGCCTCGGAGACACAGCTGGTTGAAGAAGATCATCCCAGGCCTCCTCAGACGTCCCAAGACCGCTAAGCGCCTGTCTGCGCAGATGGAGGACAGGGTCCTAACGAGTGGCGAAGAGGAGGACGCACCGCTCGTGCGGGATTCGCGTCTCGTGCGCTCCAAGCTGCCCGACTCCCACTCGGCCAGCGTCAAGTTGACATCCAAGGCAAATTTCAAGCTCGGGGTTGGGATCGAGAACCGCGTGCCCCCAGGCGCACTGCGTACTCAGAGTGTTCGGCATTCGTCCTCGTTCTCTGGCTATGTGTACAGCCCGGAGGATGATGAAGAGCTGGACGAAAATATGCCCGAAGTGCGGGAGGCGCTGCACGTCACTGCCGCCATCCACGCTAAGGGCTACCGTTACGAGTGTCTCGATCCAACGCGGCGGCGCCACTTGGAGGAGTTTATCGACCGGGAGGGAGTAGGGGAAAGGTTGTGAATGACCTGGTATAGATAACCATTTTCAACTCGCATATGTCCAACCATTATTGATAATTGTATCGTCCTCTACAGCGCTCCTCGCAGGAAAAATGACATGTACAACATCAATATCCTTCTATCAGTGTTCCAAAATATCTAGAGTAGTCATTTTTGTGTCTCTCATAGCATAATTTTGGCACGGATTCGTTAGTCGATCTTTCGCCCAGATTGTAGTAAGAATGCCGCAGTTACGCAGATTTCCAACAGACCAATTTGAATAGCCTCCTTTGAAATCTCTAAGGCGACTGCCCCTTCATTACGAGTCACCCGGGCATAGGTTTGGGGTACACCCAGGCCAGTGGAATAAAGCTGAAATCTAGTGTGAATGACAGCCAGTGAGATAGTGAAATGAACTCACACAAATGGACTCTTCCTCGGGTGCCCAGACGAACGTCTTGCTCTTAGCCGTCATTGTCCGATACCTGAGGACCTCGGTGAGCGTCCTGTAGATTTCGGGAGGAGAGAGACATACCGCTTCCCCTGGCCAAGGGCGAGCCATTCGGAGCTCTGCTGCTTAGATACAGTGCCACGAATCTCGAGAACGGGGTGCATCAACCACTCGATGACGGTCATGGGTTGATTCGCAGCATTGCTGATGATCGTGAACCCAGGGGTCGGGGTGTCGGTTCTCACGCGAAAATAGACTTGCCCTTGGGGACCCGCGACCGTAGAGTTGAGGATAGTGGGATTGAACGAGGTGAATCGGAAAGACATGAAGACTGGAGACGGGCTCTGCGTCGGGTATGGCAGTGCGCCGAACAGCGAAGGCTGCTGCACGGTGCCGCTAGAGCTCGCGTTGGGGTTTCCTGGATTTGCCCATCCGCCCTGTGCATATGGGTTGAACATCCTTAGGGAATTGAGATGGGTCAATTATACAGTGCCGGTTATATACGACCACGTCACGCACCATTAATTTTATTCACCATCTTAAGATATGCAGTAGGTAGAAAGTTTCATAACGCGATTGGGTCTGAATCGCAAGCGCCGGCTTTCAAGGCTTTTCCCCCATGCACCGCGGTAAAGCGGGAGCATCGAAATGGGTCTTCGTGCATGTTAGCTATCTAGAGCAGTGAAAGCAAATACCAGGCGAAGGCACAAGGAGAGAACGATCGCCGGTTCAATTCAATCGAGTTGTAACGAATGTGGTTCGACTTGCTATTTTTATGAGTACTTGGAGGAGCAGTTCATCCCAAGGGGCCACCGTTTGCATCGTGCGTTAAATGAATTCAAGCGGAACAGACGGCTTCGGATTTTAGGCCGGTACCGTGATTCGACTGGAAGAAGAGGAGAAAAATATGACTGGTGTTCTGTCCATATGGAAGTGAGGGGCGACATCAAACATGTAGACCGCATTCAGTGTGGCAGCAGTGTCAGATGTGCTTCCGATACGTACCGATAGAATGTTGCATTCTTTCTTTCAACGTTTTCGAATGGTCATTCCCGGTTTCGTTCTGGAGGTACGTCAATAATCCATTCAAGCGATTTCGGACACGGAGCTCATTGTTTCAGAGGTTACCACGGGCAACCGAGTTTGAATGAATGAGAAATACATACCTTTGGAAGCCATGCAGATGGCTATCTGGTTTCGTTCTGGAGATACGCCAAAATAATTCATTCAGGCGATTTCGGACACGGAGCTCATTGTTTCAGAGGTTATCACGGGCAACCAAGTTTGAATGGATGAGAAATACATACCTTTGGATGCCATGCAGACGGCTATGCATTGTTTCAGGGCTGCAAGGCACCCGAACGACGAATGAGTTGACAGGAGGCAGACCAATGTGGTTTGGCGGGGTGTCTAAACGGTGAGGACAAGTCGGAAGCGCTTTGTATCATGGGGATTTCGGTCTTGGCAATGGTGATAGGCGCCGTGAGCGCTAAGATCTTCGTGGATCTGCGGATGATCTTCACTTTGAGTGATAACCGAGAACCTTGACCTCCCGAATCATGATTTGCTTTTTCAAGAAAAACTTGCTCGGTAGTGACGAGCACGGCGACAGGGAATTGTGCCTTACTGTGTCATTGTCTGCCACTAAACACATTCATAGCTCCCAGACGGCGCATTGCCTCTCACGCATGATGGGCTCTTATTTAAATGGTGGTTCGATAGGACGGTTATAATTATCTCCTTGGGCAAGGACCCGTTCGTCTGATCGGAAAGCGATGTCAATCTTGCTGTGCAACTGTCTACAACTGTGTTGTTTTCTGAGAATGCGGACAGGTCAAAATTTACACCGCGCATACATACCATAACCGAGGATCAATTCCAGCCATATGACAGCTTCTGGAACCAGGACTACTTGTCGGGGTTGAGGCCACGACCATTCGGGGCCACGCGTGGCAGCATTGGCCAAAGCGCCAATGTGGGCGGCGCGTTGAACATGCACTGGCTAGGCAAACCGGTGTAGTCGCCCCACCTCCGTCAGGCACTCCAAAACTCTCCGAGGCGGCTTGCACCGTGGTCCCAACGCTCTTCCCGGATCTTTGCTCAATAAAGGGGACCATAGGCTGCGGTGTGACGTCCCAGCCGACCTATTTGAGGCGCGACGACATCGACCAAAATTGGCGAGCACTGCCTCGGGGGAGAAGCATCCCGGTTTTAAAGTAATCCCAAAGCGCAGTGCGCGGAGAGTAACCTTTTCATCGAATACCGCTAGAAGCTTGCGTTTGAAAGACATCAGCCGGAGTCATTTTTATTTGGTTGGAGACACACCAAATCTTTGGCGGTCCAATTCGGCGGCGGCGGATAATAGGTCGGATAGCCGAGAATACCCAACTCATCGAGAGCAGGTGCAGAGCGCAAGAGGACCAAGATGTCCTCGAGCAGAATGGAGTATGCCTCCTCGTCGAAATTGTCCGATTCAAGCCAGCGGAGCGTCCCCGAGACGGCATGCGCTGCTTCAACAACCATTGCTCCAGAGAGGTGCGGTATGTCGCGCAGCCATAGATGTGTGAGCCGTAGGTGCGAGGATACAGCGGTGGGTGAGACCACAAGTGTGATTTGGCTGATGCTTAGCAGCCGGAGCTGGGTCGAAGGGCTGAACACAAGCGGCTGCTCCGTCCGGAGGTAGAGACACTCGAGAGCCGGATGGAGCGCAAGAAAATCGACCTCTGGGAGGAGAAATGAATTCGCGAGTAAAAGATACTTGAGGCGTGGGTGGGCTGAGCGGAAAGTGAATCCGCAGGGCTCGCAGCACATAGGGAGATATGGGACAATTCTTCCAGACGGTAGAGTCAATCGGGGACTTTTTGCAAGTGCTCTCACTGCGCACGGGTGGGACTGGCAGTCCCACCCGTGCGCATCGCTCATACGGATCCACGTGCAGATCGGGGAAGCCGGTCTCCGTAATGAATGCTAGTTGGGCTGTGAATTAATGACGATCAAAAGAAAGCAGAAAATAGCTTACCCAGGCGTCCTCTTCCGCAGAGCCAATACAGACATCGAGCTCTTTCAATTTGACCGCAGCCTCGGAGATCGCTTTCCAAACGCCTCTCGAAAACTGCACGGAACTGCCACAGTATGTCACTCCCATCGCAGAAATTCCAACTTTCCATTTTGCGCAATTGCATTGAGTACGGTTGCGAGGGACTCCTGCACATGCCGAGTCCGTAGAGAATCTGCTGACTCTTTCTTGCTCTCGTCTGAGATGATCTACGCTTTACAGGACGGCCTGCAGAAAGAGATAGATCGGCATGCAGCAGCGAGCTCCGGTCGGTTTTTGAACGCCCAGGCTGGTGAGGAGTATGTAGAGGTGTGCGGTCACTGCGGCGTCGGTAAATCCATCTTTCCGCGCGCGCAAACCGAGAAAGGTCTCTCGGATCATGCACAAGGCCAGCAATCTATTGAACACACTCGGTAGCTTTCATCAGGTCTCAGAACTGTGGTTCGGATCTGATGGGCGACGTCACTGACGTGTTGAGACTGAAGTGGTTGCCGCCGTTGTGGTTTAAACAGTTCGAGAGATATTTCTGCACTCCGGTCCGGATGTACAGAACGTCCTGAGAATGAACACGGGATTTTGTGATGGTTTAGGTTAAACCTCTGGCGCCGATGGTTGCGATAGTTACGACACAGCTGCCATGATCAACCTGTGAGAGGACCACAATTTATCCCTAGCCCCCAGGCCAAATGCGCCAATTTTTGTCCGGACGACAGATTCTGCAGAATGTTGCGGTCTTTATCTAAACAGCACCTGGCCGAGCGTGCTGAAAAGGGTAGTTTGCGTTCCCACGACCCCAAATCCCCAAATTTCTCCAGTGTTAATTTAACCACGATTTGCTGAAATCAGCCTCCGGCCCCAGAACCTAATCCAGACCTCGACCAAAATGACGGTTCAGTTCGACTTTTGTCTGGCCAGAACCTAGGCTTCGAGGCTAAAAACCCAAAACTTGTCTGGCAAGGTGCCAAGGGATAAATCGGGGTCCTCCTGTGAGCTGAATCGTGGATGGGTGATGGAGAGCTAATTCAAGCTATCTCGATCAGTGTTACAATGGTTCGGATTTGTTACGATCATGTAGCAAGGGGAACTGGATGACCCAATACTCACGAAGTTCAAGTTCATCGCACCTAAATGAGGCTAATCTCTTACAGGCGAAGACACGATCCGAACCCGAGCTCTCGTTAAAAGCGAGTCTCATTTCCTATCAAGTTGATGTGAATTCGGTATCGATGACAGACTAAAACCTGGTTTTTTTAAAAGTGATACAGAATGATATACAGTAAACTGTTGACTGCGCTTGAGCGCTGTGAATCAGAGGTTATAACAATAGATCGCAGACAGTACGATATAGTCTAGACTTGTTCTCGTGTTGATGTATTGCAACTGTGAGCTGCGTCCAACTTACGGTATCTAAATTGGCTCGACAAGTCGGATAGATGCCAAGGATTGTATAACAGTCCGAACGAACGGATAAGACAGGTTAGTCCTGCCCCTAGCGGGCCCAGCCCGATCGATTTTTTGCTCGGCCGTCGGTATTTAATGGGCCCTCCCTCTCTTGACTTCATATTCCTTGCTCAGCGTCGGAGACTCTTGTTCCACCATATTGAGGGTCATTGCTTGTGGCTGGTTACGCTCAGTGGTCAGAATTGTCATCAACACTCTTCCCATATAACTTGTGGTAGCGCGCTTCGCGGCAAAGCCCACTATCTAGGTACCACAAATAAAAGGAATTGATGGAGCCTTCACAGCCTCAAAAATCCGACCAATCTGGATTTTTAAGAGGCGTGCTTATCACCCTTGGGTTTAAGCCGACTGACTTGCTTTCTGGCTAATAAACTTGCGAGTTGTGTTGTTGAAACACTGATTGATTTTCGAGTAGTTGAACTACCTCTTTGGTCTGGTGATGACAGCCTGGCTGAATTGTTGAATTTATAGTTGAAGTTCAAATGTGTGCTTCTTTGGCCATTAGCTTAAACTGACTGACTTTTTTGGTGTATGTATTTCACCGGTCTTTGGTCTTCAACTCAAATTAATTGAGCTATTTTCTAATTCATAGAGTCCTTAGCCCCAATGGGAACTGGCTGGCTAAATCTTTGGTTCTGATTCAAGCTCATTAGGTTGGTCTTTGCAGCCACGGGTTGCAAATACTTGTTGTGGTGCTTACAGAGAGAAAAAATCCTGAGCCTGGTATATTTCAGCACAGTGGAGAGAAAATCACAGTGATATCATAGGCAGAAGATATATGATCATGTCCTTGTGGTTGGAAGTGAATGGAATAGTATGTGGATGGGCTTCAAGTTGAACATGAATGGGATGCAAACCAGGAGGGCAGCTTCACCATTCATTTTTAAATTTGATACAGGCTCAGCACTCCACAGTAAATATTAAACATTACCTTACAACCATCAAAATAAGCTGAGAACCAACCAGAATGAATTTTTACAGGTATAGTAAAAAAGAGGAAGTGCATGCCGGGATTCGAACGTCCGACATTTCGGATTACCACATTCATCGGTTCACGTGACTTCACAGAATTTGGCAGAGGAGCTGAAAATAGGGCGCCTACAGGACACTACTAAAGATAGTGGGCATTGGATCGCACCTATTTGACATCCCAGGAAAATAACTGGTAATATTATTACGATGCGGGGGTTGCAAGACCAGACAACATAGAGCCGATGAATCTTTTGGGAAACTTGTCAGTCCAGAATTGAACACGATATTCAAGGACGGGCATTACCACGAGACCGTCAGTGATGATGTTGGCGATTATCGTCAAAGTGATACAGTAGCGGACAACCAAATCCCGCTTATTGTGTAGCGTGTGAACGACTCTTTTTTCAGCAAATCTGAGTTCAGATTCAGATTCGGCCCGACGAAAGGAGCCTAAAAACATACCTCCGAAGTTTTTCCCACGAGCCAGTGGTTTTTCTCAATATTTTGGGCCCATTGAACGAAATTGTGTGTACCCTTTTGGGCCTCCGGAGGTACACTCATGTCCAAAATGTTACTGAAATTCTAAGCGTAGCCTTCGGAGCCATCCAGGATAAGAATTCTGATGAATTTCCGATTTTCCCCTGCTGTTTTAGCCGAAATCAGTGCCGTCACTCCCGGATCAAATCATTTTTTCCACCCGAACAGCTCGATAAAAATCTTCGATTTTGTCGGAATCATAACCGGCTCATCAAAAGGAGTCGATTGGTGATTTTTTCATATTTTTAGAGATTTTTTTCGAGAATTCTCAATATTTTGGGGTCAGTTCTGGGAAAATGTCGAATTTCGGGAATTTTGCTCGTGTCAATCTCTCCATTTGCATCCTACTTCACATAGAAACTGATTCCCAAGCTCTTAGGCAGTATGTCCCGAGCGGCACAAACCAATTTCCCACGCTTTCCAAAAAGGCGGACTTTGGCTGTCCGCTACTGTATGCGCCAGTCACTGCATTCCGAGCCTACGTCGGCAAGGCCTGTTGACGTGGGTTGACGTCGGTCGACCTCGGCCGATCCCAGTCGGCAGGGTCTGCCGAGCCACTTCGGCACATGTCGGCAGAGGTCGACCTACGTCAAACCTACGTCACAGGCTCTGCCGACGTAGGCTCGGAATGCAGTGAGTGCTGCGGGTGTCGACAGGCTGATAAAAAATAGTACGGCAAGGAAGCCTCCGCCCAGCTCAATAAAGGCGTGATAGAGGATATAGATACCATTTATCCAGTGCTGCAAAGATGTTTCAGACGGGAAGTATGTTGGCACACAATTCACCTACTGCAGTAAGCGATAAAAAGAGAACCACCAGAGCCAGAAAAACGAAGAAAGTTGGACGTTTTCTCGAGATGAGCCCACGCATCCAGAATAGATAGACAACGGCGGAAAAGAGCATGGCAAACGGCCCATAAAGTGAGAGCTCCAGAACTCCTTCAGCGAAAGAGTATTCGAGCCCAGAGGTTATCGAG
This sequence comes from Mycena capillaripes, assembly GCA_029204075.1. Taxonomy (NCBI): domain Eukaryota; kingdom Fungi; phylum Basidiomycota; class Agaricomycetes; order Agaricales; family Mycenaceae; genus Mycena; species Mycena capillaripes. Next base: position 1,839,124 of record JARHKZ010000011.1, on the reverse strand, counting down.
GACATTGGATAAAAGACGCGGAGAAAGAAATTGGACTCAGAGCAAGCTCGCCACGCGTCCAGATGCGTATGAACAGAGTGCATGGGAACTCTGTTTGAATTGTTCTTTATATCCCAGAACTCACTCCGTCACCGCATTGACCTACAAGAGGTTAAGGCCGAGGAGGTGAAACACGCTCGTGGAAAATGATGAAAGAAGATGATGAACTCTCCCCAGAAAATGATGCAGGACTGAAAGAACGGTAACTTACCACGGAGAAGCCGTCAGGACCCGTTATCGACTGACAATCGAGGGTGTTCTGCAAACCAGTCAGGATGGCGGATGTGAGGTGCAAGAACCCGGAGTACAAGAACTCGGATGAGGTCGCAGGGCTCTGTTTTGTATTCTCTGAAGGACGCCCTTGGTGGTGGGAATTTGTTGACGTGGAGCTCCACATATCCCTCCACCATCTCTCGATCACAAATCATCATGGATATGCCCGAATATGCCGAGAGACGACGAGGCACAGTTTCCCTGGCTTCGTGGGCTGGCCAACGATTAAGTGCCAACGGTCAACTTCCATTGCTTTCGGCAACCTCGTCGACTTCATTGTGGCTTATTTCCTTGTATCTGTGGAGATGTGAGGGATTATTCCCTCCGTCATATCGATCGCATCTTCTTCGTATACCCTAGTTGCCGACTTACATATATCCAGTTTCAAACACTTCTTTTCAGTCCTCACCCTGCAAACGCGAACGGCGTGCAGCAAGCACACGACGGCCCGCGTACCAAGATACGACCACGACGATGAAGGAACCAACAATCGCCGCGCCGATGTACCCCGAATTGTCGTTTGCCTGAGAGGAAATGACTCTGATTTCAGTGCTTCTGGAACGAGAGTGACGTACATTCGCCCACCCTCTCCACCACTTCCCCGCGAGTCCGCCACCGTCCGGCGCGTCTGCAGCTGCTCGACAGCGAGCGCACTGCTCCCCAATCAGGCCCATGATTGTAATGAGCGATATGCTGCAAATTAATATTTTAGCCTGATCTAGACAGGACAGGGATCTGCACTCACCTGAAGGCAACGACGATGCTCATGAGTGTGAGAATAATGCTCAGCCCGGACATCACATTGGCCTTGACGCGCTGCTCGCGGGTAGCTTGCTCCGGTGCTCTCATCTCTGAATCGGCAGGCGCATCAGTCTTCGCATCCGCGGCGGCATTAACCTGCACCTGCACCGAATCGTCGGGCAGCACAGCTTTCCTATCGAATATCGCCCAAGTGCGCTCTGGAAATCCCGAGTATGAATAGATCATTAGGACAGAGTCAGCTGAATCGAGGATGGACATCCCCGCTGTGAAGAGCAGCTGCAAGGACGTCAATTGTTGGTGAATGGGCCAGAAATTGTGTCAATTACTGGAAGGATCACGATGTATCCTGGAGGGATGGCGGAGCCGTCTGATTTCTTGTGAGCGAGGGCAGATATAGCGAGAAGCGCGATTGAGGATGCCGTATCGAAACCTAAAGTGCAGCGTCAGTGAATCAAAGTCAGATTGCCGAATTATTGAAAGCGGCACCAAATCCAAAAAGAACGCCGACTGGATACATCTGCGACCGCTCAGAAATGTGACAGAAATTTAGAAGTACAATACCTTCCACGGCTTATTCACGAAGGTGATGATAGGACCCAATATTCGCATCATGAGCATATGATTATGTTTTGGATCTTCTCGTTCCTCGACGGGCGGCAAGCCTTGTTGAGCCCTTCGTTTCGCCTGTTGTATCGAGCCGATCAGTATTGAATGCTACAGCGAAATGGATCGATAAAAATCACCCTCTGCCGCTGCCTGATAATCCGCCAGAGGAAGATAAAGTTGGCGAGACCGACAATGAACAGGAAGGAGCCGCTCACGGCGGCACCTACATGGGGTTTAAGCACGGTGGACAAGAAGAGAAGAACGACGTTACCAACTATACCGCCCACGGTACCGACGCCGTCCAATTTCTCATAAATGCTGCTCGATATTGCGATTGCGACGTTCTTCCGAACATCAACTGGGAGAAATCTGAGGGAATAAACTTTCAACGTACCACCGCGATTACGATAGTACTGTGGCCAAGGGAAAAGAAAAGGCCACAAGTGACGGGGAGCTGCCCCATACTGAGCAATCCGCGAGTGGCATTGTCTATCGCGCTGCGTAAAGGGTGAGCAAAACCACAGCCAGACGCTAGAATAAATCCGATGCCGTCAGTTCACCCGTTATTGAAACTATTGGGGACGTACCAGCCGGACTTAGCACCTAATGTGATCAGCATCCAACGCTATGGAATAAATTTAGCTTCAAGTTGATCTCGTCAGATCCAGACCCACTAACCATGCCTCAGACCCAGAGTCTATGCGAATCAGACGGGATTCTGGAGAAGAAGCAGGTGAACTGTAGACGAACCCAGGCTAACAGAGCGAGACTGAGGAGTGGCTGAGTGTCAGGATTACGACCAAACAAAATTCCGGCAACGATCCAGCAGAGAGCGTTTGCGAGTGCTAGAGAGGACATGAGTAACAAGGATCTCCCGAACAAGGTGAGGCGAGGCATGTTCATCGCGGTTTCTTCAAAGAGTCGACGCAGAGGAAGAGCCCAGAAGAGCCTAAGCGATCGCTTATCGATGGTCATCACGGCGAAACAAGACCAAATACCCCTGTCTGCGTAAGTTGAGGTTTGTAAAAGCCGAGGAAAACTACGTACTTTGTCGTGAGCTTCAACAAACCAGGAGAAGAGTATCTGTCTGGAAGCTACGAATGCCTAATTTAACTAGACAGGGTACCGGATGGGAAATTTTTCAATTTCATCCCATTTTTCTCACAGGCTCAGCATGGGATAAATGATTCAGGCCAAATGATTATTAAATTAAGAAAAGTTGACATTAACGAGCAGGTTAATTGAAGCAAGGTTACATAAGCCGGCGCGAATGTACGGGGTAATCTTTGGGACGCTATCGGACTCTTGAGAATCCTCGGTTTCCATCAGCAGATATAGCGCCCCTCGAGGTGGCGCGGGCACGATCCAAAGTCGAGGCTCTCGTCAAGGCACTGCTGGTAGCTTTGCTGCAGCTTCAATTTGATGTGAGGGATCAGTCCAGTGCCTGAACATCAAACAAAATACGAACCTGCTTTGACCTTGCTTCTGGCAACTGTCATACCAGGATCCGCACGCGTCAAAGCAGTCCCGCTTGACCAGCGACGATGCTGACTGAACAAATATTGGGCACGGTTAGGAATCTTGAACCATTCAGTGTTTGTCCCACCTCCTAGTGCAGATTACGTCGTGAATGAGCGACTTGATCTGCCTTTCATCGCGGAATACGATGGCTTTGCCCTTCCAGAGCTCTTGAAGAATAAAGCGGCTAAGAAATAAGGCATGTCGGACATCTGTCGCGCTAGTTTCGTAGGTGAATTGATCGTCTTTCAATAAACCTTTCATTATGACGCATTTGTGGATTTCCTTGACCACAAATGGCGGGGGCCACCGCCAAAATTGCTTGATGTTGCCCGGTATCTGGACATCATCCTCCCACGGCACGCGTACTATTACTCTGTGACTAGCGCCAATTGTTCCTGGTATTCCCGGTTTCTCATGCAAAGTATTGCTCTTCGCCACTACTCCTTTCCCATCATCGACACATCGACGGAGGCGTGGAAGTAAGACATTCCCCGCACGGCAGATAATGCTAAATATCGCACTGAACGCGTCACTGAGACTCGCTGGAGAACCCACGATCTATATTTAATCAGCCTCCTTTTTCGTTATCTTCACTACGAAGAGTGGCGAAACGGTATCCTTATGTATCGGCGAGTTGCCATCATTCAAGCTTCACTTCTATTCTTTGCTGCTACCGCCGCACTCGGATATGGGCTCTACCGTTTTCGCCTCCTTCTCCTCACGGATCCTGAGGCATCGAAAGGGACCTCAATAGGAATCTTGGTTGTTCTCCCTGTCTTAGGTCTCGGCGTAATGGCTCTTATAGGCGTTTTTATTCGATAGCCTATACGCAAAATTATAGCATGGCTCACATTCATAACGATCCGAAAAGGAACGGAAAGGGTAATGAAAGAGCTGGGCAAGAATTCAATTACTCTCCTCTCTTTCTGCTGCCTGATTGATGAATAATTCTCAGACGTAAGGTTTACAGCATCGTGGGCCGCACGTGGGGACTATATTCCCGGCTCAATTCCGCTGGTCCGAGCGCGGGTAGCGGATACAAGCACGGAGGCGGAAGAATCGCCATGATTGTGGCCTATAAACCGCGAGAATTACCACAGTCAGGGGAGAATGTGCGTATTGCATCTGTTCAGTATACGATCTGCCGAAAGTGTATCAGGAAGCTCAAATATTTGCGGAGAAGAGATGAGACAATGAGGCAGCTCTGCAACGCCTTATGTAGATGATCCTTCCTCTGGAATCGGCGGAGTACTTGGGTAATCATTTAGTAACGACGACATAACGAAAGGAAATGGAGATGAGTATACGATAAAAAGACTGTAGGATTGTTGGTGCAGACTGATTGAGGAAGGGGTTTGGATGCGGTGCAACGTGCTACATCAAAACAAGTCAGATTTGAAGTGTGATATAAAAACCACACGGTCTTAGACACTATGGAGGGAATAGTCTGGCGAATCATATTCCGGGTCATATGATTATTCTACAAGGATCTACACTGTTATAACTTAATCTGTGGCACTGGAGGCTTGCCCGAGATGCCCGAAGGCAGGCTCCAACAAGGAAGGGTGAGGGGGAAGGACGGAGATATGTGCATGGGGCGGAGTCATCGCAGGCATATACAGCTCCATTCCTACGCCTGTAATTTCCCATTACCACCCTTTTAACATACGCGTATTCCGGCGGGGCCGTACACGACGAATTAACTGTTGCACCCGTTGGCGGCGAATGCGCGTGCGGGCTGCCGGGACCATACTCCATCCTCGATGAAGCGAGCGGCGTAGAGGTCGACCGCTTCACCGCAGCGCGTCGCGGAAGACCACTACACTGACTGGGATGAATAAGCGAGATTTTTCAAGGCAAAAAAACATCGAGCAATGGACACACCAGTTGCGGCCCTAATAATATCAGATTTATCGACCATGAATGTGGAAGGAGAGAGCTGCGGTCACCGAACAATTGTCTTGACGGCCAGGACCTATCCTGCCTATCACCACTTTTAAAATGCTGCATAAATCAAGCCGCGCCGCGGGGAAAAAGTGGAGGAAAGATAGAAATAGCACCAAAGCAGCAATGTGTGGACTCTTCGCGCTTTTTTACTGTATTTCTTTGTATCCACATACCACCCACTCGGCGCAGCGCTGCCCAGTCCACCGCGAGGCTATCTGCGCTCTGATCAGTCCTCAAATTTCAACTTCAATTTGAACTCCGAGTTAGCTTATTTATGCTCACTCATTTTCAACTCGAGCTTAACCACAGCACATAACGACTCGGGAGCGGACGGTCCGCATCCCCAACAGGTTAATTGTCCTCCTCAAATCTGTAGAATTGTCCTTCTCACTAGTCATCGATGGTTGCATCCTACTTTTCATTTCTTTGTCTTTTCTGTTCCGTTAATTTGCTTCCTTCAACGACTCGCTTCTTCCCGCGAAAGTATCTTGGATTCTCTAGGCGGCTCAGCATTGAAGGCTCCGCATGCTCAGACTGGAGATACATAGTTCATCCAACCCAGGTTCAAGCACAATTATGATGACTCGATGGCGGACGGTCCGCATCCACACGATGTGTTCGGTAGGGAAACCGATTCCGCGGGACATCGCCTATTTGCCTCAGGCCCGGGTCATAAGTGGTACATGTTCAACTTTTTCCCCTCCCACACAGTACTCTGGTTATTTTCCTCGAGGTTCCTGGCATCAAACCTTGCTTTGAACTCCAGTGTACGCTTCACCTGCTATAATAATGAGCACGACTGGAGAAGCCGCAAAATTCATTTGTAGGTATTCAACTTAGTTTAAAGTAGGCTACTGACTCCGTGGCGGACGGATCCGCCTCTCCAACCCATGTGAAACTCATCCTGAATTCTGTGGAAGATTGCTTGTCCAGCTGTCCATCTCTCCTTTTTTGACCTTTACCTTCCGCAGTCGTTGTTTTGGTGGTACACAGCCTCCGCGGTAAGCTCGTCCTTCCCCTTCGCGATATTTCAGATCGCGACCCGGACGGGAAAGTCACAATAAAGGAGAGTGGCCCTGGCAAGCATATGTACAAGCGCGCAAAGAGGGAGCATGACCAGGAGCGAGCTCGAGGAAAATTAAAGCAGAGAGAGAGACCGGCGGTTGGGGTGTTGTTAAACAATGGAGGAGTATTGCGACGTTAAAATTTCGTCCAGGTATCACCAAAATATTCCCTGCTAGCATTCCGTCCGTCCATTCTTTCATCCCCCTCCCTTTCCCTTCCTTTGTCCATTTAAAGCACCGCCGCCACAACCCCAACCAGCCCTAATCCCAGCACAACCAACCATCCTTTCACTCCTTGCTTCACCGCGGCATTCGGCGACGTACCAGTCGAGCTCCCACCCGGCGCCGTAGCAGACGGTGAGCCAGATGATGAGGAATCGCCATCATCGTCGTCGTCGCCGTCGTCGTCGCCATCGTCGCCACCGGAGGAGGAGACGTTCTTGCAGAGGTTGGACTTGTCGAGTTTGGTGGTGGAGGAGAGGGTCAAGTCTGCGCACTGTGTGTGGCGTTAGTTAATGGAATGAATGGGAGGTAAGGAGGTAAATAAGGAGGAGTATTGTGTAGCAAAAGAAGAGAGACGCAAGCACAAAGACGAATATGATATACGAAAACACAGACACACCTGGAACAGCTTTCCATCCCCCCCATCAAAGACGATCTCGAGCGTAACGTTCTGACCGTCCTTCAAGCCCGTGGAATTGATCTTGATGAAGTCTAGATCGAAGCAGAAGGCACCCTCGCCCGAGTCTTTGAAGAAAGGGACGATGGACAGGAAGTCGGAGAATTGGGTAGGGTTGCCTTGGTTAGCGAGGGAGACGCCGGCTGTGGGGGAGTGAGTTTTGGCATTTAGAAGGGAGAGAGAAAGGAAAAGAACGAGACACACCGGTCCAGGAGGTATGCTCCGAGTTGAGAGAGTAAAACCCGCCGGTGAGGGGGAAGAGCGTGCGGTTTGCGGCGGGGTTGTCGTATCCGTCTAAGAAAAAGAGTCAAGCAAACACACCCACAAAGAAAGAGAGAATGGAGGCAGACGTACCACAGAAATTGGGCTCGTCCTCCTCCTCGAACACACCACGCGGCGCAGGGAACTTCAGCTGGAAATGCGCGTTGGCGAGGGCGGCGAGGCTCGCGAGGAGGAAGGCCGTGGACGTGGGGCGCATTTTCCTTTTCCTTTTCTTGTCTTGTCTTCTGTGGTGGACGATAAAGAGGCTTTCTCAGCGAGAGAAACCGGAGAAGATGAAACGAGGAAACCAGGGCAGTATTAATATTTGCTCAGAGCTTCTGATGGGCCGATCATGTTTGGTGCGCTTTGGAGCTGCAACATATATGCGCTGCCATGTTCGCTCCCGTGTTCCGGAGGGAGTGCAAGTATGATGCAACATACCGCGAATCGCTGGAGGTTGGGGAAGTGCAATACAACACATCGCGTTATTGAATTGTTCTGGCACTTCAACTTTCGCACCAATTTCTCACCTCAAAAAACTTTGGAGGAGTGAACCGCTCTACCTTGCGGAGAGTGAATAAACGTCAGCGACTGAGTGAATGTAGGCTGTCCGGCGGCAAGTGATTCGGAGATTAAAATAACTTGTACGCCAATTGTGGGTTTGATTACTCCGACTCGGTTACTCGGACATCCGTATCTGGTGTGCTGGTTGACTTGTCCTACTTGTTTCATGACTAACCGTCCCGACGATATTACCCGGCAGGTAGATGGCATTCACGCCTCCTATTCCTACTCATGAGCGATATTTATTCATGTCAACGTTTTAGGGCTTGAGTGCACTAATCGCGTCATAACATCATTGCTTGGTGCTTGGATACGAATACAGTAAGTAACGGTATCAAAATGTACAGGCCCGGAATAATTCGGCGCAGGCGCAAGCCAAGGCTAGGACAGTATTCATTTCATTTCGACCCAAGTACTCCTAAGTACCGGCCGGAACGTAAATAAATACCTTCCGACAAACCGATCCTGCCATGAACTTGATCAGGAAGTCGAATTCTGCAGCTCACTTCACTCCGAAGTGGTGGCGGACGGTGCTTTGGTAATCGCCACTGTCTGCTGTGTAAAGTGCCTGTTCGACTCAGGTCCCGGTCATAACAGCTTTGTTCCCACTTCGGTTCGCCCGAGGGAAGCTACCTACCTTACAAAGAAACTCGGTCGCGGACGGTCCTACATCAAGTCCTGAGTGCAAACACCTCCATTGGGGTACATATTAATCTACGCATTATTCCCCAACGCCCAAGTCGCCACCATCTCTCACTGCTAGTATGGCCCAACCTTGAATCACACTGTCGAGCCGTATGATCTCTAAGGTACGGTGATCAATCGAGACGGCGCTTTGTGAGTTGTACTTTATCAAAGCGAGCGCCTGCTTGAATGCCAGGTCAGCCTGATATAAACTCGCAGCCCGCATTATTTCTCCCGTACATTCCTAATTACGAGGCTCAGTTGCAGGCGTTCAACCTTCCGAGTTGACGGGTGTTCATACAACATCAAAGTCTCCACTGATTGACTTGATTCCTCAATTTCCTCAGTCTCAGACACTAGAATCGATTAGTCGCACTGACCGGTGGAACCATCTTTCTGGAATCTTTGTTATTGAAAAACGGTCCAAGCCGCCGCGGCGCGAGCGAAGCAAGGGTTTTAGTTTTCGACAATCGACGTGCATGGAAGTGATCATGGTCATAATTTAATGGATGAAAGGAGTGTAGCTTTTGCGCTTGCTTGCATTGCGGAAGTGAGAGATGACTGGATGTGTTTTATAGCTCACCGTCGGCGAAGAGGATGTTCAAGTTTCGGCAGTGAAAAAGTTTTTCTGATGGGCATGTTCTGCGTGTATATGTTTGGCAGATCTGCGACGTGGGTTCAACCCCATTCATTCGAGCTTAGATCACTGAGGAAGTGACACTTGCATTCCTTCGCACCAGAAGAGCAAGAACTCGCTTAAGCTCCCATAAACTTGTCGTATGTCACGTATATCAGCAGAAATATAACTGGGCCACATTTCTTAAAGACGCCTACACCATGTGGTGCTTTCAGGTTTGTTTTTCGGCGGTCACAATCTTATTTAATTTCTGGTTTTAATCCAGTCCTTTTATACGTTCACTTTAACAGTTCCAGTTCACCTCTCCCGGAGACGCAAATCAAGTCTGAGATTCACCTTAGTTGGCCTCGGTTAAGTTCGGAAAATCGACGCCACGCTGCCAAAGACAATGCCGCTATTCCGGTCAAACTGAAGTTTATCGCGGATCTGCGATCACGGTCCCAAATGCTCTGGGCCCCAATTAGAAAAAACGGCCCTCACTTTTGTCCACCAGCGGGGCATTCATAGTGTAGCCCGAACCTCCGGACATTTTCCCCTTCAAGTTCTGGAAATCAGGTTTACTGTACCATTTCGACCGAAGGTTCAGGTGACGGGTGACAGAGGGCTCTGAACTGAACAATTTTGGCCTAGGTGACGGTGACGGAACACTTTTCCGTCCTGAAAAGGTTAAAAAACAGCCAAATTGTCCTGTCCAGCATCGGCCGGACGTCCATATATGGGAATTCTGCGTGATTGCCGAGAAATGAACATCAACTTCAGTGAACAATTGAGGTGACAGTGACATGGCGTGAACCTTCGGTCGAAATGGTACAGTAAGCTTATTATCATACTAGCACATGACAACAAATTGCCGTAAGTCTCTTCTCTCCTCTGTTCCACGTAGTCGTTGGTACTCTGGAGTACGGCGATCTCAACAGGTTTGCTGATACCTGCAGCCATGGTCTTCGTAAATGACAAGAAATTTTCGTGGCAAGTCCTATTCCTTCCCGGAAAATGAATTCCTATTCACAGACCTTCGTCGTTGCAGTGAGAGCTGCATCAAAGGACACCGTTCCTCAACGTGCAGCCATTCCGAGCGGCCATTGTTCGAAGTCCCAAAGAGAGGCCGGCCCGTTTCACAGTGCCCGAATTGTCGCGAGCAGCGAAAGCTTAAACGCTATCACTCGAAATGCCTATGTCCACAGGAAATCCCGTCGCGCGGGACCCTCCTGCCGTCTGTATGCCCGAAAAGTACGCCGTGTCTTTTTCTCTCCCTCACACACCTCTCATTGTTCCCGCCAAGCTCGAAGGTACATTCCGATCCAGCCTGCATTACCGAATGGTTTGCGAGACATCGTCCGCCCATCATACTCGGATAGCGCTCCTGATTCACGTCAGCAAGGTATCTATCTCGTTCGACCAATTCCCCCTTCAAAAGCTTATCCTACTCTAGTTGAATCTCTTCTGAATCCGTGCAATTGCGCATTCGGCCGCATGTGTAAACCCCATGCTCTCACCTCAGCCACAGATACCCCTCCCCCCTTGGTCCCACCCTGGCGCCAATCCGCGAATATTCCGCCCCCACCCATCCTCCTTCCTCACCTCCCTCCATCCCCGCATTTCACATCGACATCCTGCTCCCCTCAATGCGCGTTCTGGCGTCCCTCGCGGGCTCCGGCTGCACCTGCGGCGTTGAGTGCATCTGCCCCGGCTGCATCGAGCACCGCGGGCCCGCGCAGGCCGCCGCTTCTGGCCGTCACAGTTGCGCCGATGGATGCGGGATGTGCATCGACGTGCGAAGTGACATCGCGCTCACGCACCCGCCCGACACGCCCGCCACCAGTATCGAGCGCTTCCTCGCGCGCGCGGCGGCGCTCCCCGCGCCGCCCTCGAATCCACGCCAGGTGGTGAATCTCCCGAAGCTGTGTTGTGGTGGGCGGTGCGGGTGTCCCGAAGGCACATGCGCCTGCGGAAAGTCTTGCGACGGCTGTGGGCTGGACCATGGCACACGGAACGGGGTTAACATAGAAGGGGAGGGTGGCGTCGAGGAGAGCCAGAGCGTGTCAACGGCCACACCGCAGAAGAGGGCTTGCTGTGGAGGGTGACTGTATGTACGGCGTAGTCATGTACTTTTATTTCTGGTAGTTTTCGCGGAGCATTTTATTCACTTTGGGGTGTTTTTATGGTCACTGCCAATTCGGAGCTTGGAGCTGCTTGAATGCGCAGAGAATTTTTTCCCCCCCTGCCGTCCTTGCTGTGTGTTCGTAGCCTCTACATGGCTATTTTCCTTATTCCATTTTGGGGGATTTCGCCCTTTACAAGTGGTCAGTTCCTAGATCATGAACGGCACTGGGTACCATTATCTTCGTCCCCTTGGCTTATAAACTAGCGACTGGTCCCCGGAGAGAACACTCGAACAAAATAAAATTTCACCAGATATAACGACGTCCTAGTTACTACGCATTCCGCACGCGCATCATTTCACCCCTCGCGCGTCTACAAAACTGCCGCAACGACGCCGAGTAAACCCAAACCGAAGGCCACCAACCCGTTGGCCTTGACGTTCGTCGCGCCGCTCGGAGGTGTGCCCGTGGAGCTGCCCGAGGGGGCGGGTGCAGTCGAGGACGGGGAGGAGCCAGAGCCGGTGCTAGAGCCAGAAGCGGAGGACGAGTCGTCGTCGTCGTCACCGCCGGAGGAGGAGACGTTCTTGCAGAGGCTGGACTTGTCGAGTGTGACGGTGGAGGAAAGGGTGAGGTCCGCACACTGGTATGTATTTTGATTAGCGCGCGTGCGGAAATAACAAGGATGGGAAAAGAGAACACGGACCTGGAAGAGCTGCCCATCGCCGCCGTCGAAGATGATTTCGAGCGTAACGTTCTGCCCGTCCTTCAGGCCCGTTGCGTTGGTCTTGCTGAAGTCGAGATTGAAGCAGAAGATGCCCTCGCCCGAGTCTGTGAAGAAGGGGACGACGGAGAGGAAGTCGGAGAATTTGGTAGGGTTGGCTAGGGTGGAGAGGGCGACGCCGGCTGTGGGGTGTATGAGTTTTGGCATCTAGGGAGAGGCATAGAGAACGAGACGCACCGGTCCAGGCGGTGTGCTCCGAGTTGAGAGAGTAGAACCCGCCGGTGAGGGGGAAGGCCGTGCGGTTTGCGGCGGGGTTGTCGTATCCGTCTAAGAAAAAGTGTCAAACACACCCACAAAAAAAAAAAGAATGGAGACAGACTGACCACAGAAATTTGGCTCGTCATCCTCCACGAATACACCGCGCGGCGCAGGAAACTGGAGCTGGAAGTGCGCGTTGGCGAGGACGGTGAGGCTCGCGAGGAGGAAGGCCGTGGACGTGGGGCGCATTTTTTTCCTTTTTCTGTATTTTGGGGAGAAGAGGATGAGGGCTTGAAGAACCCGCAGGAGGATGAGAGCGGTTGCAGTATTTGACGTTCGGCTTTCGGCACTCGATGTGATCCAATGGTAGACCAGAGCAAAAACTTTTTCTGATGGGCTGATTCTGTTTGGTGCGATTTTGGCGCCGCAACACAGTTCGCCGCCGTGCGGGCGCCGTGATGCAACTACCGCGAACCGCGTGGTCAGGAAGTCCAAGACAAGCCCGAACAGTGCCTGGTTGAATTGTTCTGGCACTTTCGCATCAACTCACCCCAGAGTAGGTCTAAACCGTTATAGCGGAGAGTGAATAGGCTTCATGTCTAGCGATAACCATCGAAACATCCCTGAGGTTAATTGCGGGTTTGATATAGTTGTAGCAGGTTACTTGATTATACGTCTCTGTACTGATCGAATTCTCCTATTCATGAATAACTCCCGCGACAGCATGTATTCTTATTCGTTCCTATTCCTGTTCATGACAATCTTTTTTGGGAAGACCGACCGACCAATCCGCCCTGCTATGAACTTGATCCTCACGTCACCTGCCATTTCGCATACCGATCTTAAGTGAGCACGAAATATATCCTGTGGAAAATGCTTGTTCGACTCTGGCCCAGGTCATAATCCTTTTTTTTTTGTTTTCCTTTTTCTTTTCACCTCCCAAAGTGCTCCCCTTATTGTGTCAAACTTTCCTAGTCCTTTCGCTCCTTCAACTCTGCGTTTTCGCTCATTCTAAATTTCCCGTCCTTGCTGAACACAAACATAACCAGAATGAGAGCATGCGCAATTCAACGCCAGGTAGGTACTCTACTCGCCGCCATATAAGTATGTAACGACCCGGTGGCGGACGGTCCGCATCCACAATATTTGTAGTGTCAATCTAGCAAATATTCTGTGGAAGACCGCCTGTTCGATTCAGGCCCTGGTTATTAGATCGTAGTGGCTCGAGTTTTCCGTTTTTTCCCTTTCACCTTCCACAGTGCTTTCTTTATTTTGATAGGATTTCGAAAATTGACCGTCCATGACCACAGAATTTTCATGCCTGCGGAATTCCATCGCAGGTATTATCCTAGGGGCTGTAGCGAATAACGACTTGGTGGCGGACGGTCCGCATCTGATCCCTAGAAACAGTGTTATATCAGCTCTGTGCACAGGTTTTCGTGGGCTCCTTGCAGTTTTTTAAAACTTCGAGCTCAGAACGCACCAGAATATGTTCAATATTGAACGGTAGGTACTCCGCTGAGAGCTATGGTGGATACCGACCTGGTGGCGGACGGTCCGCATCCACAGCCAATGTCCATGTCGATTCGGTATCTATTCAGTGGAAGACTCCTGTTCGACTCAGGCCAGGGTCATCTTCTGCCAGAGAACCTGTTTTTTTTCGTGTATTTCCTGTGTTTTAAAGGGAAATCTGCTCCGGAGTCCCGGCGTGAATGGCTGTGGTTGTGAGCCGAACACCAAAGGGGCATTCAGATTTGATCGGAGTTCTCTTCAACACTGCTGGAAAACGAACAGGTTGTTGAAGGTTCACAATGCGCATCGTGTGACGCTTGTAGACCCGATTTCTACGACGCACGATCTTAATCCCAAGCTCAAAGAGCTGATGCCTGCAGAAGAATGGCTTGAATGCGAAATCCGCTAGTTCCGTCAATCTAGCTCCGAAAGGAAAGGAGAGCCGTCAGCTGTTGCCATCTCGATCATCAGACATTACGCGACGCCCAATTTGGACACCTCGTTCCTCTTCCTCCCACCACCACTCGCACTCCCAACGCCGTCCACGCATCCCGCTACTCAAAGACGAATCGCAATGAGCCACCACATGCCTATGCCACGATGCTCCATGAACATGCTCTGGTGATTTCCATTCCCTTCATTGCTCCCACCGCCAGCCAGCAGTCCTAATCCGGAGCTCGAAGGAACACCCAGGTCGTCGACACTTGCATCGTTTTCCGCTCGTGGCACGTCTCTTCCACCTTCACATTCATCGTCTCCTGCGCCGCGATCATGGGCCTCGGTGTCCTCTACGAAGCGCTCCGCACCTTCCAGAGGACCGTCGACGCCCGCATCGCCCGTGACCTCGCCCCAAGTGCCATCAGCTTGAGCGATACAACAGACGCCGACGATAACGCATCCAAGAGGTGAGTATCTATTTTCGCAACTATTTTCCCTGACTGCATCTCCCAGGACCCCGATCCCGCTCGCCCCCCGCACGCTCCGCGCGCTACTGTACGGCGCTTCCGTGTTCCTCTCCTTCTTCCTCATGCTCGTCTTCATGACCTACAATGTAGGTCCCTGTTCCATACCCGTCTACGAAACGTCCTTTGTACAACGCTGATAAATCCCTCTCTGCAGGCATACCTCATCCTCGCCACAGTCCTCGGTGCGGCTCTCGGACATTTCATTTTCAACGGGACGGCAGACGTGCTGGGAAAAGACGGCGCCAGGGGAATGGCATGCCACTGATGATGCTATTCAATTCACTTGTCCTTCCGAAATGCCAATACGACTCCTTACTCCCGGAATTCCCTCTGCATGAATATATATCACTTGTTCTCCCATCCTCTTTGTAAAATCTACCGAATTAAGATTTCCCAAGTCAACGAACATACTACCAGGGTACACACACTAAATCACAAACGCCTCCGCACAAAAATCCACCCCGGCGCGTTTGAGTAGATTCGCGCGCGCAACAGCATTACCCGCCTCGCGCACCAGTCCCCTCGGCCCGGCTGCAAAAACAGCGACCCCACCGGCAGCGGGAACGTGTGCTGCGCCGTGCTCCGCGTCCTTGGTGCCGAGGAGATAGCCGTCGGTGTCTACCAGCTTGTCAAGCAGCGCGGCGACCGTCGGCCGTCCTATACACACTTCGCACCCCGCTAGCGGCGCGGGGTCGACACCGCCCGCCGCCCTGGTGATGAACACACGGATACGCAGCACGAGCCCGCCCCCCGCGCGCGCCGCCACAGCCGCAATCTGCGCCAGCTGCGGTGCGAACCAGCTTAGCGCATCTACACACCAACCAAATATCATCAACTTAACTTATGTAGAGATAAAGGGGAATAGTTCACACACCCGCGTCCCGCACGCACCACACCCACTCCACCCGCGTCGTGCGCTCCCCCTTCGCGCGCCCGCGGCGCACGCACCGCCCCACCAGCTCGTCCAGCTGGCCCAGCGTGGCGGTCACGCCGCTCCCGCCCGCGAGGAACAGCACCGCGCCATACGCGCCCGCGTCGCGCGTCGGCCCGCCATACTGCCCGTCCAGCACCGCGTGCATCGGGCGTCCGGTCCCGTCGTGTCCCTCCCCCAACTCCAAGTCGAGCGTAAAGTCCGAGTCTGCATCGTCGTCGTCGCCGTCGTCCCCCTCCCCCTCCTCGGCGCCGCTCCCAAACGCCCACAGCGCGCGGCTCCACGGGCCGCGCGCGCGCGCCGCCAGGAGGAGCCCCGGCGGCGGCGAGAGGCACGTCGTGTCCGGCGGCGCGCACGCGATCGAGAGCGGGTGCGCGAACGCCGCATGCGCCGTGAGGCGCACTTGCACGTGCTGCCCGCCGACCCAGCCGGTCGCTGCTGCGGGGATCGTAATCTACGGTCCAGGGACGCGTGAGTGGGATGCGCGGCGGGAGCGAGGAGGAGGAAAGGGAGGAAGGGAGGGAGACTCACCAGGGACATCCCGCCGGGACGGGCACGCACGCGCGCGACGACGACGCGGAGCTTGCACAGGCGCAGGAGGACGTCGAACGCGTAGAACGCGAGGGGGGGATGATCCACGGGGACGCAAAGGGCGTGTGGTAGCAGAGAGTGATGAAGAATGCGGGGAAGGTGAGGAAGCTGGGATCGATAGTTAGCGTAGTATAGCTTTGAGAGAGGGCGAGAGAAGGAGTGGACGGACGTACTGCATGAGGAGAAACAGGCTGTAGCACCAGCGCCTCAGGGGGCCGATGGAGGCGAGGACGAGGACGCAGAGGCAGGCGAGAGCGGCGACGCCGCTGGTCTCTTTCTGCCGGCCCAGGATGGGGATGCCGTACGTCTGCGCAAATAAGGAGGGTTTAGAATGAATATGGACTGGGACGCGCACGAGATGGTTCTGGATCCAAAGCGCCCCGTGGACGACCGCGCCGAGGAAAAGTCCGCGCCCCGCCCAGCGGTGCACGTAGTTCAGCCGCGTGTAGTCGGCGCCCGGGCCGAGGAGGAGGAGCGCGGCGGGGGAGTTCTTCATGGCGGCGAGGAAGACCGGCGGCAGTTGGGCGAGGGCGAGGAATCCTGGTAATCATGTTTAAAATTAGCGATATGAGGGATTAAAGAATAGAAACCCCACCTGGGCGATTCGGATTCGAATTCAACGGCGCCTTGAAGATAATCGAGAAGATGGTTAGGGCAAGGTAGATCGCCACCACCGACACTACCACACAGGAGAGAAAAAAAAATCATCAGCGTAAGTTCAAGAACACGGCCATGTACATACTTTGTCCGATATTGAGGTCGATGCCAGGGATGTGCCAGAGCGCGAAGCTACTCAGCAGGCGCACGGCGGTGTAAATCCAGTGCTTGCGTCCTCCAAGTCTTCGTTCGGTGCCAATTTCTGCGGCGTCGGCCACCACCAGGGTGCTTCGTGTACTGCTATCGTCGAATTCCTCCTTCTCCGACACCTCGGACGGGAGAGGCGCGTACAACCCCGCCACGCGCACTCCCATGAACCCTGCAAAGACAGCACCCGTGCGCAGCCCCCGCACGACTCGCGGCGCCGCGAGGAGGACGCAGACACCGAGCAGAGCGCCCCACATCAGTGTAAAACGCCGCTGCCATTTCGGGTCCTCGACGTATGAGCTGCAGACTCGTCTGAGCGAGTAAAAGAGACTGTGGGCATCTGCAGGCTTACTTGTATGGTTGAAGCTCCTGTGGGATTTCTGGCGGCGCTCCGTGGTCCACCATCGTCAACGATGAGGAGGATGTTCAACCTTGGTGAAAAAAAGTTTTTTTGATGGGCATGGTCTGCGTGTCCATGTTTGGCTAGGCGTGAACTACCGCCGGATCAGGCGGCT
Source organism: Mycena capillaripes (assembly GCA_029204075.1). Lineage (NCBI taxonomy): Eukaryota > Fungi > Basidiomycota > Agaricomycetes > Agaricales > Mycenaceae > Mycena > Mycena capillaripes. The sequence continues at coordinate 1,821,688 of JARHKZ010000011.1, read as the reverse complement.
ATGGCGTCTAGAGACTCGTTCCATTTATTATACTCATATGTATTCACTCTTATTCATGCTATTATTCCTTTGGGCAGTAATCATATATTAGTAAACCGTAGTCCTATACTGAATTAACTCAGTTCTTTTGCGAACTTCCCCTCAGGCAGGAAGTTGTCGGCCGCCCAGTTGACAGGTGGCACCGTACGAGTGGCAGACTTGCTAGAATTATGGGATTAAACGACGCAAGAATTCGAACGCTAAAACACATATACTCGATTGCAGCTGTCCGGGGTTTGCCTTTTGAGACTGCCAAGCAAAAGACATAAGCCGTTTATTCATTTCGAACCGCGACACAATAATACCCAACGTAGCAAATAGTGTGCAGATCGCCGATGTTGGTGATGAATGATCACCGCACGGGGACCGCTGTCCGCGCGGTCCAGGAACCACTGCCAGGGGAGCAATGGAACCAGGGGAAGAATCAACGGGGAAAGATTGAGATCAACCCAGGTGTGCGGAAAGAGCGTTGACTCAGAGAATGACCGGAAACTCATCGCATGGGAGTAGGAAAAGATTGAAGGATGGCGTCAGAATGGTGCGAGAGATGGGGGTGAAGGCGACGAACATGGAACGAGATGAACCACGAAAGATAAGCACAGCCAGCGCAGGAGCCGAACCAGTCCACGGTACCGGTGATCACGAGCCACGTTTCAATATGAAGTGGGGGAAAGAAAGGAATGGGTGGGATGAGGATGGGGGGATACAACATCGATGCGATACCTTATTGATAACGGAGCTCAAGACCAGGGATGAGGTCCGAACAAAGCCGATTCAGCTCAAGACCCATAACTAAAGCTGAAGAGATTCACACAGTAGAAGGCCCGAGGTGGGATTGAGAGATGGTGGGGTGATGTGGAGAGGATCCAGATGAGAGACCTCGAGGAAGGAGGAAGGAAAGCGGGTGAGGGAGAAAGTCAGGCGATGAGCCACATTCGCTGCCTTAAATACCTTTTTGATTGTTGATTGATGCCGGTTGCGCTGTTTATGCCAAATCGAACTGGTCACGAGACGATTCAGTTCGAACACGGTCATCGTTGGCTGGTTTCTAGTTTGGGATCTATTCTGTTATTGGGGAATGCACTTAGGGCCTTTCCCACCGACTGAATGTCTCTTGAGCTGCCCAGAGCCAAGCACCTCACCACATACTACCAGGGCCTCGCCAACGCCACCGTTGCCGATATCGGCGCTACACCGATGCCCACCCCGAAAAGGGCGCCACAGCGGAGGTGTCCACCCTCTCGCGGGTAATCTTTTCGCAAGACCTAGCAAGCTTTCAAACCACACTCCATTATTTCCTCATGCCGTTGTCATGTTCCTTTCATCGTATTATCATTATTCCTAGCCGTCAACTGGCTCTTTCACTAGAACGTTCAATCATGATGCAGCGCACATTACCAGCGTCTTCCTCGGTGTTATCGTAGGCGAGAAAGTTTCTGGGCGGCTCAAACCTTGATCCAGAGGGCTCTGGCAGAATTCATAATTCATCAACGACCATGTCTAGTTACCGAAGTGCTGTCATTATCCCCCCACTACCTGTGAGTTCAAACGCAAAGAATATCACTCGAGTCATGCGTGGGATCTGGGTGGTTTATTTTCCCTCTCGAGCATTCTGTACAGGAGTCTCGGTTGAGTTTTCTTCTTTTGCCTCTCAACTGAAGCAGATCAGACTGTTCAACTTCTTTGTACCTGCTTGGTATCTGCGTTCTTCAGTTCACCCGCGGGTGAGGTTACTTTCTTTCAACGCGTAGATAAATACAAATATACAAAGACGGGAGGAAATCTGAGGTCAAGGTAGCAATAATGGACAAGGAAATGCGCAACTCTGTACTTTCAGCCTACGCTTGGAGATTCAAGATGGGTTTCTGTTCGTGGAAGTAAGTGGATGATATGGCGGATACCGGGTTTTTATAACTACCACATCGTCGGTACCAACAGCGCGAAAGAAATCATTCTGACAGGAACACCTTCAGCACAATTCTGAATAGTCGAACTTGACAGACGCACCCTGTACGTGGGGTCGGAACTATCAAGGCTCTTATCGAAGTCGTCACCTGCGGTGATCTTCCGGTCAAACTCTACAGTGCGGGTGATCTCGATCGTCGTGCTAAAATCTTCTGGCACTGATTTAAACACCATGGGGAGTCGCGCAGCGTTGGAAGAATTCAATCCAGCTCTGGGTCTAAAGCCCGCCACAGAACCTTCTTCATTAACTCCTTTGCCGCGATGAGCCTGGCGTGAGTTGAGCCTAATACGCCTCGTTAGTCCAAGGATCACCGGCATATGGTACACTTGCATATACAATAACGCGTTGATTGTGGCTATGGAATAACATATCATTCAAATTGGGAAATAAAGGAAGTTGAACGAACACACTTTTTGTGGCGACGCTGTACACGGGGATCCAATACATCTCATGGGGCAGGGCTACGAACTGTAACGCAAGTCAAACATCGCGGTGCCGGGGTGACTATACGCACTGTTACAAGGCATCCGAGCTGGACGATGACGACAAGCAAGCCGCGCGCAAGCACATACTGTGATATGTTGTCAAACCACTCCAGAGCTCTGGAAATGACGAAATATAAGAGGTGAAACTCTGTAAAAATGAGGGATACGTACGAGCTTGGCCTGGAACTCGAGGGTTTACGCGAGAAGTGGATAAAACCGATGAATATTGAGAGAGACGCAAGGACGACCATTGTGCAAGCGAGAGAAAACACCACCTGGTACAAAATTGTTAGAGGAGACTCGATGTTTATGCAGTACTGACTCTCAGAGACGTAGCTGCTAGGTGAGCGAACACGGGTTGCTTGAAACTAGAGAACAATAAATCATTCCGCGCAGGAGAGAGAGACTGTTGAGCATACGTCATGACGACCATTGCTGTTGAGATTATATCAGTTGTCGTAATACATGATGAGACAGGTTATAACAGCATACCGATACCCAGTGCTCAAGATCACACACGTAAGTTTCGCCCAGCACGTTATGAGACTTGAATGAACATACCGAATCCGGCCACGGCCAAGAAAATCTGTTAAGCGAATGAATGAACACGGCCACCGCGGATGAAACTGAACTGACAGCGATGCCGGCGACCCAAATATTACGGCTCACTGAAGACCATGAACAATCAGTCGTTTGTGAAAAAGAGCCTTACATCCCCAGATTCGGACCAAATAATACCTTGACAATCGGTTAGTAGCCAGAACTGCGCGCTTCTCGACCGCGCATAGTTACATATGTACCCCAAACACGCTGATTGCCTTGGAGAGAGTTGATACGAGTATAGCATTTTGCAATTTTTGAGGTACATACCGAGAGAAGAATGTGGGCCTGAAAATGCTCAATACGGCAAGGTATGCGCACGAGAGCACTCACGTTTAAGCTCCTGCCAAGCATGGAGGGTAAATCTCAAATGAAGATCAAAATTTTGCGCACGGATTTAGATCCAGTTTAGCCAGAGGAACGGGGTAGGGCAAGAAAGCAATCAGGTAGAAATACATGCTACCAGAGACGTATTATTGTCCGTAGGGTCCAATATAGGCATGATACAAACGATTTTGAAACTGGGATTCTCAATCTCAACGTGGTCTGTGGCAGAAAAAGAAGGTGCATACCAAGAGCGGCGGATGCAGTGTCGAGTGAGCTGGTAGAATTTCGTGTGTAAGCGACGAGTAGGCTCTTCAACACGTATCTTACAATAAAATGGCAACCTCCGGGTCCGTTGAGCATCTCGACTTCGTACACAGAACAGGAGGGACGCACAAATGACTTCTGCATCCAATGATCTGACGGGTACTCTCCAAAATACATATAGGTCTCTGTGCGAAATGGTCGATGGAGTATTATCCTAGAATATGGATCTACGAACGGAAGAACGTGAATCCATAACCGATCATAGAGAGGACGAAGCTGGATGGGATATTAGAAAGGGAGGGAACAAACCGGGGCTGCGCACCCATCGAAGAGAACACCAAAGGTCTGCTGAATCTCGCCTAGGGATAGTACACCGTCCATGCGAATAGACAGCAGTGTCCTCTCAGAATAAGAGAGATGTCGGTTCCAAGCACCTGACGCCACAGCGAGTACTTTGTAAATACACCAGGTGCGGACCCAAATCCAGCCAACCTGATTGGAGAGTTATTCTTCCAAGGTCAACAACAAGATTCTGGCGCTCACCTAAATTAGGCTCGAGCATGAGACGTTTGGTGGAGCATTAACTATTCTTCATTAAAGGTCCATGCTTCATCAAACGAGGAGCTGACAGAGTGTCTGTCAAAAGAGACTACATGCTTCATCAAAATCAAATAATCAAGATTCTTCGTAATAATAGGCTGTCTGGGACGTCTGATACCTAAACAGTATGTGATGCCGCTATCGAGCAAGCCTGAGCGTCGACTAACTTCCGAAAGATACCCCGGCTCAGGTAAACCCCAAGCGCAGCGAGGAAAGAGGTATCGAAAAGTCGGTCGTAAGAAGAGACGCAGGCAAGTAATATTTTCCACTCAGATGATGGGTCGACGACCAGGTGACATAGCGCCACCGTCATCCCTATTTTACTGAAAGGTAACCCGTGGTCTGGCGTTGTCCAGATTTTGTCACGCGGTGCTACGTTTAAGTACAGGGATGTCATACGGTTATGGAGGGAACGCCCGCACTCGATCTTCGCCGCTTCTGCAATAGTGCTTCTGTGTATACTGTAAATTTTTCTAAAACCGCCGGTGTGGGTAAAGTCTGGATCATAGACGTTGGTATAGGGGTCTGGCACACTTGCGTGATGGCAACTCAACTTCTAATGCAGTTCTAATGCCAGCACGGGATGGAGATGTCCATTTAAAAGATATAACCTGACTCCATTATGCCCACCTCCGCCCGAAATGACCTCTGTCGACATCTACCCGCCAGGTTATGTCGATTCGGTCGCCGCCCCGGTTGCCATCGGTTAGCCGGCTCCTGTCTTTGTTTTGAATCGACTTTTATAATTCCCTGACAACTTTTTAGCTAATGCAATGTGTCTGCCGTACGAATTTTCTTGCGCAGCTGCCACCCATTCATGTCTAAACCAGTCTCTTCGGAATTGGAATTGCGCAAACTGTATATTATTTCCGTTCTTTTCCAAGCGATTCAACCCATGTCAAAATGCTGGTGCGCACAGTTCTTATTCGTCAGCACATAGTTTTCATAATCAGCCTAGATCGCAATTTTACTGTAAGAAAGCACCACTCTGCTCTTTATTGGTTCCGAGACAAGTATAGTGCTCTTGATACGGCTCATACTGTTTGCCTGGTGAAATCAACTCATGAATTTTTTTTTATTGGGCGACTCGCTCCAGTAATGCCCGTGTAATTATTTTCTGCTCAGCTTCGGCTGGAAGCCCTAATCTGATAGTTGCATTCAGAAAATTTATTGTTCGTGAATCCACTCGTTTCAATTCTGCGCTAAACTCATTCAGGTTGGGATGGTCATAGTCGTCAGTTGGTTTAAACATTGCTCTAGGCTCGACGCTCATAGATATAGTATGCAACCATCTTCATTGTTCAATGGTCTGTACCCCAGTCTCTTCATTCATGTGGTTGACCAATTTTATAGCGCGTATGCGGCGAGATTATGGCTTCGTGAGTTCCGTCATGACGTGATTTGGTCAATGATATGACAAAGATCATTAGTGAGCGGCAAGAACAAGACCCTTGTCTCAATTGTGGTACTTGTTTCCCTCAATATTTATGGCCATTTGATAAGTCGATAGTTGATCCTTGCTTTGGGCCAATTGGGTAAGCCCAGTTCAAGCATTAGTTCCCGGTTTTGACTTCCACCATTTCAGCGGGAGGAATGGGTAACTCGGATTTTCTTTCCACGCTGCTCCACTGATCTCGGACGTCAGGACAGTCAGCCAATATGTTCAATGGGCGGAGCCTCACTGTTTTACATTCTTCCAAGAGTTTCGAGGTAAACATCCATTATCTCTTCTCTTTTCCTCTTCAGGGCATTGTTGAATATAGTCCAGATATCTGGGAAAATCGAACTATCCTGTAGCCTGGCTTGCGACACCATAATTACTGCTGCTATGGTCTATCTGCTAAGAAATACAGGAGGAACTAGTACTATACGCAGGCACGGTCACCCACACATCTTTGGACACACGCTGACTTCCATACAGGACGTCGGAAACCGTAAACAGAATTATCACACAGTCTATCAGCGTCGGATTGCTCACCACGTTCGCCACTCTAATATCACACTAATTCGAATGTGACCTGAGTTTTTAGCGTCGGAACCGCTCTCAATTTTGCGTTGGTGGGGTAGACTCCATCCGGTAACGACTAGCATTGATGGTAACATTCAGTGGCTGGCAATGCCTCAAAATTTTGATTTCGTCATCCCACACGTGGTTCTCGGTAAACGTGAGCGTTGTTTTCCAGCTGACTCTGCGTTTTGCTCATAAGAAATCAGTGTATTTCAATTCACTCCTCGTCCTGTAATGTATATCATTGAATTATGTCCGTGGTGCCTGACGATTTTCTGGTAGGCTGAATGCTCGAGTGAGATTGCGAGAGAGGTTTTATTCAGAAGACCCTAGTATGTTCGTGCTCTCATGTCCCATTTCCCTCTAACGAATTAATCTACAGTCGATCTCTCCAGCGGGAAAAGCGTAAATGTTGGAAGGTCACAGAACAGGTGAACCCTTGGGGCCTGGCCGCCTGGTGGAACTCGTAATATATATACCTTGTGAATCGCGCCTTCGAAAATGAACTATTAACCTGAGGTCAAGGCAGACGAAGTTGGAAGTTGGAATGCTATAAAAATTTCGCCTATCTGATTCAGACTCAGGATCGGCATCTGGACGGCTGGAATCCGATGCAGGCAGGCATCATGGTCGGCATGGTCCGGCATGATGCGCCAACGCAGCGGTTCCAGGTATCTGTTCGCAAGAGAGATTATTTAATCGTCTTTGACAGACAATTCTAAACTGCATTGCCTGAGTCTGATCGTCTCAGGATCAGAAGCTCAGAGCTACAGTCAACAGCCGCTGAGAATTCAGGCTAACCGGTGATACATGGGCAGCTGGCACGACGGACACGGGGCATCGTGCTCTTCTCTGGACTCAGATGCCGTCTGTCAATCCTGCATTAAACACTTCATGTTGGATCTTCCGGAACTCATATAATCAAACATTCTTCATCTGTGGAAACAAAATCTCCGCCGTTCTGACAGGACGCCATCTATGACACTGCTTCCATCTGTCCTTCTCTGCCACCCCCTAAGCACCGATACCGCACTTCCCATGCTTCCTACATAATCCTAGTTTAACGAACCAGGCATTCAAGTATATGCCCCATGCATATAGACACCACGCGTTTTGAACATTCAGGTCACCTCAGTGTATCACCATATACACCGCTCGTATTTACCGATGGTATTCTCATTTTGAAGTCCTGGGTTACATACCTGTTCGAAGCACCCGTTTGAAGCGCTCGCGAAGCCAAACCTAGACCAACAGAATGAACACTTCGAGTACAATAAAATCACAATAAACCCTTTCGCGTCGGTTGCTCCGGATCCCTATTGGCTACTAAAAGCGGCTGACGGTCGGTGGAACACAAATCATCGATAAGGGAAATCTTGTTTCAGCAAAGTCTGAGGATATAAAGGGCTTGAGAGATCCATCGGCGCGTGCTTCAAGAAATTCCATGTCAAAAGTTAAATTCCTGATGTATTTCACACCGCTGCGGATGCCCAAACTCGTCGAGTCCTTGCAGGCAAAGGGGAATCCCGTGAAGTCATCGCGCATCCCACCATTGACCCATTAGAGAGCTTGTGTCCAAGCTGCATGCCGCTTTTTGATTGTGACATGCATCTTTTTTTTTCCCTTCCTCTAAAGGCCATTACGACTCTGTAATAGCATTGGGGTGTCGGAATTTGACTCCCAGGCAAAATTTGTAAAAAGCTGCATGCTGCTTTTGCACAATGCACAAAAGCGGCATGCCGCTCGGGGTCAAGCTCTCTATTGGCAAGCACTGCGTCATCCAATACCAATGCTGCGAACCTGCCGCGAGTTCTCGAACGGGTGATAAATGACGAACAAAAGGACGGTTTCTTTTTTGCCACTCCTATGGCTACGTTCCTGATAGCCAAAGCGTCAAAGGTCTCGAAAGAATAACGAGAGAGAAAGCGGCTCACAAAGGGGGTATCTTGAAAGTGTTCTATCTCAGCGCAGTTCTACCCCGTGAAGGCGAGAGTTTACCGCAGACTCTGACAGCGGCGGACGTTGTGCCCCAGACTGGATGGAGATAGTTGTAGGTTAAATCTTCGCAATTCTGAAGAATCCTGTGCGCAGGCTGATTTTCCACCCAGCCCGCGACCGGTACCTTCATCGCCAACTCCAAAACGTCCGCAGTTTTTTTATATATATTTTATTTTACGATCTGCCGGAGAACCAAGCTGCGCACCGGGCAACAAAGCTCGAGCCCATGTCTGCACACTTCGCTACGGCACCTAAAAGCAACGCTGGGAGCAGACATTCCACAGGTGCACAAATTCTGCACAAAGGATGGCATATTTTCGCTTCAAGAGCAACAACGTCTGGTGGAGAGGATACAGAGTGACAGAAAAGACGGCTAGGATTGGGAGACATACGAAATGGACTGTAGTAGGCATAGTCCGTTTCTTAGCCGTGTGGACGAGTTGACGGGAATCCTGGCGAGCTAAGGAGATACTGTTACCGTACCGCGCGATACTTACCTGACGCCCTTGCAAGGATACTTGATGATTTTATTCTTTCGTGTTCTTCGTCTTCCCTTGAAGTTTTTTCTCTGTGCGCACTACCCGAGCTCGAGACGACCCTGTGCTTGTGTTTCTTCGTCCCTTAATATTTTGTTTCACGCGAGCTCAGGACGACGTTGCTCTTTCGTGCTTCTTCTTCTCTTCTCTTCCTGGAGCACGAGCTGGAGGTCACCCCGCTTTCGTGCTTCGTTTTAGCACGCGAGCTTGGGACGACCTTACTTTCTTTATGTATTTCTTGTTCCTGTGTCTCCGTCTCCCGTTAGCACTGAAAACAAAAAGAAAGTCAAGGCGGCGAACACGCAGCACAAAGCACGCCTCGCACCCAGCGCCAAACAGTCCTGCACCTAGTCGTGGCCCGCTGGTGTTGCACAAAGGAGCCGGGGTACCCGCCCAGGACTAGGCGACAACGTCACGGTGTTCTCGGTCCATTGAATAAATTAACTGCAACTCCACGAGTGAAATGCCGTGCATGCAGGCGAAGATGAACTGGGAAAGAGGACATTGTCGCATAGCAGCGCAAAAAGTGTATTCTTTGGGTGGGATGCGGGGCGGATCGTGCAAATCTCTCTTGACAGACTCACCGTGCCCACTCGCAATGCCTCTCTGAATGGTTGTTGTTGACTTGTACTACTGCTCCCGCTACGACAGGATAGAAGACGTCGTTGGCTGGGAGGAGTGCCGGGCGCGGCAGAGAAGTGCGCCAAGTATTCTGGATGAGCCTAGTGCCTGAGGCCTCTAGTGCCGGCCATCGACGCCGGTGGTCAGCGAAACAGGAGAAGTTAATGTGGTGGCGGTACACGTCTGAACTCAGGCCGGAGTCATGCGACGGGTTTCAAAGGTTTTGGTCTCTTAAACAGCTTGCTGTGAATTTTGAGTTCGGCGCTCGCCTCACTACTAGTGGAAAATGGCTGGAATTTGTACGCAACCAGGGCGCGTTTGAAATCCGCATGTAGATATTCAACTCAAGTTCAGGCTGGATAAAGACTCGGTGGTGGACGGTCCACAGTCACACATGTTCCAGCGGCAAAGCCCTGGTCATGCCGGGAAAACGTTTATTTTTACTTTTATCTTTATTTCTGAATCCCCACTCTGGGTTTCTTCCGTGCATATAATTTTATCTTTTGCTCCAATCGAGCAGAGTCAGCGGAGAGCTGCGAGTGCGCTGAATAATATGCATTTTCCGAGCTATAGGTGTTATGGGAAGCATATTCAAGCAAGGTACTGACCCGGTGGCGGATGACCCAGTATCCACAGAACTTCGACTGTTGAGATTCATGTGGTCTTGAGGACGTAGCCTGTTCGACTCAGATCCGGGTCTTGGAGTTTCTGCGTATGGTTTTAATTTTCCTTCTAAATCTCACTCAACTCCGGTTTTCTTCCGTGCATAGAATTTCGTCTTTTGCTCCAATTGCAACCTCAGTAGAGTCAGAGAGAGCCGTGAGTGCGCTGAAGAATATGCATTTTTTCAGCTATGGTATAGTTATGGTATATTCAAGCAGCATACCGACCCGGTGGCGGATGGCCCCGCATCCACAGAACATGGGCCGTTGTTATCCATGTGATCTTGTGGACGTAACCTGTTCGACTCAGGTCCGGGTCTTAGTTCAGTACCGAGGAGGTTTTTTTCGGTTTTTTATTCCTTGCTTCTTTGGCATCCCGTCCAAATCTCAACTGCTTCATCGTACTTATTCCCGCGCTGAGCCGCCCAGCAGGTTCGGCAGAAACGCTGTGAATTTCGAGACACACCTTACGTTTTATTATAATTCAACTAAGATTCAAGCACGGTAAGGACTCGGTGGCGGACGATCTCGCCTCCACAATCCAATGATGTGCAAAACCTCGATGATGTGGAAGGTGCCTGTTCGACTCAGGCCCGGGTCATGCGGTGGTGAAGTTCAAGGCATTACAGCCGTTTGCAGTACCGAAGGCGCGCATGAAAAATTTCGGTTTTGGGATAGTTTCAAAGAATTCCCAATATCTCAGTCAGTTCTTTACCGATTCCAATAGAAAGTAGATGAATCTACTCGGCTAATTCACGCGCAATTGGTGATAGAAATTATGTTTTGAAAATATTATGTATTAGGTAATTTCTGGTTTTGGGCTGTTTTTGCACGAAAAGCTGTCTAGCATGCCAATAACATGTCTCAGCAGCCTAATATTTTATTACAGACAACGTTTATAACTAGGGAAACATGTGATAGAGCCAGAACTACAGAAAAACCCCAGATAAATGTAATCTTTACAATATCTCTCAATGACAAAACTGGCAAATGTAGTCAAGAGAGCTAGAGGGGCTGTACATAATTTGTCTGTGTTTCTGACTCTATCACATGTTTCCATGGCTATAAGTGTTTCTGTACTAAAATATTAGGCCACTGGGACATGTTCTCGGCATGCTAGACAGCTTTCTGTGCGAAAACAGCCCAAAACCAGAAATTATCTAATACACAACATTCTCACAAATTCATTTATATCACCAATTGCGTGTGAATTAGCCGAGTAGATCCATCCACTTTTTATCAGAATTGGTAAAGAACTGACTGAGATATAGGGAATTCTCTGAAACTATCCCCAAACCGAATTTTTTTGTGCGCGCCTTCGGTACTGCAACTGGCTGTAATTCATTTTTGAAGCTCACAAGGTAAATTTGACCGAAGTTTTTAGCAGTTCGATGTTGGCTCGATGTGTTCGAAAATCAACCTGGACCCATCCCAAAGTAGGATCCAATAATTGAAGCCCTGCGGCCACAAATGTGTGCCCAAGCAGAATTCAGGAAGAGTATGGTTGTTCGACTTGAGCGCCTCCCTGATTGCCTTCAACCCGACGACTACTTGGGTGCGAGTTAAATCGTATCTGCTGCTCTTCATACCTCTAAACCATACACAACGTATACACTTACATCCAAGAATCGTCTCGTTACAATACACATGCAGTCGTCTACATCCATCCCAGTCCGTGAAAATCATAAATCATTTTTTGCCGTTACAGTACTTCCCCGCGCCCAACTAAACCGAGCTACGCCGCCAACGCTCAATGCACCCCCACTCCGCCGGCGGCGTACCGCCCAAAGAGCGCCTCGCCGACACCGAAGCCCACGATGAGGGAGATGATGTAGGCTGCTTGGAAGGTCCTGGAGGAGGGTTAGTTAGGTTCATGGTGATAAGGAGAAGAAGGAGAGGAAAGGTAAGAAGAGTAAGAAAGAAGCGAGGACATGAATGGAAGGAAGGGAAATGGGGGGAAATTTTGAGGGAACGAAGGGATGAGGGCATCGCCCAGGAACGCGGGGAGGGAATAGGAGGGAAGCGGCAAGAGAGGAAGGAATTGGAGGGAGCACGGAAACGCGAACACAATGAAGGGAAGGAAGCGAGAACGAATAACCCGCTGAAAAAAAAAAAAAAAGAAGACACGCACATAACAACCAACATGAACACAAACCCCAGCAACGACTGCAGCGCGTACAGCGCCCCGCGCGGGACGTCCTGCGCCGCGACGAACGGGGGCGCAACCAGGTGCACTGTACGCTTCTGGCGCTTTCCGTTCTCTTTTATCACCTCGGTGCTACCATTGATACTTGCGGCTCGGGCAGCCGCAGCCCACCGCATGACCAACAACGCGCGCATCGCGCCCACCCAGCGCTCGAGCACCGCGAGCACGAATAGGCCGATGCACGCGCCGGCGACGGCGCCGCCGCTGGAGGGCACCCAGGAGGAGAAGAGGAGGGTGTCCCCGAGGGGCGTGAAGTGGAGGACAGTGTTCATGGCGCGCATGAGGGTGGTGTTTGAGGAGGCGGACATTTCCATCGTTGGCGCGTTGGAGAAGGGGGATCGGGGAGTAGACTAGGGAGGGAGTTAGGAGTTGGCAGAGCGGGGAGGGAAGGGGCGGACGTTGATCGGCTGTATACTACGACGTGCGAGTGGGGCAAGCGCAAGCCAAGGAACAACCTCGAAGTCGACGAGACGAGGGAAGAACGAGAGAGGTTGCCTGTCTGTTGTACCTGTGACACCTTCGAACCTCTGCTTCCATGCACTTGCCCAATGGAAATACACGCAATCACAATTCACGGAGCTCCACCTTCCCGCATCAACCGCGCAACCGCACCAAGCTAGCAGCCAATAAGAACCCGCCGAGCCCCGAGCCATTCTCCGAGTCACATTTCAGATCATGGTGGTGATGATCGGTTTCCGGTTGCCCAGGAGTGTGGAATGGAACGTTCGAATAAATGCCAGCGAATGATCGAACAGAAGACGTTGCAGACATTTGAGGGGTCGACGACGGGAGCAGGAACAGATAGATGTTGATTTTGTTTGATTTTCCTTCCAATCCAATTCGAAGACGCAAGAGGACGGCAGGAAATCAAACCGAGACGCGAGGGGACGACGGTTGGTGAGACGACGCACGGTGATGTCGGGCGCCGGTATTCTGGTTGCGGGTTTGTCGGAAACTTACCAAGCAGGTCACGCGTGATGGAAACGCTGACGCCAAGAGACTTACGCGATGGGGCGGGAGATGACAGATCGGCGTCGGGGAACGAGGGCACAACAGGTGAAGAGTAGTCGAGGAGCAGAGAGTATGAGGAAAACGAGAAGGACGGGGTCCAGTTTCATGAGGACTGCGCTCGCGCCTTTCCCCGTCCTTCCGCTTGGCGTTGTGGATTTTTTTTTTTTTTTTTTTGACGTTGACGATGGCGGCATAGAAAGAAGAGACGAGGACTTGAGAGAGGACGTTTAAGAGCGAGGAGAGTTCTATTGGGCATTATGGTAAATAAATATCAGGAGGGCGAGCAGTGAGGTATTTTCATACCGGTGCTTATCGTTATCGTGGAGTCTATCGGCGAGACGTCGGCGCCGAGAAGGGCTTGAGGCAGATCGCTGGGGGCGCAAGCGATAGACAGCGTGCCAGAGAGTATACTGCGCAGCGCACGAGAACAAGCCACCGAGCATCGTCGCCTGGCTAGACCTAGACCCAGACCTTGACCTTGGAAAGAGGACGGGGTCCAGTTTCTCGAGGACTGCGCTCACGCCTTCCCCCGTCCTCCCAATCGCCAATCCCAGTCCCAGAGAGAAAGATCTTGCTTTTTGCTGGGTCAAGTTCGTCGGGAGAAGCGCCCGCACAAATGCCTCGTGTGGCGATCAGTAGGGATCGGCGGCGTCCTAGCCTGGCTCGCAGCCTCGAAGATCGTCCAGCCATAGAGAGACTTGGACGTCGTTGAGCGGCAAGGGAAAGGATAAAGGAAGGAAGAGGAAGAGGGACAGAGGGAAGGAGGCAGTGGTGGTAGGGAGAGACAACAAGGCGCAGTTTCCCTGGGAAGGAACGGAAGAATGGAAGCGACGTCAGCCAGGTGATCGGGAACGAGCCAATTGTTTCATTGGCTGCCATTCTGTCGGGTCCATCAAAACAAACATAAGCATACCGAGTTTAAACCGCAAGTTGTCTTTCTTCTACTGCAATCGTTCTTCATACATTCGTCGAAGTCCACCGAAGTAAATTTGCTACTCGGAATAATAAATGAGAATTAATTGGAGAAGAATTTCGAGACTTTGGTTGAAATTCTAAATTCTGACAAAGCTCTGATCCGGTACGAGATTCCGCCATCGCGTGGCATTTGTGCGCCATCTTCAATCTCGGCTGGTTACCGTGCTTATGCACCGAGTTGGTGGGTTGATTTTAATTTACCTCAGTGTTGGGTGTCGGGTGTATCTATTGAATCCATACGGCACAGGTAAATTTTTGGAGACGGGTTTGAAGAACTTGGACATGCGCATACATCGCTGAAATGCATGAGCACAGTGATTACATTACTGGAATGAAGGTTGTCAATCAAGCCGAAAAAAAAAAATCAACATCAATCTTGCACCGCCACCGAGTCTGTACTTATCCAGCTCCATTGTGGGTTGAATAAACCTATGCCTCTCGAATTTCTTTCGCAAATTTCCGATAAGAACCAGTCTACATAAGCCGTGGACCCGATTTTCACAACTCCGTGTATTTCAGAATACTTATGTATATCACGCAGTCAAATTTCAAAATCTGACCTAACTACCTCCATGTGCGGGGTCTCGAACGCGAGATAAAACGATGGGTTAAACCGAAGGGGAAAAACGCACATGAACATGACCGGCAAATGACCTGGGCCTGAGTCGAACAGGCGAACTTCCACAGAATATGACTTCTTCCATCATCCACATATCTGGTGGATGCGGACCATCCGCTACCGGGTCGTTATCCGTCATAAACCTGAGGAGAATACCTCCGGTTAAACTGAATTCTGCATGCCCTAATCACGAGCGTCAGAAAGGCGGAGAAGGTGTAAATGAGCGACAACTTGTACTTAAAAGCATGTCGGATCCCTTGACCGGCTCTCTCTATGCTGACTCAAAGCTTCTGGCGAGCGGCGCAGAGCGAAATAAAGAGTGTACTGCAAAATGCAAACAAAAAAACTTGAGATTCTGTTTCTGAATGACCCGAGCCTGAGTCGAACAGGCGAACTTCCACAGAATGCAACTCTTCTTTCTCTTACTCCAATATCTGGTGGATGCGGACCGTCCGCTACCGGGTCGTTATCCACCGTAAGCCTGAAGAAAATACATACCTTCGGCTAAACAGCTGCATGCTTCATGCCCACACTAAGGGGGCGAAATGAGCGAGAACTCAAACTTACAGTAAAAGCATGTCGGTTCTCTTGACGATCTCTAACTATATATGCTGACTCAAAATTTCCGACATGCTGCGCCGAGAGAAATAAAGAGAGAGGAATGCAACATGCAAACAAAAAGTCCTGGAATCGAAAGAAAATGACCCGAGCCTGGGTCGAACAGGCGAACTTCCACAGAATATGGGATCAACATTACCTGCATAATATCTGGTGGATGCCCGTGATGCCCCGCACAGACGAATGCGCCCGGTTTGTCGTACAGCTCGCCGACGTATGGGACGCCTAAAGTGAGTTTTTATCAGTGGATGTTTTTTATTTATAAAAAATAGGGATCGAGCGCACCTTCACTAGTGTATGCGAACCGTCCGCTACCGGGTCGTTATCCGCCCTAAACCTGAGTAGGATGCTCACCTATCTTTGAATTTTTCCCGAGTAGGATGCCTAACTGTTGAAACAAAGCCAAAAACATGCGAGGCTGTGGGAGCCTGAGAGGGCTCTATTGTGACTAAAATATTTGTCCCGCGCAGAGCGAAGTCGAGAAAGTACCGTAGCAGAGTCTCGCGTGGGCAAAAAGAAGAGATGAGGCAACTTCATGACCCAGGCCTGAGTCGAACAGGCGACTTCCACAGAACTTGACTTCTGACAGTCTTCTGCGCATTCAATTACCATGGCTGCGGACCGTCCGCCACCGAGTCGTTACGCACCATGAACCTGAGTTACACACTACCTACCATTCAATTAAATTATGCTTTTGATGCCAGCTCGTGGTCCTGTAATAGCAACATCTTGGGCCACCGAATCGAAAATACCTGCTGGTCAACTCTTCCCGTGATGCCGGTTCATGGCCGTGATGGGAAGAGGAAGAACTCAAAGTTGAAAACGCGAGGCGAGATTTGGAAAGTTCTATTCCTACCGAAAATCTACAACCGTTCGGAGAGAAGTAAGAAGAGTAATGCAAGAGGGAGGACACAGAAGAAGAAGACAACTGGAAGCTGTCCTTAGTGCCTTATTACCCGGGCCTGAATCGAACAAGCAGGAGAACAAGCGGAAATTCACGTAAACGCATGTTGTATAATTATTTGCCCTCGTGGCACTGGCAATTTATGCCAAGGCCTGAGGGGGAGGAAGAGAGGATTGTTTTGTGAATCTCAATTCTGGAGAGGTAAAAACTAAAAGAATTCCAGGATGGGCCATGACCCGGGCCTGAGTCGAACAGGTGCCTTCCACGGATTGACAAATCCCAACACTGACCGACGTTCCTTCGTGGATGCAGACCGTCCGCCACCGAGTCGCTATCCACTACACGCCCGAGGAAATACCTGAGGTCAAACTGAATTCTCCGTACCCCAATCATGATGCCCGGGAAGGCGGGTAAAGTTTGAATAAGCGAGAACTTTTACTTGAAGGTATGTTGGATCTCTTGACCGGCTCTGACTATGCTGACTGTAAATTTCCGGCGTGCGGGGAAGAGTGAAATGAATAAAGAGAGCACTGCAAAATGCAAACAAAAAATGCTCGACGGTTCATATCGAGCGACCCGAGCCTGGGTTCAACAGGCGAATATCCACAGAATATGGCGACTTCCATCCTCTATATTTGGTGGATACGGACCATCCACTACCGTCCCGGCTACAGAATATTGATCGGCAAATCTCAGATCTTGTAGATGCGGATCGTCCGCCACCGGGTCGATACTCTTCTTGAGCTCAGGTTGGATACCTATTACTGTTGAATTCAGAATGCCCTGTTGCCTTCGCAAGGAGAGAGAATGTTGCTGAATTTGGTGGGAAATTCAAAATTGCCTGGCATGCGGCTAGATTTGAAAGTTTACCTAAATCTGCGGGGCGTGGAGAGAGATGATGAGCCTATTGTAACAGGTGAAGGGCAAAAAAAACTCTGAGAGCTACAGAATGACTCGGGCCTGAGTCGAACAGGTGCCTTGCCTGCCACAGAATATTCATGGATAACCCGGACACATCTTGTGGATGCGGACCGTCCGCCACCGAGTCGGTGCCCTACTTGAGTTTGAGTTGAATACCTACTGTTGAATTCTGCATGCCCTGTTGCCTTCGCAAGGAGAAAATACTGTTCAACCGGCGGGAAATTCAGAATTGACAAAGGCTAGATTTGAAGGGACTCAGATCTTACGGAATCTCTGCGGTGGGAGGACAGAGATGAGGAGCCTATTGTAACAGGTGCAGGGCAAAAAACCGGTACGAACCAAGAATGACCCGGGCCTGAGTCAAACAGGCGCCTTCCCTAACACAGAATATTGAAAACAGTCTCAGATCTTCTGGATGCGGACCGTCCGCCACCGGGTCGATACACTTCTTGAACTCGGGTTGGATACCTACCGTTGAATTCTGGATGTCCTGTTGCTCTCGCAACGAGAAAATGTTGCTAAATTGGGACCTTCAAAATTGACAGATACGAGGCTAGATTTGAAAGGACCCAGTCTTACAGGAACAGGCGCCTTCCCTTCTACGCAATTTTATGACACTTTCTGTAACACCTTTGAATGCGGGCCGTCCGCTACCGAGTCGGTGCCTACTTCAGTCTGGGTTCAATACCCTACCCACAGTTGAATTTCCCCGGGCAGGATACCGGCGGTTGAATGTTGTTTGTATGTCCCGATGCGGGCTCGTGTTCATCCCATCCGTCATCCATCTAGTTTGATACGCACTCTCCGCCCCCCAAGTTGGTACATTTTTGGAGTCGGGGTTGACCTAATATGGTTGAATTCTGCATGACAGAATCATGATTTTGGTTTGTGTTGCGTTCATCAAGCGCTAAATGAACTGGCGCCGAGAACACGGTCAAAGCGACGACAGACTTTAAAAACTCCGTTCTACTCTTACTGAAAATGATTAACACTCGGAGAACAATGAGCAGACTACTGCAACAGGTGGAGGGCAAAGGAAAGTTACTGCAGAGGCGTGACCCGGGCCTGAGTCGAACAGGCGATCCTCCTCAGATAGTGACGCCTTTCTTCTCTAAATCATGTGGATGCGGAACGTCCGCCACCGGGTCTGTATCCAATCCAAACCCACGTCGAATAGTATAAAGGAATTCTTTCGAGGATATGCACTCTTGTTGTCCCAGATTACACGACAATATCAGGCCGGGCGAGCGCGCCATAGCAGGATCAAGTTCATAACAGGGTGGGTTGATCGGTTGGTTGAGAGGTGTACAGATACGGATCTGGAGTGTTGTACTACATATATTCGAGCGATGTTATGACGCGACATTCAACGTCCCAAAAAACATGGATGAACGGGAATAGGAACGAATCAGAATAAATGCCCTCGCGACAGTTATTCGTGAATAGGACAATTTAACCTGCACAGATTCTACATAACCCCGATTACCTACACCAAATCCGCAATTGGTGTAGGAGTTATTTTAATCTCAGGGGTGTTTCGCGGGTTACCGCCAGACGTACATTTGCTGACGTCTATTCACTCTCCTCAAAAGGTATCCATAGCGGTCTACTCCAAAGTTTTTTGTGAGATATTGGTGCGAAACCAATTCAACGAAGCGACGTCTGGTCTTGCACTTTCCAAAGTTCCGATTTGCGGTAGTTGCATCAGATCAATGTTCACCCGCGGCGCCCGCTTCGTCGCCGCACGGAAGCGAACTTGGCGGCGCATGTGCATGTCGTCCGTTCATTGCGGCACCAAACCGCACCAAATATCATCAGCCCATCAGAAAAAGTTTTTGCTCTGAGTCTGATGTGATCACTGAAAGCCGAACGTCAAATACCAACCCCTCGTCTCCTCCTTTCTTCGTCTCATCTCCCCTCGCTCTCGTGCACCCCAGAAGACAAGACAAGAAAAAGGAGAAATGCGCCCCACGTCTACAGCCTTCCTCCTCGCGAGCCTCACCGCCCTCGCCAACGCGCACTTCCAGCTCCAGTTCCCTGCGCCGCGCGGTGTTTTCGTGGAGGATAACGAGCCCAATTTCTGTGGTCCGTCTGCGTCCTTTCTCTTTTTTGTGTGCGTGCGATTGACACTTGCTCTTAGACGGATACGACAACCCCGCCGCCAACCGCACGACCTTCCCCCTCACCGGCGGGTTTTACTCTCTCAACTCGGAGCACACCTCCTGGACCGGTACGTCTCGTTCTCTCTCTCTCTCCTAACTGCTAAAACTCACACCCCCACAGCTGAGGTCGCCCTCTCGACCCTAGGCAACCCTACCCAATTCTCCGACTTCCTGTCCATCGTCCCCTTCTTCACAGACACAGGCGCTGGCATCTTCTGCTTCGATCTAGACTTCAGCAAGACCAATGCCACGGGCTTGAAGGACGGCCAGAACGTTACGCTCGAGATCGTCTTCGACGGTGGCGATGGGAAACTCTTCCAGGTCCGTGATCTCTTTCCTATCCTTGTATTCACGCAGGCTTAGCAAAGTCCATCCCAGTGTGCGGACCTAACCCTCTCTTCCTCCGCCACACTCGACAAGTCCAGCCTTTGCAAGAACGGCTCCTCCCCCGCCGGCGGTGACGATTCCTCTTCTTCTGGCTCTTCTCCCTCCTCTACGGCTCCGGCACCCTCGGGTTCTTCCACGGGGACGCCTCCTAGCGCTGCGATGAGGCACGGAGTAAACGGAGGGTTGCTGGCGCTGGGACTGGGGTTAGTTGGGGTTGTGGCGGCGGCGCTTTGAGTGGGCAAAGGAAGGGAAGGGAAGGGGGATGAAAGCATGGACGGACGGAATCTTAGCAAGGAATGTTTTGATGATACCACGATGAAATCTGAACGTCGCAATGCCCGCTGTTGTTTGCCAACACTCCAAGCACCGGTCTCTTTCTCTTCTTCTTTGATTTGCGTCGAGATCGCTCCTCTTTTTGCGCGCTTGTACTTGTGCTTGCCCGCGCCGCCCCTCCTCCGGATCCCTTCCTTTTATTATCACGTCGTGCGGGTCGCGATCTGAAATACCGAGGCCGGGGAAGACGAGCTTACCCCGGACCCGGAGAGGACACCACTAAATAAACGACTGCGGGAAAGGCAAAGGTCAAAAAGACGTCTCAGATAAACTGCTAATGACCCGGGCCTGAGTCGAACAGGCGATGCTTCACAGAATCCAGGATGGGTTTCGTATGGGTTGGACATGCGGACCGTCCGCCACCGAGTGGTCATCCAGCCTGAACTTGAGTCGGCGTTTACAGGTGGATCTTCCGTGTTCTGGACCCGGTTCATGTTCGCGACTCACTACTCGTACCAATTTACTGTAACGTACTAGTAAGTAAAGGCAACGCCAGAATTCAAAGCTCAAATGGCATTGCTCTATGCTGAAAGACTATCTATGGGGAGAGTAAAATAGGCAGAGCAGTACTACCCTGAGGGATGAAGAATAAATAAATAAATAAAAATAAAAAACCGAAGATGAAAGACACATGACTCGAGCCTGAATCGAACAGGCGTCTTCCACAAGATCTCTTCATATTTCAACCCACGCGCTGTGAATGCGGACCATCCGCCACCGAGTCGGTTTTTTGGATGAACGTGAGTTGAATGACTTACCTACAGATGAATTTCGCGGTTTCCACACTCATGTGAATTATTCTAGCAGGTGAAGCGTGCGTGCACTGGAGTTCAAAGCAAGGTTAATGCCAGGAAACTCGACGAAAATAATCAGAGTAAGCGGGGAAAAAAGTAAATCATCGGAATAGATTTCCGGGCGATTTCCACACACGTCGTGTGGATGCGGGCCGTCCGCCACTGAGTCATTATCCAACCTGAAAGTGAGTTGAAGACCTAGAAATGAACTTCACCGTTTCCCCTCGTGCTAATTATTCTAGCAGGTGAAGCGTGTGTGCACTGAAGTCCAATGTTTGATGCCAGCAACCTCGAGGAAAATAATCAGAGTAAGTACTGTGTTGGAGAGGGAAAAGTTGAAGATCACCACGAGTGACCCGGGCCTAAGTCGAACAAGCGATGTTCCACCAAACGACGAAAGGGCCACGTTTGATGAAGAGGGACGCCGGATCGACTTTGGTGCGACTGCGGGGAGGTACTGGAGGGGCGGGCTTCAGAACATGGATAAAGCCTGTAATCTGCACGGGAAGCCGCTCATCTTCATCAACCTCCTTCCCCTTGCTCTTCTTCTTGCGTTTCTGCGCGTCATTGTCGTCTTCCTCGTCGTCGTCGGCGGATTCATTGTCGCGAGGGCACTTCCTCTCGGCCTTCTTCTCAGTCATCTTTGCCTTGGCCTTCTGTTGTTTTTCGCGTTTTTTCTAAGGGAAGGACTCGTCGCCATCCATTTGTTTCACTGTATGCGTACATTTTGGGTTGTGCGCCAAGACTTCCCCGATCATCTTTGTACTGCCCACGGGTGCACCACTGTCCAGTTCATTAAGCTCATCCGAGAGTATTTCGATGTGGCTATCCGTCATGTGTTGGCGAAGGAGCGAGCGGGGGGGAGGAAGAGAGGAAGAAAGAGCCGACTTGGAAGCAAGGAAGAGCGTGATGTCCATTTTGGGAATTCCCTTATTCGTCACATGAAAAAAAATGATGTTATTCTCATTACTTTCCGAATCAGCTGTAAAACTGTATGGAAGTTTCATATGACCCAATGTGAGCTGGTCGACGCGGAAGCGCCGACCGAACGAGCTTTGGGCCACGTTCAAATTTTCAGTCCGTGCCAGAACTCAGATCTAGCGGTAGCGCTTGTCGGCCTTACCTGCTTTATTCCTACTCTGTCTGATGCGTTGGAATTAATAGAACAATCTCGTATTAGCAGTGAACCCGTTGCAAACGCTCAGGGCATTCTTCACTGGCTACAGGACATAAGTACTACTCGACAGTAATTAAGGTACGAATTTAGTCCGTCATGTACAGGAACAGGAACAGACAGAAGAAATGAACGGCGGGGACCTGGTAAAAAAGTACGCCACACAAAGGCAGTGCGCGTACATAACTCGTAATTCCAACATGATGAACCTCGGAAACGCGGCTGGGTAGGAACCTGAGAAAACAGGTGCATCTTGTGTGTTGGAACCGGTTCATGTTCGCGATTCGCTACCAATGTAATCTGTTTCTGTAGCAGGCGAAGTGAGCGGTGGAACTCAAATCTCAATCATGTTGCCCTCTTCTGAAAAAGGATCTGTGGCACTGAGGGCGAGATAGGCAGAGCAGTAGTACCGTGAGGATGAAAAAAAAAAGACAGAGATGAAATATATATGACCCCAGCCTCAGTCGAACAGGCGTCTTCCACATAATCTATCCAGATAACCCTACGGACTGTGAATGTGGACCATCCGCCACCGAGTCGATTGTTTGGATGAACGTGCATTGAATACCTGGGGCTGAATTTTGACCAGTTAGCTGGGATTTATTACTCAGTTTCAGAACTACCCGGTAATCGGATTATGCTCATTCTTAATATTGGCACCAAAACACCCCCTCGCATCGGGTGAAAAGCAAAGATTGAATGGTAATTTTCACCTGAAAGTAACCCAGTTGCAACCCGAGATATTGACTCGTTTGCCAGGTTAATCTAGCTGTGTTCGGGTCACATTTCCCCGGCAAGCAGGTTGTCTTCACCCGCGCGCAACGCGGGTTAAACAGCGAGTTGAAAAAAAACCATTCTAGGTCTTACAGTGCAGGATTATGTGGCTCACCAGCCCAGTGATAAGGATCAAATCAACCTGTGCCGTAGCCAGCAGTCACTACTCAAGAAAGGCTGCGCGTGGGTCAGGTGGCCGCTCGCAAATGAATAGACCGTGTCGAACAGCAAGGAAAGTCAAGGACATAAGGAGTTACACGGGGAAAGTAGCACAACAGAAAGGAGACTGCGCAAGCAGGCGACAGGAGAGAGAGAGCCAAGCTATATGGAGAAAGGAACCAACAGGTACAAATCGTCATGAGCACCGCCGAACGAGCAAAATTTTAACTAAACAGATCGTACAGCAATTCTCACTCGTACCTCGTGTGTTGTAAGACTCTCCGCTGTCTTTTCCGAGTATTTCAATTTTTTCATTCGGACTACTCCTGTTCCCTTTTCTTGAAAGCTAGGTTCATATATCTAGAAATGCTGTCTGACGTGTCGAAACGTGCACAGCAACCAATAGGAGATAAAATTCTTAGGCGTGTGTGACATAAAATGCTATCACCACTTGAAGCCGATGATCCATCTCCGATTACGATGCACTGCAAATATACCCTCGTTGGATGATATAAAAAAGAGTGGATCAAGTCTTGTTACCAGAATACCTCGTCATCATCTGCCAGATACAGCGATGCATCGAGTCAGTTATCTCTTGTTTCTACTGGGGTGGGCGACAGTCTCTCGAGCAGGAAATTTCAGCAACTCCGACATTCATCGCGATATCGTTATCATTGGGGGCGGTTCATCCGGCACTTACACGGCATTCCGACTGCAGGAAAAAGGGCTCAGTGTTGCGCTGCTGGAGAGAAACGATCGGCTGGGCGGGCACGTCAACACGTTCCACGTGCCCAACACCAACACGACCTTCGACTACGGCGTCGCCGTTTATCACAACATCAGCGTGGTGGTGGACTACTTCGCGGCCCTGGGAGTCGACATCGTTGACTCAGACCTAAGTGGGACCAGTGCGCCTACCTTCGCGAGCCTTAATGGGGATGCGAAAGTGACCACAGCGATTCCACCCAACATCCCATGGGCTGACAATACAGCTGTCAGCGCGGCGCTGGAAAAGTACGTCGGCCTGTATAACACTCAGTTCTCCTTCCTCGGCGATGGTTTCAACCTCCCAGATCCTGTTCCCGAAGACATTCTTCTTTCGTGGGCAGATTTCATGACCAAGCACGACCTTGACGCTGTCTCTCTCAGCGCGTTCTTCATCAACCAGGGCGTTGGGAACGGGATGTTGCTTCCGGCGTTATACGCGATGAAGGTGAGTTCTGCATTTCCGAGCCTTAACTTGATCTTCTCCAAGTTGAGACTGATATGAGTATGGCATAGTACTTCTCCTCGCTCAGCGCCGGAGGCCTCTCAGGCGCAGGACCCCAGTTTGTCACCACATCCGATTCCAACAACCAGGGCATCTACGATAAGGCGCTTGAGAGGTTGGGTGAAGGCGAGGGCGCCTTCCTGAACACAACCATCACTCATATCACACGGGGCAAGGATGGCGTGGCCGTGGTGATGAAAACGCCTAAGGGTGGAAAGAAGACCGTGCGGGCGAAACAGATCGTACTAGCGATCCCACCCATCGTTGCAGACCTCAAGGCCATAGGCCTTCAGTTGTCTGTGGAGGAGGAAAATCTATTCAACCAGGCCAGTTACAGGTGGTACTTTGACGCCGTCATCCAGAACAGCGGCCTGCCAGACGACATCGACCTGACCAACGTCGACTTCATGAAGCTCGACGGCATCCCTACCGCGCATCAAATGGTGCTTTCAGTGGGCGGGACGGGAGTGCCAGGCCTTCATTCGCTATATTATAGCAGTGACCGGTTCATCAGCGATGCCAACGCGAAGGCCGATATCCTAGCTACGCTGGCGCGGTTTCGTGCAGCAAATGGGTATAACATGTCGGTGAAGACGGGATTCGCTGCGTTCAACAACCACGCACCGTTTGAACTCACTGTTCCCGTCGACGCGATCCGCAATGGCTACTATAAGAAGAGAGACCAGCTGCAGGGACGTCAGAATACGTGGTATACGGGAGCAGCGTGGCAGGCGCATGATAGTACCCTGATCTGGAACTTTACGGAGTCGGTGGTGGTTCCCGGAGTGTTTGATGTCCTGTGTTCGGATGGGAGGTGCTCTTGAATTATACCTATGTTTAGCTAGTATTTTGTGATCCGATATCAAAGCATACTGTGCACAGTGCATTGGTTTTTTCTGGCTTGGAACAAGAGCAAATGACTGGTGGGAAATTATACCCACTTCTCAAGCATTGTACATAATGGTGTGCAAGTGAGGCGAGGAAAATCGGGTGCCACCCTACATTCACCGAAGTATCAATCGACAAGTTTCAGCCAGCGTCTGAGATTGTCATCCTGCAGTCTGGTTTTAGTTTAAATGTTTGGGAGGTGAGATTAAAAATGATGCAAGATGTTACGAGCTTCGACGGGGTGTGGATGCGTATCACCAAGTCGATTCTTTGGATGAACGTGAGTTGAATACCTGAGGCTAAATTTTGAACATGCTGTCGTCTCAGCCACGTTACTGTAATACAGTTAAAATTGTTAACGGAACCGGAACTCAAGTTGAGCACAAGCTGTAGGGTAGGACTTGAGATGAAAATAACACGAGATCCCTATCCGAATTGAACGGGCTTCTTCCACAGATCGCTGACGCAATTGACAGGGCTCAAGCTGTATAGACGTGGACCATCCGCTACCAAGCTGGTACTTTGGAAATGCAGGTGTGTTTCATCATACAAAACGGTAGCAACCCACAACGCCAACATCGAAGTCACAGTCACGAAAACTGGGCATCCATTCATAAGTCTCCAATAGACCGGAGTGTCAAAGGACGCGCTGCGGTTTTCTCCCCGAAATCAGTGCCCGAAAACAAGAAAAAGGAGGAGGTAAAAAGGAGGTAGTATGAAATCTTTCTGGGACGTACCAGCGCGCTGAATGTCGAACTTTTTTAGCACTGGCACGCACGGAAAGCGATCCAAACTGGGAGAGATAGGTCTCACCCTATGAAAGGCTGGCGCTATCCATGCGCTCTTCTGGCACTCTTGCGGCGCAGGGGCGTTTCGGACAGGACCGGTCGGCGCATCTTCTTCCTATCGAGGGCTGAGATTTATCTGAGGCTGGGGCATTCGTGATGATTGTCCCTTCGCCCGAAATGCGGGCCTCTGCTTACACTCGCGCAAGCTGTGGGTTCATTCTCTGTCACCGAACAAACAGTAGCATATCTCCTCAATCTTCCGTCGGAGACTAGTGCAACCCGTGCGCTTCCTGGATCTGTCGCAGCCAGGTGAGCAAGCCTGTACGTCTCCGCGAGCTCCGCCATCTCCGAGTAGCCAGGGTACCATTCCGCGTCCCTACCCACAGCACAGCCATCAATGCATGACTCGGGCCTGAGTCGAACAGGCATCTCCTACAACATTTGTATGCACAGGCTGTGGATGCGAACCATTCGGTATCAAGTCGATTCTGTGGATGAACGGTAGTTGAATACCTACAAATGAATTTCACGGTTTCCCCACTGATGTGAATGATTCTAGCGGGTGAAGTGTGCGTGCGCTTGAGTTTAAAGCAAGAGGAACCTCAAGAAAATAATCAGAGTACTGTGGGAAAGAAAAAAGTTGATCGTGTACCAACTATAGTCTATGACCCGGGCCTGAGGTGAACAGGCGATATTCCACCGAACTGCCTTACCGACCGATGACATCGTGTGGATGCGGTGATAGGGTGTGTGCAAGAGCACGCATAAAAACCTCAGTTTTTATTCATTTTAAAAGCTTATCATCGGGGGAATGTGAGGCTTAGTAACGGGGCATACACCCACCTCGGGGTGGTATGCTGCACTGCTGATGGCCGAAAGCCAGCGGGCAAACATGAGTTAGCGGTTCAATATTTAACTCTAACGAGTTAAATGTTCTACTAGTTGACCTTACCGTTGGGCCCCGGGGGTCAGTTGATAGCTGAGTCCTTGGGTGCCGGAGGTGAACAAGAGGAACAACATAATCGTAGAGCTGGCCGCTAACTGTGCGGAGCCCCGTTGAAGTCAAGAGAGCCTTATAAACAACCATAGTTTGACTGGCGGAAGAGTAATCTTGCCCCGGAGAACATTATGATGGTTAATATATTTAGATGAGATACAAGCAGCCAGATAATCCAGCTGTTGATACATCAGTGGCCGGGAAACCTAGCCGCTGGAATAGAAGAATTTAAGATACAATTGTAATTCCACCAGCGGGGGAGTAATCTACCCCCGGGAGAACAAGAAATTGATCATAGAAATTTAGATAAGAGATATTGGCTTCTTCCCGCCAGGTTCTTTGGATACCCGGGAAAGGCTAGTGATTTAGAATTAGAGTGTTTGTCTGGCGGGAGAACAGTCGTCTCCCGGGAGGTTCAATTTATCCCCCGGGAACACCGACTGACCGCCGGGAACATAAAGATCACCCCGGTGAAGTTTAGATTGCCCCGTGGAAGCCTCAGGTTGCCCCGGTGGAGTCTTAATCCCGTTGGACTTGGCAACGGACCGGCATCTGATTCACCCGGAGATCATCAGCAGCTGATTTATATCTTCCTGCTGGACTTTGGGAGCTCCCGCTGGTCACCAGAATATTTTGAATGATAGACGAGACAGATTATTGTTGATATACTCATTGTAAAGCTCCCGCTGGCTCCCTAAAAACCAGCGGGAGAGTTTTACTCTCTACAGATGTGAGATGAGACTTCCCCGGCGGAGTTTTATTCCCCCGGGTGACTTGGCAACAAGCACGCAATAATGATGCAAGATGATGAATCATATGGTTTACCTCCGCCGGGAGACTATTATACCCATGGCTGCGAATACATCTGATATTATTGGATGTTGAGCTCCCGCCGCTCAATCAGATGTTTCCCCGCTGACTGTTTTATCTCCGTTTGTATGCCCCGTAAAATGTATATAAGTTGTACAGTAGTTCAGATTCGGGAGTCAATCCTCTCCCACCTCCCGGTGACTGTAGGTCGTACTCGTAGACAGAATAAGAAAGAGATTTTGAAGTGAACAGTTAAGATAGATGTTAAGATTTCGAAGAGCACTTGATGAGAACCAAGCCGCCAGCGGTGTAAGTGCCTCTTTTAGCGGCCAGCTGTCCGCCCGCCGTTCTAATCCGACCTCCCGGAGGTCTGGGTCTGAGTCAAGGTCGCCCGAAAGAGTCTTCCCGCTGGTCCTCTAAGCCCCGGCAAAGATCAGATCCCACCAGCGGGGCTGTTTGGCATTCAGTCTTCAGTATTGTTCAGCCGGACCAGATAGAATTTGATATACGAGAAGCCTAGGAAGTTGAGAAGCAGCCGATGCGAACCACGCTGCAGACAGCATAAGAGCTCGGCCGGCCAGCCTTGTAGCCAGCTGCTCCCGCCAGCAGTTCGACCCTCCCCGCTGGCTCTAGGAAGAGTTCCCCCGGGAGGTTTTGGAGTCGAAGACGCCTCGTCCCATCGGTCTGGCCGCTGCTTGGGAAGCCGCCGGCATCGTACTTCCTCATTTTCTGGAAGGTTTAGCTCCCGGTCTACGAGATACTTACCTGCGGCCCGGTCCGCTGGGTCAGACAGATATAAAAGACTAAGAGATTTGCCCCGGTGGTCCCGCTGAAAGCTATATTTAGCTCCCCCGGCGCTACCTTTGAATTGTACACAACGATCTTGGACGGGTGATACGTACCCTACCTCCCCCGAACAAAACATACGAGAGCATCTTGTGGCTCGCAGTTTAGTGACTGAGATTTGGGGTTGTACTTTTGGTGTTGGTGTTGAGTTGAGTTAGGCTCACTCCTCCCGCTGGATCCAGTCCATTTCGATTTCACGGCTGCACCCGAGTGCACCGTTTCAGCGGACCGTCTGCCACCGAGTCGTTAACAGTCTCCAGTCTGCTGAGGTGACTGAGCTCGAGTTATCTTGATACGCTATGTACGTGACCCGGGCAGATGCACATTACACGCTCACGTGCACTACGACAACTCAATTTATGTCTTCTGGAATGAACATCTGAGATAAGCATTTATTTATGCGATGACCCCAGCGAACACCGGATCCACGCCGTAATAAGCCATTTTAATATGGGCATGTCAACATGCAGCTGTGGAAAGGATCAGCCCAATTCCTTTCCGGACTCGGCAAACGAGGGACATACACGCCCAGGTCCGGACCCAGAATACAGCACTTCCCCTCAGAGCCTTTATAGTGGGTGGTCGATGAATAAACTTTAAGCAAGGAGGAAAAGGGCTTACAGGGTGTCTGGATACCGCGTGGAGGAGCCAGAGATGAGCCGGCGTAAGTCAACATAAAATTAAGAATACGCACGAGGCCGATTTTGCTTTCACCTATACAAGAGGTTCTCTCAGCCGACGTGCAAAACAGGCGTTGGCACCACTTAAATGTTCCCCCTAGAGGTACTTGGGCAACAGCGCATTGCATGAGAGCAAGCAGAAATACAGCTGAAACGGAAATGAATTTGAAGGCGTGCATCGACAGTGATATTGCGCTGTGGGTTACTGGTGCTGAACAGGTGGGGTGAGCCTTTTACATTCTTCGAGGAGCCATCCGGAGTTCTCAGTTGAATAGCTTGCTCAAATGGAGCTGACAAGTATCAGGGCGCGACATTGAATCCGGTTGCACTGTGGGATTTCCTGACGTACAGGAACCAATTAGCGATTCCTGCAAGGGAAAAATCCCTGAAAATCGGTGTTCGTTATTCGGACCGTGCCGTGTAATGCTATCTACCTGCCTGTCCCTTGTATCAACAACAAACATGAGGGCCAGCCGATCGACTCATATATCCATTATGGCGGGCTCCAAGTAAAACTCCTAGATGCTTACCATGGCCTATGAGGACATTCATCGGCATCCGCTACAGGATTTGACTGACTTGGTAGGGATCATGAGGCCCAAGCGAGTACCAAGTGAAACAACGTACCCTGTGCTCTGGCACCTGTGAGAGTTCATTCAACCTTCAGGCCTCGGTCATTGGTTGGAATGAGCACGCATCTATGAATTCTACTGAGTCCCAATTCTCTTTAACATACACAGAAAACATAAGCATGATCCCTCTAAATCAGCAGGAATAAAATCTCGATTAATGCAGGGCTTTGATTCAGTCGAAATTTCTAAGCTGCTTTCCCACTGCACGGATCTCAGGAACACGTGACCGTGTTCAACTTGGCACGCCGCGGCGCTTGACCTTCGTGGACAACAAAGTAGATTTTTGGTTGCATACAACGCAGAGTATATCTCTATTGCAATAGAAGTAATTCAAGAAATTAGAATGCTATCATCGATAGTGCGTAGGTAGTTCTTTTGTAGTTGACCTCCCGTAACGCACTCGTCGGAGTCGAACGCCACCCAGACATTATCTAGCTCAGCCGAAGATTACAAGTAAATTTCATCATATCATAGAGCTCGTGTTTGCCACCAGCGCTGGTAATCTATGTATACAAGGTGAAACGAACCTCAAAATCCGAAGTTTAAAGCAAATGTTGGGATCATCTGGTTCGGATTGAACTTACAGCTAATGGCGGAACCGAAGGCGCGGTGACAAAATTTCCGTTTTCGGAGATTTTCAAAGAATTGTAAATATCTCAATGGATTCTGGTCCGATTCAAATAAAACCTATCTAGATCTACTCAGCTAATTCATGTGCAATTAGTGATAGAGAGGAATTTCCGAAAAAAAATATGTATTGGGTAACTTATGCTATCAGGCTGTTTTCTCATGGAATGTTGTTTAGCAAACCCAGAACTTGAATCGGGGTTGAATACCTAGCGTTGAAATCTACATGTCTCGATGCCTATTCGTTCCTGTTCAACAAGGCTGCAAAAATGTCGGGAAAATGACGCTTCGAGGCTAGAACTGCAAGCTCAGACTTTCCGGCTCCATTCTTCCTGAAAATTTTGCTGCCATGGACGGTCAAAATTCAACTCAAAATGAAGAAGGCACCATGACAGGTGAAGGAAAAGGGGGAAAACCGCGGGCCTGGGTCGAACAGGCACCTTCCCTGCCACGGAATATTCACCGACGACAAGGACAGATCTTGCTAATGTAGACTGCCCGCCACCGAGTCAGTGCCCTGCTGGAGTTTGAGTCGCATACCTACCGTTGAATTCTGCATGCCGTGAGGCAGGTTCTGCCGGAAAAATGCTGAATGAATGAGGAGCTCAAAGATCAAAGCAGCGGGGCTGAAGTTCTTAGTTGAAAGTTGCGGCGCTTGACGCTCGACGCGGAAAACGAGTATCGTGAAAGATGAAAAATAAAAATAATCGACATGACCTGCCCATAACCCGGGCCTGAGTCGAACAGGTGTCTTCAACCGGAATGTCTCTGGCCAACTTAACATTGACTGTGGATACGGACCATCCGCCACCGAATCGTTATGCACCAGAGTAGAATACTCAGCTACGTTTGAATTTTTTCCGAGCAGGATGCCTGTTTCTGTTTTTGGTCAACCAGGCGCGGAAACGGTCGAATGAGCGAGAATTCAGGTCAACACAGGTTGAATAGCTTTGTTTTTGTAGCACTGGCACCAGTGGCAGGATTTATGCTTGAGGTGGAAAAGTGAAAACTGTTTTTGTAAATTTGAATTCTGAAGACGTAAAACAAGCGGTCGCATGCATGACCCGGCCCTGAGTAGAACAAGGGATGCTCCACGGAATAGATCCAATGCAACAGTGACTCGCATCTTACGGATGCGGACTGTCCGTCACCGAGTCCTTATCCAGCCCGAACTTGAGTTTGAGTTGACGTTTACAGCTAGGTGCATCATGCGTGTTGTTGAACCGGTTCATGTTAGCAGCTCACTATCAATTTAATGTGTGTCTGTAACAGGTGAAGTAAGCGGTAAAACTCAAAGTTCAAACATCAAATCACGTTGCTCTATGCTGAAAGAGGATCTGTGTCACTGAGCGTAAAATAAGCAGAGCAGTACTACTGTGAAGGATGAAAAAAAAAAGGAGACGGTGATAGCAACCCACTGCATGACCCGGGCCTCAGTCGAACAGGCATCTTCCACAATATTGATCCAGATCGCCCCACGGGCTGTGGATGCGGACCATCCGCTACCGAGTCACTTCTTTAGATGAACGTGAGTTGAATACCTAGGGATGAATTTTGAACATGCTGTTGAAACTCTCCGCCATGATACTATAATGCAACGGTTAAAACTGTTAAAGGTTTCAGAGCTCACGTTGAGAGCAGGCTGTGAGATGGGCTCAAGCTGTATGGACGCGGACCCGCTGTACTTTGGATTAACCCATCTGCTTCTTAGTTAGGAACACCAAAGACAGGTTCATGCAAAAACGGGCAACGCACAACCCGACGCCGAAGTCGCGGTCACAAAAATTGGGTAACTATTCATAGGTCCCCGCAAACAAGAAGGAGAGAAAGGGAGGTAATGGAAAATATTCTGGGACGTACCTGCGCGCCGAATGTCGAAATTATTGCTGAACCTTTAGGTTTGGCTACCCTAGGGAACTTGGGTTTCGGCCCATTTTGCTACATGTACAAACAAAGAATTAGTCACCTAAAATTGGTCATTGCGAACATAAATCAATAGAAAATGGAGCAAGGCATAGAACCAAGTCAAAATTCAACGACATATTTTTCATCTTCTTACCGGGTCAAATACTTGTGTGTGAGGACATTTCATTTTCTGGAACCAAAGAAATTGTCTGAGTTCAATTTCTGTTATTAGTCGTTCCTGCTTCATGTATCGGCAGTGGTTCCGAGATCAATCACCTCATCACGATCTTGATCTTGCCGACGCCCATGAGCCGATTTCGTTTCCTGAAGTCCTCGGAGCTCCTCCATTGGGGCTGACAACCCGTGCCATTTGGGGAGAATGGTGCAGCCTTCCACAGTGACTCTAAAAATTCAAACTAAATTGTAGATGACACTTGAAGTCGATCTCGAGGTAATGTTCCGCGCCGAATTTTATTTTATTTTGCGGTGAAATGGGGGCTGTGAAATGGCTGTGAAAGTCAAAGAAAAATTACTGGCAGACACACAAGGGCAAAAATCAAAAAATCTAGCTGGAACATTACCAGCGGAATGTGAACCCAAACACATCTTGCACTGGGAGTGTGGCCAGAATCTGGACCCCTGAGGCTGCAGCAAAGTTCCAACAGTGGGGGGACATCAAATCCCTTTATGTTGCTACCTCCATGTCCTCCTTTTGTGTTGTGTCTGTATCCAATGGGTTGCAAGCCCATACCGCAACCTCTCGTGCATCTCTGGATCGGGCGATTAATTCTGGACTGCATACACGCCAGCGCCAACTCTCGAGCCACTGGGCTCCTAATACTTCAAGTTCCTTTCCATGTGACGTCGTTTCTATTTCCCGAACAATGTTTCGTGACTGCTTCTCTGACTTCTGACCTTGCTTGCCTTGGACTGGTTCGACTTTCTTCTGATCTCTGCACCTGAACTTGTATTAGTGCATCTAAGTTCTGGTTAGACACCCCCACTTGACCATCAGAACTACAGAATATCGACCACCATCCTCCACCGATGTGTTGTAACCTCTTCAGGACATTATTCTGGAGTCACGTTCGCTGTTGTGCCGGTGCTCCGAGGAAGCATCAATGAGGATCCTTCCTCATGCT
Organism: Mycena capillaripes; assembly: GCA_029204075.1. Classification (NCBI taxonomy): domain Eukaryota; kingdom Fungi; phylum Basidiomycota; class Agaricomycetes; order Agaricales; family Mycenaceae; genus Mycena; species Mycena capillaripes. The sequence continues at coordinate 1,787,960 of JARHKZ010000011.1, read as the reverse complement.
CTTGGGATAGTGCGGTATATACCTCCCTGTACACGAGATATTGATATTGTAGCTGCCTATATGCTCGCAGCGTGTACCACCTATGCGGGGTGTCCAAACATTTCTTATGTGGCGGGATGTTCAGGACATCTGGGACTCCTTTTCATTCACACTAACATAAAGTATGTCAATTGTCAGGACGAGAAGGACCAGATTGTCCGCGAGGCCAAGCTACTGATAATGCATTGTTAAAGTGATATAAATGTTCTTCTTGTGGTGGCAAGTCATATTAAAATGAGAACTATAACGAGATTGATATCTGACTCTCAAGTCCGACTACTTGATACTAATAGAGGGGTTGCAGAACTTCGGGAAATGTCTCAGCAGAATCATTCAACAATTCCTTCTCAGTCAGTGGTTCACATGTACTGTTCCATCCCTGATTCTGCTTAAAATAACACAACCTGTAATTGTATATCACAATAAAACAGTATCTCAGTGCCTTCACGTTTGGTACTTCTAGGCCAATGGTTTTGAATCATAGAAATTTACTCTTCAGATTAAGAAATGATTTTCAATTGAACCTAAAGGTTCAGCACCCGCCTCGAAGAGGCTCAATCCCAAGTCATTTGCACTGGTACGCACAGAAAGTGTTCCAAACTAGGAAGAATAGGCCTCACCATATGAAGGGCCGGTGCTATCCACGCGCTCTTCTTGTACCCTTGAGGCGCAGGAGCTTTCCGGACAGGACCAGTCGGCGCACGTTTTCATGTCATCATCCGCAAAACGCATTTCTTCCATCGACGAGCGGCTCAGGCACCTTCGGCATTGATTTGATACGATGAGAGGGTGTGTGATGACGTCACTCGCCTTAGCACAGCACTGTCACAATCAAAGTTCAAACACCTTTCACGCGCCTCGCTGGGTTAAAAATGCACCAATCGCCGACAATAGCGACACATGCGAATCGAAGGTGTCTGGCGTATTTCCACGTGAAATCCCTGGTGACTCCGAGTCCCTCCGAACACCGTACATGAGAGTGGTTGAAATTCTCTTCCCATTGCCGATTCCGACGGTGACGACGATTAAAGGATCTCGCGAAGCTCTCCCGCAATTACTCTTGTCTCTGTCATTTTTTCCAGCTCGCAGAACTGGAAGCCCAGGCAGCGACTCAAGTACCCCCGTGGTAACTATTATAATTTCTTGACGCCTTGGCCCTCCGGAGCTACGAACACAAGGAAATCGAATACTACGAACGGTAATTTCATTTCCATTTCACTTTACGACAGCTCCTATCTAAGCCAACGGTATGTTATTAGCTTCCAGTACCCCCGAGCCAGGTCGCAGGAGAATGACTCTATCACTCTGAACCCTCTGTTCCCATTGTCTGTAGGCTCCCGCGGTCGAATTTTCTGCCCTTCCGCCATTGTTCCTTCCAGATTCCAAGCGGACCAGCTCAACATCTGACAGTTTCCGCTAGCCGATCTTCCGCAGGATTTGTTCACTACCGAGCTATATTTTGTGGTTGCAGACGATGCACCACCGAGTCGATATTCATTCACCTTAGGCACAGTAATTACGAGTAAATATTGAGCATGTCCTGCCCCCGGCTTCGCAAATTCCTCCCTATTATTGTTACAGGTGAAGGGAGCGCCAAAATTCGGGGTTCAAATCAGGCTGTGGGGGAAAAACTTGAAAGGCTACATACTTGCATACTGGCTGAAAGTCTGCCGCACTCGAGCGAGATGAGAATCAGATTTTAGGAGGCGAAAGAAAAGAATTCCACCGCTCTTTCTGCTTATGACCCGGGCCTGAGTCGAACAGGCACGTCCTTGGAATCCACAATTAAGAACTGAGGATTTGTGAAGGCGGACCGTCCGCGATCGAGTCGCTATTTAGATTGAACCTGAGATGAAGAGACCATGCATCACGGAATTGAGTGTAGATATATCCAGCGACCTCTCGACCATGAGGGTACGGTGCATGCAGATTTTTCTCAGCTTAGCTTACTGCTAAGGAAGCTGGAGCAGGTGATGCAGAGTACGTACACAGGGAGAAAATTTGCCAGCAGTAACAGTCGCGCGATTCGGAAGCAAAAGTTAAATTAGAATAATAAAAAAGAGACGGCGAAATTGTTAAGACCTGAGTTAAACAGGCATCTTCCACAGAATTAGTAGGTATTTGTCAGTTTCTATGAATTTTGGATGCGACCGTCCGCCACCGAGTCGGAATCCAGCGTTATTTGTGGGCTGCATCAACCATATAGCTCGGAATTTGAACAGCTCAGATGCAGAACCAACACAGCAGTTGGAATGTCAAATTCAAAAGAAGAAGATGCAAACCCCACCGAATGACCCGGGCCCGAATCGAACAGGCGGTGTAGCACATGTAGAGGGGACTGCCAGCGCCAGTTGTTTCATTTGGCATGCACTGACTGTTCCAAAACCTTAAGAGACCTCTATCAGCCCTTTAAATTGTGACTCATGGGTGAATAGAATTTGAATAGAATTCATAGATGCGTATTTATTCCAACCAATGACCCAGGCTAAAACGTTGAACCCGCACAGGCGGCATAGGACAGGCTACGTTGTTTCACTTGGCGCTCTCTATGGCCTCATGATCCCTACCAAATCAGTCAATGCCTGCAGCGAATGCCGTTGAATGTACCCGAAGCCCATGGTAAGCATCCAGGGTTTCACTTGTAAAATGGACATATGAGTCGGATTTATCACAGCCTCGTCTCGTTGCTCCATATTTGTCGTTAGTATGAGGGGCAGGAGGATATCAGCTCCGCCCCTTGCCAAGGCCAAGCCCTCCCATAGCCCCCCTCATTGACTTCATATACGTCAGGAAATGAAAAAGCGCCACAGAATGAAATCTCATGCCCTGGAAGGTTTCATTTTCACTTAACCCTGAGCGGTCTGTCGAAAGGTACAAAAGACCCACCGTACCTACTCAGTATCAGTAAACCTCAGCTCATTACTTACTACTTTCGATGCACGCCTTCAAATTTATTTCCGTTTCAGCCATCTTCTTGCTTGCCCTCATGCAAGGCGCCGTCGCCCAGTACGGCGATCTAGTGCCTCTCGGGGGATTGTGTAAGTGCTGCGATCACCTCTTCTACACGTCTGCTGAAGCGACCTCCTACTGCGTAGGTGTTAGCATCGCCGGTGCCGTGCGTATTTCCTGCCTTTATGTCGAGGTTAGTTGGCTCATACTACTGCACCCACCATGCAGAAACCCTGTGAGCCCTTTTACACCACTTGCTGATACCTGATCCTCATCGAACATTCCTTGTGAAGGCGCTGCCGGAAAATGCTGTATTTTGGGTCCGGACCGTGGCGTGTATGTCCCCGGTTAGCGAGTCCCGGGAATTGGATTGATCCTTCCACAGCTGCAAGTTGAAATGCCCGAAGTAATACTACGGTCGCCGTGATCACCGCATAATTAATGAGTCTTCCAGGAACCCTTCAGACGACACAAATTGAGTTGTCCTGCTGTAGATTACGGTGTATTGTGCTCGAAACAGACTTGGAAAACTTCAGTAGGACCGTCCACGTCCTCAGAACGTTAAAAGACAGGATTTTCAACGTTTCGGAGTGAAGAATGCCCGCCACCGAGTCGATATTCACCTCCACCTGAGCGGTTGAGCACCCCTGATCTCGAGATACGGTGGAGTCAGTCCAAACAGCAGGCAGTGTGAAATAAGGCCGCGAAATTATTGGTCGCTGGGATGGAGGATTCAAAACTCAAGCAGGTCGAAGTTTTACTGTAAACGGGATTTAATCAAGACTTATTATTCCTGCCGGAGCAGTTGTGGGCCAGGGCACTTACAAAGAGAAGACTGATTGAAACGACACGACCGGGCGTTTTAAACCATTAGTTTGTGATATTGCAACTCGTGTGGGTGATAATGAATGCGAAATGATCCACTAACAAATCTGACCAAGGTCCGATTCGAGAACCCGAAAACGCTGGTTGGGTTTCAGACCTGCGCCATGAAATTCGATTATAATGCCGAACCACAGGAAATACAGAAGGTACGGTGTTCGTTTAATCAGTGTTCAGTGCCCAAATGAGTGTCCCATTGCCGCAATAGGGCCCACGACGTCGCCGATTGCCCGCACGGTATCAAGAAGCTTGATATCGCGTGTCGCAAGAAGCGTCTTCGTGGCGTTCACAGCACTGGGGAAGAGTTCTGCATCGACGGGGCAGACGGTGCCTTCCTTGGCCAAGGTGCCGTTCTGGAAGTAGGCGCGGAGGGCACCATGCGTGCAGAGAGATGGCGCGGCGAGAGACGTGTGCTGCAAGCCGCAGATTAGTGTTTCCTGATTGTGATTGATAAATTTAAGAGGGAGAGACGAACCCCGGGGGAGTCTTGTGTCAGAAGAACAGAGCCGGGGAAGAGGCCGGAGGCTTTCTTTGCACTACGAGTAAGACGGTAAGAGGAAAATAACAAGTGAACAGGGGGAAAAGCATACAATGCGAGAGGTGTGGCTGGATCCGCGGTGTTACCAATGATGAGGAGGGGGAAGCTAGTGTTTGCGCCGATGGGCCCTGAGTTGAGCCGCAGGTGAATTTTCGAGCACACAATGCAATTAAGAGGCGACGTACCCAAGAAACGGCCGTCGCGATGCACTCGCCAACCGCTGCAATAGATCCTCCACACACCCCATATATCCGCAAAGCTCGACAGCTTGGCCTCATTCTGGTAAAACTCGCGTAGATCAGAGATTGAATCATCCACAGCCTCAGCGTCGTTGCACAACATGGTGACCGCCGCCTCATACATATTGTCCGTCAACGGCACTCCCGGGGCACCACAATCGCACTCGAACGCAGGTATCTGGCTTGCAGCGTACAGTGTCGTCGCGTTCCCTGCAGCGAGGTCCGCGAGCCCTTGCGCCAAGGCTACGAAGGAGTTGTACGGGGTGAAAAGCGCGGTGAAGAGGTAAGCACGTAAGAGACTGTAATCGACGATACCGTGCGAGATATCCGTAAGGACGGGGAAGGGTTGCGCGCGGAGGGACTCAGTGAGAGCGGTGAGGTTGGCAGCGATCTCGGCGGCGGTGGGGGCGTAGAAGGCGCAGCCGTCAGGTCCGGCGGCAGCGCAACCATCGAAGAAGCTCTGCAGAGTTTTGTCGGTGTCCGTCAGGGAACCGGTAAAGTTAGCTGGATGGAGGCCATGAGTATATTTGTGAGAGGGACGAAACCTCTGACCGGTATGCCATGCGTCCCCGTCCATGACACCTATAAGATCTAGTAGTGAGCAAATTGGCCACCATAGTCGACAATCTGGTATCACCATCGATTACAAGCCGGCCGACGTTATCCTGCGCAGCAATTAGAGAGATCGAGAGGGAGAGAGTCTTTCGATAATCACCGGGAAAAGAGTGGCGAATGTGGCTCCTAGTACTGCGCCATACCTGTTCAAGCTATGAAAAGTGTTCTGCGGAACGAAATAACGAAACCCACGAGACCCCCCAATACTGAAGCTTCTCGAAGCCGAACGCTTCAGTAATTCGGAGCATGTCCCGTGCAACATTGTCCGTCGTGAAGTGTTGCAAAAGGTTCTCGGTATCACGCTGTTCGGCGAGCTGGCCAATGAGCTGGAAGTGCGCCCAGCGACTGGGTATCGACTCCGATGTCGCATTGAGTGAGGCGAATCGGATATTCAAGTCTGCCGGTGTCCAAGTCTCTCGTTCCGCGGCTGTTTTCAAGAATGACAAGGATGGTTTCGAAAAACTGACACCTGTAAGAAAAGATATGTAAGAAATTGGGAACCCTGTGGTTAAGTCAAACGTACCACGCGGATCGAAGCCCACAACATCGAACTGGTTGCCCAGGAACTCAGCAAACTGGACACCCATATTAACAATCGCGGCGACGCCACTGTTGCCGGGGCCGCCGGGGTTGAATAAAATGGGACCGAGATATTCCGACTTTGGGGCAGTGGAGGGGAAACGGACTACAGCGATGGAAGCGTTGCCTTTGTCTGCGGTGTAGTCTAGGGGCACCTGGGCAGCGTCAGGGAAGTAAAACTGCGGGGCTGGCGATGCTTACTTCCAAAAGGCTGCATTCAAAGCCTGAATAGCAGGACGTCCAGTTCAGGCTCGCAGTTGCCGTGAGCTTTGCACAGTGAGCAACGCGTTAAGGCGGTTAGATCCATAACTGACCATTTCCCAGTCAAAATTGGAGTCGGCGGCGAGCGCATTGAGGAGGATCGAGGACAGTCCTAGTTGCGACCGAAGACTCGAAATTAGCAGGCCAGCGGCCGCCAATTTTAAGAAAGGAGAGGAAATCATCGATGAGGCAGGGCCTCTCGTCGCAATTTTAAGCATCTGCGTCCATGCGTCGGAATTTACACTGTCTTTCCCGCTCCCGTTTAAATGCGGAAGGTTTAGAAGCGTTAGGTATCAATCAACGTGGTGAAGGATCTGATGGAGGTCAGCCGTTGCGTGTGGGTCAGCCGTTGCGCACGAGTCAGCCGTTGCGCGGACAAATCGCTCTGTGTCCCATAAGACGTATTCTCACAGGCCGAGATTCCCCCGCTGTTGAACTGTGAAACGTTCAGAATTGAACAGCGAAGGAACCGTTTAGCCCGATGTTGTGAAGATCTGCACGAAGATGGATGTAGCAAAAAACGCCTCGCGGCCTTTCATAAAACAGACATAGAGCACAACGACCCAAAAGAGCCAAGACGCGCCAAGCAATGTTTAATATTCTAAAACGAATTAATTAGGCTTTAGCTCGGAACACAACCGGAAAATTGGCCGATTTTGGAACGAAACTTGAACTCGTTCTACGACAAAAGGAGTTCGGCCCCTTGATGTCCGACCTTCGGGCTCTCGGGTGCAGGTCCAGAACAAGGGACACGTCGGAGCTTCGAGGCTGGTCTGGATCAAGGTCGCACATGCGAGTCTCGAGGAGTGGAGTTGCGCAGTGTCAGGACCCGCGCACTGGCACTGATACCGATGGCGGGCAGAGAGGGGACAAGGTTCACATCTGTTGCTGGGGAGATAACTCGGGAACTTGGTCCATGGGGAAAGAGCAGCGTCCACGAAACGAAATGAGACAGATGATACGAGCCGGTCGAGAAGTCGGACACCGAGACAGAGTGGTGCAGCGAGGACAGATCGGTGAAGCGAGGTACGGGACACAGAAGAAGGTTGCGTGGAGGCGGATGGGGCGAGGGCGAAGCTCCATGTATCAGGTGTGAGTGAGGGACGATTAGGATACAAGGCGCACTAGGATGGATGGGGAGCAACATTAATCAACGTCCGAGAGTGGATGAAGACCCAGGGCGCACCAAGACTTGGTCGAGCGATGAAACCAGATATGCGGCAGCTAAAGAGGGGGGAGAGAAAGCGGAAGGGCAGGTGAGCCATATTTGCGCTGCCTTTATACGACCGATGAGCACGGGTCCGGCTCGAGACGTTTTCGCCGTTGCTGACGTATAAACTCGGTTCAGTTCGTTTTTGAGCCGTATTACTGATGTGACAGAACGCGCTCGATAGGGGCTTGATTCGCGGGTGTTGCCGGCGCCTATTAGTTGGGAGACCAATGGGACCGTTCGCATTGACTGCCCTTAATCCGATGAAAGGATCTGTTCGTTGAAAAATCTTCGTCGGCACCCCAAACATGTCGTGCGGGGCGGCAGCGGCGGTGCCATGTATCGCGTTCTAAATCTTCATGTGTGTGCCGAAGGACACGGCTCTTCGAGGAGGCTGTCAGCTGGTGAATCAATTCCTCGACCAAGCCAAAAAAGAAAGAAAAAATTAACCAGATACATTAGGCTGAGCGCATGATGGAACCCGGACGCGCATTCGTGCTGCACTTGTAATTTGCTGTGCGGGACACCAATCTAAAACTGAATTTTGAACATGCTGTTTGAAATTGCGAGCCAATTATGAGCACTAAAGTCTAACTTGTAATTGGGTTGGACGAACCTAAAGCAAAGAGAAGCAGCTTGAACATTTAAACAGATTTTATTCCTGCGGGCTGAAAGGGATCATCCTGATGTTTTCTGCGGTACATTATGTTGGAAAATTGGGACTCATGGTGAATAAAATCGATAGATACGTACTTATTCCAGCCTACCTACCTACCAACCGAGGACCCAGGCCTGGACCCTCACAGGCGGCATAGGACAGGGTACGTTGTTTCACTTGGCGCTCTCTACGGGCTCATGATCCCTATCAAGTCGGTCAAAGCCTGGAGTGGATCCCGTTGAATTTCCTCATAGGCCATGGTAAGCATCTGGGTTTCTCACCCGGAGCCCGCCATAATGGATATATGAGTTGGATATATGAGTCGGATTTATGAGTCAGATTTATATCATCGTCTGGCCCAGTCGCTTCGTGCTTGTTGTTGATACCGGGGCCGGTAGGTAGGTAGGTAGCATTACACGGGACGGTCCGAATAACTAACACCGGTTTCCAGGGATTTTCCCGGTGTAGGAATCGTAAGTACATCCCTTCCGTGTCTTGCCAAGCCTTTCCAAGTGGCTCCAAATTGAATCGCTAAATGGTTCGGGTACGTCAGGGCATGCAAAAGTGCCAACGGATATTCAATGTCGTGCCCTGATACTTGTCAACTCCATTTAAACAAGCTATTCAGTTCGTATCGCGACCCTGAGAACTCCGGATGGCCCACGAAGGATATAAAAGGCGCCGGTAACTCACACTACGATATCACTTTCGATGCACGCCTTCAAATTCATTTCCGTTTCAGCCGTCTTCCTGCTTGCCCTCATGCAAGGCGCTGTTGCCCAAGTAGCTCTAGGGGGAACATGTAAGTGGTGCCAGCGCCTGTTTTGCACGTCGGCTGAAAGGACCTCTTGTTCTATAGGCGAAAGCATCATCGGCCCCGTGCGTATTCTTGCTTTTATGTTGACTTACGTTGGCTCATCCCTGGGCTCCTCCACCCGGTATCCAGACACCCTGTAAGCCGTTTCACTCCTTGCTTAAAGTTTATTATCATCGACCACCCATTATGAAGGCTCTGAGGGGAAGTGCTGTATTCTGGGCCCGGACCATGGCGTGTATGTCCCTCGTTTGCCAAGTGCGGACAGGAATTGGGCTGACCCTTTCCACAGCTGCATGTTGACATGCCCATAATTAAAACGGCTTGTTACGGCTTGGACCTGTTCGCTGGGGTCATTACATAAAGAAATGCTTATGTCAGATGTTCATTCCAGAATCCATAAATTGAGACAAGATATGCCTTCGCTACGCTACGGCAGTGGAGAGATTGAAGTCAAGAGCACAGATAGTGATGGTACAGAAAAGGGGAGACACGGGTAGAGAGATCACAGATGGAGATTTCAGCAAATTCCATTGCCATATACATCCTCAGGCAGAGGTGGGGCCTTCCATTCAATTTATAAGTGTGATTGGTGGTAGAGTAAAAAGTGGGAACTCACATCGTCATCGTCCTCCGAGCAGCATGTGAATATAAATTGTCGAAAGTAAACTCCGCATTGGCACAAACGGGACTGCCGGAAGAAAGGATTGAGTGTTAAATCCGAATAGGGAAACGACACACGTAGATGCTGATGGACATATTCTCGCCATGCTTCTGTGGAAGCACAGTTAGTGTAATTGTAAGACCACAAACTTGATAGGTGCTGGTCATTTTCGGTTTTAGAACGTAGTTGAAATCGTAGGCAGCGACATCGGTGAAATTGAGAACTGGCTGCGACTGGTTTCGGAAGATAGTCTGGATGGAATTATACAGAGAGAGAGAGAAGCGGCTGGCAGCTGTAACTGTACGAGTGAGCAAATCAGTCGCCGTCAAAGGGGTAAGGAGATGAGGGTGTAGAGCCGTTCGAGATAATAAAACAAATAAGAGAGCGGAGATGTGTTGATCTTTAGAGAGGCACGCCAAAGTTCTACCGGTAAGGATAAGAAGACTTTGGCAAAAGAGTCGATAGAAAGTTCTACCGAATATTGGTCATCAGTTCAGAAATATTCTTGTTCATACTGACAGCGGCGGAGTCAGAATCACGGGGCTAGGTCGAAATCGGGTGTCCAAAGTGTGAAGATTTGAATGGAGCAGGGTACTGACGCGCTAGATGCAGAGGCTGGGATAAATTCTTGTCGTAAAGTAGGACTCCGGAGGCCGCAGGTTCCGCCGACGCCAATGTGATAAGAGAGGGAAATGAGACTGAATCGGGGAGAATCAGAGTCGCGGATATGAAGGTCTCGGAATCGCAGGAGCATGTAAGCAATGCTTGGAATGGAGAGTCGCTGGGGATGAAAAAACCAACTGCATACCGAGCAGTTTCAGGGCCACTGGATGGCATCATACCGGCGGCTTTCATCCAGATGAAAAGGATCGCAATATTCTTAGCATGGCGGTTTGTTGCCATGACGTATCGGTGCGGTAAACTGTCGAATTGGGTTTTTGATAAATGAGCACGATGAGTCAAACACCGAAACGAAAATTCACCGCAATGATTGAGGGCAGAGTTCCATTCCAGCGGCGATACCCGTATCCCACATCGAGTTAACGATGGAAGCAATATTCTTACGTACATCAGGAGTGGAGTGAGTGACGTCGGGACCCTCCTCGGATGTGCCAAGTGCCCGTTGAGCTGCAATGAGTAATTCTTCAGTTCAGATGATCTGACACAGACAAAGACATCATACCGTGTTGTACGAAGGGTCGGACGAAAAGCCGATAGTTGTGAGCCGACATATTAGTCGCTTGCTGTCGAAGCAAGCGACCTTTAGAAGCGTGTTTACAGCAGGAAGTTACAATGATTTCAGGGTGTATTTCTTGTGGAGCTAATCCAGGATAAACTTACGCTATAATATCATTAGTGCCGGGATATACCGACGAAGTCGGCTACTAAGGTTGACGAAATCCAGAATTGTGGTCGAGGGAATTCATGAGCGCTTGATAGAATTTTGTTGGACAGATGGAGCGAAATTTGGGGTTCTCCTTTCAATACCCTGCCCAGGTTCTGGAAGCGTTCACTCAAGGGCTATCCCCTCCTCGGCTTGAGATCTTGAAGAGGAGGATTTTGGGAAGTAGCCTTCCCCGCTTTGTCTAGAAAGACTCCCAGGCGTCAAGAGTGAGTGCCGGCATAAGTCCGTAGATCGCGAGAAAGCAGACACAAAAGTGGGAAAGGATGACACGGAAAAGTTAATTAGATTGTTGACGCTTCATCGCCGGCACCAGAGGACAGACATTCCAATTCGGCCAGAGCGGGGCTTTTGACCCTGGTGATGGTCGGAAACAAAGCGGGTGACAGCGTGATGCTTCGGCATGTCACCGTGACATGATGGATTCTCGGTCGGTGAGATCGTTCCAGGGGTGGTTGTTGAAACGTATTCTGTGAGTGCCATAGAATGGGACAAAGCTGGATCTTAGTTTAATAACCCTGTTTTTCTACAGTCTCATTACTCTCGCTCCGACTCACTCAAAGAGATGTGGCTCTGCATTATGTTCAACTTGAAACGATTTGAAGCTCAACATGAATTTGGATACACAGCAGTGGTACAATTTGGTAGGAAACGGAGCATCTCGCAGTTATTCGACGGAGAAGAGATAAATCAGATCTGGCGGAAAAGATCAGCACGCAAATAAATGTAATTGTTAGACTTACTGAGTCGCATATGCAGTTGATGACAAAAAACCGGCATCAGGCGGCGCAAACGATGAGATTGGGCTGTGAAGAGACATTAGCTTGGTGTACATCGAGGAAGAAAGCCTCACTGCAAGGCAATGGCCGGAAAAGAGCTCGGACCGGCTACTGCAACAACCACTGTAGTCGATGAACCGGCAGCCGGGTATATACAAATGCAATGGTAGATATGTGAACCGATTTGGGATAAAAGAATAGCAAATAACGGACCTGACCGCAGAATTTTTGAATGTACCGCAAACGTATTCAGTGGCAGACAGCGTAAAGACTTTGCTGCCGTCGTTCAAAGTCTGAGGAATGTGGATAGCGGGTGCATGTCCGACGCTGTAGATAAACACTGGGCAGGCAGGAATGCGTTCCTGGGCAGGAGAAATAGATAACAACACCATCGGAAGATCGAAGCGCACCTCGTATTAGTCGTCATTTGGATCTTCAGAAAATGCTGATAGGTACCGGGCGTCCAATTCGACGGGTTTGCTAGTCTAGGCAGACACTTTCGCAACCACGAAGGCAATGAATGGTACTGTCGGGAAGAGGAGCGTCGCTGGAGCCTTAATAAACACGAACAGTCACAGAGGGACTCACAACGTCGTCGAGTTCGATCTATGGAAGTATTGTAGTGATTGTGATGAATATTAAAGGTTGTGCCGGGGGGATACGTAGCAACACGCTTGCCCTGAGCGAGAGCGAACAAACCAAAAACATTGAAGCTGGACATGGTGGGTGTAAATGTAAAAGATGTTGGAATGGGCAGTCGCAGTACATATGGCATCAGGGTGCCCGCGGCGAATTCAAGAACAGTGATTCGAAGCGCAAAAACAGCGGATGACGAAACATAGATGGAGCTTGTCCCGATTTAGTTAGTGGACCCAATAAATTGGACCCGCCAGAAGATCTGCAATCCGGCATTCAGATATTAATATGATCCCCTGAAACAACACCCCAGAAATTGCCGAAGGAAGAGGGCCATGGCGGTAGTCGGTCAAGATTTTTTAGCACGCCTCGTGCCGTGAAAATCTTACCAAAGCAATCATCGGGCGGGGCCTTCGTGGCATGGGGGTGTGAAATGCAAACAGGTACATACTGATACGAGGCATCTGCTTAATACACGAGGTATGTCCTAATGCAAGTGAACACGTATATTGTACCGGAAGCAGACGTGGAAAGCGAGAGAAATAGCATTCCTGATCCTTTGCTTCGTCCCTCCACAAGATGACTCTTTAAAAAAGACAAAGACAAGACAGATAGATGAGCCAGGCCTGAGTCGAACAGGCGATGCTTCACAGAAGCATACATGGCCCAAATTAATTATGACCGTCCGTCACCGAGTCGTTGTCAAGCCTCAACTTGAAGGGGGTTTCAAAGGGTTTGTGGGAACTCAAATAGGTCAGGCTCGAGATCCTGATTCTGCAAGCCGAGAGACTGAGGGCCATGCTAGATTTCTAATATTCTCTGCGCCATGCTGCAATTTGTGTGTATACATGGATGTGCAAAACGAAACAGTCTTTCTGGGACGTGGACAAAATAGCAGTTCTATACTTATGCGGACCGTCCGACACCGGGTCAACCATCAGCTTGACTGTGGGCTGAATATTGAACGTTGAATCGGGTTGGGTCAGCGTCGAGATTTCATTTCTGGCATGGCACCGGGGAGAACATTGACATGTACAGCAGGGAGACTGATTCCGGAATGGAAAGGGATCCGGGGCTTTGCGATGACGGCACGCTCGGTTAGAGGGCTCGTGCTGCAAATCGGGTTCTCATGAATACAGATACCAGTGCCGACGCTGTCAACGTCCGGGGTGCAAAGTGGTCAGACTCGTGGCGGCTCGCACTCGTGACGGGTGTAGATTCTCGCACTGGGGCTTGCGCAATTTTTTGGACTTACGTCTGTCCATACAGGTGTGTAAAGTCCTGCATCGTTAACTCGTACTCTTGATGAAATAAGCGCTCTCCGTGATCTCGGTTCAATGCCGTGATGCGGCATCCTTCCGGCTTCATCATCCCTTCCGAAAAGAATAAAAAATAATCCAGAAATGGGATAGCGTTCAGAAAAGTATCTCCGCAGTTTTGATTACTTCAAATGTTTAAACCCCTGGCTACAGAAGAGAACCCTAAAATATAGCCGTGATTGTTCGGCTGATGACGGCTGTGGTGTCACTGAGGGAGGCAAAATATTCTCTCTCACACATTATAGGCTTTCAGTTCCAATTCATCGCACATTTATGCACGTCGGAGGAGCTCCATGAAAAGTTTGACCCAGCGAAGGACTGTTACCGCAGATTCTGTATATCCCCACCGACATTGAAAGTCATTGATTTCCACATGGTGGATTGGCACCCTTTTCCTGTATAGCATCGATATCGAACTTTGGTGATCTCGGGCTTGTAGGAAAAAGCCGATGTCCATGTTTTTCAGTGCGTCTCAAACATCTCGGGGCGCGTCGCTTTCTGCATCGCGATGAAATATATTGACTCATTTGGAATAAAGTGCGGGCGATCCGTTGGCCATACTCCAAGGTAAAAACCACGTAGAGTTCTGACCGTGCACTTCTCTGCCCTGTTATCTCTCGTCGTCGCAGCTGTCACGACTGTGTCTGGATCCCCGGTTGAAGACCGTCAGTATTCCTCTCTGGTTTCTTTATGATCGATTATGAATCTTCTGGGCTGAGATTGAACACTTACCCAGCATCCGATATTTGGCTTACATCGTGGAAGTTATGGGACATCATGAACACCAGCCACGCCTTAAATGAGTTTCAGCCGTGGACCCACGGTAGATGGAAGGCAAGGAGCGCAGCCGCATATTCTCAGCGTCAGCGGGGTGGGGCGGCGAAACGGCGCAAGATGTTCATGTCTTGTTTTTACTGAAGTTGAAGACTGATCGCGAAATAGACTGCCAGATCGTACTACGGTAGAATCAGGATTACATCCTAATCCATATTCGAATCCCCTTTTGCACGTGGAATACCCCGCTTTGTGCTCAGTGGGATCGCGGGAACACATGCAAGCCCGATGCTATCTTTGACAGACTGGCAGCGAATGCATAACACAGGGAAAGCGCTATCGAGGCGATCATTCTATGGACAGAGAAAACAAACTGAAAACTAATGAGCACCCTTGACAATTGTCAACGCTACACAACTGCGGTAGGAGATCCTTTCGCCTTTGCCACACCCCCTCTACGCTTGTATGCGTCTCCCAACAGATCTTGCAAGAATTCGAACTCATCTATGATTTTCTTTGCAATCTTAGTCGTCACATTTCCCTTGGTCGCGCTGAGCATCGTCGAGTTGGAGACAATGTAGACACGTTGCTCGGGTAGTTCGGCACCCCGGAGATTCTCCCGCACATTCTGCCTCGTCGCGCTGACAAAGTGCTCTCTGGCCGCGTACTCGAGCGTCGTACGACTTCGAGCATCTTGTTCTTCGTCGTCGCTTTCGTATCCCATCTCTCGCATGAGGTTGCGGACGTGGCTGTCCGCTTTGGAGCGGACGATGTAGCAAGGGATTCCGAAGAGACGGGCGTTGCGGAGGATGGCAACGTCCGTCATGGTGAACCTGTTGTCGACGAGGACGACGAGCGCGTCGAAGACGTACAGCCCCTGTTTGTTGAAGTACTGCCAGTCCCGCACCTGCAGCGTGCCTGCGCCTGGGATGTCGTACCAGACAAACGGGTTCTTGGGGTCCGAATCTGGGAAGCGAGCGACACGCAGCGTCGTCTCTGTAATACCCGTTGCAGCGGCTCCGGCATCCCTATTCCGCAGGCCACGCAGAGCATTGATGAGCGATGACTTGCCACTCCCCGCGATGCCTGCTACAGCAAAGTGGTATAACCCGTCGCGGTACCCGATCCTGCGCTTGGCGTCTTCGAGGTCTAGGGTAGAGGGCATGACGACAGGCTGGATGCCTTCGCGAAGCTGGCGCTCGAGCTCCTCCTTCGCTTCGAGCGCCGCACGTGCTTCTTCTGCTGCTACGCGTGCAGCCTCCTCTGCAGCACGCTGAGCCTCAGCGGCGAGCCTATTCTCTTCCTCCGCAAGCTGCTGCTGACGTAGCGCCTCCTGCTGTGCCGCCTCCATCGCCCTCCTCGCCTCCTCTCTTATCTCCTGCTCGCGTCTTTGCGCCTCATGGCGCTCCGCTTCAGCCGCACGCTCAGCAGCCAGGCGGGTTTCTTCGGCCTCTCTTCTGATGCGCTCAGCCTCTGCTTGTGTGGCTTCCATGGCGACCTGCGCCTCCTGCCGTGCCGCCTCCGCCGCTCTTCTCGCCTCCTCTCTTATCTCTTGCTCGCGTCTTTGCGCCTCATGGCGCTCTGCTTCAGCTGCCCGCTCAGCAGCCACGCGGGTTTCTTCGGCCTCTCTTCTGATGCGCTCTGCCTCTGCTTGTGCGGCTTCCATGGCGGCCTGCGCCTCTCGAGCTCGTTGAGCATTCATCTCGGCCTCTTGCGCAAGCCTGTCTGCTTCCTCCCTAGCGGCTTGTGCTGCTCTGTCGCGCTCTTTTTGCTCCCGTTGGAGTCTGTTTGCTGCTTCGATGTCATTATGCGTCGGATTGTTGCCGGCTGGCTTGGATCGAAGGTTCGATAACAGGCCAACGACCGCTGTAGCAACGGGGACAAGAAATGAGACAGCAGCACCCATTGATATAGAGGTGTGGTTGAGGGACGAGAACGTGCAGAAATGCTGCAGCCTTATTCTCTTCTATTGCTCAAAGGATAATCTCGATCAGAGCATGGGAACCGCGTGCCCGTGCCCAAATTGGATCACCGGCGACGGCTGGTGTAAAGTTTAAATGGATCTTCGTGGAACATGTGGAATACATACTAAGTGTACGTGTAAGATGCCGCTCACCCTATGCCCAGCTGCTTTCTATCGCCGCAGCCGCTCTTGAAACCCCTCTGCGACACGCTGGACCCCAGCTGTGAGCATACATGGTTAGGTTGCTGACATCCTCACTTCAGCCAAACGAGTGTTCGAGCCTAGCTCGAACAATGGTACAGGGAGCTACACGTTCAATTGAGACAATGTTCGCGTAGGCTCGATTCTCAGGTGTCATTTTTATTTTCTCGGTAGTAATATGACTTTGGCGCTCGTTCATGCCGCTCAGCCTATGTCCAGCTGCCTTCTATCGCCGCAGCCGCTCTTGTAACCACTCCGCGACACGCTGGACCCTAGCTGCGGGGGCCTACATGTTTGGACTGCTCACATCCTCACTTCAGTCAAACGCGTATTCGAGCTACATAAGAGCAGTGGCTACGGTACACAGGAGCTACTAGTACACATCACCCTCTTTATAAAATTACGTGTGTCCGTCTGTCTGTCCGAAGCCTTTTCAATCTCCGATGACTACTTTGATGGGTCTTAGAGCTCCGATGACTTCATTTGATGACGCTCTACACTTCCGTATGCCTGGAGCATTTTGTCCGTCCGAAGCTTTTTAAACCCTGTTCATCTCCGCTGATGCCGTATCACCGCATCCAGTTTCGGAGTACTCTCTCCCACCGGCACAACACCGAGCAATCCTTCGGCATTGGCGGCATTAACGTCACCATTCTAATAAACTTTGCCTCGGCGCTAACGTTGACAGATGGCTCCCACCAACCCGCAACAAAGGTTGCCGCGGCAAACAAGTGCGAGCGTGAAAATAGTACACATAATAAGAATGGAGTCACTAAAACTCAACTCGGCTCAGCTCAACCAAGTACGCAGTAAAGAGAATTGAATATCAATTCAGCGCCACCGTCATTTCACAGAAACCAAGTAAGAATTTTAGAAAAGGGGATGGGAGGCCGCGAAGCGGCCGACCAGCCCCTTGTTCAATTTTAGAAAGGGTTCGATTCTCACGGGTGTCAGTTTATTTCCTCGGTAGTAATATGACTTTGGCGCATCCTGCCTGTTTTGGATAATCTTCTTACCATCTGGTCGCCCCGGGGGCATCTTCGTCTTTAAGCTCTTCGAGTGTGACAGACACCACGAGGTCCTGCTGCTGGTATTCGACTGGGGCTGCAGCTGGAGCTGGACCATCGTCCGACGGGTCAAGATCCATCGGCTGCTCATTGTATGACATCCCCGCAGCTATATTGGGCTCATCAGGCTCGGGGAACGGTGTTGTCGTCTGCGAGCGCTTTTTTCTCCGGCTATCGGGCATGACCTCATTGAGCTTCTGGCGGCAAGCAGGGCTTTGAGCAGTATGTGAGCTAAGTCCATCTGTCCGCCTCGGGTCCCACAGAAGTGGCACTGTAATTTCTGAGGACCAGCCTTATTGCAGGGCCAGGGGAAAATGCCGCCCCTGCCGCGCACACTGCCGCGGCATCCTTATGCATTAGAGAGTTTGCGGTAGCCACCGGGAGCCACCCGGTGGCTGATCGGGCATGCGGTACCGG
The DNA here is from genome assembly GCA_029204075.1 of Mycena capillaripes. Taxonomy (NCBI): domain Eukaryota; kingdom Fungi; phylum Basidiomycota; class Agaricomycetes; order Agaricales; family Mycenaceae; genus Mycena; species Mycena capillaripes. The sequence goes on along the minus strand of JARHKZ010000011.1, from coordinate 1,769,954 downwards.
TGGCTGTGGCTGATCTGGTGGCTGGATGTATGACGTTGCTATCCTTCTCAGCGCCGTCGCCCTCAGCATCATTATCATTCTTGTTGTAGTTAGAGTCTGAATCATCGTCACTATTGGGTTGTTGACTACCAGCTAGCTATACAGGAAGGACACCATCTTGTTTTGCTATTTCGCGTGCGTTAAAACCGACATAGTGTAGAAGAGTGTTGGTTGATGTGGTAAAGAAACAAGGGTTGAGTGGTGCAACATCATACATCCAGCCACCAGATCAGCCACAGCCACCGGTACCGCATGCCCGATCAGCCACCGGGTGGCTCCCGGTGGCTACCGCAAACTCTCTATTGTTATGCATATTTTGCGATAATGCTGGGAGTGTTCTGGGGTCCATTTTTCCGTCATAGAGGCTTGAGGGCATTACCCGGGACTCCCTAATATATGTACTATCATTAACCCATTGTAAACTGCGATGATATGATTTGAAAATCAGGTCAAATTTGAGTTGAACCACATCAACTCTAACTCTGCACTGGTAGTTTCCAAGGTATTGTTGGGATTCAAAGGACAGTTATAAAAGGGCTATTGACCGGTTTCAAGTTGTATTGAACTTACAGGTCAACGCAGCAGTACTGCGGCAGGTGCACGTCAGGACCACGTCAGTGCCGCGGCAATGCGCGTCAAGGCGCGGCAGTGCTGCCTCAGCTATCTGCAGTGCGCGACAGCACCCCGTCAGTCTGGCGGCTTGCAGTTATGTACTTCCAATGTGTATGATGGCTTTGGGGGACTAATTGTCTGAATTCAATAGTTCCTGTTCGTTGATCATACAAATCTCAAGGGCTAGTGTGACGATGATGTAAAATGGAACGTGCCGGAATTTCACTCGGCACAACAGTTAGACTATCCATCCCGTCAGACATAATCTCACAATCAATCCAGTGCCCGTTTCCGGTCCCGAGTTACCCCAGACGGCCACACTGATCACTGTAATGGGTGGCCGGGGGGTCGTTACAGGTTGGACATCGATTTTCCACCGTCCTGCAGGATCAAAAATTTCCTTTCACAGCGGATCCCCTTCGAGTCACCGTTGATTGCGAGTACTCTTAAAGCTCAGATAATCCTCTATTTCAAATCATTGGTATTCTCTTCAACGCGGTATTTGATGTGTGCAATTAATTTTCTTCCATTCAGCTCCGTTTGCGGGAGCGAAGCGGCGGCACATCTTTTCAATGGCTAGCTTCCGGAGCAGGGTGTCGCCAATTTTTCACCTCACCGATCAATGGCTCAAAACCCGTTCAAAAGGCGACACTTCCTTTGCTTCCTCTCCTCTCTTTTTCCATCATCTCCCAGCGCCATCTCCCTTCCGAATCCCTCCCCGTCGATCCACATTCTTAAGTCTTCAACACCGTATTCCACAGCCACTCGGTGTCTCGAGCAACTCTGCAGCATTCTTCTTTGTCAATACCGCTGTACTTTTTCGCATGTCCTTTTGTTTAATATCGAGCCGCGTAAAATCTGCCAAACATTGACCAACCCTAGCACTGGAATCAACGAAGTGTCTGCTTCAAGACTTAAATCCTCAAGTTCTTTGACTTGATTAGCTTTTCCATTGGGTCCATTCCAAAGACACCGCATCCATACCTCACAAGACTCCGCGGGCCCGTTACAAGACTTCGAGCCATAGCAAGAGCCCGAGCTATTCCAATATCCATTACTTTAACCACATGCTTTCAATATCTCTCGAGACCAAACTGCGCGCACACTGCGGGTTCGTTCTGGCCTTCAAGCTACACCTGTCACCTGTTTCAAGAGCTCGAGCGATTCAAGACCTCCGGTAAATACCATGTTTTCACGCGGAATGAAGATTCCCCCGTCTGTAACTTCTTCATAACGCAGTTTGAATGCTCAATAGCCATGGAGGATTTTACGGTTTTTCTTCTCTGTTCGGCAATAACCTCACCCACCTCCCAGTCTTTTCTGGGCGACGGCCTGGGCGTTTGAAATCTGGATGTTACTGATCGGTTACCTTTTGTCTGAGCAGGTTTGAACTACAACGGTTGAACAAATATCATCAGCTTCGGGAGCGATGTGAACCAGGTTCGTCCTCCGCTCCGTCATCAATCCCTCGTTTCCTCGGAAATCTGCGTATTAGACCTGAAGTTGAGATTTTTCTGCTAGCCAGAGATCTAATTTTCATGATTGTCCATTATCACCCAACCGCACAACTTCCGGTGAATCGCAGCACTGCCGTACGCACCACGATTCATTCATGGGCACAGCTGAGAAAATTCTACACTGTTTGGGGTCTTGCGCCTCCAAAATTCTCTATTTTACTTTGCGGATCCCCAGCTCAGTGCGGGTTACGTTCTCCGGAGAATTTCGATTACTCAGTGAGAAAAAGAAACTGAACCGCGATGAACTCAGTCAATTCTACTCAGAGTTTTTCTCTCCCATCTGCCTTGGTTGTTCGATGCGAGCGGAACGGAAGTCATTCATCGTCTGAATTCTCTGTGTGCATTATGGGTAGCAGCAATGCACAACGGCATTTAATGCTCAAATATTGGGCTTTAGCATCGATTGACGTTGATTTTAGAGAGGGTTTGTTAATTGTTGGTAGACTTCGGAGCGTAAAAGTTTTTTGAATGCAACAGATTCAACAGTGTAGTGGTCGCGTTCAAATGTACGCGCTACTCCCGGTGCCGGCCGATCCCTCTATTTCATTTATTTGACACTGACATTCATTTATCATGTTGCTGTGCGCAACCCCTCCTATCATTTATTGCCGCCTATTATTTCTGCCGTACTGTATAAATACCTGACTGTCATTAGCGTAGTTCCTTGGTCAATATACTATCTACAACAGTTACTCTTCGGTTCGACCACCCGAAACCCGTGTGCCGGAACTAGCCGTTCGCTCTCCGTCACAAACAGCGGCCTCAGCTGTATTTGCAGGAACGAAGCGAAGGCATGTCTTGTTTTTACTGAAGTTGAAAACTGATCGCGAGATAGGTAGACGTACTACGGTAGAATCAGGATCACATCCTAATCCATATTTGAATCAATTTTTGCGCGTGGAATATTCTGCTTTGCGTGCAGTGTGATAACGGGAACACAGGCAAGCCCGAAGATATCTTTGACAGACTGGCAGCGAATCCATAACACAGGAGAAAGCGCCATCAAGGCCACCATTCTACGGGACAGAGAAGAAAACTGAAACCCGATGAACACTCTTGACAACACTACACGACTGCGGTGAAAGATTCTTTCGCCATTGTCACATCCCCTTTACGCTTGTATACGTCTCCCAACAGATCTTGTAAGAACTCGAACTCATCTATGATCTTCTTTGCCATCTTAGCCGTGACATTTCCCTTGTTCGCACTGAACATCGTCGAGTTGGAGACAATGTAGACACGTTGCTCGGGTAGGTCGGCGTCTCGGAGATTCTCCCGCACATTCTGCCTCGTCGCGCTGACAAAGTGCTCTCTGGCTGCATACTCGAGCGTCGCACGACTTCGAGCATCTTGCTCTTCGTCGTCACTTTCGTATCCCATCTCCCGCATGAGGTTGCGGACGTGGCTGTCCGCTTTGGAGCGGACGATATAGCAAGGGATTCCGAAGAGACGGGCGTTGCAGAGGATGGCAACGTCCGTCATGGTAAACCTGTTGTCGACGAGGACGACCAGCGCATCGAAGACGTACAGCCCCTGTTTGTTGAAGTACTGCCAGTCCCGCACCTGCAGCGTGCCCGCGCCTGGGATATCGTACCAGACAAACGGGTTTTTGGGGTCCGAATCTGGGAATCGAGTGACACGCAGCGTCGTCTCCGTAATGCCCGTCGCGGCGGCTCTCGCATCCCAATTCCGCAGGCCACGGAGAGCATTGATGAGCGATGACTTGCCACTCCCCGCGATGCCTGTTACAGCGAAGTGGTATAACCCGTCGCGGTACCCGATCCTGCGCTTGGCGTCTTCGAGTTCTGCGGTAGAGGGCATGACGACAGGCTGGATGCCTTCGCGGAGCTGGCGCTTGAGCTCCTTCTTCGCTTCGAGGGCCGCACGCGCTTCTTCTGCTGCTACGCGTGCAGCCTCCTCTGCGGCGCGCTGGGCCTCAGCGGCGAGCTTATTCTCTTCCTCCGCAAGCTGCTGCTGACGTAGCGCTTCCTGCCGTGCCGTCTCCGCCGCTCTCCTCGCCTCCTCTCTTATCTCCTGCTCGCGTCTTTGCGCCTCATGGCGGTCCGCTTCAGCCGCTCGCTCAGCAGCCACGCGGGCTTCTTCGACCTCTTTTCTGATGCGCTCTGCCTCTGCTTGTGCGGCTTCCATGGCGACCTGCGCCTCCTGCCGTGCCGCCTCCGCCGCTCTTCTCGCCTCCTCTCTTATCTCCTGTTCGCGTCTTTGCGCCTCATGGCGCTCCGCTTCAGCTGCCCGCTCAGCAGCCACGCGGGCTTCTTCGACCTCTCTTCTGATGCGCTCTGCCTCTGCTTGTGCGGCTTCCATGGCGGCCTGCGCCTCTCGAGCTCGTTGAGCATTCATCTCGGCCTCCCGCGAAAGCCTGTCTGCTTCCTCCCGCGCAAGCCTGTCTGCTTCGTCCCTAGCGGCTTGTGCTGCTCTGTCGCGCTCTTGCTGCTCCCGTTGGACTGCTTTGACGGCAGCGTCGTTGGGGTCAAAGGATGAGGCCGCGGAACCCATTGATATTGAGGTGCGGGTGAGGTACGAGAGCGTACAGCAATGCTGCAGCCCGGGTTCTGTTCTGTTCTATTGCGGGCAGGATAATCGGGATCAGAGCATGGAAAACGCGTGCCCGTGCCCAAATTGGATCAGCGGTGACGCTGGCGACGGATGGTGTAAAGTTTGAAACAGATCTTCGCAGAACATGAAGAGTCCATGCTAAGTGTACGTGTGCAAGATGTCGCTCACCCTATGCACAGCCGCCTTCTATCGCCGCACCCGCTAGTGAAACCCCTCGGCGACACGCTGGACCCCAGCTGCGGGCATACATGGTTTGGTTGCTGGCATCCTCACTTCAGCCAAACACGTGTTCGAACCACAGTACAGGGAGCTACACGGTTCCATTTTAGAAAGAGTTCACAGGTGTCATTTTTATTTTTTCCGGTAGTATTATGTTAGTCTTTCGTATACAGACGCTTCAACCCCGATGAAAGAAATTACAAGCCGGTGAAGCACTGGGCATTTCGCACAATCGATTCTGGGGTCTGAAACCGAGGAATCACGTCAACTCGGATGATGCACCCACCCTAGTCTCTTGCAAACAGACGCTACAACAATCCTCACTCGTACCTCCTGTGTTGTAGTCTGTCATTTTCCCGCCATCATTGATCGCTGGTCCCTCTTATTACCAATCATCCACATCGCGAGTCTCAAACCACGTTTGAAAGCGTGTCATTTGACACTTTGAGTACCTAGCAATACTTTTGGACCTGAAATGCGCCATTTTCGCGTTTATCTCACAGCGGGGGAGTCAAGAGCGAGGATGCCGAGTTTTGATGGCTCGGCAGATGACCAAGCCAGTGTTATTGATTCTAGTCCAGAAAAACACAGAAAAACGGGCTTTGAGGCTACAGTTGAGTTTGGAAAGTCAAACGAATGCCTTCCTGCGCTTGAATTTTGTCGTTGGGATTACTAGATAGTGACGACGGGTCGTGGGAACTATTTCAAACTCCGATGATTAGTAATAAGTGGGACCAGCGATCACCGGTGGCGCGGTAAACTACAGACTAGCACCCACCCATGATTCCGTCCAAAGCCCGCAAAATGTAGCGGCCCGTTCGTCACCGAGTCTGTACCGAGCTTCAATGGGCGTTAGATAGATTTGAATATCCAAATGTTGGCCACCTGTATGTAGATCCTCAGTGCAAGAACTTTCTGCTGAGCCGATGATAGGGTGCGTGCAAGGGCACGCATAAAAACCCCAGTTTTTATTCATTTTAAAACCTTATCATCGGGGGAATGTGAGGCTTAGCAACAGAGCATACACCCACCTCGGGGTGGTATGCTACACCGCTGATGGCCGAAAGCCAGCGGGCAAACATGAGTTAGCGGTTCAACATTTAACTCTAACGAGTTAAATGTTCTACTAGTTGACCTTACCGTTGGGCCCCGGGATCAGTTGATAGCTGAGTCCTTGGGCGCCGGAGGTGAACAAGAGGAACTACATAATCTTAGAGCTGGCTGCTAACTGTGTGGAGCCCCGCTGAAGTTGAGAGAACCTTATATCCAACTGTAGTTCCACTGGCAGAAGAGTAATCTTGCCCAGGGGGAACATTATGTTGTTAGATTAAATGAGATATCAGCGGGCAGTCAATCCAGCCGTTGATAGATCTGCCCCGGTAGACCTAGTCACTGAGATAGAATTTAAGATATCATTTTAATTCCACCAGCGGGAGAGTAATCTACCCCCGGGAGAACAGGAAATTGGTTATAGAAATTTAGACAAGATATTAGCTTCTTCCCGCCAAGTTCGTTGGATCCCCGGGAAAGCCTAGTGATTTAGAATTAGTGTTTACCTTACAGGAGAAACGCAGTTGTCTCCCGGGAGGTTCAACTCATCCCCTGGGAGCACCGACTGACTGCCGGGGACAAAGATCACCCCGGTGAAGTTTAGATTGCCCCGGCAGAATCTTACTCCCGCTGGACTTGGCAACGGGCCGGCAGCTGATTCACCCAGAGATCATCAGCAGATAATTGATATTTCCCCGCTGGACTTTGGGAGCTCCCGCTGGTCACCAGAATATTTTGAATGATAGACGAGACAGATTATTATTGAGTTACTCATTGCGCTGGCTCCTTAAAAACCAGCGGGAGAGTTTTACTCTCTACAGATGCGAGATGAAATTTCCCCGGCGGAGTTTTATCCCCCCGGGTGACTTGGCAACAAGCACACAATAATGATGTAAGATGATGAATCATATGGTCTACCTCCGCCGGGAGACTATTATACCCACGGTTGCGAATACGTCTCATATTATTGGATGTTGAGCTCCCGCCGCTCAATCAGATGTTTCCCCGCTGACTGTTTTATCTCCGTTTGTATGCCCCATAAAATGTATATAAGTTGTACAGTAGTTTAGATTCGGGAGTCAATCCTCTCCCACCTCCCGGTGACTGTAGGTCGTACTCGTAGACAGAATAAGAAAGAGATTTTGGAGTGAACAGTTAAGATAGATGTTAAGATTTCGAAGAGCACTTGATGAGAACCAAGCCGCCAGCGGTGTAAGTGCCCCTTTTAGCGGCCAGCCGTCCGCCCGCCGTTCTAATCCGACCTCCCGGAGGTCTGGGTCTGAGTCAAGGTCGCCCGAAAGAGTCTTCCCGCTGGTCCTCTAAGCCCCGGCAAAGATCAGATCCCACCAGCGGGGCTGTTTGGCATTCAGTCTTCAGTATTGTTCAGCCGGACCAGATAGATTTTGATATACGAGAAGACTAGAAAGTTGAGAAGCAGCCGATGCGAACCACGCCGCGGATAGCATAAGAGCTCGGCCGGCCAGCCTTGTAGCCAGCTGCTCCCGCCAGCAGTTCGACCCTCCTGTTGGCTCTAGGAAGAGTCCCCCGGGAGGTTTTGGAGTCGAAGATGCCTTGTCCCGTCGGTCTGGCCGCTGCTTGGGAAGCCGCCGGCATCGTACTTCCTCATTTTCTGGAAGGTTTAGCTCCCGGTCTACGAGATACTTACCTGCGGCTCGGTCCGCTGGGTCAGACGGATATAAAAAGACTAAAGACTTGCCCCGGTGGTCTCACTGAAAGCTATATTTAGTTCCCCCGGCGCTACCCTTGAATTGTACACAATGATCTTGGACAGGTGATACGTACCCTACCTCCCCCGAACAAAACATACGAGAGCATCTTGCGGCTTGCGGTCCTTGTGACTGAGATTTGAGTTGTATTTTGGTGTTGGTGTTGAGTTGAGTTTAGGCTCGCTCCTCCCGCTGGATCCAGTCCATTTCGATTTCACGGCTGCACCCGAGTGCACCGTTTCACCGAGGCAACATACATCGAGGAAATTACGAAAGAAATCCAAGTTCGAGAAGGCAAACAAAGACAGTCGGAACGGTCGAGAGTCTGGAGGTTAAAAATCAGTCAAAAGCCCCAATTCCATGTACATGACTTGGCCCCCAACCAAACAGTAATTTTCGACATCATCGATGTAGATCCTCGGCACATGGACTGTCCCATCCAGGAGGAACCAAGTTAAGATCTGTTCAGTGAAAAATGGGCTGAGCATATCCAAGGTATCGCGTAGGGATTACTGACAACGCGCAAATGTATAATAACCGAATGCATCTGCGTGTGGTTGTGCGAATGCGCCTAAAGAAGCTCTCGAATTGAATGGAATTAGCCAAGGCCGCAATCGAACAACAGATGGCCAGGCTCTAAAAACTCTCAATCTCCACAGTGCAACTACAGTTACATATGACTCAAATACCCTAAGTCTTTTGGTCCCCAGATATTGAGTTGGAATACACCTCTCTATCTGCGCAGCCGCCTCAATCAAAACTTCCTCTATATGCGTATTTCTTATCGGATGAGTGCCACTTTCAATGCAGTTCAAACTTATTGCCGTTACCACCGATCTTCGGCATCATCATGTTGTTCAGGGTAACCATGCAGCAAAATGGTAACTGCTGTGGAGTACGTAAAACACAAAAGTAGGTAAATTGACTTTCAATCCAAAAAGGAGATCAGGTGAGGTTAACGCGGCTCGATCTGCGACTCGCTCCGAGTCTTGGGCGCTCAGTTTTGAGTAACGACAGATACTTGTTCCTATCTGGCCGCAGACGTAGACATTGTTCCTGTGTGACAGATACTCTGCTCGGACTGAATTAGTGAGGGTCACCATTGGAAGAGTACGGTTATTTTTGCTACACCGGTGATCTGTTTGTATTAACGAGGGAAAAACGACTTAGAAAAAAGTTCCATCCTACTAGCGTGTTTCATTGGCAATTTTACAGCTGTTTCTTTCCTTTGTTAGAACCATCACTCTTTTTACGGGTAAAAGAGTTCTCTCACCGTGTCTTGAACGCTTTAAGTTACCCGCACAAAGATTCATCTATGCAAGGTAAAACAGTTTCATCACTGTACAAAAAGAAAAAAAAAAACTCATGAAATTTCACCTGGGAGAAAAATTGCCAGTAAAACACATTAATATGGTAGAAATTTTATGTAAGCTGTTTTCCCCTTGTTAATACAAACGGATCCCGCAGTGCTACTTGTATACGGAATGCTATTTTCAACCAAGTCGATTAAAATCATTTCGCGACCATGCGGGACTACTACGACTCCACAGTATCGATTACCCTATTATTAATCCAGTGAACAGTGTACTTGGGTCCCAAGGCGACCGAGGAGAAGGCCCTCCATTTAATTGGGTTTCCTTAAAAGCGGTCATTCATCAGGAGATACACCAACAATTGGATTCTCCGCCCCCTCCTAGTTCTGTAAATCCTCAGTCAGTGTCTGCTAAGTCCTAATCCAATGCTGTTCCGTACCTTCGTCTTTGTTGCTGCTGCTTCGGCAGGGGCGTTCGTCAACGCCGCTGTTATTGGGGTTGGTAGCCAGACATATAATCTATTGTACACGCTAATGAGTCGCGCAGGTCATACGTGCCCTAGCCCCAGACGAGATCCACCCGTGGGCGCTAGTCAGCGGACGCGACACTAACAGCATACTCGAACCTTACCCTCGTGACAACGTTCTGGCTGAGGACCCTACCAAATCTTCAGAAGGCGGCGTCATTGTGTATGGACCTCGCGACAAGGTTCGTAGACAGACATATATAATCTATCGTGTAGGAGATCACCAGCGTAGGTCGTACCTGCACCAGTGGAAGGCCCATGCACAATCACGATCCCACTGTCCTAGCGGAAGACCCTACCAAACCATTGTGCGGCGGGGTGATTGTGTGTGGGCCGCGTGACACAATCCCGGCGTAGGGTCCATTTGACACAATGCTGTATATTTGAGGATCGCTGAATGCTGCATGGAATTGAAAGTTGTAACTGTTTGATGATAAATAATGTAATATGTACACTGTATCTCGGCAATTGACTGAGCCGGCGCAGCTGGGGTGCGGAGGCAACACAGAGGTGGATATTGCGTGAATGCATGTTCCGGGCTCCCTGCCACAGCTTTAAAGCTTAGGGTCTCCATACGTGATTTTAATTTGCTCACGAGCGTGGGAGGTCGCACCAAATGGGGCCTCAGGGAGGAGGAACACTATCTGTGAACATCAGCAAGGTGCATTGCCCCATTGGCAGAAGTTGGTGGCCACCATACTCACAAATGTCATTTTGTGTGTGGATTTTCTTGCAGCCTTCATAGGTGTGGGTGCCAATACGCCGGAGAGATTGGCATGTAGATTACTCACTCCATTCTTACGATACAACAAACGAAGTGACAGTTTGGTAAAAGCCGCTCTCCTTTTTGGGTCCCTAGGTGCAGTGTTCCGCAATCGGTGCCGGCCGGCCGACAGCTGTAATGTGTCAATTCCTCTCTTGCTTTCATTCTCGCTTCTCCAGGCCCTTCTTCCTAGACCGAGGGCATCAGGAAAACACAAAGTTGCCTCATAGCCTCTCATAGCCCCCCATAGCCGCCATAGCTGCCATAGCAGATGGACCAACCCCATAGAAACGTGGGAGGGGGGGGTCCAGTTCTATAGCACCCCATAGCACCTCATAGTGGGGCATATTTATCATAATGCAGGTCATTTCCTTCTGAAAAAGAATTATTTCCTAGTTCATTTGTTGCTTAGAGCCACTTCATTGTTTCTATGGTCATTAGTTCTTTTACCTAATTCAAGTACTAACTGAGTTTACTGACTGACTACAAATGTGAGGGCAGACTTAAATGAATACAACTTGCGAGAATCGAACACACGACCTCATGATTACAAATAAAATATAAAGTAGGAGACTTTCATACTAGACTAAACAACCATTGGTATTCACCATATTTGATGAACCATATTGCTACCCCATGCCTCTTCTACCTTTTAACCACAGTTCAACCTTGTTCCCCTCACTACTGACCTCAATGAGTATACATTATAGGTTCCCTAGTAGGTAATGATATTGATAGATAAGTGAAGTATCAATCTGGTTAACATGGCCGAAAATGGTCAGTCATCTAAAAATAGACCCAAAACAAAAGTTGTAGAGCTCAATCAGAGCTATAAGACATCTCTAAGGCCAGTTTGCCTCAAAAGCCTTTGTTAGCCTGTAAAACACACAATACTTTTTCAGACACGGTGGTTTTCAGAAACTCAATACTTTTAATTGGGCTCAGATGTGCATGAATACTGCCAGAAAGGTGAAATAGGATTCATATTAACACCTGGCATTGTGCCAAATGCTTGCTGCTACCTACATTTTCTGGGACTTACTACATACATAGCACTATGTAGTTCCAGCCAGTCACTATAGAGCACTATGTAGTGCTTGCCAGACTATTGATAGACAGTCATAGAACATGATAGCTGTAGCAGCAACTTTCATAGCTCTCCATAGCTCACCATAGCTCACCATAGTATGCAAAAATTCTTATAGCAGCTCATAGCAGCTCATAGCAGCTCATAGCAGCTCATAGCAGCTCATAGCCTCCCATAAATACCCCCTGGCTATGGGGCCATTTTGGATTTTCCTGATGGGAGAGCTTATCATCTTCGTGTGCGAAAATTGAGCCCAGCGCACTCTGTGATAGCAAAACCTAGAAGTTGGGGATCTGATATTCAAAAATAAGTCAGCCATGAATTTAAGGTAGAACTTAGCGCAAGATCTGCTGCTTGTACGTTGTAGAAAGCACGTTGAGACGGCCCGAGAAACACTAGGGTCAGTATCATGCATTTTTGCGACTTTTCGTGACTATTTACATGGTCCGAGGAGCCTACAAAAGCATCCCGGCTTCTGAATAGCAGAGCTAGGAACCCTGTTTGGTGGTACAAAGGAGAGTCAGAGTGAGCTTTGAGCTGCTGACTGTAGCATTACAAGTGTGACGCCTACGTGTATAGTAAGACGCGGCCCGTGGCCGGTGTAGATAATTGTATTTTAATCGACTGATTTGCTATATGTACATACGCGTATATTACACAATATATTGATCTTAGCTTGCTTCACACATACATGTAGTGAAGAGAGCGACTCCGAGGGAACCCCCCTACCGTCCCCCTGCTTGCCTGAGCAAGCGTATAAAGGCTCCGTGGCGCCTCCGCAGAAGGCTGCCCCTGACCTGGGTGACTGGTCCCCTCGTTGTAGGGTAACAAAGACGGCGAGCGCCTGAGTCGGCAGCTCCCGTCTCACGCTCCTCGCCTGCTTAGCGCCTGCGGCTGCTTGCAGGCAAGGATTGCTTCATCCCTGGAGAAGCTACGAAACAACCCGCATCACAACAAGCTACACAAGTGAAACACTCAGTGTTAGCTGCATACACCCAATAAGAAGATATACTGTACTATTTCGACCAAGTATTCGTGCCTTGTGACCTGTGACCCCAAGTATTCATTTTGTAAGTATTCAAGTTGCCTTTTTGAGCGATTTTTCGGCTTTTCCCACATCAAAAGTGGCCATTTTGGGCAAGAATTGATGGGAAACTTGATTCAAAATCTCTGTGACCTGTGACCTTTTTTGCAAGTCTTCATCTCAGCAGGGCTTGTGACCTGTGACCAAATACTTGGTCGAAATAGTACAGTATACAAAAGCCCAGGGGTTCCGAGGAGGTAGAGTCTGTACTAAAGGTACCAAAAGACTGCACAGGAGAGGTTTGAGGAGTGAACTAGTCTTGTCTAGGGACTTGTTTATTGACAGATAGATGTGCCGAGGATTGTCACGGCTTCTATTCTGTATGAAGACATAGTACGATGAGATGGCCCAAGTTTAACTAGGCCTAAAATCTTGCGATTTTGTGGTTCCTAGCACTGTCTATGGTGCACTAGGATGCACAGTTGAATAGCTAGTGACCATACCATGGTCCTAGCACCTCTGTTCGGTGATATAACGAGAGCCAGAGTGAGCTCCAGCTGCTGGCTGAAGTATTTCAGGCTGCACAAGTGGATAAATGCTCAGTGTTAGCTGAATACATGCACCGAGGAGATAAACCCGAAGCCCAGACATTCAATAGGGATATTATTCCTATTAAAAGAACCAATGACTGCACAGATGAAAGCCCTAGTGGGATCGAACAGGTTCTAGGGCCCGATTATCAAACCTAGTGTGATTCAAAGATATATCTATATCTCCTAGGAGTGAATCAAGATGGCTGAGCTGCGACTCAAGGAGCTATGCGCTCCTAGGGCTGTTTGGAACGACTGCCCCTGATTGAGCATGAGTTTTAGAGGCGATTGTAGAAGGTGTGATGTGTGCAATATAATTGCCATGTCAAACATAGACCTATAGTTCAATGCTAGCGATGGTATAAGACGACTGAAGTGTCCTAGGGACCAGAGTCTGATTGTACTAGGAAGATGAGCTAGGATCAACCTCGGCTTGATGGCCAGACTGGCATTGGGTGTTACATCAGATGGGTGATGTCATGCCAGGAACCATGAGGAATCACCCCGGCATTGTGCAGATGATGAGGAATATCCTCGGCATGGAGTTATGAGTCATTTATGAGTCATTTCTCATGACAGATGATGATGAATACTCCTGGCAGCTTATGTATGTGTGATTATGTTATATCTTATGGTACAGTATATAAAGCATGTAAAAACTCGCATATTGAGCAGTGCATCCCACCCCTAGTTGTCCTCCTTTGCTCCTATGCCCTTGTTCTAACCAGTTTTGGGAGAACTCTGTCGAGTTTCTGCCCTAGGCTGCGGCTTTCAAGTGGTTTTGGCATCGGTCGAAGCGCTAGTAAAGTGAAGGTGTACTCCAGTCAGTGTTGCAGGATAGTTCTGTCCTTGTGTAGTAGCTGTTCGATAAATTGGAGTTTGTGTTGGCTTAAAGCAAGAGTTTTGAGTGAGCCTAAGTTCCTAGTGGAGTGACCTGTAAGAAGGCCTTCACACCCGATTTGCAGGGGGTCGCTAGGGCTCTGGTCTGGTAGGTCGCCTTACTCGCCAGCACACCTCAGGTGTGGGTACTGTTTGGGACTTTTATCTGTATTCAATCGCTAGGACAGCTCCTCGGAGTGACAATTAAAGGTCCGCTGGTACGCAGGTATCATCGTCGGCTGCGAGACAATACTCAGTGCAAAGGGGCTGTAGTCTTGGATTTGTAGTGTTACAGGGAGTTGCGCCTATCACAAGTGTTTGCTGCTAGGGCACTCGACCGGTACGCCTAGGGCAAAGGATTGTCCCTAGGGTCCACCAAAACCCACAACCCTACATATATATTTGCTAGAACCGTACATCCGGGACTAGGAAGCTATCTATATAGTGATTTACAGCTGTTTGCAGTACAACAGGCGCGGACCAAAATTTCTTCCGTTTTGGGCGTTTTTTGATCCCCGCGACTAGGACAGTCGCGGCGGCCTCAATTCTCGTCCGTTTTTCTTTTCCATAGGCTCATCCGCTGCGCATTTCAAATACGCAGAGGATGGCATGTTCAGAATTTTTTATGCGGGGTTTAAAATCGTTATAGAAGTGTCCTAGCGAGAATTTCATGTTTTTTCTGTCGCTTTTTTAATAGGACACTTGTTCTGCACTCAATTCCTCGTCTTTTCGTCTGCTTATAGGCTCATTCTCTCCGCGTTTCAAATGCACAGGGGATGGTCTCCTGAGATTTCTAATGTGGGCCTGCAGGTGGGTATCTGAGTGCACAATCTGGATGATACATCAACATTTTTGATGAGCAGGCAAAAGACTGCGACTAGGACGGCTGCAGCGGCCTCAATTCTAGTCCGGTTGACTTTTCTATAGGCTCATACGCTGCGCATTTTGAATACGCAGAGGATGATATCCCCAGAAGTCTTTATACGGGGTTCAACATTGTTATAGAAGCGCCCTAGCGGTTTTTGTTGATCCCTGCGACTAGGACAGTCGCGGCGGTTTCAGTTCTTATCCGTTGGTCTTTTTCATAGGCTCAAACGATGCGCATTTAAAATACGCATGGGATGACATCCGCAGATTTTTCATCTCGCGTTGAAAACCGCTACTTGAGGGCTCAAATCAAGTTTTTGTCCTCTTTTCAGGTGATTTTCCACTAGAACACCTGTTCTGCTCTCGATTTTTCATTGTTTTGCTCGCTTATTGGAACCTGAACCTCCTCCTCGATGGCTGTGAGGTCCGCCAATAATTGGAGGTAAGGACCCCGCAAGAATCGTCCAGAAACCAAGTAGTTACGCAAATGAGTGGGTGAGGTGTTGGATTCCAGAAAAACTGAAGAACTACCTACTCACTATGTAATTAAATACTATTCTAATGTCTTTGTTTTGTATCTACTTTGTATCTAGAAATTTCAGTCCCTTTGTATGATAAGAATCAAGTAGCAACTGAACAAGGGCGCGCTCGCGACCTTGTTTGTAAATAAACTGTCTGTTTGGGTATCTCGGCAACGGGTGCAGTCGGTCCGGCTCATCCGTTACAATGGCGACAATATACAATTTTCGGGTGAAGTCCGGGTATGTACATATCTTTCATGAATCACAGCTCTCGATCCTCATCCTCTCTAGCTCTGGGACATGAATACAGACCCGGATTGCACAGTATGGCTCCAGTGGAACGATCGCGTTGGGGGTGCGAACAATGTTACGCTTCTCTCCTCAGGTACGTCGACCTCTGCCAGCAGGCGGCACACAGCTGCATGGTATTCCTTCAGCGTGGCAGAAGACATCCCCTCCCTGACACTCGATGCCGCAGCCGGGATCACCAATCTGCGCTTTGTCGTCGACGGCAAGCTCGAGGACCAGGGCGGCGTAGGCTTCGTTGTGCAAGACGACCTGATGTTTTCTGCATCCTCGTGCTTTACTTCCGAAGACACCTCTATATCGGGACACATCGACGTTGCGGTGAGTGTGCAGACCTCTATTAGTATTGTTCGCTACCAACTCTGAGTCCCCTCAGGTGCGCAGTGGCATCGCTCCGACACGCGTGTATCTCGAGGTGCAGGTCCGGGATGAGACCAATTGTCCAATTGTCGTGGAAGTGAACATTGTGCCGCCGGCTGCTGTGGACGACACTGCTGTCTACGCCATATGGAGTGCAGTGATCCAGCCCGACAAATTCAATGTCGTTTTGTACAGCATTGGTGCAGAAATCGATGGTGTGAAGTTTGCGATGAGCGAACCATTGTGATGACGAGGTGTATCGACACACTTAATTAGCATGTCAATAGGCCAAGCACCCAATTAGGTAGCTTAGTCAGGAATCCGCGGTATATACAGCCACTGTACATTATGTAAAAAATCTATCTTACCTGCACACCATGACAAGCTGAGCCCTCGAAAGGCCTGAGTGTCTGTGCGACTCCCTAGATCCCTCTCGCCGGCTGAGCACCCAGACATCTGCTCACCTCTCTAGGTTACAGGAGTCTTGCCAAGGGTGACATGGTCCCTTTATCCAGGGTTACAGGGTCCCTAGCACTTGGGCTACAGGCGCCCGCCTTGCGCTCGATACTGCAAGACGGCCCCTCCTACGTATCGTGCGAGAAGCTGCCCTGCAGTTTGACAGCAGGCCGTCACAACCATGCTTGTTAAACAACTTTGCCCCTTGCCTGACCATTTCTGCCGGAGGCACGACTGAAGAATGAAGTTATGCTTCGGGTATGATATCCTGAGGGATAATTCTATTGGAAACCTGGTTTCCAGTGGAAACCCCTGTTCTAAAAAATGTGTTATTTGGAGACCCGGCTTCCAAGGGTTTCTTGCTGTGCATCGGCATCATGCCAATGATCTCAGCTTCGGCGTGTTGACTGGCTGTCCACCTGCCATTTTTGACCACTGAATTGCACAAGTGAACAGCAGCTCAGAACAACAACACACAGCACAATGCCTTACATTTCCCTTGCAAACAGTGTAGGAGACACCTAGCATGCTGCTGACCAAAGTTGGAAGGTCAGGGATGGGAATTACCCTGACTTGAACACTGACGCAGAATTCAACTGACGCAGACTGACGGTGCATGCGTCAAACGTCAGTTCTGCGTCAAAATCTCCTTCCCCAAAGCAAAGACATCGACCAGTGGGTTGGAAAAACGAGCAAGACATGGCACCAATGTAAGTGAGAATTTTTGAACTCCAGCTAAATATATTAGAGAGTTTATGCTGCAGCCATTGGAGCCATTCAATGGCTAACAATTTCAGCCCAGCCAGTGATATGGGTTCAGCTTTCCCATGGTCGTTGCAGAGGGAGTGTTGGCGTCAATTTCCTACTGTGGGAAAATCTGTGGTGCTCATGTCACAGGTCATTCTGGGAGCAATTAGATGGCTCCAATGGCCGCAGCGCAAACAGGATGATCTAAATCTAGCGCAGGAAATTCCATAAATGCACCCACATGGTATTCACCTTGGTATCTACCATTCCGTTGCTGCCAGATTGTCCCAATCAGATGTTGGAGTGCTCGCGTCGAGGGCAGGGTTGGCAGCGATACACCCACCGCCGAGGCCATAAACAGTCACCGCCTTGCCATTAACCTTTGATTGTGGAAGACAATGAAGGGAATCAGAAGCTGTTTGAATTGTGATGACTCTCTAATCCGTGAAAACAATAGAGTTTTTGCGGGGTCCTGCTTTTTCGAGGTCAATTACTGATTCAAGACCTTCTCAGAGTCATAGTATCATCTGGGATGAAGAAATTCGGTGTGGCTTTGAACTTGTCTTCATCTGCGAGAATCATGCATTGGTAATAGCACTCATTTGTCTGCCATTGGCCCAGGGCTGGTGAAATGTAGGCCCCGGGCCTGTCTGTTCTTGGGACGCAGTGATGGAATTCAGAGTCCTCTTGGCGTTATATTCATCTGCAATCTCCTTCCAAATTTAAACCATCAGGTGATGTCGGAGGCAACATTTCATCAACTCATACCTTTTGTACATATTGATATCCAATGAAAATTTTAGACAAGCGAGATATCAGGGCAACGGGGTGAGTAACCACCACGCAATTGGTATAATGCAGCGCTGTTGCAACAATTAATAAGGAACAGAATAATGAAGTGTGCACGATTGGAGAATGAAAAGAGGTTGTTTGTCACGATTTGATTGCAAATCTTATTGTTCCAACGCCTATCTGAGAACACAGCATAACAAGTGCATACAGATAAAGAGATAAGGAAGCATCTTCAAGTTCGGATGTTGACAAAGCAAAGGATCAAGAGATAAGATCCTAGGAAGAATGATACAGATAAAGGATATCTCAGATAACAGATAAAGCAGACGTATATGCATATCTAAAGGGATAACGGATCAGGACAAGATCAAGGAAGAAGATCTAGATCCAAGAAGACACAAGGATGCAGAAAGACACTGCTGTAAATGAAATGTCAAGAAGAACGAGGACTAAGGCAGTCACGCCAAAGCCTCCAGGAGATTACCGATCACAGATCGAAGAAGCATAAAGGAACATGCTTAGGAAGCAAGGAAGAAGCAAGGCTTCAGGTTTACGATCGACAGTACGAACTCGTTACCATGAGTCAAGACGGACAAAGACCAAGATACAACCACACGCATAAGTGGTTAGGTATACGACAGGAATTCTCGAGGACATACACTCGGATTCACACAGTAACAGGAGGAGTCCTTACAGCACTCGACGAAGAACACGGAACTCCGGAAGGAGCATATTATATCTGGAAAGAAGCACGATCGTTACACATGAAAACGGAACACAAGCAGAAGTGTTCTATTCAGAAACATGCAGCAGCATAACATGACACACGGGTATTTAATATAGGTTTGACATATGATCGGACAGTTGACAGTTCCGATCACACATACGACATAACACGGCAGTTTGTCACGTCGAAGCCACACGCTAAGACATAAGAGTTATTATAGTAGTTAATAGTTCACACGGTTCGATACACAGTATTTAAGACAGTAGCTAGTAGAGTATTCTGTACCCTCCCTAGTCGTTTATTCGATCATTTTACGAAGCTCTCATACCTCGAGTCGACATCTCATTACCCAATCCGCTATTGCCATATAGTTGGACGAGATTAGATAAGAAAGGCTTTGTCTGTGACATTGTTGGCAATGTCGGGGTCCTGCCCTTGATTGTCTGCAGTGTTCGCACCAGGCGTTGGATTCCGCACATTTAAGGAGGATACTTTATATCCCAAGCACATGCACCAGCCAAAATCGATGGCATACGCTTCCTAACTGCCATATGGGACAAGCAGTGTCTGTCAACCGGACACTCCACCCAGTCACTGTGATCCGACTGCAACCCATCATTACACCGATCACATATACCAGTCGCCGAGTCATCGACACGTAAGACGGGTGTACAGTCCCTGCTGGGAACTTTTATCTTGACACTAACTATGTCTAATGAAGTCGCAATACCAACATTGGAACGGCACACAGGACAATCTCTTTTAATCGGCTCTCATCTGTTGTGCAGCCAAAAGGAATGGTTGTGGGACGCATATGATGGTCACAGGCTTATATTTTATCCAGATGGCACTGGTGAGGTAAGTTCGCAATTCCGTGCAAGTCTGCGATTGAGGCTGATACTCGCTTACAATGAGATCATCTCTCGCGCTGAAGCGATAGTCAGGATTGTGGCAGGAACAGATTGGAAACTCCTGCCTTGTGCACGTCGTATGGCAAAGCCAGCGAAGGAAAAAATTGCCATCCCACCAGACCCATTTAAGTGGGAGGATTTTCTCCAACCAGTGTCTTCGCGAGAGCCCACCACATTGTTTGCAGGAACCTTACAACTCACGATCACGAAGCGCAGGCCGTTGCTCTACAGGAGGGTTGTGCACAACATAATCAACGAGGAAATCCTTCTAGACGGTGCTTTCGAAGCCCGAGAGACCGACCTCATTATCGAGAGCAGGGAGTTTCACCTAGTGTTGCCGCGGCTCGGCGCAGCTTAGCTAGCCGATTGAGCCGAGCTGATATTAAGCCAAGCCTAGCCAGCTGTTGGCATGGCGGCTATAAGCGGCTCAGCTGCAACTGGAGCCGGTTCAAGCCCGGCTGAGCCGCAGCTTGGCACTGCTTTTTGTATGCATCAGTGTGCTGTTTCCCTCTGCTCTCTTGGCGACTCTACATGTTGGCTGGTGCTCACTCCTATCACAGACAACAATTCCTAGCTCAGGTATCTTGTTTCCCATGTCAACCGTGCTATGACATCACTATATCAAAGCATATTGTTTGCTGTGTTGTTCGCCCGAATTATTACATGTCCTTGCACCGCATCGGGACAGTGCAATGCTACTTTGCCCAAAATACAATGAACATATGCAAGCGGAAAATAGAGCACTCTCATCGCCGTGCCACAGATGAATTGAAGAAATGTTAATACTCTCTTCAGGTATTTTTTAGAGTTTTTTAAATTCGGGACTTCGCTAGACATTGATGTAGACTTTCATAACATCGTCGAAGTATCCCATAGCATCCACTCAAGCTGGGTCTTGACGAAATCAATGCCTCTCTGCTGCAAACAATTCAATTAACCCGCCATGGTTTCTTCAATGCAGCTCTTTTGTTGACGATGGCCCCAGTCCAAGTTTTAAAACCTAACCAGGCACACTCAGAGAGCACCTGAGAGGATCAAGTACCACCATCGACTCCTGACATGTTGATCCAGTCCCCGTTGGAAATGATTTCGAAGGTGTGTCACTTATTTTATCTATTTGGTGCTCCTTGAATACTTGTGATCGTTCTAGGCCCTTTTCATATTTTCGACAACGCTGAGGCCAGTGCTGGTGCAGTGCCTGAAGGCCGCCGATACTTTGCTCACCTTATCAATTTAGTCTTGCGATGATAATGTCCTTCGGAAAAATACCATTTTTTGCATCCTCGTAGCTGGCTTTGATTTGAACACGGATTGTGCACAATGCAGACACGAAGCCTGTAAGAATGTGTAAATGTGCCCCCACTCCCATTATACATCTGACTCTCAGTCACATGCAAGAAACAAAAATAAAACAGTATATTCACAACGACAGAACAGCGTAAACTATGCCTGGCCCACCTCCTTATCCCCCATGCACCTCTTGTACAACAGCTCAAAGGCAATCCACACAATGTCCGCCTTCGGTCGCTCGATGCTACCAAGACCAACGCTCAGCTCTGTCCATGCGTGCCCCATACACAGCTTGTCAAGGGTTCTGCGGGATCGGGCAAGCTGTCCAGTGCGAAGGTACGGCTAGCTTGCCAGGACTGGATGTGTCAGCCTCACGTTAGCAGGTATCCGGGGCGCACAGATTATGCAGAGTTAACTCAGTGATTGCGAGTCGAGACTGGAGAAAAGGTCGACATACCGTGAGCTGATTAAACTGTCACTACCTCCATGCAGCCGCTGACGAGTACATTGTTGTTTTGCATAAGCCTAGCACGGGGAAGTCGGGCTGAGTTCACCGTGGAAATTACATGGACACCCACATGCGCGAGAGCCGCAAGTCAACATCAAACATGAGGAGCTGGCAGAGGAGCTCACGACTTCTGCAGGGACGCCCTCCAGTCTCCATTGGGAATTACCACGCGGCGCGGTGCCTCCATAGACCCTATGGTGCATACGGATGTTTGTGGGCACGTTCTAGCCCATCGTGCGGATGGCTTGTACAGCGTTATGCAGACCAGACACTTGCTGATGTCGCTCTGCGTGTTGGCCAACTCTCCGAAAGATGAGATGACATAAGCTGGGATGCATAGAGGTCCTCGAGCAGCAGCATCTGGAGGACGTACGCATGCACAATGGCAGGTGGGCAGGTCGTTGTGAGTAAAGAAAAGGCAAAGAAATGCTGTCACGCACGGGTTTTAGCGAAGCTACATAGTCATTTCTCAAATGTACCATCGTTGTGCGGAAAGATATTGGAGAACTGGTGGGTTGGGACATCCATAAAAGGCACAGAGAAGATACTAGGCCGTTGACGATTAGTGTTTTGGGACTGCGAAAGCCATGAAGCGGTTGCCAAGGGGTTCACAGCCAAAAAGGAGCCAAAAAGCCGAAGAAATGCACACCAGAGACAAGGTAAATAGAGGACTGAGTGGCGAAGCATCTAGAGGGCTTGAAAATGGCCTTGGGGATCCTCCAGGGCATGTGCGGTGGATGAGGAGGCAGAGTTAAGGCAGAGATTGGATGAATAGCAAGATCAGATACCGTACGGCACATCCGATAATGATTTTCCACGTCGAACGCCGCTGTCATCAAATCTCCACTAGTGCTGGCCAAAATATGATATGAATACGAAACCTCTGTATCATATTCATATCCATATTGTATCTAGCTCTGAGAGTCCGTATCATATCTGTAGCATATCATATTCATATTCATTCTCAGAATATGAATATGATATGAATATATTCAAATATATTTTGGCCCAATTTAGCTTGCAAACAATGGGTCGGAAATCAAGGCAGCTTGCTCGCAAGTAGGTCCTCTGTAACCTATGGCACAAAAGTCTCTTCAGACATTCAATTATGAGTCAAGATACAGAACCCAGGCGCCCGACAAGCTTCAACTTCAATATCACAGCATTTTTGATTGCATCAAGTAGCTCGCAGGTAAGAGTCTCTGAGCCGGAGCACGGCTTGACAAAGATCCGAGATGATTTTTGACCATGCCGCTGAGATCGGATCACCGGATCTGTGCCAATTGAGGGCCCGAGGTGGCCGAAACAGTGGTTGAGCATATCCAAATATATTTGAATACGCTGACTACCATATTGTATTATATCCATATCATATTCATATTCATATTCAACTGTATTCATATTCAGTAAGAGGGTCCAAGGCCGTATCATATCCATCCATATTTGAATATATTCAAAAAAAAAAAATTCGTATCATATTTTTGGCCAGCACTAATCTCCACAGTCGTCTTAGGGTCAGAGAGGTGGTAGCAGCTCGTAGGGGTGGTGGGGAGTCGTGGTCTTAGAAATGGTGTCCGAGCCGTGGCTGAGCTTCAGCTCAGCCGCAAGCCGCTCAAGCCAGCCGTCTATAAATGGCTCGGCTCGGCTTTAGGCGGTGATGGCTCCGCAGCCATCACAAGCCGAGCCGAGCCAGCCGTAGCCGAGCCGCGGCAACACTAGTTTCACCTTTCGTGGAATTACTGGGCTCACAGCATCAGGCCGATATATGGTCTTCGCTTGACATTCAGTACTTCGCCCTACCCGCTTTGGGAGATGTGGAGACCAGAGGAACGAGACTCGTTAGCAGCGATGAGGCAGTGCGAGATGACCCAGTTTTGTGCGAGCCAGTTGCCGCCACGAAAGGAGCCGAAAACTTCGAATAACTGTATAATTATGTGAACCTCCCTCATGTATTGGAAAGATTGAGGGAGAAAACTCGTTAGGGTTATTATCGAATAACGAGTGTAAGTATATCTGCCTCCGATCCTTTCAGCGACCTATTTCCCCGTTGGAACGTCGCACTCCTAGGCGACGCGCCTCCATCAACGAGGAGTCCAGGAACCATAGTGTACAAACAGTGCCTTGGACACTCAGATACTTCCTGGGCCCGGCGTTCCTAAGGGGACCGGCCGTGTAATCCTACCTACCTACCACATATTTCATTATTAGTCTCTGACTCAAGTTTTGAGCCAATTCCCTTTCTTTTAATATGAATAACCCCGGGGTTTACTTGTAAAGGAGAGACCTGCACCTCACTGCAATACATATCAATTGGTCTGACCATCTCCCTCTTATCAAGTTCCCATGTCCTTCGCATCAGGAAAAAGCGAAATTGCTATGAGCTGCCACATAGACAGCCATAGACACCATAGAGGCCATTAGCAGCGTTGCTATGGCGTCTATGAGTGTCTATGTAGGTCTATGTAACTGCTCATAGAACCCATAGCATTTGAGATTTTCCTTATATCATCCCGATCACTGTCCTTATCGCTGCCGTATATATTGTGTCCTCCATCGCCCATCCATCGCTGTCATTGTGGTTACGCTAACATTAGTCTCTCGCCGCCACCGTTCCCGTCACTGCGTTCAAGGGCCTTAGTGACACAGGTGTGTGCCGATCCTCGGGCCTGCGGGTGCTGTTATATCGCGCAGAGAATCAAGTGCATCTCGTAAATATTATTTCGGTGGGCCTTATTTACATTCCCAGATTCGAGCGACGTTATTCTTGATCCTCTAGACGTGCATCTCAGGTTCTCAAAAACATGCATAAAGAATCCGGTAACCACGACGCCTCCTCTCCTCGATACCGCAAAAATAGGTACGGGAGAAGTCCATCTGGGCTGTTCAAGATCAGTGTTGAGCAGCAACCAATGGGTTTTCTCTTTCTCTTCTCATGGTATAATGCCGCACTGCTTCATGAGAGCCTTTCATATATAACTGGCCTGCATGGGGGGTATCTACAGTTGTTCTCTCCTTCCCTTCGATGTCGAGGCTCACACTTTCTGCTATTTTTGCTGCGCTTCTTGTGAGTTATCATGCCGGTTAGTCCACAGAGTCTTTTGGCCTCTACATCTTGAGAACTCATCCCTACGGTTATAGTTTTGGGTTCCCACTCTTCGCTTTCAGCTATATATTCTCGTGATACCAACTTTACTTCGGCAGCTTCGGCTCTTCCCACTTCCGCAAACTTCACCTTCCCCATCCCATACGACCCCAACGATGCCAATAGCCTCGCCAACTGGATCGGTGTCGTTTGTCTTCGCGTAAGGATGAAAATTTCTGAACATAAAACACCCGTTGCTTATATCCTTTCCAGCCGGACCAAATAACGTTGTACGCTGAATACACAGTTTCCTCACCGGCGGTCACTAAACTGCGCCTCTTTTTTCTTCTTTTTTTCTTTCAGAGATCAATGCCGCTTCCAAGACTTTGAATGGGTGCGCTGCCCCAATGGCGATGTATCTGGCATTCTCGTCCGGGTCTCTGGTACGTATTGTTAGAGTGGAAGGAATATACTAACATCCCCGCAGCCTACCTCGCAAATCTTCTGCTTGGTATTATTATCATGTACAGCCCCGAGGAGGCATCGGCCGGCGTGTGGACGCAACTTCTGACGGTCTACTCTCTCCTTATCAGCGGCGTCATCTCCATCCGCTCCCATACCCTGTCGCGGTTCCACGCCGGAATGACAGTTTTTCTAGTCATGTCACCCTTGGTGCGAGCCTCCTCCGATCGAGTGAATCACCTGTCTGATCCTGTTGAAAGTCCGCGACGCTTGTGGTCTACGCTATACTTGGGTTCTGCGGCCGGTCTCACCGACTCGACAGTATCCTTTCCAAGCGCCGCGCACATCTCTTGCCCCGAGTCCTCATCATCATATTCGGGCTAATTTCGTTGGCATTTTTGATATTCGCTGGTCTTGCCAGCGATAAATACTTCACCCCCGTGAGCCCCTGCGACAGTATCGAAGACAAGGGTGTCTCTGCCGTCCTCTTTGACGGCTTCATTTTCATCCCCTATGTCGGAGTTGCGATGGTCATTCTTGTTATCACTGCACTCTACGGGCCCACTGCTGCTGGAGATGCCACCTCAATAGCTGTCACGATTGGGGCTTCTACTCCGTTCATTCTCCTGGTCATCGCCCTGATATGCGCTATTATTAAAAGTAGGCACGCTCTGGCCGAGCAGTTCAGGATACGGAATAATAGATGGAAGTTCTGGGTTTTCTGGTTTGTGCCACCTTATCTTTTCCGCCCTGATTTGCTCAGAACAAGGGGTCTTCCAGGGAATTTTCCGAGGAACGCTACCCCTTTTTACACTTCTGCGGCGTGTTCCTCGTACCCATGATATATTGGGTTATCGTGAATGAGACTCGATTGAACTTTTCTCCCGACAACGTATTCTCCCCGTCGTTTGGTCAGGTGGGATTCCCTACCCTACACTTGTGCTCTCCTGAATGACGCCGGTTTCATCAGGTTCTAGCCCTCTTCGTCGTCCTGCAACCTCTTCTCCAGGTGTTGCAGATGATCCCCCGGGCGGCCCGGTGGTTCCGCAACCTGGCAGTTATTCGGCTTTTTACGCGACGCCCTCGAGAGTTGGTCGAACCTGTGTCTTGGCAGATAGAAAGTCAGGAATTTGGTTCATTTGGCAGTCGGGACAAGTTGGTAGTATGATAGGAAAGTTATCATCGGACATTGGGAGATGTCTGTTTCTACTTCTTAGATGCGTGGAGGTTGATGTACCCCGTCATTGGCTCATTAGCTCCCCCATTGTAAACTTTATTTACTTATTTATTTATTTATTTGGTGGAGCGAACTGCAACGAGCAGACAGATCTAATCCGTTCTCGTTGCGCACTGATTTTGGGATTCTCCCGGAATCGAAGAACAACAGTCACCTGGGGAAATGCCCTTACGCACGCCCATCGAGTGGCAGTGTGGGTCCCGGTAGCTCTCCGCTGGCAAGCTAGCGGTTCCGTCCCGGAGGACGGAGAGCACCGATACCCACTAGAACCCCAGACTGTCAGATTCAGTTTTCCGGCAGATCTGTTGTCCATCGGACTCTGTCGATTTTGGTAGCCCGATTCCCGTAATAATGTCAGAAAAATAAATAAAAGGCCTTATTGAATACTTTCATGTAATGGTGGAATTATCGGGAAAATTGGCCTAATAAGGCATTATAAGGCCCTTATAAGCCCTACTGACTGTCGTTATACGGGCCTTATAATCACTTATTAGGCCATTTTCCCCGATAATCCCATTATTACATGAAAGAATCCGATAAGGATATTTTTTATTTTTCCGACATTATTACCGGGAAATGTCAAGTAGTTGATCGATGGTGTGAACCCATCCGTTGTGGATTTCGAGGTAAGTGTGTTTGTGGCCCGATATAACGCGCTCATTCCATATTTTCCATACCAGCCGAGCAAATTTTGAAACTAGAATCTTAAAGTCTCCCGGCCTCCCTGTCCATTTTGCCTTTTGCATTCTTGAACTCGGCCAAACCACATCTGAGGATTACTTAGCCCGATAGTAATCTTTGTCGAAATCAAGCGCAAAAAAATTTCATCACGATTAAATTTAGGTTCCCAGTTCCAAACGAAAAAAATGAAGGCAAGGTGTACTTCAATTAAGTGAATTAAATGAGGGCAAGAAAAAAAGCAAGAGAAAAAAAATGACATTCGCTATCATCGAAATAACGACCCGACCCCGAATCGAACGGGTTCCCTGCTTCATTCACTTCAAACAACCACGGAACACTGCGCCGGCGCCGATCATCCGCCATCGGGTCTTGTTTCATCTCTTCCGCAGATCGCTACTAAGTTATTGGCGCAGTTTACTTAGATGGTTGGTGAATCGTGGGGTGAGCAGGACTATAATCACACAGATAGATGTTGTGGTTCAAGATAAAGATAGTTATTTTCAGAGGACAACATATAGCTAATGGCTGAACAACTTGGCGAGTCATAAGGAGTCTCAATAAATATTCTACATTATCTTACAATGTTCCATTATATTCTACACTGCACAGGTGACCCACAGCCATATGGGTGACACCAATCAAAAAAATCCCTTGCAACGAGACCGTTGGGATGTGCTGCAAATATTTGGACAATGTATCACCACCCAGTCTTCCTGCCATTGCTCCTCGCACTCCCCCGGGTTTCCCAAAGATGCGACACCCTATTTTTGGCTGTTCCGTCAGCTATGCCGAATTCGAATCGGAACCATTGTTGCCTCGAGGCTTGGGGCCTCGAATCCGGATGACATCATGGGTCGTCCGCAGATGCTT
The DNA here is from genome assembly GCA_029204075.1 of Mycena capillaripes. Lineage (NCBI taxonomy): Eukaryota > Fungi > Basidiomycota > Agaricomycetes > Agaricales > Mycenaceae > Mycena > Mycena capillaripes. The sequence continues at coordinate 1,742,217 of JARHKZ010000011.1, read as the reverse complement.
ATTTCGTACCCGATTCTGAATTCTTCAGAATTTCCTGGCCTCGGCAGCGCCGGTCTCTTCACATTCGTGTTCATGTTCGCCACCTTCATACCGCGACCCGAGCCGGGAGAAGCCGGCCGAGCAGCCGACCTTACCTAATAATAGCCGGATGCACGTGCACCACGGGTGGTGGTTGTTTTTCCACTTCGGGCTCGCGTCTCCGTCATCCTCCCCACCCTTCCCGCTTTGCTGCGCCTCCCATCCCTCTTCCTCGAGCACCATCCCCTGCTCTATATCGCACCCTCAGCGTCTCATCCGCATACTTCCCCCAGCTCCGCATACTATCCCCAGCTACCGGACCTTGGAACGGTCCGACATCCCAGGAGACACACTAACGATAACGACCCCAGCACGACTCTACACGCATCGTACCACGAAAAAATTTCACGATTATGAACCGTGCCACCGCCATCCTAGCCCTCTTTGCACTCCGCGCAGCCGCGACGTATTACCCGTTCATCGAGTACTCGGGCGCGACGTTTTTCGACGGATTTGACTTTTACGGCGCGATAGACAATACGACGTGGGGTGCGTGGCCAAATTGTGCTCGAATCCTGTCCCAAAACATCTAATAGATGTGCAGGAAACGTCACGTACGTCGATGCCGCAGACGCGAATGCGGAATCGCTCGCATACATAAATGGTGTCGGCAATGCGATAATAAAGGTGGACAACTCGAGCACCGTTCTCAGCGCCGGAATTCAGTACCGGAAATCTGTGCGTCCTCCCTTCCTCCGATACGCAATATGTTTGACTTAGGTGTAACACCAGGTGCGACTGACGTCGAAGGCGCAGTTCCCAATCGGGACCCTCTTCGTCATCGACGCGCTGCACATGCCCTATGGGTGCTCCGTGCGTGTCTCCCCCTTCATCAGAAGAAAGCCAGGGACTGACTCCCGCAGGTGTGGCCGAGTATCTGGCTCAACGGAGTCCTCGAGGTGGGGCAGGAGTGGCCCGCGGCCGGCGAGATTGATTTGATAGAGGCCATAAACCTCGTGCGTCCCTCCGTCCCTTCTCCTTCGCATCGATCCATCTAACACCCGTAGATGGACCACAACCAAATGGCACTGCACTCCTTCGAGGGTTGCGTCCAGCCCGCGAACGTCTCGCAGCTCGGGCACACGCTCATCCACAACTGCAACGACACCACCGCGTCGGGATGCACCGTCGCGGAGACGAAACCAGGCTCGTTCGGCGCGGGCTTCGCGCAAGCCAACGGCGGCGCGTTTGGGCTCCAGTTCGACGTCTCTGGGGTGTACATGTGGTTTTGGCCGGTACGTTCGTCTTTTTTTTTTTTTGTAATCCTTCTTCTCCCCGATGCCTCTTCGACATCCTCTCTTTATTTTCATTTCAACCCGGAATAAACCCCCTAATCACCTCACCCACCCCACAGCGCCCCGACATCCCCGCGTCCATAACCCAAGCGACCCCCACGAGCCAGATGGACCTCGCTGATTGGGGCATGCCCAGCGCGGCGTACCCCGCCACCGGGTGTAACATCACCGAGTTCTTCCCTGCGCAGCAGCTCGTTATCGGTGCGTTTCTTCTTTTACCCTATACGTCTGTCTTGTCTACGTTATTGATTTTTTGCTTGTGGTTGTGGTATGTAGATATCACGCTCTGCGGGCTTTGGTGCGTCGGATGATCCGGTTGTATATATACAGACTAGACGGACTGATGGATATTTAACTCGCAGGGCGGGCATCCCGGACATTTACGCGTCGCAGTGCCCGGGGACTTGTGTATGTCTATCTCCTCTCATTTCCATCCCCCAGATTTTGAAAAAAAAACCCCACCCCACACACAGTTTGGCACCAACATCGCCGGCGACGGCTCCAACTACGGCAACGCCTACTTTGAGATCCCCGCGATCCGGACGTACAGCGTCGACGCCAATGCGGCGGCCAGTGCGAGTGCGGCAGCAGCGCCGCAGACGACGGGGGCGCCGTCGGGGAGCGTCAGTGTTGGCGCCGGCGGGGCGGACGCGAGCCAGACGGGCGCGCCGTCGAGTGCGGAGAGGTTACGATTACGAGTGGGAGGTGGAGTTGGGCTGGCGATGTTGTTGTGGGCGTTGGCGTTTCTGATATGATTCTCTTTTCTCCTTCCCTTTCTTTTTTTTGTTTTTTTTCGTGAGGTGGTGGCCATAAAGGTGGATGTGGACGATATGATTCGGATGTAGCATAGCATACTGACGTACTTATGGTTTTATGTTGACTTTTGTATTCTGCATGGCGGATTCGCTACATAGATTTATGCCTACTCCTCGATGTAAGTTACTTCCTTCGATGTCGTCTTATGCGGGCGGCGTTGCCCAGCCCAGGGCTACATAGAGTTATGCATACTCCTCGATGTACTCCTCTCGGTGTGGCTGGCTCTTATGCGGCATTCCCACTGGGCTGGGTGGGCCCTGATTTGATAGATTTCGCGTACTCTTGGCTCTTGAGCTTAGACTTTGAAGTGTATACGTATAACGAGGCTTGACCTTTTTTTGTTTTGTTGAGTGAATCCTTCATTGGCAGCAGAAAAATGACGAATTTATCAAGACTTGGTGGTGTTCAACTTGAGCTGTGTCGGGGCTGCCGAAAAGCATAGACTTGGTGTTCAAAATAGGCTATATCAGGGTACGCTGGATGCTTTTTTTTTTTTTGCAAATTATCCTGCGGAGCTGTGGACGCCTACGGCCTACGTCCAGGTACAGCCGCCAGTGATTGGACAGCAAAAGCACGTACGAAAGCAGCGAGGGCAGCAGATTTATGTGCATGGGATGGCTCCTCCGACTCAACCCCAATTGCCACCTTGTTCGAGGGATTCTACTGGCTCGGTTCCTTGCGCAGTTTATTGGGCTTGGCCCAGGAAGTGCTTTTGACCACGCCTGGTTCGAGTCTCGGAAATTGCCTCGCAGAGTCATTTCAGACGGCGAAGCAAAAGGACGGGTGCACCGATTGCTCGAGCCAATTGTCATTGCTCATGACAACTCAAATACACCTGGAGAATTACACCGGATATATTGCATCACATTGGGAAACTCATGCAGTACGGGACCTGCTGTATGAATATTCTGTCACTGACCGCGGCCACCGCTGAAAATGGGTAAAAATGATCTGCGCTCTGGGTCCCGGAAACTGTAAGTATTGAAGATTGTTGCAGATAAAGGGAGAACTACTATCCAAAGCTTCAAATAAGTTTCTTCGTCAACGTGTGTGGGCCCCCAGTCAATCCTTCGGCAGGTTATAGCTTGTACCATCCACTTCGATAGTGTGCAAGATCTCCGTCGCCTGCATCTCACGCAACAGCCGCGTCATAACAGCCCCAGTGACAGGAGGATATCTTGTGCTCAAAGAGACGTGCTTAACACCCCTGAGCGCTCCCAGTATCGGCCCGAGGAACGGACTCGCGTTGTATTCCCAAGGTGGCAACCCCCGCTCGAAGTAAATCCGCTCTACCTGCTCGAAGCGCGTCAATTGCGCCGGACTGAGCTTGCGAAGTGCAGCCATGTCCTCGCCGGAGAGGGTCCCGAGCTGCTCGATCCAGAGAGAGAGCTGCGGCGGGGCGCGTCTCCTGGCGAGCCTGCGGGTGATTGTGGACAGAAAATTCATCAGTGCCTGGAGGTGCGGACTGCAAGGCACTATCCAGAGGACGCAGATCGCGAGAATGGCGGGGAGACCACCCGGGCGCGAGAGGAGGGTGCGACGATGTTGGCGGGGGCGCGGAGCGTGGTGAGATATTTGTACGGCGCTGTGGGGCCGTTGGTCCGGTGAAGGTAGATGCGCAGGTTGCGTCCCATGTGGTAGCCCCAGAGCGCCTGCAGGTGAGTCAACTCGATTTCGATAAGGTGTGGGAGGCGCGCGAGGAATGCGAGGGCGAGGGTCTCGCCGGGAGCGCCGTGAGACTCGCTGGGGCTGTCCAGCTCTGTGAGGGAGACGGTGGTGAGATTCGGTCCGGCGGAAGCGATGAGGGGTAGCACCGTCCGCCATACATCTGCTTCGACGTAGGAGATGCGAATGGTAAGAGATGTAATGGGAGTGTGGCGCAGCACTGCGACTGTCCAATATAGCCCCGGTGGGAGAATGAGGGTGGTCGAATCGATATTGAGAGAGCTGAGGTGAGAGACAGGCTGAGCAAAGGATGGCATAGGCAACACATCGTTGCCCTGCTTTGGGTTGCGCTTGAATCCTAATGCCAGTGCGTCCCTATCCAGGAAAGGAAGGTATTTCCGCAGAAATCCCCGAGGATTTACTTGGTATGCCTCGGTGAGGTGGCTTCCATTTACGACAGTGAGTGAGGTGCAACCCCTGTCCACGACGCAATTGAGAAGGCTGTACAACTGAGTCGCCCATGCCGTCAACACTTCGTCCGTTCCGCGAGCCAGACACCGGCCTTTTTGGGTCGTGTCCAGAGTCAGAGACACCTCTTTAACAGAGGATAGACCGGAGATGAAAGTCTCTACCCGTTTCATTTGCTTGAGAAAGGGGAAGATGGTGCTGCAGCTCGGATGCGGAAAGATGCATGCGATGCGATCCATGGAGGAAATGGATAGACATATTTGTAGGACCGATAAAGTATCCAATCGATCTGTGTACAGTGTAATGGCGGTGGATTTTACGTCCAAGTCGATATTGTTGCGGGAGAAGCAGATTGGAAGTGCGATGTGATTTAACCGTCGGGACAGGAGGGCGAGGAGTAGAGGGTTTCGGTTGGAAAAGTCGGGTGTTCGAAGATATTCACGAGAATTTCGGTGGGTAGGTCGGTTATTCGAGCTGGGGGCATGTTGTGGAGGAGAAGAACTCAGAGAGATAGGCGTGCACCGCTTTCGCTTTTGCACTGCCTTCAAGTTGTCAATCTCTTGATAGCCGCAAAGTACATACTCTGGGCACCGCGAGAAAAAGAAAGAAAAGAAGGACGTTGGAACCATCGCAATAGGGATATATGCCTTCCGAGACAAAATAAAGTTTCAGGTTGAACGAATGTGGAAAGACTGGAGAATCCGTCCGAGTCTCCCTATAAAATTATCCCAGTCTGTCCGAAGCCTTCTAAACTCGGAAACCGGCTCCGGTTCTTTGGGGAGGACGCCATTCCAACGCTAAATCCTTAATCAATAGGCCGCGATGCGGCCCACCGGCGCGCTATCCAATAGGTGCGCTGATGCCGTATTTTTGGATTCTCCATAACGGGCGCAAAAGCTGTGAAGCAGGCGCCTAACATCTCTTGTGCAGTTTCAATGGGGTGTTTTTTTTTTCGACTTTTTCACTTTTTGAGCTTATGAGCTTGCGACAAGCAAGGTCGAAAAAGACGCAAGCAAAATGTCAAATGGCTGATGTAAATCCTGCGCTCCGACTCTTCACCTGCGACATCGCTCTTTCCTCTCTTCAAATTGATAACGGCCGAGTTTCTAACTCTGCTAAAACAATTTGTTCCCAACGACGCGGCTGTCACTGGGGAGGGAACACGTATTTCTTACTTGATCCACGGGTGGACGAATCAGATGACCCAACAGTTATGCGGGACCGCATACGGGAGAGACACTGAACAATGCATCAAACAACCAGCTGAGTTCCTCAGTGAGTCCGTTTCTCGCATCCCTCAACCGGCGCAGTATATCCACTTGTGATCCCGATCTGCGCAGTTCGATTTTGTACAATACCATTTTGTCTGTTTAGGGGGCTCGACCGCAGCTATGCTAGAGATGTCAAATTGCGGAAAGAGACGGTGTCCGTTTTCGGTGTGCTAAACTTGCAACGACAGAATGTAGCGTAAGTTTACTATTGCTCACGGTATGGTCCCTTCCATTCGGCTCGGTAGTACCACTGTCAACGAATTCCGCAGGGAGTGTCAAGTGTCCGACTGGCCCAGGGTGTGCGGCAAGGAACTTACATCCACATCCGATCTCATCGAAGAGGAATTCTTGGATACCGACTGCGCCTAGCCGAGGTCATGTTTATGGTGGGAACAGTGTTCGTTTAGTACAAAGATTTTCTTTGGGAAAAAAGGAGGTTCGAACCTCTCGAAGGCATGAGGCATTAACTTTTGTTCTTAACTCCGTGCATAAGTTCTGAGATAGAATAGAAGGTAGTCAGCAAGCCTTTGCGGATCATGGCGATCATCTCATCTCTGTGGGCTGTTACAGACGAACTTAGTTGAGAAGGAGATTCGAATCCTCCCGTGGGCATATGTCGGCCTACCATGTTTTATTTTGCTCCTTGCAAAACAACTGTGAGCTGCGCATCTGGAGCACTAAACAGTACCCAGCAAAGCTAAACCTGAGTGATCGCTTCTGCCAATTGCCCACAAGAAGCTGCTGGTTGAGGAGATGGAGGTCCGAATCCTCCCGAAGGCATGAAGATGTCCAGACCAAAAAAAATGTTTTGCTCCTTGCCAGCTCCTTATACAATTACTTTGAGAGCACATCCAGGCTCTGTTTTGATGCGATCTTGCGTGGGAACCAACGATTCTTGAGTTCTGTATCTGCATCCCGTCTAGTAGGTCTTTACGAGTTGTGGGAAGGCTCATTGAACGACAATAGGAATGGATATATCGAAGCTCGCACAACGTACTTGTCAATGTTTCCGACGTCCTGTTCTTCCTAGGGCGTTGTATTTTTCAATTCTTATCTCGTCTACATATCATTTTGTTCTGTACTCTTGAACTCTCCAGAGCAAACAAGACGCCTTTTGTTCAGACTGAGAATCACACTGCTTGCCAGAGGTAAGAATTAACTTGCATTAATAGAGAGTTTGCGGTAGCCACCGGGAGCCACCCGGTGGCTGATCGGGCATGCGGTACCGGTGACTATTGCTGATCTGGTGGCTGGATGTATGACATCGCTATCCTTCTCAGCACCGTCGCCCTCAGCATCATTATCATTCTTGTTGTAGTCAGAGTCTGAATCATCGTCACTACCAGGTTGTTGACTGCCAGCTGGCTCGACAGGAACAACACCATCTTGTTTCGCCGTTTTTGTGTGCATTGAAACTGGCATAGTGTAGAGGGATGTTGGTTGATGTGGTAAAGAAACAAAGGTGGAGTGGTGCGATGTCATACATCCAGCCACCAGATCAGCCACAGCCACTACCGCATGCCCGATCAGCCACTGGGTGGCTCCCAGTGGCTACCGCAAACTCTTTAATGTATCGACAAGTTGGATAATTGTGTCGTATCGAAACACCCGTTGTGAATAGAGAAACCAACGATAGACACACGGAATTCCTCTTGTCAATCGCGGCGTATCAAAAGGCACGGGGCTCTTCAAGAGCGTGAGGAAATTAAACTGCCTCCGAACCGTGGTATACGGCTGGTTGAATTGGTCTTCACGAGTCGTTCAACACCCATCGTGAAAGTGATCCGGGAGGGTACGGCTCGCATAGTGATGTTCCGGGCCCGGCCCGGCCTGGATACCCGGGCTTGGGCCTGGCTTGAGTGGGCCTGGGCTTGAGATTCTCCAAGCCCAAGCCCAAGCCCGGTGAAGCCCGAGCCAGGCCCGAAGCCCGGGCCTGGGCCTGGGCTTCACTGTACAATTTTACAGTGCATTCTGCTGGCATTCCGGGCGTTGCATGATATTAAGTAAAGTCTTAAGCATTATATAAGAACTACAAATTTAATTAACTTTTGCCCAGATGGTCATCAATAAAAACATACCAACTTTCTAACTGCCTCGTCACAACACGTCACACTGCATCCATCACAAATGAGCCTTCGGCATCCGCGGCATGTTCAACACCATGATCCTACCGTTGGAGGGACGTCAGTTGAAGGTTCAAAGGTTTTTTTTTTTCTTACGCTGGAGCTTAACCTGACATTGATCCTGGGTGGTGCTCAAGCCCGGGCCTGAGCCCTGGGCTTGGGCTTGAACTTTTTGAGGCCCGAGCCCGAAGCCCGCTCAAGCCCGCTGCCGGGCCTGGCCGGGCTTGGGCTTCATCGGGCCGGGCCTGGCGGGCCTCGGGCTTGAAGCCCGGCCCTGAGCATCACTAGGCTCGCATCTTATACCGATAGGAAGTTCACTGTACTAGAAGCGTTCTATTCGCGTAATCCTGCCAGAAGGTTCGAATGTGTGACCGAGGGAAAAGAAGCCTCGGGCTTTGCCGGTGAGTCTGCCACCTTTTTCTTTTCTGCCTCATTCGCGATGCCTCAAATTGCTTCGCTTTTGGAAGAGGCCCTTGGTATCCCCAAATTCCATCACGATATTGCAAGGTGGAACGAAGCCTGGGAGGCCAAGTTTCCCCGGCTCGACTGCAGCCTCGATGCATTGATAGTGAGTGGGCGAGTATCCGGTTTCTTCAAGCCTACTGGGGAGGGACGGGAGGTGTGGTTCAACAATATACGCAATCAAATGCGTCGTGCTTCCACGTTGCAGGACGAGCTGCGAGTTGTAGCGGTTACAAGCGCCTTCCAACCCACCTTCTGTTGGAAGAAACTCACCCCTTCGGCGAGAGAGGCCCATATACTCGAGGGTCTTCTCCGCACCTGTTTGTCGGATAAAGAAACGATACCCTTACTCCGATTGTTCACTTCCGACATCACACTTGTCTCGCTGCAAAGCGAAGACGGCGAAGGATTCCTCACCCTCCTCCGCCAATATGTTCCGGCGAACGACGGGGTTGTGGCCAACAGAACGCTTACATCGTACCTGCACCCGTGCTGGACGCAAGAGAAAATGAAGCCACTCCAAGAGGCTGGACTCGAGCCAGACGTGCAGGCGTGCACCGTCCTTCGCGATGCGTTCCTCAGTGCGTCCGTCTTTGACATTGTTGCACAGGAGATCGATGGCTGCCATTTTTTTGCAGCTTCCTTCCTGTATCATACCTTGTTGTCAGTTTTCGGAGTGCCTCGGCCGCCTGAGATCTCGGTGAAAGAGCCAAACGGAGTCTATACCACCAGAGTCGATTGGACCGCGTTTAGCAATAAGCGGCTCAGTAATTCGAGCAAAGTCAAGAACGGCGCGCAGGCGTCGGCTCCCGTTTACCGGTTGGCTCAGTTATGCGACAGATGTCGAGAGGTTGAAAGAGATGGCACCCGGTTCTCGGTCTGTAAAGTTTGCAACGATAGATTGTCGCGCAAGGTTTATTATTGCTCGCGGTATGATCCTTGTCCCTGTCGCTTTGCACCGCCCACCTCAAGCTAATTTCGCAGCGAGTGTCAGGCTGCAGACTGGCCAAATCACAAACAGGTCTGTGGGAAGAACCTCACGTCCTCTGGTGTCGCCGATGAAAAATTCGTCCAAACCGAGTCGGGCCTCGCCGATGACATTTTCATGCTGCGAAAGATTGGTCCCGCCCAGGCACAGTACCAGCGTTCGTTTGCACTTGTTCGCCAGATCCAATTCATCGACATGTTGCCGTCGTGCGACTACGTCTTCTTCTCCGACTCCGGCCCCGACCGCTTCGAACACTCGAAATTCATAACGCGCCTCATTCTCCGACTCGCCCGGCAGATCGCGATGACCACGGGCGACCCGGAATGCATTGCTGCTGTTTGCGAACTAGTGCTGGCCGGCGATCCCGATATATTCCTCCCACTTACAGAGCAACTAAGCGCGGAATATGGTGTTGATGCAGGCGCTGTGTTCAAGGCTGCAGAATTGCGCAGGGAACAACATCCGCACCACTTGAGTGCAATTTTGGTGTGGGCTAATGAATTCTTGAACTCCGAATACGGGTCCCGCCACGCTGATCTCTGGGAACTATCCAAGGCCCCGTCGCTCGAGCTAACGCGCAAGGTGATTCAGGATCTTCGGGCATGGTGGAAGTCCAGACAAATGGTGCGGGCACTAGTAAGTGAGCCCATACAACGTCTCAGCAAACGATAAACTTCAGCATTTTTAGTCGCGTTCGTTTTCAGAGAGAGGGAAAGAGTGAAGGTCATAAAACCCACTGGCAAGTTAAGTATTTCTGCGGAAAAAATCGCTCCTCTAACCATGTCATTCACAGGGCGTTATCAATGCTAGGCCAATTTCTTGTGAACGCCGCATGTCCCCGTAGGGCAGATAATTATATGAGACGCCTTTCTTGAGACAATTCGGGGACCCATTCATGCCTGACCAGACGTTTCATCAAGTTCCGGTTACGAAAAGCAACGTAAGGACAGTGTGTCAGGATAACCGAGTTGGATCCAAACAGATACTTACAGCAGACACAAGTTTGGTAAGTCCCCTCATCTATTATCGCAGTGCGATGCGTCGAAAAGGGCTGGTCCATCTTGCCAACGGCGCGAGGAAGGCCTGTGAAATAAATAAATTTGCTATTAGGGCTGAGGTTGTGCTTAGTAGTCCAGGATCAGGACACGGCACTTGGTCGACGTCGCTATTCTGCGATGCCGGAATATTTAGTTCAACCCTGACGTTACAGATGCGCAGAGAACTACTAACCAAGGTTACGAATGGGTTTCCTAATCAACGTGTGTTGGCCCCGGTCAATCCTTCGACAGAGTATAGCTTGTACCGTCCACTTCGATAGTGTGCAGGATCTCCGTCGCCCGCACCTCACGCACCAGCCGCGTCACAGTAGCCCCAAAGGCAAGAGATCCCGTAGTCAACGAGACGTGCTCGACACCCCTGAACGCTCCCAGTATCGGCCCGAGGAACGGTCTCGCGTTGTATTCCCTAGGTGGGAACCCCCGCTCGAAATGAATCCGCTCTACCTGCTTGAAGCGCGTCAATTGCGCCGGACTGAGCTTGCGAAGCACAGTCGTGTCCTCGTCATAGAGGCTCCCGAACAGCTCGATCCACAGGGAGAGCTGTGGCGGGGCGCGTCTCCCGGCGAGCCTGCGGGTGATTGTGGACAGAAAGCTCATCAGTGCCTGAAGGTGTGGGTGGAAAGGCGATATCCAGAGAACGCAGATCGCGAGAATGGCGGGGAGACCACCCGGGCGCGAGAGGAGGTGTGCGACGATGTTAGCTGGGGCTCGGAGCGTGGTGAGATGTCTGTAGGGAGCTGTGGGGCCGTTGGTCCGGTGCAGGAAGTAGCGAATGTCGCGTCCCATGTTGTAGCCCCAGAGCGCCTGCAGGTGGGTCAGCTCGATTTTGGTGAGGTGCGGGAGGCGCGCGAGGAATGCGAGGGCGAGGGTCTCGCCGGGAGCGCCGTGAGATTCGCTGGGGCTGTCCAGCTCTGTGAGGGAGACGGTGGTGAGATTCGGCGCGGCGGAAGCGATGAGGGGTAACACCGTCCGCCATATATCTGGTTCGACGTGGGACATGCGAATGGAAAGAGATGTAATAGGCGAGGTGCGCAGCACTGCGATTGTCCAATATAGGCCCGGCGGGAGAATGAGGGTAATCGAATCGATATTAAGGGAGCTGAGGTGAGAGACAGGATTAAAGGATGGCATAGGCAATACAGCGTTGCCCTGCTTTGGGTTGCGCTTGAATCCTAATGCCAGTGCGTCCCTATCCAGTAAAGGAAGGTAGTTCTGCAGAAATCCTTGAGGATTTAATTGGTATGCCTCGGTGAGGTGAGTTCCATTTATGACAGTGAGTGAGGTGCAGCCCCTGTCCACGACGCAATTCAGAAGGCTGTACAACTGAGTCGCCCATGCCGCCAACACTTCGTCCGTTCCGTGAGCCAGACACCGGCCTCTTTGGGTCGTGTCCAGAGTCAGAGACACCTCTTTAACGGAGGATAGACCGGAGATGAAATTTTCCACCCGTTTCATCTGCTTGAGAAACGGGAAGATGGTGCTGCAGCTCGGATGCGGAAAGATGCATGCGATGCGATCCATGGAGGAAATGGATAGACATATTTGGAGAACCGATAATATATCAAATCGATCTGTGTGCAGTGTAATGGCGGCGGATTTTGCGCCCAAGTCGATGTGGTTGCGGGAGCAGTAGATTGGAAGTGCGATGTAATTTAACCGTCGGGACAGGAGGGCGAGGAAGTAGAGTGCTTTGGTTGGGAAAGTCGGGTGTTCGAAGATATTCATGAGAATTTCGGTGGGTAGGTCGGTTATTCGAGCTGGGGGCATGTTGTGGAGGAGAAGAACCGAGAACTCAGAGAGATGGACGTGCACCGCTTTCGCATATTTGGCGTTTGCACTGCCCCTCAAGTCGTCAATGCCATGATAGCCGCAACGTAAGTACGTACTCTGTGACATAGTGAAAGAAAGAAACGGACGGACGTCGCAACCATCGCAATAGGGATACATACCTGCCAGGAAGAAAGAAAGAAACAAAGTTTCAGGTTGAACGAATGTGGAAAGACTGGAGAATTCGTCCAAGGAGACCAAGCTACAAAACAAGGCCGCCATCACTCGGCAGAACGGCACGACCGTGTGAGTGTTGGGATCTGCCAAATACTAGTAAAATGACGACAGCAAAAGAAGGTCTCCACGAGCACCATCGCATGATCTCTCTGCCACAAGAGCTTATCGACGCTATCGTCAGTCTAGTCGATGATTCAGAGTCTCTCAAGGCATGCTCTCTCGTATCCACTGCCTTCGTCGCACCCGCCCAGCGTATCATCCTTCGGTCTCTCTATATCGAACAAACTAGCTCCAGCAGCCGCCGATCCGGGCGAAATGAACAGGCTATCCTGTCGATCCACAGGGCTCATGCGGCTTTGCAGGCGTCACCACACATCTCTTCCTATATCCGCGAATTAAAAATCCGCGTCTATGCACCGTTAAGCGACACCCAGCAAACCCTGTTGGAACACATCCTCTTTGCCGCCAGCAGCATCGAGATCCTCGAGCTCAGCGGGTCTAAATTCAAGTCTGGCCGCACCAAATTCCCCTTGCAGCTATTGCCCAGCTTTCTCGCGGTCTTGAGGCTTCCTAGTCTCGAACACACATGTCTAGTCAACATCTACGCCGTGCCGTCTTCTTTCCTCTCCCTCGCCATGATGTCTTCCCGCAATGTTTGGCTACAAAACATCGGCGTCGTCGAGAAGGACATGGATGTGTCTACCTTAATCGGGCTCGGGGCCAGTGCGAACAACACACGCCTTGAATGCCTGCATATCCGGGGCAAGGCCATCCCCAACACAGTGTACAGCGCCATGGAACTCATACTGGATTCCGAGACCCCGGAATACATGCGCCATCTGCACACACTTGAAGTCCCAGTGGCCTCCGGCTGGAAAACTCTAGGATGTAAAATTATCGCGGCCGCGGCAACGACGGTCCAGCATCTAGTCATTGATTACGGAGGTGCGCCTGATGAATCTTCCTGAATCAAGATCTCTGTACTCAAATTCACCGAGATTGTTACCGTTTCCGGCCGAATAGTGGCCTGCAGCTACCGCTCCTCCCAACTTTATGTTCAATCGCCTTGACCCTATTCCTGGGCTGGGTCCGTCGCCTCCCAGAAGATTTGTATTCCACCATCGCCGCGCTCCCAGACGCAATCCCCAACGTCGAGCGCATAAATCTCATCCTCGTACTCGACAGCCTGGAGCAGCAGGTGCCGTGGCAGGACAGCGGCGTGTTTGCCCTGTTCGATGGCAGCAGCACCGGGGAGTGGCGTGCACGGCTACCACAGTTGCGCCGGCTCGACTGCTGTCTCGGCCTCACCTCGAACGAGTCGAATCCACAAGCCGTGCAGGATGCCGTATTTGCCGAGTTCGTGGCAAATATGGAGGAACGGTTTCCCGGCTTACGAGGTACCGGAATTCTGACGTTCTCGCGTGGGATAAAAAACGAATTGGAGCAATGGTAACTGCAATCACTACATTTGTTTCATTTTCCGTCGATTTTCAGTAGGTGGTACGACTCTGCTTTATTTCGCTTTATATTTACCCAGTTCACAGTGGCTCTCATTATGCATCGCATTAAGGAGACGTCAGCCCAGTGGGATCCTATTCCCACTCCATCGAACATGCTTGGGAAATTTATGGCTAAATTCGCCACCGTGGATGTTTATCTGCCAGGTTGTGCGATGAACAGAATTTATCCCAATCACACGGATGGTTGCAGGGGGGACCACGCGAAGAAATTCTTCGGCAGGATGATCCGCACCGTCAGTTTGTGTGAAGTCTGGCGGCAAGAATAACGGTAGCACTGACAGCGTTCAAACTCAAGAATCGCTCAGTTACGATGGTACGTTGGTGAGATAATCAAAGAAATTGATCAGCTACTCGCGTGCGAAGCTCGAGTTCATCTTGATTCCAGCGCCGATCATCATGTCTATTATGCAGTGCATCAGTCAAGTATGTATAAATGGCCCTCCTTTCTCCATACCTCCACACTTCTCCTACGCTTTTCCGCTCCGCCATAGTTTCTCCCGGGTCTCGAAATCCTTCAGCACACGTTCATTCCTTGACACGATGCAACTAGCTACCATACTATGCGCCGTCTCTGCTCTTGGCTCCGCTGTCATTGCTGCTCCCCCTCCCTTGGTGAGCTCGGCTGATATTAGCGGAAGCAAAGAGGTAATTCCTACCATTTCCTGAACTTTACGCGAGATTCATGATTGCTTAGCACACCACTGCTTTGGCTCCGGAAACAGCGTCTCCTTCACCTGTGGCCTTTTCGATAGAGACCAGCAAGCCAGTAAGTCGGATCTTTTTACACTGATAAATCCACGGCTCACCGTTCAGCAGGCAAAGCTTCCTTCCGCACCGTCCGATAAACAAACGCCATCCGCAACCAATGTTGGGGACATATTTAACCCTGTGGATCAAGCTCTTGGATTAATTCCACAAGTATGTTGTCGCTTGATTTGGCTTGCTGATAGTACGCTTATCGTCACTAGCTTGGGAACGAGAAGGAAAGCCAACCAGGGAAGAACAAGGGCAAAGGAGCCACCAGCGGGTGTGTGATTGCATAGCGGAGCCAGCATAGAGACATGGAACGCCATTGATTGCTCTTCGAAACATTCTGTCGAATTAGATTCCTCAAATGGATTATTAATATTTACCGTACGTCAGTGCATGAGAAGGCCGCCTCGGCAGGTTCGGCCAATCTCTGCCGTCACCTGCCGACCACGTGCCCCAAGTGATGTGACATATGTGACAACCCCACTTTCATCGCAAACCATGTTGTCGATTCCAGCGCCCGAACTTTTACCTCCAGCCCAGGCCTGGGCCTGCAAAAAATCTCTCAACGTTCCTGTTTCTTTTCGGGAAAACCTTTTGACTCTTGTCCGCTTCTTGGTTAACAATTTTTCAAGAGAATCGCAAACGCTGTCGCACGTCGAGCTGAGGCCGAGGCTCCCTTCAAGTTGAGAATCTCCACCGTTTGCGAAACAGTGGCATCATGAAGGGACCGAAATTTGAACTCTATCTTGCCGTAGTCTATGTGAATCTAGATCCCGCAAAGATTCCGAATTCCGAAGTCATGGAAACGCTCTTCCTGTCACGGCTTGCTCTCAGCATTGTCGATTCTTCGCCCGGCCGCGGTGGTATTCCACAAATTTGGCCGCCCTGCTGGGCGTGCGGCTGCGTGTATAGTGGAGCTCGAGGTAGACCCGGAAGGATCGGCGGTAGCACTAACCCACACTGCGCATGGGACACTGATTTGGTACTCTTCTTCACTACTGGGGCCGATGTTTTTGGAAGTCGGTCCCATTGAGAAGCCTATAGAAGATTTTCTAATGGTTGCCCTGGGATGGCCGGGCCTCATCTGCTTCTGCTCTGGTTAAAAATAATGTTTGTTGTACGGGGGAACTCCGGCGGCGCTGTCTTCGGTCTCCATCTCCGTTCGTCTCCATCCCGATACCTCGGGTTTCCGATGCGTAAGAATCTGGCGTCATTACCACAACATTGATAGATTCCCATAGCCTTATCGAGGGAGGGGGACTCGGTCACACATTCACCACAACAACCTTCCTACGTCGACAGGCGGATTACTGAAATGACAGCTTAACAGCCGTGGGGCTCGGGAGCCTGGGGCAGTTCCATGTTCCACCAATTGCATTGTTGGATTTACTCCTTTTTTGATGCCGATTGATTCGCTCTCAGGTAGGTTACCAGAAAGGTCGCGGACGATGATAGCAGTGGATAGCCTGCTGTCCTTCTAGCGACGTCAGGTTCGCCCAGGATGTGGGAATAATACCGCGACCTTCCTGAATACCAAGGGATAATCAACCCTCGAAGTTCGCAACAATTCAGCGAGATCAGAAGAGACGAGACTTCTGTTGCCCCGCAACTTCACAACATATCACTCGCAGCAACAGCGATATAGGTAAGTCGGTAGAACATCTGTTGCCCAATCATGTAATATCGTTGTCTGAAGACCTCGTCCTCGCAGGATTTTCAGCAAGTTTCTTGAATGCCAGATATTAACCGAGCTAGAACAGCTAGAATCGGCCAGTAAGCGTCGAAACAGATCGGAGAACTCGGTGGGGCAGTATTCATTCATAATGCGGACTTGACGGCTACCAGACGGATACGGCAAACGCGGAGCTTACTACATGGAGTAATGTAACACCGCGAGTTTCACGCTCCGTTTTCTCCATTCCTTCTGGGCAACGTCCGGGAGTCAAATAGCCTGATTCCATAGGATGAGTTTGGAGTGTACTCACCGCAAACTCCGCAGGATGCTCGTTCCCGCCACCTCGTTCCTTACTTCTCCTCATACTGCTCGCGATGCCGTTCCACCCGGGGTGAATATAGCAGAAACGTAATCCTGGCATTCCCCCTCGACAACTATACTAACCCCTTGTATAGCGTGGGCCCGATTGTACGAGAATTTTGAGGCCCTCTAAATGAATGCTAACATTTTAAACAGTTCATAGCCAATATTCTGTGGGTCATTCTCCTCGTTGCAAAATTTGCCAGGGCTTAACCCATGAAACGCACAGGAATTGGATGCTTTTGGGAACTCTCATTATGCAGCTCAGTCCGTTCCCTCGTTCCACTCAACACACTACAAGGATTCACGATCCTAGATACGTATTACCAGAATTTTCCTTCTGACCGACTGGGCTTGCGCATTCTTGGTAAAGTCATATTATTCTATGGATGACCATCTCGGCTGATTCCGGTCAGTTTACACCGTCTTTTGTGTAGACCTCGTACAAACGATCATACTGACCCAGCACGGCTGGTGGTTCGTGGTCACAACGTACGGGGACCCCAGCAGATTCAATGAAATTGTGTGGTCCGCCCCCGTCATCCCAATCATGTCTGGATTGGGTAAGTTGGCGTGACTCGCGGCATATATGCAAACTTAAGTTATTGACGTCTAAGTTTCTGCCATTGTGCAAATTTTCTATGCTTGGTTCGCAATTCAAACATCTCGTTGAAATACGTCGACATTTACTTTTACTGTGAAGGCGGATCTGGACCCTCACAACGAGCAAAGTTATGCATGCCGCTGCTGTAATCATCGTGCTGGTGAGTGGGAGTGTTTGGGCCACGCTTTTTCTCCTTTACGTACATTTCACAGGTGGCTCTGATGCAATGTTCAGTTGCCGTCGTTTCCGGAGGGATAGTGAGCAATCCTGGACCAACGCCAATAGTCATTGATCTCAACTGTTTTAGGTTTCGCGTACCCCAGTTCTGTCCACTTTATTGGGTCTTCGCAACGAGTGGTAATCCAATTCCTGTCCGATATGATCTATCTTTGACTTGACGCATAGGCTCGCCTGGCTGGCCGGCAGTTTCGTGGACGATATAATCATCACTATCTGCATGACACATATCGTTGGTGACCTCTCATTAAAGCGGAGCGATTACCTCAAATTTTCATCTCGTCAATACAGCTATCTCAAGCCAAAAACCGCACCTCGTGGAACGCCACGGAGACCATGTTAACCACGCTCATTAATCGAGTCATTCAATCTGGAGCAGCTACAGTCATAGTTGCTGCCATTGATCTCGCCGTCTTTGTTCAACTTCCCGACAAGAACTACTTTTATGTTCCGTAAGTGTTAAAGACCTGTTTGCTCTTACTTACTAAATGACGACCTACCATCGCCAGATCATACATACTTGGGAAAGTGTGCGTATATGTTCATTTCCAACGCATTTTCACTTTCACTCATGGGTTACATCAGTTATACCAACAGCTTCATGTTGAACCTCAATCTGCGTCGTCCAAATGGTTCCCGCTCAGAGCAGGACGCACTACCTCTGAGCCTTACTAGATCCGAGGGGATCCGCGTCGAGCGCAGCATCCATCGCGACATGGATGCAGAAGGAGACATTAAATGGGTATCAGCGGTGCGCGATGTGTTGGATCTTCTGGATGTCAGCTTGAGTTTCGTCGCACAGGATCCGACTACCAATAACACAGAGCACCGTGTCAATATCGGCAGGGTGCATGGCGGGTCCAAAAATTCCGATTCGATTCTCACGTCAGATTAACTCGGAAGTCGGAACTGACTGTGCCTATGTACAAAGCCTCTGTAGAACCGCCGGTAAATCCTCGGGGTGCATCTGACCTCTTGTACATGCAGTGGATGCAAATATGGCGAACCTGTGGTTAGTTTATATACCGAGTGAAACTCTGCAACCCAAATACCATGCCACAGCGATAAAACCATCAGCTCCGTTTACGCTGCGCAGCAGGTCCGTCCGAGGCCGTCGACCAATAATAATTTTGAAACACCAGCATTCTTTTTTGGGCGCGATGCCGGTTGGATAGTCATCTTGATCTGGTCCATCACCGCACCACTCTGTAGTATCTGTCGTGCGCGTTCTCAAAATCATAGCCACGAAACCGACTTTGTCCTAGAGTCATTTACTTATTGTCCCGGCTCATATCGCAGTATCATCCGATCGATGGGTCATTTCAGTGGTGAAGAACGAGAGAGGAACTCCCACGTTAGTATGGGTCACCAGGCACAACAGAACAATCTCCCTCTTCTATTTATCTATCTATCTACCCCTTTATAAGTTTAGGCCTGTCTGCCTGAAGCCTTTTCAAACTCCCCCTCCGCAAGGTTCCGATGAGCCCTGCACAGTATTCCCAACTTGCAACGCTTCAGTAACTCTCCCAGAATTCAGTTTCTCCTTACAGGACTCGGGGGAAAAATCACCACTTATCTATTGGCGTCAAATGGCCGTTGTTGGTTAACCTTTCTTGTCAAAATTTGGGCCCAAAGGAAAGGGATGCGGCTTGTATAAAACTAAGCCTGTCTGTCCGAAGCCTTCAGAAACTCCGCTTTTGGCGAATTAGCCCCAATCCTTTGGAATAACTCCCTCTTTATCAAAATTAAGGCTGTCTGTCCCAAGTCTTTTCAAATTCTAATTTTGGCGAATCAGCCCCAATCCTTTGGAACATCAGCTTTAAACTTTGGGAACAGCGCTAATTCAAGTGCTCATCACTTAACCGAAGTGGCGGGCCGCGCTCTCGTGTATTTAAGGATCGAATCTTCGGTAAGCTAATCAGCGCCAAGGCTTCCTAGCCACTCCCATGTCAGAGTTCCCCCCTCCCCCCCAGGGTATAAGCTGCCCCTGGATGAGAAGCTTTACAAGGTAAGTTTCTCCGTTCCCTGTACACACTCAAGTTCGATAATTGTCTGTCAGGATGACGGTTTCACAATTATCAAAGAGGAAACTGGTCTACATGACCCAGCTGAGCTCAAGAAGCATATCATGACTCTTCAAGCGAAAGCATATGCTGTGAGTGAGGCTCTTTGTTCCAACTTCCCTCTCAGACAAGCTCCACGTCCAGCGCTATCCATACCCTTGCATTCGCGAATTTGATTTCGCAAGGCAAGGCCGCTTCAATCAGCCACGGTGTATCCAAGCTCACTTCATTTCAGGACGAGGATCTCAGGGCTTCCAGCATATCCAGAAGCTTTGAAGTTGGGGCGAGAGCGAGAAGGCGCCATTCTGCTGGAATTTGGATCCTGCTGTATGTCGTATTCTTTTCCTTGTTTGATACCAATTCCCGTGGTCCCAGGTGGGTGTGATATCAGGAAGGCTGTTCGCGATGGATTTCCCATTCAAAACTTGATAGCTAGTGACATAACCCGAGGTATCCACGAGTTTTCGATTCTGCGTATGCTGGCTTAGACCTCATCCACAGATTTCTGGGAAATGGGACACGAATTATGGCGATCCACACCGGAGACCTTCCCAGCTACGTTTCTGGTGGGAGATTTGCTCGATTCGGAATTTATCGAATCTGCTCCGCCTTTGACTACCACGGAGATCGCACTTCCTGCCCCACCGCTATCCTCATTGACCAGTCTGACGCCTATGCGCGGACACATCTCCGTCATCCACATATCATTTGTCTTCCAGCTGTTCGCTGAGGCTCAGCAAATGTAGATTGCCCGCGTCCTCGCGAGTCTGTTGTCTCCCCTCCCCGGGTCTATCATCCTTGGCTCTCACGCCGGACAGCGAAGCAAGGGACCGAGAGAAGGAGGCTATGGGAACGGAAGGTTCACCCACTCTCCTGAGTCCTGGCGTGAAATGTGGGAAACAGTGTTCCCCAGCGGGACCATCAAAGTGGATGTAGTGATGAAGAGGCGGTCCTTTGATTCTGAAAATGTCGGGGTGATGATGTGGTCTGTCAGTAGGCTCTGACATTGTGGGAGGTTAAATGTACAAAGTGTCCGACAAACCAGAAGCTTGAAAGAGTCTGGTCTCTGATGCTATATTGATGCTTGTAACTCGATTGTCGCAGAATGATTATTTTTTTGAGCTTTCCGGGCCTCATCCGTAGACCGCACTATCACACCAATTTCAACACTGCCATCTGACCGGGTGTGGCCATTTACCGGATTTCAATGCCGACGAAACTCGAAACCAGACACTGACCTTGGAGGTTCATCTTCCAGCGGCGTCTCCTCATTCATGGCAGGCATAATTGAGAATTGAGACTGTAAATCCATTGTCATGTACACGGGAAAGTCTGGGATTCAAAAAAAAGTTACCAAACCTTGCCAACAGACCATTTTGGTAGACTAGGAGGTAAAATATTCGATGTTAAGTGGAGATGCGAAATTGTATGGCACACATAGTGCATAAAAATTATTTGGGTGACATCGAGCAGCATTATGGGCTTACACCTCTCAACAGACTTGTAAAAAAATGTACAACTCAGATCTTAGGCCATGTTCCTTGGCAGGTTTAAATGGCTGTGTTGCATGAATTACACTTCGCAGGTTGGCCTCTCTGGGACTTTTTCTTTGACCTGATTCAAACAGTGATGGCATCGTTGCGCCGAAATCCATAAACGGAAATCCCCTGAGTTCTCTCCATTGGATGCCATTTTGGGCATGCAACGGAACCTGTTACACTAAACATTATGTTTTAACATTTTAAAGAATGAATTGCAGTACAATACCCCGGTTTATGGTCCATAACCCAAACACAATTCTAAATAAAGAACAGGTTCAATGACTTTCCATAAGCTTAAACAACTCTATGAGCATTATTTTCGAGCGTTCCGAGAGGATGCCGAGACAGCTGTCGGGACCCCATCAATCGGAGAGCCAAACGGAGACGCGATTTATTGCGAATTTATTATAATCTGGAGGGGGGTCCTTACCTCCCCTCCAGATTTATTAAACTGAATAAACAGTTTTGGGCGAAGAGGATATGATGCTCGCCTCAAAGCTGTACTTCGAGCTCTCCATTGGGGGCCAAAAAAATGCACACCCCTACAGATGGCTTCCGGATCTCCTCCCGACCTTCGTTTGAGCAGCAGCGTGAGTTTGAGTATTTTTTTGTTTTCTTGTGGGAGCTCAAGCACGAAATGCTCGACTTGAATTTCTAACCTTTGATCCCATCACTGGCACTCTTAAACAAGCTCGGAGAATAATCTATGCTTATGGAAAGTCACCCATTATCCCCTGCATTCATTATACCAGTAAAAGCAAGCTAAATGAATGGATGGCGGACGGCGCTCAGCCAACAGGTTAATGAGGACTCCAATTTGAGGAACACTTAGAAGCAGGACATGGGATCAGGAACAGATTATTTCGTAGGCCATAAATGCCATAGAAAATAGTTTACCGTCGCTACCTGCCTCTCTACTAGTATTATATACCATCGACTCCCGACAAACTCGGACAACGGAGCTAAACTATGGCCGAGGCCATAATCGAACAGGCAAGTTGTCAGCAAGAAGGTACCAAGGTCTAGCCTCGAAAAACCTATCTACGACATCCCGAACCAGCAACGATAAATGGGAACATTCGGATGATGTGGCCCGCCGGCAAGTACACAACTCTTAAACAGAACTGGCAATGAAGGTACCGTCACAGATACGGTTTACGATACCAGGCGCCAGGAACCTCCGAGTGCTACCAGTGCTTCTGTCACCGGCACACATGTCTGTCGCCAATTTTTGAGATGCCGTTGAGCACCCCGCGGCGACATGTTGAGCTCACAAACCTGCGTCCGTGAAACCCGCAGGAGCTCGATTGGCATCGAATATAGCGTGTCCGTCGTCATCGAGAATGGATGTCTCGCGGAGGAGACACACCCTGTTCTCATGCTCTTCCCAACATAAACCATAGATTGCTGAAAGAAGCCTGCACCAGGAATAACATGTGCTGCCACATATTAAATGCAGCAAAGATGCCAAACGGGCACTGGGCATTTAACTTATGTAAGAAAAGGATCCACAAAGGCCAAAATAAGTATTTGGGCATTCGCAGTCTGTCGGATTCGGGATTGGTCTCGACCGGTTCTGGTACGTGCCGTTGTGCCCCGTGCACATCGGGGTTTCTGGAACAAAGACACCGTATAAAACCACAACTGTGTCACTGAGGAAGCAGGAACCAAACATGAACCCGACCAACTTCCTCGATAATCCAGTCCATGAGCCAACACCACAACGAGCTAGGCGAATCAAAATGGATGAAAAAGGCTGGCTTGCCCTGCCGGCAGGAAATCCTCTTTCCTCCCTTGTAGAAACACGGAGGCTTTGGCGCAAGTCAGAACACGGAGAAGCCATCTGGCCTGTTCATCTTGAAGCTGCCCTACTCGAAGGTGGAGAACTTTATCTTCCCTCATTCCCCGTACATATTGCAGATCCTTTGCCACAGCCCTTCAGAAATTCCAGCCAATGGTGTGCAGAGAGACTGTGATCCTCGGCCGATACCCAGGACGAAATCAATTCATCTCGCAATACATTTTAAGAAAGACCGGAGAATACAGAACGGCAAAGCAAATTGGCAGTCGACTGCAGCAGCTACGAGAGTCGTGCCCGGGACAGGAGGGTGCGTGAATACAACGCCGCTCGAATTTCTTGTGATAGAAGTGACTTTACCAGTGCGGGATTTGTTGTTTCCCAGTCCCTATTCTTTCCTCGACAATTCATCCAATCTTCATGGGTCCTCCGCCACGCGAGATAAGAATGCCGCCAAAGTGCCCCATCTCGTGATTTTCATCGATATTGTCCCCGAGAGCGCTGCTGTCCAGCCTTACGAATATTGGCCAGAGCCTTGGTCAGAGGGCGAGAACGTCATACATGTCTCTCGTTTTCCTCGTCGATTAACTTGCGTTGATCCCACTGTGACCTTCACCTCCGGTTCTCCAATTGTGGCCCAGTCACGGTTCGCTGTATCCACAGATGAAGGGACAGTGCACACCGAGAGCGGTATGCTCACGGTACTTAAACACGTCCACCTACCAGACCTCGCGTATTTTCTGTACAGTGCGACGCTAGTCCCATCATATTGGAAAACCATAGTTTCAAGTCCTGGTGCGTCCTATTGAAGCAGATTAAACATTGTGCCTAACAATGTTGTGAAAGATCCCACCCGTTATACCATTTTCCACCAAGTCACTAAAGTTGATGATTCTGCCGTTGTCTTTTCCGCAACGTATGCATTCAGATACTCGACTCCGGATTCCACAGGGTACGATTCGCCGGCTACGTCCACTACCAGTCGGGGAAGCAGCAGAGCAGATGTTGGGTATCTGAATCCACTTTCCGCACCTGATTTTGAGATCGAACAATTTCAGTCCTAAATCTATGTCAAATGGTACATTTTATGCGACTCAATTCACGCTCCTGGTTATTTTCCTGGTATTTTGTTGATCGGTTTAACAAATTTAGTACTGGTACAAACAAGGGAGATCAGGCCTGATAGCGGAGAGAAGAGCAGGAAGCGACTCTACCGCCCTTTTTCCCTAAAGATTCGCCGAGGAGCATCTCGTAATGAACTGAAATAACTGGCAGCTTCGTGGGTGTTTCTGTTTCGCCGGCCTCGCGCGCCTCTTTAACAGCGCTGCACGCTTGTTGATCGCGCCTCAATTAGGCAAGTTTGGGAATGAACCCACGAGCGCTTCGGCCGGGGTCGGAGCTAACCAAAATATCTGTGAGGCAGGGCAGCACTCGCAGCTGAGAAGGATCCCCCATGTTGCAGTGATTTCACGGTCGTTAAGATCCAGAGTAATTTGAAGGCGACGCGCTGAACTGTAGACTGGTTGGAATTATGTCCGTGAGGAGCCATAGTAGCCGTAAGAACTGGTGCCGCGAGCACAAGGGCGATGCCCCAGAAATATCAGATCATACAGCTGGGAACCGTGGCGGCGGCGCGGCAATGTTCGTCTTATCTCCCGGCGCCACTGTACTGAATTATCCGCAGTAATAATATGCTTCTGCGGAGTGCTTGCCTCCGGCGGCACCGTAAGCCAAACTTTATGTCCCCTTAAAACCCAAATCATCAGCCTGATTTTAGGTTACTCCGAGTTAAAACTTTCTCGGCCGCCGAAATGGACAGAACCTTGACGTCCGCAATGGCCACTGAAGACAGATACTTGACATTGGAGCTCAATTTGGTGCAGACACGGACTCGTTGGATTATCACCGCAGTATGATGATTTTTGAATCTCGAAGACCTCCTGAGTTGACAAAGGGCAAGTCCGGCAGTGGAGGACCGACCCGCCACCTCGTAATTTAAGACCTGCCCCGAGCTTGAGACGTGGCGAACTCGGGGGGGATACTCGTGGGATAGCCGCAGACAAGGACATCCTATACGACCACGGGCGTTTCGTGCCAATACAGTGGATGACCTGATTGAAAAGCACGCCGCCAGGTGCAACGATCCCTCCGGATGGCTACCCTGTACAGACCTGCGATGTGGAGTATTTCTTCGTCACTCAGACAGACTGTCCCATTCACGCTATGTAGTTGATCGGTGACATCCAGGATCCGTGCATGACGTCAGATATAACAGAAATCTCTGAGTACGGACACCCCTGCAATCACCGACTATAACATCGGCAACATTCTGCCTCCTCGATGCCATACCGAATGGAGGCTGATTTGCCTGCCCATATTGAAGAATGTGGTTTGATCTCACGGCAGAGACTGAACCTCTCATCGTCACGGACAGTGGCCATCGGAGCGGCATCATCCACACTAGAAAATAACTCGGGACTTGAGAGTTGCGGAGAAGCTCCTTCTGCATCATTCCATCTGATAGGAATGTCAAAATGTATTCCGAATGCCTCGCTTTAGAGTGCATGAGGTACAAGCTCTCGATCAGGTGAAATGTTATAGATTTAATTATCGCGTGCGGCTCCGCGTCCGCTGGCATCGCTGTGTGAAAAGAAATAGAAATCCGCTGTGGTGGGAAACAATTTGAACATCCCCTGAGATGCGAGATGGGCTTGAAGGTCTGTTCTATTACTTGAAAGACGCCGGTGCAAAACAACCAATTTTCTACATGGCGTCATACCGGATAAGAGATTTGGTACAACGCGCACTGCTTATTAGTGTTCCGCCGCCCATTCGGGGGCATGAGAACAGAGTTCAGACGTTTCCAGGCGGATAATGTTCGTTGAAAATCTGCGGACTCGGTCTCCCTAGTCCCGTCGAGTGAAAAATACGCTCTCCCATTCCTCCGCTGTGTTGCAAGCGCTTTTTCTTCGAAGAACAGCACCGACTCCTCATGAATTACCAGGCTCACCAGCATAGGAAAGCGACGGGCCAGCCACTAAGCGAGAAGCTTCGCATCATCTGTACGGTATTGGAAGTACCCCATGAAGGTGAGGTCTGTGACACCACGCAGCGGCGCGATGGCAGCTTTGCCGGAAGCCTGTCCACGGTAAGGGGCTCAGTAGGCAGGAAATTCAATGACAGCGTGCTAAGCTGTAGGGGATCCGGGAGCGTGGTGATGGCCTGGAGTGCGCGCGACGACGGCCTCATTTGAGATCTCGGTGATGGTCAGCCTGAGATCGACAACGCCACGCTCGGTGGGGGGGCATGCGGGGTGTACGCCGCGCGCTGTGGTCTGGGGAACCTGGGTGCCGGTGGGGGGGGTAGACCGGGCTCCAGGCTGCGGGTGGTGGGGGGAGGATTACGGCGAACGAAGCTCAGCAGCTTGGAGGAGCTGAGTTGGCAATAGTATCAAACATATACGTCGTACGGCTTGTTTCTCAATTCAAGGGTAGCAAGGAGGGCTGAGACCTGTGAAGGACAGATCTAGAGGCCGAGGAGGGGGTGGACAATGATGTTTAATTGCTCGGAAAATTTCACCAGCGTAAACTGAGCACCATGAGCGACGGGAAGAGTCTGGAAGAGCATCGAGTCGGCATGGACCCTCTCTAGGTTTCGAATCAGAGAACGGTCTCCTCAAACGATTAAGGAGGATCTACGAGTCCAGGGAGGCGGAGGAAAGGGCAGAGAACGACATCTGAGAGGATTTTTGACAGCGGATTGCAAGAAGGTCCCCAGTTGCAGATCTAGCTAGAACATGGGGTGATAGGACCGGGGCGCGCGGCCAGAATGTAGCATGTATGGCTCCCGATTGGATAAATACCACCTGGTCTGTTCCATCGCGGAAGGAGATATCAGCCATGAAAGAGGGAAGCTTCGGTGAGCATATATTTTCCAGCAGATCATAATCTCGAGAATGGGTGGGACGCGGGCCAGCACGGCGGCAATCATCCACAGCGACAACACTCTCGGTACGATCTTGAGTGCTTGGAGGGGTGGTATCACAAATCATGGGAAGGAGGTGTTACGCTTCCCCGGGAAGACACACGGTGAGCTGTCGAAGGTTGGTCGAAGGTCGGACCGTCCCGAGAAACTTGAAGAAAGGCAAAGACTCTAGGGGATGCAGATCCGACTCATTATCCCGAAATGAGAGGATTATGTAATGCAATTCTGGACGCAGTTCGGGCATTCATCTTCTCGTTCAGAGCAACAATGGTCAGAGCTGGGAGAGAGGAACTGCAAAGAAGACTGACGCAAAGGAGGTCCGAAGCATCGCCTCAACACAGCCTCTTCGGGTGTATCGGACTTCTCTACAACAAAAGGAAAACCATACCGTACCGCCGTGTATGGTAGCAACCGTAACGCGCAACGGGGATCCCCAAATTTGCCTAATCTCCCCAGCGTAACGCATAGCGGACGGCCAGTTGCAACCTTTTATACGCAATAAAATAATAAAATTTCTCACATACAAACAACATACAAATAGGCCTGTGCTATCTACGAACCTACGGACCGAATTCCTCTCACTGCATGGCGTGCCATTATTTCTCTAAGCTCAGATATTCTCCGCGTCTGCTCCACTCTGCGGCTGGAGCATGTCCTCGTCCCCTTCCACCAGTATTTCTTCCTCTTGCTGTAAATTCGACTTCTATGGACGAACAATGGTGGACTCCGCTAGCTGGAGCCGCCCAGAATTTTCCTAAACTGGTGACTTACTGTCAATGAATTCAGAACTATAGATGAATAATGGTGGCTTTAACTGAAAGTTGCCTAAATGAGCACACGTAACGCATAAATGGACCCCCGGTTCCTAGCTTTCCAAAGTTGGCCGGCGTAACGCGCCGCTGGCTGCTACCATACACAGCGGTACAGTAACTACCTTCAAAAGTCTGCGCTGACCGAGCCTGAGCACATCGCTGAGCTGAATAAACTTTTCATGCCGAAAGAATATAGACTGCCTGGCATGCGTCCTGTTTCCGTTGTCCGCCAGTCAATCAACGCATTTTGTTCTCCCAATACCGACCGGCAAGTGGACTCTTCAGGTCCTATCTCATCAGAAAAACCTACCTTTTGCATTTTCCGAACAGTGTTCGGAACACCGATTATGAAGCACAGTTGCGCAAGTGGCAACCTTGAATCTCAACCTGCGTCCAGACGGCCCTCGAACAGAAGAGGTTCAAAAAAAATGCCTCTGATAATCAACTCTGCAGGTAGCACCTGTATGTCTACCACGGTGAAGCCAGCAAGGCTGAGTCATTTCCTAGCAGTTCGTGCCGATAAGCTGCCATGATTCTAACTCCGACTGATGCGATCCACGTGTCGGCGCCAATTTCCTGCACCCTTCCTTCGCACTCCTGGCGCTGGACGTCATCGATTTTAAGTCTACTCTCCTCTGATTATATCTTCCTTTGCTGGATCTCTGAAGTAAAAGTGCGGGGATTCTGAAGGATTCTACCTTTTTTTTTTTGGCAATGTCCATTTCAAGTCCATGTCCAGAATCCTCAATCTTTGCATCTCGTCAATTTCTCTCGTTTTTAATCGTCCTCGCTTGCATATTTTAAACGCCAACCTTTTCGGTGCTTCACGCTCTCCTCAATGGATGTCGTTCTTCTCGCGGCTCTCGTGGGGAAGCATCGGCGCCATCATGGCCAAAGCGATTTCCTTTCCTAGACAAGTCATTTTGTCGCGCCGTGCAGAGAGCCACTCGGGCGCCTCCGAATTACAAAGAACTTCCCTTTAAGGTCTTTTCCATCACACCAATCCTGCCGAGTGGCTCAATCGCGCCTTGGCCCTCACATTTCCAAACCACTCGAAACATTCGACTTGTATGGGATATTTCGAGCCTCTTAAGCGAAGCAATCCAAAAATCCTCTCCGATGCCCTTTTCTGGACGCTCTATGGAATCCTATAAAGGCGTGCCCCTTGTCCAGTGTCCCCCCATGCTTTGCCGGCCCCCGCTGATTATTTTCTCATCTCCAAATGCCTCGCGCCCTCAAAGAGAAGACTACGCGTAAGAGTCCAAAGGTATTTCAACATTCTTCCGTCCTTATGCGCCTTTCCTGAAAGTTCCACCAGGGTGGCAAGCCACCTCCGTATCCGCCATTGAAGATTCACTGCCCGGTAGATGACTGTCCTTGGAGTTTCTTGTGGCCCTACGACCTCCGTCGCCATAGCCTGACCCACGGGTCCCCAGAGGAGCGCGCTGCCCAGTATGTTGCCATGCTCTGTTTATTTTTCTGCCGCTGATCCAATTGCGTCTCAGCATGTACTCCTGCAAATGGCCTGGATGTGACCACACCACACTCCAAGCCTCGAACATGGAAACGCACTATCGCACTCAGTACGCTCCTCTCTCCCTGCCAATTTGCGCGCCTCACTCCCCGCTACAGCACAGGAGAGAAGACTAGGGAATGCCCCGAGTGCACTTACACCACCGGCGACCCTGCCTCCCTCACCAACCACCGGAAGAAGAAGCACGTCTACAAGCCTCGGAAGGAACTCGAGGAGGACAACTGTGCCATCCGTCCAATTTATTTCCCGGACGGCGCCTTGTACCCCTCCTCCTCCTCTTCCTACCACTCGCCCTCGCCGTCCGGCTCATCGTCCTCTAGTCCTAGATCCGTCTATTCCGAGCTCTCCGCCTACTCCTGGGGCGCATCCTCCTCTTCCTCCTTCGACGCCCCGCGCTCGCCCGCCTACTCCACCGGCTACGACGCCCAATCATTTGAGCGTTCAAACAACTACGCCTACGGGCACTCGTCTCCGGGGCCATCGTCTTCGTGGAGTGACTGCAGCGGTGTGACGTTCGACACCGCGTCTGCCATGCCACCTCAGGCCTTCCCCGACGCATGCGCGCGTCTCGCTCACGCCTATGGACTCGTCCCTTCAACCGCGCGCCCCGGGCCCACCGTTCTCTACCCTGCACAGTACCTCAATTCGTTCCAGTCTGCATCCATGATCTTGGACGCAGAACTCTCTGCCCTGCTTGCCGAGGCAGCGGGCCTCGAAGCCTCGTGCGCCGCTCCACCGTCTTCTGCGCCGGCATATTTCACCCCATTGCCCTCGCCGACATTGGATGACCAAGTGGCGGTGGCGTGTGCGCTCGAGCTCGAGCTCTGTACACCCGACCCCGCGCCCGTTTTCGATTTCGAGCTGCGGGACCCGGTGACATACCATGCTAACGCTGTGCTCAACACTGTCTTCGACTCCGAGCGGACGGGCGTCAAGCGGCCGTGATACGTTGGTCTCATTTTATTTTATACCATATCATACTTATCTTTATTAACTTACTGGTGTATTTCCGTACTTTACTGTTGTGTTCTACCTGTACACTTTGGCTCCAGATTGCCAATGTATTCCTCGCCTTTCGGTCCTCTCTCTTTGCGTTCGTTTTATAAAAGATTTCCTCCGCCTCCAGATTTGACCTCACTATTCATGGTGCGCTTGCAAATATTTTTCTATAGTTTAAGCGATTCCTCGGCTACGCGCAGTGCTTTAACGGAGTGCACAATTGCAATTGGATCAAATGAACCAAGCTGAGCAGTGTTAGAAAAGATCGAGATTTCTCGCGGGGAGAAAATCTGGAACAACCAGCATGGTTCCACTTGAAATAGCCCAACTGCCTCCAATTGCTCGCCCACTAGTAATAGAAATTTGAGCGCCTAATGAGCGTTTGTTCTGATTGCACCCGTCCACACTGCCTTGAGAAGCACGAGGCGCTTTCTCTTGTACCACCACCTGGACGATATGCCTTTCACTATCAATAGTGCCATCTGTGGGAGCAACTTCAACAATGTTTCAGGGAATATGAACCAAGTGTCCACCCAGATCTTTAACTCGCATGGTGACCCTCTGTCTTCGCGTGTGGACAGGCCTGGAAGTCTCTTGTCCACACGTACGTTCAACTGCCACCTCCATCTTCTGCCGGTCAACACGACTTTGCTAGGAGAGGCTCATAGAGAAAGCGTTCGAATCACTTGCTCCTACATCCAGAATCCTGGCATTCCTGGATCCCGCTAATTACAAAAATCCGTCGAAACATAGTACGATCATGTTCGCGTACTCAGATTCCTTATCTCATTCTTCATGAACGCGGTTGGTGAGCCTACGATGCATCGAGTTTGCTCCCTTCATCCGTCCGGGACAAAAGCCAGAATTTTCGGTCTATCGTTGCAATCTGTGGATCAGCGAAGATCATTCAGGAAAGGAAACCATTTTTGTTCTCTTCAACGCTACTAATTAGTGGAAAAATTACCTTCGGTAAGTATAACTAGCGTATAGAATATGTCATACGGTTCGCACCTCCTTGTCTGCTCTCCGACTTGATTCTCACCAGGCGACAGTCGTTGACTTTCAGGCGAAAACCGAAGCGTCCCCTCTATCGAATGATGCCCGGCTTTCTATTTTCATGTTCACGAACTCGGAGGTAAGTTTCACGCGCTGCCTGAGTGTGTAATCTGGATCTAATAATCACAAGCCGTTCGACCTTTTTACCGCGGACGTCAGGTGCCTTACTAATCACCCGGGTAAACGGGCAGAAGTACATTTTTCGTACATATACGCCACGGTCGCGCACGGGACTATCCTAATGACTCCCGACGACACTACTCCTTTGACCATATCGATTGTTGGTGCTGGGATCGCCGGCTTGGCCGCTGCCACCGCGTTCAGACTGAGTGGCCACCATGTTCAGGTTGCTAGAGCTTGTGTCGAGTTCCCGTTCGCTTAATTGTTCCCAACAGATCTTCGAATCAGCCGAGATAAAGGCTGAAATTGGTGCAGCACTGGTTGCAACTACAAACTCTCAGCGTGTCCTGGAACATTTCGGTTACTTGAAGGACACGTTGAACGCCGTGAACTTTGATGGGGCGAGTATCGTCTCGGGTCCTTCCATCCGTCATTGTCTCATTATTTCTCAGACCGAGACCTTCGATGCTTTAACTGGAGAGGGAAGAACTGTTCCCTGGTTACTCCCTGCGCTGAAGGAAAAGCCGGTGAGTTATTTTAGTGATTGGAGATGATTTTATTGCTGACCTCCTGATTCATGGACCTCGACCAGAATCTTCTGGTTCATCGAAGCGATCTTCACGCTGAGTTGCAGCGCCTCGCGGTTGGTCCTGGAGATGGTCCACCCGCGGAACTTCACCTTTCAAGTAAAGTCATTGACTGTGATCCCGAAGAGGGTTCGCTCACGTTGAGCGATGGAAGAGTGATCCTGAGTGATCTGATTCTGGGGGCTGACGGGATTGCGGTAAGGCCGCGGATTTAAGTACAATTTCAGGATTTGATTCAAGGATCCACTTGGGTGTACAGTCCTCCACACGAACTCGGATCGTAGGCTACCCAGTGAAGTCGGTCACGTCCGGGTGGTCTTGCTACCGCGCCCTTATCAAAATGTCCAAACTCGACGGGGTACAAGGGCTCGAGTGGCTGAGGGAGGGTCTCTCTGGCGCACGAAGCGTCATAAAACGAGCTACTCCCTTTCGCATGCTCTTCATGTATCCCTGTCGCCGCGGTACCGTCCTCAATTTCGCCGCTTTGTACGAAGATCCTCTACAGGAGGAGCCAGGCAAGTTGATTCTTCTTTCCTGTCCAAACCTTGACAAAAGCCAACCCCGACCGACAGGGTGGAAGGGCGAGACATCGCGCGCAGAGGTCCAGGAGACATTCGCGGCATTGCACCCAAAATTCCAGCCGGTGATTGCAGCGCTGGACGACCGTGTGCTGAAGTGGCAGCTGCGCAAGGTCTCAGCGCTGCCCACCTGGGTGCGGGGGCGCGCGGCGCTCATCGGCGACGCCGCGCATGGTACTTTGCCTACGCTCGGACAGGGCGCAGCGATGGCCATAGAAGAAGCCGGCGCCTTGGGAGTCCTGTTTCCTCCGGGCACCGCACCGGCCGATGTTCCCATTCGCCTGAAGGCGTACGAGGAGCTGCGTAAGGAGCGGGGCGAGTTTGTCGGTCTCGAGTCGCTGGAACAGGCACAAGTCCCGGCAAAGTTTGGGATTTATGGACGATGTAAGTGGTGTTTTCACATGTTTTTCACTCCCGCTTTTGACCATCCGCCCGTGTCAGCGATGGAGATGCAAGAGTATTTAATGGGCTATGATGCTATTAAAGTTGCTGAAGAGTACTTTGAGCAGCGATTCGGGACGGGATCTCACACCTAAATTAAAGCTCAGGGCTGGCTCTGCGTTAACCTTGATCCCTAAATATCTAAATACACTGGTTTCAATCGTTTCATCCTACGCCTTCAGGATGTCATATATTCCGTGGACCATCTTACGCCGTTTGCGACTGACGGGCTTCCACGACTACTTCAGCTCCCTCCTCTGGCATGGGTGCTGCAAGAACCAAGTTGAATTTATTTTCTGTCTCAGATTGCCACAATGATGCCATGAGCCTTTTCTGCTCCCAGCGGCCGCTAGGCCGGAGTGGATTCAACACGGCGAGGGTTTTTGGTCTCAATCCTATCCACACGTCCACGCCACCCTCTTTTAGATCTCCCAAATAACCTCTGAGTCCCAGCGCGGCTTCATCCTGGGGACCGGCAAATCATAGATAAGGTTCGCTAACGATTCCTTCGCTTCCCTAGGTTACCCACCCCACATTCACACCTCCTGTATCTCATGGACCTCATGTTCGCCCCCTACCGAAAGGACCGTACTTCAATCATCGGGATGCATACTGCACCTCCTCACCTCTCGAGTGAGGCCTTCCGGATACAGATTTCGGTCATGATGGATTCCTGTCTCGCGTATGGCACATATACTGTAAAAAAATAAAATGTGACACAACCTCACAAAAAGGGCCGAAAAAGACGCTGGTTCGGCTGAAAAAATTGAAAAACACACCACTTGACAAAACATCGTCATAAAAAATTGCTGCATCCACCCCGCATCATTTCGGGAGCACAGGTGGGAAAAACAGGTTGAGAAGTTGCACATGTTCAGTGCAAGATAAAAGCACAGCCTAGATCAATTAGGGGGAAAAATAAATCACAACCTGAACTGTGTCAAAAAAAGGACACAACCTCCGAGTTGTTCACAAAAGCTCAAATGCAAACCTTGCTCCGCTTGATCAGATCACATTGCCATAGATGCTTCTTCGGCAGAATCACGGCATTCAAACACTTCCTGGTTTTCAACACTGTTTGCTTTGGGTTTCATTGTATAGAATACATTTGAAAGTGCGGAGTCGTGCTTGCTAGACCAACTAAGCTTTCCACTTTTCCAATGGTGTCGAGAGTTAGTAGAGTAGGCCCATGCTGAGAGGTAGAGAAAGAAAGAGGTAGGAGATTGATCGCAAGCAAAAAATGGCTAAAGTATTGCGCCACTTGAATTGGATTGAAGGTCTGACAATTTGAAATACGGGTCCATTGCTGAAGTCCAGGATGTGTTTTTTTAACATGAACAACCACTTTGTAAGTTGTGCATTTTCTGTGTCCATGTCTCAAGGTGTGTGTTTTCTTTGTCTGGGTTGTGCTTTTTTTACAATGTGTTTCTATGAATTATTTTACAGTATATAGCCCATACTCGCGCTGCCCATCTTTCAGAAAAACGTGCTCAAATTCAACGTGGTGTGTCTGGCTCTTTGTTTATTCACGCCAGTAATATATCTCTGCACGAATCAATATACGAGATCGAGAACATCAAAGTCTTGGGATTTGCGGAAGTATCGGCGAGCGTTTGGGTCACAGCAGAAGCCAAGGTAAGTCGTGTGCACCTCCTTCGCAAGGTCCATTTCAACGTCTAGATTCATCACTCACTCGTCGTTCCAGACTGCTGAGAATTTCGCGGAGGTAAGCTGTGCATTTTGTCCTAGTCGTGGTCAAGATCCTGAATCGTCCGCTCGATATCTGAAGTAGAGAAATTTGGGTTACACACGGGTGCTCGCTCGTTCTTCGCGGATGTTTGGGACGGAGATCTCTCAATGACACCCGCCAGGGAATGGAAGGGCTTGTGGGAAAATTACTGGCGCTAACGATCTCCAAGAACTTTCTAAAATATTCGTTCGTATGTCGGTCCCCGCCCCAAACTCACATCTTACGTCCCGACTTAGTGGGTGTAAACAACAGCCTGGACACCGACCTCCGTGCGATTGGGTTCCTGCACTCGAGCCGTCCTCGTCGTTATGGTTGAGAGCGAGATGAGCGCCGCCGTCCATCGTGCCTTTGTCGTTCTTTGACTTCTACTCAGAGCCAGGAGCATCTCAATGAGATGGGTACCCGTCCTAGCTACCGTTAGACTATCCTCGATGCATTATTTGCAGCTTCTTGCCGATGTCGGCATCAAAGCCCTGGCGACGCCCTGCGCGAATTGGGTAGCCTTGACCTCGAAGTCTGGGCGGATGTGGTTACAAAGATCAACAAGTCTTAGGCGGCGACTATGAAATTTAGGGCTGTAATTTGGATATGTACGATAATGTGTATGGCTACCTCTATGAAGATTCAAGTTGGACGAGAGCTGCGGATTAGAAGAGTGCAGGATGTGGATGCTGTACTGAGCGTCAGAAGTCCGTGCCATAGCGGCGGTGAAAAGCGGATACATATATGGCATCTGAGCCTATCAAACGTACAAACGACGCACCGCTTGGAATTCCATGCCCCCGATAGGGATTGAGGCAGGAAAAATGCGAGGCAACCAACGGACAACAGCTAACCTGCCAAAACAGGCTTCGCGATTTTAAATTCAACATTTAATTAGGAATACGGCCGTACTGGTCATCTTGGTGAAATCGGAGATGATCGGGAGTGATGAAGGATGTCGCTTGCCGGGTAAGCAACCCAGAACAGGTGCTCTTAGCATCTCCGAGTTCGCCGAGAACTATCATCCAGCCCTAAATCAGCCTTTCGGGGTGGCCACGTCGTATTCTCAATCTAGACTAATGACCCAAAGATTCTGAAATTTTTGAAGGTACCTCCTGCATACCCGGACTGGACTCAGGGGTTCGAAACACAAGGCCGAGGCTTGGATGCAGAGGGATAACAACATCCGAGATACCAGTACGGAATTCCCTTTTAAATTTTAGAGAGTAAATCATTTATTCAGCTTGGCCCGATGGTTTGCCAACTCGGTTGAACTTGTAGCTTGCCCGAAATCACCGGCAAAACGTTACACCGCCACATGTCAACTTTGATGATCGCCGGTTTCCATGTGATTCCCGTGAGTTATGTGTATTGGTATTTGCCGAGTGCTATCAAGGGGCGGTAATATCTACCCCGTGTGGAGTTCGGGGATGATGTTAAACGATAGCAGAGGTATGAATGCAGTTCCGAGTGAGTATGATTAAATAAGAGAACGGAGAGGATTCAATTAGCAGTTGAAGTTGGCACCGCAGTAGCACGGACCCGGCGGGCAGATGCACTGGCTAAAAATATAGTGGCTCAACATCCTTCTTACCCCGGAAAAAGCAAAAAAAAAACGTACATCGCTTCAGGCCATGGGTATGCCGTTCCACTTCCCGGCGCTTGGTGTCCATACGCGGGGGCTTGCGGCATGTACCCCGGCGCCTGTGGCAGATACCCCTGGCCTAAGTTTTGATTGTAGAAAAAGTTGGTGTCGTACCCCGCTGTGAGGGGGGCGACATAGGATGTATCATCAGGATAATATTGGGGTGCCAGAGGGGGGAGCGCCTCTGCGGTATACGCCGACGAGGATTGTTGGGGAGGAATTCGGGAAGTCTGGAGCTTCGAAGGAGCCGCTCTCACACCAGGCGGTGTGCGCCTGCGCTGGTACGGATAGCGTGGGCTGCCGCGCGCAGGTGGTGCATTGCTGCGGTGTGCACCCCTCGAAGAGGACGAATTTGAGGTGGATCCTAGATATTCACTTATCCCTGCTGAAGGCGGTGTTATCGGGAGGGGCTCGTCGGAATAATTACGCTCCCGAGTGGGCACGTCAATTTCTGGCGGCGAAGACGGACGATCGTCTGGCACTGCGGAATATTCGCATTTGAGGCCTTTAAGTGCACATTGTGTGCACGGGCTATAATCGACCTCTGACACGGTGATGCACTGAGGCGACAGAGAAGGATTCGTTGAGCCTAGGCTCTGGAACCGCGGGATGTATGTTGAAGTCCCCACCTTAATTTTACGTTTTCGGCAATTTGCACAGGCAACGTATGCTCTGCGCCGCTTGGTGAAGAGGCTTAAGGCGCTGGACGAACTGGAAGAGCTCGACATGACCGGTAGTTGGTTCGAGGTTGAATGAGAGCCAACCTTATATATTGTGCCGACCATGCCTAGTTATGTCACTGCATTTTACTTTCCGTGTTTCACAGAGAACACAGAGGTGCTCTCAAAAGATCTGCAAGCAAAAAAGATATAACCGTACGCCGGGAATGTACACAGGAAAGGCGATACCGTAAATTATCCCTATTACATAAGAATATGGTTTCCTTCCCAAATATTTTCAGATCCACTAACGGAGGAATTATGGCCGCCCTTGCCTCGGTCTGCAGCGGTACTATGCCAGAACATTATTTGTCGAGTTACTATGGCATCAAAATAGATGCACGGCCACAATCACAGCTCTCATCAAATTCAAACCACTCCAAAGGGAGCGAATATCCGGTGTTGCCAAAGTAGAGATGGATGGAGAGTACGGGAAATAACCAGTATACCACCCATACATGCACGAAATTCGACTGCTGTATCGAGCGTTTATTATGGCGGAAAATGTTCAACTACGCGTCGGAAAACAATCGGAAGGCAACATCGAGCAATTTTAATTGTCGTAAACTCGCCTTGCTGACCGCAACTGAAAAGAAGCAGTACTGTGGAAGTGGTCTGCTGTTCACTCATCGAGACGGGAGGTCTCTTGTGTCACAGTCGAAATCAATCATCCTGATCAGGGCATGCAGTGTGCATGATACATCCGGAGTCATACATACTCTGCGTTATGAATTATCACCAACAGATGATGTTGTTTGGACTTCCGTTTGAAGAAAGACACGACTACATGCGATCGCATACGGACACTGGCAGGCGGATCATCGTCTACCATCACCAGGTCCATCTAGCCATGACATCGACGAAAAAAAAAAAAAATCGAGATCGCAGGGCAATCATAAAGTGGGCGAGCAGTGTGTCGAAGGCAGTGAAGGTGCAGAGGTCGGCTCAGGGAGACGCCGAGGCTCGTTCTCGGAAACCTTGGGATTGATGCCATCACCCGGGAAGGTAAACAAGTTCAAACTGAGTTGGTCGGTATGCAGATCCTTGATATAGGTCCATGCCCCGGCACACGCGACATCGGATATATCATTGCGTGTTCCGGCGGAGCGCTAGGGCACCTCAGGGGCGCCCGAGTACATGGCATGGACACAGCTAGAGGCATGCAATATCCGAAGCAAGATCCGATCTTGGAAGCCGAGCATCGTCACAGTCTCGTTCGCAGGCGTGCTCACGAGCTGTGTTTCTATTCCAATAGTCACTAATTTTGATCCAGGACTCTGGTTTGACCTCAATCAGTTTCCCAGTAGGCGCCAGCAAGCTCAGCTAATAGTATTTTCCGAACCACGCGTGTTTCAAGATCTGCGAGATTTAAGTTGTATACAGAACAGCTGCACAGGAAATACAAGTGATCATGGAGTTTCAGTGGGTGCCACGAGCGTTACCGCCTAACTGAAGAAATATGGCATGGGTTCTACAGGGGTGAAAACGTTGTGATCTGCGAGTCCGCCGGCTAGCTTAGTTGATTTGCGTGGGCTACGGACGTTTCAAAATCGTCGGGACTGAAATTATATACGGAATAGCTTTGGACAGTCGCGGGAAAGACAAGGAGGTGATCAATAAGTAGCAGTGGAGACGATGTAAGAGGCAAGCACTGCCGTTCAATGGAAGAAAGACGGCAATGGTTGAAAAAACTGTGATCTACGACCTCACGGACTAGTTTAGTTGACACTGTAGTGTTATTTGTCGGACTACGTACGTTTCGAAACCGGGAGTGTTTGCAGAATAGCTTTGCGGGAAAGAGAAGACAGTGACTAACAAGCCACAATGGGAGCAATGTACAGAGGGAGTGCTGCCGTTCGATGGAAGAAACATGGCAATGTCTCTGCCGGGTTAAAAACGTTGTAATCTGCGGGTCTCAAAGTAGATAAGTACCAAACAACGAGAAAAAGAGAAAGATCGGAAACATGCTTACCGCTGTTCAAGTCTTCAGCAGATGTTGTAGTCAGGGTGATTGCATTC
Organism: Mycena capillaripes; assembly: GCA_029204075.1. Classification (NCBI taxonomy): domain Eukaryota; kingdom Fungi; phylum Basidiomycota; class Agaricomycetes; order Agaricales; family Mycenaceae; genus Mycena; species Mycena capillaripes. The sequence goes on along the minus strand of JARHKZ010000011.1, from coordinate 1,703,212 downwards.
CCTCCTTGGAGAGTTCCTCGAAACCGGCAAGCACATCCTTTCCCGGCGGGGCGCCCCCTCGAGGAGTCGAAGCTCTGCGCGAAGCAAAGCACGGCGACCACAAAGGGTTTTGAATACACGGCCCATGACCATGTCCCTCGACAGTGATGCACAGGCTGTGCAAAAGAGGCAGAGTGTTGGCTTCGCGGAGAAGGATACTGTGGCTCTCGGTAGCCCGCCGGGATTTCATGCCAAGGTCAAGGGTTAGAAGGTCCTGAGTGGCGGGTAGAAGCGCTTCCAATATGCCTCGTGCGATGGCGAATCATGGACGGCGAATCGAGTCAGCGCCTATCCAGAGCGCGCGATGAAGTCAGCGATCGGTGGATATACGTAAGGACACCTACATTATTGGCATTCGAGTCGAGGATCAAGGGCTTCAGAGGCGGTATCGGAACGGTGAACGCGAAGAAACGGCGGATTGAGATTGCGACAATGAGGTGAAGAAGTTTAGGGAAGCAACGAAAAGCCCGCATAACCTCTGTCGCCAACTGGCCGTCGTGGGTGGAAAATAAAGCACGGTCAAACAAGTAGGCGTGACAGCCGCTTCCATTGCAAACGCACGACCAAGGCTCCAGGCCGCCGGCGTGGGAGTAGAGTGTCTTATTATGAGTGAGGGAACCGGGTGGAGTGTCGTTAACGTCAATGGTAGCGGTTCGGAGCACAGAGAATGAACCTAAGACGTTATAGTTGAGCTCAAAGAAATCGAGCATCGACAACCGCAGCTCCAGCCGTCCGCACTGGGCTGACCTAATTTTCAGCAATGTAACGAGTCCATTCCGAAGGCGAGGTTCACTTTCGCAAGACCTAAATGTTGCTGATGCAGGAAATCGTCGGAAGCGCGAACTACAAGTCTACAAGGTCGGTGGAGTGGTCAACGACGGCGGCGGGCTCAGATTCAAGGCCAACAGAGTTGAGAGACCCTCGTACGAGGCCGTCGGGGAAATCCAGGGAAATAAAACTCCAGAGTCTCGGCGTCGCCAAAGCTACGACCCGCCACTGTCTGTAAATTGTGCCAAACCAGCTGTTCCAAAGCTGTGCTGTTTCCGACTCCGAGCCCTCAGCCGGAGCAGAAGGCAAGCAATGGAGAAATATGTTAGACGTAAGCTCGTAGGAAACACTAGTACTGAGGGAAAGCTGGAGACGCCATTAGGAGAAAGTGTGTGATACATGTCACACCCACGGCCGCCGTGGTGACTGTTGTCCTCATGTCCGATCCTGATGCGGACGAATTGGGCCGCCTCCGAGTCCGATACGAATACGGACATTTCTGGACGACAAAACGGGGACTCCGATCCAAACGGACGGATGGGCGATTGGGCGTGATGTTCGATCCAGAAATGCGTACGTGTCAGCCGAAAATATCCTGCCTTTCGCTAGGCCCCGTGAAGCTCTTGCCAAGGGTTGTCCGAAAAATAAGCTTTTTGAGAGCAAAATTTGGCGATTTCCTTGTCCGACCGTAAGCTTTTTGAGGCCAAAAATCGGCCAGCCTTGTCCCAGCGTAAGCTTTTTGAGCGGGAATTTCGACCTGACCTACCTGTGAGTGACGAAATTTTGGGTTATCTTGCGCAGCATCCCAGAGAAGGATTTCTGATTAAAATCCAGGCGACTGCATGCATTGGAGTCCACTCCTACTGGCAGGAGAGAAAAAATATCTTTGCCGACCAATTTTGTGCGTGCTCACCTTGTCCAAGATAAGCTTTTTGAGGCCTCAAACCCACCAAACTGTAAGCTTTTTGAGGCCAAATTTGGGGAATTTTTCGGACAACCCTTGGCAGCAGCTTCACGGGGCCTCTTTCGCTCTCATAGTAAAACACGTAGTAAACTCGTAACCAGTCTCTACGTTGAGCAACAAGACATAGCAGTATGACACAAAAAGCATTGAGACAAAAGAAGGAGAATGGGGGGGGAAGGAAAAAAAGTGGCGAAAAGGTTGCTCGAACGTAGAGACTGGGAGAACTTAGTCTAGAAATGTCACATCAAAGTTGTACGTAACTTGATCAATCCGACTTCGAAAAATTTCGCGTTGCAGAATTTTGAACTCTCGTAGAATGAAATTCTGAGGCGTACAAAAGTTGCGGAGGTATCAGTGGACTGCGCCACTGCTCTTCAAACCCCTAAGTCGTTGAGGTTGCAGTTTGAACGCAATAAAGGTAACACCCGGCAGAAACGGACCGACTGCCACAGCCACCCACAGCCACCATCAGCTCACGCCATTTTATTCACTTGCCCCAGTTACTTGATTTTATGATGCATAAAAGACTGGAGGGATGGACCCATAGTTCCGCAGCTTTTTTGCGACTCAGAATCTCATTCTACGAGAGTTCAAAATTCTGTAACGCGAATTTTTTCCAAGTATTGAATATAAGTTACGTACAGCTTTGATGTGACATTTCTAGACTAAGTTCTCCCAGTCTCTATGTTCGAGCAACCTTTCCGCCACTTTTTTTTCCTTCCCCCCCAATTCTCCTTCTTTTGTCTCAATGCTTTTTGTGTCATACTACTATGTCTTGTTGCTCAACGTCCAGACTGGTTACGAGTCTAAACATGTAGCTTCACACTGGGGGCAAAGGACGCCGCACTCGGAAATTGATTGCTTCCAATGCATTCGGTCAGCATTTTGGCAGATCATGGAAGAAAGGTGCCAATCACCTTTATGGCACCTTTGTTTCCAAGGGGTGACTGAAGGAAAAACAAAGGTGCCATAAAGGTGATTGGCATCTTTGTTCCTTGGGATTCTTCCATGCCAACTGAATGCTTGGAAGCACTCGATGTCCCAGTGCATCGTCATTTGCCCCCAGTGTCAACCACTATTTTTGCTCCACTTTATCCTCGATCCTAAGTAAATGCTGACGGACAGTGCCAGAAAATGGCACACCTGATCCCAAACCTGCGCCAAAACATTATGTACGGAAACAGTGGACAGATTTGACAGAACTTTCTCTATGCCATTGACCACAATTCAGCATACTGAGGCTCGCCTGCTGTTGCTGCTGAACCGTGCACATGCCTCTGAAGCCATATCTGAGGGTTGAAACAGCTTATAATGGCAGCAGCCAAAATGATGAAATCATACGTATTCTGAAATCTCCCAAATAGAGAGCTTGCGCTGAGCCACCGGGAGCCACCCGGTGGCTCATCGGGCATGTGCTGCCTGGTGGCTCCACACCAATTTCCGCATCTGGTGGCTTTTCCGGTGGCTCAGCCATGACATCAACATGCGCGTCTTGAGCCCATTTAGGTGTATGGGTACCATTCGGGAGCGCAAACGAAGCTCTTGCAGAACGCACATATATCTACCTACATGAAATAACCTGTTCATAGTGAGAATAATGAGATTTTGCAGCCACTGGCAGCACATGCTCGATGAGCCACCAGGTGGCTCCTGGTTGCTCAGCACAAGCTCTCTGATATTTTGCGATAGAAACAATGAACACCGTGCAACACGTCCGTTCAGTAAGTATTTCAAATTCCACTGGTCGAAGTGGGTTCCTATCCAGCAGTTCTACATTTTGTTGGGTCGACATCCCAACCTTGCTCAAGCGGTATGACAAAATTTGAGGACTGGCACATGTCGGCCATTTGAAGTCTCCGCAGATCAGATATCCGCATCTATCTCTGCAGTAATGTCCAAAATTCCTTCCAAGTTGTTCGACCACTCAGGAGATGTCAGGCCAACCCCAGAACATCTGCATCATGTCGTGAAAAAAATCACCTGTGTTTATACTACCGTAAGCTGTTCCATAGGTGATGAATATCATCCACGAAAAGGCCCGGTCTCGCGATCAGTTTTTCTTTCTTTCTTTCTTTCTTTTTTTTTTTGACGACCTGTAGCTGTGATCCTGTGGATTATGAAGCACATGCATCAACATCGTTCCTTATGCGGCATGCCATTCCCCAAATGGCACGATCCACTTAAGCTTGGCCCCAAATGTACAAAAATTCAGTCTCGAGGAATTCGAGCTTCCTGCCTTGTACTGTACCATTTCGACCGAAGGTTCAGGTGACGGGTGACGGAGGGCTGTGAACTGAACAATTTTGGCCTAGGTGACAGTGACAGAACCATTTTGCGTCTTAAAAAGGCTGAAAAACAGCCAAAATTTCCGGTCCGGCGTCGACCGGACGTCCATATATGGGAATTCTGTGTGATTGCCGAGAAATGAACATCAAGTCAGTGAACAATTGAGGTGACGGTGACATGGCGTGAACCTTCGGTCAAAATGGTACAGTATGCCCGAAGCCGCAATTGTTGTATATACGGAAATGCATCCGCAGCTTGGAAAAGGGTGCTTACGGCTGGAAGGTATGATGCAGTTTTGACAGCGGCGATAAGAATTGTGGTATCTGTACTACTGCCTCTTAACTGTCAAACTGGAAAACATTCTAGATAATTCCTCAATCTATTCAGGGGAAAACCCGAATCCGAGGACATCCGCGCACGGACCACCGTAACGCTTGTGACATTCGGTTGATGGCATCGATCAGGCTGAATACTCTGCAGCATCTATCCAACGCTCCGAGGGCTGCCACACCATGCTCTTCAAGCAAAACACCAATCGCAGATCGTATGATCCCCGCACTCGACGTGGCCTGACACCCTTTTGAAGGCACGCACCGCCGTCATGGAGCGAGCTGGCGGCATCGTACGAGGCCATCAAGGCCGAATTTTCCTTTGCGGGCTCAGAACATAGCGCTTGATGATTCTTTTCTGGGGAACGGACAGAGCTCGAGAAGAGTATGGCTGATGGATGTGTGAGCGGAATAAATCAAGATTTTAGCACAGAAGGTTGCCCTGGAAACCGACCTCAACCGACCTCAAAGAAGCTCTACACAGAATAACGCACTTTTACCTTCAAATCTTGTGAGTACTCGACTCAAATCAGAATCACTACAAACCCGGTCGAGTCTCCGCGGCCAACCTCGGCCAACCTCAGCCGACCTCGATCAAGTCGGCCGAGGGGCCGTCAAAATGTATGACGAGAACCCACACGGTGAGTTTTTCAACCTATTCGAGTCGCTGATGAAGGGAACGTGGCTGTAAAGTCTGAGACCGAAGACTTCGAGGTCAAGTTGGAGGAATCGTCCTTTCAACTCGTTAGCGAGTCTTTTTGTCTGGCATTATCATGACACGCTTACATGAAAGTGTTACAGGGACTCCACAAAGCGACCGCTAGCTGAGGATGTCAAGGTAAAGAAAGGGGAGGAGTCACTTCATAAAACTCGCAGACTGTTGCCGAATAAAGCGGAACCCGGCGCACGGAAAAGTCGAGGTTGGTATAACAAGGCGTCCCCGCAAGTCGACTTTGAATCCTCACCCTCAGGCTACGGGTGTCCGCGAACTGGAATCTGGCCCATTGCGCAGGGGTGATGATCCTTGGCGCATTTTTTCCACTGATGTCACTTATATTTTTCAAGATCCTAACGCCATTGCGCCTCTGACAGGTTCAGACACACTGATTCATCTGGGCCCCACACTTGTAACAAAATGCACGTCTCCCCTCAGATTCGATGTTATTGATGTGCAATAATTCACATAGATCAACACATCTTCGATTTGGCCACACCACCTTCGAGACCACCACAATCTCGGGGTATGTAAATGAGTTGATCCGACATTGAATGGCGATGCCTGTAGATATCCATTTTCCCGATCTCGCTACCTTGCCTCCGAGGGCATCGCCGGCAGGTTCATTCCTGAAAGTATTCTGCACGAAGTTCAATCGTCAACTTTGGATGGGGCGTCAGCCGGAGTTCGTAACATAGCGTGCGTTGACCACGGCTCTCGCCTGTATTCTCGCTGAAACCTTTCCTTCTAGACCAAGATATTTTCGACTTCGCAAGCTGGCCTCCGAGCCGACCCTTTCCCCGACGTATGTCTACCTTTTCTCCTCCTTTTCCCGGCATTTAATCTCCATACAGACGATGGCCCGCCCGTGCTTTCCACTCCAGTCTTCCGAGAATGCATCTGGTCCACAGAGTTCTTTGAAAACGGCTCCCTTAACGTGTACCTCGCCTTCATTAAGCGGCTGAGTGACTTGAACGATGCAGGCATACCTCGGTTTCCGGATGGAAGAAGATTTCCAGCACTTCGAGGAAGATCTACAGATGCGCACCGTGGATGTGGCTGGAAAGAGTTTCTTATATTCCTGGGGCTGCGTTCTCCGATTCCTTCTGTTCGACATGCTTCTGCGCTGCGAAGGCTACGAACCTTCAACCGCGATCCCTGCAGAGGGTGATGCGATCCCCGCCACAACCCGACGAGTAAGTCCCTTCCACTCTTTGTTCAAAAGAGCAAAAGTATCTTTTCGGTGTCGTCGCAGATGTGGAGGGCCGCGACATGTATCAAGTAGCCCCTGGTGCAAAATTCAAATGAGCGAGACAGTAGCCGGGCATTCAAAAACCTTCTGGTGGCAGCTTTGGTCTCGCCTCTCTGTGTGCTCCAGGACCTCGACCTTGAGTCTACCACAGCCGGTATGTCAACGCAGATGTTCTTCACGGTGAGTAATTCGCGTAGCAGTGGAAGCTGTGCTAACCACCGCGCGGTACACAGACCGCCCTGTCGCTGGGCAGTGTGAAGTCTATGCTGATCCAGAGTAGTGAAAGTGTGTCCTGAGTGTTGTGCGAACAGTGATGGCGGACCCGTTGTTCAGTGTTCCTGCCGCAGTTTTCCGGACCAAAGGCGGCCAATGTATAGGTAATACTCTACCATAACGACCCGTTCTTCAAGCCAACCCGCGTCCGATGGGATTAACCTTACTGCAAATGTATGCCATCAAATACGAACCTCCAAATTTGACCGTCACTCTTCGCGCTAGATGCTGGGACTACCATATTATGGTATTACTGGAGGTCGTGTAGTTCACCGACCCACCTCACCTCCTCCAGCTTCTACTGACGGCGATTAAAAACGCGCCAAGACGGCCACTTTCGCCAAGGACTGTGCGGTAGACGCGCGTACTCATCTCTAATCGCCTCTCCCTGATCCTCTCAGAGATCGTCTATCTGTTTCTAATTCAAGGTTGTCCGACGGCGACTCAGAAGGCCATTCCCGGTGATTCTAAAGTCATTCCGTGGTTTTTGAGGTGGGCCAGCATCATGCCATAATACCTTGGACCACCCCTGCGCAGAAGACTGTGCTCGGACTGCCTTCACAAGGAGTTCAGACCTGAATGGGGCTGTCAAAGAGATGCAGACATAAAGTCCGACGTGAAGACGGGCGTCGCGGCACCATATTCGGCCATATGGTGAAAATTTGGCATGTTTATTTCTGGGAAGGCTTTTGAGCAGTCTTCCGGACAATTTCGACAGCTAGGAGCAGGTTTCCCAGGGATTAGACGGATAATAGTGAATCACAACACGACCATAGCGCGTCCCTTGGCGCGTTCACTAAAACCGAGCACCGCCGCGGGGTGGCTCATTAACTGATCGCGGATCAATCCCTGATGTCATCATACCATCATAACCACCGCTCATACTGAAACTGCATACATTGCGCTGGCCAAGCGCAGCCATTCGGGAATGCTGGCTGTTCACGTCTCAGAATTCCCTGTGCTGCAACACGCATGCTCATAACCCAGGAGTCAACATGATTCCGAGTCAACGCGGGGTTCGCCACTCCGGTCGTTCAACTGCACCACAAGGGCCAGCAGTGAGCACCCGGCCCCCGACGCGATAGCCGAATCACCGACAGACACAGCGCGATGAAGAATTTTCTCGTTTTAAATGACCGCCAAATATTCGGGGGTACAGGGCGGCGTGGGATGCGGTTATCTTCAGGTAGGCATGCTCCCAACAGCATTGTCCTGAAAAGAAGAGAAAAAAAACCATCCTTGTCAAAATAAGGGAGGGAAAAACGGACTCTTGAGCAGGAAACACCACAAGTATCACTTCATCATACGTGTTTTTTTTTGGTATATGTATGCACCCGACGGCAGCTCCCGCGTGTTCATCGTCCGCATTTCAAGTACGGGTCCGACGCCAAAACTGTGTTGTCCAATTACCCATGCCGGAACTGTGGGTGAACGTGTAATTCACTCTTCTGTGGCAAGTGAAATAAGTGCGGCTTAAACAACAGTTTACTATCGGCCCTAGATGAACTGTGCGCAGAATTCAGTGCGCACTTGTGCTATTGTGGAATCTTCCGGTGCATGGTCAGTCGATATGGCGAGGCTCACGGCATTTGAGTGCACGTAGAGAGTAAAGAAAACTATGTCCTCAAAGCTACGTGCGCACTGCTACAAGCTGTTCGATATGTGAATCACCAATTGCGGATCTCTGCACGTCACGATACTATCAAGCAGAGTTTATTTGGCCTGGAAGGAAATGCATCGTAAAGGTATCAATAAGTTAGTCTAAGCTCTAGAATTCTAGAATTCTACATTATATTTTATGTTATCTGCAAGACCAGCCGCGGTGTGCTGATCAATCTATTCTGCGGCCGCACTGAAGCAGGAGAGCGGCAGCCACGCAAATCTCCAGTAGACCAATCCGTACGGCCTCCGCTGTGATTTCGAGTGCCACCGCTCCCTCCTCACGGGTCACCCGCGCAAAATTTTGTGGTGCGCCGAGCCCAGAGGAATAAAGCTACAACCAGGCGTGAATATCACAAAAAACGAGATTGGCTGATAGACTCACGCAAATTGAGTCGCCGTCTGGTGCCCAGACAAATGTCTTGCCCTTCCCCGTCATTGTTCGATATCTGGAACACTGAATGAGGATCCGTTGAAGGGAAGAACAACGAAGACGCACCGTTTTTCCGGCGATAGTGCTAGCCACTGAGAGCTCTGCTGCTTCGAGACAATCCCACGGATCTCGATGACCGGATGCTTCGACCACTCAATGATGATCATCGGTTGGTTCGCTGCATTGGTGATAACGGTGAATCCGGGCGTCGGAATGTCGGTATTGACGCGAAAGTATGTCTGCCCTTGCGGACCCATGACAGTGGAGTTGAGGATTGTTGGGCTGAACGAGGTGAACCGGAACGAGACGAACATCGAGGGTGGGTTCTGCGTCGGGTATGGTAGTGCGCCGAAGATGGAAGGTTGGGGCACCGTATTGCTGCTCGACGCTGCGTTGGTATTGGCCGGGTTTGGCCATCCGCCCTGTGCATAGGGATTGAACATTGCCGTGTAATTTTTTGAGTTGAATGGTTGGAAGGTCGATGACTTGAGAAAGCAAGTTCTACTTAGCTTAAATAAGATTGCTGTCGACTCATTAGCCATTTTGGATGCTTTTGCGAATATGGCGGGGACTGCTGCCCGTATCCTAAGGAGTACCATCAGCCACCAGAGCACATGAAATAGCAGTGACCGTGAACCTACGCGCGACGAATGATCGCCGAGTTCAATATAGTTTCAATCCGGAGCTAACGATTTGCAACATACACGGCTATATTCTCTGCACTACCTGTGGGCAGTTTGGAGAAGGTGAGACTCGAACTGTCAACCAAAATTTTCTTTACATTCAGACCATACACGAATCCCGGCGACACGCCAGATCTGCACGCACCGCGGAGATGGACGGACAGCGGTGTTCAAAAACAAGAAATGAGTTCTTTTGAGTCGTTTCGTTTTTGAAAGGGAACATGGAACACATCAAACCTGTGGAACCGCACTCGGCAACGCGGCAGTGCGGCATCTCAGCCTTGCGGCTTCGACCCTCCTGTATAATATTTATGGTCTGTGCTAGCTCTATTCAAATTCACTCAAGGGCTCAAAAGTACCTAACTGGGGCCGTTTGTACAAGTCAAGAGAATCCATTTGGGTAAGTTTTTTGTACATAGGTAAGACATAGGCGCTTGGTGATTTGACTCCTATCTATGGTTTCACGGCTGCGCGGCAGCAGAATGGACCATGAAGCAATACGTCCCTTGACTGAAGCATGATATGTGGTTTTTGGCTGTGTGTGCGTGAACCGGCCTGGAAACTGGAGCCCTGAGCGCGCAAGTTGGCGGGATAATTTGTGTCATCGGAGGTGTCGGTCTTGGCGTGGATACAGGTGATAGGCGCCCACGATGTTTCCCACGATGAATTATGATGAACCGAGGATCTCTGATGAGGATCTTTGGGACCATCCCAACTTGGAGAGACGATCTTCCGCCTTCAATTTGCACGTAATTGATGACAGCGTCATTGCCAGAATTCTTTTTTCTCTGACTTTTTCTTTTTGTCATTTGCTGTGCTGAAATGCGATCCTGGTCATGGGGACCTGTGTTTTCGTCTGCCGCGACGTAAATCCTAAATCCTCCCAGCCTTCTTTTTCGAATTCAACAACTCCGGTAACTTTAATGAATTGGAACGGATCAGAACTGAGTCTCCTTCGGTCAGTCTTCTTTTGGTCGGTCCGAGGCTTTATGTTTTATATTGCGCTGCTGTTCAAGTCTGAATTGAAACATCAATATCTTCGAGAACATACGTATCTATAAGAGCATGCAGCCTCAAAATTTGAATCATAGTGCACCCGGTCTCAGTTCGCGAGGGTCCAGGAACAATTCAACGGTGGTTTACCCGAGATCAAAAGTTCCTCAAGCAGCCATTGGGGAAACTGCAGCGGAAACAGGTATGTGTCCCAATATATCTGGAATGGGCAATGACTAATGGATATAAATGTCGAAACTTCCGTGCAAGCCGACGTCGGGTCCCGAATTATATTGTTCTTGCTGCTCTGTCCAGATGCACCATCAATAACATGCATCGTGGGTTGCCCGTGACGTCCTGGGTGGTATAACACTGAGCATTGCAGATCCAAAAAGGGACCTAAGGACTTGAAGCAAATGAAAATGGAGTAAGTATACGTAACTCCTGGGTTTTCTAGAGATTGAACCCATGCGGTTGAGGAACAGTACAGCTATTGCGATAGAACTGAATTGCTGGTTGCAGCACATGGCCATAGTTGCCGCTACGTAGGTTTTTGTTTGTCGAAAGTTCGTAGTAAAGGCGGGAGATCAGTGTAAAATGCGAGCATCTCCGGGTGCAGGAATAGAACCATTGCAATCGCGGTGGCCGGGTAGTGATCATGAAGAGACGATCGTGCGGTGCAGAACAAAGACGGAATATTCTGGGCAGTCCAATGTGGTGAAGTATACCAGAGCACCGGGGTGTGGCAACCGACAAGTCAGGGTTCTCGCCGTCCCGTAGTTACAGTAACCGAAAATTTTCCCGATTTGGGTGAAGAGGCAGTCTTGAGTACTAGTTGACCATTTTGAGCCTGAACATTTATCTGTCCCATCTAATCAATTGACAAGAATTATCGATTACAGGCCGGTTTTGGAGTTCCCGCACAATTGAATACAATTCAACAAAATATTTTCTAAATAACGACCCGAATTTTCTGAAGGCTGATTTGAGCCGCGTGAAAAGGCTCGACGAAGCAAAGTGCGCCCGCGCCATCTTCACCCCAGTCTTCTCGACGGTTCCGTCGTTCTTCCACACACAATACAACCACTCGTGAGAACTGATCTTTTCTCCCCTCATCCTGCATTCGTCGACAATGCGCCCGAAGCACTCCAATTTGTCCCCCTCCTTCAAGGGTTTTCTCGGTGCGCTCCCCATCTCGAAAACGCCCTCCCTACCATTGCACCAGATGATGGTTGGCTCAGCAATGAGATGGGTCATGGAGAGGCCTCGTGCGGGAGTTTCTTGATAGCTACTGCGACCTCTCTTCCACTGGAGAAGTGTGTCGAGTTTCCGCATATCTTCTTCGTCGCCGTGTATAAGAGTAGGAGGAGCCATGAATTGGTAGGTGGTGGCTGCCGGATATTTGGGTACATAACTAAGCTCAGGAGTGGATTGATAGAATTTCGGAGGCCGATTGCATCCGGTTGACCTCGACATCGTCAGAAATGAAGAAGTCTGTTCCTCGAGCCCGATGGTGTAAATCGACAACGCTCGGGATGGGAGCGAATATTGGTAGGGGGTGGTCGCAAACGAAACTGGGGCTGAGTTATAATAGTGCGCCGCTGGAAGATTACTGTGTTGCTCTGCCACAGAGTACAGACTCTTTTTAATAATAATGAGAGTCGTTAAATTCAAATTTGTTGGACTAAATGTCTATGGCTTACTTCGTCGCTAGAGGACCCCAACTTCGGAGATTTCCTACTGGGTGGCTGTTTTCGTTGGTTGGTATGCTAGGCGACGCAGTCGATATTTGGCAATGGGCCGGAACTCGTGGGGACGTTGCGAAGGGAGCGGGGGTGAAAGATCCGTCTCCGCTTCGCCCGACTATTTGGCTTTTGTGTCAGCGCCCAAAGGTAGGTCCGATAGCATGCTTGTTCCTAGCCTATGTTCTGGAGGAATACAGCCATTGCGCTCCGCGAGGATAATTGTGGGTGACGGTCGTTAGGTCAATCTGTCGACGGTAAAATGATTCTGACAAGAATATGGCCTCATTGCGAACAGCTCCCGGCGAGAGCCCGAGGGTCTCTCCAAAGGACAACTTACCTGAAGCATTAATACCAGCGGAGCTAAGTGATGTCCCTCGTACTAGCTCCAATCTAATTAATTCTGGATGAAAATTTAATTGCGGCCGTTCAGAATCATCTCTGCAAGTTGTTTTCTGGCTTTGATTCTTATTCCCTGTCGTATATACTTGAGTAACTTGGTTTGTTGGAGCTGGGGCAGATTTTTGGTTTTGTCTCTATCGATTATCGTTTATTGGACGATCCATTACCGCAGCTCACTAATTCGGCATAGCCTTGGCTTCCAGTATCGCGAAGGAGTGGGGCAATATGCCTGCTCCATCTAGCTTTGATTGGAAACTTTAGGTGGTGCTGACGGCGGCAATCAAATTTGGAAGTCGCCACTGGCGTGCCGCTCGCTTGCAGCACTGTAGCTGGCAAACGCGGCATTCTGCGGCATCGACATGCACCATGAAGATACTTGAACACATTCCGCTACACACATTCACTGGGCTGTGATTTATCTACCATCGCGGCTTCGATGGACTTCGTGGAAGCTCATCACAAGTCTGTTCATCTCACTCGTTCTAGAGTCCGCGCCATCTTCGTCACTTAGTTACTTCGCTTAGCGTTGGGAAACTTCATGACTTTGATGGGAATTTGTGAAAGTCCGTGATTTTGAATGCTTTCTATGAAAGTTTGTGAGTTTGTATTCTGGACTTGTCAAGCGGCGACTCCTCGGCACATCACGGAGTGATGGGTATCAACAACTTGCCGAGATTAGCTGGTTAGTGGTTAGGGTCAGGGGTTAGAGTTTAGTGGTTAGTGTTAGTTGTTAGTGTTAGGGTAAGGGATCTGTATGAAAAAACACACCCCGGCCTTGCTGAAGGAACAATGATGGCCGATGTTCCAGATTCCTAAACGTGCCGAGTTAAACTGACGATCTTTCACAGAAATCAGGCAATATGACGAACTTTCACACTTTCGCATCAAACTGACGAACTTTCGCGTTCCTAAGCGAAGTAACTAAGTGACGAAGGTGGGTACGACTCCTTGTTCTATCAGCAGACGTACACCCGGGAAGCAAAGCCAGTATGTCCCTTTCCTAAGCTCCATTATTAAAAGCTAGCATTCCGTCATTGAGGACTAGATCGGCAGCCATTAAGATTCCGCCCTCTGCTTTCTCGTGTAAATTGAGCATGAGGCGCGACATCATGGTGGCGGAGATACTAAGATAAGAGTCAACCGAGCTCAGCCTACGGGAGCGGATGATGTAACATATGCGTACCAGGTGGCGAACGTGGCCAAAGATCCAGGAAGAACCGGCTGATACTCCAAGAATAAATAATATTTTGGCAAGAGACGATGAGCGACACACTGAATGGGTCTATACAAAAGTATTATTGTTAGATGGAGTCTGAATGGATCAGAGCGGAATGGGATTACGATGAATGTTAGGATGTTTGCAAGGTTAGAGAGGAGCATAACCCTGAAGCGAAAGCCTAAGCCGCCGCGGCACTTGGGTATCGGAATAAATGTCGCTCACGCGAAATACAACGCGCCTTGGCTGCGTGAGATATAGATGAGCAAGACACACTAGACATACCGTCGCGGATTATCAGGATGTGAAGGGGCATCGTCACTTCAGGTCCCATCCTACGCCTCGTCAACCAGCCGTTGGAAACGGTCAAGCCAAAGATAATGACATCAAAGACAAAAAGGGCGCCCCATGAGGCCGCGATGTCTAAACTCACGGTTAGCATGAGCGGTGAATCGATTTGGACGGTAGGGGAGAATCGAACGGTAGGACCTGCAAAGAGAAACGTGAGCAACCCCGAAAATTCAAGGATCCTTGCGCACGTTGTGGTGGAGCTATGTGGGTGGCATCCGGGCAAAACTAAACGATCGGTCGGTTTAGATAGCGATGAGAACGAACGCCCCACCCATAATTGTGCTCCCGTGTTGGCCTTGGGTATTCCACTAGAAATCGAAAATGCAGGTGAGCAACATCGAGGAATGGCTGCAAATGACTCATACTAAAGCAACTGCCGTCAAAACTACCCCGATCACTACCAAAATCCACAGGACCCGTTTACTGCGCCCATACAAGGCATACATTCGCAAAATCATAACGACTATCGGAAGACTTAGTGAGAGTAGCGAAGAAAAGGCCCGCACCATACCAGAAATTCCCAACTGAACCACCAAGATACTGACCTCGTACACAGTGGTCCACAAGAGACAACTGTAACGGCAGGTCAAGTTAAACTACGCAGGAGGAGAGGCTATGACGAACGTCTAATATTGCTCTGTAATTATCAATTGGGAGCGAGTGACACTGAGACGTACGTGGGTGGAAATTGTGTGAAACAAAAAGACCACACCAGGAATATTACTTGCGAAGGCAAAATAGCGAATAGCGAAAAATGAGTAAGCGCTGGTCAATTTCCGTCACTTCCACAGATAGTGGATTTCAGTATCTAAAGTTAACAGGTGGTCCCAGAAGTAAAAGGCTGGAAACGGGAGCGTCAGACGGGGAAGAGCTTTCGATGGAGAATCTCACAGATCCCAACGATGTGGAGGGAGTTTTGGAAGATTCTGTAGAAGAGGCCATATAAGACTAATTAAGAGGGGCTTTGGTGACGAACATTTGGCTCGCTCCATCGGATATTGAGGAACCGTCCATCTGGGACGTTCGGGGAAACCCTGATACAAGCCCACTGCTGGGTATTTATTCCACCTCAGACTTCCTCCGGGACTCAGATTCAGAGATCAATCCTGTCTTTTGCTCCACGATGATAAGCCGTAGAACATGTGAGCCACGAACATGCGAGCATGCGAAAAGAACCCTGGACTTCGTATCCGGTAAAGCAGAAAAATGAGCCGATGCGCGAACGCCGACATAGGATACTCTAAGTGGGGTCCGTCCTTTGATCACCGATCATATGCGCATCTCGGTAAGCCGGAGTGCGATGTGAGCCTGTGTGAATTCAGCATCTTCGCAAGTCTTCGCATCCTGATGTCACGGATGGTGAGGTGATTTCTTGATCTTTGGGCACGTCGATGCTTCGAACTCCGACGGAACCCGCTGGCCCGGAATGCAGAGGATTACCGTAAGCTCTCACGGATTGAAGAAGGCTTTCGAATCGAACGGAAAAATGATTTTCCGAGTTCCTGCGAGATTTGCATCACTGGGGTTGAGGAACGTACGTGTTTCGAGACAGAGCCCATTTGAGCCGTTCGAGTATTTGTATCTAGGTGGCCGACGAAGGAAGGGAAAGTAAGAAGAAAATTGGAGGAAAATAAATCATGCCATAGCTAGTTGACGGCTAAGTTAGCAACGGTGGCGTTTGTTTGTCTGCGCTTCAGCTTGGTTGGCTTAAAGTTCACGGTAAAAACAATACAAGTTCAGTAGAGGTTATTGGCAAGTTTTAGCCGAGATTTTGCTTGGCCTTTCATTGGTCGAGAGCTGTGGAACAGCCAATGAGAGTTGAGCAAAATCTCGGTTAACAATCTGCCAATAAGCTCTCCCCTTTTCTCCCACCACGTCCAAAACCGCTTTCAGGTTTTTGTGCCTCAGTTTGGCCTTGGGAGGCGGTGCGAAGTTCAGTCTCCTAGCCGAGGGCCGAGGGACCGAGGGTGTTCGATGTCGGGACCGCTGAGCCTCGGGGTTAAACTTTACTTCCACCAGCTGCCACCTTGGATTGAACACCCGCTATGAGGTTAGTTACAATCGCTTTCAAGGTCGCTTTGCTAAGGGAGGTGCCATTTCAAATGAACACTCTATTGACCATGCGTGGAGATATGTACCCCTCTACTTGGTTTGTGTCATCGGATCTGCTGTTGATTCGCTTCAAGTTCGCTTAAAAAATAATTATCCCCTTCGACGGGACAACGTGGATCATGGGCGCATCAAGTGTCGTCTCGGCTACACGGAAAGGCTTGAGACCTGCTTCATCTTGCGGTCCAAGATGGGTTCAACGGCTGGTTCTTTAGGAGCTTTCCAGCCTCGAAGGCAACACGATCGGTCGCAATTTTCGGTTGCAAAGACTCCCTGGCGGCAGACCGATGCAATGTGTACTTGTACTAAATGCGGTGTTATCACCTTGTTGTTGATCCCAACTGCTGATCGACGGCTGGAACGTTGGGGAGGCTTGGCTCCCAACGTCCTTCTTTCTCTTCTTCCCTTTGTCGCCTGGTGCCATTTTTTTTTTACGCTGGACGCCTTCAGATGTCTGCGATCGTTAACGAGGCCGTATTTGAGGAGTTGTGGGCATTGGTGGAGTCTCAGACCGTTGTAGCAGCAGTAAGCTCTCGTCCTTCGACATCCGGTCCGACTCTGAGTCCAAAATGATTCCCCAGGCTGCGTTGCTCATGCATGGCGAGTCGTATATGCATGCACCTCTGTGAGCGTATTAACCCGCCTCCGCCGTTTCCAGGGGTCTTTCTCCTTCTCTTTGTACTGGCGCTGTTCTTTTTGTTCCGCAACCATGCCGAAGGACAGCGTGTTCTCCTCTTTACGGCCATTCTCCTCGCCGGGTTCGCGATTGTGCAGGCTGCTCTTGACGTTGCGCTCGCCGCTGTGGTCTCTTCGGTGCTGCAACTTTGCATGAGGGAAGGGGTGACGAAAGGCGCTCTCGCGCAGCTGAATGACTTTTCTATGATGTATAATGTTCGGCAGGGAACACTCGCTACAAACAAGTACGTTAATATCAGAATGAGTGCCGAATCCCGGGTACTAACATGAAGACAGTGCTGTCGCAGACTGTCTCCTCGTGCGTGATTCACTTGGCACCACCGTTCGCTCTTGAATGACCAAGTTATCGACAGCTTTATCGCTGCTACGTGATTTGGGCATCCAGTCCTTACAGGCGACTCATCGTCGGGATTCCGCTCGTCCTCATCTTAACGACCGCGGGTGCGTACCAATTTGTAGTGTATTTGTTGCTCCAACTAAATCTTGCCCAGGAATCGCATATGCAGCGATATATCTCGTCCTGGATATTCGAATTCCCTTCGGTTTCGCTCTCCTGACGAATGTAGTCTTGCTTGGGCTTACAGGTACGTCTTATGTTGCGTTCCATTGGGAATCCATTCAATACCTAACTGCAGTGGGCCGAATCTGGTATAAGAGGCGGCAAGCGGCGGTTTTGCTAGGAGCCACTTTACAGCGACGATATACAACGACGCTTGAGATTGTGTCAGTAATTTATCATCCTATCAGAAACCCCCGCGTAGACTCACCGACCCTTTCGTTGCAACGCAGTCTCGAGTCTGGCCTTGTATACGTCGCAGCCGTTCTCCTGTATCTGATCAGCATCTCAAAATCGGTACCCCCTTACACAGTGAGTTCCCCTACTTGATTTCCCCACTCCCCAATTTAATTTCGCGCTGTACAGACATTTCAGAATATCTGCTGGGGTAGCCTCGCACAATTGGTGGTGCGTACGCTTCCGCTTGTACTCCTCGTATGCCCTGACGTTCCCTCAGAACATTGTGCCCATGATGATCTTAGTCCTTGTGGCGCTGGCTAAGACGGCGCCTTCCGCTTCCGGGGAGTCCACAGCGCACAAAGAGCTGGTGTAGGCAGGATGTTAAATATTTAATATGTACATATATAATGATGAGGGCTTCTAATACCGGAGAGACGTTTGACATCTGGTCAACAGTATCAAAACCTGGCTTCGTTGCCACGTCCCCACTCGCCCAGGTTTTCTGTTCACCGAGTTTTACATCTAGGTGGTACATGAAATTACAAGGCTGCCATAAATTGATGAAGTAATGCCGCAATCAAAACTTTGATTCGCTACATATCTACTGTACGATTTTTTCATCGCTTGTTTGTGCCCTCCTCTTTAACTGGCCATTGAAAGCGACCTGTCTACACACGATTAATCCACATGCAAAGCAGAAACAGCATTTCGTTTTAATGAGGACCAGAGGTTATCTTTGGCGCCCAAAAGCAGGTGACCTGTTCACATACCCGTGAACCGCGGTGTGCTGTTGAATTTTCTAGATCGCGGCGGAAGTGGCTCTCCCCCATCCACCGACCCATACTTCGTCATGATGTTCGTCCCATCTGCCTGCGGGGATACAACGACGTCAACATCCATCTCCAAATCTTCCGTCGAAATGAGATGTTGCAGCGGGTGAGACCACCTACGACCGCCCAGTCCGCTGGGCTCAGAAGGTCGAGCGACTGGCGCTTCACGCTCTTCCAGCCGGCGAACGCGCTCTTCTAGCTGGATCTCGGGCGCGGCGCGCTCCGTGCGGAGCTGCGCCACCTCGGCACGCAGCGCGCGCATCTCGTCCCCTAGCATCCCACACGACTGCAGGAAGCGCGTGACGATCCCGGGGTCCGTGGCCTCCAACTCCTGTCCTGCGTACGCGTGCGGATACACGGTGAGCTCCGTCGAGGTGGTCATCCCATCAGCGGCGGCTGGAAAACGAGCGCTAGAAAGCGGGGGTAGCACGGGCGATATGGAAGGCGAGGCCGAGTTGCTTCCTGATGAAGTCTCCCGCCCGGCTTGCGACGCCGATCCCCAGTTGTCTACTGGAGAGACCGCGTGATCCGGGTAAAGTAGCTCCAAGTCTCCATCGAGCTCGAGGTCGTCGGTAGCGATGTCCTCCACACGATTAGCTAGGTGGATGTTTTCCGTCTCCGGTTTTTGGGGCGCATCCTGCATCTCGTCATCTTCGCT
This sequence comes from Mycena capillaripes, assembly GCA_029204075.1. Lineage (NCBI taxonomy): Eukaryota > Fungi > Basidiomycota > Agaricomycetes > Agaricales > Mycenaceae > Mycena > Mycena capillaripes. The sequence goes on along the minus strand of JARHKZ010000011.1, from coordinate 1,684,078 downwards.
TTCTTCCTCACTCTCTTCCTCCTCCTGAGCCTGCTGAGGAGGACTAGCACTTTGTCCATCATTCCGATTTTCATCCTCGGAATGTCCGCGCAACACCCCACTCCCGGGCCGCAGACTCCCCATCGCGGTCGGGGCGACGCCAACCACACGAATTTCTTGCTCTTCTGGTGTTTTGGGCGTGTTCGCTTGCATTTCCACATCCACCTCTATCTTCGCACCCGAATCCGTTGACACGGCTCGACTTCGCTGTTAGCCGGTCAGTACCAATAGTGGACACGGAAACGAGCAAACCTCAACAAGTGTGCTTTTTCCCGATGCCTGGGCACGGCGACGTTCCCCGGGTAATGGAATTCGTTGCTAAGAAAAATACCAGTATGTACATTTTTGGTCACCACACGAAAAATGAGGAGTGCCTACCGGTGGCAGAGAGGGACGTGTTTCATTCTCCGGGGAGTTCTTGTTGCGTATTAGATTAGGATCATTGGAATCACGCACAATACATACAGAGGTTGACGTCTGCGAGTGCGATTGTACAGCCTAGAATCCATCTCAATGTATTGCCCACAAATTGATTCGGGCTCGTTCACATACCACGGTGTCAACAGCCATTGGAACATAACTGGGTGACTCAACCCGACTCTGTGTCGCAGGGACTGGCGGGGCCTCTTGCATCGCCGGAGTGACAGGAGAATCCTATATATCTGTGTCAGGCTAGATCTTTAGATGAGGCGGATGGAGATCACATCAACGGGGGTAGTGTTATGCGCTGGATTCGTCCCAGTCGAGAAGGGACTCTGCACGTCCTGCAAATTGATATTGTAAGAAGTAGTTGTCTGGCTGTGAGATGGAATGGGCATACCGGGGAAGACCGATGCGAAGAGGCGCGGAACGCACGGGGACGGACTAAGAATGATACCACGTGTGAAGGTGCAGGTGGTTTCGCCGCAATTGTCACCTGTGATGAATTCAACGGAGTTCAAAAATCTGTTGTCCAGACTCACGGGAGGAACCGAAATATCGGGCTGATTTTGTGGGATTGTCTGATAAGATGGGGATGAGCAGGTTTTAAAGCATTCTCAGACACTCACTTGAGGAATTGGAACATCTGGCTGTATTTGGGGGATCATCTGATAAAATGGGAATGAAAAGGTTGGTATGAAAAAGCATTCGCATCCCCTTACCTCAGGAACTGGAACGTCCGGCTGAGTTTGTGGGGTCGTCTGATAAAACGGGGATGAGCAAGCGTCTTGTCATTCGATGGAGATATACTTTGCTCTCCACAGTATCTACCTGGACTTCTGGCGTTGGCTCTGCCATGTCCTGGACTAGAGATTAAGAGATTTTAGAGAAAATTGAGATCACTCACAGATGGAGATTCCCTCCACTCGAATGTCCCCGCATCACCGCCAACCACGAAGCCGTCCATGAATTCATTCGCTGTGATACCATCTGCGACTTCCTTGGTGGCCAAAGTGAAGCCCTTGTGACCTTTGATCACCCAGCGACTCCACACTGCCCGAAAATTACAAAATGCTCCCAAATACAGGAGTAAGCGTAAACTCACCATACTTCAAAATATCGTTCTGATATTCCTCCTCGCCAAACTCGCGAAAGAAATCGCGAACAAACTCATCCCGCATAATAAGCCATTCGTGCCAATATCGGTGGAGCGCCCGATCAAACAGCGCACATCGCCAGCCGCGTTCGATCCCACCGCCCTCGTCTATCTGCGCGCGCGCCTGGGAAAGCAGCCCCGCACACAGACGCGCGATGTGGAGAATCTCGAACTTGGTGCTGTCCCACTCGCGCTGGCGGTCGTCGGCTGTCAGCACCAGCTTCACGCTCGTCCACAGGTACTTCGCGACCCAAAGGAGGGGAAGGCGGTAACCACGGGGTAGTATGACCTCCGAACCGTCCGCGCAGCGCACATGCACCCAGGGCTCCATGCTATTCGGGCTGCGGGCGGGGATGCTAAACGCATTGACGACGAGGAATCGCACGATCGTCATATCGTCCCACGTCTTGCCCGCATTCCTGATATATGGTAGCTCGTCTGGGTGGCGCCAGCTCCTCGGAGGAGAGGAGACTGCGGTTTTTGCGCTCGTCGCAGCCGGGATCAGCGTCGGCATGGACTCGCGCTTCACGATCGGCGCGGAGATGGATCCCCAGCGTTTATGTTGGCCATTGCCGCTGCCCGGACGGAAGCAGCAGTACGCGCCAGCCCCTGGCTCGCCCGCGGTTGTGCATCTCTCTTCTTGCGGCGACTGGGTGTCGTTTCGGCTCGAGGCATCGCAGGAAGCTAAAATGCGATTAAAACATCAGGAAAGCCTTCGATGCTTGATTGCAGGCGCACCTAGAACTATCTTACGCTGCTATACCAACAGAAAAAGGCTCCGCGAATCGGGAAGAACGGGGTCGAGCACCGGTGATGGAGGCAGAAGGAGAAATTTGACGACCAAATCCGGACCAAACAGCGGTCAAGGAATATGGGGGAAAAAAAAGAGGGAAATTTATTCAGTTCTGCCAGAGCCTGGAGGACACTCCCATTGACAGTACCGACGATATTCCAAGTAACTAAGCCTGCCATCCCGCACCATCGACGTAATATCCATCCACTTATGATCTCACATTCCCGTCACATCCCCAACGACAACAACGAAATGAAGAAAAGCACTGGGCCTCAAGAAGCAGGTACTACTAGGGCGGAGGACTAGGAGTCTCAGGCTGCGTATGGCACTCTAAGCCCACTATGACATGCATTTTCAGCACTGAGTCAGACAGCGAGAATTCAAGGTAGTGTCCACGAATTCTTGCTGGGACCCTGGGTTACGTCGATTTTCTGCCCTACGCTTCCTTGGGGAGGTACGCGTAAGACATGGCCAGCAGTGGGAGTGATTCAGCGACGTGTGCATGAGCATGGAATCTCATGGAATGAGCGTACGTTTGTAGAGCGTTTTCCACTTCCAAATCTTCCAGAACAGTTTCACTGCTACGTCTGGTATTCCACTTTCATATTCCTCACGTCCCACCGCTACAGTGTAGCCAACAGAGTAAAGGAGGACAAGTGCGCGCACGATGAAAAGTAGGTGAGAAAATTGGTCGCCGGCCGAATAATGCCGGTCGTGCACGGACCATCGGAATAACCGGCGAAAAAGTTGCTTTTGGGTTTTCATTACGTCTCGAAAGTTGCGTTGTGCAGCGTCGTACTCGCGTACAATAGCGCGCCATCAAAAATTCAAGGTACGTAAAAACTATGGCAACTGTTCGAACCGCCAACGATTTATTCATCCATTGTTTGACAGAATACCATGTGCCAGATGAGTGTACAGACATGCAGCTTACCACTCAAGGAAATCGTGCGTAAACCACGACCTCGAAATCTGCCTGCTCATCCGGTAGCATTGCAGCGTTCAGGCAACTGCGCTAGAACCCTTCCGAATCCACTTGACTCTAAGCTCCGGTGCCGAATCGCTGATCAAAGTATTCTTTCGTAACTTTAATAGCATCATATCCCATCAAATACTCCTGCATCTCCAACGCTGAGCCGCCCAAATGGTCAGAGTTAGATGAGGAAAAAACAAGGTGCAGCTGACATCGATGATAGATCAAAAACTTCGTCGGCAACACTGCTTGCTCAAGGGACTCGCGGCCCACGAACTCGCCTCGCTCCTTGCGCAGCTCCTCGTACGCCTTTAAACGCATGGGGACGTCCGTCGGTGTGGTTCCCGCAGGGAATAGGACTCCTAGTGCCCCGGCTTCTTCGATGGCCATGGCAGCGCCCTGCGCCAACGTAGGCAAGGTGGCATGCGCCGCGTCGCCGATGAGTGCCGCGCGCCCGCGCACCCATCTCGGTAGCTCCGGGACCTTGCGCAGCTGCCACTTCAACACACGATCGTTTAAAGCTGCAAGCACCGGCTGAAATTTTGGGTGCAATGCTGCAAATATTTCCTGGACCTCCTCCCGCGTGGTCTCACCCTTCCAGCCTGTGTTGACGATATTTAAATTCGGCCCAGAGGGAAAGAGAGTATGTATGTACCTGGCTCGTCCTGGTGCAGATCTTCGAAAAAACCGACAACGTTGAGGAGGGTGCCGCCGCGGCAAGGATACATGAAAAGCAAGCGAAAGGGCGTCGCGCGTACCGTGGCGCTGCGCGGCCCGGACAGTCCCTCCCGCAGCCACTCGAGCCCTTGTACCCCATCGAGTTTGGACATTTCGATGACGGCGCGGTAGCAAGACCACACGGATGTAACCGACTTCACTGTATGTCCAATGATCTGAGTTCGTGTGGAGGACTGAAGACAAACGTGCATCCCACGATCAGATTCTGACATTAGGTTCAACTCTGCCGGCGTACCGCAATCCCGTCGGCCCCCAGAATTAGATCACTGAGAATGACTCGGCCGTCACTCAATGTAAGTGAGCCCACTTCGGGATCGCAATCGATAACTTTACTTGAAAGGTGAAGTACCGCGGCTGGACCATCTCCAGGACCAACCGCCAGGCGCTGCAATTCGGCGTGAAGATCACTTCTGTGGACCAACAGATTCTGGAAGTCGACGAATGAAGGTCAGCAGTACAAATTGTTCGAATGCATAAACAACACATCGGCTTTTCCTTCAGCGCAGGGAGTAACCAGGGGACAGTGGTTCTCTCCCCAGTTATACCATCAAATTTTTCGAACTGAAAGGACAGCAGGCCAATCAAAGATGAAAGGATACAATACTAAACGTCACTCACTCCGTCAAAGTTCACACCGTTCAATTTGTCTTTTGAATACCCCAAATGTTCCAGGATCACCTGGGAATTGAGGGTTACAGCTAATGCTGCCCCGATTTCAGCGTTTATCTCGGCGGCTTCGAATATCTATTGGGAGGGAATTAATGACCGAGACATTTAGATCCCCAATACCTACCTGAACATAGTGACCGCTTCGTCTGAAGGCGGTTGCGGCGGCTAAGCCAGCTATTCCGGCGCCAACGATGGATATTTTCAAGGGAGCCATATTGCTGGGAGCCATAGGGACTCTCTTGCGCGGACATGCATCTTATATGACGGACGTAAAAATGGCCGTTTATCCGGTGGATTAGTAAAGAATATGACCTCGCGGTGAGAAGATGAATAATGACTGAACTCTGACAGATCTAGCGCCGCGGAACGGTGTATCATAAACCGTTCCGCGGCGTAAGGACTCGATTCTATATGACGATTACTTCTAGACTCGCGAAGGCAGGTCATTGGATATTAGTTAAAGAATATTCAATAGGGTTGTTCACAGTTGCCACTTTTTGGCTCCTTTTTCCTTCCTTTTTCTCTCCTTTTTGCCATTTCCGCGCCATTTGAGCGACTCGGTGACGAAATGCCGCGGCCGATCCCATCGATACTTTCAGAATCATGGAGCAGAAGTAATAGCAAGTAGGCGAACCAAGGCCAGTTCGAGTTCCACTGGGAGCAGGCTTTGTTAGGAAAGTCGACTGTCGTATGTAAGGCTCCAACCATTTCCGTTTATAAACTGTTTTAAACGGTTAAAATCGTTTTTGTTTACGTTTAGCTTAGGTCCTCAGGCGAACGGTAAACAAAACAATTTTAAACAGTTTAAACGGTTGAATTTTCACGTAGTGGCTACCGTGAAGAGGTGGTTCTCCATGGTCCTAATCATTGATCCCGGAACTCAACCGCCTCATTACGAGCCCACCATTTGTCCCCTCCTTCCACAACCTTCCGCTTTCCGACGTGTTGGCTAACATCCATCCATCTGAACAACCGTCATATAAAATGTGACAGACCGTGACCCGACGCGTCTTCTCGTACCCACCATGAATGACGCCAACGCCCGCGGCAAGCCCGCTGGCGCTCGAGTCGCACCCAGTAGATTCTCGATGGTTCAAAGTCCGAGGCCCCTAGTTCCGTGCATCAAGCTGTGGTCGAAGAAACTAAGGTGGGTCTGACTGTCGGTGAGTCGCGTTTTTTCTCATGTCTTGACGCGTCTTTGACACGAACTCTCTGTGGATAAAGAAGAGCTTGTTGAAGGCGGCGACGTTGGACAGTTACGCACTGTTTCCACCCCTGGAAAATACCGTTTTAAACGGTTTTTAACGGTTTATAAATGGTTTACTAACCGTTTCTGTCTTTTTTACGGGGATGGCCAGATGAAAACTAAATGGTTGGAGCCTTAGTCGTATGACCGTGCGAGTTGACTCACAATCAACAATTGATCAACACCATAACAACTTCGAGGCTGTGTTTCGGCTGCGCTTTTCTGATGTTGACCACCACCCTTCCTCAGGAACTTATCGACGCCATAGTCTATCAGGTCGATGCTACACACGCACTAAAGGCCTGTTCTCTTGTATCCTCGCAGTTCCGAAGCCCGAGCCAACAAATCCTTCTTCGATCTTTGTCCCTTGATGATTACCCCCCGAATTACAATGCGGCGTCCACTTTGCTGGATGAATCCCCACACATAGCACGATATATAAAGGATTTCAGGGTTCGTCTGACCTGGGTGCCCATCTCTGCCCCCTCATACGTCGAAGACTTCCTCGAATTGGTGAGAAAACTCCTGAATGTAGGACGATTCGCAATCTCTGCGGCTTGCGACTGGGACGTTCTTGCTCCAGTCATTCCAGCGATCCTAGATTTAATTGGGCGGCCGAATCTAACGGAGCTACACCTATCAGGCATTGAAAACCTGTTCCCTGCAACCCTCGCCCTTTCACTCGCTTCTGTTCCAACACTCTCTTTGAAGCAGGTTACAATTGCCACCTCTAATGAGCTTCATGGAGATCCCACGGACCCCCCCTGCGCCACTGCAAAGATCGACAGGTTGATCCTCTCTCACTGCAAAGGCCTGGACGACTTTTTCGCACGCCGGGAATATTCTCACTACATCGCCACTCTCCGAACATTGTGTATAAGGCCACAGTCGGAATTCAAAAATGTTGTTTCCGCTGCTGCTCTCACACTGGACCACATCGAATTGGACTGTCTAGGTGCATTCTTTTCTATTGCCTCATATCTTAATCTCACTCCTCTTAGGTACGCTCATCAATTCACGCATCCTTCGTCTACCACCCCTCGCCGCCCTTCGCTCTATGGAGTTTGTTGTGAATTTCCTCCATACCGATACCCACGAGGCTCGGTTCGTAGATATACTCGCCTCACTTCTCGCCTCCGGCCCCGCTACGCTGAAAGAAATCAGCATTATGTGCCCCAATTACCTCTCCCCGACGCAACGACCGCTCCTGCAGACACTGACCGCAATGGACGCGGTGGTGGCGGACTGCGCATCGGCGCCATATCTCCGCTGGCGGGTCAGATGCTCCATGGATGAGGACGGACAGCGCTTATGCGCTTTCGTGAAAATCGTGCAAGACCAAATGCCGAGATTGAATGAAAAGGGCAAGGTTTCCGTAGATCAGCTAGATGAGATGCGGAAATGGCCTTGAGTGCGAATAACGGTTAAATAGTGAGTCGCTATTGCGCAATCTGACGACGTTGCAAATAAATCTTATTCTTCAGGCACGCTCATACCGTACATTTCATGATCACCGGCAAGATTGTCGAATCATCCATCATCCTACTCACTGTCGTCTACCATCCAATGCCGTCCATGTACTTCTTTATATCCGCCTTGTCTCTCCCAGAATGCAATAACTTCCCGCGGTGGCTCATCGAAAGTCTGCAAACAGTAAAAATAGTCTCGGATCAGCTGTTCCACCTGCCATCGCAGCGTTCGCCTCACTTGCCATCGTCATTTCTCCTTCATCTACTCGCCGATCCATGACCTTTAGGGCTTCTGTCCTTAATGTTACTTGATGGCAACGGGCTGAACTACATTTCTTAGCGCCCTCGGGAAAGCAAGACTGCTTTTTTGGGTCAGCCATGCTGGCCACCCTCACGGTACATGATACCGCCATGATATCAGTTTGGAACCTTACACAGGACTTTTTACTATCCAATCATTCATTCTGAGAGGTATTTCGAGATTTTATCCATTCACCTCTGATCGCTCCGCAGGTCATTATCGCAAATCACCCAATTCCGGGCTCGCTAATGGTCAGATTTTTTGGAGGAGCTGCCAGCATCTTGGAGTGGAGTTGAGCATTCAGATATTTCTCGATACTTCCCATTAAATAGCCTGGATCTTAATTTGGCTTATCCCGGCTGTTTTCCGAGTTGCAGAACACTCGTTCATCTCACGGCCCCAATTTTGAGGGTTTCCCCTCCGTTGGAAGCAGGTTGACTATTTCTATACCTCATATCTACACCACAGCTATATTAAATAGTGATCATAGCCTCAATCTATGAGCGAAAGTGCAGGCGATCGCCATTTGAGAGCTCAACACATTACTTGGCGGGGTGCCTGTTGTTTAGCCATGTTGGACTGCCGGTCAAAATAAATTCACTACGGACTCAAACCCTCGAGTATTTCGGTGCCGGTATACTCAATCTCTTTGCAAGATACATGTGTTCATTCTGACTTAGTTTGGGTGAGACCGGTCCCGGGAGAAGACGAAGCTTGGGGCATAAATTCTTAAGTGGCCAACTTTCTGGTCAAATATAGCACTTAATCCGACATTTGATACACCAAACGAGGCGTATCAAGTTGGACTCTACAAAGTCTTCCCTCTTCTGTCTCCTTCCATCGATCTCCCCCAACATTTATTGAGCCATACAGAAGTTGGTCCGGATCCCACTTGTCCTTAATTGCGAGGAGTTTATCATAGTTGGGACCCCAGAATGCTTGCTTAAAGTCTGGATCTTTATAGTCGGCCTGTGGATTCACGGTCAGACACTTGTGCGGTGTAAGAAGAAGAAGAACCCTAACCTCATTATTGTAGGACCCCGATCCCGGCGTTAACTTTTTCAGTTCCGGGATGAAATCTGTGGTTATTCTGTCCTGATTATTTAAGGCTTCCTCCTCGGATTGGCCATCGACCAGGGGACTGAATGACGAGCGTGAGCTTCTCTACGTAGGGAATCAACACAGAAACTCACATTACAACCGCAAAATGCCGCTCGGTGTTTCTCCATGCTGGAAGTACGGCATTATCAGGGTTCCCGGCAACTTCCAACGTAGGCCGTTGGATGAAATCGACCGCGGCTGTGCCTCCCTCCAAGATGCTGCGGATGGTGCTCTGGAGACTCTTGAGTTGCTCCGGATCCTCCCAAAGCGACCGGGGAAGGAGTCGGGAGCCTACGAGAATATCTGCAATCGTGAAGTGTTTTAGGAACGTTAGAGTATTGTAGCCCTCGAGGTATCCGCTGTACGTATTTGTCGCTGTCACATACTTGACTCCAAGATTATCAAGGGTATCAAGAAAAGGACGAATGAGAGCTGAGACTTCCGAGGAAGATTTGTTGACGCCAAACACCGGGTTGAGCATAAAGGTTGCGGCAGTGTATTGTGCCATACCCCAGACTTTGGCATCTGTGAGAGCTGGTGTGCTGGCTTGGTACGCATCGATGGCTTGCCAGTATGTATCTTGACTGATACCCTCCGACGTGAAGTTGATGGAGGCAATCGTAACGGGAAGGTCCTGGAAGGCCTTGACGGTGACAGACCATACAATACCGTATGTTCCTGCTCCCTGCAGCGAAGTCAGTGAGTACAAACACGGAAGCGACGAGACAGGATGGACATACACCGCCGCTCAGAGCCCAATAAAGGTCTCGGTTCTTTGTGGGAGATGCTTGAACGAATTCTCCTTGGGTCGTTATCACCTCAAACTCCAACGTCTGGTCAGCAGCTAATCCGTGATACGAGGTCAAGGCTGAATGACCACCGCCTTGTATGTATCCGCCGGCGAAGCTTACTGTCTACCGCGGCATCAAAAATGTAAGAACAATGAATTACACAGAATCAATAAAAGACGTACTGGGCATTCTCCGCCAACGACTGCTAGGCCCCTCTTGTGGGCCTCTGTCACAAAATCAAAACCAAGAACTCCCGGGTGTACCTTGAATGCCGGGCCCGTATACCGAGCAGATTCGAAATCCGGAATGAAGGTAACATCCTTTAGGTTATGCATCCAGACCGACAATGCCCCGGTTCCTGTTGAACGTCCCATGTAGCTGCAAAGAAGCTTCCATCAGTACCTGTCCATTCGGGATAAAACCTGGATACGCACTCGTGTCCTGTACTTTTCACGACAAACCGGATATTGTGCTTTTTCACAAAGTGAATGGTTTTAATGACATGATCAATCGAAGTGACGTTGACCACGTATGGCACGTATGCACCGATTTGACAAGGAGTCTCTTGAGGATCAAAGGGGTCACAACTTTTGTTGAGGAAGATGGGGTTCATGATGGTAGATGGATCGGGTATACTGTGAAAGCCATGTTAAGACGTGACACGAAATCTTACAGCAAGTTCGACCACGAACTGGAATTCCGGTACGTGCCAGTTTTGTCGAATGGTATTGCACTGTTCTTCGTCGTATGTCGGGTCATGGCATGGACTGCCGATAGGTATGGTTTCGATTACACGACCGTCAATGGAATGATTGAAGGCGTCCCATATTTCTCGGGTTGGCCATGAATCGTCGGTGGGTAGAATTCGGCATGGTTCCTGGGGTTTTCCCAGTGCAAACGAAGCAAGTGCGGCTACAAGCGTACTCCTCACGAACATCGTGCTGGCTTGAGAGGCTGGAGGGTGTTGGAGAGTTGGATTGGTGTGACTGCTAGTGCCTTGTTTTATACAAGTTTATCCTGATTTCGGCATTTGAGGGTCACGAAGTTTGAATGCTTTAATTTATACTTTCTAGTCACTACGTTCAAGGCGGTCCTAAACCTGGACTATGCCTCACGGTATACTGACAGGATCCATGCACACAAGGGTGGAAAGGACGAATTATCGGCGGGTCAAAGTCAGCCTCTTTGGGCGGAAGATCTCGAGGTACATTGGGCAATAATATCCATCAATCATATCCGACTTCCAGGATAGAAATGTCGGCGTACGCGCTGCATTGAATGTAGTACAAATGCCGATGTCCAGTCGGGAGTGAGGAATCACGCTTGAATTCCGCATCAAGTCCATATTTTGATGCTTGTTACTTACCATGACATACGGAATGTGATGGGGAACATTCAACCCGTCGGAAATATATAGAGCACATACAAGGACCGAGCCCTGTGGTGAAGTCGGGACTTCGAGGTGCCGATGATTGGCCGGTGATGCAAAAGCGGTGTCCGTCCATGATGCACTTCAGTTTCTGATTAGCTTCAATAACAAAGAATGTTGATACGCCTCCGATGACATAGGGAATTAGGATTCACCTGATGGAACGATTTGACTAGAAACCATAGAAGAAAGGCACATGTTTATGCTCCATTCCAGGATCATGTTCCGAATCCACCGGAGGCGGAGCAGTTATGACTAGATAGAACATGATGCCTCCGAGGTGCTGCTGGTAGCTTGATTAATTTGGGGCACCGCTCGCCACCAGAGCTTAGTCATGGTCGGACATATCAAGCGTGTTTATCGTGAGCAATATTGAAGCTTTGAGATGGGCTAAGCCAAAGAACTCGTGGATGGGTAGAGACCGAAGGCAATGGTGAGACTACTGGCGATACTGGTCGTTCATACAAAAGCGTCAAATGGACGCTGTCACAGTCGTGGATCATCTGGATGCGGTCGCCATTAAAAAGTATTATCTTGTTCTAAGAATGCAGTGACAATCAATGCAACACTGCATACTAATAAATGCCTACCGCTGCAGGCTGCAGGCTAGCATGATTGTTGCAGGCTAACCTCCATCACAGCATCGTTGCCAAAATATCGGCAAGCGCACCATGAATAGTGAGGTCAACTTTGAGGCGGAGGAAATGTTTTATAACACGAACGCAAATAGAGAGAGGACCGAACGCGAGCAATACATTGGCAGTCTGGAGCCAAAGCGTACAGGTAAAACACAACAGTAAACTACATCAATGAGGATACATACCAGTTAATGCATAAAGATAAGTATGATATGGAAGAAAGCAAAAAAGTACGAGACTGAATCACGGCCGCTCGACGCCCGTCCACTCCGAGTCGAAGACAGTCTTGAGCGCGGTGTTCACGTGGTAGGTCGCGGGGTCTTCCAGCTGAAAGTCAAACTCGGGCGCGAGGTCGGGTGTACAGAGCTCGAGTTCGAGCGCACGGGCCGCTGCGACCTGGTCATCGAATGTCGGGGAGGGCGATGGGGTGAAATACGCCGGCCCCGAAGACGGGGGAGCGGCACAAGGGGCGTCGAGGCCCGCCGCCTCGGCGAGGAGGGCCGAGAGCTCTGCGTCTGAGATGGTGGCGGACTGGAAGGAAGTGAGGTATTGTGCAGGGTGGAGGGCGGTGGGGCCGGGGCGCGCAGTCGGTGCAACGAGTCCGTAGGCGTGAGTAAGTGGCGCGCATGCGTCGAGGAAGGCCTGAGGTGGCATTGCAGGCGCAGTGTCGAAGGTCACACCGCCGTCGACATTCCAGGAGGACGATTGCACGGAAGACGAGTACGCGTAGCCGTAGTTGTTTGAACGCTCAAATGATTGGGCGTCGTAATAACCGGTGGAGTAGGCGGGCGAGCGTGGGGCGTCGAATGAGGAAGAGGAGGATGCGCCCCAAGAGTGGGCGGAGAGCTCGGAATAGACGGATCTGGGGCTGGCGGGCGATGAACCAGACGGCGGTGGCGAGTGGTAGGAAGAGGAGGAGGAAGGGTACGCGGCGCCCTCCGGGAAATAAATTGGGCGGGTGGCATGGTTGTCCTCCTCGGCTTCCTCTCGAGGCTTGTAGCCGTGCTTCTTCTTCCGGTGGTTGGTGAGGGAGGCAGGGTCGCCGGTGGTGTAATTGCACTCGGGGCATTCCTCAGATTTCTCTCCCGTGCTGTGACGAAGAGTGAGTACACGTAATCTGGCTGCAACATAGAAACGTACTGAGTGCGGTAGTGCGTCTCCATGTTCGATGCTTGGAGTGTCGTGTGGTCACATCCTGGCCATTTGCACGAGTACATGCTGAGGCCCAATTGAATAATCGGCGGAAAAAATAAAGAGAGCATGGCAACGTACCGAGCAGCGCGCTGCTCCGGGGACATGTGTGTGAGGGCGTGGCGACGGAGATCGTAGGGGCGCGAGAAGCTCCAAAGACAGCCGTATTCAGGGCAGCGGATCTCCAGTGGTGGATATGGCGGTGCCTTGCCACCCTGGTGAAATTATTAGAGCAGGGGAAAGGCGAAGCAATAGGGTTAAAATACCTTTGGACCTTTGCGGGCAGTCTTCTCTTTTATGGCCCGAGGCATTTGGAGGATGGATTGGGAGAGGAATGGACAAGAAGATACTGGGCGGGGCGGGGGGAAAACGTGGGCGACGTAGGGCAAGTGGGCCCCGCTTTATACGATCTCATCGAGCGTCCAGAAAAGGGTTTCCGAGAGGATTTTTGGATTGCTTCGCTTAAGAGGCTCGAAATATTCCATAGAAGTCGAATGTTTGGGGCGGTTTGGAAATACGAGGGTCAACGCGCGATTGAGCCACTCGGCAGGATTGGTGCAGTGAAAAATGCCTTAAAGGGAAGGTCCTTGTCCTGCGGGAGCGTCCGAGTGGCTCTGTACAAAAAGAAAGAGACTTGTCCAGGAAAGGAAATCGCTTTGGCCATGACGGTCTGATGGTTGCCCACGACAGCCGAGAGAAGAATTCTGGAGGTGTACGCTCGGCAGACCGCAGGACACATCGAACAGCTTCAGGCATTCCGTCTGCAAGTGGTACGAGCAGAAACGGTAAAAATCGATGCGATGCACCGGATTCCAGAAACGGACGTCGCTGCAGAGAAGATCTGCCGGGTGTTGATTTCATCTTCGACTTGAAAAAATTATAACCAACGCAGAGGAGGCTTGAACTTGTTGAAGCGCAGCGCGAGGCGGAATGAAGGAGCTGGCACCGACACGTAGATCGCATCAGCGATCAGTCCGATTAAGTCGGAGTTTGAATTCGCGCGAATCACGTCGGTAGCGCGCTTTCGAATAATTATGAGTGAACCGAGCATTCAACAAAAATTATAACGCACAGAAAGGCGGTAGGACATGCAAGCTAAATTCTGGGTGAATCGGGAAGGGAGCCGCTGAGGAAGAAATATTTGAACTTAAAGCAGTTTATACAACTCATAATCAAAACAGCGGCTCACGTTAGTCGGGGAGTAGACGGGGAGAAAAACGGTGCACTGGCCTTGCCAAAAGCCGTGTATCGAGGAATGTTCGAAAGACGAGCACGAAGGACTTTACCCATGACCAGTGTTACATAGTACACCGCCAAAGTGCTGACGTGCCGCCACCAGCTGTCGCGGTCACATGGTAGTCAGCTATTTCAAAAGCTGTTGCGGACTTGCCCCCCAGCTGGCAGCCAGCTGAGTCGCTCAGCAAATTTCTCAGCTGGTATCTAGCTGGCCATCTATGTGGATACTGTAAGCGTCCAGACTCTACGTTCCAGCTGTAATTATTTTTCGACCGAAATTCTAATCCACAGTGTCTTCACTGTCTAAATCGTCGTGATACAAGTCCCGATGGTTATCTGAATCCGATTCTATGCTCCCCTCCTCCTCGTCACTTTGATCTGCTGCCATCTGCGCCGCCGCCGCCGCCGCCTTTGAGGACTGAGTGATTTTTCGTCTGCTTCTTGAGGATATCATCGTTTCGTCGTGCGGGACCTCGGGCCGATCATTGTGAGTTGACTTCTCAGCCTTCTTGTCTCCCTTCCTACGTTTTTTCCGCGGCGGGACCCCTGCATCATTTCCGGCATTCTGCTTCCTCTTCTTTGCTGCGTTTGCGCGCTTCGTTTGGCGGGTTCCCCGTAACGTACTCGCCATTTCACCGTGAATTGCTTTACGGTCCGGATAGATTGGAATCGGGGCTACCAAATCGCGAGGCAGAGTAGCTCGGAGAAGATGAGCATTGTGGAATGAATGTGAGTTGATGATATAGCGGTCGAGAGCGTTGTGAACCATGTAGTTTTCGATCTGATCAGACTCAACGCGTTCTTGCATCCGTAGGCGCACACCCGATGGTTCACATCTCGCGGTATAGCAATCGTGCTGAACATTAATCACAAATTTGATCTTCTGTTGCAGAGTCAGTGAAGCTCCGCAGTACAGGAATCACGCGTACCTTGGCCGACATTATCCAAAATGTTGTTTCATCGTCCCGACGCACAAGCACAGGCATCCCAAGGCGTTCATCTCGAACAGAGAGCACTTGGAATGATTCCAACACGACAAGAACTTCTGAGTCCTTTCCACGTAGAATGTCGGAGATTTGACCGGCTATTGTGGAATTCTTCGTCAAGGTCAGTTCGAGACTGCAAAATATAACAGACACCAAGTTGCACCCACTTTATCGGTTGCCGACTCGGAAAAAACCCAAGAGCCCACGATACATTTATCATGGGACTCACTTATCACATTGACACATTTCGTCCAAGTTGAATTAGCGGAGTACATGCCCAAATTCAGAGCTTGTTTGGCGCTGGTTTCCGTGAGTTTGTAGCTGACTCGGCACTTTTCTCCACAGGCTAGTGGTACATATTTTGCCTGTCCTGGAGACCGAAAATAAATCAACGCTTGCAAGGCATTGGAGGTGTGAATTTCGCACCATGCACTAACACCTCAGGCGCTGTCCAGCCAAGGAGTCGCTGGAGAATTGGATGTTTTTCCATGAAAAACCGGACATTAGGGCCCGCTCTTTGCCAGTCTTTCTTCCCATGCTCCCACCAACCACCGGTTAACCGATGTTTCACACCTTCTTGATCACCTAGCTGCTGCGCGATGTCACGGCTCGGTGCGAGGTGGTTGGACAGAATGGAACAATAGCGGAAAACACTGTTGAAGGATTCGAATCCTTCAGTTATTGCCCCAATTAACGCCCAATGTCAACTACATCTTCGTCGAGATGTACGAGAAGATGATACTTGATCTTCGTGACAATTTTTGAGGGATCGATCATGGCGTATATATCCAGGAGATTTGCGACCGCAATCTTGAGATCTTCCTGCAAATTTATCAGATATCATGTTTGAGCGCACAACAGTCCGAATATTTACCCGATACTGGGATAGGTTGCGTATTTCAGGGACCCAGATCAAAGCAGCCAGCTCCCCGGTTGCCTTCCAGGCCATAAATTTGTAATCAGTGACGAGGCCGTGCACATGAAAGAGATTCGTTTGTACAACGGTTTTGAATTGACGGCCAATCAGAGAGCCGGCATATTGCATGATATAGTTGGATCTAATCGCATGGATCGAAAGCCCGTCAGTGTTGGTAGATTGGAGACGAAGAGCGTAGATCTTTTTATTGTTGTCGGTCCATGCTGTATGGGTGATATGCCAGATGTACTTCACAACACCAAGCAAAATGGTGTGCAGGATCTCAACCGGTGTGTCCCGGTTCGGATCGAAACCTGTGAAACGTAAATAAGGAACAGACAGAGGAGAATAAAAGTACAACGACCTTTCAATGTTAAGAACCCACTGTAAATCTGTCCCGTGTTCGCCCGAGTCCACTCTAGAAGTTCTGTTTCAATCTCAGCAGTTGAACGATCCGGATCGTCTTGCTTCATCTCTTTGAACCGAGCAATCAACTGGTCGATCCAGTGCTGCGTATACATGTCCTTCACTCCCGTTTCAGTTTGGGCATCTTTGACAGGTTGAGCGACTCCAGAACATGCAAGTTGCACCTGCCGTTCAAGCTCATTGATCGTTTTCTGCTTTGTGCGAGGGATACCGGGCTTAAGATATGTCTGTGAGCTTTTGGTTGTACACAAATTTGAATGGAATACCTCGAACAGTGCATGATAGCCTTCATCTGTCGCCTTCTCTTCCTGGGTTCCGCCCACCTCGCATTTACGGCAATAATGATTTCCTTTCCCGCCAATATGTGCACAAATTTCACTCTGCATCGGATTGTCCGAGGGGCCTGAGTTTACATAAAGACAAAATCGTGTTGTAGCTCCAACCTCGTCCTTAACTTGGACGGGTTCTACATGAGTAGCCCTATCACAGTGTCATGAGCATCGATTCGAGGGCAAACAGAAAACAATTGATTACTCCACTCGGGTTTTAAATTCGTTGAACTGTTCGGTGACACTCGCATTTGGGGAAGTAGATATAAAATGCATGTGGAATTCTTGCTGTAGAAGTTGACGAGGAAGATTCCGATGGGTCATATAAGCGTTCCAGTGCTTGTTCCAAGACTTGCTACGATTCCCCGATACATCGTCTCCGAAGTAGTCCACCATGCTGCAATACAAGGGGTCCCCACCAGCAATTATGCGCTTCGGATTTGGCATGCGGGCAGGATATCCGGATGCATTTGTCGAATCTTGGGACCACATCAGTCCCTACAAATATTCAAGCAACCTTCAACGCACCTGACCACTTCGGAACTTCACCGGTATGCTCGAGGTCGAAATAGTTATCCTTAAAATCATCGGAGCAGACCAGAGAGGTTTTAATAGTTTCAATTGTGGCCTTGCCCTATCGGCGTGTATCAGCCAGTCTGAACCGTGATGTTTAAACGTCGAGAACATACCTCATCATTGACGGAAATAGGGAATACATCGGCATAGACCTTGCCATCGCTCATAACCCAGCGAACAGGGACAACAAATAAACCATTTTTGAGGCGAAGGACTTCATTTACGTAGTAGTGGCAGCTCCCAGCGTCATACATGGGGCTTAAAATATCAAGATCCATGTTTACGCGCCATTTTTGTGCATGCCAAATTTCACGGATAACGCCGTCCTTTGGGATCTCCGGGTATACATGGATGAGCTTTCTGGTTGTCGGATTTGCCCAATCCTACATTTACCAGCTTAGCCGTTTCATAGAACAGTGGAATAACGCGTACCTGAGCAATAATTGCAGCCGGATCATTCATAAAAAAGACATTGCCTTTGGCCGACTTGCACGGTATGGATGGAACCCCGCACTCAGCCCGAATAGCTTTCTGGACGCGTCGGAGGTGGTCGAAAGAGGGAACATTTTTGCAGCGAGCTTCCTTCAATATCCAGAGAAAGACGCGCATCAAAGAGCTTGAGACGCGTAACCGAGGGAGGTTGTCGAGAGTATCGAGTAGAAACATCTGTAAAATAATCAGTATTATTTTATTGCACCGGCGACGAGTAGGATCACACCATTTTCGACGGGTATGGAAACCAATCCGATTCTGGTCCTGGAGACGGTCCGCCATTTTCCATTCCCTCAGCTTGGATGTCTTCAGGCTCAGGCTCTTCAATCCCTGGGAAAGAAATAAGCCTCTCCGCGACGGAAAACACGAAGAAACGCGAAGATGGTTGAGTTGAACAGAGTTGAACGCGAACGATCGAGAATTGATGTCATGTCATGTGACCATGTATCAACCATTCCTTCGGACGTTCACTCACCGGCGTTGCGCATAATTTCGCCCAGGAAATCCTCCTCGTCGTCCTCCCCAAGCAGCTGGCTCTCCACTGTAGAGTCTCTGAAGCCCAGACCACTAGCCACTGCCTCAGGATTCCAAACTCCAAGCAACTCGGCCTCCTTCTCCAACTGCTCTCGTCGTACGCGCGGGTCCTCCTCACCTTCCCCGGCACTGAAGGATGCTCCAGTTGTGTCAAATTTTTTCCACATCTCAGCCTCTGCCTCACTTCTTGCAAGCGAGGACAAGAATGAACGCGGAATGGACTGGGCGAAGTCAATGCTTTGCAGCGCGATCGCAGAGTCTGCCTGGTGTTCCCGTTCAAGATCCCTCTCCCTCCTTTGTCTGTGCTCTGCCTCCTCAACCTCCATCTGCACACTCTTGACATGCTCTCCGGTCTTCAAGTGATTGCGTGCACTTGTAGTTGCGATCCAGGAGCCAGTCCGACAAGATTTGCATTGAACTTTTGAGCGGTCATCATTATACTTGAAATCTACCGCATCTCAAAGTCAATATTTGCTGCCTATTGGACGAAGCTGCTTTTCTGTACCCTGGTTTAGTGGTGCAGCTTTCGGCGGCATCAGTGAAGTCTCCAAACCGTGCAATCAAATTTGTTCCTGGATCGGTTTCCATGCAACGAATAGTCTCCCTGAGCTCCAAAATGGCAGTTAAGCTTTTCGATTCGGCGCCAGTGCCCACGCGCCCAGGGACACAGACCCAAATGCAGACGCTCAAAAACGGAGAAAAAGCGCAAAACTTCTCTTTTATCTTTCACCCCCACCACCTCTCCAAATGCCTGGCTCAGCCGACTCCGATGATGATGAACTCGCCCAAGCCATGGCTGCAAGCTCTCCTATCCGCGCTCCTCAGACCGGCGAGAAGAGAGCCCACGCAATGCTCAACGATGGCCATTCGGACGACGAAACCCCTCCCAGGACCGTTGGACCGGGTCCCGTCAACCAAAACCTAACTGCAGTGATTCAACGCTTCGTTGCCAAGAAACGCTTGCGCACAGACCAGGTAGCTGACTTGGAGGTCTTTATTAAGGTAATGTCGGAATTTTACAAGTGTACATGTCATCACTGATCATCGCCGAAGGACTCTCCTGCGGTACGTGAGGCGAAGGCCTATGCACAAAACCTCCACTTGGAGAATATGATTAACGCCATCCGCATTGCCGCTCCTCCTTGGGTGCCGAGTGAAGACCTGGAGGTAAGTCTCCCGTGCCCATGGTGTTACCTTGCTCTCATGTGTTTCAGAAAAATATCAATAGCTATGCTGCAGCGGTGCTGCTATCAGTCAAACTTCCGGCCTACAAAGGAAACATTCCCAAACATATCCTCTTTGTGCGTAACCTTTATCTAACTGTTGCATCTACTGAGCTCTTTTTCTAGGCTATTCTCAAGAAACAACGTTTTGATCTCCCCGCTGGGATCGAACACAACCCTGCGAACTGGGGCAAGGTCAAGAAGGTCGTTGATAATGGCTTGACTCAGTTTCGATCGAAATGCAAGAAAGCGGTGCGTATTAACTCGTATTAACCATTCATTTTGTTCTTGATGCTCACACAAGTCCTAGATCTCGGGCAGTCTCAAAGGGCAACCGAAGGAGCGTACCAACATATTTGAGCTCACACAAGCTATGGTTGAGAACACCAACTGCGAAGTCAATGTGCTCCTTTGTGCGCGCGTGGCCTTCATGGTAAGCAGTGGGTCTTCATGTTCCGGGGGAAGTACTGATGATTATCCCGGACCATAGCGCAAGCACTTCCTCAAAGACCCGGGCAAGGGATATTGGGACACTGTTGACAAGGCCCTGGTGAAGATTCGCAAAAAGGCCGACGGGGACAGCGTCAAAATCAGCAGGTGTGTATTTGTTGTCGCTACATGCGGTGTCTAATTTTTCTTCAGGGCCTTCAAGCACATCCTCAAAAGCGATCGCGAGACTCACGGCGTCGACGATTATGTCATCGAAGACACCGTCGACGAGTTACAGAAGGAGGTCGACGACCTCATCGGCAATGCCGCCGTGACAGCCCCAGGAGGCGGTGGATTTCAGGGGAGTGGTGACGAACAGGACAGGCACGCTTAGGAGCCGTAGATAGATGCGCGCTGGTTACAAACCCTTCAATTCCATTGATTTTGCCCGTTTATCCAGACGAATAAATGTGTCGAACATGCGAACACCAGAGTAAAATCAAGCGTGAGCCAGCTTGACGCTCAGCTGGCCGCCAGTTGTTGAATGGCCCCACAGTGTGGCCATTCGTAATTATGCTGGTGGCCAGCTTTCCTGATGCTGGCTCCAGCTGATTTCGGCATTCTTTTGACAGACTTCCTCCAGCTGTCGGCCACATATTTGACCATTGGCGGTGTAGTAACATACGGCGACTTGAAAAAACGGAAAACAAGTTAATTGAGGATTTGGGAATGGACTGAAGAGTATATTAACCACTCCTGCACAGAACCGGAGGAGACGAAGTCTTGAGAACGATGCAAGGAGCAAGCAAGGATCGAAACGCCGCGTGTGGCTGTGTGATGCATGATCGCATCACATGCACAACCGCCACTTGCTTCTCGCCACCTGTGCTCTCAAAGATCCCATTGAAACAGTGTGATCTCCATATGATATCTTCATAGGTTTCCTTCAGGATCATTTGTGCTCACCACTGATGTATTGAATCGTATCATCCAAGCATCTTCTCATCAGCATGCGTGAGATGCGAACTTGGAAGGATGTAGCTTGGATGTTGCCCGTACTCAAGGACCCGTGTTCAATACGATCTTCACCACATTATTATTTGATATCTAGGTGAGGCGAAGCATACTCTGTTACCAATGCCGCGCGTCCAATTTTAATTCCCCAAAAGCCGTGTTTTTTCTCAGTACCGAAAAAGGCAGATCTTCCAGTTCGACTGTCAGACTTCGGTGAATTCTGTATCCAAACTCCTCAGCCTGACGCAAACCTCAAGAGCATCCTCCAAGCTCCTGCTGAAGCTGAGAGATACTCCTCCATTGCAACGGGAGTGGTTCTCAGCGCGTGAGATGTTACTAAATGCGTGTCATCCTTCTTTGATATCTTGTGGAAGCGAAGATAAAAGCAGGACATGAGGCTCTCTCCCCTAGTTCTAACTGAAAGCAAAGTCCCAAACTACGCATGTCGTCTTCATCCGCTCCTTTGTCTGACTCGGATGCGGCTTTTCTCTATCGGTATGAGCCTTGCTTGTCCTCGTTCTCATGCTCAACGTCGTTTGCTCGAAGCTATGGCAATGATATCGCTGAAGACAGCGCCGATTTCATAACTGAGACCGGATTGGTCGGTACGCTGTTTCCTCTATTATTGTCGGGCGCCCTCTGAAAGGCTTTCCCCCGTTCTAGCGCTCTACGGCATCATTTTTACATTCGCTATGCATTCATTCTTGTGAGCAAATCGCTCAATCGATCAATTTTGACTTACTCCGGGAGCCATATAGTCGAAAGGGCGTTAAGACGCCAGCCGCCTTTATTATGGTCTGCGTTGTCATATACCTATATGCCGCAGCGACTATCCTGTGGGTGCTGAATGTGGTTGAATTCTACAAGAGCGTACACCTATTCTTGATGGACACCACTAATACACCACTCCCCGACCGAGGCGCCCTCGTGGATGAAAAAACAGCCACGTTATCCATCGCAAGGGACTCACTTTTTATGTTCAGTGTAAGCCAATCCGCCTCTGGGAGAGAGAAGTTTGTTCATCGGATCCTCAGATGATCGTTGGGGACAGTGTGTTGGTTTGGCGCGTGTGGGTTATATTTTTTTCGCACACGATGGGTCTTTTTGTTTCCCTGCGTGACGTGGTTCAT
Organism: Mycena capillaripes; assembly: GCA_029204075.1. NCBI lineage: Eukaryota > Fungi > Basidiomycota > Agaricomycetes > Agaricales > Mycenaceae > Mycena > Mycena capillaripes. The sequence continues at coordinate 1,661,833 of JARHKZ010000011.1, read as the reverse complement.
CTCGTTTGGTAAGCCTTTTCCGTTCGCTTTGATACGCAATACATCTCAGAATATCGTTCGTGGCTACAGTTTTCACCGTGATAAACACGATTTGCAACAGCCGCTTCGATCTCCTCACTGATGGAGCGGCAGTGTGCAATTTCAACGCGGAACTTGTAAGTTGGTCCCTTTCCCTGTTAACCAATGTGCTCTGCACAGCTCTCATTGGATTCCAAGCCTGGTGAGTATCTCTTTTTTTCCTTTTTTAAGTGGGAGCTGGTTCTAGTTGGTACCATCATATTCAATGTGAATAGGGAACATCGGCAAATGGGCCGCCGTCTGCAACTGCGCAAGTCGACGACAGACAGAATTCTCTCGCTGCTCGTCGAGTCGGGCTTCATTTACTGTCTGCTTTGGGTATGTGGTGCCATCGTTTCTCTTGTTTGCCCACCCATGCCCAGTTGAATTCGTTCTGAGTGCTCCGTTATTTCAGGTCCCGCAGCTCATCCCCTACCTGGATGCACCCCACACAAACTACGGGCTCTATTACGCCACAATGGTTATCGACGCTTTTGGCACTCAACTCTCGGGCATGTATCCAACCCTCATCATCGTAATCGTCAACCTGCGGTATACAATTCAATGGGAGGAAGCGGATTCTATCGGGACCATACCCACCACACGCGGAGGGGAGAGGGACAATGTTAGCACCATGCGCTTTGCCAGCTCTCCATCGTCCACACAACATCGTGATCCTCGCATCGTTACTTCAGTTGGACGATACCACTGAATACTTTGGCGGAAGTAGCTAATTGTTGGAAGAGGCATGGAAAGCAGTTTGATTTAACACTACATATATACTATGTATTCCAAATTATGCGAAGCTCTACCCCTTCATCGAATGGGTTGAGGCCTGGGAAACAGACAGCCTTTTTCTTGCTTTTTCAGTGCAGAGGCCATCGTTTTTCATCTATACTGCGTGGGCTCTTGAAAACACGCAAGCCATGTTTGCACGCAATTTTTCGAATCTAAAAGTCCATCGGTCACCGACGTCACCCTCTTTATAAAATTAAGCACTGCTGTCCGTCCGAGGCCTTTTTAAACTCCGCTCATCTCCGCTGATGCCGTATCACTGCGGCAAGCTGATGCCTAGCTGTGCTGCGTTGATTTCAACTGCCAGGCTTGATCTATGCAACCAACCGAACCCTTGCCGCCCATCGCCGTTGACGGCAGCTTGCCGTCACCTCTGACAGCAATCTGACAGGCGCCACAATGACGTATTTCTCTCCTAACCATTATAAGGCAAACAAAGGGCTTGCTTACACTGGCTGTATAAAATAAGTTTTGGTACGAAAAAATTCCATGGAAGGGGATGGGAGGCCGCGAAGCGGCCGACCAGCCCCTTGTATTACTTAAAAGAGGCATGGAAATGATTTTCCTTCCCAGCCCTGTGGCTGTGTGACGCTTCATTGACCGTTCGGCAACCAGCCTGCTCCTTACAATCTGGTCCTGTCGCCGCCAAGTCGCCACCTCCCTCTCTCCGTTGAACTACATATGAAAGATATTTTTTACCAATTGACTTCATAATTTGTTGCGCTGACCAAGCCCATCCTTCGGCTTCCCAAGATGGACTCGAACCGCGAGAACGTTGCGGGAACAGCAATTTAACCTTCAACGACTCGCAGTGGCGCGGAAGAATCCTTGGAGGCAGTGGCCTGGTAATGATTCCTAAGGGGGCAGCCTCGTCATGGCTTTCCAACGCTCTCTCCCAGTCTTGATCGTAGTTAACAACTAACTCTCCGGATCTGAGATGCCTCTAGCACCAGGGACGAAGGAATCATTCGGTGCCAATTGTTTTTGAACTGAAAGATTGATCATATAATTCCTGGAAAACATCATATACGGTGAATGTCCCTGGTTCCGATGTGGCCTGTGTTGACCTCAGTTTTCAAAGTGTCTACCTGACCGCGTTCATCGAGTGCTGTCTTCTTTTCCGGAGTAGAAAGAAGAGCAGGGATGCGACACCCATTTCTGCTGCTCTACGCAGGAAGCTCCTTCTGGGTCAGTATTGCACTGGCAATACTGGATACAGAAGGCCCGATTTGGGGCAACATCGTGTTCAAGTCCCTGAATCTCTTCCTTTCCCTAAAGCTCTGCACCAATATCATCTGTATGGGTGAGGTTTTTTTCTCTTACCCTACATACTTCTTAGATTCTCAACTTCGCCCCATGACCTAGGTCTCATATCCGGCCGCATCCTCCAGATCCACCACCGAGTGAGTGGGTTGACCTCCGGCGGCGACCCCATGTACACGATGAAGATTGTTTCCGTCATCGTGGAATTCAGGTCAATGCCATGTATCACTTTTACGAAGAATATGTTCTCTGATCCTCTTGCATAGCTGTAATATATACGCTCCTACTCATCGGAACGCTCATCAGCAACAGCTTCAACACTTAAGTCAATTTCATCCTGTTCAATTGTGTGAGTCTCATGTATAAGCCGTCTTCGAAGACGTACTAGTACTAACCAGATTCTATGCAGACACCGCCAACTATCGTGCGTTTCTCCTGTGGCCTACTTTTCCCTCGTCTCTCTGACGGCTATATCTGAATGAACACTGAACAGGGCATCGTCGTGAGTCTTTCGTTCATCATTTTGACATATTCTACATGCAACGATGAAGACCCAAGTTCTCCTACATCATCATCCGAGTGAGTCGCGGCACGTCATACGGCGAGAGCGGCGTCAGCACTGGCACCGTGATCTTCGCGCACCGGCAGCCGAAGGTAGACTCGTAACCAGTCTGCCAGGTACGGCAATACTCCGTTCTTTGGCAGGCTGGTCACGAGCCTAAGCCGAAGGCACAGAGGTTCCTTGCCGCTCGACCAGAACTATAACGACGCTACACTAGTACCGGGCAGTCCTGGCACATATTGTTACTGTTTTTGTACTTGATAGGTAGAGAAAGTGCTTGCGATTTCTTTCTTCCACTTTCGTACTGTGGCCTCCTGGACGAAAGATTTATTGACACGCGGTTTCGATCAGGTTGGCCATGACTTTTTAGATCCTGATCCTTGTCAACTCAAGTTTACGACGAAAAATCGGTCTTATTCGTTAACGGTCCAACAAAACTACAGAGACTCCACACATAACATCCATTTTCAATAATAATGAACTGTCGTAAAATTCTTACGGATAATCTTCCAAGTACATAGATAATTCACCGCGCCAGGGAAACATTCACCAGCTAAAAGATGGGGCACATTTGAGCTATAAGAAGTATACAGCAAGCCTCCCGAACCCACCTGTAGTTTTCTACATGCAAGAACACCTCCGCAACCGCGCTGTGCTTTCGGGCAACGGCCATGTGCTCGGCGGCGACCGCGCGCCGCACGTCGTGCGCGAACTCGTCCGGCCCACACGCTGCAGCAAACGGTAGATGGTACTCGTCAGAATACGCGCGTGAACAAGCGAATGAAGAACCTACCGACGACAGCGACTCTGCCGGGCTCCCCACAGACGGCGTGTACGAGTTCAAAGACATTAGGGCGTCCGTCGTGCAGGGCGCCAAGCTCGTCGCTCGTGGGTTCACCCTTCTCTGGATCGATGTCCGCGACGTGCTGTCGAGTGACGTGCGTATGCTGTGAGACGTCGCTGTCCTTGAGCTCCGAAAGCGGCTTCAACTCCTGCTCAAGCCAGGTGAATGCACCGCCCTCCCGCACGGCGATGACGGACTGGATCTTGGCGTCTGCGGGACGGGCTGCTTTGTTTCGCACCAGATCGATCAAGAGCGGCACCGTAAAGGTCGCGCCTGTAGTCCCAAGAGAAAGAATAGATGGTGAGTGAAGTGAGGATGGTTCTAGGTTGAATAGTTCCTTACCGCTTCCACCGGCAAGTAACAGAACACGGTCAAACCGCCGCAGGTCACTCGCGAGCCCGACATAGCCGTACGGCCCGTCAACAAACACCCGCAGAGACACCTCGCCCTTCGCCTGCGCCGCCGCCGCCCGCTCGAGCGCCTTCGTGATCCCACCGCGCGTTCGCATGACGATCTCGATCTCGACGTGCTTCGAATTATTCGCGCGCTCTCCACCGTCATGCGCAGGTGCCGGCGCGGGGGGCAGGTTCACGATGGTGAACGGGTGCGACGTGCCCCAGTGGAGGGGGCCTAGGAGGAAACGCACGAAGACATGCTGGCCCGCGGTCCAGCGGAAGCGCGCACCGGGCACCGCGATGCGCACGCGCAGGGTGCGGTCCTCCAGGAGAGTGACGGTTGCGGTGCCGAGCGTCAGGGTGGCGCGCACGACGCGGAAGACCCAGACGGTGCCGTAGAGCGCGAGCGTCGCTGCGAAGTAGTCCCTGCGCGTAGATTAGAACGCATTCAGCGTGAGAGTGAGAATATACCATGAGGTGAGCGTATAGTCGACGTGTATGAAGAGCGCGGCCATGAAGATACCCGCAGCTCTGTGAGTTGACCGGATAGATCAGAGACATAGGCACACGAATTTATACGCGATACGCACATGAAATGGAATCTGCGAGAGCCACCATCATGAGCTGCGATTCATACAGAGACCGACGGCACACTGACTTTTTGAAGAACTCGTAATACCGGTTACGCATAAAGCCCCAGCTCATCGCAAGGAGCCACGTCTGCGTCGTGACTTGAGTTGAATTAAGGACAAGAAAGCGTGGGCGGCAACGCACCTGGGGTACGAGCGCCGCGACGCCGGTCCAGTTAAAGCGGTCTGTACGCCACTCCATCTCCATCATCCCCATGTTGATGTCCTCCACGATAAATGGGAAGGTGTGCACAAGAGACGTTATGTCTGTCGTTCCAGTACAATCAGAAGGCAGGCGGAGCACAAGACGGGTGGGAGGGGAACGTACACATTAGCAACGCGGACCAGCGGTGAAATACCTGAAGACGCTCGTGGGACGTGCGCGTGAGAAGCGCCACGTAGTTGTTCTTGGTCGCAAACGCGCTGTCGCGGTTGTGAGTACAATGTATGAGTAGACGAAGCGACGCACATCATAAACGGCATAATCCCAAGACTGATCCACCCGCTCCGCGTGGCGATGGGCGGCGAAAAGCCCATGGCCGGGTTGGGCCAATACCAGGGCCTGACCGCGAGCATCATCACTGCGATGCAGATGCAGTCAGCATGCTGTTCATTACGGTTTGCCACGACGTACCAATGACCCAGACGGACATTGCGGCGACACCCAAGATGGCTGCAAGCGGGGGAGAGTAGTAGCCCAGAGCCTTCACGTGCCAGCCGCGCGCTGTAGTGTAGCTGGCCAGGGCCACGAATCGGTCGAACGTGCTTGTCTTGGTCTTGGAGCCCAGTGTCATCGAGCGACGGTACCACGCCAAGGAGCCCCACCGTAGCAGCGCCGTGGCACCGATGACGGCACAGAAAAAGTATACTGTGGTCAAGCCGTAGTCCCAGTCTGCCGTGTACCACTGCGTTACGGTCAGCGTCTGCACGGAGAGAAACCGGGTGTACTCGCGTTGTGGAAGCGGGTTTCGATAAGATCTTTTTGGCCTTCGGTCATCTGGGTGGAGTCGAAGCCTGTACGCTCGCGACTCGAGTGCCACTGGACGGGTTTTGTTAGCCACTCCATGCCTCTGATGAGTACGGTCTGAGCGCCTAGTATGTAGGGAGCGTTCAAGAAATCGCACACGAGCGGTAGAATTCGCGGATTATGTAGAAATAGAGTTAATGACGACCCTGTGAGGACCCCAGATTGTTAAGCGCCAAGGAATAGAAAGAAGAACTAAATCTCGGCAAATCTGGAGTCAATTCAGGTCAAAGGTAAATTTCAACCAAAACCACACTGCGACCCAAAATTCGGGTCGCATGGGGCGAAAATCTGCTTCAATTGTTGAGGTCCACGAGAGGAAAGCACAGGCACCACTTGGCGTGAGAGATAAAATGCATATTCTGAGGTACGACAAACAACTAATGCGATGAATCGGATGATCGGGGCGGGAGTACCACGAGGAGCACAATCGCTGCCGGTGCATCAACGTCCTTGACTCGGAGATTGACTCGGGAACCCGCTCCATGGAGATGGCGACGACAGATGGCTCCACGATGGCGACGGAAGATGCGAGATAGGAGGGCGAGCCATCGGAGGAGAAATGACCCAGGGCAAGTGAGGATGGTTCGTCGCAGCGAAGTGGCCTGGTCTGGGTCGTCACCGACCTGGCGGAAATGAGTGCCGAGCGTCTCGGGTACAACTCCAGGGACAGTCGGTTGGATGAATACCCAGAGGGGGCAGGTTGAGAACTAGAGTGACCATGAAGATAGACTGGCCCAAGTTAAAACGAGGTAAGGGCAAGTTGGGGCAGGGCAAGTCGGCAGGGCAAGTTGGGGGGACATGATGGGTCGAGGCAGCAGCATAATTGCCTCACGACGCCTTATATACCAGATTGTAAGCATCAGATGGCAGTGATAGGAAATCAGACGCGGTGCTATCGCGGACCAGAACGGAGACAAAGGAATGATTCGGAAGCATCTTTCTGAATCATTTCGCCTCTCCCCCTCCCATTTTGTCACTTGAGCGCACAGCAGACTGAGTCGATCTTTCCGATATCTCCGCACAGTCCTCTCTTATCCGTGGCTCGACGTTGTCTCACGGCGCTTCAAGCTTCAAAGTTCAAGTTCGGAGCGAACGTCAAAGCAAACCAATGTACATAGACTTTCGATAATTCACGATAATTCAACGAAACCTGGATCCTCGGAGCCTCGATTTCTACGCCAGAACTCTCGCTAAATTACTTCCCTATTGTTCACAAAACTCCAGGCACTTGGTTGTTGTACATCATGCACTATTGTCAACGGAGATTCCTCGGGCTTCGCACGATGTTTCTCTCTTCCTTTTCTCTTCATCATGCCAGCGCATCCACCTCGCAACACGTCAAAACGAGACCTCTTTATCGTGGACTTCGATGGGTCTAGGCTGGACTCGAAGCCGTCGGTTCGCATTATTTCCGAACTCCGCCGGTAAGTTGGGTTCTCTCGGGTCCCTTCGGATGTTTCAGTAGACGCTTTGAAGGAAACGAGATAGAAACGGCCTTTTGACACCAGCTTCTACCTTTTCGATGTCAGGAACCCCTCTTATTCTGGCAGCCGTGGAAACATTTAACCCAATCGAGTGCCGACGGGGAAGAATGTGGGATTCCGAGGTATATATTCCTTTCCTCGTTTGTTTTTTATTGCGAGATTGACCAAGATGCAGCAACATAGATGTGAACTCGATGCGCCCAAATCGCCAGACACTCCGATATGGCATTGCCATCAGGAAGACGGGCCCTACAGGCTCTATGTTACGTATACCCGGTGCCATCGTCCGAGGTTTTAGAAGTGGCAGTTAATTTGCCTATATGCCGGGAATGCTATAAGGTCAGCGCTCACGATTCTTTCTGACGGTTTGGCCAGTCACCGCGCCGCCCAAGAGCCATGCTCCCCACCATCGACTCCACCCAGAATTCATCCCGCATACATGCTCCAGATGCCCCGGGAGCGCGCACACCCCTGCTTCACGGGTCATCAAAGGCTCACCCTCCATTGTACTGCAGTGGTGATCATGCGCCGCCAGACCACGACAGGGAACAGCTCTCCCGTCGCGCATCGTACAGATCATTCGGGGGGATAGAGAGGAACCGATATGAACGTCCCGCAGCACACTTGCGCGTCTCTCTCACGCTAGAGAACTCCGGCAGCGTTGCTCGGGACCATCTCGCCTCCGAGCGAACATTCCTCGCCTACGTGCGCACAAGCCTGACAATCGCGTCCGCTGCTGTCGGTGTGTGCTCTCTCCTTTACTGGAATCACTGCGTTGTAACACAAATGATCTAGCTCTGGCACAATTGCTATCACTCTCCGAGCGACTCGGGGACCAGATGCTTGCGCCGTTACAGCCATTTGAAACTTATGCCCGCCCGATCGCCGTGCTGTCTATACTTCTTGCGCTATACGTCCTGTTTGTTGGTGCGTGATAAGCTGGGCTCGTCCTTCACGAGCTACTATCCACGAGAACAGGCGTCTCTCGATACTTTACTATCCAAGAATCACTCACCCAGGGAAAGTTTCCCGCTACGCGGTTCCGAATAGGCATCATTGCACTGGGATTCGGCGCAATTATCTCGTCCGTGTTTGGGCTGCTCCTTGCGGAACGCGCGATGGGTAAATAGTTCTCAAGAGCTGCCAATAAGCAGCCTACGGCAAGAGTTTCACGAACACGGGATTGTGATGAATAGCAGGCAATTGCTTGTTTCACCCCAGATGATTCTCTTTGTTGAGGGGAACCTGCTCTCCAAGTGGAGATGGACGATTTAGTAACTTATGTAGTAACTACGACCTCATGATCAGCAAAATCATCGCATTAAGGGTACAATTTCGGTTAAATAACGCCTTCACGTCTAGCAAGTAGTACATCGGGAGCCCACCATCGCGAACGCCGGAAGGCTCCTGGACCTGACATTCAACAATTTCGGACTCGGACCATTGGATTGCCCCAAAATGGATTAGTTGAACCTTGGTTCTCGAAACTTGAGCAAGAATGACTCCTTGTCACGGAGCTTGCTTGAGCAGCGTTTAGTGCAACCGGGTTCCTGGGACCAAACTATGCCAAAAAGAATCTCAACATACTATTGTCCCAGCTTCCCTCCCACTCTGGCTCCTTGCACGCTTCCGTTTTCGGCAACCGGCAAGGCCATGGAGTCCAAGGGGTGTGACGAGCTGATTATTTTGAGAATCTCATCAAAGGGAAGGTCTTATTATTAACATCGTGGAGTCCGCCTCTGTTGAACCTTCCGACGCCCCGCGCAGCGCCTTGAATTATACGTGTGCTCTGAGCCCTCGGTTTCTTAAATGGACGCATACCTGGAAGAACCGGCTGTCGATAACCCAAAGGCATCAACCCGTCTCGTTAAATTCTTGAACATAAAGGGGGGCCGTCCGTGGCTGTGCATCATTTCTCGGCTTGCTCGCATCAACAGTCAACTTGAAGCCGGCATGCTTATTGCCCGCCCACCAACGCGCGTGCCACAGAGTAGGTCTCAATCTGGAAATCGCCCTTTGACCCGTTATCAGTTTCATGTCCCTCCCTTGTCCGCGCAAGCCACTGCAGCCAAGCACGTATCTCTCCCATTGACGCCTCGGTGGCATCCTTCATCCTTCCCCCGAATCGTGAGAAGACAGAGATTTCTGGCTGACCGCCCACAGGTGGGGAATAATCTCACCCGCCTCCTGGGAATGGCGAGGATCGGAGCCGAGAGGCGAGTGTCTGTCGCTTGACTCCAAGTTCCCCGCTGTAGGCGTGCCGCTGGGAATCAGCGCCGGTGAAAAGCCCCCAGGTCCGCCTTTCATTACAATTCCCAGCTCTGATGATTCCTAATTACTTTTCCACCTCGTGTGGACGCGCATTGACTTTCGCCTGCCGTCACTTCCCTCTTACAATGGCTTGCCCGACTTTTCGCCTCCTCTCTGGTTTAGTTCCAAAATTTCCATAGTGAATTGATCTGAAAGATCCCCGTGTCGATGTGGGTCCCACTTCGTTTCGACTAGATATTAAACACCGCAGAAACCGTAAAGAAGCACAGCGTACCACCGACAATAAAAAGAGCCGTTGTCTATGATCCGTTCAAGCAATTCTCGCCCTCCAACAACTTTCTTCGCCATGCTCACAACTGAAGAATCCATCTTGGACGCCCACAACGATACTTCCACGGACGTCGATTTTAGAATGGGCCCCCACGACTTTCTGATGCCTGATGCTTCCTTCCAGCATCGAGCACGGGGATTGGACGTGGCCATCAGTCGCGGACACACACATGCCAGAGCCTTTAGCCATTCGCCACAACCTACCTACACGCCCGTACCTGGGGATTATATCGCTGCTGGGCACACACACTCCTATGTTTGTCTTCTTCCTCTCACCAACCCCTCAAAAATTCATTGTATTTCAGGCTGGAGTCGGATCCAACTCTCCAGCGTTCCACGGCGCATACTCGTATCCCTACCCCGTTCATTATTCTGGTCGCGGTCAGGGAGGATACTTCGATGCTCCCTTCGATTCCAACGCCGCAGAGAATATGGACCAGGAGCCTTTCAACTCGCATTCATACCGAAGTGACGAGCCCCAAATTTGGAAACCGGGAGACGCTCAATTCGCCTTCAGCCGTCCAATAATTTATAGCACGCAGTCGTCTCCTGGGCTCACCCAGCACCAGGTATGCAGATACCTTCATAATCATGCTTGACTGTGATATTGAGTCAACTGAATAGCAGTTGCCGGACGTCGGGCACCGTCGACTCGCTCACACCCGCCATTTGTCCCGCGATTACCTGCCAGGGCACAGACACGGGGACAACTTCGATATCGCCCTGCCCGGCCAACCCCCCTCCTTCGATGCCCCGCCGGTCTCACATCCCGTGGCTAATATTTGGGATACGCACCCTACACCTTCTCCAGATAATGTGCCAGCTCATTTACGTCCACCCTCCGCATCGGCACTGTTTAACGCCTTCGGGCGCTACCCATCCACTGGCTCGACGCGCCGCGTGCCGCAAATGTTCAAGCTCTCCACGGGGAGGAAGAAGCACGGCGGCAAGAAGCAGCCAATGGCGTGCCTCTTCTGCCGCGAGCGCAAGATCGGGTGCATGCGCCCCGCAGAAGACGAACCGGATAAAACGTGCAAGTGCGTAGTCCATCCCTCTGTGCGGCTGATGGTTCGATCTAACGCATTAAAAGTCAATGCGCACGTCGGGACAGGGTTTGTGAGTATCCGACAGAGTCCAAACGCGGACAGCATAATCGCAGCAGATTCATTTCCAAGAGGGGTTCTGGTGTCGGTGCTGACGCGGGCGCCGCGACTGCGTCAAGTTCGGCGGGATCGCCGGCTAATAGCGATGGCCTCGATCGTGAGGCATCACGGTAGATTCAGGTTTAGTCTCAATGTATCGCGCTATGAATAATAGGAAAGTGGGTCCACCGTGATTTGCGTCCGAAATTGGATACACCGGCGGCATGAGCCGACACAGTCAAGTGAATGGCGCTCCAGATTCGGCTGTGCATGAAGCCGCTGATCTGCCACCGAGGCTGTGAGCGGCGGAGATGTTGAATGACTGGCGGTGAATACGAGAGACAGCGAACGATTGGGGCGAGCGCTTGGATTTTCAGAAGACGAATTACGGAGCAGCGCAAAGCAGGAGATCTAGAATATTTGAACTCCATGAAACCTCTGCAGTAAGGGTATAGTGCAAACCCGTTTTTTCAACTTACTCGGAATGTGCTTCAATAATAGGAAAATTTAGGTTCGTTGTTCGATCTCAAGAAGGGCAATCAAAAATGTATTGGTACGCCTGGCGCGGCGGAGATATAGAGGTCCATCACCAGAAAAATGCTCCCGATTTATTAAGTGGGGGGAGACTGTTACTCATAACCCCCCACCGTCGCCACTACACATGAGGTTTTGCAAAGCCTGTATAAAGGGTGCGCCGTCACCATGTACGCGCCATTAGTATCGACCGAACATGATGTCTAATCATTCTTAACTTAGCACAGCGGTTGGCTATCGATATCCAGCACAACGGCGCTCCAAATAAATCAAATGTCACTGTCTCAGCTGTTATGGCAATATATATATATGATATCTTGGGTCCACACATGGGCCTCAGTTACCCAGTACAACCTATCCCGCGAAAGAAGGAATTCAAACAACGTGCTTCCAACAGAATTGATGCCGATGCTCAATATCCACTGATGGTCCCGCAGGCTCCACAGCTCGGCACAACAAAATTCTATAAAACCTCCATGTCGCTGACGCGAGGATGAGGAAATCAGGGGTACCAGCCGTGTAATTCTCCCTTACCAAGTAGCATAGTAGGCCTTTGACCTACCGATTCTGTCGCGATGGACGTTCGTCTCTCTATCTTATGCCTCGTGGTGTACTTATATGCAGTCTGAGAAAACTCTGCCGAGGCTGTTGTCTCTCGGGGAACAAGACGTGTTAATGGGAATATTTCTGGGTCGAGGCATTAACGTAACAAGTCGGAATTTGTGAACTGGCCTTCCTGGTCGCATACACGTCCAGGCCCACAATATTCCCCTACGATTGGCTACATCCAATCTTTCTGTTCGTAAGACCTTACGGTCCAGACATCCAACTTCGACTGCGGGCCAAATGGAGCCTGTATGTAAGTGAACTCCAAGCCGGCGCGATCTAGAACCCCTCGCGCCGTTCGCGCCGCATAAAACGAAGATCCGGGTAGCCCGTAGGTGGGGCGAATCTAATCGATGGGTCGAGTGCGTCACGCAACGCACGACACTCCTGTAACGCTGCCAGCGCAGTGGGGCGGCGGGTAGGGTCCGGATCCTTCATCCGCTCTAGCAGTGTGATGTACCCCGGGACAAACTCCCGCAACACCTGATGAGCGGCAGTCGGAAGATCTTCCGGGTTACCGAATGTCTGTACATCCCGCGGGGAGAAGGAGAAGCAAACCAGCACAAAGATAAAATTAGCCTTAGAAGATGGAGAAGCAGCAGACGCGCCTTGCAGTACAGCTCCTCCCAGGACAGGGCGCGCGTGAAAACCGAGCCTAGGGCGTATACCTGTGAGGATCACCATCAGCCTTCGTGGCGCGGAATGAAAGACGCACGTACATCCACTGGGGGGAGGTAATACGGCTGGTGCGGCGCACGGCTACTCTCGCCGCGCGGGATCTCCGGTGCGGCATGGTCCATTGTGCCCCAATACCCTGTACCAACCCACGACACCGGATCCGATTTGGCGGGAAAGCGGCAGGCACATCCCAGGTCAATGTACGCCAGCGCAATGTTGTGCCGCGCAAACGACGAATACACCCCAGGGACGCCGTAGTGGACGTTTAATAGCATGTTTCCCACAGAGATGTCCTGCGGGGAGATACAGTGGCGCTCTATTTAATTCAAGAAGCATATACGCACCCTATGAATGATCCCGTGCCGATGCATAAAAGAAAGGCCCTAGAACATCGGAAATTAGCTTCGACCTTCCCAATTGAACGGAGTATGGGTCACCTCCAACGCTTGCGTTAATCTGTGGAAGTAATCTTCCACCTCCCAAGGAATCCAGGTTTGAATTGACCGTGGCCAGTATGGCATGACAATGAATGTCCATTCTTCTGTCACGATTTTGTCCAGAACGGGGATGGTGTGGTTGTCAGGGCACGCGCGTATTTTGGGCGAATTGAGGAAGGTAATGATATCGATTTCTGCGCGCGACCGCGAATTATGCAGAGCCTTTACAGCGCACTGAAATAATCGGCATTCAGTACATTCGAATACAATGAATGGGTCTTACCACCCGATCTGTGGCATCATAAGCCATTTTTAGGCTCGCACACTGCAATTTGTTTGCCGCTTGGGAATAGCTCTTGAAGCGGATAGGGATAGGTTACTCACCTGCGTTAGCCATCCCGTCGTCTGATGTATACCGTTCTGAATCAAGTTACCGCCTGTGTCAAACAGATGGACGAAACTTTCTCTACTGCGCGGGCGAAACGGATCCTGTGCAACTGGGTACTTGAGCGCCCTCGGCCGGATCGGTGTTTCTGGTCTCTCTCGCGAGTAGTATTTCCAGCAGAGGGTGTATCCACGAGACGCGAGGTAAGGCTCAAAATGTCGCCAAGGCTCGTCAACAAGATGCGCCGTACGGTTGTCCAAGTCGAGCCGCTCCCAATGCTCGAGATGTGGGGGCAATGGCGCATCCGGGTAGAAACGCGCAGGAATGGGCATGGTAAAAATGGATTCAGTAAAGCGACTGCTGGGCTTGAGACGGCTCTTTATATGGTTTAGAGGCGGACCGATTATCCCGCGCTTCCCAAACGTTGTCAGACGAGAAAGCGTGAGATATCCGTCGCCGAGGTCGGCCCGAGGCAAACCGCCATACAACAAGCTATCCGCAAACGGACTTGTTGAACCGAGATTAAACGAATCTAAACTCCAAGGTCTATTTTCGCCCAACGCCAACGATTTTTAGTCTCTTCTAAACAGACGCTACAACATATCTCACTCGTACCTCGTGAAACGATTCTGCCTTCAAGCTTGGGGTGTCAAGCGTTGCGCCAGCTCTTTTGGAATGGGCGAGAATGAGATGATCAAGCGTTTCGTTTCAGGGTCGTAACCACCGATCTATTGCAGAGATAAGAGCAATCGTGCTGGCAAGCTCGGCAAACGCCGTGGCCTCAAGTGAGGATGACATGGATAAGGATAAGGAGAGAATGTCCCTGCGACGATCAAAAGATCGCCGCGGCGTCACTATTGATTGGTGTCTACTCGTAATATTAAATCCGATTGCCGAGTTGTTCAAACAGTCTCCTTAGATCATGCTTCGACTGGGCGCTCGTTAAAATAATCCGCCGGAGAACGCCCTGCCGTTGGTCCCAGATTGCGACACAAAACGGAAGAACGATAGTTGCTGAGGCTGAAATGTAGTCTCTCCTAGACAGACACTAACACGGGGATGCTCGTACCTCGCATGTTGTAGCTGAAATGCTGGAGGTATCAACAGCCGTGGCACGGCTGTTCCGGTAAATTCTCCGTTCCCAAAGAGGATTCCCCGTCTCTAGCAAGACCACGCAATCTGGGTTCTCCTGCCTCCATCCGTCGGCATGACCCGAACGAACGCGGAGAGCAGTCCACTGGTTCCTAGTCTATGTACCACAGACAGAACCATGGTCGCAGAACTACAGCACTGCCAGTCCATGTCCGCTGATTTTTCTTTTCTTTTCTTGGGATGTGGCCGTGACGTCGGACATGAAGTCTGTGTTCAGGTCGGCGATGAGGGTCTAGAATCATAGAGATGTCTTCAAGGACATCTAAAACGAATATTGAACACAGTCATCTTCCTGGAAGGAACTCTATCTGTCATTCAGCATCTTGTTTTTCGGCCGGAAAACTGAGTGATTCGCACGCTGACACAAGCCGTCGAAGTTGGAGGGAGGTGCAAGAAGCATGTGTGCGGGACCCACACGTACACTCACCACAATCTCCTGTTTCATCAAGTCCTCGGCATATTCCGTGTGAACCCGGATGTCGGGCCATGATTTTCTGAGTGTAAGAGAAATCAGAATATAGTGTAAGGTCCCCTTGACATAGACTTGTAACCAATCTCTACATTGAGCAACGAGACTTGGTAGTAGCATGTAAAAAGAATTAAGAAAAACGCGCAAAAACTGGGGGGAGAGAGAAAATGACGGCAGGGTGGCTCGAACGTAGACCAGACAAAAGTTTGACAGAAGTCAGAATCACTTCATGATATTCAATTAAAATTTCTTAGCCTCTTCCTCGTATAACTGTGGGTATGAACCGACTGCAGTTCCCATCCCACAGGGGTCAAATCCCAGGTTTCTGCATTGCAACGCCATCTATCATCCACTGGTTGAACCCAGATTTGCGCTGTCAGAGGGTTACCTCGGTCACACTAAGTTGACCCTGACCCTAACCAAAGGCTAAAGGAGCGAGAACGGGAAGGGGTTGTCAGTAAATCTCCCGGGGAAATATGAAGAAGGCCACTTACAGGCCAGAAAGGTGGGAGATAGTAAGAGTAAGCAAAACATATACTTGAGGGAACGGATATCAACGTCGACAGCGGTAGCAGAAAGCTTTGCGTTATGCAAGACCTGGGAACCGGATATCATGCACTAGGGATCTTTATTAGTCTCTTCTAAACAGACGCTACAACAATTTCCCACTCGTACCTCGTGTGTTGTAGATCTTTATAGTTTTTTTTTTTTTTTTTTTTTTTTGCGGAACGTTTTGGCATAGGGGGTTCGAGGAGGATTTCTGCTCTCCTTGAGGAACGACCTAGCCGTCCCAACTCCCCGACGTTGAAGTGGCCTTGGACTGGTAACCCGGCCGGACAGGAATTTACCGCGCGAAGAAATGCGTCCGCCGCACATGCATCCATCGACTCTGGCTCAGCAAACTAGGCCTTCACTGTCTCTGGCTCACCGAAACCCACTAAAACCACGCTCTCCCTGAACCAATCTCTAGGGAGCCTGTCTTCGTTTTTCAAGACCCCGGACCATGTTTTGCGAACCTTGTCCTTTTGAAGGCCCTTCTTGCTGTATTTTGCCGTGTCTGTCAGCGCGCAGTCAAGTGCCAAACGGTTGTTTATGGTTCTGCACCACCGGTTTTAATCTGCCTTGCAGACGCGGGTCCTCTTCCGCTCACAATTCTCTCGTTCCGGAGTTTCCAAATTAGGTGGGCGGATTCAGACACAATTATTCGGAAAAGCCTGGCTTGACCTGCATTCGCCTTCTCTATTGCGCCACATGCTGTTATCTCATCCACGGTTGGGTGCAATCTTTATAGTTTCTTGATATTGCTTGTTTACTGGCTGTGCCATTGGAAAGTCTACGTCCACGACTGATGTGATGTACTGTGGTTTTAGGATCTGCAACACGACGGAAGGGCGGAAATCTAATGATCCGTGGGATTTGCCACTATTCTTGATGTTCCTGGAAAGAATCGTTCACATTATTATTAACCGTTCTTTGACGAAATGCTACGAAACCTGTGCTAATTCCCCATATATTCACACCCTTTCGAGGTTCATCTGTTGTTCTTACGCTTTTCACTCCGTAGGTCCAAGGTGTTTTCCACACTTCCTGCCCCATGACGAACTACGCACTTCATTTCCGAGCTCCGCAAGAACTGCGAACTGTCAAACACAATCCCAATTGGGATAGATCAGCCGTTGAGACGAGGCTCGTGAATTAACAGCCCCCCAGAGAACACCAAATCCGGACCAAAATCCCACTGCGCCGCAGGATAGCCACGTTTGTCAAATCCTTCCATAAAAACCGTCGTCTCAAAGCCCCCTTCCACACACCCTTTCTCCTCGGCCTGTACATTAGCCCATGCTTTGCCTTTGCTCCGGCTTCGAAGCCAAAGCGCCCAATCTCGGATCCATCCTTCCTGAAGCCTAATGCAACCTCTTGAAGCTTCAATATCTCCTTCACTTGGGTCTCAAATATTTCCCGGTCTCACCAAACTGCGCATAACTTCTGTATCTCTGTCGCTATTCCGCATCATGTTCTTGGTTTATTCCCCCCCAAGATTGTTTTATTCCCCCAACGCGCTATTTCTCAACTATTTCCCGCATCTCATAACCCATCACAATCAAGACCTCAGGGTGTGCTGTTCTTGAAAAAGAATTATCACCCAAGGTGATTCCCAGCAGACCACTGGAAGCTCGATCCTTGCCGTGCCGCGACGACCAATTGCCATATATTTCCGCACCATGGAGTTCGTCTCCTGTCGGGGCTCGGTTAATGTTGAGGTGCAAAATATTAATAGCATTTATCCTGTGTTCCTGGACCATAATTTTCTCTTTCTTACTTCCCAAACGCCGGAGCGAAGCGTCGGCGCATCTTGTCGATCATTACGCTTTTCCGATGGCGGGATCGCGGCATCAACCCCTCGTGGAATTTGCTGGTTACAGACTCTGAGTTGGTGATGGTCCATTCCTCAGTAATCTATACATCTTGCAGACTTGCCATTCTACTGTTCTGTGACATGTTTTATACCAACCGTGGTAATGCCTCTGCGTGTGCCGAGATGGTGCCGGGGAAAGCCGGCATCCTTAAGCTTGCGAAATTGGAATGCAGAAGCGGCTGTGGTCGGCAGGTCACGGCATCTTAGTTCCGAAGAGGATTGGTCGGACTATCGGGGGTATTGTCGGGCGGTTCACCGCCTGTCTTCACTCGATGCCTCCCATACCCTTCTTTCCTCCCCACACGGTATTCAAGTGAAACGTTTCTGAGGCGCTTGTAAGGCGTTTCAGTTTCTGACACCGAAATAAACGCGAACAACGGCACAGCAACGTTTCCAGAAACCGAGTACAGGGCGGTCAGAGCTGAAGTCGTTTCTTCCATGTTTCTGACAAAAACATTTTGCAGAAACTCTTTCAGAAGTCCCTTCGGAAATGACCCCAGAAACGGCCGAACCTAGTTGTAATAGAAGTTATAGCCTAAAGGTTGAGGAACACCTGGTATCGTTAAATTCCGCCATTGAAATTTCGCTTCAAGTTCTTAAGGTACATCGTCCCCGAGCAGCTCAAATCCGGGTCGCGCGTCTTCGAAACGTCTGCGCTTGTGGTCCGGCTCGGGAAATGCAGGTCGCGAGTGTGACTCGGCCTTGGCGCCGAACCTGGTACATCACTACTCAAGGCGCCAACGAATGTTTCTATGCGGTCGCGGCATTTCACCGATGTCCGGCTTTACCGCCTAAATTGAATTCTCTACGTAAACGAAACGTCCATCAAAGCAGAATAGCCAAATTCGGTATTTGGATACCAGCGGTATCGACGGCCCTTGACCGGTTTCTGTTGAGAATCACCTGGGATCAACGAATCATTGTGCGTTGGGGCTATTTCAAGGTATTGGTGGCACCCGCCATGTAAAAAAAAGTCACAGCGCTAATCTATCTCTCGTACATTGATTGGCGACCATTCGCTGCGACGGCCGATGAGGAGCCTTTTACATTACATAAGAACATGACGACGGCCATTGACAGCCATTGACACCCTTTTTTGCCTACAATCTCTCGCGACATGACTTTCAGCCGCCACTCTACTTACACTGGCGTAAAGCAAGAGGAGTTCGATCCATACCAGCTCGAAGAGAAACCCATCCCACCACCGCGCTTTCAGTAAGATTCTCGCTCCACCGATGTGAGCAGTGCTCACTTTTTTTCTGGCGCAGGCTGGTGGAACGAGGGCTAAGTTTCCGCCTGTTGAGATGGCCTGCCCTCGTCATTATCTGTCAGCTATTTCTACAAGCACTAGGATGGACCTTTCTTGCCGTGGTCAGATCTCGGGGACCAATAGCCCTCCCATTTTCTACGGCACTTTGGGCGGAGAACAACCCCCATATTGTAACGCTTGGAGCGACACTGCTTTCGACTTTCCTCGCCGGCTGTTCGAGTTTGTACGTGCGAACAAGACTGACAGATATTCTGCACCTAATAACCTTCGCAGTTTCTTCTCGTATGCGCTCCGCAGGTCGATGTCGCTTTATCTTCTTCGACCCATGTCACTGGCTACATTGGGTGCCAGTGTGAACATTTCCATGCGCTCGTTTGTGTTTCACCGCCGTCACTGGAAATGGCCCGCGGTTTCGCTTTTGTGTCTTATAATGGCCGGGATCCAAACATCTGTGTACGTCGTTTGACCGTCTCTGTGACTCGGACTGTATCCAACTTTTTGTATAGCTGGTCGACGCTCCTAACACCGGTCAAAGTTGATATCTCGACACCATTAGTCGGCCACGAGATCGATCTTTCGAGTCCAATTCTTCAGCAAATGTGGGACAGTCGGTCATTGGATGTATGCCTTTCGGCTGGTGCGTACTACTATATTGTGTTCCACGGCGGATAAAACTCAGCCCACATCGTGTAGGGAGGGACGGCGCAGTTTATGGAGGTGTTCCGGAGAGTGGGTATGCGAATGGGCAGTCATACCTTGGATTGCCGGCGGCAGTCTCTCTGCTCGGCCAGGGTTTCAACGTTTCTACGCGTAAGAAGCTTTCTCTCTCTTATTATTCTGGTTTCCTCTCACCACATATCATAGGCGGAATTTTGGCGGCCACGTTGAATGACACGCGAGTCGGCTCCTGGTTCATCCCCGCCACGGCGCAGAGTGTGGGCAAAAGTCCAACTAGCGATATGTCGCACAGTTACTCCATGGCTCAACAAGGTGAACAAACTCACATACTCAACGCTCCGTCACGAACACCTATTTCATCAGGTTTCACTGCGAATGTCTCCTGTACTCTTCAGAATTTAACGAACACGACATCGCCCGCCGTTTCGTGGTACACTGACTCTGTTGCATCCTGGAAACAAAATCTTGGAGTGAATGGCATTCAGCGGGCCGACATTACCTGGCTCGATGCATCTTCCGACTGCCTATCATGGTATTTGAGTAAGTTCGATATACGAGGATCTGTTGTGCCACCTGACGCTTCATTAGTGAACATTACCGATGTATATTTCGACTCGAAAGGGGAGTACTTGTGGGCAATCGCATGTGATCCAGTGGAACATGCCCCCAATAATTACAGTAGGAATGCGCATACTCTGTGATGTCCCCCACTGATTGTTTATCCAGCCTTGATTCTCCAGGCTACGGGAAATTATACAGACCTGACGGGTGCGAGCGAGACGAGCTACCTTGTATGCGAGGTCGCGCCAGCAACCAGCGTGGTCAGTGTGAACTACGCTGGTGGTATCAACGTGGACATAGAATCTGTTGGCCCTCCTGCCCCACACGCAGGTGGAGCAGCTGGTTTCTTCGCAATGTATATTATCACGGACTTGGTGTGGCATCAGCAGGGGGTGAATGTGAATGGGGTAGCAGATCAGTTACAAGAGCTGTTGGAGAACGTAGGTGCGGGACAGCGCCTCCAAATTGTGGTGAGTGCCTCATTGGGTTGGAATCGTTAACTTTTGACGAGATATGTACAGGAGCAATATCTACAAGGGGTTGTCGAATATAGCGCTTCCGTATGCGTCTACTCTTTGCCCGTCCATAACCACTTATGTTCCCAACAGATATTTCGCGCATGCCTGTCTGCTCAGGACCTGGCTTTCAGCGGCGGGATACCAGGCAATATAACCAAGCCAACGCACGGGACGTGGAATACGCAGACCATAGGCTGGAAACCTTTCTCAGCAGCTACGACTGCCTGGATCCTTGTTCCCGGACTTTTCATGGCCTGTTCCACTCTCGCACTAGTGATGGTCGCCATCTACCGTCACGGAGACGAAATGAACAGCGACACAAACACCTTCGATCCTACCGATCCGCTTCACCTGATGGCGGCTGCCGCTGCGGGTGGGCTAAAGAATACGTTCAGAGGATTCAACGAAAGAGATATCGACGATGGGGCAAAGCGCACTGTGGTGCTCGGGTCCGTCCCAGGTCGGGGTCCAGCGCTTGTTCGTACTGACTACACGCCGGTGTTTCCCGAGCCATTCGCTCCCTCATATCCTCCTCGTAGTTCCAATAGTTAGCCAACTTGCTAAGTTGTATATACCCTAAAGCTATATCCTCTCTAGTCGGACCATGCTATCAAGCTCTTTTTCTTTTTGTTGAACAATCCAGAGTGAACACGGAAAAGAAAAACCCGGATACTCACTCGCGTTCGGAAGGCGAGGTAAATCACAAAGCCGGATGGATATCAGCCAAGCGGAATTACAGAGAAGATTGTGCGGGGCAGCCAGTTTGAGTTCCCTGACACCAAACTTTTTGTCTATTTCGGCCGTCTCAATAAGTGCAGTGCTTGCGTGGGAATGTAGCGCTCCACGCACCTCCCACAGCCTGATGCCGTTTCTTCCACTGCTTTCCGCCAGCCCACATGAGTGATTGTTGGTCTCCACCTGTTTTGATCTGTTTAACACCGGCTGAGTCGCCGTTCGCGATGGAATCCCGCGGGAGCGTTGTGAAGTCAGGTTGACCGTTGTGATTCATTCATTCATCGACATACAGTCACACCGACTCCTTTCTTTTCTGGGCCATGCGCCTAAAACCAGTTCAAGCCGCCATCAGGGGAACTACTTCGCAATGTGGTGGTCGTGGCCTTGGGAGTTCTGCCAAAGTCGGCATATATACCACGGCAATTACAATCGCCCACTGTGGAACCCACCAATATGCCTCAGGCCCTTGCCCTCCCACCATATGATACCCTGGGTCCCGTGGAATTTGGGCTCATTATCAGCACTTTTCTCTTTGGGATCGAGACGTTGCAGACGTTCAACTATTACCGAAACTATCCAGAGGACTCCCTGCCGCTGAAGATTCTGGTATCTGAATTACATCTCCAGCGTGTTATCTATCCCGTGCTCATTGGATGCTAGGTTGCGGTGGTCTGGTGAGGTCACGCCCGAATTTAGAACGGCACCTATTCACCACATCTGGGATCGTTTAGGCTACTCGAGCTTGGGCATAGCATTTGCGGTTGGCACGGCGTAAGCGATTCAAACCCGTATCTATGCAGACTGATGACGAGAATCCAGGTTTACTCAGTTACCGTCACATTCTACGGCCAGCCTGAGCACATATTGGATCCCCCACAATCGTTGGGCCTCGTCGCTCTCTTCTCTAGTGTGCTGATAACTTTGGTCCAGGTGCGTGACAATTCCTGACTCTGTATCTCAACCTGAAGCGAGAATTGTTGACACAGGGTTTCTTCTGCGTGCGCATCCGGAGAATCTCTGGCCGCTGGCACCTGGCCTGCCTATGCTTCCTTTTCAGCGCAGTCCCTCTCGTTGGGACCATTGCAATAGTTTTCATCTTCCATACGCATGCGAGCTTTTTGGCATTACAGACGGGGATCGGTCGTGTAATCCTCGTTATAACCACTGCCCTTCAACCACCGGCTCACATTACTATCGCGGCGGTCTTGTGTTACAATTTATGGGGTTTCAAGGATCCGGAGCCGCGGGATTTGAATCACCCAATGAAGTGCGTCGTTCCCCTTGGACCTCTCTATTCTCCTCCCTGACACATCACAGGATGCAAAGAGTCCTTGATAAAGTGATTATTTGGACCATTGGTGAGACCAGCTTCCTCGTTTCTCACACGCCCACCGAGATTGACTTTGAATTCAGAAACAACGATCATAACATGGTAATTTCGGAGCTTGGACTACGAACAGCAGACGTACTGACTTCGGACGAAACTAGTCTTGTGAGCCTCGGTGACTTGATCCTGGTAAGTCGATACTATCCTCTTGCAATACCTTTCGCTGACCTCACAGGCAGTTCCTCACCCGTCGAGACCGTTAGTATATGCCTCTAAACCAATTTCTCGTTATGCTCATAACATGTACTCAGTACTTTGGATGTCATTCTATCTCGTTCAATCGAAATGTGGGTAGCCCTATTCTTCCCAGGAGGCTGTACTGATATTTGATTCTTTCCGCAGTGCTTTCGAACACAATGATGACATCGTGCGTTCTGCCAACATCCACTGCCCGCACACTGACGGAACATGGCAAATAGCTTGAACCGACGCCAACGACTTCGCGACCAAACCGAGAATCCAAATTTCTCCTATAATTCTGTGTTGATTTCTCTTTCATCCCGAAACCAACCGAACACAGTGAGTACAACGAGGCACGTCATTAGGATATATTAAACTTCAGAATGTCCAGATAACTCCTGCGGCGGAGACAGGGGAGTGTGCAGTCAAGGTAAGCATGAATTTTTACCCGCGTGAGATGATTCGTGATTGATATACATTGCGGGCCTAGAATTCATCAATTCGAACGCTGCCAGTTTGAAGAGATTCTTCTTGTATGATATCTCCAATGTAACAGCTCAGAGGAACACGTTGATCATCCCTTGATATGCCTATGGCGCGGCTGAGAGCGGAGCTACAACCAAACAAGATGTGGGGAAGGGGGAAGGGTGGCTGCTCTGAGGGCCGTAGAACTAGTGTGATGTGCGAGGAAGTTCAAGCGTCATCGGCCTTTTTTGACCTTTTACAAGGTCGCCAGATGTTTGTCAAAAGTCTGATGCAGGGAGTACAAGAGGAAGCCTTGGAAAGGAATAAGTCAGGGGAATTTCCAGGGGAAATATGAGTACAGGGTGTGCGGCGTGCAGGGAAGGCGGGGACTACGCGTCGAGGTTGCTTGGGCTGACTCAGCGGGTGCTGGTCGCCGTCGCCGTCGGAGGTAGAAGTTCGGAGAATTCCGAGGGCGCATCGCCACGATATTTTGACCTGACTCCGTGGCCAGTGCCGATCAGTCAAGATAGCAAAACTTGACGGACCTATTACCCGGGCCCAGTCAAGGAGGCAATGGTCATCTTCGTAATTCCGGGAAAAGGCCCTTGAAGCGAATGATTATGGTATTTGGGCGAAAAGAACGGAGACCTATTAGGGTTGACAGGGCTGGGAGGCGCGGCCAAAAGAGGTTAACTCAACACCCTCAATTTCGAATCATCCGATTCCCGTGATCCATTCTTGCGGCTAAACCCGCAGATGGAAGTTACCGATGATGGGATTTCTGATCGGGCCGGCCGCCGATTATCCTTCCTTGGTATTCTCTCCTGTTCTCTTCCACGTTCGTAGACTCTCTTTTTTCATGTATTCATGCCCTTCAAGCTGGTTGCCTCGCTGTTCTGGTGCTGCGGTCTCTCCCCCACTTCCTCTCATACAGACTCGATCGTATAGTGAACTCCCGTCTTCCGTCGATGCATTACTAATGCGATTTGAGCAGGTCGTACCGAACGAAGCTTCAAACCTCGTACAGCCAGCCGCTGCAAAAGCTTCGTGTGTTGCTTTCTTGGTCCGATGTAGCAAGCCACTGATGGGAAACACTACAGCCCAGTGATTGTCGTCGACCATCAAAGGCTGGAAGATAAATTGGGTCGGATTGTGCAGGCAAAGAAGGGGTACGCAGAACCCCAAACTGTGGTCTCGTCGTTCACTCATACCCTGAATGCCAGAAAAATGATAAACCTGGGTGCGCGCACGTCGTTCAAGACCTCAGCGGGATCCCTTTACGCGGAATCAATGGTGTCCGCATCCGCCGAATCAATCCATTCGCAGAAGCGATCGCTTCATGTCCATATGATTCCTGGCCGCCGATTGCCGGGCGACTCCTCCACGGTCTTCACAATCACGCCTGCATCCTCACGGGGAGCATCAATCGGTGTTCCGAAAGTCGGTACTCTTCACTTGCCCACTCGCGCTCGGCGTCACCTCATGGGGATTCTTCGGCGCTCGGGCTTGCATCTAGCCCCGGGACGGGGATCGCGTTAAGCGATTCTTCCGCACCAAGTGTTTCCGAAGTAGTCGTTATGGATGAGGTGCGGTCGTGTTTCTCTTCTATTTGTGTTGTCTCGTTCGCACCGTTGCGGAACCACTGACGTCGTGCTTTTAGCCAATATCACAGACCTCGAGCACACATTCGACGCGTCTTGGAGATCCCAGTGACATACAAACGATTGTATTCTCCTGGGACGACGTCTGAGAGCCCTTCGATGCCGCCAGCCTTTGGGTCCCTTAGTTCTTTATCTTGTGGCGCAGAAGTGTCCTTCCAGTTGATAACCTACCTGAAATCAATAATCAGAGTATCCTCACCATAATTATAGAATCTCTGGGGTGTTTCCTAAACTCCCTCTGGTCCGAAATATCAGCGCTAGTGGCCCCGATATCAGTTTGATAACGAACCCATACTTTGAATATGCGATAACGCGTCAAGTAAACTCGCGTCGCAAACACGCGAAATCCTCTGACTAGTTGCACCGACCGCCTCGCATCTCGCGGGCGAAGAATCGCGAAAACACCATGTGATATAGCTCAATTAACGGGTGTGGAGTGATTCTGAGTCTGATGATTGGTAGAATCGACCCCACCGCAGTGTTTGTACGGTCGCGTAAATTTTTAACTGTGCTGGTACGAGAAAAGGAGGTGATAAGACATGGGCTTGACTTGGATGGCTTCATCGATCCGGGGCACAGGGCTCTACGGATATCGCTCAGCACTCACAAATCGCTAGCTCTTACTTCATAAGTGATCCATATCACAGTTCATGAGCCCCACGACACGTCGGAGACCTTCTCACTCGAGAGCCGCCAAAAGTCCGTTGGTTGGTGAAGTAAAGCTCTGGAATACGAGCAGCTCAAGGGCCAAAATCTAAGCCGAAAAGTCCTCGCCAACGCGTCACGCGACGTACGGCAAAAGGAAGCGCGTAGTGGGCTCGAGAGCGATGTTTTACGCCTGAGTGCGCGACAAAATGCGTCGATTGGGTGATTAAGGGCGGAATTCAAGCCACTGCGGGCTATTTCACGCGTCAATGAATAAACCCGGCGCGTTGGCACGCTGGCATGGATGGATGTGGCGGCGGGTGGGAAGGATATTCGTTTCTGTGTGGCATTGATGGGCTTGGTCCTTTTTTAGTCTCTCGTAGACAGACGCTCTATACAATCTTGCTCGTACCTCGCTGCATAGAGTCCTTTTTGTGCGCTTTCGGCTTCCCGGCTTGATTAACCATTTTGCTCATTCGGCGGTGCGCATTAATTTGTATCTGCTGGCTCCTTTCTCCATATAGCTGACTGCGGTCTACCAGCTTTCACCTGCCATGCTTCTTATGAACTTTTTCCTGCTTCAAGCGAATTTGCTTCTACTTTGGTTCGGCACGGAACTACGGAATGGCCCCATACATATGGTCTGTTACGGACCACGCTTTTCATTTTTCTCTGTCTCTAGTATGCTGCCCCACAATTTGTCGTTTTTCCTTTTGCCGCATTGCGAGCTGGCCATCCTCTTTTGCTTTTTCTCTGTTCTTTGTCTTAGTCTAACCCTTTCCCTCCTGACCTTCTGTGTTTTTCGCCACGGCTTTAATGCTTCTGACCAGCGTAACACAAAATTCTGACAGCTCGAAACCCGTAGCGACAGGTTTTAATCCAAATCAGTACCCATGCACCTCAGGGTCATACCACGCCGGATCGTGGTGGTAGTTTGGGAGTCCTCCCTTCACCTTGGCGTAACATTCCTCGTATGCCTTGACGACCTTCTCCGGCAGAGGCCCTTCGGTGCTGATGATAGTCGACTATGGCTGCGCGTGGGCGGAAAAGGGACGACATACCAGTATTGCACCGTGGCCTCGATGTGCGAGACCTTGCTCCCGCCAAATATAATCCCGAGATCCGTGGGGCGCAGGGCGTTGTGGTGCTGCAGCCACCGTACGGAGGCACCGTTAAGGTTCACTCCATGCTCCTCCTTCATCTACTTCATCAGCGCAGCACAGTAACAACCGCTAGAATACGCGTAACTCACCACTATTTCCTGCAGTTCACGGACTGCTGCGCCCATCGGCAGGTATCGGTCCTGGTACCACATACCAAATGGGTTTTTCGGATCGAAGTGGCTTCCTCGCGGGATCGCACTGGGCTCCTGAGTAACCGCGATGAAATGACCGACGAGGTATCCCCCTGTAAGGGGGCAATATGCCGCAAACTTTATGCCAAAGTGCCACAGGCAGGGGATCAGTCTGGTGCAGCGATGAGCGACAGTTCAAGTTAGACTTAGGGGGAGACACGCACTCGGTCTCGACTGTGCGATCGATGGCACTATAGAGGCCCTCGTACACCGTTGGCGCGACCCACCCGTTCACTCGGCAGAGTGTGACGATTTCAGCGACTTCGTACGTCCTGTAGTTGCTGAGCCCGAATATTTCGCTGGTACGAGGCTTTCAATCAAAAATACTCAGGACAGAAGGTGATAGCAGGGACTGACAATTTCCCCTCCTTATGCAACTCGTCAATGGCTTGCAGTGTCTCAGCCCATGGCGTTGCGCGATCGGGTCTGCACGTAACACAGGTAAATCCGCACGTCCCTCGAAAAAATAACGGATGCTCACGCGTGTAGATAGAGCACGCGGACCTTAACTCCCTTCAGAGCCGTCATATACTTGGCACAGGCTGCTTTGATCTTTGCCGCAGAGTGGTCCCCAGGCGCAAGTGGATAAACACCTGCGAATTGAGTCAAAATTATTTTGAGAGTTCGATGAATGCGACGCAAATGCACTTTGTATCCACACACGACCCATGTAGGTTCATCTCCCCGAGAATCTTTTATAAAGGCAAATTAATATCTTTTGCTCTGCGCAGGAGTATAGAATATTAATGGTCCTACCTTCTCAGACGTCCCGAACCCATACAAATTTGAGGTGTCTATCGCCGACGGCCTGACGCATCTGCACCACGCGTCCAGCACGGGTTGTGCGGTGGCTGCATCCGTGAGCTTGCAGAACGTCTCAGATTCCGCCTGCGCCCTGTAATACCCAACCTTCAGAGTAGAGCTCTAGGCGAATAGAGAGTGTCTGACATAAATCACAGGAATAAGTGGCTCGAACATGAATTTTGTGGGCGGTGTGGACATGGTTGGTCTGCGGGCGTGGAGAGAGAATGGATGGCAGGTGTATGGTACCTTTAAGTAACAGTGCTTCGGCCAAAGATCGGCCACCGCCAAAGGCCGCCCGAACAACGAGTTCGCGCGTCATGAGGCTTACTTGGTGCCGACAAACAATTACGCTGGGGAACGAACGAAAGAGAACTGAAACTGGGTCACGTATGTGGTAGTAATACTGTAGCGCATCGGTGTTTCCCGAAAATAATATATAAATAAACCTCGCCAGCACAACGAGGCACGGTCCTTTGGACCTGGACCCTCGCCAGGGACAACGAGAAATGAATTCTCTCCGAATGCATAGCTTTGTGTAATGATTCTGCTCTAAGTAACTTCACCAAATCTCCGATCGCCGCGCTGCCGCAGAAATTAAACCACCTTCCCCGTTAGGACGGCCTTTAGCGCGCAAGATTAACCAAACTATTATTTGGCGCTCCGCGAGTGATGGGTTTAGTATACATATCGGCGACTAGGAGGCATGCATACGGAATCCATGGCAGACCCGCACTGTAGGTAACAAGAATACAAGGACTCAGTGATCATTGACGCACGCAAAAGGGCTTTCGGGGGCAGGATTTCGGGGCCTTGTATGTGCAATGGTTTTCACGAACAAAGAGAAGAAAGAAAAAGAAAGCAAAAAAAGCGGAAGCAACTTGGCCCGAAGGGCTAGCTTTGGGGCTCCTAAAGGGAGGGTGTTAGCTCAACCACACAATTTGCCAGGTCAGAACGAACATCTCAGATCAGACTCGGAGATTCGCGCTCAGAACTTTTCCCAAAATGACGCCCAAACTCTGCATTTGCATTTGTGCATTATTACAATTACGTTCAATTTTCATCCTAACTTAAGTACGCGCCATTACATTCACCTCCCATCCTTCCAAATCAAAACCCATCTTCCTCGTTAGCTCACTTGCAATCGGCAAGAACAGCGTTGCCGTCGTCGATCGCGGCCTGGAGCTTCGTCTGCGCAGCGGCGACGGAGTCGCTCACGTCCGGGCTACATAAAATTCAGAATTAGAAACATGGCCACAGAGATGGGGAAGGGTGAGGAGGAAATGCAAACGCACTTGGTGATGCTCTCGAGCGCGGATCGCGTGTCGTTCAAGCCCTGGGAGACACCCGTGCGGGAGTCTGCGGGGGCCGCCTGCCCAGTGACGAGCGCGAGCGCGATGTCCTTGATTGAGTCTCCCGCGGCTTTGAGTCCAGCCTGTGCGGCGGCGACAGCGGTTGCGGTGTCAGGGTCCCTGCAGAAACGTGTGAATGTAGATACACCCGATGGGCTAGGGCCGGACGTACGAGGTGTCAATGGCGCCGACGGCGCTTCCAGTTGAGATCAGCCCAGTCACGATCTTGAAGCGGTCAACGTTGCAGGAGAGGGAGCCGATTTGGCGTTGCTCAACCGGGGCTATTCATTATACAAAAAGCACTGTCAGTCATCCTTCTTCCAAGTATAAAGGAAGAACAAAATTCGTACCGGCGACCGAAGCAGATGCGACGATGAGGGCAAGGAAGATGGAGAGAATGCGTGCCATTGGGGTTTAGGAATTAAAAATGAGCGGTGAATCGGTGTAAAAGCGAGCAAGTGAAGAAAGAAAGGACGACAAAAAAAGACACCAGGTCAGAGGCAGACGAAGGAGAATACGGGACTCCGAGGCGGCTTGTGAGCTTAAATATTAATTCGGTTGTATTCGGTCGGCGTTCGGGGGGACGGGGCACCGTAAACTGCTGATCGGTGTTTTGTTCCTATGGCGATCTATGTGGCCGCGCCACTAATATCCCGTTCAAGACGGAATGCTTGGCATGTGCTTCAGCTTATGTTCGGAAGCTGAGTGCAGTGGTCAGCCCGCCAGGGTGATTTTAGGCCAGTTCAAACAGAAGTTGGCCAGGAAATTCGATATTGTAGCTGCCAGAGAGCAGCATCAGAAAATATGGGTCTTGAAGAAGCGTTTCGATAAGCACCCGGTCAAATCGGCGTTTGCAGGGCAGCGATAGCATTTTTTTTGATCATTCCGGCGGTGTCGCCAATCCAACAGGGGCAATCACGTATGTGGCAGCCGCGGTCACTGGCTATGTGCAATTGTGAGCAATCAGCGCTGAAACGCAGATCAATATTTGGATGGCCGATTCGGCCAGTTTTATTGTTCGGTTCCGATCTTGTGGGTCCAGTCCTGGTCAGTCTCCTTTCACAGGTTCTCGGTGCGGGGGCCATGTTCAGCCCCCACATATTTATCGTCGAAAACTAAGCCCCAGAAACAGATTGAGCGGAGATCGGCGAAGGGATGCCCCCGGGAGTGCGAAAGACGGGACTAGCTTGAGACGTGAGATGTCGGCTCGGAACCGGATTTCCACCAACAAATGTGCTGGCGTCGGTGACTCGGGGCCCATGCGCCGATTTTCCACAGCGTGACGGGAAACTGGGTGCGTGAGCTCGGCTGAAGAGACATAGTGGTCAGGGACGATGGAGTACATAATTGCCTGTAGTACTCCGGGATACTTCCTGAAACCGGCGTTCCTGAGCGGGACCGTGCCGTGTAATCCTACCTACCATCAAGATTACTGATAGGGCTCCTCCAAAGAAAGAAAACGTCGGATGTCAACTGAGTTCAAACCCAACGGTCAAGAAGCGTTAACCAGATTGGCATCCCGAACAGCCGATACGTCTACTCTGTGACGTACCTGGATTGGAAATCTCTCAGCGGTCATGGTTGATCAGCAACTCATTCTCAATGGCCTCCAACAATTTTATTCCAACTTCTAGCCCGATAATTGGCATATACTTGATAGATACAATATCATGTGGCGCATCCGGAGGCCAAGTCCGTGAAGGTGAATGTCGAACTTCCTCTCCGTGAGTACGTTGCTCAAAGTTTATCCAGTCACCACACTTCGCATGTGCAGTTCACATCTATGGACCCGCACACGACTGCGGTCTGTTAGCCTTAGTCCTAACCCGCTTTCATTTCTATGGGTGCCGCGGATCCGGACATCTCGCCTAATTTTAGTTGAAAAAAGCAAGCTCCGGTGCTGTAGCCTGTCGACGCAACCCTGGCCTCCGAGCCCACGTCCCGAGTCTTGAACCCGTCCATGGACTCAGCACGCTTCAGCCCAGGCTAACTAGGCTCTGAAGGGTGATATTTATGTTCGCGGGATAGATGGACGGCAGATTAGGAGATGCAGGAAGAGAAGTAGGTGTTGAGTCATAGGATCGAATGGATAGTCGAGTCTCAAACGCGGCACCGACGGTGGCAGGACAGCACTGTGCGTAGGCAATTTACTAGAAGGGTTATGATATTTACCACAGTTGTACCTGTACCCGGCCAATCTTTGTATCACCTCGCCATTCTCAGTCCCTCCACTCAATTCACCAAAACCGTATGAACGTATTATAACAACCTTGAACAACATCAAACAGGTACATTACTTTCGTGAACAAAAAGAACGTATGTGTGAAGGAAGGACGGGTAATTTGCAAAGCAACGCAACGCAACGCAAGGAAACGGGAAGTTCACGCAAGAAAGCAACAGTCAAAAGTGAAGAAGAAAAAGGGTCCGTAGAGGCATTCGTAAAGCGAAATCTACAGTCAACACGCAACAAGCGAAGAATTAAGTCCAAAACGTCGTCAAAAGAAACGAAAAGGAAGTTATTGTTTCGTCTCCATTACATCGCCCACATCCCGATGGCCATCCCCATTATCACCGCAAGCGCGGTGGGGATGCGCACGGCGAGCGCCGCGCCGGTGTGCGCGGATGCAGAGGCGCTGGGCGAGGTGGTAGCGTGAACTGAGGACGCGAGGGACGCAATGGACGAGAGGGCGGAAACAGACGCGGAGTGCACGGACGCGGACGCGGTGCCGGAGAGGGAGAACGAGAGCGGCGCGGTGGAGGTGGGCTTGGCCGCGGACCTGCCCACGCGTTAGTTGAAATTTGGGCTCCGAGGCAAGACTAACCTTGACACTGACGACCCGCTATGCACCGGCACGCCCGCGCTTCCACTGTGAGTCCCGCTCGCGGGAAGAACAGAGCCAGAGCCAGAGATGGGCTTCATCGACATGGACTCGGTCCAGAGCCAGACGTGAGTGCTCGTCGACGTCTTCGAGGCCGGTTTGGCGGTCACGGTAGCCGTAGATGTATGTGTCGTGGGTGCTGCCCTGGCCGGTGCGACGGAGAACTCGGAGCTCGAAGCGAGGACGTCGTTCGTGCCTTCTTTGAGCAGTGCGGCTGTGTATCCCGTCCTATTTGGAGGGAAATTTAGGCGTGAGTAAGTAATGCGGAAGAGAAGAGGTGAGATTAGGAGCAGGAGACAAGGCATACCCTGGGTCAACTTGTGGCATCTCGATCACGGCCTTGTTGGCCTGCGGGTTGACATTGTTCGCGATCGAAAACGGTCCGTTCTACGGGCCGGAATCAATAAAAGATGAGGTTTAAGATGAGCATGAGACCCACGTATGTTCTGAAGAGCGCGATCGTGCATGGGGCTCTGGAATACATATATTGAGTTGCTGTGCTGTCAACCAAAAAAATAATGCAACTTACGTGTCCGACGGATCTGACGACCAAGTGACGATAATCGTAGCCCCCGAGAGGGTGGCCTGGACGTTAGCGATTGCTGCTACAGTCCCTGAGAGCGCGAAGACGGCGGCGCTGGGTGTTCATTGCATCTCAGACCAGAACACAGCCACAAATCAGCGACCTCACCAGAATTTCATCGCAGAGAGCATGACGGGTCGGTGGCGGGAGCGCGAGAGGGTAGGAGAGGTGGTGGTACGAGGAGACGTGGACCGCTCATTAGCTGGCACCATTTTACGTATTTGAGCCTCAGAGCCTGGGAATCGAAGGCAGAGTCGGTTCGACGTATTTGCTAGAAGGATCTGGACCGTAGCTTTCACAGATGAAACGCACATTGGCAAGACCAGAACTACAGGCTTGGAACGCAGGTAGCAGACCCGAAGTCGATGAAAAGAGCGCCCGAGGAGTGACCGTCAAGGAGGACGCACCGAATTATGAGTTTTGTCGGCCAATGCATAATGTCCGCGGCACCCATAGAACGGAGTCTTAAGAGAAAGGTTAATTGACGGCCATAGTGCGTGGTGCGAGGGCTTCGAGGTGTGAAGGGCGGATGCAAACCGGAAGCACAACGGAATGGCATTTCCCTGCCAGAATGCATACCACCGAATAAATTTCATGAAAGCTCGTCCGTAAACGCGTAAGCATTGAACATCCGCGGAATTTTGCCCAAAATATGCCTGATAATATGTTGACGAGCTCTGGAAACTGTAGTTTTGGTACCGCAGATGGTTCTTCGTAGACGTTTACTGGAAAAAGAATTCCGAGGCAGAATCCTGCAAAAGGAAACGGTTTAACCAACATTTCATCTTCGCCTCAGAAAGAATTCATTTGACTAGTGTTTTAGATTGCACTGCGCCAAATTCGGGGACGGTTTCGGGTGGATTGGTTGGATTCCAAGTTAGGAGGAAACTTGCTCGCAATTTGTTTGCAGACTTGGATCCGCAGGCAGTCTCAATCGGCTGCTCTTGGTCTGCGTTTCGGATGCCTACTTGCAACTTGTCTGCCGCATTTACGGATATTGTTCGGCTCCGCAATGGCAAAGCAAGGGCATAAAAGCTACGCGGCTTACCGGGGCAGTGGGTGGCACTCGAGCTTTTTGCAGCTTGGTTGCAGGCAAATATTTCGATCCAAATTCCGGGCAAACAAGTTCGGTTGGAGAACATCCAACGACATGGAAGCAAAAGGCAAGAGCCTGAAGGGTGTGTCTTGTTTGCCATCATCATCGGTATCATTAACCGATATCTTCGGCCGAAGCTCAAAACCCTTCGGCCGAACCGCGATTATCCTCTATTTTCAGGTTGAACACTCAGCTTAAGCCTCCAAGTTTCGGCAAATAATATTCGCTTTTTCCCTGCGATCAACCCCGAAATCTCGCCAGTGAATTCTGACATAATTTAGCTGTCGGATAATGAGTTTGATCGTTGTGTGGATGATCATTGAAAATGGTTTGAACTCTTTCGAAGAGGGAGATAGGGCCTTCTAGCGCCATATTGACACCGAAATGTAGGAAAGTGGGGGTTGTCTGCATGATTGGAATCACCTTCTTTTTAGGGCTTAACCCGTCCGTTTTTGACGGGTCACCAAGACTGCTACGTGCAGGTAAGTTGCACGGATCCTGGGTAGCTTTCAGAATCATCTAGTCACTTTCCAAAATGTCAAAAGTAACATACATTCATCATCCTCTCATCTTTCTCACACGATGGTCCGCGAACGGTCAAAGCGATTCACATCAAAAGTTGGCAAGTCCCAGCAACCCCATCTGTGTACTGGCCGCGTGTAGCGGCCTACATTACTCTCCATGTATGGGTGAGATTCTACTAAATGCGAGATTGACGCAAATTTAGATCTAATTTGACTTACGTTTATATCCGGGAATGTCGACCAGTCGAACCCGTCAAGCGGGTGGGAACAGGCACCCCGCCGACGGGTGAACCCGTCCCGTCCTGGTACCGGCTCGAAGGCCCACGGGGTAAAAACCCGTCCGTCGATCCGTCAAAAACGGCGAAGGGTTGAAGCCCTACTTTCTTTTCCGCTGCCGATCGGCACTGTACAGCAAGTGCAGAGTCTAGAATTATATGTGGTCAGGATCCGTCGACGTCTTGTAGTTCCATGGAAGGGAAAGTTGAAAATGTGGAGGTATATTAACATTGTAGAGGTATATTATCCTTGCACGGAGCCCCGGTACCCAAGCGCCCTGGCAAGGCCGTACCAACGCACGGTTTTGGCACGATGCAGTGGACGGAAAAGAAGTCGAGTATCAACGAGGGAAGAAGTTGGCAGGCAGAATGAGCGGAGGTGTCCGGCAAGAGAGCCTAGAGATTTGCTGTGCGAGATGAGTCAAGATGCGAGAAAGCCCGTTCCGGGTATCAGAATGGATCTCTCATATTACTTTCAGATCAGTCCTCGGATTCTCGGAGAGGATACACTCCCAGGAACCGTCTCAGCCCACAGAGCGCACGTTGAATTTGTTTCTGCAGACGCAATTACGACACGAAGAGATGCACAAAAGAGGTAACACACTTGGATTTTCCCCTGCCACGATTCCGCACGCCGGCGATTCAGCTCCGCCAGCCGCTCGCGCTCATCCACGCGCAATTGGTCGTAGGCGGTGAAGGTCAGTCTCCGCGGAGAGTGCCCGGATGACGGGCATGGCTTAGGCCGTCGATTTGGCGAGAGTGGAGTGTTTAACATGGACGGCGACGTGTCTGGGCCGGATGCATCCGAATGACAGGAAGTGAAAGTTTGATTGGGAGAGGTGAGTGCTTTCGGACGTCGATTTGGCGAGAGCGGACCGGTGAATTGGGACGACTCGGCTTTCAGGTCCGCTTTATCCAGCGGATCACAGATTTTGTACAGGTTACTGGGCATGTCGGGCACGGCGATGAGCGGTACCTCGGACATGGGTCGTGCCCGGTGCTGGCGACGCTTCTTCCAATTTGAGCTGAATCGCTGTGAGGCCGCGGGCGAGTCATAGATTCTGCGTCGGCATTGTCCTCTAAGGAGAGGAAGGACGCACCTGGACGAAGGAGCTCTCGGGAAGGGAAACAGCCTCCGGTTCCTGGACGCCGTTCGACTTGGAGGTAAGCCGCGCGAGAGGATACGCAAGAGAATACGCACCTCATCTACATCGAGGAAGCTTGTTGCCCAACTACTCATTCCGGATTCCTATCGGAATTTGGGCACTGATCTCCGTCTCCTCGCCGCGACAACCTCACCCGTCAGGCTTGTGGCTGAGTCGTCTGCTAGTATTGAACGCGGTGTACGTGGAACAGCGAATTTGAAAGAGGACGTGGCGATCCCGGTATGGATGAGAGAGAGAGAGAATGGATCAAGCAGGAGTGAATGCTAGTGAAGGGTCGCAGTGATTTTGAAGCCATGCGGCTTGACATCACTGATGCTCGGCTACGGTGGTACACCACCTTTGTACTTAGCCGACGGATGTAAATCACGAATGTTTGGCTGACTCACCACTGGTCATCCACGGCCAGGATAATTTCGGATGCATATGTATTCTGTGAGCATTAGTCTTCGCGCGTCTTGCGTTCGAGTAGGGCGAGGGGTGAAAAGCCTGAGGAAGCTCTGTGCCGCGGAGTTTAAAGAGGTCTCCATGCATCTGTCGGCATAAAATGTTAGCGCGAAATCGACACCAGATGGCGTACAGTATATGCGAACACGCCAGGGACTACTGGTAACACAAGTTATTGGCCGATAATGCGTGCATGAAAATTGCTGCATGAAAAGAGGAATGATTCACAACCAGAACAAGTCAGACTTCTATTTATTCGAAGGGCAAGGCGGACCGCTAGACGATGACGCGGTGCCAATTACTGGTGTCATTTGAATGCAGCCGCGAGAAAGGCGGGGGAATGATCCACGAGGTCGCGATAAGGCGGAAGCCAGCTGACCCTCACCTCGACTTTCGTCCGGAAGGTGTTGACGATCTAGGCATGCAACATGCGGGAGCTACCCCAGATCTTTGACACTGAGATGGTCAGAATTTTACGAGATATGCTCCGGCCGTCTAGAGAGTCAGCGAATAAGACACGGTGGCGGACAGTTTCAAGTTAGCGAAGCGGTCACATTTCGCTTCTGAGCCGGCAGTTTCCAGCCTTCCGTGTCGACCGCAGGTCAGTCAAATGGATCGGTAAGAGTGGCGGAATATAAGGGGCCGTAAAATCTAAGTAGGACCCAACCGCATTCAAGTTCTAAAATAGCCGGCTGATCGGACGACTAGGAAGTAATAAATCTCGCAAAAGAATGACAAGTGCATGCAAAAACGAGATGAGATTGAACTTGACAGGATGCATTTCCATCTCCGTCATCAAACACGGGACGTCGTTGCGCTCTGGAAAATGCTTCCAGGCTAGTCCCCACGCCGCTGAAACCATTCCTAGGGAAGTTGAACTCTCATTGCGCTTCGTTGTGGCCGTAAGCTGCCGGATGAAATGGGTGAGTCTTAAGCAAATATAGTATGTTCATGTCAGTACTAGGTGCCCAGTGCCAAGGAGTTGATTCCGGCGTTTTCCGGTACATTTGGCAACACGAGAGATGAGCCGCTTGTATAAACTTTTTGGCAGGTCTAGAATGTAAACCTAGGCCCAAAATACATGGCGAGTGAGCCTGTATGTCATTTGGATGAAACCATACGCGATATATGTCCGCATTAATAGTGCAACCATGAGGCCATTGTTACGACATCAACATGTTCGCTCAACGAGAGGAAGGGACTATTGTTATCAGCGATGATTCCTCGTCTCGAGCCCGACATATGGGCGCCATGTGGCACGGCATGCAAACTAATGATGGAATCCAGGATTTGAGGCTACTAATTCGGCAGGGTGTGAAGGTGTGGTGCACACGCCTGCATGCAATACGTCCTTCTTTCCTCCCGCGATGATTACTCTAGCGCTGACCGAGCCACGGTGCTATTGGGTCCCTGCACTCTAAATGATTCGCGGACAATAAAAGCCCTAGCTTAGCTAACGTTTATGCCATCTGACCCTGCTAATTTTCTC
The DNA here is from genome assembly GCA_029204075.1 of Mycena capillaripes. Classification (NCBI taxonomy): domain Eukaryota; kingdom Fungi; phylum Basidiomycota; class Agaricomycetes; order Agaricales; family Mycenaceae; genus Mycena; species Mycena capillaripes. The sequence continues at coordinate 1,624,294 of JARHKZ010000011.1, read as the reverse complement.
CCGCGATCACTGAAGGCAATTGGTAGACCCGATGGGAAAAATGCACACACACTGGCCGTAAGTGTGGTGTGCGAGAGATTAACATTATGCGTATGTATACTTTAGAGGGCGGTGTCAGGATCGGACGACTCAGCAGGGCTGGGCTCACCAAATGCAGCTACAAGGCATTGAAGTGGGCCGAAGAAGTACACCCACAAGAATGTTTGTTTAAGAGATCAGTCTGAGGTGTCTAACATTGCAGAAAATGTTGGAACTGTGGTTCAAACAGTTTTGGATTTTCCGATTCCGTACGAGATCAGCAAAGATGAGAGGGATCACAAAATGATATACGTCATTTATCACCGCGGCCCATAAAAAGCGCAACAACACATAAGAGGATCATTTGCACCGGTGTTTCAAAAACAAATACACTATGAATTGTGCACCGAAACTGAAATAACATCCCATAACCCCACTATAGACGGGTGATCAGTCCGAGAACTTGGTGTATATTTTTCAACATTGGACTACGCGTCAAGAGTCTATATAATCCAAGAGCCTCAAACAAAAGAGAAAGTCTGCAGAGATCGTGAGTGAAGAATCAATTTGAATGACCAGACGGCGGATGATCAAGGAAGGAAAGCCAGTATCCACTTCAATCATGCGAGAGGTCAATACAACGAAAGTGGGGGTGGCAGATACACAGACGTAAATACACCAACGCCCATAGCACACCGATAATCCAGTCTGCCGTGTTTGGCTCAGTCGTCTGCCCGAGGTAGGTGCTACAGCTTTGTATGCACCTAGTACCAGAATGAATCTGCTGTATAGCAGGTCTCCAGGGCGTGATCGTCACCCTGGTATTCGGCCCGGGCGAGGGCTTGGTTCCCGTTGTGTATGATAATCGTCTCTAGTGTTGCGATACACTGGTTCTGTATTGCGATATACCGGTAAGGCTCCCTCGGAGACAGATGGGCAAAATTGTGGGCCTCCTTGTAGTTCTTGCGTTGCTCATGGTACTCCTCTTCACCACCACTGAGCGACTCGGGGCACGGCTGAATCCTGTTGTTCTAAGGATTCGCGAGAGGGAACTTTCAGTGATTGCAATGGAGAAAGAAGACGAAAGAAACTTACAGGGCGGTGAATTCAGACGCCGCATGCACTTGGCTTTGATCAGCAGTATCGCTGAACTCTGGCGAGGTGGACATGAACCGACAAGGGAAGTTGGGGGCGGAATTAAGGTGAGATAAATACCTCAGTCGCCTGCCATGAGCGCAAGTTTTTTTACAGGGCTGTGCGAAGCTGTCAAGCACTGATCGGCACTAATGTATGGCTTTTGATCTTCACACTTGGCCCTATAGATATCATTCTGCAGGAGATGAGGAACGAAACTCAGCCGTGGATAACCTGGAATATAAGAACCCAGTTAACGTAGCGGAACAAGCGACTAGATACCTAGGGTATATAAGAACTACGGAGCGTTGATTAAAATGTCGAAAGAAGAATGAAATAAAGTACGCACCCCAGTCGAGCATCCCAGTCGACGTAGCGGAACAAGCGACTGGGGTTCGTGCGTCCAAGAGAGCGAGTATATAAAGCGAGCAGATCGATAGCAGGGTGCGTCAAACTGGGAAAAGGATATGTTGATGGGCGGCGAATGCGGTGAAGTAAAAGAGCGGGCCAATGTGGATCAAAGTCGAACAGATTTTAGGCCGTAAAATCATATATAGGGGTGATATCAGCTAGGATTAACGTAACTGGGTTTCCCCCGCGTACCAAGTGAGTCAAACCTCTGGTAGGCAGGGTGACATCGCTATCACGTGATCGTGTCGCGTCACGTCTTTCAGGGGGTTTGCAGAGAATCTGACGCGTTTTATGCAGGACTGTCCCAACCGTATAGTAATAATAATGAATACATACATCTTATAGTGATCTCAGAGACAATCTGAATGATACTGGCTTCTGGATAGTGGAAATCCATGCCGAAACAGGCCAAATGGGAAGTAAGTTTATTTTTAAGCACAATGTGGGAGAATTACCGAGAAAGTAGGAACCGCAGGTCATTTTGTGGGTATCCACCGAGGTTTGTTCTATTTTTGACCACATCTGCTTCAGTAATTCAACAATAATTTGCGTCCAGGTCAGGGCTCATGTATTCAGCTTGACAATGGATCCTATGTGCGGCTTGGGTAGTGACACAAAATGAACAATTCAAACTTCAGCGGATGCTGTCGGTAACGGCGAGAAAGATAACATTTTGAAGTTCTTGAAAAGATATAGTCTTATCAGAGATTCAAAGTATTTCTGGTCTTTCGATATCTATTAGACCTAAATTCAACGACAGCGAATCGCATTCCATTCACCGGTTATGCAGTGGCCGAAACGCATCCCAGGTTGGCGCTCTTATGATCGTCGGCCATCCCGGACGAGCACCAACGCGGTACTGAGTCCCAATTCTAAGCATAGTGAATTATAGCACGGGAAAGGTTGCTTCCTGCTGTTCCCCACAGTGAGCCCCTTGCTGGATAATCATGTGTTTGCAGTTGCCTCCACGAATGAAGAATCTACGTCCCCAATTGATTTCCCACCCCACACTTCTTCTGCAGATCATGGTTTTGAGGCTTCTTCAGGGCACCACGCGGTAGCATCTGAACGTGTGTATACAGAACCCGCCACTTCCTATAAGGCACCTCCGGGACAAATCGTGCGTCAGTTTCCATTCCAACTGTCTTGAATTTTACTGATCTAGATAGCTAGGGCCGGCGCAGTCGCAAGTTCCGCTATTATCACTATTTTTAACAGAGAGTTCTAGTGTCCTTCCCCCGAGAGAGTTTTGCCACTGAATTGCGCTTGATTTTATAATTCCACGCGAGAGAATCGTAAAATTTCAAGCACGTTCCGTGAGTTCGAAGCTTCTGATGCTGGGCCCAAGCCAGGAACGGCTCTTGAGGTGATTACTCTGGTTTCCGGCAGCGCCGCTGTTCATCTCACTCATTCTAATCCCATTCCCTGGTACAACCTGGACGCGAAATATACTTTATTAGAGCAGGGCCAGTTTGTAGTCGAGATTTGAGCTCTGGGTCGTCCTTACGAAGGCGTACGTGCGCGATACGCGAACGCTCTATTCGAAGGTCACTACCGCCGATTCAGTTATACTTTTACCCGTTGTGTATCTCCATTGACGGTCTCCCGTGAGGATAACAATATTAACCATTTCTTTGTTGGACGATCCAGCAATGAATTTCATACTCATTCTAACCCACCGTGGCAGTTATGATACTTGGCGCTGGTATGGACCTACGGCCGCGGGGTGCCGTCCGTCTGACATTCGATGTGAACATCGCTCTTCCATGGTACAATAAACGCACACCGAATTCCCAGCATGGATAGGGCGTGCCTCCCGCCATTCTTATCTCCCTTCCGGGACAACGTCGCTCAAACAACCGGTCACCTCCCTGGAATACGGATCTGCATTCCGCAAATGCTACCTACACCTGCCATTGTTGATTTCAGCATGCCGGACAACGGGGATTTCCTGGCTATATTTTACCTCAAGTAAGATACTCATCCTCACTCTCGGCTCGGGATATACGCTAGAGGTATCGACCTCACCTCCGGCGACTCTGCCGGGAGGTACATGTGCTTTGATTTTCCCGCAAGAGCTCACGTTACGTGGCCTGGTGATGTGGCCGAAGACAGGAATTTTCCAAATGCGGATGCTTTCGGAGGCAGAGCGTTCATTCATCCTCATTTCATCTCCACTCTGCTGCCTTGTGTTCTTTGCCCTTCCATCTTTCCATCGAGCCAAGTCTGAGTCTCCATTCCATCGCCACTGACGGCGGCTTTTGAGTGGGAAGCCGCATTTCAAAAGCCGTGGCCCGTAACAGCCCGTAACTTCAATCTCACCGATCGCTTCATGCATGACCCTTAAACTAATATTTTGGAAGCCGTAAGCCGAGATGCCTGCGGTCAGTCTTGCCCACATGGCGCTATGTCGCAGTTTGTGATGCTGCAAAACCGGAACTTCGATGATTGATAAGGTCGGATGTCGGTCTTCTATGCTGGAAGATAACAGTGGAGGTCCTTGACAAGCTTTAAGGCGTTTCAACCACCTGGCCTATTCTGCCACTCTAACGCACCACGTATGGTCACAATCTACGCTCGTGCTAGATTACGATGGCGTCAACTGACAGAAAATATGATGACGTTCCCAGAACCCACAGCCTTATGATGCCCTTCTAACCGAAATGTTCCAGCACACACACAAGCCGCGACATTCTCGGACGCATGTATATAAATCAAGGCATTCACCAACAACGATATTCCTCAAACATCCCACTCTCAGACTTTCCTCAAACATCAATATTTTCACATGTGCCAACAGATAGCGTACGCCACATTCACTCCCTTTTCGGACCTCCCTTTATGACACCCTTGATACAGACAGGGAACCCGATGGTCTCGTTGCGGGGTATGAGCGTTGCCTTTATCCATGAGTCCGTCTGATGAAACTCGCAAAGCATTTCCAGAGGCATCTCGTTACCGCAATTTTAGATTGCAACTCTAGTCGTTGCGAGAGAAGTCTTCAGCATCCTCCAAATTGCCGGCAGCCTACATGTTTAAAGGCGAGTGTCCAGTCTTTTTTGATCTTATTAATGTACGTCAATAATCCTGGAATAATCCTGGCAGAACTTTGGGGGCGAAATCCAACAGGACATCGACACCGTCGATGATTACTGTTTTGCATGCCGTGCTGCGCAGGAACGTGCGCGACGTGGTCGATGAATATCTATTCCCTTCCGTGACATATGACGCGGCAGCCCTGGACCACAGCCGATATAATTCTAATGCACTTTTAATCACTATCATCTCGGACCTCGCAGCTACTCCATATCTCACATGTTTCCTCAGCGGTTACCAGGTTGGGTAGGATTCACGCATAGTCGAAGAATCCTGATCCTCATCTGTCGCCAGTGTGTGTTTCAGACTTCCGGTACAAAGCGGAGCCCGCCGACACCAAGGTCTGTGAGAGTTGTATCGGCCCGTTGTGGGGCCAACACGCCGTCGATTCTCGGATCCAATAAACAGTAAGCTGCCCCGTGGACCCATCGCGCTGCTTATCCTTCTTAAAGTTTTGCTTATCCGGACGCCAAGGGTACATCATCGTCCCGCTCTGTAGCTTGCATCGACTTCGGTATCAATGTTTTTGACTGATAATTGAGTTTCGGCTGAAAGGGCTAAATGTGACAGTGCCTTTCGATCATGCGGGCGTTTTCCTGCTACTTATTGGCCGTCCACGCGCCCTGACTGAGCTATATCCAATTTACCCCGAGCGTACTATTAGACGCTTTCGTTTGGTTAGAAATCTTTTTATGGCCGAAAGGTTATGCATTGACATCATCTTCCTCCGTGAGTTAGGTCCCTTCAAAGCCAGGATCCTGGGCATTAATTATGTTTTCGCCTTCATGTCCCCGCTCGAATCCTGTTTCACGGCGCTTCATGGGGCGTTTCAACCATTTGTCCGGTCCAATCGCGTTTAAGGAGCCGCTCAAGTTGAATTTCAGACGACCTCAACTAGTTGACTAAGTATATCCACGAATACTAATCATGACCCGCGAGCTCATATCAGAGGGAAATTGATGCCTTTTATAAAGGGAATCTGAAGATAAATACATTGTCATTAATTATTACTTCCGGATCATGTTAGGGTGGGGAGTGATCGTATTCAAATTTCAGCAGTTGGCACATCCGCCGCTGAAGTCTTTATCGTCTGCGGGCAGGTAAGCATCCATCCCTCCGGCACCGCAGGCATTACTTACCAAAGCAGTCACCACAGCCGTTGCCGTCCGAGATACAGACCCCATATCCTTGCTCCTTGAACACCATCGCATTGACCTTGTTAACAGACATGTCCGCGCAGCCGAACAGCCCAATGGCGTCCTGCCGCGTCTGTTCCTCGTCGGGTGTGCCGCCAGTCTTGGACGCAAAGTAGACGCAGCAGTTGCCGTGGCATGCGGTGTTGTACGCAGTAGCAGGCGCGCCGAAGATATCGTCGGGGTTGCTGTAGTGGCAGACATTGCTGCTGCCCGCCCAGGCGCCAGACCACGTCGCGGGATCCACCAAAGCCTGACAGTCAGAGTAGGTGGCTGTTGGGGAGAAATAAGAGGGCGTCAAAGATGTTCTTGGGCGACTTACCATCCTCGGTGGTACCGCAATGAGTGCCGACTTGAGCGAAGACAGCAGGGGCAGTAGAAACCGCAAGAAGAGTGAGGAGCGTCGAGAAGTACATTGTTGCGGGGTAGAGGTGAGTTTGAGTGTTGGTTAGTTTGAGTGCCTGAGCCCCCGCTTTTATACAGCGCGGTGGGGCGTCGCCGATGGTTGAGTTGATGAATGAAACGCCTCCCTGAGAGTAAAGCTCCACCGAAATGTTCAGCATCGTCATGAGGCATTGAGAACAAAACCGTCAAAGCTGTTGAAGGTTTGTAAAGATGCACTCCGCAGACGTTTCATGCCGAGATCTGGAAAACGACGGTGGGGTTCATGCCATGAGATGCGTGGAGTGCATTGAACATTGCCACGGATGCTTCACCCTGTTGGAGTCCATCCCCACAGGAGCTGCGATTTGGACTAAATTAAATGCAATTCTATGAACGCTTACCGCGATTGACCGGGGGGAAGGCTTGCCATTGCCGTTCGCCTAGTAATTCGGAGATCTCGTTAGAGAAACCCCGAAACACGAAGGAAAAAGAACGTACGTATTGTAAAGTTGAAGCAGGAGGCCCCGAAATGAGCGCCATGGAGTACCCAGTGGAGTCTGTCAACGATGGCCAATGTCTACGACAGTTAGGGTTGATATACACCGCCCCATCGGCTCTGGTTCAGTGGTCGAGAGGCATCGCAAGCGCACCACTCGAATTACATAAGTTGTGGAGCGTTGTAGGCGCTGCTTGATTTCTGTTTCATGTCTTCCTGTGCACTTTAATCGCAGAAGCCAGCGGTGAGCAGCGTCGTTACTGTTTGATTTGATTGCGCATGACAGAAGCTGGAATACCTCGCATTAACAAGCTTCAGGCGTGCGCTTACCTCCAAGCATCGCCGTATAAATGTGGCGCCGATGCTCCACTAACGGATCAGACTATTTAAACATTGATTGATGCAGTTCTGCTCACCTCCGAGAGATTCGAAAGTAATTCCAGCCGGTCGCTACCCACAAACGTTCCGCACCACATCTTGGCATTACTTGAGGGCGACTGAGGTCATTGTTTCAAGGCTCCAACCTATTCAACGCCGCCTCACATCGCAGTGGAGTTCGAATTTGTCTGTGCACTTGGGAAGCATAAAAGGCTCAGTCAATGCAACGCAAATTCCCAACGAACTCACCTCCACTAATCTACCCCAAGCCAAAAAAACTACCATGCAATTCATCGCCGCAGTCTTCTCCCTCGTCCTTGCGGCCCCTGCCATCGCGTTCCCCTCTAGCCTGACTACCCGCGACGACCTCACCTGCGTGCACTGCGGCACCACCAGCGACGGTACAACCTTCCTTCACACATGATGTCGACTGAAAACGTCTTCAGCCACGCTCTCCGACTGCCAGGCACTCGTGCAGCCCGACGTTTGGAACGCTGCCTGGGCGGGCAACTCGAATACCTGCCAGTAAGTCAATCGTGTTATTGCGTCGCTCGAGAATTCACATTGCCAACCAATAGCTGGTCTAGCCCGACTCCGGGCTGGTACAACATCGAGGCTTACAACGTTGCATGCCACGGAAACTGTGCGCTTCACATCTCCACAGGAAATCCAACGATTGACTCACCGTCTGAAGGTTGCGCTTACTACTCCCCCTACCCCGGTAGGGACGCCACCCTCGACCAAGAGATCACTCGGCAGCGGGGTAAGTGCTATTCATCAAAGTCGGACAACGGGTAGTCCTCACCATCCACCTCCGTAGCCGCAAGTATTCTCGGCTGCGGCGACGCAGACGTGAACAAGATCAACGGGCTCGAGATCGCCCAAGCGGATCGTTCAGGCGTGTGCCTGTCCGACGGTAACGGCTGCGGCGACTGCTTCGGTGAGGGCAATCGTATCCTTCGTATTGCATTCGCGCAGGCTAATTTTGTTCCCAGATGACAACGACTTTGCTTCGACCTGCGCGTGATTTAGTAACAGTCAACAGAAATCTGTATAAAATGCACAGCTTATGTACTGATATCAATGATACCTGATTATTCCCCGTTATTGCTGCGACAAAATCTCGAAACATATCAATACGTGAATACAGCTGAAGAAGTTGGCTCACCTAGATCCTCCCGTCGAGCAACGTTTGTAGATATTGATACGTCAACCTTCTCTCGGGGGCACATATCGATGAGAAAAGAGCAGGAACGCTCAACACTACGAATTGAAAGGAGTGACGAAGGCGGCCGTGAGCATCCAACTTGAATTGTAGCATGTTTCAACGAGACGACGAACCGCCCAGTGGTATGAGCTCCTGGAGCGGCGAGGGAACGGCGGCTACTAGAGCCTGAACCAGGCGTTGTCCATTTGATGCTGTCGCAAGAGCAAGGCCGCTTGAAGTAGTTGGCAAGTACGTAAAAACCAGAAAGATACGGCATGATATCGGCATCATGTCAGCAAACCCTAACCCTAATTCACTTTCTTCCTTGCCCTGTCCACCATGGTCGTCAACTCAGCTAACATGTGTGCACTTGCAGCAGTAATCTTCAACTCGTCGCCTCTCCCATGGAGCTCATAGACATCATAATTGACCTCGTCGCTGTCGATAAAGCCAAACGTGTCTGCGCAAATCTCCCTCGTCTGTCGCGTATGGCTTGATCGCAGCAGACGCCATTTTTTCCGCGATTGTCGCCTCCTACTAGCACGACACAATATGGATGGCTTTTTAACCCTCATACACTCACCACTCTGCACCATTCGGCCCTACCGTATGTCCACAAGTTATCACTACGCAACGACGGCTACGACAGCTTCGACGACAGTTCGGACGCGCTGGCGCAGCTCACGAAGGTCGTCAGTCTGTGTCTTATTGGGTCGGATTGGAAAGCGGACGGGGCGCCGCCGCGTCGTGGATTCATGCTGAGCTTGCCGAATGTGGTGGATCTCGACGTCGATTTTGGGTGACCTCGATCATACCCTCCAGGTCTTCTGCGCGTTTCCCCTGCGCTCTGGCGTCTCTTTCTATCAGAGCCATAGCTGTGAAGAAGGAGCCTGTATGGTCGGCTCCCTATGCGCCGGCATCATACCTTCTTCCCGCACACGTCACACGGCCCCCTCATTTATCCTCTCTGCGGATCGAGGCGCCGGCGGTCTTTCAGATACTCCACCGGATGAATTGGAGCGGAAATTCCCGTCTCACCACGTTGCACCTCCGATTAACTGCGTGTGGTCCACGCGATGTGGCGCCGTTCCGTCAATTCCGGCACAGTCAGAGTGCATCTCTCGAGGACTGTACCCCGATCCACTCCTTTGCCCAGCTCAATCACGATAACTCCTACAAGACAAACCTCCGCTTCGCTCCAGAAGCAAGGGGCGTAAGAGGACTGAGTCCGCGCATTTTGTCGCAGATGACAACAGCCCTAACTGCTTAGCGAAAAAAGAACAGGTTGAGGACAGAAATTCAAGATCACGCTACTGTAAATTTGCAATGAAAAATGGACAGTACCACAGGATTGCAACATGAAGAGGACGGTTTATTGACTGGCATAGAATGTACATTCAGGATGTGCCGAAGTATAGAACACCCTGCACCACATTGACAGTAGGGAATGTTACTGCACAGTGCATTGAGATATTATGCTGCGATTGACTTGCTTACCGTACGGAAGAAAAACGAGAGTCAAAAGGCCAGGAACATTGAAACCGCAGGGTAGGAGAGTGTGCAATCACCAGCGGCCGAGACTCATCCCGGATCCCCGTCACAGAAACAGAGTTTTTGAGCGAAGAAGCAACAGAAGCCTGTCTGATGCTGGGTGATCAACTCAAATATGTTGTCTGCGTCGTGGTCCGGGTCTAATGGATACCACTTTCTCCGACAATAGACAGTGCTTGAGGACGCGAAAATCGGGGGAACGAATGGTATTCCAACAACACACTGCCTTTATATGTCGAGAATGTGCCGGAGAACTACGTGGCCTCGCAGCCAGATATTCACGTCCATGCTGCGCCGTAGGCGGCAGCAGCAGCGATTTACTGTGGCTTGTCAAGGAAGGACTACGCGCGGGTCAGCTGTTACACCATTAATGAAATGGGTGTGCCGGGATAATCGTGTTCACGCTGCGCCGTAGGCGGCAGCAGCAGCGATCTACTGCGTCTTGTCAAGGAAGGACTACGCGCACGTCAGCTGTTCCACCCTCAATAAAATGGGCATGCCGAGAAGCCCAAAAATTTAACGAACAGAAAGGGTTAGCACTCAGGAGAAAGAGCAGAGAGAAAGCAGAAGGAGAATAAATTTACGGGGAAAGAATGAAAACAAAAGATAGAAAAGGATGAAGCCAGCACGATGCCAATCAATTCACGCTGCGGCTTTGACTGTGCCGTCGGGAGCAGCAACTGTGTCCGTCAAGAGATAGCTGCGCGTAGGTCAGCTGTTAAGCCACATGGGGTTCTGGAGAGAACATTAGAAGAATGCAGAAGATTGGAAAGGAGATAGACGTGGATAGTCATCAGAGGATTTCAAGAGGAAGACGAAAGGACTTCGGATGAATGGAGAAAGCACAAACATGTCCAAAGAATCGCGGTGCATTTCGTTAAAGAACGGTTAATCAGAACCTCTTCCGGATTCTAATTAACAATGGCTTATATTTAGGCGCCGTCAGGCAGACCTTCGGCTTCCGTGAATTTACCCAACTGAGACATTTACACCTCGGACCCTTCTTCGACCTCCTCGACCGCCATAGTGAATTCCACGGCAATCTCTCGTGGATCACCCATACCGTCACGTTCCCCGCCCTCGTGCGCCTAACCCTCGAACTCGAAGGCGAACGCTTTGACATGCTTACGGAGCTCCCCGCACCATGGACCCCAGTCGATAGCTGCCTCTCCGCCAAAGTCAGCGCACCGGGAACTTCATCCCCATATTTCTCCCTGCGCGTCTGCGTTCCACCGTCCTCCCTGCATGCCTACCTTACCCAGATACGAGAGCGCGCGGTAGACGTCCTCACCATCAATTCCCCCGCTTACACGCCCTCGGTGCGCTTGACCTCTAGCTCGACGCGCTGAAGGCTGCATTGATGTAAAAATTTGAGCTCGTGCCTATTTCATTCATTCATCTCCTCCAAACGTCCGCTATTCAACATACAATCGTACGCTAGTATCGATACTACACTGTGTTCCTTTTCTCAGAAAAACGGATTCTTTTCTGTGGCTTCCTTGTGGTCGTATGGTGGCGGCTCTTCGCGCGCGGAGCCTCCGCTGATCGCTGCTTTCTCCTTGGAAATCTTGAGCTGTTGCCCAAGCCACCACTGCGCGAAATTTAGAAACCCTGGTAAATTAGATGCAACGCAATCGCACAACATACCTCGGCCACTTGCTGTATGCCTTCATCGTGCGACAGGATCGGCGCATAGCCGAGCACCTCCCTCGCAAGGCCGATATCATACGTACGATTCGTATGCACCATTTTTATCGTCTTCCACATCCTCGCCTTCTCGCCCCTCCACATCCCTAACACATCTTTTACGCCAGCTACAGCCAGCAAGGCGCCCTTGCTCAGCTCGAGCGCCTGCGGCCGCACGCCACCCGTCGCCACCCACAGAGATGGCAAGAAATCGCAAAATGGACGGGGCTCGCCGTCGGTGATGAAGAACGCGTTGCCTGCGGTTGCGGCGTGCTGCGGATGCGCAGGGTTGAGGCGGTCTGAAGCGAGGATCGCGGCATGCGCGGCGTTGGCGACGTACGTCCTGTCCACCGGGGTGTTCTCCGCCTTCGTTGCAACACCTGCAACTCTGGGGTTGGCTTTGAGTTGACGTAGGGTCTTCGCCATTGCCCAGCCTGGGCTGGAGGGCGTATCAGAGATGGAACGATCTCGGGGGCAGGATTCAGATTGGACGCACCCAAACATCTTGGCGGGCCGAATAACCGCCGTTCGGAGCGCATTGACGCCGTTGAAGCTGCGCACCATGCGCTCTGCGTGCGACTGCGGCTCCAGCCCCTCGTCCCAGAGCTTCGGCGGGTACGGTGCGTCGGCCTCACGCAGCATCGGGCGGTCCCGCTCTTCGAGCAGAATGTCCGCGTTCCCGCAATACACCAGCTGCGTGACGGCGCTCTCGAGCGCCGCGGCGAGCACGTTGCGCATGCCGTCGGTGACTAACTTCCTATGCAGCGCTTCGATGGCCTTGTATTCTTCTTTCTGGTCGGCCGGGGTCTGGGGCGGCTGGGGCTCCTCGGGATAGCGCGCCGCCTGGGTTGCTCGCATGGAGACCATACCCGTATGGATGATGCAGGTTGTTTCATGCTGTGCGCGCGCGGAGGTCAGGGAATGCCTGGGTGCCAAAGAGAGACCGAGCGGGCGACTCACCACCTTGAGGGCCTCTGCGATGCTCTCCGGCAACAAGACGTCTCCAACGCATACACGGACGGCGGGGCCGAATCGCTTAGTCTGCTCAGCGGCGAGAGGGAGCGCGTCAAAGATTGCTACGCGGCGTTCGCCTCGGCGCAAGAGCTCCTCGACAATGTGCTCGCCGAGGGATATGCCACCTCCAATGACGAGATACGATTCTTGGGTAGGGACTGGAGGTACCGACATGAACGAACGAAGGATCTCAAAATGCTGTAGACTCTAGAGCTCTCAGGCATGACGGAAAAGGCGGTGCCTGCAAGACATATCATGATCGCATTCATCAGGAAAAACCTCCCTTGGAAAATTACCTCCAATTTAGGGAAATTCCCTTCTTGCTTCCCAAAGACCGGTAATTCAGGCAAATCCAGGCAAATTTCCCTCATTGGCGGTATATCCTGCTTGCCTCTGTCGAAGGAAGATGGTGGAGGTTGAATTTCTCTGATGTAAAGTACTCACTGTAAAGTTAGTGTAATTTTGCTAGCACATTGTAAAATTGCGGCACGTTGCGTCGTTGAACAAAGTGTGTCTTGAAGATCTTCACGTTGAATATCGACGGTCTGTGCTATCAAATTAGCGCCACATCCTATATTGGAATGTCGACGCAGCGAAACTGCAACAGTGCTAGTTGCAATTTGATTGTGGCGTCCTTGGGTAGCAGTGCGGGCGACTCGTCAACAAGCGCCGAGAACTTGAAAGTTGAAATGTTCTAAGTCCTTTGCCGAGGACAGGCACAGCCGAACGTCCGTCGGATCAGACGATGAAACCGTCACGTGTATCGAAAGGTGGTTCGTTTTGATTGCTTGATTTCGCGTCTTTCTTTCCTCCCTGGCACCACCATCGCCTCTCGCTCCTTCTCTCCGCTCTCCTGAGACACGCCGCAATCGCATTTCTCCACACTTCCTAGATAATGCCAAGCCATCCAGAGTACGTACCTCGTGCCATCTTTCTACCCGCTACTTACTAACGATGCGACATAGCCTCCTTCTTGAGTCCACCAACCAGCTTCGATACCATTTGATTTGTGTTTTACTCTCGTTATTGAAGGGTGTATGACGTTTCTTTGGTGCCACAGTACCTGTATTAGGAGAACATGGTGCAAGGCGCGGCGTAGGTGTGCATGATGTGGAGGTATGTCGTGCTGTTATCCTTCTTCGTACATGTCTCTCATATTTTTGCCTCCAGAGACCACTATTTCCTATCTGGTTTAGAAACTATGTCTCGTACTCTTTTGAAATACTTTTCCCATCATACTGATTGTCAGTTATGGGTATCACTCACAGGAAGCCAGCACCGGGCTCCCGATGGTATGTGGGATACTCATCTTCCTTCCTGTATCTGACTCTCTTTGTCTTCTTCAGTTCCCATAGCCATATCCTCGCAGCAAGGTACGTTGTTGGTCTCTGAGCACCGCATTTACACTGACTCTCGGTCTAGTTCACCTAAGTACTAATTGCTACTGATTGCTATTCTGGAGATGCAGGTCCTCCTCTGGGTCCTCAAGACGAATAGGTGTTGCCTTCAGGAGAATGTCGGTACGAGGCACTGTGTCCGAGTTCGGTCACCTATACTGACGTCAGTTTGCTATTCTCCCCAGCTTCATAGAGTACACGAGTTGTACACTTCTAAAACAATCTTTCTAGGTCTTCCGCAGCCATCGCGGTTCTGACGGAGTTCCATATCTGACTTTGTTAGCATAACCTGGTGTGGGAAATCGCATCGTCGTCGCGCGTAAGTCCGAGACCTCGTATGTGCAATGGGTATGTATGCACGTACGTACGTTGTCCCTCTTCCCTCGATTATTCCTCAATTCAGTCAGCAGCAGTTTTGTTTATTGAGATACTTCCGAAAGTAAGTAAGCATGCTTGTGATCTCTCTTTCTTCGGTCGCTAATTATCGTCCCTTTCCTTGTATAGGTGTCTTGGCCACAATCAGATATTCTCGTTGTGTAAGATGACACGCTGTATCGGTACTTTCTTCATTCTTACTGCTTGCAGTTCTAGCAAGGCTAAACATCGCACATGTTTCGATGGGTATGTTCATCCTCTGAATGCTATTATTAAAAGTTACTCATAGAGTCCCAGTTTATTCCTCGGATTTTCCCTGTTTTCAAGTCGTTCATGATGGTGTAGAATATCATTCGTGTTTGTATGTAGCTACCACATGAATATATTGTTGTTTCCAATGCCATTTTGCAATGAATATGCGCACCCATGAGCCAAAATACCACGGCAATGGATCCAAATGCAAGGTAATTTGGAGGCAAATTGGAGGCAACTAGATAGCAACGTTACTAGCAAGGAAATCGATGAAAACAAGGATATTTGGTCCAATTTAGGCAAATTTGGAGGCAATCCCGGGAAATTGCCATGGGAGGCTTTTCCTGATGTTCACACGACTCTCCGTGTCTTTGTCCAATGCCTTCAACAGGAAAGAGGGTACGAAGACTCATATCGACTGGGACGAATTCTTCGTCGCTCTGAGATTGAATTTGAACCGACAAGTTGGTTCGGCCAAGGAATTTTTGCTAGCATCAATTCCAGATGGGGATCTTGTGGGGATCGCACTTGGTCCCGGTTTGATCCCCTCCCGTGTCATGCCGAAAATAAAAAGCCCGGAACAATATCGTCCTCTATCTCGTCAGGCAAATCATGCGTCCTGAACATGAACATGACACTCAAGTGCAGGTCGGATTCGATGCCTTTGTGATTTTCCTCGCAGGCGGCCTTCTACTACAGTCTCCCGTTGGCGCGACTCGGAGGTGAAAACTCGGTGCAGGAATTGTTGACCCACTCGTACCAGCGGCCACGATGCACCCCGTCTTCCTTCCAGTCGCGTATTAACCGTCTTTCACTTCCGGGAGCGTAAGGGCAGACGTGCCCGTACTCAATTAATATATTATCTCTTCGTTAGTCGGATTGAACTTATCCGAGTTGTTCTCCAAATGTACTTAAAGTCCTTTCCGATGCCCTGAAGGCATCCCAACAGCGGTTTCACGAGCTGGAAGGTCGCCTTGCGGAACAGGTAATCTCGCTGGTAGTATCGCTGATTATCGGCTATTAGGGCTAATTACCTCGCAGAATGCATTATTTTCCTTCATGGCGGGAACGTCTGGCGTCGAAAATGCACTAGGCGGGGGAAATGCCGCAGCCGCGACTGCGGCGAAGAACGAGGTGCGTATGCGACCCACATCGGCGATAGCCCAGCGATGACCATGGTCGTTCGGTTCCTGGGGCCCGGCCAGAGTGCGGTAGATAGTCTTGCCTTCAATTTCAGTGCGTTGGGGCTTTAACGGACAGATAACCTCCCAGTGCTGCACGGAGAGCCGAGGCAAGATCGCCCAGCTCGAGTCCAATATTTCAGGGCTCCGACTCGAGTACGAGGGTCAAGTTACGCGCAACACCGATCTCTCTGTGGTGAGTTGGCTTGGTTCGCATCGATGGAACTGATGGATAAATATGGAGCAGACGGTGACAGCCGTGGAGGCAAACTTCGCGCGGCTACAGTTGGAATATAATCGCGAGAAGAGCGACGGCGACAAGTTGCGCGGCGTGCGTCCTGTCTGTTGAAAATATCCAATAGCTAACACATGTATTTCAAGGTGCTGGAGGAGCGATATCTCGACCTTCGGAACAAGGAAGCGGCCGTGGAGAGCCAGAGTGTTGCCTTCGCGCAAGAACTCGCGGGCTTCAGGCGGGACAGAGACGTACGTCGTGTTGCATCCCAAATTCATTTTGCGTCGGAGGAGCACTTACAGGAAGCAGGACTCGGCGCGGAAGGAATCGACGCAGGAGCAGATGCTCAACACCATCGCTGCACAGTACGGCGAAGCGGAGAGGAGGCGAGATGCGCTGCAGGCCGTACGTGTAGCAATTCATTCCTTATATTAACAAATAAGTAACCCGCGGATAATTGCAGATACTAAACCAGAAGACGTCCACGCTCCAGGCAGGAGGACGCTCTGAAGCGGGCCATTAAGGAGCGCGAACAGGGGTCGCAGGAATTAACAGAGGTTGATTTTCATCGCACAAACAAACGCGTTGAACGCCCAAACTAAACCATGCGCAGAAATTGGAAACCACACATCAGAGGCTGCAGCAGGCCGAAGCGCGCCAGGCGGAGCACCATTTGGCGCATGAGCGGCTGGCGCAACAGGTGAATGTTGTGCGCACAGAGAATGATGAGTACAAACAGGTGCATCATGCCTATGCTTCCTCGTGCAACCTCACTGAGATACGAATCATCCAGGACATTCAAACCCTTCTCAACGCCTCAGAACTTGAGAGGAACAGTCAGGTTGCGTTGGTCAAGGCGAGAACTTTTCTTTCCTTTTCGTTTAAGAAATGAAATTTCGCGCAATGCTAACTTGTCCCTGCAGATGATGGAGGCGAAAGACGCAGAACTCGCGCAGTTGAAGGCGGAAAAGAAGCGTCTGGACGAGGTATGCGGCATATACCTCTAGATCTAGAAACATATTCTCGTCCTGTCCTCCTGTCTACTACTCATATTGATATTGACTTGACAGAACCTCAAAGGCCTCGCAGAAGCATCCAAGGAGGAGGTCCAGAGGCTGAACGGGAGCCTCGACCGCGAGTGCGCGCAGAGTCGGGACTTGCATGATGTGCGTCCCGCTTCTGGGGTCGGACGACGGCATCGCATCGCACTTACACTTATTGGTTGACGGCGACAGAAATTCACCCGCAACCGCGATCGGTGCGTCCAGCTGAAAGGGGTGCGTTTATTCATCAAACCTCTAAGAAGCAACCTGCGCGGAATACTAACTCGTCTCTGCAGACGATGGAGGCGAAAGTATGACGGTATTTATCGTCAAAAATTATTTACATACTGCGTAGTACATTCCATACTCAGCATGCACACCTATTTCACACACGGGTACAATTAAAATGTACAGCAAACACGCAACTTATGAAGATGAAGTACAAGTTGTGTGTTTCATTCCACTAACTACAATGTACAGTGCAGTGTTCAACAGGCAATATTGTACTGTCAACACTTTATTGGAAATATTCTACTCAGTACTTACTGCTCTGAAGGACAATCTAATCCAAATTGATCAAGACAATCTTAGCGTTATCGCCATCATCCCACTGGCTTTAGCCGATCCCACCACGACGTGAGGGAAACCACCACCACTGCAAGTTTTGTTCCCACTCCCAACCCAACCCCAAGCCCAAATGAACTCCGGCCAGTAGACATGGCGTCATTGAGGAGCGATGTCAAATCCTACTCGCCTGTTTGCATTTAGCAAAACCATTCACCCTGGAACGGCGCAACGCTCAACTTCCCCCATTTTTCATTTTCCATTATCAACGCTATCAGCTATACACCACACTCTCTTCAAGAATGTCGTCTTCGGGTACGAGATCTACTTATTGTGCATAGGATTTGTCTGACTTTTTTGCCTAAGAGAACACCAACCCACTCATGGGTTTCTTCACTGGAATGATGACCCAGTTCATGCGTGAGGCCATGGTAAACGGTACTCTGCCTGCGTTGCCCGGCAGCACCTCGGGCAATACCGCCAGTGCTGCTAGCCCACTGCCACCACTTCCGACCATTTCCATTCCGCCGGCCATCCCGTAATCCAGCACTCGCTCTCAGTCTATCGCACTGCCGGCAGCGCCAACTGGACATCCACTTCCTTCCAATAACCTTTCAACATTCAGCACCATGCAGCCAATGCTTGGGATGGCTGGTCTTGGTATTCCTCTCACTGGCCACTCCAACAATGCTCGCCCTCGCCGTTCCCGCCGCCGTGTTCGGGATCTCAGTCCAACCCAAATCTCTGATTCTAATGCCACCCGACGCACTGCGGCCGCGGCTCATCTCGGTCCAACTGGTGTTGCGCTTCAGCTTAGAAATCGCCGTACCCGCGGTCCTGCTGTTCGCGGACCCGTTCTTGAAGCCCCCGGATCGCTTTTGGAGCAGGTTTCCTTTGTCGATGCGGCGGGTGTGCGACAGATCAAGTTGACAAATCTAGTTCAGGCATTCCAGGTGCGCTGTATTTCATTTTTGTATCTCCTGCAATCCTCATCCCTCTTCAGCCCGGCCAAGAGGTTACCTTTTACAAGAACTACGGATCCTCGTTCAGCCGTTATCTTCAAGAGTCTCATCTTTCCTTTTCATACACCATTGCAGAGACCACCAAGGTGACTGCGATCCTGGAAATGACTGCAGTCGCCATGCGAACCGGTCCACGCAACTACGCTTTCGGACCCATCCCTCCTGGTCCAAGTACAGCCCAGCAGCATGAACGTCTCGATCTACAGGTCCTTGCATTTGTCAATACTGGGAAGAATCGGGGGGCTGGCTCTGCACACCTGCGTCGCGCACCTGAGGTCAATGCGACCCTTACCCTCCAGGATCTATTTCGCCGCCCAAGGAAAAACCTCTTCACGGTTCCAACCCTTTGCATCGAGGATGGTCGCCTTGTTCTTCACTCCAGTACGTCTCATGTTGCATATTTCTTTACTCCATTCATACGCCACGCACCTAGTTATTCGATATGATGGTGTTACCTTTGTTGAAGATTCTGTCAACCGCTCGTTGCCGCTGAGACACCACTGCCTTGGAGCTCGGCAAACCCGACAATTCACAGGCTGTAGAGATGAATGTGGATGATAGCGATAGCGGCGCAACAGAGACTTCAGGCGGAGTCCCAACAGATAACGAGGATGACGATGAAGACATGCCCATGGCTCCGACTATCTCTCAAGCTTCAACGAGCCCACAGGCACGTCCTGTCCTACATCCCGTGCGCTCTTCCTCTATCCATCTACTTCTTGGTTCTCACTTGCCAATACTTGTCCTCAGGCTGAACTTGGGACCTTGTTCGTGCGTGCACTCCTCGTGTTCATTCCGTATGCATACTGATAACTTTGATGTAATGTCAGTCCACCGCCGTACAGATGGTACCAACTCAGGTGCACCAAACTCAGCACGTGGTGAGTCATTCCTGTTACTCTGAGGAATGCATTAATTGTCTCTTAGGCCACGGATTCATCATTTCTCGTGCCAACTAGACCTTCCACTCCCGTTAATCTTCCATGTTATATATATTGTCACATGTTAACGTTCCTTCAGATCGCAACACCGGCGACAGCCTGCATGGATCTTGTTCAGCAAGTCAGTTTTTTCTTTCGATTTGATTTCCAGTTGCTCAGATGCATACAGACAACGGCCATTGCACCGCATTGGGGGGCACTGAACTTTACTGCCCCTGCATCGGGTCCTTACCGCGCGCTTTTTGACCGTACCGATGTACCTGCTGCTGTCTACCAGGCTGTTGGTGGGACGGGTCGATTGGATCTTGAGGCAAACTCCCTCCACGATTTGGCCATGCTTTACATCGCCCGCATCCGCACCGCGTCTGCAAACTGCGATTTCTCTCCCCTCCTTTGCCCGCGTCGTAAATTCAAAGTGCAAGTTGAATTTGTCTGTCTCATAATATAGTCTGACTTGTGATGATAGCTCGGATCCACAGAATCCATCCCTCGGCAGCGGTCTCGAGTGGGAGACCATATATACTGCTTTGAATATCTTTCTTGCAGATGCAGGGCAGTGGTTTGTCCCAACGGATGAGGGCCGCTTAACGCTTGCCATCTCTATGCCTCTTCGCCTCGCATCCGCGATTGCTCCCAGTAGGCTCGAGAACTTGCGTGTTCTCGGCGCATTAGTGTCTCCTTCACTTATCAGCGGAAAGCCGCCGGGCCCGGTTACGCCAGCACTTCTTCAGTACGCCCTCAATAACCGTCGTCTCGAGTCATTGACGCCGGATTTTGTTGCAACTTGGCATCCAAGTGTGGCGCGCGTGGCGCGAGCAATGCAAGCCATAGGACCACAAGGCAGTCTTTTGCCTTTCCAGAATGAAATCATAAATTTCCTCAACATCCAAGTGCGTAAAAAATCTACTTTTATTTTTACTTTTATTGATCTGACTCTGCTGTCGATGTTGGTGTTGCAGATCTCAGCCCTTTCTCAGAGGGACGAGAATCAGCACAATACTCTAGTCAACCAGCTCGTTCATAATGCAGTCCTTGGACCAGAAATCCACGGCCATCCGGAGGCAGGCGCTTTTTTCAGCGGCGTTGAGCTTCAATGTGCCGATGGCTTCTCCTTTGTAAAGGCACGTTCATTCTGCCCGTCCTTTGCCCATTGGACTAATCACTCGCAGCTGGCCCGCTCATATCCTGGAGGGGTAGATTTCTATCTCGCACATGCTTGGACTTCACAAATCGTTGACTTTTACTCGGTCGAGCGTTTGCTGGTCATCAGCGAGCCCGACCGGCCAAGTCTTATTCGCGACTTTGGCCTGGATGCCCCGGTCCTTGATGCGGAAGGTCGGTTCCTTGATTTCCTCAAGCGCACAGGCAATCCATGCCCTGCTCTGCTTGAAGACGGCAAGTCCCACTTTGACCCTGCTGTCATTGATGAACTGCCAAACATTGATTTACCGTCCTTTCGCCCACGGATGTTCTGTTGGGCAACCACCGGAAGCCCTTTCCTCGATCCAGATCCAAATTTTGACTCACATGACCCAATGGTCGTGCATTTCGTTCTTCCAGGAGATGCCTTCTACAACGATGACCCTGCCACATCCGCTGCGATTATGGCGCAGGGACTGATTTCATTCCGAACCTGCTCCCGCACGGCTCGAATCCCCATCTCCAAGCTGCTTCAGCTCTATTCCGTCGTATATCCAACCCCAGATGCGTCCACATTCGAGGATGCGATCGATAACTGGTTTCTTCTCCAAATTTTGAATGTGATTGGCAAAGTCTCTATGCTTTAGTCGGTGGGCCCCATTCCTCTGCATCATTCGTCGACCCACCTTACATTCCAATCATAGAGCCGCTGCGGCACAATGACCATTATACCCGGACTCCTTTGATGTATTCTATAGTTTGCTTCTCATTTTACGATTGCCTCTTCACTGCCTTTAATCTCTTGTCATTTCTATCTTTGCTATCTATACTCACACTCTTTGCTGCCTCTAATGTCTTGTCGTGCTATCCTTACTATCCATACCCAGATAGTGGTCTTACCGTCTCTTGATTAAGTGTATGATAATTCTCCGCATTGAGGATCGAAATTGAACATGACAGGCAATGAGCACAACTTTAGAACAGCGGCCAAACAACAGCATGCAAAGAACGCGTGCAAAGTTTCTGCGGTTGTTTTCTCTGCGGTGTGATTTTACAGAATACATGTAGCATTCTGAAACGGTAACAGACATGCGAAAGGAACTTTCTGCTGCTTCAGAATTCCTTAGCTAGGTGATCCTCATTATCTAGAAGCCATTTTTTGGGGGGTGAATGAGCGAACCCAAACATGTGCAAAGTTTCTGCGGCTGTTTTCTCTGTGGTGTGAATTTACAGAATACATGTAGCATTCTGGAGGGGTACTAGACATGCCATTGGAGCTTTCTGCAAGTTCAGAATTCCTTAGCTGGGCAATCCCCACTATCTATGGGTCATTCTTTCTGGGTGCATGATCGGACCTAAACACGTGCAAGTTTTTGGCAGTTGTTTTCTCTGTGGTGTGAATTTACAGAATACATGTAGCATTCTGGAGGGGTACTAGACATGCCATTGGAGCTTTCTGCAAGTTCAGAATTCCTTAGCTGGGCAATCCCCACTATCTATGGGTCATTCTTTCTGGGTGCATGATCGGACCTAAACACGTGCAAGTTTTTGGCAGTTGTTTTCTCTGTGGTGTGAATTTACAGAATACATGTAGGATCCTAGATGGGCGCTAGACATACCAACTGAGCTTTCTGCTAGTTTAGAATTGCTTAGTTGGGCGATCCCCGCTATCTGCGAGCCTGTTTTCCAGGTGTATGATCAGACCTCAAGCACCCAACGATGAATAGCCTATTTGACAGCATCAGCAGGAATCGGGAACAGGGGTGTTGAACTTACCTTTCACAGAAGTAGTGCGTGGGAATTCATTGCCTCTGTGAAGTTCCAGCGATGTTTGACGTTAAAGCTTTTGCCCACACTTGTGCAGCTCATCCTTGTAGAAACCAGCTGCAATCAACTTGAAGCGGTGACGCCGCTATGGAGATGCACAAATTGTTGTTGTCGTCAATCAATAATTAGCATATTCGCGAAGCCAACAAAGCCAAGCACGCTACTTACGTTCTTCAACGGGCTCAGCGTTGCGAATTCCGCCGCCATCTCAGTCAGTACCTCCACCTCAGCCTCTTCCTCACCGGTTGCATCTTCGCCGCCCGAGGCCCAGAACTTCTCGTTCTCGAGATCGCGAGGTCTTTGTTCGGAAGGTAATAGTCAATTAGTCAGGATCTTCGGCTTCATGCACCGTTGCCAGAATATTTTGGACGACGAGGTTAACAACATGGGCGAGGCTACATATCTGTGAATTTTCGGGGACAAGTTGAATGTTGAGTTTTTCCCGGAGAATCCGCGACAACACGCAAATGAGAACATCGTCAAAGCACCGGTTGAAGGTACCTCCCACCGTGTCGTATCGGCCTGGGACGTTTTCGGGAAGCTGCCCAGAGAGCTTCTTCAGCTTTTTGATGAGCTCGAGGATGGGTTTGGGTGAAAATCGTGAGATTGAGGTAATGAACAGACGTGCCGTCACTGGCGAGACCATGCTGATGTGCAGCATTGGGCGCTTCGCCATTAGAGGCATCGGCAATTTTGGCAGATGCGTTGCAATTTCGATGTGGTTTGGGCGTGGTGGGCAT
The DNA here is from genome assembly GCA_029204075.1 of Mycena capillaripes. Taxonomy (NCBI): domain Eukaryota; kingdom Fungi; phylum Basidiomycota; class Agaricomycetes; order Agaricales; family Mycenaceae; genus Mycena; species Mycena capillaripes. The sequence continues at coordinate 1,601,009 of JARHKZ010000011.1, read as the reverse complement.
CGCAGGAGGTAGGTCAGACGCGCCGGGTCACAGAATATGCGACCAGAGATTGTGCAGATAGCATGGATTGCACAACCGTCCCGATCCGCATGATTATTTCGGCCCAGGAGGAAACCGAGAGCGGAGAACAGAGCGGTAACAGCACAGCACAGCAACCGCGTCATCCAAAAACACTGGAACATAGTACCACATGCTATATATTAGTACCTGGATGCCCTAATATATTGTGCAAGTGCTCGTTTTTTCACTCTTATACAGTGCTTTGGACCATTAATTAGTGCATCAGGGCACTAATTTAGATCCGTGATTAGGCGACTCTTCATGAAGAGTGAATATCAGGATGAAATGGGATTCCGGAATAACATTCATCGGGCGGTAGGTGGGAAAAAAATCGGCAGACTTCGAAGTATGGGCGGCAGAGATGAGCTCGCCAGAGGTATAAACAGCGGTGTGTTGGGTACAATTGTCAACGGCATCCGCATTGACCTGGGAGAGCCACCCGAGAAATTGATACCCACTGCTTGCTTCTTTGTATACACTCCCTGAGAAATCGGGGATGCGAGTCGTACTGACACTGACGAGGTTGGGACAGTGAATCGTCCCAGTGATAAGACTCGCAAGCAATGGCTCCTCGACGTGGAACCCTTGGAATTCGATTCCAGTGCGCAGAGCGAGGATAAGGGAAGCAATCCTGACAGATGAAGCATCCTCGCGAGCAACTACTTGTGAGCCATCAATCACAAGTCTGGGGATGACCTGCAAGATGTGTGCTTGATCTGGCTGCCTAACAAGAATGGAACAGCTGATGATTCGCGGCGTGGCATCCAGCGCAGCTTCCGCGTCTGCATCAGCTGTGAGAGGTAACCATGAGGGCTTGAAATAAAGGTCCTGATGGGAATGAATACACACCAGACGTTTCTGAGTCCGAGCCGGTGGCGCTTAGAGTCGCCATGACCGAGCTATTCAAATGTATGTTGTGGTGGAGCCGGAAACAAAGAAAATGATGTGACTGGGACAGCTTGTAGTTGATAGGCGGCGTGGACCGTGATCTTACGACCAGCTCAGTCCTTGTTGCTATCCTGCCGTTGTCTGAAGTGCAATTCATGTGGAGTGTATACAAAATTTAGTAGTTCTAGAATACATCTGGCCGAATATGACGACAATAAGCGAGCGCAGTCGTCCACAGATTAATGCAGTCCTCGTCTGAGGCACTCCCGAGTAAGTGAACCACTGAATTAAAAAGAGCCAAGTCCTGTCCCTCCTGCAAAAGACGAGCAGGCGGCTCAACAACAATATTGCTGAGATCGGCGAACGGTGGCGGCCCGACTCTCCCAATCCAAGAAGTTGCACCCTCTCCAATTGAGTTGTTAGCGCGCTGTGATGCAAGAAGGTCATCATCGCGGAGGCCAGACCAATCTAGGCCATAAACCTCGAGTTCCTCCTCGCTCAATGCCTCCTCTTCAGGGAGCTGGTTGCCCCGGACACCATCAACAAGCATGTCGAAAACAAACATGTCGGCGGGCGAGCGATTGGGACCATTCCTGATCTGAATGCGATGTTGATTCCAGCTCTGGGCAAAGAAGGCGAGCTGGCTGTTTATCGTGGCAAGAAATAGGAAGTGGAGGAGCCAAATGTGATTTATGTTGTTGATATCGAGCCCATGGCGAAGCTCGAGGTTGGTGAAGCGCTCCGCCCAGGTTGCGTCCAATTGAGCAGTTATATCAACCCAAAGGCGTTCAATACGGACATTATGGACGCTCCTAAGAAATTGAGTGTTATGTTAAAAAGTAGCGTGTTCATTCGGTTTGACTTGCCTTCCCCAGATATATGAGCCCCGTAAGATGCCGCGAAATGTCTCCATCCATGCCGCCACGTACAAATTCTCAGTGCCATGATCTCCGCGTGCGCGAGATGGGACACCAAATTCTGCACAGGCAGCAAGGAAGATGTCTAGCACAGTACGGGCTGAATTGTTATCACTGGCCTGTAATCCAGTAATGAGGCGAGAGTAACCATCAATAAACCCATGTATAACAATGCCCCATCGGATGAGCCCTAGGAATGATTGAATAATTATATGAATGACTCATTCAGGAGAAGATCACTGTGGCTTACCATGTTGACCGTCGTGGTGCCACAAAGAATTAGGACCTGCAACTGAATACACCCGACGGCGGATGCGAATGCGCTCAAAAATCCGGCGGACTGGATCGATTCGCAAAAGAGACTGTTGTAATCTTTCACGTTGAACGCGAAGACCCAGGCGTCTCAACATTCCGTCCAGTATGCTAAGCCCAGCACGGCGAAAGTGTGAGCGGAGCCGGAGGAGCAGAATGTCCAAATCGTCATCAGAGATATCCGAGAGGGGTCCGGTGTATGAAGCAATGTCAACTTCCAGTGGCAGATGAGCAGGAATCGGGACCTCGGGCTCGAGAAGATCGTCGTCGTCGTCATCAGAATCGGTACTGGCTGTAGGAGTAGGGCTGGAGGGCTCAGAGGAGGCGTTGTCAGGGAACGGGTTAGACTGCGGAGTTGCAATACCGTTCTCGAGAAGAGCGGTGCGGACAGTGCCCCTCGAGACACGGAGAAACCTGTGTATACCCGATGTTGATCGTTGGGAATATGCCCATCGCAAAAAATCCGGATCGATATGAATTCGAGGCCGCCCAACAGCACCTGTTGCAATTGTTTGAACAACTATAGGGTGGCCATTATGTGAAGCATCGATGGCATCGCGATATTCCAGCCGCACATCGGTCTGCATTGCAACGAGACTGGTCTGAATGGTTTCAAGCTCAAGTGGCTCAAAGATTCTGGCATTCTACTCCAGTTAAATACAGTTCTGGGTGTGCACAACCATTCACGTACTTGCTGCACCAAGTGTGCATATTCATCCAAATCATCGCCGAGACGTGCAATGACAACAGTGTCAGTCGGAGTCTGGATTATGTCGGCAACAGCATCTTGAAAGCGATTATAATGTAGTCGGAATGCCTCAAGTAGAGACAGATCTTGTGCCGGGAGAGCCATGCCAAAAAAAAAAAAAAAAAGAGTGGTGTGGCAGGATAGCAGCAAGGACTGAGTTCATGTAGGATCAATGGCGGTTTCCCATCATTGAATTGGGACTATCTGTGCGATTCCCAGCTGTTGGAGTGGGAAGTGATATTGACAGCGACGAGGGCCGGGTTAGGATTGGGATTGATGGCAGTTTCCCAATGATTGAAGTGGGAAGTGATATCAACGGCTTTCCAAACTCGGCATTTGTAAGTTCAATGTCGTACACTCATTTTATTTCAATCTAGGAGTATCCCACAAGATCTACAGTCAAGCGGTGGGATTACGGAGGCTAGCACTGGGTGTGGGATTGATGGTAACTTCCCAAACGTTGAAGCGGGAATTGATGTCTGAGCTGTGGGTTGTCAAGCGAAAGCTCCCACGGTTGAACTTTACATGTGTGAGAACTGATAAGATCGCTTAGAACCCCTTGTGGCAGTATGTGTAAAGTGAGTTGTACAATTGTGAACTGTACTTTGCAGTTTTAACACATGGAAATGCAAGAATCGTGGGTACCCTGTGGCAAGTGGTCTGTGGTGAGTGTTGAGTTGCATTGCACAATACTGCCAGTTGGAAGTACAGCACACATGCTCAATAGACCTGTTCACGCCAAGCACTGGATGTACATTCTTGGAGTTCTTGTTCACAAAGGAGTGTAGATTTGCTGGTGGAACTGTACATGCAGTCTGTTCCATATTAAACCGTTCTTGTACATATTTTATGACGAAAAAAGCTTTTATACTATAAAAGCTTTTTTCGTCATAAAATATGTACAAGAACGGTTTAATATGGAACAGACTGCATGTACAGTTCCACCAGCAAATCTACACTCCTTTGTGAACAAGAACTCCAAGAATGTACATCCAGTGCTTGGCGTGAACAGGTCTATTGAGCATGTGTGCTGTACTTCCAACTGGCAGCATTGTGCAATGCAACTCAACACTCACCACAGACCACTTGCCACAGGGTACCCACAATTCTTGCATTTCCATGTGTTAAAACTGCAAAGTACAGTTCACAATTGTACAACTCACTTTACACATACTGCCACAAGGGGTTCTAAGCGATCTTATCAGTTCTCACACATGTAAAGTTCAACCGTGGGAGCTTTCGCTTGACAACCCACAGCTCAGACATCAATTCCCGCTTCAACGTTTGGGAAGTTACCATCAATCCCACACCCAGTACTAGCCTCCGTAATCCCACCGCTTGACTGTAGATCTTGTGGGATACTCCTAGATTGAAATAAAATGAGTGTACGACATTGAACTTACAAATGCCGAGTTTGGAAAGCCGTTGATATCACTTCCCACTTCAATCATTGGGAAACTGCCATCAATCCCAATCCTAACCCGGCCCTCGTCGCTGTCAATATCACTTCCCACTCCAACAGCTGGGAATCGCACAGATAGTCCCAATTCAATGATGGGAAACCGCCATTGATCCTACATGAAATCAGTCCTTGCTGCTATCCTGCCACACCACTCTCTTTTTTTTTTTTTTGGCATGGCTCTCCTGGCACAAGATCTGTCTCTACTTGAGGCATTCCGACTACATTATAATCGCTTTCAAGATGCTGTTGCCGACATAATCCAGACTCCGACTGACACTGTTGTCATTGCACGTCTCGGCGATGATTTGGATGAATATGCACACTTGGTGCAGCAAGTACGTGAATGATTGTGCACACCCAGAACTGTATTTAACTGGAGTAGAATGCCAGAATCTTTGAGCCACTTGAGCTTGAAACCATTCAGACCAGTCTCGTTGCAATGCAGACCGATGTGCGGCTGGAATATCGCGATGCCATCGATGCTTCACATAATGGCCACCCTATAGTTGTTCAAACAATTGCAACAGGTGCTGTTGGGCGGCCTCGAATTCATATCGATCCGGATTTTTTGCGATGGGCATATTCCCAACGATCAACATCGGGTATACACAGGTTTCTCCGTGTCTCGAGGGGCACTGTCCGCACCGCTCTTCTCGAGAACGGTATTGCAACTCCGCAGTCTAACCCGTTCCCTGACAACGCCTCCTCTGAGCCCTCCAGCCCTACTCCTACAGCCAGTACCGATTCTGATGACGACGACGACGATCTTCTCGAGCCCGAGGTCCCGATTCCTGCTCATCTGCCACTGGAAGTTGACATTGCTTCATACACCGGACCCCTCTCGGATATCTCTGATGACGATTTGGACATTCTGCTCCTCCGGCTCCGCTCACACTTTCGCCGTGCTGGGCTTAGCATACTGGATGGAATGTTGAGACGCTTGGGTCTTCGCGTTCAACGTGAAAGATTACAACAGTCTCTTTTGCGAATCGATCCAGTCCGCCGGATTTTTGAGCGCATTCGCATCCGCCGTCGGGTGTATTCAGTTGCAGGTCCTAATTCTTTGTGGCACCACGATGGTCAACATGGTAAGCCACAGTGATCTTCTCCTGAATGAGTCATTCATATAATTATTCAATCATTCCTAGGGCTCATCCGATGGGGCATTGTTATACATGGGTTTATTGATGGTCACTCTCGCCTCATTACTGGGTTACGGGCCAGTGATAACAATTCAGCCCGTACTGTGCTAGACATCTTCCTTGCTGCCTGTGCAGAATTTGGTGTCCCATCTCGCGCACGCGGAGATCATGGCACTGAGAATTTGTACGTGGCGGCATGGATGGAGACATTTTGCGGCATCTTACGGGGCTCATATATCTGGGGAAGGCAAGTCAAACCGAATGAACACGCTACTTTCTAACATAACACTCAATTTCTTAGGAGCGTCCATAATGTCCGTATTGAACGCCTTTGGGTTGATATAACTGCTCAATTGGGCGCAACCTGGGCGGAGCGCTTCACCAACCTCGAGCTTCGCCATGGGCTCGATATCAACAACATAAATCACATTTGGCTCCTCCACTTCCTATTTCTTGCCACGATAAACAGCCAGCTCGCCTTCTTTGCCCAGAGCTGGAATCAACATCGCATTCAGATCAGGAATGGTCCCAATCGCTCGCCCGCCGACATGTTTGTTTTCGACATGCTTGTTAATGGTGTCCGGGGCAACCAGCTCCCTGAAGAGGAGGCATTGAGCGAGGAGGAACTCGAGGTTTATGGCCTAGATTGGTCTGGCCTCCGCGATGATGACCTTCTTGCATCACAGCGCGCTAACAACCCAATTGGAGAGGGTGCGACTTCTTGGATTGGGAGAGTCGGGCCGCCACCGCTCGCCGATCTCAGCAATATTGTTGTTGAGCCGCCTGCTGGTCTTTTGCAGGAGGGACAGGACTTGGCTCTTTTTAATTCAGTGGTTCACTTACTCGGGAGTGCCTCAGACGAGGACTGCATTAATCTGTGGACGACTGCGCTCGCTTATTGTCGTCATATTCGGCCAGATGTATTCTAGAACTACTAAATTTTGTATACACTCCACATGAATTGCACTTCAGACAACGGCAGGATAGCAACAAGGACTGAGCTGGTCGTAAGATCACGGTCCACGCCGCCTATCAACTACAAGCTGTCACAGTCACATCATTTTCTTTGTTTCCGGCTCCACCACGACATACATTTGAATAGCTCGGTCATGGCGACTCTAAGCGCCACCGGCTCGGACTCAGAAACGTCTGGTGTGTATTCATTCCCATCAGGGCCTTTATTTCAAGCCCTCATGGTTACCTCTCACAGCTGATGCAGACGCGGAAGCTGCGCTGGATGCCACGCCGCGAATCATCAGCTGTTCCATTCTTGTTAGGCAGCCAGATCAAGCACACATCTTGCAGGTCATCCCCAGACTTGTGATTGATGGCTCACAAGTAGTTGCTCGCGAGGATGCTTCATCTGTCAGGATTGCTTCCCTTATCCTCGCTCTGCGCACTGGAATCGAATTCCAAGGGTTCCACATCGAGGAGCCATTGCTTGCGAGTCTTATCACTGGGACGATTCACTGTCCCAACCTTGTCAGTGTCAGTACGACTCGCATCCCCGATTTCTCAGGGAGTGTATACAAAGAAGCAAGCAGTGGGTATCAATTTCTCGGGTGGCTCTCCCAGGTCAATGCGGATGCCGTTGACAATTGTACCCAACACACCGCTGTTTATACCTCTGGCGAGCTCATCTCTGCCGCCCATACTTCGAAGTCTGCCGATTTTTTTTCCACCTACCGCCCGATGAATGTTATTCCGGAATCCCATTTCATCCTGATATTCACTCTTCATGAAGAGTCGCCTAATCACGGATCTTCAGATTCAGACATTTACAGTACCTTCTCTTCCACCTACACTTCTGACGCTGAGGTAGCATCATCCGACTTTGATGTTTACTCGCTCGACGGTATTGCGACCTCGTTTACATCCGGCCCAGCGCTATCGGAAGTATCTGAATGGACTCTTTCCCAGTCCATGTATCCAATTTCGCTTCCTTGCGTGGGCGACCCCAATGTACCGTTGACAAATGGGGCGGTCTCTGCCGCATCTCCGAGGCCCTCTCCATATCCAGCCCCATCACGTAGCCGATCTGGTTCCGTATCTGGGGAGGAGAAGATCCTCCTACTGCTCTCCAGTCTTCAGCCCCCTGTCGCGCATACTGTCTTACGTGATGCAAAGTATGTGCGGCAGAATATCAGTTTGTCAGGTATGATTCGGAACCATAGATCGATGGGGATGCTACTTGATATTTGTGGTGTCAATTCATCTACAACCAAAACCTTCACGGACCTATCAGCACAGACTCACAGTCTGACATCTAAATCAGTCTTCGGTGCTTGCGGTTGGAGCGAGAGCACATTCGGAAACAAGACCTCGCTTTATCAGAATTCGGAAAAGGCAGCGAAGATGTCTTGGAGTGGAGTTGTGCCCCCAGAAGGTTGGTGGTTGTCCTCCCTCCGGAAATGGCGGCATCTCATAAAAATAAACAGGGACTGAAGGTCGCACAGTATATGATGCTTGGCAGGGCATGATCTACTTGTGGTCGCCAATCGGGCCCATTTTGACTGGAATGGAGTCCAGTGCCTCCTCCTTGGATGCATCGGAGAGACTTGCTGCTTCACTTACCCAAAAATCACTTGAAAAAGTAGCTGGCACCGCATTTCGCAAATCGTCTCTGACCGTACCACCTGCTCTTTGATTCACTTCCATGTCCATTTTGATCCATTTACACTCTTGGCACACTCTCTCAACCTCATTTTCTTTCCATCCAATTTACCCACTCTCATACCTACGCTCTTGCTCCCCACATTCATTGCTTTCGAATCACAACCACCGATATTTCGGTATCTAGTAGTTACACTAAATTGACTAAATCGGTGTACCCCATACATTATGGCCATTTTTACCCGAACTCTGGCACCCAATGATTTCCGCGTCAAAGAAACATGCACGAGTCAGAGGGCTTAAACCAACTTTTCAACTCTTGAATTGAGCGGGTTGAGTCTCAGTTGTGACATCTGTAACAGCCGATGTACAGACAATTTGCCTTCTGACCACATATGTGACTCAGCCAAAAACATGCTATGAGCCTTCTATCTCCAGCTAGCAACTATTTCCCAATCTGATTTAACCTTAGTGCCCAATCCTTCACCTGGCAGACAAAGGATGAATTAGGGACTTGGCCGCCTCACAGATACAAGGGATTATCCAGCTGAGCCAATTCGAGTCTGCAGAGCACCTATTTCAATGCTATAGCATCCATTCAGAGTGGTATATGTTCTCTTCCAATGTGAACCATAAATTATAACACAAAACACGGCCAGAGTTTGCACGTATTTGGGTCTGATCATACACCTGGAAAATGGGCTCGCAGATAGCGGGGATCGCCCAGCTAAGCAGTTCTAAACTGGCAAAAAGTTTCTTTCGCATATCTAGTACCCTCCCAGAATGCTACATGTATTCTGTAAACTCAAACCACAGAGAATAAAACCGCAGAAACTTTGCACATGTTTGGGTTCAATCATACACCCGAAGAAATGGACCGCAGATAATGGGGATTGCCCAGCTAAGGAATTCTGAACAACTAGAAAGTTTCTTTCGCATATCTAGTACCCTCCTGGAACGTTACATGTATTCTGTAAACTCAAACCAGAGAATAAAACCGCAAAAACTTTGCACATCTTTGGGTTCAATCATTCACCAGAAGAAATGGACCACAGATAATGGGGATTGCCCAGCTAAGGAATTCTGAACCACTAGTAAGTTCCCCTCGCATGTCTAGTACCCTCCCAAAATGCTACATGTATCCTGTAAACTCAAACCGCAGAGAAAAACTGCCAAAGCTTTGCACGTGTTTGGGTTCAATCATTCACCAGAAGAAATGGACCACAGATAATGGGGATTGCCCAGGTAAGGAATTCTGAACCAGCAGAAAATTCCTTTCGCATGTCTAGTACCCTCCCAGATTGCTACATGTATTCTGTAAACTCAAACCATGGAGAAAAAAACCGCCAAAACTTTGCATATGTTTGGGTTCAATCATTCACCCAGAAGAAATGGATCGCAGATAATGGGGATCTAGTTTGTATGTATAGAACCTCTGCCAAGCTCAATATATATCCAAAATTTCATAACATCATAGAAGGACAAATCAAGTACATGGTTAATTTATACATGCTAGTGCTAAACGTTGATCAGCACTCAATCGCTTTTTCTTTATCTTCACAGGCCCATTTGCTGGTGGCTGATTTTCCTCCTCGTCACGAGCACGCTTGCGTGAAACACCCTTTTCATACTCTGTCACCTCATATTCCAGGCCCTTTGCCACGCTTGCCGACATTTGGGGGCGACGAGCACCAGGAAGTGCTGATGGGAGCGCCCGGTTCTTCAAATCCCGAATAGCGTAGAACTCAGACAAAGAGGGGTCGCCATAGCAGGGAACAACTCTGCAATAACAGTGAGGACGGTTTCAGATATAATTATAACTTGACTTACACGGTAGAACTGCCAATACTCACGCGATGAGCATTACCACAATACTCGAGCGGCCCGATTGCCACATTCCGAGTATTTTGAACAATGTATGAAAAGAGCATCTGATGTCGAGCTTCACCAGCAATCTCAACAGGGCTTGCACTGTCCCTGAAATGAGAAGAAATTAGAGAAGTGGATTCAGCGGTCAGCAAAGACCGTACTCAATTTCATGCCGCCCATGACAATTCCGTGGGAATGGGGTGATGGACCACATTTGCTTGTCCCATCTGTAGGTGTAGATATGCCGCCGAGGGAGAGATAAAGATGACACATCATGAGTCTCGAGGAAAAGCGGGGTGTAGTGACCAGGGCGTAAGAACGTTGGTGCATCAAGCAACCCTTGTGTAAGCCCAGAATCATCAATACGGGTCCAAGCCGAAGATAGATACCATACCTTGTTCACGAAATACGCTGGTCAGCTCGTCGTGGCCATCCGATAGGCAACCCCCTAGTGCTACCCACATGTCACGCCCATATATAAGATGACCGAGATTGTGCGGAAGGGACAGGGCAGTGGACACGAGTGAAGGCTCGAAAATGTCGTGCAGGGAGTGCATATTGTAGCGGTACCAAGTCGGGCAGAGAGATAGCTCCCGCAATTGTTTCTTAAGCATGATGTGAATATATGATTTGTTTAGTATATGCAAAGCTCACTTTATAGTCATCAACCAGGATGGCCATGCGAGCAGGTAGTCGTGTGCGGTCTTTGGCATAAACATGTAACCAGTTTATGTAGCCTAACCGCTGCTGAATTGTTGGTGCAAGAAAACCATCCTTCATTGCTGGGCGAAGTAGATCACTAAATGGATGTGGTTAGCATACGGTGAGTTTTCCTTTCTGAAAGATGATACCCGAGCCCTGTGCGAGAACGACGCAGAAACTCGCTATATCCCACAGTGAAACGCCCAGTGCGAGAAGGATTCGAGAAAACTTCTGCTTCAGTAAGCAGCAGCGATAGACCTGTTTCGAAATCGCTTCATGCATCGACACTGAACATGAAAGGGCTCACCAGCAAGAAAGAAATTTTCATTTACGGTGTAGACCCCGATTCCAAGAAAGACATGACTGGCACTGCGGATAACATCGCAAGCCAGACCATTGCGATCACAATCTGCACGACTAGCTATCCACTGGGCGAGTGCGCTGATGAAGGTCCAGTCGCTGCTGTGAAAATCTGCTGGAGAGGGCGGTAGAGCTTCACGGGACGTAGCCCAAGTGGGCTGACGAGAAGTGGTGAGCTATGATCAAATACAAATGGTCTCAACTCAATGTACCTGAAAAACGAGATCGGAACTCAAGAAAGCTAGCACATAGTCTGCAAAGACCAGAGCCATCCCAACCCGGGCCTTTCGAACCTGCAACTCCGTGTAGGTTAAAAGATAAGATGTATAGGTTTGGAGACGAACCTTTTTGTCCATTAACTTGATGGTGGACTCCCAGACAAAGCGGGGATACAATTGGGCGGATGTGTGAGTCAACCATTGGATCTTTAGGCAGTGAGAACAGTCCAGTTTTCAAATTGAAGCAATGTACCATCAGAAATAAAGGCCCCAGGTCGAGTACCAAGGCACGGTACGTGTATGAGATTTCTTTCAGAGTGAGATCTGTAACAGAGTGCTGGACGGAAGAGGTAGCCTTCTTCTTGCCGGTAGTGCGCCACATTTGAGGATAAACATGATTTTGAGCCTTATTAGTGCCCCGCTTAACTGTAGAGCTCGATTCTATGGCGTAAGGCAAGCCATCTCGTGCTGGATGATTCTTTTTGAATCGAGAAGCCTCCTTGTCAGTGGCATCGATGTCGATGCGCTCAACATGCAGACAGGTGTCAGATTCGATGAGAGCAGTGACAGAAGAGCTAAGAAACTGGTATTCAGCCTCGCTTTCACGTGCTTCAGGCATTGGAGAGGAAGAGGACACGATGTGACAGCTGAGACTTAGAGGAAGACCAACCAACATCACATGACTGATTGATGCATGTCAAACAGGCGGCAGTGCCATCAGATCAAGATCGGTTCAGTAGAAGTCTCAAATTGTGCAAGATGTATGCGGAGCAGATAGTTGCGAGGCAAAATCAGTGGGGTTGCCAACTCTCAGGCGTCAATCAAGGCTCCAACTGTTTCCGTTTTTAAATGTTTTAAATTTCCATTTAGTTTAAGGCCCCGGGAAATATATAAACGGTTTATACGGTTACACAGTTATTTTTTTCCGAGTTCCATGCTAGATCTATGAATACAAAAGACGACTGTTGATTCGGGTGATGCCAATTCGGCAGACATGTCACAAACAGAATTCGGGAGGTGCGGAACACCTCAACGGCGCGATTAAAGGATTTGTGTAGGTGAGCAAGTCTGCAACTCACAACACAAGGATGATTGGTACGATTATTTTTAAATCCCATCTTTGGTATTTCAGAGAGCTGGATGTGCCGTTCAAAAGCAGCCTCATCCTTCTCCGTTGCACCACCAATAACGGGGAAATTTTTCCCTGGCTGTTTGAGCGTCGGCGACTTTTCTCCCGGGCACCAACATTACAAGGCCGTTTGAACAGTTTCAGACTTCCAACTTCAGCTTTTTTTCACCCCCCGTTTTGAATTGCGGCAATTTTGATTATGACAGTGTGTGGCTTAATTCGTTGACGCTCGATGATACGTTTCCGACTGTATCGTACATGGATTACAGCTTCTCTACTGGCGAGTAAATGTATGCCGATACAGTCTTTACCTCTCAATACTCCCATTTGAGCTCGGCGCCGTGGCTCTCTCTGATTTCTTCACCGTCTTCCCCTGTGTTGGATGCACCTGTAGTGAAACCGCTCACCACCACGTCGCAAACGCGTGACGAGGCCAACCCGGCAAATATGGTTGAAGAAACGCATGCGCGCAAGGCCTCAAAGTGTTTTAAGATAGTTTTAATTTTTTCCCTCCCTTGGGATTGTCCAGAATTGCTGAATTGTTCCGTTCTTCTGACCAAAGTTCAAACGGCAAATCGTATGTTTTGGGCAATGAACACATTTTGGGACTTGAGTTGAGCTCTTAGAGTCTACGTTGATATCTTCCGAAGCCTAAGGAGATGCTATGTACCTATATAAATGCTTATGGACAAGCCGTGATTATTTGTGGAAAGATTTTTGAAAAGACCGGCCTTTGTTTGATCTTATTATGATTCAAGGCTCATCCGAGCTTCTCCTCTTTCCACCTTCGTCTGGCGCTCCCTGCACGCGTCCCGCGCGTTCTGTCCCTCTGCAAATTGTCCAAACAATAAAACCGCCCTACGAAACGTCTTTCAGCACACCCTCGTCCTTTCCGAGCCCTAGTTTGCTCGTCAACGGCCGAATACACGATTGCGGCGATTCTGCCAACAACGGCGCGTTTCGCGTCTAAGGTTGTCCTCGACGGGTTTCAGGAGGTATTCAAATGATGCTAAGCCCTCCACTGTCGCTCTTCTGAGCCGAATTGCAGGGCATTGTGCCCTCAATCACACCCACCTGCCGCAAATGACTCGCATCAGGGACAACGGCCGGTGGGTGAAGAGTTTGTTCAATAATCTATGCGCTAATGGGCTCAAATACGTACCTAGGCATCCTAATGACTCAGTGGAACTCCCCGGGGCGTACAGCTGGATTGGCGGGATGAGTTCAAGAAAGGTGTAGGTGAGTGCTTCGGTTCTGTTCCTATGGCACTTTCTCTTCATCTCCCAGCCCTTCCATCTCAATCTCCCCGTATATACCGCGCGAGACCCAAACCCGGTCTTTGGCTGCCGTTCAGGTGCTTTTTTTCAACACGTCAGTAATCTACATCCCTCTCTCCGCGACATTTCTCCTTGTTTCATCCCTTTTCCTTCGCTATCCTCATCTCATGCTTTCCTCTGTTCTCACTCACAACAGTGCAACATCTTCGTTTCCTTTCCCATTTCAATCACCGGACATCGCTTCCCCTTTCATCGACAACCCTTCCTTTTCATCACGGCCATCCCTTCCACCTCCCATCGTTTAACCTCGCCCCCTTCAATCTATCTCCCCGAGTATCACAATGCATACACACCTGCTCATAAAGGACTCGACGAATCCCCGAAGCCCGACGCCATGTCTGCAAAATGCGTGCGACCCTCTGAATGCGGAAGCCCAAGAAGTCGCAAAGAAGTTGCACCTCCTCTTCATTGCTGCCCCCCGACGCTGACGAGATCGCCGGTGCGTGGTTTTCCTCTCCATCTCCGATCCATATGCTCACCCTCTCTTCATCGTCGGTTTGGAGCACCGCACGCCCGCTCTTCCACCGCGGTTCTCGCCGTCGAACTATTCGACTATATTGCGATAATATTTGATGATCGTCATCTTCTGCCTCTGCTGTGACTCCTCCTTTCTGCCCCTTTCCCTAAATTTTCCTGGGTCCATCTCCGAACGCTTACTGTTCGCCTTTGTAGAGATCTCGGTCACTAATTGCGTATCTCTGAGGATCAGTGTTCGGACCATGCCCACAACTTCTTCGGCGCCGTTGATCGTTCGTAGCCCTTTGATTTTTTGGTCCTCCCTTGCCTCTGGTAGCGAACGAGAGCTGCCGTGGACACTTATTGGATTCCCTCGTTCCGCCAATTCCTTACTTTTTCTTCTTGTTTTGATTTTTTTTTTTTTTTTCGCTGGATGCAATCGTGAAAATGGTACGCTCCTGTGATTTGACGTCTTTTACGAAGCTCACCGTACTTGTTTCAATCGACCCGTTTCGTCCCTCCCTGGCATTTCCTCATCTACGATGCCATAAATCGCGGGACGCTGACGGCGTCGTCGTCCGCATGCAGCACGATGGTTTGGGTAAACTGCGTATTCTCGGTCCCTTACCTTCCTTATCTCATGCTTAAACTGACGTTGCTCGCTCCAATCCATATGAACATCTCTACGATCCTGATTTTGTCCTTTTTTTGGTTGATCAATCCCGCAAATCGTACGTCCCTACAATTTGACATCAATTCCCCAACAAGCTAGGTATTCACGTATCGCTGTCAGTCCTTCTTAAGCTCGGTGGAATCAAGCCTCGTCTCTCTACTTGGTTTTTAATCAACATGCTTCCTTCCCTGATACCTGGTTATCGATCGCAGGACGCTGAGGGCGTCATCATCCGCGTCACGATAATATTGTACTTAGCTTCACCTACCTGTTCTCGGTCCCGTACTTTCTTTATGTCGTGCTTCAGCTGGCGTTTCTCGTTCGTTTCACAGTCTATATGAACAATCCTCAGGTTCTGCTACGTATGTTTCTCTTTTCATTTTGTGGAGTTGATGCATCCTTATTTCGAAATGTGACGCACAGATTTTATTTCCTCATCTTCATCGTCTTATTCAACACGTAAAGTCGGTCGGTGAGCGGCAACCTTTCCAACGTCTGGCCTTGACTTCTCCCTCCCTTGCACTTCTAACAGGACAACACTCATCTACCACGAATCGCCGCAAGCTGATGTTGTCTTCCCGTCTCATGATAGTAATGTCCCGTTTTTCTTATTATTTTTAACTTGACTTATCCTCGGCTTCGGTTCTTGGCCGGTCCTAATCCTTGAAGCCTCCCGACATTTTCGGGCCCTTCTTCCTTCCAACTGCGATCGGCAAATGTCCGCACTTTCCTCGTCAAGTTTTCTTAGTGTCACCGTCCACATAAACAGCATGCTCGTTTCGACTTCATTCAATATCTTGCTAGTAGTACATTGAGGTTTCCCTCCGTGGCTTTATTCGTACTGCTGACTTACGTTTCGGTTGCCACGGGCCTTTCAATCGTGCGGCAGCTCAAATCGAAGACCCTCTATCGGGCTCGACAGTCAGTACATTTTTCTACCACATCACTGTTGGCCGATTCCCGCGTAATTCGACAAGACTTGGGATCATCGCGCAATAAGGTGAGAACTCAAGTGTAGCATACGCCTGTAGTATACTTGGCCCAATGTATCCCATTTGACCAAAATTGGCCCGATGGTCCTAAAATAAGTGTCTGGAAGCGCTGTAAAACAGTGCTATGAGGCACTCTAAATTAGTGCCCTGACGCACTAATTAATGGTCCAAAGCACTGTATAAGAGTGAAAAAACGAGCACTTGCACAATATATTAGGGCATCCAGGTACTAATATATAGCATGTGGGTACTATGTTCCAGTGTTTTTGGATGACGCGGTTGCTGTGCTGTGCTGTTACCGCTCTGTTCTCCGCTCTCGGTTTCCTCCTGGGCCGAAATAATCATGCGGATCGGGAAGGTTGTGCAATCCATGCTATCTGCACAATCTCTGGTCGCATATTCTGTGACCCGGCGCGTCTGACCTACCTCCTGCGATGCCCACCACGCCCAAACCACATCGAAATTGCAACGCATCTGCCAAAATTGCCGATGCCTCTAATGGCGAAGCGCCCAATGCTGCACATCAGCATGGTCTTGCCAGTGACGACACGTCTGTTCATTACCTCAATCTCACGATTTTCACCCAAACCCATCCTCAAGCTCATCAAAAAGCTGAAGAAGCTCTCTGGGCAGCTTCCCGAAAACGTCCCAGGCTCATACGACACGGTGGGAGGTACCTTCAACCGGTGCTTTGACGATGTTCTCATTTGCGTGTTGTCGCGGATTCTCCGGGAAAAACTCAACATTCAACTTGTCCCCGAAAATTCACAGATATGTAGCCTCGCCTATGTTGTTAACCTCGTCGTCCAAAATATTGTGGCAACGGTGCATGAAGCCGAAGATCCTGACTAATTGACTATTACCTTCCGAACAAAGACCTCGCGATCTCGAGAACGAGAAGTTCTGGGCCTCGGGCGGCGAAGACGCAACCGGCGAGGAAGAGGCTGAGGTGGAGGTACTGACTGAGATGGCGGCGGAATTCGCAACGCTGAGCCCGTTGAAGAACGTAAGTAGCGTGCTTGGCTTTGTTGGCTTCGCGAATATGCTAATTATTGATTGACGACAACAACAATTTGTGCATCTCCATAGCGGCGTCACCGCTTCAAGTTGATTGCAGCTGGTTTCTACAAGGATGAGCTGCACAAGTGTGGGCAAAAGCTTTAACGTCAAACATCGCTGGAACTTCACAGAGGCAATGAATTCCCGCGCACTACTTCTGTGAAAGGTAAGTTCAACACCCCTGTTCCCGATTCCTGCTGATGCTGTCAAATAGGCTATTCATCGTTGGGTGCTTGAGGTCTGATCATACACCTGGAAAACAGGCTCGCAGATAGCGGGGATCGCCCAACTAAGCAATTCTAAACTAGCAGAAAGCTCAGTTGGTATGTCTAGCGCCCATCTAGGATGCTACATGTATTCTGTAAATTCACACCACAGAGAAAACAACTGCCAAAAACTTGCACGTGTTTAGGTCCGATCATGCACCCAGAAAGAATGACCCATAGATAGTGGGGAATGCCCAGCTAAGGAATTCTGAACTTGCAGAAAGCTCCAATGGCATGTCTAGTACCCCTCCAGAATGCTACATGTATTCTGTAAATTCACACCACAGAGAAAACAACTGCCAAAAACTTGCACGTGTTTAGGTCCGATCATGCACCCAGAAAGAATGACCCATAGATAGTGGGGATTGCCCAGCTAAGGAATTCTGAACTTGCAGAAAGCTCCAATGGCATGTCTAGTACCCCTCCAGAATGCTACATGTATTCTGTAAATTCACACCACAGAGAAAACAACTGCCAAAAACTTGCACGTGTTTAGGTCCGATCATGCACCCAGAAAGAATGACCCATAGATAGTGGGGATTGCCCAGCTAAGGAATTCTGAACTTGCAGAAAGCTCCAATGGCATGTCTAGTACCCCTCCAGAATGCTACATGTATTCTGTAAATTCACACCACAGAGAAAACAACTGCCAAAAACTTGCACGTGTTTAGGTCCGATCATGCACCCAGAAAGAATGACCCATAGATAGTGGGGATTGCCCAGCTAAGGAATTCTGAACTTGCAGAAAGCTCCAATGGCATGTCTAGTACCCCTCCAGAATGCTACATGTATTCTGTAAATTCACACCACAGAGAAAACAGCCGCAGAAACTTTGCACATGTTTGGGTTCGCTCATTCACCCCCCAAAAAATGGCTTCTAGATAATGAGGATCACCTAGCTAAGGAATTCTGAAGCAGCAGAAAGTTCCTTTCGCATGTCTGTTACCGTTTCAGAATGCTACATGTATTCTGTAAAATCACACCGCAGAGAAAACAACCGCAGAAACTTTGCACGCGTTCTTTGCATGCTGTTGTTTGGCCGCTGTTCTAAAGTTGTGCTCATTGCCTGTCATGTTCAATTTCGATCCTCAATGCGGAGAATTATCATACACTTAATCAAGAGACGGTAAGACCACTATCTGGGTATGGATAGTAAGGATAGCACGACAAGACATTAGAGGCAGCAAAGAGTGTGAGTATAGATAGCAAAGATAGAAATGACAAGAGATTAAAGGCAGTGAAGAGGCAATCGTAAAATGAGAAGCAAACTATAGAATACATCAAAGGAGTCCAGGTATAATGGTCATTGTGCCGCAGCGGCTCTATGATTGTAATGTAAGGTGGGTCGACGAATGATGCAGAGGAATGGGGCCCACCGACTAAAGCATAGAGACTTTGCCAATCGCATTCAAAATTTGGAGAAGAAACCAGTTATCGATCGCATCCTCGAATGTGGACGCATCTGGGGTTGGATATACGACGGAATAGAGCTGAAGCAGCTTGGAGATGGGGATTCGAGCCGTGCGGGAGCAGGTTCGGAATGAAATCAGTCCCTGCGCCATAATCGCAGCGGATGTGGCAGGGTCATCGTTGTAGAAGGCATCTCCTGGAAGAACGAAATGCACGACCATTGGGTCATGTGAGTCAAAATTTGGATCTGGATCGAGGAAAGGGCTTCCGGTGGTTGCCCAACAGAACATCCGTGGGCGAAAGGACGGTAAATCAATGTTTGGCAGTTCATCAATGACAGCAGGGTCAAAGTGGGACTTGCCGTCTTCAAGCAGAGCAGGGCATGGATTGCCTGTGCGCTTGAGGAAATCAAGGAACCGGCCTTCCGCATCAAGGACCGGGGCATCCAGGCCAAAGTCGCGAATAAGACTTGGCCGGTCGGGCTCGCTGATGACCAGCAAACGCTCGACCGAGTAAAAGTCAACGATTTGTGAAGTCCAAGCATGTGCGAGATAGAAATCTACCCCTCCAGGATATGAGCGGGCCAGCTGCGAACGATTAGTCCAATGGGCAAAGGACGGGCAGAATGAACGTGCCTTTACAAAGGAGAAGCCATCGGCACATTGAAGCTCAACGCCGCTGAAAAAAGCGCCTGCCTCCGGATGGCCGTGGATTTCTGGTCCAAGGACTGCATTATGAACGAGCTGGTTGACTAGAGTATTGTGCTGATTCTCGTCCCTCTGAGAAAGGGCTGAGATCTGCAACACCAACATCGACAGCAGAGTCAGATCAATAAAAGTAAAAATAAAAGTAGATTTTTTACGCACTTGGATGTTGAGGAAATTTATGATTTCATTCTGGAAAGGCAAAAGACTGCCTTGTGGTCCTATGGCTTGCATTGCTCGCGCCACGCGCGCCACACTTGGATGCCAAGTTGCAACAAAATCCGGCGTCAATGACTCGAGACGACGGTCATTGAGGGCGTACTGAAGAAGTGCTGGCGTAACCGGGCCCGGCGGCTTTCCGCTGATAAGTGAAAGAGACACTAATGCGCCGAGAACACGCAAGTTCTCGAGCCTACTGGGAGCAATCGCGGATGCGAGGCGAAGAGGCATAGAGATGGCAAGCGTTAAGCGGCCCTCATCCGTTGGGACAAACCACTGCCCTGCATCTGCAAGAAAGATATTCAAAGCAGTATATATGTCTCCCGCTCGAGACCGCTGCCGAGGGATGGATTCTGTGGATCCGAGCTATCATCACAAGTCAGACTATATTATGAGACAGACAAATTTAACTTGCACTTTGAATTTACGACGCGGGCAAAGGAGGGGAGAGAAATCGCGGTTTGCAGACGCGGTGCGGATGCGGGCAATGTAAAGCATGGCCAAATTGTGGAGGGAGTTTGCCTCAAGATCCAATCGACCCGTCCCACCAACAGCCTGGTAGACAGCAGCAGGTACATCGGCACGGTCAAAAAGCGCGCGGTAAGGACCCGATGCAGGGGCAGTAAAGTTCAGTGCCCCCCAATGCGGTGCAATGGCCATTGTCTGTATGCATCTGAGCAACTGGAAATCAAATCGAAAGAAAAAACTGACTTGCTGAACAAGATCCATGCAGGCTGTCGCCGGTGTTGCGATCTGAAGGAACGTTAACATGTGACAATATATATAACATGGAAGATTAACGGGAGTGGAAGGTCTAGTTGGCACGAGAAATGATGAATCCGTGGCCTAAGAGACAATTAATGCATTCCTCAGAGTAACAGGAATGACTCACCACGTGCTGAGTTTGGTGCACTTGAGTTGGTACCATCTGTACGGCGGTGGACTGACATTACATCAAAGTTATCAGTATGCATACGGAATGAACACGAGGAGTGCACGCACCAACAAGGTCCCAAGTTCAGCCTGAGGACAAGTATTGGCAAGTGAGAACCAAGAAGTAGATGGATAGAGGAAGAGCGCACGGGATGTAGGACAGGACGTGCCTGTGGGCTCGTTGAAGCTTGAGAGATAGTCGGAGCCATGGGCATGTCTTCATCGTCGTCCTCGTTATCTGTTGGGACTCCGCCTGAAGTCTCTGTTGCGCCGCTATCGCTATCATCCACATTCATCTCTACAGCCTCCGTGAATTGTCGGGTTTGCCGAGCTCCAAGGCAGTGGTGTCTCAGCGGCAACGAGCGGTTGACAGAATCTTCAACAAAGGTAACACCATCATATCGAATAACTAGGTGTGTGGCGTATGAATGGAGTAAAGAAATATGCAACATGAGACGTACTGGAGTGAAGAACAAGGCGACCATCCTGGATGCAAAGGGTTGGAACCGTGAAGAGGTTTTTCCATGGGCGGCGAAATAGATCCTGGAGGGTAAGGGTCGCATTGACCTCAGGTGCGCGACGCAGGTGTGCAGAGCCAGCCCCCCGATTCTTCCCAGTATTGACAAATGCAAGGACCTGTAGATCGAGACGTTCGTGCTGCTGGGCTGTACTTGGACCAGGAGGGATGGGTCCGAAAGCGTAGTTGCGTGGACCGGTTCGCATGGCGACTGCAGTCATTTCCAGGATCGCAGTCACCTTGGTGGTCTCTGCAATGGTGTATGAAAAGGAAAGATGAGACTCTTGAAGATAACGGCTGAACGAGGATCCGTAGTTCTTGTAAAAGGTAACCTCTTGGCCGGGCTGAAGAGGGATGAGGATTGCAGGAGATACAAAAATGAAATACAGCGCACCTGGAATGCCTGAACTAGATTTGTCAACTTGATCTGTCGCACACCCGCCGCATCGACAAAGGAAACCTGCTCCAAAAGCGATCCGGGGGCTTCAAGAACGGGTCCGCGAACAGCAGGACCGCGGGTACGGCGATTTCTAAGCTGAAGCGCAACACCAGTTGGACCGAGATGAGCCGCGGCCGCAGTGCGTCGGGTGGCATTAGAATCAGAGATTTGGGTTGGACTGAGATCCCGAACACGGCGGCGGGAACGGCGAGGGCGAGCATTGTTGGAGTGGCCAGTGAGAGGAATACCAAGACCAGCCATCCCAAGCATTGGCTGCATGGTGCTGAATGTTGAAAGGTTATTGGAAGGAAGTGGATGTCCAGTTGGCGCTGCCGGCAGTGCGATAGACTGAGAGCGAGTGCTGGAATACGGGATGGCCGGCGGAATGGAAATGGTCGGAAGTGGTGGCAGTGGGCTAGCAGCACTGGCGGTATTGCCCGAGGTGCTGCCGGGCAACGCAGGCAGAGTACCGTTTACCATGGCCTCACGCATGAACTGGGTCATCATTCCAGTGAAGAAACCCATGAGTGGGTTGGTGTTGTCTTAGGCAAAAAAGTCAGACAAATCCTATGCACAATAAGTAGATCTCGTACCCGAAGACGACATTCTTGAAGAGAGTGTGGTGTATAGCTGATAGCGTTGATAATGGAAAATGAAAAATGGGGGAAGTTGAGTGTTGCGCCGTTCCAGGGTGAATGGTTTTGCTAAATGCAAACAGGCGAGTAGGATTTGACATCGCTCCTCAATGACGCCATGTCTACTGGCCGGAGTTCATTTGGGCTTGGGGTTGGGTTGGGAGTGGGAACAAAACTTGCAGTGGTGGTGGTTTCCCTCACGTCGTGGTGGGATCGGCTAAAGCCAGTGGGATGATGGCGATAACGCTAAGATTGTTTTGATCAATTTGGATTAGATTGTCCTTCAGAGCAGTAAGTACTGAGTAGAATATTTCCAATAAAGTGTTGACAGTACAATATTGCCTGTTGAACACTGCACTGTACATTGTAGTTAGTGGAATGAAACACACAACTTGTACTTCATCTTCATAAGTTGCGTGTTTGCTGTACATTTTAATTGTACCCGTGTGTGAAATAGGTGTGCATGCTGAGTATGGAATGTACTACGCAGTATGTAAATAATTTTTGACGATAAATACCGTCATACGACAGGGACCAGGATGTTGGTGTTGGGCTGGTGCTATTCGGAGACGGAGCTGGGGCTTTGGTGGTTTCTCTCGACCACAGCGCCACAAAGAAGACCGAGCGCACTGCCCTTCCGACAGAGCCGGGGATTTTCGAGGTGGTCAATTGTGTCCACACGATAATCCCACACACGGAAAATACCCTCACTTTTGATGTTTGCCCAGAAGGTGAGTATAATGGTCCCTGCTCCCGGTTTTCCGGGCTGACAAAGTCTCCTCGACGTCAGGCTGGAAAGAAACGATTTCTCCGCAGCTCCCGAACCAAACGGGTCAATATATCTCGAATCTATACCGCCAATTGCGCGCCAACCTTCCCGACTCCATGCCATCTAGTTTGCCCAGGGATCCCACAGGTTTCGACTGGCCAATACACACGGGAGGCTCTGCCATCCTGCAATCTGCCGCTCAAGCATTGGCGCTGGACAAGGAACACTTGAAAGCCAGCTGGGAGGTGTACGAGACTCACGGAAATACAAGTTCGTCGAGCGTGTTGGCGGTTTTGGAAACGTCGCGTCGAATTCAGGAACGGGAGTGGGTGATAAGTATGGCGTTTGGGCCGGGGATTGTCGGTGAAGGAATCTTGTTGAGGAGGATCAAGCGCCAGAGTGTAACTAAATAATCAGATGTCACGGTTTGTATTTTGAGTAACATATGTCTTCTCCTGCTGAGCGGCCAAATGACCGCTCAGAATAACTCGGCGAGCTTAGTAAATGTCAAGATGCCAGTGTGTAGGAAACCACAAGCACACATGTGGTCATGTATCGTACACGATGACACATTGATTCAAACGAACAAGATCTGTAATAATTCAACCACAAAACCCAAATTCAGCTTGCCACTCAAATTAATGCGCGTTCGTCGAGACCCTCAACGAAATACTCGTGCAGAACATGGCGTGCTCACAATGTACGCGGAATTACGGGTACTTTCGACGCCATCGACCTTCGCACCGACGGTGTAACTCGAGAAGAATTCCTCCCGCTTCAATTCGATGCTCCAGATGGTGTATGGCGTTGCGTTCACAGCTGTGGATGCGGGCGGTGGAATGTCGGTTTCCAGAACAATGGGACGGTTGACGCTGTCGCGCGCCTCTCGTTCGAGGTACACGCGCGCTAGGGAGATCCCATTGCGTACCTGTGTATGCGGCGTCAGAGACATGATGTTCCCCTCTATGGTTGGACATACACACTGCAACATCGATCCCCGCCGCGATCGGGCTATCGTCCGAGTTCACGCACGACGACGCAGAAAGCACCACGTTGTCCTGCACCGCGAATCCAAGCACACCCTGGTCCTCCAGTCTGTCGTCCACGGCAAAGCGCATCGTGGCAATGCCCGCGGCAGCATCCAGCGAGAGAAAGGGGAGAGCGCTGGACGGACTGAAAGTGTATCACATCGATGGGGCCTACCTGCCACCGAAGGCGGAAATGCCAGCGGGGCGCAGCGTGGCGGTGTTCGTACTCCCGAGGCGGTCGTCGGACTTGGCCAGAAAACTACCGGGAATGGCGCGTGTTGGACACCATCGAATGTGTGACTACGGGGAAAAATATTGAGCACGGCGAGGAAATGGTCTCGGGAGCATTGTCACGTACCCGCATGCGACGAGTGAGATCATCATGGCCATGAGTCCATGACGAGAAAGGATGCATCTGTTTGCCAGCGCTTGGCGGAAGCTTTGGCACGACGGATCTTCGGCCCGCACGCATCTTGCTTACGACTTTCATCTCTGCACTTAGTATTGTCTCTGGGATTCTCTGCGTGCAAGCGACGATTCATCGCAACTGCTCATCACGCAGCCAGAAGGTGACGTTCAGCCGTTTTACTGTTGTTTTCGCCACTCTCGCGCCACCTTGATTCCCGACTGTCCCAGCAGGCCCAATAAATAGCTTGAGTCTCTGAGCTGTCCTCAGTTTGGATGGCATTATCACTCAGGCAATCCTGGCTCACAAACGAGACCCACAACCGAAGCACCTATAAGCACCCTCGGCCTCTGGTCCAACAAATTGCAGCATATAATCGGATATCCCTTAGTTACATAAATCTGAACACCATTGTCCCATATCAATCTCCTTCCCCGGTAGAAAATTCAGGAACAATGCTGCAAGTGTTTCTGTGAGCGAATGCAGCAAGTCATGAACAACAGGGAACACTCACACCCTCAATACAGAAGAAACAGGTGCAGCACCCGCCCGCGGGGGTACACACTTGTCCGGTGCAGATGTCCGGTTGAAGCGCTCTGAGGACTGCGGGAGGGCCGGGGCAGGTGACATCGCCGCTGGGAGCGGCGGCAGCCTGCATGAAGGCTGCGAGGGCGAGGATGAGATACGAGGTGCGCATTGGGAACAAGCAAGCGAGTTGTTTTTTTTGACCGAGGTGAACTGGAAAGACGATGAGTTTTTATTTCGAAACTAGACAGGACTCCTTGTGCTCGCATCAAGCGCCGGCTGTTGAATCAATGTTACATTTCGACTCATAGTGGAGGGTTCTGTTGTCTAAAAGTGAGTAGAATTCTATAGTAGTGTGAAATTCACTGGCAAAGAAGATAAAGCTGGCAGACTTGCAACAGTGGACGTCGGTTCAACGTGGCTGACGTCGAGCGGCGAACGGCATATAAGCGGCAGACAAACGGCGAACGTCAGATGAGCGGTTTTCCGCAGATGCCGAGCCCACAAATAGAATTTCCTTGGACATGGAAGCGACAGTGGATGTCTTTCGATCAAAATACGGGACTTGAATAAATCGCGATGTCAGCGGCACAATTCTGCGCAGTCGATGATCAGTGGATTCTTGTTTAATCAGCACCACTTCAGTCACTGTGGCATGTCAGTTGAATCCTTGAAGTACCAGTTCAAAGTTTAGAATACGATAGTGTCACTATCGTATTTGACAATGTCCGGCGGCCGAGTTGTTCAAGTCCAAATGGGGGCTACATAATGCTAATAGATCTTTACGGTGGATAGGGATAGCATTCATGCTGCTCAAGACGAGCTGTGAACGGCCTCTACACGGGATCAACAGCAGACGGCTTGATATCCTTCCTTCCTCCGTAGGACCGTAATAGATGTGACAGTAGAGTTTCCACCTCCACGATACCGTTGTTGTTCGGCTTATCATCCTGTATGTGGCCTACAAAGTACAGCGGTGGCGAGAAATAAGGCATGTTTGAGCTTATCCTTAGATCAAATCTTCGCACAAGAATGGCAGCATAAAGTCCACGAGTTTCAGTTTAATCCATACCAGGGTTGTGTTAATAAAGTGGATCAGGGAATTCTGTTCAGTGGAGTGTGGGCAGGATGGACGTGACACTTCGACGTTCCACTGGAGCCTCTCAGCGCTGCGACTATTTTCAGCTCACACTGATCGGTGACTTGACCGACGCAGAAGATTAAAAAGCACTGCAGTTGATGCGCAATGTAACGTAGACAGCGAGTCTAACTGCTATTAGGAGTCATAAGGCCAGGCAGTTGAATGCTTTGAATCTGCACCCGCCCCTACGCCTTTTCCGCCGCCTCCGCTTCCGCCCTCGCCTCCAACACAGCTTCTCTCAACCTCCGACACGCCTCTGCCGCCGGCTCTTCCTCGATAATGCTGAAGCTCACGCGCACGTACGGTGTCGCGCCACCGAGGGGCATGAACGCTGTGCCGGGCACTGCGAGGACACCCTTTGCGACGGCTTTGCCCGAAATGAGCGCAGCAGAATCTGTGGGACGGCCGGAGGTGTGCACGAGAAGCTAGCGTACGTTGAGGAACAATGGATCGATAAGGAATTGTTGGGATAGGGCAACGATTTGAAGAAAGATGAAGGGAAGAGTAAGACTAACCTTGATGTACAAGAACATGCCCGCGACGGGAGACGTCCACTCGGCCAGACCCGTGAGGTGCGTGCGGGCGACGCGCTCAAAGGCGTCACGTCGCGCGCGGTAGAAGGCCGCGACCCCCGCGCAGTGCTCGAGGAACCCTGCGGGACCCCACCGCGAAAGGAGCGCATACGCCATAACTTGAGTAAGGGTGCTGGGCTGCAGGCTGATTCCATCCGCAATTAACGGGAAAGAAAGTAGAAATAAGATAAAACAAGGCTGACTTGGTGTTCGAGGTGATCATGTTCACTGAGTGGCAGAGCGGCAGGGCCGCGGTCATGTACCCGAGCCGCATGCCGCTGCTGAGTACCTTGCTGAATGAATCGAATCTGAAGTAATCAATCGATCGCGTTCACGTTTTGGTTAGTAAGACACAGAGCAAATGCATAGGCGAGCCACCACCCACCGCACGACACGTCCTCGTTCGCCATTGACCTCGGGCTCCAGCGCAAAATAGCTCCGCGCCTGCTGACCTTTGGGCCCGTAGTACAGGAATGCGTACGCGTCGTCCTCGAGGAGGAGGAAGTTGTATTTTTTGGCCAGTTTCAGCCTGTGCGCCATCATGATCAGTATCAGCGCTATGGCACACGGGAAACGTACACCTCAATCTTGCGCCCTTCAGGGATGGACGCGCCAGTGGGGTTGCTTCCGGAGGGGATGGTGTACAGAAGCTTCGGGAAACGTTTCCCGGGATGGGTGGTCTCCCAATTGGATAAGATCGCCTCAAGGTTCGCAGGGTTGAGACCTTGAGCGTCGGCGTGCACCTCTGGATGTAAATAATTTATTATTACATCCTGCGATGGGGGCAGTTGGACGTACCAATGAGTGTGCAGGGCAAGGTGGCCAAGAAGCCGAGGGCGCCACTGTGAGAAAGAAATGTTTCTACTTGCCATGACGAAAGTGAAACGAAATATATACGGGTATACGGGCGCCTCGATGAGAACGTAGTCGCCATCGTCAATCAAGACCTCGCATGCCTAGATCTCCCGCGTCAGACAGACTTTGATTTAATTTGGCCAAACATGTACGTGCCTTGTACATGAGATCCTGGCTTCCCGAGCCTATTGTGATGCTCCAGCTTTCGTCCTTTTCGCGCCTGTGCACATGGGTCTGGAATCCCACAATCCACTGTACCGGAAGCGCGTTAGATCACGAGTCAGTCGTTTAAACATCGCGTACAGTTATTAGGCGCGCTACGCCGGCAGTCATCCCATATCTGCATTAACGACGTGAATTTCCGCAAAGAAACTTTAAGGAGGAGTAGCAAACTGCAAGGCCTCGTTTAGTTCTTCATTTTCTAGGGCGATGGTGAAAGGATCATCTCCGTCTCCAGTTGAGGCAGGCATTCCCGCGAGCGTCGGCTTCAGCTTCATCGTTATCGATTCAAATGGGAAGGTCGATGAATTAGGGCGTCCTGTTCGAAAGATCAGCATTTTATGATGGCCACTGCAAACGACGAACCCGCGAGAAGGGAAATCATCCCTGGGATGTTTTCGAGTGGGAACAGGCCGCGAACTGGAACTTGATCAGAGACACATCACTTTTCGACGGTCATCTCACTTCCGCAGGCTTTCCATAAGGTGGATTTTTGAGATAGGAAGGGCACGATGTCGAGGATGGTGGTGGAGGACATTGAAGACAGAAGCAAAGCGACTCGGCTTCTCAGGATCAGGCTCATCTTTTTACTTTGCCGGCGGTCAAGCTTGATAAGCGGACATGATAACCGTCGGACCCGATAGGCTGATTAATTTCGTCTGATTCCCAGGAAAGCTGGTCGTCGAGAAATGGTTCAACTTGCAACAAAGATGTCTCAGGCAACATGCCAGTTACTCTATCCTCGAATATCTCAACATTTTCGCAAAATGCCCCTGTCACAACACTTTATTTCCAACTTGACTGTGCTCACAATCCAACCTTACTGCGAGTCCGGAATATCTATGTCCCAAAACTTCCCCAGCTACGTCACTGCACGTTCAATTGACTGTAATCGGATACTAATCCAACCTCCATGGAGGCAGTTTAATCAAAAGATCTTCGGAGAAGCTGCACTTGTTGGCAATCTCGCCGCTCAAAATCTCTCATAATCACCTTGCCAATTGTAGCCCCAAGATGGGGAGCCGCTCCGTAATTCTCCGGGTTCGAGTCATTTCATGCGACGGTCCCGGCTGGCGGACATTCAGAGGATCCATTTGTGTGGGTGCTTATAAACCGTCTGATAAATACCGTGTTTTCGGCAATTACAAACGGAGCCCTATTTAGGCTAGCAGCACTCGAATCGACATTGTGGGGGCTCGGAGGCAGCATTCACACGCCGTAGCCAGGCAGTGCTGAGATTGTCCAGCAACTTTAAATGAAAAACATGCTTGATTCAACAGTGACAAAATTTGGTTGTGGTCGCGGATCCGGAGTTTTTACGATAGGGAGCCTCAGGAGAAAGACAATCGGTCTTCTGCCAAATTCTCAAGCATGGGAGCGAGAAAACTGGTTGTGTAACAAACCTGCCTGCAACCTCGGCGTTCATGATCAGCCGGCTAGATGGCATCAGCTCAGCGATCTACCCTGTCTGAGAAGTCCTGGCTCCGCCTAAGTTCTCTGAGTCGAACTTCCTCATCTTTTATAATATCCGCATTTACCACGGTGTGTTCAGCATTATCTAAGATATATTTGCAGAAGTTTTTTGGGTGAGCTCGCAGAAACAGATCGCTATCTTCAATAAATGACGCGCACCTGTCTGTGAGACTACTCGCGCTATCTGTAGATACTCGCTCAGTAATGTTCCGCCAAGAATATGTATAAATCCGAAGCAAATACGCGTAATCTACTAG
The DNA here is from genome assembly GCA_029204075.1 of Mycena capillaripes. NCBI lineage: Eukaryota > Fungi > Basidiomycota > Agaricomycetes > Agaricales > Mycenaceae > Mycena > Mycena capillaripes. Next base: position 1,571,704 of record JARHKZ010000011.1, on the reverse strand, counting down.
ACGAAACTTTGGCCGAAGGCATGGCTGGCACGTGGTCAACGCATGGTGCCAGCACTCCTTGTCCTCTGACGTCTATGGCGGACACCGGCGATACATCACCATGGTATCTATTATGCATTATTGCAACCTTCGTCGCACCGTGTCTCTTTCAACGACGCCGTAAGTGATCATGTTTCCGGTTTCTTTCAACTTCCAATGGATATGTCAGAATCGCAATTGACTCTGCCACGTTTATCATTCGCCCAAACATGCAACGAAGATGTTCTCGGTATTATATTCGAGGCCTCTGACTCATCAACGCTTGCAGCTGCAGGCCGTGTGTGCCGATCATGGACTGTCCCTGCACAACGTGCACTCTTCGCTGTCGTCTACATGGATGACGGCGTGAGAGGACGCAAACGACTGCAATTTCCGGAGAAGCTTGCGCGGAGCCACAGACAGCGCCGTCCTGCGCTCATATGTGCGGCATATTCAGGTAGTTGCCTCAACACTCGGGAAGTTGGAGCTACTCCAATGGCTCCCCCTTCTTCCACAGGACGGGCTCGTATCCGCATATGTGTCCGCTCGTCCAGACGCCGTGGAGGCGTTGGGTGCCCTGGTGAAAACCTGCGATGCCCTACGCACGGCGCGGAGACTTTTTGTACGCTGGCCCGCCGACATAATCGGAGGTACAGATGGAATGAACTTGTATCTGTCGAGTGGCCGCTTGGGGCACCTCGGACTCATGTTCACCGGCACGGAACAGGGCCCTCCTCTCCAGCCACAATCCTGCAATACACTCCCGCGACTTAGTATCAAGAGTTGGTCCTTGGTTGATGATATTCCTAACATCATTAATGCCTGTTCATCGAACTTGCGCCGGCTCGACCTCCATTTTATGGGCTTGAAGGACGGAGATTATCCACTCCTAATATCCGCATTACGTGCCGCGACCCGGGTCGTGCACCTGACGCTTCCGTGGGAGGAGTTATATCCCATCCCGTTGCTCGAAGATTCGGTGCCATATATGCCCCAGCTTCAACATTTGCGTGCTGGACCGTGTCTCTATACTGGACAGTTTCTCTCTTGCATACCGGCTACTCTAGAGACACTCCACCTGGAATATGGGCGGCGTATCGGAAACACGGAACCTTTCCCGACAGATGCCGCAGTCTTTGGTTTATCTACCCATCCAGCATTGACATTGTTCAAACTTGGTCCGGCACACAGATCACTCGAGTTAGAGTTCCCGGGTATTCGCGAGGTTTGTGCCTGTCGGGGGATCACATATATTGCACTTCCTTGGCCGGGGAACGATGCTGGGCTTGTAACTCTCTTTGATTCATGAGTTGAGCGCGTCTGCAGTAGAATGCTATTTTGTTCGAGAAAGGTGTTTAAACAGAGAATGCTAAACACCCTGAACTCCCAAATCCTCCCCCATGATGAATGCGACTTTATCTCCGATGATGAGGGCTGTATAATATGTATTGGCCCCATATTTGACGGCGCGATGCTCATGCCCGTCACCTTCAGGTTTGCGACGCCGTAGAATTCAGCCGCAAACGACGCCGGCTCCGCTGCGCGGACTCATCGCAGATGTTCCGAGCTACCAAGAGAGCAGATTAACGGATCACGAACTCTGGAAGGAGTACCGACAGCATGCCAGACAATCCATTGTCTGGCTGCAGAGAGTTAACCGTTATCGTGAGGCTGCAAGGAAAGCAGGCAAGGTAGACTTACCAGTCCCACAGTAAAATGCGTCAGTCGCGCCCTCATCTGTCGCGGAATATCTAGCGAGCGAGATAAGCATTCGATTCGCACTGCGAAAATCTGGCGGCGACGAACTGAATCTCGGGTGTCGTCATGTTCATCCGTCCTCGAGTTTCTCCACACTTCGCGTCGCTCCCTCTGGATGCAAGGGCGCGTGGAAACTGTCCATCCGCCGCGCGAGCTCGCGCGACCACTTGTAAGACCAGCACAAAAGCAGTACGAGTTGTCCTCCTCCCTGAATAGCCATTTCAGCGCGCAAGGTATTTTGTATCTCAAACTGTGTTATACACCACCTGAAACCCCTCTTGGCAGGTGCTTGTCAGAAACTACTGAAATCTTTGGGTTCAATGCAATCTTTGTTTTTGGGTTCTGTGGAGGTACAGAGGACCCGGCACTTTGAGATATATTCACATAAAAGGATCAAATCATTGCGTCTAGCTTGAGGAGTAATTTTTTGACTGAACAATAACATTGTAACGTTGTTCCAATCAGTCCCGTTACAATAATGTCTGGGGTTTATAATATTAATTATTGTGCGTGGAGACACCGATAGTCTGGAGGCCTAATACACTTGAAGCGGTGGCATACGATCAGCAAAATTTGCTCAGGGCCATCTCGATGTTAGGGACAGACGCGAGTCTGAATGGACACTATATTTTGAGCTGCCAGGGACGCGATGCCATAGTTGAATCGGCTAGTTAACCGTGCGAGGGGCATCTGCCATCCGAAGCACCGGATCTCCGTGCACAGATAAGTGTTTTCTCGGTCATCCGCTCGTCGTCTCCCCGAAACCCATTTATTCTCGAGGTTCGTGTTCTGATTTCTCATTGATCAGACGTTACTTGAAAGAAGAAAAAGAAACTCCCTCGAAAATGTTGCCGCAGAATCAATCTGATAATCACGTTCCTGCCATATGTTCAAAATGCCAACTCCCACCACTGGCAACAGGCACGATCCATGGAGGGGGATATGAACTGTGATCTGCATCTGTCATCCTTCGCCTCTATTAGTGTTGTACTGCCATATAAGTAATCCCATGCGCACCGATAGCGAGGTCAGTTCGAGTACGAGGCGGTGTTCTGTGGGACTCTGGAAAGAGAGCCTTATTTTCCCCACGGCTACCAAACCTTCTTCAGGTCCCAGCTGGCCAAATAAGGACACAGATTGAATGCCTTGGTTCGAAATGATGCACGATTTTTGATTTTGGAAATCAAGGGCTGGAACGACTGATTAGTGCCGTTCGAAGTTTCCCTGGTTAGCTCCTTTGTGCACTCCTGATTGGTTTCCTGTTGCTTGTAGGATTTTTGTGTGGCGAAATGATAGTCGGGAGGTTGAATAGACTTGAAGCATGCAATCGGTAAAATTGCAAAGGGGCATCTGGATGTTCCAGACAGACGTGAGTTTGAATGGGCAGTGAACTACATCACGATCAATAACGGTTCTGAGGGCCTTGATCTTCTGTCGGAAAACGGTCTGTCAGACTGCAAAATTCGCTCACCATGTCTTCCAAATATTTGACAAGACACCGATGGTATAGCCGGAGGATTGAGTGAGTAAGTGTGACAGTTTCTTAATGATTTATGAGCTCGGTGAACTCTGGTGGCTGTAACTGACCTCTCCGAGATCTATATATAGCTTTTAAGAGTGAGCTCGTCGAGAGGTGGTCGATTACGGTGTAGCACTATACATATTACAACACCCGAGGTATGAGTGAGAAATGTTGTAGCGTCTGCTTACAAGAGACTATGTACATACTACAGCCCGGTGACATGTACGCTACAACGAGTCGGCATATTCCGAAAAGGGACATAGCTAAGCTAAGACATTATCCTGAGTCTTATCCATATTGCTGCCACGGATACGATGTCACAGTTGAAGCCTGGCAAGGGCTATCTGAGGCACCGGATCACCGAGAACAGTTGGGTTCTCTTCGCCCGTTGTGTCTCGGAACCGTCGATCAATATTCTTACCATCCTCTTCTCGGTTGTCATCGTAAACCGCTTACTCGTCCTGGATGATACTGGCAATAGATCACGCTCCCGCCACCTCCAGGGGAAAGGGGTGATCCCTCGCGGCGTCTCCATTCTCCCCGCCATCCCTATAACTACTCCTCCGGATTCCTTTGCTTGCCACTGAAGCTTCAAGCAGCACTACCGTTGCTCCCCTCCTACGACTCTCGTCGAGTTCGTACTCACTCGCCTTCCCGAGTGAGACGCCTTCGAACGGGCAGGATTCACCATGAAGTTACTATTCCGAATCGTCCCAAAACAAACCATCCTTTTCCTTTCTACGTTACTGGTCCCGTCGGCGCTCGCTGTCGTCAACGGTGTCACAGCCTTGCACGGCACGGACACCGGTGAGCGGGCAGCCATCGAGTACAAGTACTTCAAGCAGCCCGACGGCAGGGTTCTGGGCCTTTCGGCGCTCCCCACAGAATTCAACGGCGTCGCAGTCTTGCACGGCACGGACAGCGGTGAGCGGCCGGCGACAGAGTACAAGTACTTCAAGGAGCCCGACAGCGGTGTTCTGGGCCACTACGACGCGCGTTACTTCAAGGGCTGGGTGTTCTACGACGAGCATCGGGCAGCACTGCGGCATCTGATCCGTTCGTACCTCACGGCGATGGAGGAGCTGGACGTCGAGACATGGCTGGCGCACGGCACGCTGCTAGGGTGGTGGTGGAACGGTCAGATCATGCCGTGGGACGACGATCTCGACGTGCAGGTCAGCGCGGCGGCGCTCGAGTACCTGGGAAAGAACCACAACCACACGCTGCACGAGTACCGCTTCGTGGACGAGCACAGCGGGCGCGAGATGGAGAAGACGTTCCTACTGGACATCAACCCGTACCACACTGAGCGGGAGCGGCTGCAGGGGCAGAACATTATCGACGCCCGCTGGATTGATGTTAGTAACGGTATGTTCATCGACATTACGGGGCTGGCGGAGCGCGACCCCGCGCGCCACCCCGGTGTGTGGAGCTGCAAGAACTTCCACCGCTACCGCAGCAGCGACCTGTACCCGATGCGCCAGACCGAGTTCGAGGGCGTACCGGCTCAGGTTCCGTACAACATTGAGCGTATCCTGATGGAGGAATATGGCAAGAAGAGCCTGGTCACCACAGAGTGGCACGGGTGAGTTCCGGTATCTATTCGGGTATGATCCGACGTTGAATGAATATCTTAGACATCGCTGGGAACCTGATCTGAAGGAGTGGGTTAAGCTCAAGTGGCAGCACAAATAGTTTGCGACGTCGGGAACACCATTCACTATCTACATCGGGATGTATTCCAGTATGCCAAGTACTTTATCGAGGCGACCTCCATTTTAATTTGTTAAACACGAAACCGAGGCTCTGATGGCTAGATAGGATCTTGGGCTCCAAGTCATGCTCTTCATTCCCATACTTAATTTGATTCTTCGCCCTCCATTCGCACGTCGCCATCGATCTGCGTGCTTTTCATCGCAAACGATTTTTGCTCCTTCGGAAACATCCGGCCTGATCCCCACATCTGTTCGCGGGACCAACGAAACGCGCACTCACCCGATTAAGAAGAGCGACACTCTGAATGAAATACGGCGCATGCCCTTATCGACGGCACTTCGTGGCGCTATCCGGGGCACAAGTGCCGCTTTTGAGATGGACACCTTGATTCAAACATCCAAACGCGCGCACATCGTAGACAGACAAACGAAGTCAATTGAACGGAGTTTTATAGAGGTATATTGGCACGTATAGAACGAGCACCAAGGTAATTAGACTTTCACCGCCTACCGGGAATGTTGAGTGGACTGTGTAACCACATACAAAGCAGGCAGACTCACCTTGAGCACATTTTTTAGCAACTGGCGTGGCGACCGCCCGAGAGGACAGTGTACGAGGGTGCTTGAAATAAAAAATATTCCGTTCGCTGAGCTCAAGACCTATATCTTTAACCGCAATTGGTGAGCCAGACGCGGCGAAGTTATCGGTATGAACTGCTGTTTCTACGAGCTCCGCATAATGTGGGGACGAAAGCGGAGAAGGTGCGAGGAGTGGAAGCTCTTGCTGCGGCGGGAAGACAGACCAGTTAGCGAGTTGCGATTCAGATTCCCGCGCGGCTGGAGTGTGCGGATTGAAGGGGAAGGTAGCGCTGGCATCGACATGGAAGCGAATATATCAAAATCTGGTAGTGCTCCAGAAGTCTAGAAAAACTCTGCAGAACTAGACCCGAATAGCGCCGGGACAAAGTCGAACTCGTAGCCGAAAATACCCGAAAATGTGTCGGAATTGAACTGTTTGTCGAATGAAGGCTGTTCGAAATCGTAAAAAGAGGACGGCGTAGTGGACGGCAGCGGAACTGATAGAAACTCTGATGGTACGAACGCGGGAAATCCATGAGTCTCGCGCGTCTGCAGCGAATGGTATTTTGTTCCAGAGTCAAAGGGAAAAACAAAAAAAAGAGGATGCTAAACACCCTGAATTCCCAAATCCTCTGCAATGATGATTGCGGCTTTCTCTCCGATGATGAGGGCTGTATTATATGTATTCGCCCCCACATTTAACGGTGCGATGCTCATGTCCGCCACCTTCAGGTTTGTGACGCCATAGACATTCAGCCGCGAATCGACGACGCCGGCTTTGTCGCGTGGACTCATCGCACATGTCCCGAGCTATCAAGAGAGGAAAGGATTAACAGATCACGAACTCTGGAAGGATTACTAACAGCATGCCAGAAAATACTGGCTGTAGAGAAATAACCGTCAAGATGAGGGTGCAAGCGAAACAGGCAGGGTAGACGTACCAGTCGCACGGTGAAATGCGTCAATCGCATTGTCATCTGCCGCGGAATATCTGGCGATCGAGATAAGCATTCGATTCTCACTGCGACGACGACGAACTGAATCTCGGGTGTCGCCATGTCCACCGGTCCTTGAGCTTCTCCGCACTTCGCGTCGCTCCCATCAGGAAATTTTGGATGCACGGGCGTATATTCCCCGCGGTAACTGTCCATCCGCCGCGCGAGCTCGCGCGACCACTTGTAAGACCAGCGCAAAAGCAGTACATCCTCTTCCCTGAATAGCGATTTCAGCGCTCAAAGCAAGCAGAGTGGACGACTTACGCGTCAAGCAGGCCGGTGTTTATCTCGAGGGGCGCGAATGCGTCCGTGGACCGAATGTGGACGTGGCCGGTGGCCATCGGATACATCTGCGCATAGCTTGAAAGGCGCTTCCGCGGTGGGGCGAAGGAGGGCGCACCATCGAGTACGAGATTCCGTAGCTCCCGTGAGTCGCTGGGGCCGATTCACCCAAAGACCTGCGCATGCGGGGTGAATATGGACGCCAGCTTGGATACACAACAGCGCGCACCCGGGCCAGGGGAAAATCAACATCGTGCATTTGTCTGAGGCATTGGCGAAGAACGTCGCCCAGCGTTGATTAAATACTGGATGTAGCTGTGCTAAATCCTCTGCGTTGGGGCGGAGCTTGATCGCCGTGTCTATAACGCTGTGGGAAATATGGCGATGAGATGATGAGAATGGGAGCTTATTGGTTCGAATAATCCAAAACCAACTTGGCTGCCAAAAACCCCGTTCCATTACGTAGCCACTGGGCCTCGAAAACTAGCGAAAATTATTTGGCAAGGAGACAAAATTCAACGACGTACCTTTTGCTTCATCCTCCGTCAAGTTTCCCGACGTCGTCTCGTCTTTTGGTGCGAGGTATGCCGGCATTGCAGCGTGATGATCTATAACTCGTCAATGATGGGCGGCGAGGTCTAATTACTCAACCTGCCTCTGTAGTTCTGGCCGACGCTTGGGAGATCGGAAACTAGGGCAATACCGTGCCTCCCCAACAGGTCCTTGCCGCCGATCCCCGATCTGCATGACAAAGAGCGAGTGGGGTCAGTGGGGTGACCTCGAAGACAAGTCAACACCGTACCTTTCCAGAATGGCCGGGGAGCAAAAAGCGCCGGCGGAGACCACGACGAGACGCGCAGCATGCGCAGTGAGCAGGGCGTCTTCTTTGCGGTATTCGACGCCCACCGCACGCTTGTCGGCATCGAAGAGAACGCGATTCACGCGGGCGTGATCCAAGATGTGCAGGTTTGGATTGTGCGCCTGCGGGTAAAGATAAAAGTGCGCAGCGTCCGAACGGTGCCCAGTCTCCGCATCAATATATCTACTTAAACATGTGAGTCAAAAGACATGCCATTCGGCGCCGGGACTTGCTTTGGAAATCTCTGGCACGAATGCGGTGTTAGCGCGTTTACTTAGCATGTTCGATGCCACCGACCCCATATACATCGCCAATCGAGAAGTTGTTCACGTCATCGGAGAAAGTGCGTCCACGCGGGAACCCCGCGGCAGCCACGAGGAAGTCCTTCCCAACCTTCGTTTCATAGCCGCCGTACGAGACCTTGATCGGCCCAGATGACCCGTGCGTGGAATCGATGACGCCCACTTGGTACGTTTCCAACTGGCGCAGTTGTGACACGGAGATAGCAATAAAATAATGTTAACACGCACCTTCTTTGCGAGGGGGATAAGATCCACCGATCCCCAGCCCGGGTTGCCCGCTCGCATCCAGTCATCGTAGTCGGATGCTGCCGCGCGATTGTAGATCATGGCTTACGCAGTCATTAGTCCGTAAACTCATTTAATCGAATGGACGGACGGACTATTGACACTACTTCCGCCGCCCACACAATTCGCGTTGGATAAACTGGGGACCCGGCCCTCAAGTTTGGCGCTAGGGTTTGGTGTATGCAAAGTAAATATCTCTGCGGTGGGGTCCTTTATGATCTGCAGCCAGCGCGCCGGCTGAACGTGGAGCGGAAGATCTTTTGTGACGGGACCGTTCTCAACGAGCTAAGTGCTTGTCAGAATGACTTTTATCTTGATCAAGGTTCGTATACGCGCCAAGATCCGGAGGGTGCTGTCTGCGGCAGCAAGTCGGCCAGCGATGACGCAGGCAGTTGTTCCACCTGAGAGCCACGCTGAGAACGAGGAGTTTAACAGATATGGAGAAAATACCTCCAGCGAAGATGATATCGTACTCGACCGAATGCGCGTCCATGGTGGGGTGGTATTGGTCCAGGCGGTTCTGCCTTTATGTACCTGCCAGCGAAGCAGTACTCGACCGGGCTACCCCCACAATTCGTCATCAAAGTTTTCTCCATCTAGCTGGAAGATCTGCGATGAAGGGACATCGTTCCGTCCCTGCACATCGGCCTATTCATACTTATTGGGTGGGAGTCTCTGTGAGAAAAAAATTTAGCGCCCGAATAGAAGTGTAGTACCATCATAAACCATTACGGATGAAAGTTGCGGAGATTAGGTATAATGTCTGGCAGAAGGGAATAGGATCTGAACAACATCAGCAGTTCCGGTGGCATTAGCACACGAAAACCAGGAGTGGAAGGGTCTCCTGTAGAGTATTCGAAAATCGCATAGCCGACACGCACAAGGAGTCCAGTCCAAAAAAAAAGAGAACACCTCCAAAGCTATGAAGGAAATCCGAAGGGTGCTATCTACGGCAGCAAGCCGGCTAGCGATGCCACAGTTGTCCCACCTCAGAGCCACGTTGAGAACAGAGAGTGTAATGGACAGAGGAGTTATGGGGCGAAAATTAAAAAATTGGCCCAGAAGCAGTTTAACCTTGAATGTAGCTACCTCCACCAATTAGTTGCTGCCACTTCACCAAAGACTTCTCCACATAGTTGGAAGACTGATAGCGCACCTCCCGAAATCCAGTGTCCATCCCCGCACAACGCTTCTTCATTCGGATTCTTTGGGAAGATAAACGTGGGCATTATGTCCTGCGAACAAGAAGATAGATAAAAACACCGTGAAGGAACCTTACATCAGGGTGATGGTAGGAGACAAGTTGGGATGTCACGCGACGCGTAGCGTCACGCGTGACCCTAGCTCCACCCTGAATAACCTGTCCCATGGTACTCACCCACAAGAGCCTATAAATCTACTTCCAGATGGTCTCCAAATAAAACCGTCTGAAAAAATTCTAGCACGCTCGTCCGGGCCAGATGTGCTTGCACTTTGCTGAACCTCTCACTTGATCAACGGTTCCACCGCCGTCAATGCTCAATGCTTGGACAGTACGGTCTAATATTTTGCACCTGTTATCAGTGAACTGGGCTGTCTGCATTCCGCCAATGACCCTTCCGATACTATGTACTCACAGTCAATGCTGAGCTTATCGTTCATTCCATTCCGCAAAGGATTTTGAAGAACCCACCGTCAGCAACTACGCCTTGCGGCACTGGTGCATCTCCTTGTGCTCTTTCCACCCATCCCGCAAGCACGAATTTCCGCAGAAAAAGACCCGCCCCTTGCAACTCCCTACAAAAAAAGTATCAGCCCAACGGATATCCGCCATCGAGTCCACACGAAAACACACCTCCGCACTTCCTCCACGGCCCCGCAGCCGCACATGCAAAGCACCGCTGCCACGGTCCCGCCTGCGCGACGCGCGCCTCCTCCGCCACGTCCACCTCCTCGAAATGCCCACTAGGGACATCCACGCGCAGCTCCCATAGGTCGCCGAACGTCCGCGCCATGAGCTTCGAGCGTGTCGGGATGTACTGGCTGTTCGTCCACCCGCCGAACATGTACGTGCGACCCGTGGCGGGGTCGCACGCGAGGTGGGCCTGGCAGCGATACGTCGGGAAGCCCGGTGTGAGGACCTGTTTCCACTTGGACGCGGACCGCGTGGGCTCGGCAAAATCCGCGTCTGCGTCCGGCGCCATGTCGTAGAAGAACGTGTCTGCGAAATAGGAATACGGGAATGTCTGGGAGCGGCCATCTTTCTGGATGTGGGTAGGAAGGTTTGGAGAATACCCTCCGAAGATGATCGTCTTTTGCAGTTTCTCGTTCTGAATCGAGTCGGGGTGAGAAGGGGTTGCTGTATCAGAAAAACTAGAGGAGAGTGAATAGGTGATACGCACATATGCACACGCCATTTCTGTACGGGCGCAGGGGGGGTTGCCCGATAGGCGCTCTCGTCGCCACACCTCGTCCTTGACGTTCCAGCTCCAGAAATCGCTGCATCCAAATGCCTCGTCCGCCTTATGTGGTTCATCTGCCTTCGCCTCTGCTCGATCCAAGATGCCGAACAACAGAAAGATGCGCGTCTTGTCTGTGCTGACCCAGCTCGCCGCAGTCTTGCGCGGCCCAGGACAAGAATGATCTGCGTGCTCGGTGACGCGGACCGTGCCACTGATTCGACGCCACTTATGCGTCACCAGATCGAGCTCCATGAAAAGATTGCAGCCCATCCGTGTCGTGTAGTGTCCGCCTCCAAAGACGTAGAGCTTATTACCAAGTATCTGCACTGAGAAGTCGTTTGCTATTCTGCCCGGGTATGGCCAGCCATCGACTACTCCGGCCGCTATATCTCCAGGGGTGGGCGTGTACGTTGTAGAGAACGACCCCCAGGTTTCGGTCTTGAGGTCGAACACATCGACGGTGGGCCGCCCCGTGAAGAGGATCGCGGTGTCATTGTAGACAAGGATATTCCAGCCGAGAAAAATTCCCGACACCGCGAAGGGGACAGGATAATCCGGGAGCTGTCGCCATTCATCGAGTTTGGTAAGATCCAGCTTCCAGATATCGCGATAGTATGGTCCTGCCGCGGCTTTTCTGCCACCAGCAATGTAAATATGGCCTACAAACGCTGTCGAGATCCAGAAGACTCATTCAGGTAAAATCACGTACTGTTCCATAAGAAGCTGGCGAAATCCTGGCGTCCTTCAGTAAAACCGCCTGGCCTTGCGACATGAAGCCGCGCCCACGATCCCCGAGCCTGAAGTGCAGAAACGGTGACCTTGGGAATCGCCGCTGGCCGTGGATCAGGGTGGCGACACTCCAAGAGTTTGACGGTAAGCCGCATATTGAGGACAGCTTTGAGTGCCGGAGTGCGGTGCGTATCACCCAGGTTAATCGTCATCGTCCCCGCTACCCAGCGACGGGTCGCGGCGGTGGCAGAATTTCCCAGAGCGGCGAAAATATCTGAGGCCAGGCAAAGTCCTGAGGCCGTGAGGAAGCTCAACTCCGGGATATCCAATATATGATCGTGCCAGTCTGAATTGTGGATGTTAGATGAGATTTGTGCAAGAGGCTTGGTATCACACCGTGTAAAGGATGGTCGCGCTCCTTCGAGTAGTAGCCACATCGATGCAAGGAAGTAATTTCCTCGCACCACGCGAGAGCCTGCAATGTGTTAAGCAATATGAAACAAAGGAAAATCAAACCACGACTCGCCATCTCCATATAGTTCTCTTGCCGACAAGATTTTGCCATCCCCAGGCAGCAACCTACCATGTTCGTGCGCTTGAATGGATCCATTTTGCTGTAAACGTCGCGCCGGACTCCGCCGTCTCCGGCCCCCGGTGTCGCGGGAATGTTGACACCAGGACCAATGGTTTTATGCGCTTCCCGAAAGTATGCTGCTTTGGCAGCCGCAAATTCACCGGCTTCGAAGAGGATGTCGCCTTGTCGGCTGCTCGGAAGTATCAGTGGTACCAATAAACGCGCAGAAACCGGTAACGAACTGGGTTAAGGACATCTCCATTGCCAACTTAATAAGCTCGGTCAGCTCTTCGTCGCGTGTAGTCATGGCTGCAATGCAAAACGAAGAAGCAGATGCGAGTGGCACTCGCGTGATCGTATGATTGGCAAACAGAGCCAACTCTACTGTGTGATATTTCTCACGGCACCCCTCTTCCCCAGACCACGATGAGCAAACAGCGCGTATTGTTGCTCGGTGCTACTGGCGAGACCGGTGGATCCATCCTCCATGGCCTGATGAAAGAGCAGGATTCCTTTGTACTCTCCTTGATTTTAGTACCAGTTCAAGTTGACCGAAATCCGATAATAGGACGTCGAGGCTCTCGTGCGTCCCTCTTCGGCGGACACGCCGGGGGTGAAGAAACTCGCCGAACACGGTGTCAAGATTCGCATTGTAGACGTCACCGGGCCTATGGACGCCCTGGTCAGCGTTCTGACCGGAATCGACGTCTTCATTAGTGCAATCGGCGCGTTCGGCCAGCTAGCGCAGTTGCGGCTCGTTACGGCTGCAAAGGAGGCCGGCGTGAAACGCTTCGTCCCATGCGGATTCACGACAGTGGCTCCGCCGGGGGGAGTCATGCGCTTGCGGGATAGCGTGCGTGTCCAGTTTACCAACATTTTATTGTTGAACTGATTAATCCTCTTGCAGAAAGAAGAAGTGTATCAAGAAATACGCAAACAATTCCTCCCGTACACAATCATCGACGTCGGATACTGGCACCAAATATCCTTCCCCACTCTGCCCTCCGGCCGCGTCGACTACGCCTCACTCCAGAAGCCAAAAACCGAGATCCACGCCGGCGGCACCGCGCCCACGATGCTCACCGACCTGCGCGACATTGGGCCCTTCGTCGCGCGCATCATCAAGGACCCGCGCACCCTCAACCAGAGCGTATTCACGTACAGTGACGTCATTTCCGAGAACGAGATCTTCGCTCTGATGGAGGAGATGTCGGGCGAGAAGATTGAACGGAAATACGTGCGTACCTTCCCTGGTTGACTTCCCCGAAACTGGGGCTAATATATATGCGTAGGTATCGGCAGACGATATCCTCGCTTCCCGCGCGAAAGCCACCGCAGCCCTCGCCGCAGCACCGGACGATCGCATGGCCAGAGTAATGGTGTGGACGGTGGATTACAAGTACAGCAAGTACGTGCGCGGCGACAACACACCCGCGTACGCAGCGTACCTCGGCTACCTCGATGCGCGGGAACTGTACCCCGACTTCCGACCAACGACATTCAAAGAGTTCGTGAGTGAGCTGTTGGAGGGGAAGGCGGAGTTGCCATACGCGCAGGGTTTTTCGAGTGAGTGAGTGATAACACCGCGATAAATGTTCATATGTACTTCTTTGCTTCCTTAACCACTGGGACACACCTACGTCCAATGTTCGGTTCTTCGGAGAAGCTCGGGTTTAAAGCGTGCGTCGAGGACAGCCGGACACGACGTCTGTCGCAAACACATCAGATTGACACGCCGGCATACCTCCTCGTGCCCGCGCATGCGCAGCACGCATCGCAGGCAACGCGAATTTATCTGTGACCGCAGTGCTAGAGCGACTACGAATGACTGCAATGTATATCTGCGGCGAAGTCTCCGCGGTGCGTAGGCCCGGCCAGACGGGGAAACAGGAAGCGAAAGAATGACAGGTGATTAGCGCCCAAGCATTTCATTAAAGACCACCGCCTCCGACAAAACCTCACTTCCTCTGTTTCCCCTCTCATCACTATCAAATGCCGATATGCAGCTTATCCATCCAGGAAACATGGGATGAAATTCTCGACCATCTCCACGATTCCCCCAAGGATCTGAAATCCTCAGCCTTGGTCTGCCACGCTTTCGTATCGCGGACCCAGATGCACCTGTTTCGCTCCATGAAGGTCGACTGCGAGAGGTCCCCTCCACAATGGCATCGGTCGCATTCGCACCACCAGGTGATGTCCGCCGCTCGACTTGCTCAACTCCTCTCCCACTCTCCGCATCTCATTGGCCACATTCGCGAACTGTATATTGGCCAGTGCAATGTACACACTCTGGACGCAATGGCCCAGATCGCTTGGTCTCGCCTACACACAATTATTTTCTTCGGGAACGAGAATTATCACCAGACAGATGTGATCGCCCTCATTGGTAGTCTGGTTTCGCTTCCTACAGTGCGGAAACTGTCCTTCCACTCAATGTTCTGGCAGTCAGCCCATCTGCACGCTGTTCTCGGGAGGTGCAACAGCGGTGTTCACAGCCTGATCTTCGAACGCTGCTACCTCCCGAACACCCCCTATGACATCCCGCCAACAACGAACCCCCACCGCCCCATCATCACATCTCTCGTGCTCTTCTGCGTCGAGGGGGACTTCCTAAACCACAGCGCCCTCCCAGTTGACTTGTCGCGCCTCACACACGTCACATTGCATCGGAATAACATCCCTGAACTCGACACACTATTGTACACCTGCAGGAATACCCTCCAGAGCCTGGATTTCAACGGCTCAGGTCAGTTTCTCTCCCCATTTCTCCCCCGTGACAGAAAGATGGCTAAAAAATCACCACAGAGCGATACGTTCCCTCCCTCGATTTCGGCTCCTTCCCCGCCCTTTCCTGCCTCAGACTGGGAGGCGTCGGAAAGCGCCTACAGCAAGCCATCGAGCGCTCGGGGACCAATACTACCATCCACACGATATCCTATCGTCTTTTGTGGATCGGGTGGGAGGGAAACCTGCGACAATTGGAATCGATTATCTCGGCGGCAAAGATGCCAGCGCTGCGCCGTGTAGAGATTGAGATAGTGGCCAGTAGCAGGGGGCAAGGGCCTCAGACGGATGGTGACTGGGTCCGCGGCGTCGAGGAGACGATGCCGCAGCTCGCGGAGAGGGGGATTTTGACGATCGAGGTGGTGGCCGACCGAGAGTAATCGAGGTCGAGGAAGCGAGGAAGGGAAGAGGGTAGTCGAGTCGCAGGTGAACAAATCTCGGTCGACAAGAGAAAAATCGGTCGACGGTTCAGTGGCCTATGGACTGCTGCCTTAAAACCGAGTATCTGAGCAATAAATCAACGAGTGCCACGGCCAGTTGGTGGGAATAAAGCCGAGGCCTCATCCACGTTCCAACGCGACCCACAAATTACTTAGAAAGAGCAATATGACGGTAAATAAGCTACAGTACGCAACGGATAGCGCTTGTTGAGAATGCGCACGAGGAATCCAAAATGTACTTAGAGGCCATCTCGCCTTTTTGTTCCATCTTGTTGATGAAAGTCATGCTCAGTTTGACCGCATCCACCACAAAGGCTACATTCGTGAATCCATCAACTCAAGCCGTCGAATTTCAACCCCCATCCAAACCCAAAGGTAGAATAAGTGCTGTCCTCATGTTGTCGTCAAAGAGTGCCCGAAGGACGGCATAGACTAAGGCACGAGAATGCATGGCGTTTTAATAGGCTTTGCTGGATTTCCGTGTCATGTGTGTGGCATGTATGTGGAGTACTGGCCTTGTGCTGGCGTTGGATAATCAATTGATTGATTCGATGTTCCATAGTTTCGCCACATCTCAATCTACATATGGGTGAACAGGAACTCTGGAACCGATCGGGATATTTCTAGTTGCTAGACTTGCCGTTGAATGTTACTTTTCCCGTGCAGTGTTTGTTTTCCCGGGATGCCCTTCGTTAACATCAATTGATCCCGTTGTTTGACACCACATTAATCCACGGGTGTTTGTTTGGCCGTAGATTCAACCCGATAAGATTTTGCTGCTTGAATTCCTCCTTTTCGTAGCTCTGCGTCTGTATGTCTCGGCCTATCTCTAGTGGGTCGTCCTGATCGGTAGTCTCTCCAATACCGCCAAGTCCTCTTTTACCTCCCTGGGAACGTCGCCGCCTTCGCCCAAACTCGTTGCGCGAGAGCCACCAATCCCTCATGCGCTCGCCCATCCGAGGATCGCATACGAAAAACACGCGGCCGCTCCCTGGCGAAATTCACCAGATGCAGTTCCACCCGCGGGTCTTTTCGTGCTCGCGCCTCGTTATCTGCGTACTGCACCTCCGAGTCCGTACGGTACGGCGGATGCGTAGCAAAGGGGACTGCCTTGATCGTGGGCCTCACTGTTAAAATAAAGGTAACCACGGCCTTTACTCGGGAATTGGCAGAAGACCCTCGCAAACGCGCAGGGGATTCATTCAGAATAATAGCTACTTATATGTATAAGGAGAGGAACAAATT
Organism: Mycena capillaripes; assembly: GCA_029204075.1. Classification (NCBI taxonomy): domain Eukaryota; kingdom Fungi; phylum Basidiomycota; class Agaricomycetes; order Agaricales; family Mycenaceae; genus Mycena; species Mycena capillaripes. Next base: position 1,555,173 of record JARHKZ010000011.1, on the reverse strand, counting down.
AAGCCTACTATGGGGAATTAAACCAAGTAAAGTGTAAGTGAGGCACGGCAAGGAACTGAAAGGTACAGTAAATGACTGAAAGAATGAATGGACCTGATACCCTGAATAAATGCGCCTGGTTGCTGTGTTGGTGACAGCGAGTGACCGACTCGAATTCCAACACTCACGTCGTCCGTAGTAAAGTCGAAAGAGACGTAAAAATGTTCACCCCACGACCGCATTTGCGAGCATCGAAAAACAAGAATGTCGCGCTTGTGCTTGTTGTAGGTATCGTGGAGCAAGGCACGCATGAAGGATTTGTTCTGCCCCGTCAGAGGATCGTCTGTAACATCATGAGTTTGACGCTAAAATGGACAAGAAAGACTGACCGAGATGAAGGGAATGGAGATTCTCGCATATTGGGCGATGGTTCGCAAAATCCATCTTTTGGCATGAATGACCACAGTAGTACACTGTCCGACACCCGGAACAGACTCGCAATTTCTTCTTTTTCCTGGATTGCTCCACACTGCCAGATAGTTAAATAGAACGGTCCTCGAGCTGAAATGCGAGCGACTTACCTCCAGGTTATCGCAAGCCCCGTACGAAACGTAGCCCTCCGAGTCAAAGTACTCTGTTTTCACCCGTAATCGATCTTTCGCCAAGAGAACGAATCCCTGCCATTGCGGGAATATCGAAGGCGTTGAAAATGTTCCCGCCTCGACCAGTGTCTCTGCTTCCGGTAAAGCCTTCTCCAATTCGCGCAACACAGAGTAATATACTGTTGAGAGTTTGATTTCATGTAGAAGCCGGCGTAAGTCTTTGTTGTCGCTGTCTCTGGTGTCGCAAGTCGCGAAAGTAACGATGGCGCAGAGCAGACCATGACGAATGGCTTTTGGAACATAGAGATAACCCGATGGGTGAAATAACTCCGCCCATAAAAGCTCGGTGCATAGACGCAGTGTCACCGGAACGTCTTTATGCGGAAACAAACGTGTGAGCTCGCACATCAGGTCCGTGAGGACAGTTACGAGGCCTTGCGACCGTAAGGCGGCATGAAATGGCTCCGCGGGGTAACGTTCGACGTTGAAGGCCAACATGACCCCGTTGCGGATGCAAGAGAGATTCCGGACTTGCTTGCCCAAAAGCGATATGTTCAAAAACGATTGTCGCCAGATTTTCGATGCAACCACCTGCCCCGTCCACGTAATCGGAGACGTGGATATGAGGAATCGGTTCAGCGCCAGAATTAATGAAACGGCCGAACTCGACATATCCAGCAATGTCCGGGTCTCCGGTTGCGATGAATGCCCGCCCCGCCTTGGGAACGAGTACGCGAACACCGACTTGCGTGTCCACCACACTCACAGGGATGCGATCGATGAAGCCGAAGAGGCCCCCAATGATAATCAGCTCGCTGGGACCTCCTGTAATCGCCTCGCGGTGCGCGTAGAGGAAGTCGATCCAGGCCCATACACGTGGCCACACGTCGAACAGAGCTTGCTTCGGCACATCCGTGATATTCCGCATCAGTTGCAGCCCAAGTACGGGGCGCCTGATGACGTCCATGTCTATGATCTCCAGGTCTTCCGGGCTCGGGATCGACGATGGATCGAGACTTGGCCAGCATACAGAAAGAAATTCTTGGTGCGCTTCTGTCAGCCTGGCTGATACGAGGTCGAGGATCCGCTTCAGATGTTCGACTGAGCCTTCTGCGGCGGGTAATGCGATCCTCTGGTATCAGAATTATTGCAGGCAATAACGTGGAAGCCGGGGACGTACTCGGAGTGACACCGGCAGGCGACCTAAGTTCCTCACATGAAATGACTGGTGCATGGTCAGACGTCTTGTGTCGGGAGAATGGTGGAGAAGGTAAAGGAGGGATAAGCGCAGCACGTGGTATTTGAATTCGTGTTTCATCAGTTGGAATTTTGCGAAAAGCACAGAAATGAGCACTAAGAGAGCAAGGATTACACAAGGCGCTGTTATTTCTTTGAAATTACGTTCTCTGTCCGTCCGAAGCTCCTTTAACCTCCGCCGTCGCCGGTGACCGATCCATATGATGCCGAGGCATCTACCGCGTCGGCTCCATGCTTCCGTCTGATTTGGAATGCATGCCGCTGCGGCTCGCCGGCAGGCCGAAATATCGTTCATCTTCTGCCATTTGGTTCTCGCCTCGGGGCTGTGAAGATGTTTCAGGAGCGAGGGTCGCGGCAGGGGTTACGGATTCAGCAGGGGCTACCGGAGGTTTCGGCTTTGAACGCTGGGGAGTAGCGTAGAAGTCCACCAGGTTGAGGTGGGGAAATCCATTTGGTTGCGGTCGGGAGCCTTCAGACGCGCTTAGCTGCGGTGGAAAACGTGCAGACGCGCGATGACGCGTCCTAATTAAGGGAATCCTTGGTCGTATTAAGTATTATGATCGTTGCAGAACATTGCACCTTGGCAATACAGAAATATTTTGACCCTAGGTCGAAATGCTAGCCAACTGTATGATCCTTGCTCTCGCATTAAGTCCTATGTGACCTTAACGGCTCTGCCCTCCGCTCTCTCCTATTAATCTCCGACCTCTAGCTCGCAATGTGTTCCCCAGTGTGCTCTCTGATTTCTTAGATCCGTGAATAATCCATTGTGGCCCTTTTCTAGCTCGCAATGTGCTTGCTTCCTCCTAGCGAGTAGTAGCAAAATGTCTTGAACGGCTGGGCGGCGTGCCAGTGGCATTCGGAATGTCTTGCTGTCCAGCGCCCATGACAAGAACTCGCGGCTGGAAGTCCAATGATTTTCAGTGGATATTGTTACAGGTCTAATTCAACTCGTTCTTGTTGCGATCAAGTCGGGACGGTCGTTTGCTCGTGGGCGAACCTTCTTGAATCACCGTTCGCCTCGCGGCATCACTACTGCGGAGGTCCTTGCTGTTGGAACATCCTGGAATATACAAACTGACACCACCCACTCATTTTTAGCACACCCGGCCAGTCCTGATGTGCAAAAGTATAAATGAACGTGAAGCTGTCGCGCAAGTGCTCTGCGCTTTCCTCCACACCCTGGATTAATTTGATGCTTCCACTCAGAGGCCCTCTTCCCTTCATCTTTGAAGACCGTACTGGCGCGCATACCTCTTCCGACTTTGATGACATCTACGACCGCCTTTTCTTCCATGTGGCGACCGTGCCGCAGCGCTCGGGCAGCAGCGCCATCATGATATACAGCATGACCCGCCCCGCGTCGCGCCACCGCGACTCGCAGCCGCTCCACAACACCCCTTCCGCGGTGCTCGAGTTCCCGCCTGACGGGTCACTGGGGAAGGTGTCGTTCATGCAGCCCGGTAGCGGCAGGACGCTGACGATACCGATGGGGCGGTACCTTCGCAAAACGTCGTTGTTTGGCCGGTATGTGGCGCTCGAGATAAGCCTCTGTGTGAGTACGGGTACTTACCCTGCGCCGTGCATAATGATAGCTCGTTGTCGCGCAAATTCCTCTGTTCGGACGGGCGTGAGTATAAGTGGGTGAACCGGAGTGCGGAGGGCCAGGAGTGGTCTGTACGCCGTCTTTGTCTCTGTTCTTCTTCTTTCAAGGACTGACGATTAATGTGATTTTCAGTGCACGACTGCGGACAACTACCTGGTTGCTCACTATGACCTCAGGCCAGCGGACGTCCGCGTGTACGGCGTATCGGGAAACTACCTGACGATATACGAAGCGTTCTCGCATCTGACGCTTGGTGAGTTGAAACACTTTTGCCGTCTTCGTCTTATGGAATTTCTTTCAGAAATTCTGGCTTCGTTCATTATTATGCGCCACATACAGCAGTACAACCTGTGATATCGACAACTTGGTCGTTGTTCCTCAGAATGTGGAGGCTGATTACGAGTCTTAAAAACTGGTCCTTGACCTGGTCTTTCGGAACCGTTCTCGCGTCGAGGTGGTGTTTTTTGAACGAACGTAGTGACACAGTTATTTACTAATTTACTATGGAGAAATTTCTTAGGCTGCCAGTGAACGACGGAAAGGCTATTGAACTTCGATGATAATGTCGCGTTGGTCAAAAAAAAAAAAGTCTCATTTGTTATCTTAGCTCTATTATGAAGTATCGTTCCGTGTTCAACTAATATACCTTGTTTTCACCGAAGTGCAGTCTTAAAAGGTACCAGATGTAATTAAACAAACTTCCCGCCATGCAGGCCGACTTCCTGTCGCCGCTTCCGAATGTCTAGCCTTACGACTACGGCATGCGAGGTATGAGCATGCCATTGTAGACTTGATCGGCACGCCTGCTCTTCGTACACTGCAAAAAAAAAAGGCAGGGCCGAGCGCGCCGGAAGTCGTCTCGCTGGAGCTCGCGATTCCGGCGCTTTGGAATGGGAAGATGGGATGAGGTCACTCGATGCGCCAGGGTGCTTATAATTTATTTGGCGTCATCCGTTCGAATCTTTTGTACTGTACATTCAATTTGGTTTGCGCTCCCTTCGAGCGTAATTTATGGTAACTTCTCATTGACTCTCGATCCACTCCAAGAGATCTTTGTTGAGCCGCCCCGGGGCGGCAAGTTGAACCCACTTTAGACGTTCATGCGCATCAGTAACCTTCGAGAACTTCAGAAGGGTGGGTACAAAGACATACATGATCTGTGTAGTACTCCTTGATTGTGAGGCTGGGGCACCCAGGCTTGAGGCTGACGAGACCGACCTCCGGGCGGCAGATGTGGTCGTCGAGAGCGGCGGCGAAGAACACAGGCTGCTTGATGATGTAGTTTTCTTTTGGGACCACTAGGGAATGGAGGAGAGGCGACCGTCAGTACAGGAACGGTGACATATTACACATAGACACATAGTAATGCGTTACATAGGAGAAGGAGGACGCACATTTGTCGTCCTCGGCAACCACGCCGGTGGTGTACTGCTTGTACCAACACAGCGGGCCTGCGAGACCGCCTTCCAGGAGCTCCGCCTTGTGGACGTCGAAATCCTGAGGATGGATTGAGAGGGATGTGCCAAGAAAGAGCACAAATAAATGAAACGGACGTTTTGGGTGAGATACGACGGGGGCGATGTCACTTTGCGGCTGAGGACCCGGTCCTTGAAGGACCCAGTCCTTGAGCTTGTCGCGCGGCGCCATGTGGGCCAGCCACGTCTTCGACTCGTGGGGGTAAAGGATGCTCAGGAAGGCGTCTATCTATATGCACCGATCCTTAGAAGTCTGGGAGGGAATCGGAATTTTCGAGTGGCATTCTACGTACGTGGTCGGCGATGATCTTGTCCGCGCCATCCTCTGCGAAAAAGCTGTTCGTTTGGTAAGATATATATGATGGTTTCGCAAAACCTAAGCCAGAAAAGACGCACTAGAAGTATCCGAAACATTCGTAGCCGACGAGCGCCTTGACGCCTTCATTGAACGCTTCGAAGTTATAGTCGGGCGTCGGTGCGAGGTAGCCGACGGTGAGGAAGGCGAATCCAGCGAAGCGGGTGGGGTAGAAGGTCGCCAGCCCAGACATCACTATGCATCCCCTGAGCGTATAATTAGAACAGAGGTGCGGAAAATAAGGATGGGACGAGTCACGCACGTATCGTGGCCAACGGCGTCGACCTTAGTGTTGGCGATCCCCTCCGCGTCCATGATCGCAATTATGTCGGCAGACATGAGACTCTTGGCGTAGGCCGCGACGTCCGTGGGTTTTTCCGTCCCGCCATAACCCAGCAGATCCGGCGCGAGCACGCCATAGCCACGCTGCACAAAGAACCCAACTTGGTGCCGCCACTCGTGCGCATTGGACGGAAAGCCGTGGAGGAACACCAGGGTAGGTTTCAAGCCGGAAGAGTCGGCTGGGCTGAAGAAGTAGTGGTACTTGAAGCCGCGGGGGTAGCGAGGTCCTTGTATGAGGCTAGGTTCATGATCATGATCGTGGGGAGCTTGGGATACAAGGCGGCTCGCTGCCACCGATAAGCCTTTGATACACATCCTAGGCTAGTAGGAAGCGCGCTAGGTCTGACAGGGAAAATGTTCCCAAGGAGCCAATCCAGATCCAAAGAATCAAGATCACTTATGGCGCAAATAGGGAGAAAATGCAAGGTCACAGCTGTGACAGAACCACAACGGAACAATAATCGCCTTTGGAGAATGCGAGAGTGGCAAACAGGGAAACACGATATGTGGTCAGCAGAAGAGAAGTTGGCGCTATTTGGCAGCTGGCTGCGGCAGCGTTGTCATTGTTTGCGGTCGGATCAACGCGCTGCCAATGAGTTGACACGTGATCGTGAATAAGGCTTGACCCGTCGATGACAATGTCATTGACATGTCAACTAATTTATTAGCTCCTCTTAAGTTCTTGCGGTCCCAGACATTTCGGAATTAATTTTTCTACTACATCTTAAGTTCTGCTACAGTAGTCTACATACATCCGATACCACAATAAATGACATTACTTACTCAGTGCGGTGATATTTGGGACAAGTCCCATTTTTAACGCTGTTATGGCCGCGAGTCGCATTGTGGAAGGGATTGAGACCATATGCGATCACAGACTTGTTCAGGACGATACGGCGCTGGAAGAGATTCATTAATTCTCATAAACATGTCTATGCAAAGAGTTAGGAGAGTTCTAATTGAAGAAAAGCGATGAAACTATAAGGTATAGACCAGCAATTGCATCTAAGTGTCATCTATAACTGCCTTCAATCCATCACCCGCCTTCGCAGGCGAAAAACCGTCATCGAGAACAGCGGCCCCATACGCATCATGCGTGTTCCAACCAGAGAATAGCCATGCCTCTCGTAAAGCTTCAATGCGCCGGGTTGGAACTCCGACGTTTCGAGGTCCAGCGTTTGAAGCGGCGGGGAGTGGCGCCGCGCGTGGTCCATCGCCGCGGTCATAAGGAGCGACCCGATCCTACGGCGGCGGTGATGCATGGACACGATCATGCGCCGCAGCTCGCCGGAGGAAGGGTCTGAGTTTGCGCGATAATCTGCAAGGAAGCAGTCAACATCACCTTTGTGATAAAATTAACGTAAGCAGGACGAACCGAGTCCCAAGTAGCCAACGACCTCCGATGTTTTATTCTCCGGTGATTCAATTACAGCAACCCAGAATCCAGCTGGTCCCTGCTCGGAGGGTGTCTGTACTCCATCTACAGAGATCGGGATCTCGTAGGAGTGCGTGATGTTTTCCATATCCGTTTTTCGGGCGGTCGCGCAGATATGTACGATCATTTTGGTGATTGTTCGTCTCATATAAACAAACAACGCTGTGGAGGCTAGACAGAGTATGGCACCACTTATTCGAACAGCGGAGTTTGTCCTGGAGAGGCAGCCGAGTCCCAGCGCGAAGCCGGCGTAGGAGAGACATGAAATGTGGCCATGTAGATTTCTCCGCTGCGCTGTGTTATGTGGGGATTCCGCTGTCATAAGTCTTGGTGAGACAATGCACACTTCTGGGTAATGTATCCGTCGTCGACTCACGTCCGTAGACTAGACCTTCGACGAGTAACGCGTGCACCTGCGGCGCGTCATTTGGCTGAAATTGTCGAATGACAATGTCTCCGCCCGAGCGAGGAACAACCACTGGGGAGGGCTGAGTGCTATCCTCTGCCATAGTCGTGCGCGAGGTGTAAGTCGGGTAGGTAGAGGTATGAAGTTTTCCTGAGTCATCGGTACTTATTCCCGCTGTGTGAAACACCGGCCGTTCGCAAGGATGCCGTGCAGACTTGCAAGCCGGCGGTGCAGCACAGAGCCAAGTTGACGCTCAGTTTCAAGTGTTCCTATGCGTGTGTAAGTAAGTCAAAAAAAAAGGCGTGTTTTGAAGTTTTTACTGATCTCTGGAGATCTCGAAATACATTTTATCGGCCTGGCCACAATGATTTTGTCGAGATCTCTAGAGATCTGTAGAGAAACGTCGAGAAACATTGAGATCTCGACGTTTTTTGGCTACTATCTCGAGATATTTCAGCGAAACGGCCCTCAAAGCTATCCGCTGATATCCGCTATGACTCAGTGAGCGCGGACCGGGATGCCGTACGGGCCTAGAGCTAAATTGACGCTCAGCTTCAAAGCAATCAGGCGCCGTCTCGCCTGCTTTCACCGCTATCATCAATGATCCTATTCTCAATATGTTGGCCGTTTTAACTTCAGCTATTCGAAATCTGTTGAACCCTTCTCGGTCTCGGAAGTTCAACAGCGCCGGCTGCACCAGAGCCACAGGAACATTGTACGAGGTCTCATTTTCTCTCGTAACTGCCTTCTAAGAGATTTTCACAGGCTTGACGCTGGATATCGTCCTGCCAGCAGGAACCACCACCTCATCGAATCTACCTGTTCTCTTCGTGCGTCTCTCGCCTTCTGCATGCTTCGAACGCCGCGAACCAAATCACACAATGGATCTATGGCGGGGGCTTTCAATTTGGTAGCACTCGAGATAACGACGGCACGACTGTTGACTCTCGTTCCCTTCAGCTTGGCGAACCGGTCATCTAAATTGCTGCGAATTATCGATTGAATGGTCAGTGGTATTTTTTGATTTCTTCGTACTTCTGGTTCCTTAGATTGACCGTCTTTCAGCTTTCGGTCTCCTCGCTGGCAAAGAGGTTAAAGCCGCGGCCATCGGGAATCTTGGTCTTCAAGATCGTGAGTTCTCACTTACTTTCTTTTCTATCGGATTCACGAGGAAACCATAGAACGGGCAGCGATGATTTTAGTGAGCCAGAACGTTACTTCATTCGGTGGGAATCCGGCCAAAGTCACCATGCAAGTTACCTCTTTCGGTCGTAATCTTGATCCCGACGCATGAACACTTACGTTTGCGCGCAGCTGGGGCGGAAGTGCCGGCTCTGTATCAGTCGCTCTGCACATGGTAACAGATGGTGTGACGCCGAAGGCTTATTCCGCAAGGCAGTCACGGTAGGGGACTTCAATCAGAGCAGATTATAACCTACCATCCTGTAAAAAGAATCTGGACCAGTGATCCTAACTCAAGATATCACCTGCGGCCAGCCATATTATGATTCCATCGTGAACCAGACCGGATGCGCCAATCCCTCGGACACGCTAGCTTGCCTGCGCACCGTCCCATACCAGACACTGTTGGAACCATACCAGACACTGTTGGACGCAGTCACCCAGACGCCAAGCCTTTCTTCGTAATGTCGCTGAGGCTCGCGTTTGGCCCGTGGATGGATGGAGTTTTATTAACTGGGAATGCGCAGGATCTGCTGGCGAATGGGGAATATACCAAGGTGAGCGGCCCGCCTCAAGCTCAGTGGGAATACAGATTTGAAATGATATTCAAGCAGATTCGTGAGTGCTTGGTCGTTGTTTTCGATGACATGCTCTACTAACGTCAACTGTGTATAGCATTCTTCAACGGCGATGTCGACGACAAGGGCACGTAAACAACCGCGCAACTCTGTTTTCTCTCTCATGCAAACTAGTCCCTCATTGTCAAACTCCAATATCACGACGTCCGATGAAACGCCCGAGTACATGAAACAGTTCTGGTTCCCTGACGCATCCGACAATTAAAATCGCCACAATCGGCACGCTCTATCCAGACGATGTCTCTATGGGAAGCCCCTTTAATATGGCATTTTGAACCCTCTGACGCCTGAGTATAAGAGGTTGGCGGGTAAATAGACTGCATTCTCCTCGTCATTTCCCTTTGTGCGGTTTGTCGATAATTTCCTTTGTACAGCTTTCCACGGAGATGTCTTTTTCCATGCGCCTCGGAGGAACATGTTGGGCGTGACGGATGGTGCGGTGCCTACTATAGGTCTTTCTACCTTCGTACACCCTATTCCTCACTTGAACTGACTTCTTCTGAATATGTAGAGTACCTCCGAGGCAGAGCCACCCCGATCCTAGACGCATCCCACGGGACCGACGTGGCTGGCCAGTGTTTATTTCTGTTTCCACTGCCCTGTATGTTTGTTTCTCTTTTTTTGTCTGACGCACATACCGCCTCACAAAAATGATTCGACAGCCCTGGCGGCCTGCTCAACCTCCCAGGCGATTTCCAAGGAGCACACTATCTCCTCAATTCTGTGAACAACCTCGATCCGAACGTCTTCTCGAATCTAACGACTTCTGCCGCTGCGATGTCGAGCACGATATTTTGGCTCTAACTTGAATTTTAGTTATATCTTCTCTCTTGTCGTACCGCTTTTTCCGCTTTACTTGTTATTACATACATTCTCCCAGAGACTTTGTGCCTGACACCCTATACACCCTGCCACCGGTGACCTTACCCTGAGCTTTCATTTCACCCTATGCGTTCGCGTCGAAAGATAACATTTGGACAAAGTTAAACCGAGAGAAAGGTAAAAATTTTATTCTCGGTGCATATCGGCGGCACTGTGGCTCATTGAAATGTTAGTTCAGCGTTGTCCGGAGAAGTGTTGAAAATAAATATTGACCAGAGATGCATAGCACCACTGGGAGTTGGGTGCAGGTGCCTTTCAAATTCAGGGAATTCCATCTCGCTCCACTCATTAATAATCTATCTAGCTAGCAGCCCCCAAGGTCTGCACGAGGAACGTTAGAATATAACGTGTTTATATTGATGCTCGACCGGTGACGTTGATCTTTCTGTTTCTCAGAAATTTGTCAGATTCACATCAACTTTATTAGAGAAATAGATAATGAAGCAACAAAAAAAGTAGTCGGATTATTTGAACTTTGGACAGGCAAAAAACATAGAGAAGAAGGGGTGACAGGCGCGATATTTCAATGCTTTCATAGTTCCAACTCGGCCCTTTCACTTTGAAGCCGGAATTAAGTGCCACAACTGTTCCTTGTCTCCTTTGCTTGGGGAGACATTCACCTGCAGGCACACTATATTAGTACATGTGAAAGCGAGGAGGTTGAACTTACGAGAGACCAACGAGCGCCATGTTCGACAGTCCAGACCTCGTCTTGACTGACCTCCTTGATCTTGAAGGAATATGTCAACTACCCGATAGAGAATGAGTGGTACGCACATCAAACACCTCGGGACCTGCCGGCGAAACAGCGAAGACCTCTGCGGATTTGGACTTGCCGCAATAGACCATTCTCTGTGTCATTAGTCAGTTGGGAAGATTTGCACCTTATCCAAAAAAAGAAAACAAATACATCGCTTCCGACGAAGATGGGGGACCCAAGGGCCACATTGGATATCGTAAACCCACCCCGATTCTCCGCTTTCTCGAGCTTCCACTGTACATGTGTTAGCAAAGGTCATGCTCCAATATTTTGTCAGAGATTATATGACGTACCAGCCCGAAGGGCTCCGGCCATTTACCTTCGGTCATAAATACCCCACCATTTTCGACGGAAGCAAAAACTGGGATGTTTGTCGCAGCGTTGACGATGGTATAAACACCTGGGTCCAGTCCAGCCAATGTGTTGGTGGGAGCAGCGGGCTGGAGAGGCGGTACAATATGAAATGCAGACAAGTCAGTAGAGTCTCGAACGCACCGTCCCGAAGTCAACACTGCACGAAACAATGGGGATCTGCATGAACGGTGTGGCGCGGACGGAGCTGAGGGCGGCGAGGCCAAAGGCGAGGACTTTAGAGAAAGAGAACATTTTGCAGATAGGGAGAAGCTGAAAGAAAGAGTAGCTAGCTAGGTGTGTATGCTTCGATGGGGGAGCACAAGGAGAGACCAGCAAAGGGCATCTCCTTTATACTCCTGCTCATCGGCAGTGTGCGAGAATTACAGTCCAATAAATTGCGACGGCGCCGGGCGTTAGGTGAGGATACTGACCGCTACGTTACAGCTGCGACGAAAGCGCGCTTGAGACTTGAAAGGCAGAATGAATTGATTGCGTACTGCGGACTTAGAGAAAGGAGAATCTACTTGAAATCTAAGGCATTATTCGGCGAGGCGGTGGGATGCGCACAACAGTGTATGAAAAATGAGTGGGTAGGAGGTTATAAGCTACCCAAGAAAGCTGAGGCGGAGAGGTTGGTTGAAGGATGAAGATATCAAGCATGATGGCCGAAAATATGATGCGGTCAGATGTATTTTGGATATATCCAAAAATATGAGCACTATCCGGCTCCAGGGTCTCTCCGTGAATCTGAATGTGGTAGAATATGGATAGAGATGATATGAATATAATATGATACGGCCCCTGTCGTATTTAGATATATTTGAATACAGCAGAGTGGCTTTTTTCTGCACGAAGACCTCAATCCTCACACAGCGGATATGAAACTCTGTCGGTCTTCCTTGAAGACGGCTCAGATGTGCCCTCAGCGGCAGAAAACGACAGCCACTCGGTCACCTGTTGGAGATTGAACCTTTACATGCAATCAACCTATTGTGATCCTGATGTTGAAATTCACCATATGGATACGATACGGCAAATGTTGACTTGCGGTGGAGAGGGACATGATGGGGTCTAACGGCACATTATTCGGCGGTTCATGTGAGATGCGCCACATTGGCAGCAGGCCATAAGATAGGCAGCTCTGAGGCAAAAATGTTCGTCGAAGCAGTCAAGCATTTGCCAGACATGTTCGCCTGCGGAGATATGGAGACACTTAGATGACCAGGCATGACTTAGGGTGAAGATCACACACACACTAGTTGGTGGCTATAGTGACTGAGCCGGACAAAAGAGATAATGTCAATGAAATCGAGTTTAAATCTCTACTGTATAACACCCTAATGTCCCGATTTCTGCCGTCATGCCGTGTCCCAAATATTTTCCGGAGTCATTAGCCAATGCTGTTTCCTCTACTTTCTTCAGGAGCTGCGCATAGAAAGTGTGTATGCGATGCTACTTTCGTTGATTGACACTGTACGGTAGAAGCTCAGACCGTTCACCCAGAAGTGTTCCTGCAAAGACAGAATGAGAAAGAACCCCTTCGCGCCGCCATTCACGGATTTAGTCGGCGCCACCCACATTCAACGTTGACTCAATTCGACCGTTGATGCACTGATGAGATGTAACTAGCATCTTTTATTGTTCAAATTCAACGTGAATAAGCTCAATCGCTGGAGCAAACATTTCCTGTGTAGTTGCGAAGTCTGATTGAATTCCTTACGTATCAACCAATGGACGGGAAGGAAGTGAAATTCGGGAGGGGATGAAGTGGCCGAAGATTCAACAGTCTTGGGGAGCTGCAATTAAATTGTGATTTACGTAAGATAGGCTCAGCTCAACCACCGATATACCGCAGTGGTGCTTGCGTTAAGATTTAGTAAGAGGCTCCGAAAGGCAACCGGGAAAATGAAACAACCGGAGGCCATTTCAAAGATCTCCGACGCCCGGCCTTGTTTGTCGCTGCCACAGACGTGATCATTTTCCACTGTTGGCGAGGCGAGGTCGGACACACGCATCAGATGGTGGCGACAGAGCCGGCCGGACATGAACCAATGTGGAGATTATCCCCAGATGAAGCGACCCAATGCACATAAAATGGCGAAGGAGTCGGTGGTCACTGAGTATCTCATCCATGGGCTTTTCGCATCGTCTTCCTGAGCTGGGCCATTTTCCTCCCGCGCGCATGCACCCGCGTGCAAAGGATATCGAGTCTGAAACCGACGCATATTTCGCCAATGCCTGACCGTGGCGCAGCTCGGAGGAACGCTCTAAATTTCTGCTTTCAAACCTTTCTGGCTACGTGCCAAGCTGTCCGTGGAATTTCTCCATGACTAATAAAATTTATCGACTCGGAAGAAGGTATCCCGGATGCCTCCTATGACAGGGCGGTTTGAGCCAATAAAGCCAATGTGCTGGGATTTCTCGCAGACGACCTCATCGAAGTCGAAGTTCTTCTCCCTCTTTCTTCATTCCAGGTAAATAAATGTGACACCAATCACAGAAAAATATGTTAGTCGAGCGCTATTTCCGCGGCTCCATCGATGCAGACGAGGTGAGAACTTTGGTTCCGAACTCACCAAAGGCCCATTGAACTAACAGTGATGAGGAAACCGGAGAATGCCAGCCATGGGAGAACGTCATCAACACCATCCTCCGTGGGATAAAGGCCGGCAGCACCGGGAACCAGTACTCACGATATGGTCGTTCCTTGAGTGTATGATCTCAGTGGGTGGGCAGGCTCCGCCATACACAAACCTTGAAGCATACATGGAATTCCGCCGTCTCAATGCTGGCGGTTACTGGTTCCTTTTCACAGCGCAGTACGCGCTTGATATCCATTTAACGGGAGAGGAGCTTGTTGAGCCCAAGTTGGTGATGTGCGAGACGCTTTGCTTGGGTGAGCCAATTTTTTTGCCAGCGTATACTTCTTGAACTTAAATTGCAGATGCGGCAGCGATGGAATATGGTGAGTTGTGGCTCGTGATCATTCGCTCGGTATACTGAAAAAGCCGGTCAATGTAGATGTTGCATCGTACGAAAAGGAATTGGCGGCTGGATTACTCAGCGCAAATATCGTGGCAACACTTTTGGAGCACGGCAACTATTTGTCTCAGCGACGGCGGCAAAAGAATACATCCGCCAAAAAATCGCCGACCGTGAGGTTCAATTACACAGCTGTCTGGAAGATGCGCTTAGAGACAGCGAGGGCCACAGCGACGACTGTCGGAGATACCTCCGAGCATTGTCGTACATCGTGAGCGGGAACACCTGGTGGTCTCAGCATGTGAGTCCGCATCTGATTCAGCGAGATCCAGCTCACCGCAAGGCAGACCAAGCGGTACAATATCTCCGGACACCCAGTCCCTCGCAGGGTCATCCATCTTGAAGAAGTTGGGGATTTTGGGGAACCTTAACCGACGCATAGTCCGCTCAGCGTAGAGTAGAGTAGAACGGGCTTCAAGAAGAGAAAAAAAAAATCGTCTGTGGCCAAAGAAGGATATGTGAGATAGATTTAAAACCCAGCTATTTCCCCTTTCGGAACGTACCAGGATGCAGCCTACAGTACATATGGCCGCCTATACGCACCAATACAGCTGGCGGCATACGTCGCGGGATGGGGCCGGGATCTTGCACGCTTTGAGGAAAGAAGAGCTATAGAGTCGATCAGAGACAATAAACAAGTTGCGCAAGAGCCCTCCAGTGGCTCGCGTGCAACCTGTCTAATATTTCATACATGATGTTTCTGCATAATATGCCAAGAAAACCATAGAGTGATTTTTCCGGTACTTATTCAATCCATATTTTTCCGTTAGAACTGCCAGATTCATTTAGAGTCTGACTTTATCGCTCACACATGAAAATGGTCACTTTAGCCAGGACGACCAGGGAGTCATCAGGTAGCAAAACTGACCTAGGAGCGCTCCAGAGCTCGATGAGATGGTTCAAAAACACTATAGGTCATATCTCTTTGCAGAACATAGGGCACGGACCAATTTTCTTTTTCTTTTCAACAGTTTTCAGCAGAACCGGTACCATAGGCTCAGTTTTGATCGGATTTCCTCGGACGTTGGACTCGCATTGGAAGTCTGCAGTCACTGGAATGCCGCTTTGTGTTTTTTTAGATCCCATTGTGTAATAAGATTTGTGCTGATAAATCTGAGTTTCAAGCAGGAACATTGTAGCGCTGGAAGACAATCAGACAGCTGTCCTGAGAAAAATGTCCCAAAACAGAAGAAAAAACATCTGTGCCCTATGTTCCGCAAACTGCTGTAAATCAGGGCTGAAGCAAGTCGCACTCGCATCTTCCTCGCATCCATCAATTTTCCCGAGTCGCACTCCTAAGCACAGCCTCAGTGCAACTGGTTGAGTCCCACTCCCACCTCCACCCATATAGTACATATACTCCCGGTTTCAATGCGGACCTTTTATAAGCTGGTGACGGTGGTCTTTTTCCTTGTTCACCGATGTGCTCTGCACAGCTCTCAGTAGCTTCCAAGCCTGGTGAGTTTCTATTTCCAGCGGGATCTATGGCTCTAATTGGTACTATCATGTTTCACTGCAGGCAAAGAATGACGTACCTGGTTTCCAGGTGCGTTAAACGCATGTGGGACAAATGAGCGTGTCCATCCTTAACAGGTGAATAATTTTTTCAGTGGCTCAAATCTCGTGGCTCCACCAACGATTAGCTGGGACACTACTTCAAAATACTTTGAACTTCGGCCGACCGGGCCGCAGCTGAAAGGTCCCCGTGTCTCGCACGTGTTCGGCGCGGCTGACGCCGTTGTGCTTACGGCATCGCGACTCCACTTCTCATCCCTCTTGCCTCCGCCGGTCATGACCTCGCGCAGACTCTCGCTGCATCCGTCTGCCCTGAGCGACGACGAATACTCGCTGTTTACCGCCAGTCTCGCTGACCTCGCAGAAGTCGATCCGAATGATACTGGGATAGATTGGGAGCGGATAAGCGTGAGCGTACGCGAGGCGCGCGCGTGGCTTTGTGGGAGATATGCTTCGCTGGGGTCGGGGACAATCGATGAGGTGAAATTTCTTGCATTTCCTTAGATTTCCAGAGGTGTATCACTAGGATAAATATCACTAAAACTCGTTTCACAGATTCTGCGTCTATTTCCCGCTCCCACCCTCGGCGGCGGCGCTTTTTTCGCGGTTCTGCGACTTGTTCTGCACACGCAGGCAGGCGGCGGCATCGATCGCAGTCTTGCCTTCGCGCAAGGTGCGTTTTTAAGCGGGCTGAATCGCCGCATCTATCGGCGTTGCTTATTTATTCTATTAGCGCCCGTTCCCGCGGCCCCAATTCCTGGAGCAAGCAGATCAACAACCAATCCATTCCTACCGACTCCTGCACCGTCCCCAGAGTCTCGACCGCGAAAGACGGCGTTCCCAATCAACAAGTCAACGAATAAATTCAGCGCGTCCTCTGAATCTAGCGCCACTTCGGCCTCAGAGTCCGCCAGCACTTCGTCTTCTACATCCAGCTTAGCACGACGGATGCACACGTACTCAACCTCGCTCTCTGCGGCAAACTCTGTCGCGAGTCTTGGTTCTGGGGCTGCCGCACTCGTCTCACCACCGACACACCCTCTGCGCCGGGCGTCTACCCAGCGATCGCCGACGGCGTCTAGTTTGGTAGGTGCCCCTCCACCCAGCGCCGCGATGACGCCCCTGCATCGCGCTTCTTCAAACCCCTTCCGCGCTCCACCCCTCCCGCCCCGACGCGCCTCCCTGTCTACTTCTACCCCTGCCTCACCCTTCCGTTCGCCCGCGGGCTCACAACATACCTCCCCCGACAACTCGCACTTTTCCCTGCCCAACTCCGACCCTCACCCGAACGCGCCGTTCGCGTCGAACGCCAACTACGCCGCCGCAAACTCAAATTCACGAGGAGCCCCGCGCACTGCGCCGCCCACGCGCTCGGCCTTCCCCCCCGTGCCCCCTCCACCCCTGCCCACCAACGCTCACGCGGCGTTCAACGCGAATGTCCTCCCCCCGACGCCATCCACCACCAGCGATCCCTATCCCTATCCCTACGGCTCCCCGTTCGACGCTGCGCCCCCGCAGGCGTCGCTCCGCGCGTATCCGACCTCCGCCGACCCGCGCGCACCGCCCGTGCACCCCCACCGCCGCGCGACGTCCTTTGAGACGGCGTATGGCGATGCCGGCGCGACGTCGCCCGTGTCGCCTGTCTCGGCGTCCTCTTCGTCGGCTTCGAGTGCGGGGCGCCGGGTTTCGTCTGATTCGGCGCAGCCGCCGTCGCAGTTTGCGAGTTATCGAGCGACGGGGACGGGAACGCGCGAACGCACGCCGTCAACTCCGTTTGCTGTAGGCGGGGGCGGGGGCGGAGGCGGGGCGCTGCCGCTTGCGCTGCCGAAGGCGTTGAGGAGGACGCTTGCGGGCGCAGGGTGGGTTGGGGCTGAGCGCGGGGAGCGGGAGGGGCTGGTGCGCGGGGCTACAGAAGGGGGGCGCGGGGTGTATACATCGAGGAACGCGCGGAGGGTGGGGGATAGAAAAACAGGTAGAGATAGGGATAGTGAGGACGATGGGGAGGGCGAGGCGTGGGGGGCGCTCTGATTTGAATTCAAAATAAGGCGCGAGGTGGATAGGTTGTTACTGTAATTAGATCATCCATTATTTAAACCAACGTAGTTAAATTCGGTCCTTGTATCATAAGTTTCATTACGCGGGTTCGCGAGCTGTATTGTACTAACTATTCAAAATATTCGTCTTCGTGAACGAGAATAATCAAACAACAGACAGGGTTGGTAGTTCGGTTTCGCTTTGAAGTCTTATACAGTGCGGAAACTGTCTTTTCATTCCATGATCTGGCAGTCAACCAGGCCATCTCAGTCTGTAAGCCGCGCGCGAAGCGCTCAACGTTCATCACCGGCACTGGGCACAGACTGATCGGGGCCTCGGACCGCTAGGTGCAACGCGTTGTCGATCACGGCGAAAACTATAACCACGAACGATATTCTCAGATGGTATGGAGAATGCAAGTCGAGAAAGGCTCACCAAAGTAGGTGAACCACGTCACACAGGGAAACCAAAAGACCCATCGTGTGCGGAAAAATATCGCCCACACTCGCCAAATCAACACTTTGTCCCCAGCAATCATCTGAAGACGCGATAAAAGAATTTCTGTCGCAAGGATTCATTGACGCACATTAAACGCGAAAAGAAAGTCCCTGGCGATACCTGAAGCGGATGTTTTTTCAACCGCGATGTCCCCTCGGTCGGGAAGTGGTGTATTGGTGTTGTCTATCAGGAGTATTTGTACATCCGTGCAGAGGTGGACCAGATTCAGCACCCACTGGACAACTGTTGAGACATATAGGAACACGACAACACAGAGCATAATGAATGCGGCTTGCGTCTTAACGCCCTTTCGAATGTGGCTCCCGAGGTGACTCAAATTTAAGCTGTCGAGCGATCTGCTCACTAGAATGAATACATAGCGAACGCAAGAATGACGCCGTAGAGCGCTAAAATGAACGTTTCAGTGGGCATCCGTAAATCAAGGTCCAAGGACACAACACACCGACCAATGCGGTCTCGGTTATGGCATCGACGCTGTCTTCAGCGACACCATTCCCGTAGCTTCGAATGAACGGCGTTGAGCTTCAAACTGAGGGCGGAGACAGGTGGCTTCTACCTATATACAAAATACGCATCCGCGCCAGACAAAGGAGTGGCGGAAGACGGCATGCGTAGGTGAGGTTGTGGATTTATCTGGAGCTAAGGAGAGACCTGCATGTCCTGCTTTTATCTTCGCAGCGGAAATATATCAAAGGAAGATGCGTATGTCTCTCGCGTAGTAACACCTCACGCGCTGAAACTACCGGTTGCACGATGGATACTGATGATCCCCTTGCCATACTGGCAATGAGGCGTAAATGTGACGGTGAAAACATGTCCCCGATAATCAGCAATACAGCTACGGCAGTAGGCTCTGTCCGTGCTTCGCCATACCCCTCTTGGTACATGCTCCGAGATTCACGAAAATCCATAAACCGATGCCCTCGTATTACCACCCAGGTTGGAATGGGACTGCAGTGGAAGCCACGCGACACAAGTACCAGTGCCAGGGGTCCAGCAACACAGACTACATCCTGGGCTGCTATGTGCAATGCATTGAGTCTCATACCAATACGGGATGGGTGCCGACGAACCTCAATAGAAATCACATCTTTCGCACCGCACTAACCAGGCCTCATACCATCGCGCCGACCTTGTGGTCCCCGGACTTCGAGTCGAGTTGGAGCGGGGGCGGAACCTCGATTCTCGTCTGACCGAGATCAATCCAATGCGGGTCGACCTCGCGATTATTGTGCCGATTCCAGAGGGATCCCACCGCGCGCAGAGCTGTGAGCACCACGACAGTGCACACAAAGGTGATCTCCAGCACCTGGAGGACGGGGAAATTTGCTGCCTGTGGCCAGGGAGCAAAGCGGAGGATGGTGAGGACGATTAGCGAAGCGGCGAGAAAGGCGAAGAGGAGCTCGAGGACGAGGCGGAGGGCGGGCACCATGGCTTGGAAGTTGGTGGTGGGGGTTCCCAAACGGTGACAGATGGTGGGGATGTTTATGTCGTCGTTATATTTAAGTTGGGCTTGGCAGCGTCGAACGTGCACTTGATACAGCTGACACCGTCGGCATAGGGGCGCCGCAGGTTGCCATCATCGCAACAATTGCAACCCCGGCATCGGCAACAAATCGCCTTTGTGGGAGCGATAGCACGATCCAAGTAAAAAACCTCAAAAACACAGCACTGACAGGGATTATCCCAGAACAGAAAGGACTGCGGATTGAACGTTATCCGGAAAAAAAAACAGATCCAAGACCAACATGGCAGGGCCCAGGCTGGGGTACGCGAGGAATCTTCACCGTAACTGTCTACTTAAGGCTGTGGTGTTGGCACGAGTATATACAACAGGCAGCATACACACACATTCGGAGACGCGACACATTCCAATCAGACGCGACACATTGACATCAATGTGTCGCGCTTGATTTGGCTGCCGACACTTGCCTTTTTGGCAATGTGTTGCCCTTGTGCTGTTCGGCCCCAGACCATTTTGCAAATTACCACGTATTCCATTCTTCCTTCTTCCTTCCTGACCACGACGACCACCATCGTAAACAAACCCCAGCGACAAAAGCGCGTCAAAATGTCGCTCAATCGCGCCAATCCATCGAAGCACATACCTGGTGACACCAGCTTCCTCGATAGCCTTCCAGCATGGGAGTTAATGGCCTTCTGGAACCATGTGCGTCGCGTCTCGTCGCGTTGTAGACCTTCGCTGAACGCGTACATTGCAGATTTATAATCCCGGGTACATCACTTCAAATGCCAATCGATTCTTTGATCACGAATGGCTCGATGTACCCTTCGTGAAAATATTCGTGGCCGAGAACGTGTCGAGTACCCCCCTGTCGGGTCTGTGACGCGTCAACCCGTGGACCAGGAACTCGTTTATGGCCCCTCGGCTCGGCAGGTGATCAAACTCTGCAGCTTTGTACGTTGTCAATGCGTCTCGTCTTTCCGGCGCTGATACGTCAAAGATGCACCCTGGCAGGTACCTCTCTGGCAACGCAGTGTGGTTCCTGGACCTCAGCTGGATTGATGTTCTCGCTCTTCGAGATTTTCTTGCTCAGAACGGTTCCTCCCTCCCCCATCACTTCCCAGCCTTCTGTTTCTTCTGACCCGGTTCGCGTCAAAATTGAACCTCCACACGCCTCGGAATCCATTACCCTAGCCATTTCCATCAAATCTGAGCCGCCTTCCGCCCATTTATCCAGTACCCCGGGCGCTGTAAAGCTCTGATATTTGCACGAGGGAGGCCAAGATATTTTTGAACTTATCGATTCCGAGGCTGAGAATTCAGACGCTGATTCCGTTAGGTCACAGCAGCGCTGATGCGATCTTCCTCTCGATCCTCCAGTGTAATCCCTCCCATAGACTTCATGGGTATGCGTATCTTTCTCTATTTCACTCATTCTGTCTCACATGCCATCAGATACAGAACACCAGAATATCGAGGATGGTACGTCCATTCCACTTTTTTTTTGTTCTTCATTCTCACTCCTTCATTATATGGATTATCTCACCCGTGCCATCGTATGAATGTTCACAGTGGCCAATGCTGCCCCCAGTCCGGCCAGATTCTCCTTCAGAGGCCTCTGTTGCTGCCGACGATACTTGCGCGCCATCCACAAGCGCCGCGAACAAAAAACGACGCCAACCCCAAGAAATTGATCTTTTCAATATCCTTGAGTCCAACTCCGTGCGGTCCAGAAGTCCATCGGGCGGCGCGGAAGTGACTTCAGAGCGCCCTATTGGGCGTCCAAGGTATATTCCGATACAATTATCCGACTTTGAAGTTCTAATTCTCTCTTAATTACCAGAGAATGGGGGGAGGAGGGGGCAAACTAATGGTTGCTTTACACCAAAACTTATGCTTGTCCCTAATTATTCTTCGTATTATTTGGTCTTCGCCCCTCCGATGTTTTTTAATTAACCCGCTAAAAATTCGTAAGCGGGATTTTCCGGATGTGTCGTGTTCCTCGACAAAGTCAACACATTCGCGTCAATGTGTCAGCTCTGATCCGGATGTGTCGCGTGTGTTGTGCCAATGTGTGTATGCTGCCTTTTGTTCATCCCGTGTTGGCACGCCGCACGGCCCATTCACACAATCGAGGTACGTTTCAGTTCGACGGAGGGGTGCAGGAGAACGCAATGTTAGCTGCAGAAGACGGTAACCAGGTTTAGAGACTCTTGGTCCCAGACAATGCAAGAGCGGCAAACAGGGCAAACAACGACGTGGTGGCTAAAAGAAGGAAGTTGGCGCTGTTGGGCTGCGCTGGCGTTGTATTTGTTTACAATCGGATCAACGGACCGAGCCAGCTTGCAGTGGCTTCTTACCATGTCCTCCTCGTCCAGTCGCTAATTCCGCCATTGAAAGCGTCCTTTTCTCCCATCCAGCGCAGGTCTCATCCATCACAAGCCATCTATTCCCTGCAGGCATGGATGGGCATGTGGGCGCCTCCTTTTTCTGCCTCGTCTTCCAAGTTTTGCTGCGATACCGCAGCGTGACCCTCTTGCGCTCTTAGACGCGAAAATCTTTGAGGATGCCCCAGATTTCAGACATTCTATTGTCTGCAGAGTCCTCAGTCTCATATAGGAATGATGAGACTTGGATGCTTCAATTTTCCTGATTCTGGCTAAGCGCCCACGGCGCATATTTCTCGGGATACTTCCAATGACAAATGGCGTTCGAAACGGGCCTCATATCAACACTAGACTGTATGCGTGTGTTTACGTCTTCTGTGGAACTCACTCGCCTCAAGACACATGAATGGTTTCTGAAATTTGTGTTGCTCTTGTCGTGGATTGCGCACTCGACCTCGGCCCATACCAAATTCTGGCAACTCAGATTGCTGGTTTTTTGTCAAATATGTTGTCTATGTATGTGCTCTCTCGATTGCTGTTCCTGAGTCGTACTGACGTTGGGGGTTCCATGATTCCTGCACATGCGAAAGGTACACCCGGCAAGAGCGACTTTTAACCAGCCCCGACGTCGAATGTTTGATGCTTCCGGTAGGGTGCTACTTGAGTGGTAGGTCACGCTCGTGTCGTGAGACGTCGATTGAGTGGATCACGCACAGAAAAATCCTATAGGAATTTGGTCCGTTGTATCGAAATCCGTGGTTGAAACCTACGGTACTCATAAAGAGCCAGCATGGTTGATTTTATGCTACGCAGTCGGATTGTCGAGGTCAGCGTCACTGCTCTGAATGATCATGGTTCACCCCACCTCAGATTTCTCTCGCATTCGTCCTCCAAGCGCCTCTGCAGTCCCACAGAATCAGGCCCAGTGATCTTTTTTTTCTTTTTTGAGGTCCTACATGCTGATGCGCCTCCCTTGTCATAATCAGAAGATACTCGGAGGGCCGGTACACCGGAAGAGCCTGGGTCTGTTCTGTTCCCAGATATCGGATAAACGCACCGCCATCCGGGTTCGGGTGTCGGGGTTACGTCCGTCGGAGCACCATCTCGATGCTCGCGCCTCTTTTCTTGGGCTGCACGCGAATGCAAGGTTCGTCCACATGCTTGTTCGCCGCTCAAGCTATTGAACTGACTTGCGCTGGGCTCTCACGCCCAGGTACTAACCAAGAGGGAAACTATTACTGGGTTCGTAAGCGCTAATGGTCTGACTGATTTTGTTTTTCAAGCTCACTCTCAAATCCTCTCGCTCAAGTGGTTCAGTAGTCCCGAATCATAGAACCAGACGCAGTGAATATCTTCCAGGACCATGCTGACGTCTCTCTTATGGTAGACATTATTCAGAAGGCGAATATGTGGAAGAGCATGACATACCTATATTCCGTCATCACATCGCCATCCTAGTGCCCGGCTGTTGGCACAGGCACGATTTCGCGCCTCGATTTTCGGGCTGCACGCGAACGCAATGATCGTTCGCATGCTTACTCACCGCTATATCTGCCCTTGGACTGACTCCCTGCAGGGTCTCACGCGTACACGGGACCGGTATGTACAACCCCATAACAGATTCCGATAACTCGATTGCGTGGCCTAGCTGGTCTCGACACATCGGCTGCTGTTCGAGGTAGCTGTCCGTAGGAGGTTCCATCCGTTCACAGCACGCTAAAATCAGAACCTGGCAGGAACGAGTTGGATTTGATGACAGATCGTGCGTACGGTGGTGTTCGTGAAAATTTGATTGATTCAAGAACACACAGTTCAATATGGTTCTGTTGTATTTGGGACTGAAACCTAGAGTACTGATCGGGAGGTGCGCAGTCGTTACTATTGTGAATGTTCTTTTGGGCTCGACACCCCCCAGATTCTTTTGTTGACTTTCAACTTTTCCCGCCAGCAGTGCTGCTTCGTAGAACCAGACCTAGTGAACTTCCGGGATACCTCCTACATGCTGATGTGCCTCCCTTATGGTAGGTATTATTCAGATGACGGGTATACGGACGCGCGACGTGCCTATACTCTGTTGTCCCCAAATAGATGCACGTCCAGGTACCCCGCTTTCGGGCCACCGTCCCTCGAGGCACGATGTCGCGCCTCGTTTCTTGGGCTCCACGCGAACGCAAAGATCGTTTGCATGCTGACGCGCCACTATATGTGCCTCCCGGACTGACTCCCTGCGGGCTCTCACGCGTACGCGGGACCGGTATGCACAAGCCCATAACAGATTCCGATAACTCAGATTCCTTGATCTAGCTGGTGTCGACGCCGGCTGTCTAGAAATCCGGTGCTGAAACCAAGAGTATTGATCAAGAGAGAACATGATTCCAGGGTGCGTGGTCGACTCGGAGGTCAACTTTGATGTTCTGAATACTTTTTTAATCATCCCACCTCAGATTTCCCATGGATTTTTCCGCCTAGGCGTTTTGACAATCGTAGAGCCAGACACAGTGAATATCTTCCGGGATACCTCCTACATGCTGACGTGAATCCCTTATGTTCCCTTATGTTAGATAGTATTCAGAAGGCGGGTATGCGGAAGAGCGTGACGTGCCTATATTCAATTCTGCCACCACACTGCCATCCTGGCGCCCCGCTGTCGGGGCTCCGTGCCTCGAGGCACAATGTCGCGCCTCGTTTTTCAGGCTGCACGCGAATGCAGAGATCGTTCGCATGCTGGCGCGCCACTATATCTACCCCCAGGGCTGACTCCCTGCCTCTCTCACGCTGATACATACGGGACCGCCATGCAAACTCTGACTCGCCCGATCTTCCCCGAGTGGAACTGACACTGACGGCAAGCGTGAGGTAACATGGCGGTTTTTTTTTTTCGAATTTTTTCCTTATGAAAAAGAAGCCCCTTTACTAGATACTACCCGTCATGGTGCGCCTAGCAACGATTCATCATTCTCATAGAATTGCAATACTCCTCTACTTCGAATCCAAGTGCAGAGCCAGCGCTGACGCGTCGCGCGCCCACGTGATTTATCCCAAAATGACATTGACTCACCTAATTAGTGTGAGATAAAGTCCACGCTAACCGCTCCCCCGCTCTCTGCCTCGTGTCCGTGTTCGCAGCCACAGCCCCAATTCGATCTACGCTCCCATGAACGACGCATCTTCTTCTCTTTTTTTGCCTTCCTCCGTGACAGGACGGCCTGGGAGTCTGCACAGCTCCCGCCCCCCGAGATCATCTAGAAGCAGGGCCAATGTATGTGTATGTAAGTTCGAGCTGCGAGCCTGCATTGTCCTGTCTATCTATTCGATTCCAGCCCTGATGAATCCCAGGTTTATATATGCACCACTCACAGAACACACGAACCCGCCGCGTATTTACTTATCCGACGACTGCCGTGATCAATCCCGAGCCCGCGGGAGCATAGTGCCTGATCCTACCTGATCTGTGCAAATAACCTCTGTGAGATCACCCATTGTCTCGCGAAATATCACATCCGCCGCCGGCCCGTCGTAGTCCATCAGCCTTTGCGTCCCCGCTATGCATTCGTACAACCCGCGAAAGCTTAGGGCCGCAGGCGGCGTCTTGGACCCACGGCGGCGACCCAAAAGCTTATAGCTTCGTTCTACCTTCAATAAGTAACGTGTCTTTATGTCCGAGTCATCTCAAAAAACCCATTATCAGCTGTCGCGCCCGATTCGGCGCACAATGGGTGGCGGCCAAGTCCGAGAGCCCGAGATTTGATGTCCTAGCGAAGATCCCGCGCCGTGTGGAGGTAAGTCATCGCGGAGGTAAGGGCTGTGTCACCGTTAATAATTCGCAAAAATTTTCATGGGAGGAACGGGAGGATGACTCTGCACAAATTGGGCGCGGGAGAAAACGTGTTCGATCGCGTTCAAGTTACTCTGAATCGAAGGGGAAATGCGCTTGGACATCATTCCTTCTGTCGGTAAGTAAATCATGTGCGGTATTTTGCATTTTGACTATCTTATCTTTCCCCGCAGAGCATGATGTCTCAGATGTTCATTGTCCTGTCTGTCCACCGCCGGCGGCCCAAGCATCGGATTTTTTTGGACCAACGTGGCAGCGAGGGAATGAGTCTGCAAGAGTCAATTTCAAGCTGTATTTATACTTTGAGACATTGAGGGTGGGTACCGTTTATCGTTCAACTCGCATGTCTGATTCCTGGCACGCCGGATCGGGCAAGCTGAAGGGAGATTGATCAGTGATTCGATGTTGCGGAGGGAACCCGAGACGTCTGACTCCGGACCGCTTCCACATCACAGACTCGCACGATCGAAATCTCCAAATTGGGACAGGACAATGGACACATATAAAACCTCGGACGACGCTGAAAATTCGTTTCGCTTCCTGCAATGCCTGCTCTGCGCACGCGAGCCACTCACCCGCCCGCCGTACGATGTCGTTTTATTTCTCCTTGTCCCAATTTCAAAGTACTGACCTCGATATTCAACTAGCACTCGAAGTGAGCACTGCTCCCTCGACTCCGTCCCTCAAAATCATCGCGCCCACTCCGCGGGCATTTGCGTTCCCTGCGTCCCACAACCTCTCGGACAGTCCCTACTCCTCCCCACCAAACTCGCCGTTCGAGCGTGATTTGCGCGGCAGCCTTGATGCGTCGGCATCCCCCGCATCAACGCCTTCCCCATCCGTCTCTTCGTCTCACCACGACGAATGTCGCTCCCCGCCCCCGCTCTCCGCGTTCACGCACACCATCTTCCCAGCACCAGCGGCTGCATCTCCCTCACCCGCTCCCGCAAGACCCCAGTCTCCCAGCAGCACCATACTCGGCTCTCCGTTTGAAGAGCGACGACCAAAAAAGGGCGACGACGATTATGTGAAACGTCCCGAGAACGCGTTCATCCTCTTCCGCCGCCAATGCTGTGAGGACCTCGCTCTCTCCCTCTCTACTTCCTCTTCAGCGCCCTCACCGACGCCATCCGGCTCAACGTCCGCGCCGCCCGCGCCGAAGAAGCCCCGCCAAGCGGACCTTAGCCGGACGATCTCCCAACGCTGGAAAGCCCTTTCTCCCGAGGAGCGCTCCCACTGGGACGACCTCGCAAAAGAGAAGAAGCGCCAGCACGAGATGTTACATCCCAACTACGTCTACCGCCCTCGGCGCTCGGGTGCGAAGAATCGCTCCAGCGCCTCCACTGCCGCACCTGTTTCTCCAACCGCGGCGGTGCGCAGAAAGCACTCCGCGCCGACGCCGCCGCAGATTGAGTTTGTGCTCCCAACGGAACGCACACAGCACGGACGCAGCGCGAGCTCCCCGCCGTACCAGACGTTTCAGGTTCCCAACGTCTATGCTTCGTCTCCGTCTCCGAGCAGCGCTCCCTCCGAATCCTCCTTGGATGCCAGCGCCGACGATCCGACGAGTCTCATGGCGCTCATTCTTCAGGGAAACCCGGACGGTGTCTTCTCATTCGACTATGTGCCCAATTTCGAGTCTACCATGAGTCTAGAGGTGCGCTATCCTGCTTTTCTTATCGCACGTCGTACTAACACGGATAATTTATTTCAGCCTTCCGCCTTTCTCCAAGCAGTGTTGTCACTGGGCGACGCAGGCTCCCCAGCGTCCAGCACCGGCTCAGGTCCCTCGTCTCCCTACACGCCCGCCGGCAACTCCTTCCATCCCTCCGTTTTCACCTCGCCCCATGCCCATGTACATCCGCATTCTTCCGCGACAGCACCCGATGCTGACGCCCATGCGGATATGATGCTTGGGCTGTACGACCCCGCCGCCTCTCCTGCTCTCGATGGAGAGCCTGACTACACGTCCTACGCGCCTGCTTGGCTCGCGGCCTCGCCGTGGGCCCCGGGGTGCGCGGGCACGCAGTCCGACCGTCTTGCACCGGGCGACTTCGAGCTCGGAGGCTTCCCGGGGATGGAGGTGCAGTGGGGGCTCCCGCACGCGCACGCCAGCGACCTGTCGTTGTCGGGGCCGTATAACGCTCGGGGGGAGATGCTTATGAACACGGCAATCGGCGGGGAGCATGATCAGAACGCCCCGGGCGCTCATTTTGCGGATTTCGACGGCGCCAGCGACGGGGGCGACATGAACTTCGAGGACATATTCTCGATGAATGCGTAGCCCCGCTCTCGTTTTATTTTTCCCTTTTCCTTTTCCTCCATCTCCGTCTTCGCGCAGTGCGCTCACTTCCCATCCTGCCGTTGAACAACTCCCATCTCCATCTCCGCACTTCACCTCATTTAAATTAGGATCCCTCGCAACAAAACCATCATCATATCTATCCCGCACCTCTACACATCCCGCCGATCCTCGACCGCCCTCGGCTGTGCACCAATCGAATCCAATCTTGGCTCCTAAAATTCGCCTTCGTGTATCTTTCTTGGTTTGGCCGGCTCGCTTCTCCACGCTGTACATTATTTTTCCTGCTATGAACCATTCTCCCCAGCTACCTATCTACCTACCTCAGCGCCCTCTCCAACGTGGACGCTGCATTCCTCATTCATCCTTCATCATTCCCCCCCATCATCCCCCCCCCATCCATCATCGTCCATTATTCCTTATTCCTCATTAACACCCACACCTACACATATGCATCCATGGCCATCCATCGTCGACTCCATGTACAGTAATTTATGTCTTATGCGCACTTCCTCAGAGCCCTCTGCTCTGCGTACTTCAACTTAATTACCGTTATAATGATTTATTTAATTTATGGGCCTAGCGTGAACGACGGCTCGATGACACCCCGACCATAACTACACAGCGAGAACCCCGGAGGAAACCAGGAGACGCCGTTCATCAAGATTCGGTTCTCAAGGTTGGCCCAAATTCTGTTGAACGACACCCAAATCATATTTATAGAAGGCGTCAGGAGAGAAACCAAAGCAGCCCGCGTTCAGGTTTGACTTAAAATTCGAGAGATACAAGACATGCCGAACTTGGAGGCATGCTCGTCCTTTGACCAAAGCCAAAAGTTCTCTTTCTGAGAGTGAAGCAATGTGGCAGGTGGGTGTAATTAATGCGAAGCATACATTCCAGAAGGTGCTGGGATTGCCGGTGAGTTGAATTGGGTGTGTCTGAAATGGAAGCGGTAGAAATGGAGCCGGAAGTGGTTGTGGAGTAGAAGAAAACGCCCCAAATCCAAGAGGAAGTACAACCTTTAGACACAACATAAACAGTATCGCTTCATTCGTAATTCAATGGGAACTGAATCCAGGCACACCTATGGTCGTCAAACGGTCCACCCATGACCCTATCGAAAGAATCTGGCGTGGAAGATTTACGTTGATCACTGCGCGCACAGTCGGAAATAATCACCTAAGTCTCGGGCCACCATCGAGTTCTCCGAAAACAGGACCATCAAGGACGTCCAGACTGTCTGCTCGGCGGACAGGCTGAACATCGGCTGGAGTCCAATCGGCCGAGCGCGCCACTGCCGTGCAAACGTCTTCCATTGGTCTTCCATCACAAGTATCTTTATCCACTCGTTTTTCCCACAGTAACATGAGCCTGAAATTTACTGAGCCGCGGTGCATCTATTGTTATCTTCCTCGTCCGTTTGGCTAATATCCGTGTCTGAGACTTTAGCACTTCGCTCTCGACAGATGTTGATGCTCATTCAAATTCAATTGACAGAATGGGGGCAAGGTGATCACCGCGCTCTTGTTGCTGAAATCAAAGCCCTCAGTATCTCGGCGGTAATAGTGCCTGCAGAGAAAAAGAACTCGCCAGGCACAGTGATGCATGTTCCATGTGGGCGCTTGAATGTGGGCTCGGCATCCCTAGATATCCACCTGTTTGCGACTTAAGTGGTGCCACTGTGAAAGTGGCTTAACTCACAAATAATAGACCACCCTTGCACCGAAGGGAGCCTGGTGAAATGTGTATGTCATCAATTGTTTTTCCCAACTCCACCAGGGTTACAGGAACATTCCGAGAGCCTGTCTGTTCACTTTAGACATTCATATCACCCTTACCCTACCTCCTTATTTATAACCACCCCTTTATTTGTTATTTACTATAAAAGCCTAGTAGAAGCTCTTGTGCAGTAGATTCTACCTTGTCTAATCTCAGGCTTTTACTTTGGGTTAACTACAAGATGTTAACTTCAGGGAAAGCTGTTTACTCAGTTCTGCTCATCAGCAAAAGGGGTTCGGTTAAATCCCGGAGATCATCTATCAGGCTGACCTAAGGGCCGTTGCTGACAATGTGATTGGTCGGACATTGAGAGGATGATATGTAGAGACCAGACATCGAAGCCAAGGGGATGTCATGTGGTGTGCAGGGGAGACACCAGATGGGATGGAAACACTTATAATTAGTGCCCAACACTGAATCCAAGTTTGCTGTACCTCCGCCCCAGCTGTTTTCTCACAGACTGTTCGCTTCAATGGTATTTCCGAGGTTATTTGATATCACCATGGGTCAAAAAAAAAAAAAAAGGTTGAACCGTTGATGCACTGAATCACATTGTCAGCAATGGCCCTTAGGTCAGCCTGATAGATGATCTCTGGACCGAACCCATTTTGCTGATGAGCAGAACTGAGTAAACAGCTTTCCCTGAAGTTAACATCCTGTAGTTAACCCAAAGTAAAAGCCTGAGATTAGACAAGGTAGAATCTACTGCACAAGAGCTTCTACTAGGCTTTTATAGTAAATAACAAATAAAGGGGTGGTTATAAATAAGGAGGTAGGATAAGGGTGATATGAACGTCTAAAGTGAATATAATGATGGACAGGCTCTTGGAATGTTCCTGTAACCCTGGTGGGGTTGGGAAAACCAATTGACGACACACACATTTCACCAGGCTCCCTTCGGTGCAAGGGTGGTCTATTATTTGTGAGTTGAACCACTTCCACAGTGGCACCACTTGAGTCACAAACAGGTGGATATCTTGGGATGCCGAGCCCACATTCAAGCACCCACATGGAACATGCATCACTGTGCCCAGCAAGTTCTTTTTCTCTGCTCGTCAACCTGGGAGTCAAAGAGAAGAGGCTGGAAAAAAAACAGTGATTGGAGAATCAAATTTGAGCCTACGTGGATGCACGGCATTGCCGCAGAAGTCGATAGTCACGCAGGATTTTCGCTGTTTTCGGGAAAATACAATGGCCAGTGGATTGACTTGGAAGAAACTTGAGGTGAGATCTCTCAACTACCTCCCAACGAGGAGCGTAGAAGCTGGAGCACGTCGTAAAGCTTGCCTATTCAGCGGGAATGGCAGATAAACGGTGGCAGATGAGACTCTGGCCGCCAACTCGTTCCATGTGAAGAATGTGATCATGAAGCATCACTTAATAGAGCGCGTGCCGGACAGAAGTTTATCACTTACTGGTTAAATTTTGCAGTGCAGTTGGGCCGAAAAATCCGACCGAGAGTTATCAGGAACCTCTGAGCCGGAATCCCGAAAAAAAATCATTGAAAACATGGACGTTAACCTCGACAGTGCGACTGCGTACATACCTGTAATTATTTCCGCTCTTTATCAGTACTTGATGTTCCAGGCCCGGATTTGAATGTGATGGTCTCGGAATTTGGCTGTGTGTTAATGAATGAGTCAATGTTCCACGAGCGTGACCATGGCCTACTTCTTTCAAAATATTAGGTCGCGGTCGGGCACTCATCGAAAGTTTTTCTTGTTAAGTTCTCGGATGTAGCCCCAATGCCCGTAGGACGTATTACCGTACGAACAGCGATCTCGATACCACACAGCATCAAAATCGAGCCAGGCCAAACAATCCGGATGGCAAGTCATTAGAATCTGTTGTTGGTTAACACATACGGAGTAAAGGAATTTTGGCAGAACCATCCGCGTCCAACGTCGTATCTTGGCACGAGAGAGTTGCGAAGATGGCGAAAACTACACCACATGCGTAGCACGTTTTGTGCCGATAAGTATGGGAACTGTTTCGGACGTTGGGAGTGCGTCGAAAATTAAACGCCTACGGCGCTTAGCATAGAATCAGGAATATAAGTCCTCGGGGTCTCTAAATTGCACGACAACATTGATTAAAATGTGGAGATAATGGAATCTGAACCCCGCGGCATCCTAAGAATCGGAGTTTTGGCAGGTCTTCGTCAAGAGCGGAGCGGTCGTCACAGCCAAGATTCCCACCAGGAGGAGGAAGCACAGGAAAGACGGGCCAGCACGAGATGGATACGGCGTATCACAGCATAACGGCGTTTAATGCGAAAAAGGACGCGCTCGGAGTGAGATGAACGAAGACCGTCACTGGTCAGAAGTATAAAAGCAGCAGAAGTAGCGCAAACAAACCCAACGCCGCCGCAGCCAAACAGCACCAACTTCTCTCTGCTCCGTACCATGTCGGGTTTCCCTGTTTGTCCCTCTCGCATTCTCCAAAGGCGATTAATTGTTCCCTCATGGACGGTATCCCCTATGACCGAGTTTCTCTCAGAAAAGATCTGAACTTTGGGGGACTTTACCGCCCCTGCATTCTGCGTCGAAACCGCTCACTGCCAAGTCACTGCCTGATGCCATCCTCGGGAGCATCCCCCCAATTCCTGTTGATGCCAAAGTAACTTGTCTCCCAAACAACAGAAGCATTTTCAACGCGTGAGATGTTACTCCCGTTGCCACATTCATCTTTGATCAATGATACCTAGCCACCGCGCATATAAAAGCAAGAACATGAGGCTCTCTTGGATAGCCCGACCGAAACCCAACGCCTCCCACCCACGCATGTTGCGACGCATTGCCCTCAAATCCCACTATAATGGAAGATGCATGCGCCCATCAATATTTCAATATTTCAGGTGGAAGACAAATGAGTATTCCTCCGCGTATCAAGCGTGATCGTGCATTGATCAACTTCTGCTGCTTCCTCCTCCTCCTCCTCCTCCTCTAATGCCGTACATCCACTTTTGATTCACCAATAGCCGTGTCTACCGAAAGAAAAAACAGATCTTCTTCCGGTTCAACTGCCAGGCTAATTGCAGCACATCTCCAAGCTGCTCAGCCTACTAACGCCAACCTTGAGAGCATCCCAAATTCCTCTTAGAGCTTCTTCCCGAAATTCTCAATTGCAGCGGGAGTAGCTTCAGCGCGTGAGATGTTACTACGATACATCCTTCTTTGATATCTTGCCGGCGCGAAGATAAAAGCAGGACATATCGCTCTCCCCGTTAGATCCAGCTATATCCAAAACTTCACCTACGCATGCCGTCTTCAGCCGCTCCTTTGTCCGACACGGATGCCGCTTTTTTATATCGGTATGAGCCACCGCCGTCCGCGTTCTCAGTTTGAAGCTCAATGCCATTCATTCGAAGCTACGGGACTGATGTCGCTGAAGACAGCGTCGATGCCATAACCGAGACCGCATTGGTCGGTGCGTTGTGTCTTTGGACCTTTATTTCCGGGTGCCCACTGAAACGCTCGTTTTAGCGCTCTACGGCGTCATTTTTGCGTTCGCCATGTATTCCTTTTAGTGGGAAGATCGCTCGACAGCTTAATTTTAGCTTAACTCGGGAGCCACAGTCGAAAGGGCGTTAAGACGCGAGCCACATTCATTATGCTCTGCGTTGTCGTCTTGTCCAGTGGATGCTGAATGTGTTCAACCTCTACATGGATGTACACATACTCCTGATGGACAACACTAATACACCACTCCCCGACCGAGTGGACCTCGCAGGAGAAAAAAAAAATCGCTTTATCTATCGCCAGGGACTTACTTTTACGTCAATCCATCCTTGTGACAGAAATTCCTTTATGGCATTTTTGGGTTCCCTGTGTGACGTGGTTCACCTCCTTTGGTGAGCTTTTCTCGACTTGCATGCTCCATACCATCTGAGAATATCGTTCGTGGTTACAGTTTTCGCCGTGATCGACTCGATTTGCAGAATCCACTCCGATCTTATACTGACGGGGCGGCAGTGTGCAGTTTCAACGCGGAAACCGTAAGTTGGTCGCATTCCCTGGTCACCAATGTGCTCTGCACCGCTCTCATCAGTTTCCAAGCCTGGTGAGTGTCTTCTGCGTGCTGGGTCCCGTTGGTATTATCATGTTCACAATACAAAGAGGAAACATCGGCGAATAACCCGCTTTCTGCACTTGCGCAAGTCGACAACAGACCAGATTCTCTTGCTTCTCGTCGAGCCAGGCTTCATTTACTGTTTGCTTTGGGTATGTAGTGCCACTGTTCCTCTTGTTTCCCTACCCATGCCTAGTGAATTCGTTCTGACGGCTCCACTATTCCAGGTCCCCCAACTCATTCCTTACCTGGATCCCCCCGCTCAAACCAGGGCCTGTACTCCGCGGAGGTGGTTATCAACGCCTTTGACGATCAACTCTCTGGCATGTATAGTTATCGTCAACCTGCGGTATACAACTCAGTGGGAGGAATCAAACTCTGCCGCGAGCATACCCACCACACGCAGAGGGGAGAGGGACAATATCAGCGCGATGCGCTTCGCCAAACCACCATCGTCTGCATGACACCCTGACGCTGGTGGCGACAGTGGTGTGGAAATGAAAACTATGGACGGAAGCAGCGAAGAGTTGAAAGGAGCATTTCACGCCGTTTAACTCAACACTCCCGACATATGTTTTTAAATTATACGAACCTCTGCGTCCTTCATGGAGCGTGTTGAGCTTTGCGCATCGCCTTGGGCTCCGCTATATTTTCTCTCTTTACTCGTACTAGAGCACTAGCACATCATGATTGCATCAAATCAAAACTGGGTGAATTGCAAAAACAACTTAATATAAGTCAACTTGCAGCGAAGTCTACCTGGACTTCAATAAAAGAGGTAGTGATGCTCAACCACTAGGAAGTGAGCAGATCAAGTGGTTCCAGCTCGGCCCTCGCCTAACCCAAGTTCTCGAAGCCGGTTTGGGCTCAAGGGGCAATCGCAGCAGGGCAGCGACGGCGACTGACCACTTCTCGTGTCAGACGAAAGGATGAGGGCATTCCATACGATTCGCTCAAGTCCCGGGACAGTGATTCTGGGAGATTTTCGGGATTGAAACTACGTGGATTGATTTGTAGTCTCGTCTCGTCTGTGTAGCATATAGATCGGTCCTCGTGTCTCGGAAATTCCGAAGAATGAATAATCTTGTAAATAAGGGAGGTTGTATTATCGCAGATATATTACCATTGATAAACGTGCAGCGTAAGTCTTTCTCCTTCAATTCGATATGGGGAGGAACTCACCGACGAACTCCAGCAGCCGTAGGAACTATTTTTCTTTCATCTTCGCTGCCAAGGGCACAAGGGCACTGTTGTGACCATCATCGTTTGTATAAACACCTGGGTTCACCGTGGGACTGTACCCAAGACATTTAAACTTGTCCAATTAGAATTTGTCTCAAATTCGCTATAAGGAAGTGGTTGTTGGAAAGTTTAACCAGACCGGAGCTATCGGAGTATCCGTCCGATCAAAGCTCCCAGTGAAAATCCCGTATGCCGAGATCTGCCGACGTCTGCCCCAATCTGCTCAACTTTTGTCCATATCTGCCCAGCTCAGGCGCCATCTGTTTTGCACTTAAAAACCTCAAAATTACTCTTCTCAAACTCAAATTTAATAATTATAAGTTCCACCGAGGAGGTTTGAATCCTGTCCAGAAACCGCGACGGAAGTACGTAACTGCCGCACGGCGGTCGAAGTTTGAAACACTCCTTGCTTCCTACCACCACCATCCCCTCCCCCGCGCCATCGATCTCTTTGAGGTCCTTTCCCTCTCACATCCCTTCTGTCCTTCATCTTGCCCCACCCTCATGCTATCCTTCCCAAATGACGCGTCGTCGGTCCCTAGTACGACGCTACAAACGACGCGGTAACCACATTGCAAAGCTTCCTTTATTTCGTGTTTGAGGCGTATCCTCAGCGTTTTCGACGCGTATCGTGAACTCTACACGCGACTGAGACAGTTCAAATCTTCGTCCTGCATCGCGCTGAATGCTGATGAGGTCTCTCGGTGCGTATCGGTTTGTATTCACGCGCTTTTCAATGCTGACTGCCATTCACGCGCTATGTGTCTGCGCCGCCCCAGATACTCAGTGTAGAAAATGGGAAACTAAACTCGGTATGTCTATAGACACTTGTCTGTGAAGAAGTGCTGGCTAATTCATGGCTATGCCGCGTGTTTACGACCGCCTCGTACGTGGCCCGATCCTTGTGTCACGTTCGTGCTCCAAAATCGCGACGCCGCCAATACGCGTTCCTCACTGTCATTAACTCCCTCTTAGTATGGTCTCTGCCGCGATGGAAGCCTCTGTAGGGTCCTTCTGTGTCACGCTGAGCCATCGGGTGTGTCTCCACCCAAATTCATGAAGGTCTGAAGTGCTAATCCCCTTCTGGGCATACAGCGTTTGGATCCTACCCACGTCGCTATGACCCGTCCTTTTGTCTTACTGGCGCTTGGAATGGCTTGTAACGGGACGTTGTAGTGTGGTTACAGGGTGCGCCTATCCAAACTTTCGTATAAATCTTCTGACTTAATCGTGCTTTCCGAGTTCTCGGCATTCCTCGTTTTCCCCACCTGCGTCGCACGTTCTCTTTGGCCTTATAACGTCGTGCGATGCGCTGCAAGTACCTCAATTTCTTGCATATGCACTCGCCGACCTTCGTCCAAGTCTTCGTTCGTCTGATGGCTTGAACTTACCACGACAAAGTGAGTCATGGTTTTACACTTGGAGAGGTTAGCGTGTACTGATATCCACTCGTACCTCCCGCCGTACACTGACCAAATCCATCTTTGGAGTGCTTGTACGTCGTGTCGGTAGAACCAATTGCACGCATATGCTGACTAGCGCTGACTACCGGCATCAGTCTCGATCCCAAGTCGCTCGCCATCGATGCGTGTTGGGTGCATGCGAGGATCAAAGTTGGTTGCAGTTGCAGCTGCAGAGGGGTGGGGCGGTTCTGTGTTATGTAGCTATCGTGTTGTAGTTAGCAATAATGGAATTTCTCCAATTAATATATGCAGAGGAATCAGTGATTATAGCAGGGCATATCTAAGTGAATGGCAGCAGATTTGAGCATAAAAATGCCGACCTGAGCAGGTCTCGCCATGTTACCATCAAAATCAAATCTGCTATATGGCGAAATTTCTGCTCCCATCTGTTCATTTCTGCCGCTTTTTGGGTGGGCAGATTTGAGCAGATTTGGGCATACCTGGGCATAAGGAATATTGACTGGGAATATTAATCAAGGTCCAATGCTCCGATCAAGCCGAACCAACGAATGGTGACGTCACGTTTACGTTACGTCATACTATCGCTTCCTTTCGACCACCAACCAGATCGCTTGAAATCGACATACTGGCTCAAGTCCAGCGTGAATTTTAACCAGGTTATCACAAAAATAGGAGCCAGTCGTCCACTTCTGTCGTCCGTCAATTCGAAATCATCTCGTCATCTGGCCTTTCATTTTGCACAGGTCCCGCGCTCGTTTCGACGTCCCAACAGACGGAGGCAACGAATGCACCCGTGTCCACAGTTTTAACTCGAGTCGACCTCAAGGTACAGCTTTGTCTCTTGCCCTCCTCCAATAACCTGGCGGTTCTGATCATCCGTTATTCTGCTGGCGTCTCAGGAGTCAGGTTTCCTGCAGCTGGCGCCTTGGATAGCATTGTCGAGGAATCTAT
The DNA here is from genome assembly GCA_029204075.1 of Mycena capillaripes. Taxonomy (NCBI): domain Eukaryota; kingdom Fungi; phylum Basidiomycota; class Agaricomycetes; order Agaricales; family Mycenaceae; genus Mycena; species Mycena capillaripes. The sequence goes on along the minus strand of JARHKZ010000011.1, from coordinate 1,517,334 downwards.
GGCCGCTCGCGAATCATGCAGCCGCAAAGTTAACTCGGCAGCGATCATGAATGCGCGGAACTAATGTCGGTAACAATTATGGAAACTCGGACCTGTTTTTGTTGCGAGGGCAGGTATGTCTTCCGCTTCCGTTGGATGGACACCGTTCAAGAAATTTAGTATGTAGCTTCATTGGGTTCGCTTTTAAGTTTTGCATCGCAATCGTGATGAGCATCATCGATGCATCATCTAGACGCCACTGATTTCCAACTAAAATGACTAGCTGGTGGAATGTCGAAGCCCGGGTTCGATAGGGGGCGCCGATAATTTCAAATTCATCGGTATAAAGTCTTGGGCTGGTTCTGCTAGCGGTTCATATTATGTCCATGACACCGCCCACGTCGATTCTGCTTACTGGGAACACCCAGACACAGGTCAACTTCCTGCTGGGACCTTGGGTAATTCGAACCTTTGTTCGGCTGCATTTGATCTCAGCCCTGTCTCCAGATAATTGGATGCGTCTTTGACCTCATCCTCCAGGGCGCGCTGGTTAGTCAGGTATGCCGAAATCCTTCTGATTTTCCTCATACTGATTCTTTATGTCTCAGTTCGTGAACTATGTCACCTGGTACCGCGACGACAAAGGAGGGCTGAAAGTCGTCGTGGCAGGTCTTTGTCTGCTGACCATTTTGAAATCAGTCCAAGTATTGTGCGTCCTCCTTTTACCCATCTCCGCCGTGCAACTCATCAAGTCATCCCAGCGTGATTATCTGGAACCACTCCATCATATATTTCGACGATCTCCAAGGCGCTGTGCTGTTGAACTTCACTACATGGTGGGACGCTGGGAATCTGCTCATGGTGGCAATCATTGGCCTCTACCTTCAAGCCTATTTCCTTTTCCGCCACCATGTTGTCTCCCGTAGTCCATACGTCGTGATGCCCCTGGCGGATATATTCCTCTTGCATTCTCAGCCATGGTGGTTGGAGTGAGGGACTCCAGTTGTTGTTCCTGTGTCTGGGCTTCTGAACCGTGTACTAGACATTGACATACTATATCACACAGCAGCCTGAGGACGGACTCGAGGTCGTCATTGGAGTGCGCATCCATCTCACCAATCATTCCCGATACTAATCCAGCCCTACTCTCTAGTTACCGTGCATCTCAGCGCCGTATTCGGTGTGTTCTGTTCCATGTCGGGCTACTGCACCGCTCAAGTCTTCTGTCGCAGCAGGGGACATCATTCTATCCTGCACCAGCGCCTTCTTCTTTATTAAGTCGCGCAAGCGCACTTTTTCAGAAACGGTTGGCCTCATCAATACCCTGATTCGCCTCACGTTCCAAACCGCCGCACCCGCCGCGCTCTGGTGCGCACTCCCTCCCTCTCATCCTGCCTCGAATTGACTCAAAAAAAAAAAAAAAAAAAAGAAAAAAACATTTCATGCTCACAGCGCGATGTTACTGCTGTTTGCAGAACTTAGGGCGCGGGCGAAATTCTTTCAAAAAATGATCATTTGCATATAACGGCCATATCTCCCTCAATTCTTCGTTGTTTTTCTGAATTCCAGCACCATTTTGATCCTCAAGGAATTGCGCAACCGCATGCACCCACCGCTATGGCAAGATTACATGAACTGGTCCGTAAAAGAAGTACGGATCCTGAGCAATAGACTGTTGAAAACGGATGTGACTGTGTTGTTGAATAATGTCGAGATTGTAGTTCGCAGATAGTCCTGTAGGCTGTAGATCATACAGAGCCTGAAAATATGGCAACTGTAGGTGCTAATTGTCCCCGCTACCCCCGCAACGTCAGATCCGACCGCGGGCACAAAATTTGGACGACATACTTGAGCTGGTAGAAGTCACCGCGTGTAACGGAAGTGTCGCTTTCAAATTGGTTATGCGTTCCCGACAGGCCAGTCGGAAGCCCTGTTTATCTCGAGCTGAAGATTATATCACAACAAATCGTGTTCAGGGACTTGCCTATTATGCCTACGCCGCCAAGGATCCCGCTGAGCGGGTCAGGTTGAGGTGCACCGCCAATGGAAAATGGGAAATCAACGCCAAGCAGGTCGGCTCCGAAGAGTCCGAGAACAGCTGGAATGGCTGCAGTGTCGAGTCCTAGGCCGAATACCAATAGAGTGAATATTGGGAGTATATAGCAAAACTTGGGAATACCGCGATTGGACTGCAGAATTGCGTCGGTGAAAGTGACCACGCCGCTGTGGGGAATGAAGTTATGGTTGGCCATGGCGTTCAGTCCAGGACAGGGCCCACGGAGATCGTCCTGTCCAGGCGACTGGAAAGAATTAGATCCGCTGACGTCGATGAGCTGCTCCGTGCTGAAACCACCCAGGGTGCGGTTGGCGAGCGCGGTAGTCCGAGTTTCAAAATAGCTGGGAGGAAATGCAACACATGGCTGTGTGAGCCCTGCGAGAGCGACGACCAAAGGGAAGAAAAGCATGAGTAGAGTGCGGATTGGCTGAACAAGACGAGCACGAAGGTAGAAGCTTTTAAAGGAAAATAGCCCCTCTCGGCATGCGTACTCCACCGACAAACGAACTGCCTACTGCAGAAGATACGTAGGGCATCCAGGAGGTCGTGAAACGAATCCGCATTAGAATCTTGATGAACGTGAGTCAAAGCCCGAGATGTACTTCCGGGCTCCCGGCATGCGCAATCCAGGTCCCAAAATCCAGGCACGCAACACCGAGACATTTGAGTATCGTATGGCAGCGTATGACTGGCGTTTAATTAAAAAATTACGAGTTTTTATTATTTTTTCACTGACGTACCCAAGATATGACGTCGAGGTCGAGAGATACCGAAAGAATACTGATAGTCAACGAAGAGGAACGAAGGCGCGGAGGTTGATTTGGCGCTCTGAAGTGAGAAGCATGAAAGGAGGAAATTGGAATACCGCACCATCCATCACTTTTGCCTCTACGGAAAAGTCCAGTTGGAGATCGTCATGGATGTCGATTCAATGACATTACGGCTCGGAGCAAAGCATTGAGGCGATTAATCCCCTCATTCTTGTCCCTGGATCCGTCGCCCCCTAGACATGTTCGAACGGCCGGTGTCATGTGGGATGAGACTGTTCGAATTAGAACGCTGCGGTTGCTGAGCACGTCATCTCCGATCGTGGAGTTTAAAACACCAAGTTGCTGTTATAGGAGGACTACGCGACATGCTGCGTCTTTCAGAGTGTGCGAATTGTCTCGAGCGGGCTGGCGGGGATGAATTAATCAATGGTAGAGAGGTATCCGGGATATAAACGTCGACGAACGAGTTATGTCGTTTAAGATGGAGATGATTGCCGCTGTGAGGTAGATAGTTTCGACTCTGCCGCCACAGGACTAAATCGGTCAATGTGTGTGCAACCATCCAAGGAGCTTAGTCAACCGTCGTGGATCTCAGAGCTTTTTTTTTTTTGACAGGACTCCAATACGGGCAAGGAGATTTTGACGCAGCACTGACGTTTGACGCATGCAACGTCAGTCTGCGTCAGTTGAATTTTGCGTCAATGTTGAACTCGCCTTGAATGGTATCCCTGGACTCCCAATGTCAGTGAGCATCAGACTGGGGCACTAATACATTGTTTGGCCTCCGAATACGGCCGTTAGCTTGCGTTGAGACCGTTAAAACAGTGAACAAAACTTCTTGCAACGTCAATCAACGTCAATCAACGTCAATGTGATAGCGTCACAAAACGTCACTGCGCCGATCTGCGCAGATTTTCATAGGGCTCCAACCCGTACCCGTAGGTGACGGAGTCGACGGACGGACGGTACGGGTACGGACCCGTCCGTAAGACCCTTGAGCGCTTGGCAGCTACGGGACGGATACGGGACGGGTTGACCCGTCAACGGGGGCACCCGTACCCGTCCGTCTACGGGTCAACGGGTTGCATAATCCGGCCAATTCGGCGAGCCCAAAAAACCACTGGTGCGTTCCCAAGAGCATTGTTGGTGGTGAACAACCTTATAATCACTTATTTAAAAAATCAATGATGGCCCAGCGTGCGGTTAATCCTGGTTAATCTCAAATGCAGCTTCTTAAAATTGACGTACGTCATTACTTCGGGAATCACTGCCTCATTTTTTTCTGCTTGAAATACAACGACGGGGATCTTGCAACTCAGTCTAATGGCCCACAACTCAAATACAAGCCTGGGGTTGTCCAGCGGCGGTATTTAAACGTCCATCCAAGCAGTTTCTTGATATTATCTTTATCAAACAGATATTACGTGCCTACCACCCGTCTTCGACGGCCGTAACCCGTCGAACGGATGCACCCGTCCGTTTTGGCTTCCTGAGAGTCAGGCCTACGGGACGGGAACGGGACGGATTGTGTCATAAACGGCCGTAGATCGCCCGTTCCGTTCGACGGTACGGACGGTTTGGAGCCCTAGATTTTCAACGTCAGTCCAGCGCCTTGCAGCGTCAATGTAGACAATTCAAGCGTCAGTTACCTCTCCAGTTTGCGTCAGTCAGCGCCGACTCTGCGCCGTGACACAACGTCAGTGTGACCGACCCACGTCAGTTCAACGTCAATGTCAATGCTGTCTGCGCTACTCATGCAGCACTCTGCGCCGGTCGCCTCGACACCCAAGTAGATATCGCATCGCACCACCGCAAAATTAAAACCCCACTTCCTATGACAGAATTCTGCTTTGATCGCTGTCGGTTGTCGTCGCTGTGATCCCGGATAACCGCATTTGGAACACAGTGATCAAAGTCCTTTGGCGTCGTCGATGACGATGAGCACGGAAAAAGTTGGTTCAAAATCAGAAAAAAATTGTCAACAAGTTACCCAAAATACCGGATAGCAAGTAGTAAATCTAACAAAAAGAATGCGCCGGTCGGGCGTCAACACGCGCGCGCGCCGGCCTGCGTCGATACACAGCCACCAACGTCAATGTTGAATTGACGTTGACTGACGCACCCACGAATGGTTTTTGAGATTGCTGTACGGAAGGATTCTTCGATATCCATCGGAGGTCATGGTAAGCACCGGACTCCCTCGTTTCAAACCTTGGCGGAGTTATTCACAAAATAGTATTCCGATCAAAATGACTTTCAGGCCCATATGAACATTGAAACCACCTGCGCTGGCAAATCTACTCTTCAGGCAGTTTGAAGTACCCAATGGTGACGTTTAAACAGTAAAATTGCAACGGTATTGGCAATAAACTTGACGGAACTTTTCAAAAATCTTGATCGTGTACTGATGGTTGGATGGAGCAGAGAAGGTAAGTTACAGGTTTTACTTACACATTGTATTGAAACTTGAAAGACACACATTGGTACAGTGACGAGCAGGGAAATCAAGATGGGCTAACTCTGATGTCGAGGATGCATATCTCACTACCAGTGTCACATACAACGGCGATCATGTGTCTTGAATTGTGTTTGCAGGAGATGTAATTCGGGTTCAAACACGGGCAGTTGGGTGATATTCATTCTGCACATACATTCCTGGATGATAACTGAAGGAAATACGCACAAAACACTGCGTTACTGCGACGTTTGACGATGCAAAGAGGAATCCCACAATATCACTAAGTGTGACGCTGCGGCACTGTGACACTTGCTGCGTCAATCAAACGCCGATCCGCGTCAGTTGAAAAACGTCACAGCGCCGATCAAACGTCAGTGCAACGTCAAAGCGTCACTTTCACCCTGCCCCTCCAATACATACTTATTTGGGATGTACTTGAGCAAGAAAAATGCACGTATCAGATTCTCCACAAGCGGTCTGTCTCGGGAATACCGTATCGCGAACCTGAAAGGAAGTTTGGAAATTAATGATGACGCTGATGGACAATTCATGAAAAGCCCGGGCTCACGATCGATCTTCCCCGCGCGTTTTGCGGCAATAAACGCCTCTGCTAGTGCCCAACAATCTTCCCCGTCATCCGCTCCGCGCAGCCAGTCTAAACGCCAGTCGTCCCGCTCGACGCAAAAAAAATCGAGGATCATCTGGGAGGGTCCATGATGACCGGGTGGGTGTTCAAAAACACGATGCCCTGCAGACATGTGTCGGCGCGCATCCCGGCCGTGAACGTTGTGCTGTTCACTAATGTATTGAACGCCACGTGGGTGAGATGGGGTATGAGGGCAAGATTCGTGCATAAATCAGAACCAAGACCGGGATGGTCGAGGCTGTTCCACATATCGAGGAGTTCCAGGTGCGTGATATTGCGGAAAAGCGGTGCTCTGAATTCAATTGGAATGTTGTTTGCATGAGCCTCGACCGTATCGACCGCGATACGACGCAAACATTGGGTATCGTTTAATACCTAGAAGTCTGAAAGGACGCTTAGGAGGAATGGTGACATGCGGGCGTGCCGCAAGGATGGCGTTCACAGTTGACGGAGATAGTCTTCATGGATCCCAGTCAACAAAGATATGTTTAACAGCTGAGGCAAAGAAAGGTGGGGGTTTAGAGATGATACGGGGGCGCCGTGGTGGGGTCCGAGTCGGTCATCAGGAAGAGAACGCGATACAGCAGCGGCTCTACCCTGAAACATCGACTTTGAGTCACAGTACATATCGGAGGGCAAGAGGGGTAGGTAGCTAACATGCTATCAACATGAGCTTTGGAATTCCGGTTGGACGTGCGAGAGCGGCAATTTCGAAGATCACGCGTTCCAGCTCTGGTGGAAGCCTAGAGCCAGAGATGGGCGGAACCAATCAGATTCCATAAGAGTGATTCCTCGCCAGATCTAGACAGTTAAATGTTCGACTCTGTGGTTGTGGACCACTGGTGGTGGTCAAAAGCAAGAGAGTTGGATCGTAAGCAATCACCAAATATAAACAACTCAAAACTGATTTGCATCGCTGCGACTCCGCTCATTCACTTTTCCAAGCGGGCAACCTCTGACACAACTTTCTCCCTGCCCACGCCTCATCATTTTTCGCGGTACTTGCGTATCAGAGAAGACCACTGTCGGAATTGCGGTTCAAGAGGTCTGAATTTCGGGGACAGATCGGGTGCTCATGAAGAATCGTAGTCAAAATACAAAAAAGAAAACGCGCTGCTGCGCAACCAACAGCCTACTTCTTCGTGTACAACCACCAACCAGAAACAGGCCTCACCACATCATCAATTCCAGTAGCCGAGAGCGTGAGGTCGTGGCTCGAGGACACCTGCATGCCCACCATGCCGGCCACCATCTCGCAGTCGAATACTTCGCCATTGTCGTTTAGCTTGACGTCGACCGCGGTGTACCCCACGGGCACTTTCGCGGTGTCCACATGGTGGTACGGTGTTCCATCGAGTACGAGGTCTCCGTACACTTTGTACTGTGCATATGTGGTCCAGAACTGCTCGGCCGAGAGACCCTCGGGGGCTACTAGTGACGCTACTTCCTATAAGTATTTCTAGTTAGCGTCACTGCAAGTATCAATAACTGCAAGCATACCATATTTAACGGGGTCCCGAGCCAGTTCCCTTGCTCGCCGAAGACGTTAAAGGCGTTGATCCAACCCGAATAGTAGTCAGGGCCGCTGCCGAGACTCTCAAAGTGGACGACCCGTTTCCAGAAATCGACGTTTTCCGGGCCATTCGGGTTGTCGAAGGCTGAGACGAAGCGAGATATGACGGGGCGCAAGAGATGATACCATGCTTTCGTCTCGATCCCATACTCCTTCAGCTTCTCGAGCCGCCCAAGGATGTTCATCCAGTCCGACTTCGCTCCTTCAATCGTGACGCGGGGAATCCCACAGCAGGTGCAGTCAAATTCGTACGAGAAGTACTGCTTCAGCGTCGCCATCATCAGAACGGCGCTGACGGTGGTGTCGTGCACCGTGGTCGTAGTGAAGTTAGGCATGGCCCAGTCGCGAAGCGTGGGATCGACGACGTTCTTCTCGAGGAGATTGACCATGTTGCGCGCCATAGCTCCAAAGTCGAGGTCGAAGCGCGTGCCCTCTTCCTCGATGATGAGATGGCGTTTACCTTCGTGCGCGACGAAGCTCGCGCGCAGCAATTCTGCGTTGGCGTTTACGAAGAAATTGAACTGGCAGAGGATTGCGAGCCAGACGTCGTCGGGGCGGATCACCAGCGCGTGGTGCTGGTTGTAAGCTGCGATCACCGTACGGACGAAGCCGCTGCGGTCGGGCACAAGATTGGGTAGCTGCGTTGCGAAATCGCGACCCCTACGAGTAAAAGGTGAGTGTCTGCTACGGGATGAGGTGCCCCGATAGCGATACATACTCGCCCGTGTCTGCGGATACGCTAGAGATCCCGTACTGTATGAGCTCCACAGCTCCCTGGTGCTGCTTCGGACACGCCGCAGCTAGCAATCCTTTTGGCGTATAGCCCCCCTCCGGAAGGTGTTTGAGTGATACGGGGTTCGCAATGTGAGGTGCGGCCGAGAAAGTAATGGGCGTGGTGGAGGAAGTCAGAGGCTGGCTTGAGTTCTCAGGGCTATGTATGCTGTCAGAGGGCAGTGCGATGCTGTAGAAAAGCGAAATCAAACTTCAGAGGGCTGTGTCTTTTGGACATCTTCAAGGATGACCGCCAGAAATCCTTTGTTAGTAGCTTCAAGTTAGGCATGACCGTGCTGGAATGGGTCTACGAGTCGACGGAGGTGAAAGCTACTGGTGACTGAATGCCGTCTGCTTGGACTCCGCCCCGATCCGTTGAGCGCGAGAGGTTGGTGTGCCTTGGGGAAGACTCCACGTAGCCGTTTATCGAGTGGTGCACAGCTTCTAGGAGAATCTCCTGGCCTGCAGCGAATGCGACGATGAGTGCTGGGAACAGGTTCGGAAGCGTGGTGGACTCGGAGTCACGACGTCACGACGTTAGGATGGGATCAGCCAAGGATCAGCACCAAGCATGGGCAATCGGACGAAAATAACAATGGTAGCGCGCTATCGCGGCAAAGCCCACTAACAGAGTCTGTAACTATAAACAAGAAATTGTAGTGAGCTGTTTCGGAATCACGACTTCAGATCCATCCGTGTTCCATCCTTCTTGTTGTGCCAACTGCGTCCGCCCCTCATGGCGATGAGCGGGCGACAGAGAAAACCACCACATGGTCTACGACAAAAAAGCCTTGAGAGGGAAAGCTGGGCGCCTCATAAGGTCCATATGGGCCACGCGGTTGCACTAGAATTCTAAAACTCCACATGGTGTACTGCTGTACGGAGACTTAGAAACAGGGAAACAGCCAGGAACAGCGTCCGAATCATTTTGTAGCCAATAAAGAAGGGAGGGTGTATTCCGGACAATAAACACGCGGAATTTTTTTCATCCCCTTGGACGCGCATACAATATACAATGATCAAAGGGGATAGTGGTTCCACAAAATCGTTACAGAGACATCTATAGTAGCAGAAATCACGATACAACAGCATACAGGAGAAGACTGAGACCGGATTGAGCCAGGACCGAGACACGACACGGAGAACTGCCAGAACAGAAACCGACCCCAGTCTAGCCGTAGTAGTGCTGTATGCTGTGGTGGGACAATCTGCCTCAACGGAATGACCGTGAGTGCCGGCTCAAACCGTTCCTAAACCATGTGGCAATGGCGGTGAAGTCGGACGAGGATTGTTCGAACTCAGCCCCCAACTATAAAATTCATGCTATCACATCATAGCACTAAGAGCTCCAAGTTCATAGATAGATAACAAGTAGGAAGTGAAATTGAACGAATAATGTTGACTCCTATGGTGCAGATAGCAGCCCCCATTTTAGCCCTGCAAAGGTGGTGTTGACATCGTGATTGTTCTGATGCATGAGTGCCGCATCTTCTGCCGCTTGATGGCAGATCAACGAATCAAGAAAAACTCAGCATTAGACGGATATGTATATAGGGAACCGGAGGTCCAAATTAAGCGGGATAAATGAATTAGAGAAGGCAAATATCCTGTTGATATTGTCGATATGAGCAGGAATAGAAGCCCCCATTTTTTCTTCACCCAAAACGATCTCAGAGACACACATGATGGACTTGATGCGGGAGATCGCCAGGTTGATGTCGGAGTGATTGTTCTGATGATGGCAGATGAAACGGTCGTATGTCAAGCCGGTTGATGGCAGATCAACGAATCAAGCAAAACTCAACATTAGACGTATATGTATATAGGGAACCGGAGGTCCAAATTAAGTGGGATCAATGAATTAGAAAAGGCAAATATCCAGTTGAGATTGTCGATATGAGCAGGAATAGAAGCCCCCATTTTTTCTTCACCCAAAATGAACTCAGAGACACACATGATGGACTTGATGCGGGTGATGAATCTGATGGGGCTGATGGGACCCATATATAGGCTGATGGCATGTTCGCAAAACCGAGATACTAACTAATGGCTTGCTCAAGCTACTATATTTACGGAAAGAGCATCAATGGCATACACCTAGAATAAAGATCGTCAAATAAAAAATAAAAAAGCAAGTAAAGGAGGATATCTCACGTGATTACGTTCGGAAGAGCCATTTGAATGGTCGTTCATGAAGTCCACACGCATCAAGTCACACAAAACGACAACAAAATCTCCAATAGTGAGAGAATGCCAACCATTATCCTCGTTCTCCTCCTCCTCGTCCTCGCTGCCAAATGACGAGGTTTCTTCATCGGATAATGTCGAGACAGGAGGAAGGTTAATCGGAGGAGCATCAATGCATGTAATCAGCTCTTGAGTATTATCCGGATCAATCATGGAAGCCCAGAAATTGGAAGGGAATATATTGTACGCAACCCGAACACCAGATGGAAGGTGCCTGGTAATCTAGTATACAAATCAGCAACATGGCTAGACGGAAACGATTCAGTCCGCTTACTTTACATCTGGGTGGGAACTGGATGAAGACCCAGTCCGTAGCCCCGGACGGACCGCAACTCCGGGGGACAAATTTTCGAATAGGCTGGACTAGCGATCAACGAAGACGAGGCATAGTAAGGGTGAATCTCACAGTGTAATTCCCGCTGGGCAATAAGTGCAATAATGAGTCGTTATCGGCAGATTCTCGTCGCATTGTGTAATCCAGCTCGTTGAGCTGATTCCAGTAGAAGGTGTCGACCATTTGAGAAGCTCTGCGTCAGGGAAAGATTAGAATTTACATTATGTCGGTAGAATTGTACTCACGGTGACAATCTCCTTCACCTCGCCAGATATGACAGGTCTGAAGCGACCACCACCACTCCGGAATATGTACGCCCAGCCATCCTCCTAGACATTAGAAGCTTCGAAAGTCGAACCAAATTTACATTCAGCCATCAACAGCAGATCGCGAGATTCGAGCACTTGAAGGGCCTTCTGAAATGCCCATTGCGAGATCATGGGCAGAGCGACCAGGAGGAATATAGGGAGACCAGAGGGAATATAGCAAAGAGGGTAGAGATAGGCAAATAAACTAGGAGGAGCGAAGTCGAGACTGAAGACGAGATGTCGACAAATATAGAATGGAGAGGAGTATAGTCGGATAATCAGGTTTTGACATGCTTGGATACTGCATGCATGCGTATGTAAGAAGAAGCATAGCCGAGGACAATTTGGGGATGGAAAATCGGGACTTTGAGATCGACCTGTGTTAAGCTGATGGAATGCATCAGAACATCATCAGACGGTAGTTAGGGCACTTGCGATCATAAACACGACGACGTTTTGAGCTTGCTGGCGTTTCCGGGCTGTCCAAGGTATCCAAGGGAGCGGCATACTTGCGCTTGGGCTTGGACGTCACAAGTGTGCGAAAGGAAGACTCGTTGTTCGATGTCCCGAGATTTGCCTCAGGCAATGAGGATTCGGAGCCTAAATGGAATGGGGCATTCAAATATTCAGAAGCGGAGGTAGTAGAGTATAAAAGAAGCAAAGCCGACCTGTCGGAGTCTGAGTGCGCAGCTGAGCTACTGCAGTGCCGCTGATCGAAGATGAAGCGGCAGAATAGCCTTTGAAATCCTTGGTCAGGCAAAGAGATAAGTAAGAAAGAAGAAAACCAACTCGTCGCAGGGAAAGACTGCGTGCAGACTACACGGGCTGTGTTTTTTCTTGGCACCCGCTTTACTACATGTACAGGGGCTACAGGGACGATCAAGGTAGAATCGGTAGAGCCGTCGATTGAAGATGAAGACGCCCTCTCATCTTTCAAATATTCAAGTATTCAGTCAGGAATTGCTGCGGTAGAGAAGCAGAAAAACTAACCAGTATGCGTGTGGGCAGCGCGTTCGGTGCTTTTTCTTGGCACGCGGGCCACCACCACCCCAGATGGGTGGCTAGATACAGCCTGCGTGGAACTCGGATTCGAGTTCGGTGCAGTACTGTACGAGTAGGAACGTGTCAGAATTGTATTTGAAGTCTCTTTATTTAGGAGTCGCACATATGAGTCTTCGCTATTTTGGCTTTCATCACTGGCATCTAGTATGTCGAGATTTTTGTGGGATACAAACAGGCGCTTCAGGGCGGATTGTGCTTCCGCAGCTTCATCAGCAGTGCCTCTTTGGATGATAGTCTGCAACCCAAGATATTCAAGGCGTCTGAACTCGTCACGGCATTCCTGAGATTGACGACATGTTATCCTGGACCTGGAGAAACCTTTCAATATAATCAACCCGTCCAATGAGGTTACTCGCGACACCATGACATACGGTGCTTCTGTTCCTGAACAATTTTGTAAGTTGATTATGGCATGAGTGAGTGTCTTCCCTTGCGCTTTATGAGCGGTAATGGCAAATCCCGGCAGAACTGGTAACTGGGTGCGTTTCACTGTCACAGACTCCTTGGTATATCTGTTTGTAAATTCTATGCTTACAGTATCTTCGAGAGCAACTACATGGTGGTCAGGTAGACCATCCACAATACCAGGAGATGTATCGGGTGCCTCGATTACACAAGAAATTGCATGCCTATTATCGTCAGAATCAACGCGGTACCTGACACTTTTAAGTGTACCTGTGCAACCATTGACAACACCGCCTTCAACATCAAAATTTTGTGAGATGACAACTGGCATCCCTATCACTAGCGGTATCTTTCCAAGACGAGATTTGGTAGAACCCGAATCCATACCCTGCAAATGCTGAATCAATTCTGGATTCAACACAGGTTTGTTTCGGCCAATGGTATCAGATGCATAATACCAGTGAAGCGGCTGACCAGTACGTTTCGCAAAGGCGTAGGCAGCCTTAATATTGAATGCATCTTTTGTGGCATTTTCAGAGACAATGAGCGGTGCATTTCGCCACCCCTCATCTGTCCAATCCACAGCCAGATTAGACAATACACGTGTGTTCAGAAGCTCATAGTCAGGCTCAGTGCATCTCCCCTCCCTGAGACGTCCCAATAATGACAAGAAGCCTGCATTTTCGGGTCCGCTTTGTCTTTTGATCTCAGTCAGAAGAACGACGGTTTGGATGGACAGCCATAGAAGTTTACCGAATACCTTCTTCTGACTCGGACGTGTAGCAGCTGTCATCCCAGGTCGCATCAGATGGGAATAAAGCCTGGTTTGACCAACGGGAGGGAGTTGAGCGAAATCCCCGGCAAAAATAATATTGATGCCCCCAAAGGAATCTGTGGTACCTTTAGCAATACTGAGGGCCTCACTTATATCACTCAATAAACCACAGCCAATCATAGAGACTTCGTCGATAAAAAGGAAATCAACACCCTCCCACATAGCCATCAGGTCTCGCTTAGCCTTCACACTCATTGAGGATGTTCGGCCTATTCCAAGAGCAGCGTGAAGAGTCATACCTGTTATATTGCGAGCTGCAACACCAGTGTAGGATGCTAATCTAAAACGTCTACCCTGACGCCGCCTGGTGAAAAAATCGGTAAGGCTGTTTATAACCCGAGATTTACCTGTACCGCCAGGACCACCAAGGAACATTCGGAGAGGGGTATCCTGTTTCTCCAGACTATGTTCAGCAATGATTCGGAACGCTCTCGCCTGCTCTTTATTCAGGGTGTATTCAGCAATCACTTCATCAACAGATGCCGGAATAACAGCATTTTGAACCACATTTATAGCATCCGCATTGTGGACGCCCAGCACCTCCTGATATGCTCCTGCTGCACTGGTAGTTGCATGAAATGAAGAGCCGTCTAATATCCCCAATGTAGATGCAGCTTGTTCTGAGTGATTGGCAGATAACAAGTCACTTATGACAGTAGAAGCTGCTTTCTTCCAATGATCCTTCCGAGTTTGGTAAGACTTACCCCAATTATGCTCTGGCAGCGGATGCAGCTCGGTGACCTCAGTGTGAAAGCCGCCCAGCTCTACATCCATATCAGATGAGGAGTTACAAGTACTTTCTGCAAACATTCCCCCAACCTCGGCCGCCAGTATGCTATCAGAAATATTGGCCGCTGAGGAAGCCAAATGATTTGAACGCTTCTGGGCAATACGCTCTAGATGATCGAGAACTAAACCCTCGTCTTCCTCAGCATACATAGCATCTTCATTCAAGGCGGCTCGATTGACCATATCACGGTTGACCCCCGCCCGCTTTCTATTTTGGCGATTCGCAAAGTGTGCGTCTCTACTGACTTTGCACTCGTGCAGAATATGAATGTTGGCAATGGAATCCAAAACCTCCGGAGGGCAGGTTTCTTGAAAACGAAGGTAGGCGTCTTCCCACAACTCTCCAACAGCCCTCAAATCTTGAGCATGACGCCAGGGTTTAAATAAGATGAGCATCAGACGAGCATGTTTATGTTTAAGCTCGTCAATATCGCGTCTTGGCATCGCAGGTCCAATGGGTACAGGAATCTTGCGTGCATTCTCAGAACAGACACGCAAAATATGGGTGGCCTCCTCAATATGAGGACTTTTCAACTCAATTCTGGGACGTTTCCTACCGGAGTACTCTAATACATCACCGTCATACGGGTCGTCGTCATCATCTGCGGGTTCATCGGGTTCATCTGCCGGTCCAGCGGTGATGGTGGGGGCATTTCTGGCATTCATCAATGTAGGTTCGGAACTAGATGTTGCTGGTGATTTATTACTCTCAATTTTATCAAGCATATCCTGCAATGTATCCTCGTCGGCTGCATTCTCATCATTGATGTCGTCTTCATCGTCAGATGCCCTCTTATGTCTACGTTTGGCTGCTAACTTGGAGACTTTTTCAACCCGAGCGATGAATTCCCATACTGAAACATGTTCCAACAGCGAGCCTCTGTTTTGATAGTCAGATATTTGATTTGCGCTGGGTCTGAGTTGACCGGCAGAATTGAAAACCAAAGTAATTTCATCGTCATTAGAGCATTTGGCATTATTCACAGTCAGTTCTTCAGAGAGTTCTTCAGGCCGTCCTCCATTGTGTTCGGTTTCCCGCCCAGCAACATCATCTGGTTCAACAGCACCAGGCGGCAGCTCAATGGGATGGTTGCCATCAGCAGCGGGACCAACGGTATCATCTGGAACAACGGTCTTGTGTTGATAGCACTCCGGACTTGGATCCTCCTCGTCAATAAACTTCTCAAACGAGGTCCAGTACAAATTATTAAATTTGTGGCTGGTGAAATGGTCCTCATAATCCATCAGATACGACACCACCTGCTGGGCAGACAATTCCTGTTTCGCTATCATTGAATGAGCGCATTTTTGAAGTAGCCTCTTGGCTCTAGTTCGAAGTTCATCAGTATCGGGATCATATTCCCCAAGTCTCCCGACAGCCAGTTCAAGGGCAGCATACGCAACATGAGCCTGAAGTTGAGTCTTAGTTATATAGTCTGTGATATAATAAAGAACAGCTTTAGCTGCGGGACCCGACCCTATGAACTTGATATCCATGTTGCATCTGATAGCCTCGATAATGGTCTCATTAAAATTATTAACAAGCCCATCTAGACATCGCAGTGTAATCTCACCTGTGACTGGGTCGATAGTGCTGATTGGAACAGAGTTTGATTCGTCAAGATCAAATCGGCATTCCTTTGGTTCTGGAGGTCCACGCCAGTACTTGAAACACGTAGGATGATGAGTGTGAGACTGACAGCATTTAATTAAATTGTGCAAATCCTTAGATCGAGACAACTCTGGATTATTCAATTTATCCGCAGGAGTGGGACCTCTTGTCGCGCATGCATCAGCGTCGCCGAGCTCAGTCTTGAATTCCGGATCAGGATCTGGCGGAACAGAGTTAGAAATTGTATCATCCAGAAATTCAAGAAGACGTTTTTGAAACTCCAAATCACCGCCATCTTTCAAAGCTTTCTCCTTGATTTGGTTTGGATTTAAGCCACCCTCTAGCCAGATTAGCATGTGACAATGTAGGGTCCCGCGCCCTTGGGCCTCAACACAGCCATAATACGCCTTCACCAAGCCAAGAATCCCACCATCGAGGTTGTCTCCGCTGCTATCATAGCCTAGAATTGTGGAAATAAAAGCCTTCATATATATATTGAAAAACTGAGCAGCAACGGCGGGATTTTTGGCTACAAGGCAAGCTTGATCAAAGTAATTTGGGACGGTAGCTTTAGTCATACTATCCAAGTTGACCTCATCGCCAGCAAGAAATTTTACCAATGGATTATAAACATCGGCAGGATTAATAGTCAAGTAGAAACTAGGAAGCCCTTTGTCAATCATCAACCCTCTAATTTGGTTGCGCATAACTAGTTTAGACTGGGACGAGCCAGAAACATGAGCATTTATTATATTTACCTCTTTCATAAGTCTTAAAACTCGGCGCTCTTCCATATTATTGGCCGTCTGACTGTCTCCATTCGCGATTCTCTCGGACACAATGTGCACGGTCTCAGGAGATACAGTGGCAAATTGCGCAGCCACATGGTCAAAATTGGAGTGTTTGACTTTCATGCTTGTACGGAGTAGAAGCTCCCTTCGCTGAAGCATGTTGAATGCCGTGAATAAAAATGAATAATGCGTCTGAAACCTTCGGTCCGACAGGCTAAATAAATGCTTAATGTGAGCATGCATCGATAAGGGTGTACGACGTCGCACATCTTCGCAACCACCAATTCCGTATGGGTACAGAGTCGGATAAATCATTGGGAATAAAGAGGGATTCTTGAACTCATTTACCGGGTTCCCTTCATGTGGTATTCCAATATAGTTATTTCCCGGCATTTTCAGGTGCTCTATTGCAGCTTTACGCAGTTCATTTGGAGTTGCATGCCCTTCTACATCGGTCACGACCACGGAGTCAAAGGGAATAGGTGCAGTGAGTGGTGGATTCAAAATATCGGCGAGGCTCGTAGTATGGGTTTCAGTTTCATGAGCGGATTCAGTAGAAACGACAGGATTAGTATTGGTAGCTCAGGAACAGACTCCGGAACATAGGAAGACGTAGACGCAGAGATCGAGGCTGTTGGGATGACGTGTTGTATATGAAAGGGAAAAATAGTCTCATCTGGTTGACCATCAAATACACTAGCATTAATTTCTATATCTTTATAAAGTGGGTTGTGAGCTTTCAGCCATGTCAAAGCACCCAATACCTTCTCCTTACGAACAGTCAAAGGTTTAGCCTTCTTTTGAAGCCATTCTTTGCTTGGAGGGTTGGAACCAACAAAAATGACGCAGATGGGCGTGATAACCTCGTCTATGGAAGGAGGGAGGACCTTGGCAATAGCGGACGGCCGTTGAGGATAAACTATTACATGCCCTTTAACCCCACGCTGCGTGATCGGTGTCGAGTAATCATCCTCCTCTTTCAACTGAATGATCCAACATTTAGCACGGCATATGGCAATCATGGCCTCCTCTATGACAGTTAGTTCCTGAAGTTCGGAAGGGACAGGACCCAAAAAATTATAGTTGGCGAGAGAGAGTCGAGGAATTTTCCCTTTAGTGAGCGAAGATGCACAGCCTTTACACGTAAGAAGGACTGTTTCTCCTTCATCGTCTGAGCCAATTCCGTCAGCGTCAAACAGCACCCCGTCAAATTCACCATCACAGTCAAAATCGAGGGATTCATCGCAAGGAAGAGACGGATGAACACAATCAGGATCCAACCAATGGGGAGGAGGAGGAGGTCGAGGCACACTTACAACCACAGGAGGAGCTTCTGGAATTTCCATATCTACATCCATAGCACCAGAATCCACGTCCAACGCGTCCTGATCAATGTCTAATTCCATCGCCAAATCCTCCAATTCTGAATCTGACTCCGTGTCAGAGCTCGGTTTCCTGGCTTGGACGGCGTCATAATCCGGACGGCGCAATAACGTCAGATCAATGTCTTTGATTCTGAGCCTCCGCTGATTTTTCAACAATGTCCTACCAGAACAGCTACCACAAGCAAAAGTGGCAAGCTCATCTCCAGAAATAGCGTGATGAAATGCTTCCACTAGTCCACGCTTTTTGGCCTGAGGTACCAGTGTAGGCCAGTCAGATCTCAATGTGGACAGCTCTCGGTCATGTCGAGATTTTTGCTGGACTCTCTTACCTCGACGTAATCGCTTCAAGTACGACCGAAGATGCTTACGTAGAGTAGCAATACCGTCCGAAGTAGAGAATTCAACCCGATGCATTTGGAGAACACGCCTCAATGGACGTTTAGACAGACTCTTAACCACACTTGCTAGTATATTTATTTGAGCCAGCTCGAGATCTACTGACATCGAATGACCCAGATCCATAGACGGGATGTCCGAGTCTACGTTACTAGCTTCGGATAAGGCAAGAAGAGAAGCACAGCCCAGATGCCTGTAGCCAGACCTATGAAGTCCACAAGAACCGCTGCCGAGATGAGCGGAAAGAATATCTCTGCATTCGGGGACTTTTTTACCAGTCAAAACAATGCCATGCAAAGCCCCGAGTGAAATAAGAGCCGGTCTGGGTAATCTGGTAACACCCTCAAAGTGAGAAACCGAGGGGTGAGAAACGGAGTGTTGCGACAGGACCGCAGCGCGTCTCATTAAAAGAGTTTGTTGAAGCTCAGAGGGGGAAACTCCTAATGTATGAGACAATAACTTGGATTGACGATCCGAAAGAAGGGAAGCAGCCAGAAGGATACTATACGCAGTATAGCTCATATGATGAACCGACGAAAACTGAGACCCCAGAGATCTACAACCATCATGGGGTAATGCCAAACCACCAAGCGGAAGAGTAGAAGCACACATACCAGACAACAGATGAAAAGCCAACGCTTTCCGTGCATCGGAGGTAGATAAACCAGCGGAAGGAATTCCGTGCAGGGATAGATGGGAATCAAGGCAAGAATCTTCGCCTACTAGCACATTATCTAGGGGTTCTGGCGACAAAAAAAGCACATCCAAACCTCTAACAGGATACACAGGTCCAGATTTTGCATGTCTTATAGATGAACCGGCCTGTCGCACATTATTATTATTGGAGACAGCGGATGGGGCATTATCAGATTCATTAACAGACATGGGAACAGGTGGATGGTAAACAGATGGATAACTCTGTGCGTACACAGGTGGATAACTATGCGCGTACGCAAGCTGACCGTGCGCGTGCGCAGGTGGATAACTATGCGCGTGCGCGTGCGCAGGCAAATGGCAATGTCCATGCGCGTACGCAGACATATGACCATCGGGCGTACGGCTGGAATCCGTGTGGCCCGTGGGCTCTAATTCTGAGCATGAAAAGGAAATACGAGAATTTAAAATAAAATAAAAACGAAATTGCAATGGCAACATACCAGCGGATGAATTCCAAGGCGTACCAGCGGCAAGACCGTCGTAGACAGGCTGTAGAAGCTCTGGGCAGAATATTAAAATATTGAAAAGGAACCAAAGAAATATAGCAACACACCCCAGGGCTGAGACAGGGAACCGCCGGCGCCGGACGTGACGTCGACAGAGCGTTGAGTTTCTGTGTTTAACTTAGAGTAGTATCAAATAATGAAAGAGAGGAGGCGTACCAGAGAACGACGACGACCTATGACGACGTGACAGCCCCGCAACCGCTAAACAACAGCCAAACAAAAGTTAACCCGAGGAGGAGGAGTAAAAATCAACATAAACTAACTGTTATCAAGGGCATGCAAATGGTCAAAACCATTCGAAGGTCGTAATCCAAGACCTATAAGCCACTCTTGTATCCCTGCCTTCCAGTCCAGACCCATACAGACATCGCTGGTGAGACCAGAAGCCACAGAGCATGCCAACTCGATAGTAAAACTCCCATGAGGACCTCCGTTGATGGTGAAAGCGAAACGGGAAGAGCGATGTAAAGGAAGCCGAGTACGGACGAACTCAGAAGAGACGGCGGTAATTGGAGACGTAAAAGACGTAGAGACACTTGAGGTGTAGACACCAGCCACCAAGACAGACATGGATACACAAAGCTAAGAGCGGGCAAAGGTGATGAGAGCAGAAAACAAAAGGAGGCGGACAAATGCAAAAGCAACAAGACCACACAGATTCACGTGAACGACTGAGTAGCTGTCACGTCAAGACTGAAATGGAGAAATCCAGATTAACGGAAGATGATTGTCAGAGTGAGATCAAAGATAGTAACAGCCCATCTGATTTTCATGGCGGGCTCATCAGAGAAGCGATCACCAAATCAACCTTTTAGCATCAATGAGATCATTACACTCAAAAAAATTGATAGGGCGGTACAGGACCCACTACCTAAAGTTAGTGGGCATGTTCACGCTGCCTTCCGCACGTAGTGAGCCAACTATTTTTAGCTACTGTACCATTCCGACCGAATGTTCAGGTGACGGTGACACCCGATATTTTTGATGTGTGCAAAAGTCGCCTTTAATCGAAAGAAAATTTATCGGCCATCCTGGACATCCAAAAATCCATGAACCTTTGGTCGAAATGGTACGTACAGTAGTGCTGAGAATATAAGATGTAAAGACCGTGCGCGCTGGTAGCCATGCAGCGAATATCCCATAATGCATGAGTTCCAGAATAGTCCGTACAAAGAGAGCCATGAGGTAGCGGGTCGTACCGCTACCAGTGCATTGTTGAATAGCCCTTCCAGGGAATATTGACTCAGTCACTCTGTGCCGGTGCTTCTTGGGATGCAGCAATGTCGGTGTTTCGTTGATTGACTTGCGCTCTGGAAGCCAATTTTGACCTCATTGGCTTCCATCAAAACCATATGTTTTAGTCGGCAAATATTCGTCTGCAGATGGTAAATTTCTCGGGTGCCCGCTCGTGATATGAGGTTGAGCAAGATATCTATCACGGTCATGGTCTTTGACCTGCCCTATGCTTCGCTCTCGTGGTGGACCATCCCCATGCAACATTCAGTATTGTTCCGGCTTTAAAGACCGTAGTTGGGTTCCCAGGAGGGCTGGCTTTGAAAACTTCTGCTCCCGAACTTGAGCCCAAACTCGACTCAAATTTTTCAGCTGAAATTTGTGTCTGGATGTCTAAGAAAGTCTGCTTCCCATGCTCCTTTTCCCGACCACATCGGTTCGTGACTCTCCCTTATGTATAGGGTCGGACTTTAAGCCCGAGCTAGAGCTGCAGGGACCCGAGGCCGACACCGGAGGATTTAGGCTCAGATTTTTTGAAGACTTGCGATTTCGGATCGGACAGCCTAAAGATTCAGAGATTAACGAGGAGATTTACCAAATTTAGTTTTAGCACGACGTGAGTGGGTTCTATCTTGTTCCCGATAACTTTTGATTGGGAAACTTTTTTTTGCCCAAATCCCAGAATTGCTTAGTACTGCATGCCTAGGTGCTACACAAGTCCAGTGACATTTCTACATATTCTGATGGTACTCTGCCATGCCACACAGTTCAGCGGGCTATATTTGTTATTTATAAACAGCTGGCTCTCATGGCTTTCAGCTTGGATTTGGCTCAGCTGTGGCTTCTCATGGCTTTATGGCACATTTGCTTTGCTGGCTTCCAGGGTGTCTCTACCACTTGCCTGCTTATACCACATAACCCAGAACAGTCTCTAATGCTTGTCTGAAGTCTTCACCTCTTGGGGCTGCCTGATTCACTCAGGGCAAGCCACAGTTGCCCATCTCATCAAAATAAAAACAAATCGAAAAAAAGGAAAAGTCGGGATAATAAGCAAATAGAGACAATAGGAGAGTGCAAATAGGCAAAAAGGAAAGGGAAAAATGACCACCGCAGGGGTCGAACCTGCAATCTCCTGATTCATGATTATGTATTCAATACAGCCTATCGTAGTCAGACGCGATGCCATTTCGCCAGGCGGCCATCAAAAACAGATTTACACTACCTTATAATAAACAAGGGGGCTGGTCGGCCGCTTTGCGGCCTCCCATCCCCTTATGTGCGTTTAACAAAGTCATAGGGCAAGTTAGCAGCAACATATCATTCAAAATGTTACGCTGCACTTGGTGGAACTGAACTAAGTTTGATATTTAGTTTGTCACCAGCGGTAAGGGAGCAAGATAAATTATCAGAACTTGGCTAACAAATAACACAGAAGCACAACCTTGATTCCCCTTCATTCCACTATAATATTTTAGTCTGTATTTGTTCACCTTTTGAGCCTACCATTCTATCTCATAAGTAGAGAAGATTGTCTCCCTCTGCATTGTAAAATTAACTGTTCAATCAAAGCTTCCTTAAACTCCTCTGAATAAAAAATGCTTCAGAAGATCCCGCCTGCCTACAGCTTGCCACGGCCACCTCTGTTTCGATGCGGTGGGAATAGCGCCAGGGCAGTGTCTGTCAAGAAGGATGACATCAAGTGCCGAGAATGCCAAACGATGGTTACCTATGGGCCGGGAGCCCGATGATCAAGGGCGGACAGCTGCCGTGCTGTACGACATCAGCGGAGTGGCTTCGGATGGATACACATAATTTTATAAAGAGAGTGACAAGGGCGCTTCGCACCCCACCACTTCAGCTGAAATTATTAATGTGAGCTAGTGTTAGGTACATCTGAGGAATGCAAGTAAGTAGTTAAAAATCTCTTATTGACCAAAGGTAGGATTCCCACCTAACTGAAAGAGAAGTAATTGAAAGGTGATTGTGCAGGAACAGGCCGTGACTTCTCAGTCACTTAAGGCTTTGGACAGACACATATTATTTTATAAAGATGTACGGAATTATATACATACTAGTAAGGACTCCTGCTTCGCTACAAATATAATTGAGAGTGTAAACAACAGACATTGAAAACCAAAGCACCTTCCATCCCAGTGATAAGCCATGTTTTGAAGCATGCATGAAAACATGAAAAATGGAGCACTATTGGTGGGCTGTACATGGAATGTGTATGCCTCTACATATAAGTGAATACAACATGTAGTGTCAGACACTAAGGGCATAGACAAAACATGTAGTCTATAGTTCTTGAGCGGTTGCTTATCGGGAACCGTCCATACCTGAAAGGACTATCCAGCAAAAGGGAGGACAGACACTATCACAAAACAACTAGTGGATAGTCTGGACCCTCTATCTTATCTAGAAACACGACCACACTGTGGAATATGACTATATCCTACTGGCAGATGCGGCGATTAAGCTTTGATCGGACATCATCAATATGATCATGATCTTCTGAATTGGGAAGATCAGAGTTCAGCTTAAGGTTTTGAGCCAGGCACTGGTCCTACCCATGGACTTAGGGGTATCCAAAGAAAGCTACTGAGTTGTAGAACTCAATTCTGGATGCTCTGCTTGAGGGAGAGGCCTGCACAGTTAAAGAGACAGGCTTTATCACTCATTTAGGAGTGTGGTCCATGTGCATCAGACCAAACACAAACAATGTTGGTGGACCCACATTTGTTTCTCCCTCTCCCTCTTTCCTGCCCTTGCCTCCACCTCTCCTCATTCTTCACAAATATCGGTAACCTGGACCAAGCTTTTCAACCATATGCAATCTCAGTGACTGTCATGAGTTACATTTTCATGACTAGTGGAGAACCCGATCCCAGGTTATCCACCCAAAACCCCGGCATATTATTTAAAGCAACGACAGTTCAGGGACAGAGAGACAGAGATGAAGACAGGGACGAGTTATAGATAATGCGCCCCTCTTCACTTTGTTTGCTTTGCATTAACCCTGATGGCGGGAATCCTGCTAGGAGTGTTCCTAGTGGGAACCCTATACTTGAAAGATTGCCCTGGCAATCCAATGGTTACTCCCTGACCCCTGCTCCTCACAATACAATCGGAACCCTATAGATTATGGTATATAACCTATGGTATAATCCTGTACCAGTAGATTCTACCTTGTCTAATCTCAGGCATTATCTTTCTCTGCGGGTATCATACTGCATTCAACTCTTTTTGTGTGCCACCCCAGACTACTCACAGGGGAATCTGCCCTCCTAACGAGGAGGTTGTGAAACTGCTCCAACTCCTCGGCGATCACACCAGTTACTGAAATTGTCGAGTTAAATCCCAGCTGGGATATCACACACTGGGTTCTGTCAAGCCAACCTAAAAGCCGTTGCTGACAGTGACACCAAGACACTGCAAGTCTGGCCAAGGGCCCCAATATGCAACCTGTTAACAGAGTCCACAAGGTCCGGCTGCTTTCAAGTTCTCTTCCAAACACGCAAAATATATGCCTCCGATCTTCAAAATGGCCTTAGCAAGCTATCAAGCATAATTCTCCCTGAAGCACTTGTGCACAAGATCTTGATCAAACAAATGGCTGATATGCGAACACTCTGGCTTGCATCACTTACATGTCACCGGGTTTGCACAACTCCCTCAAACATTCAACATCCCATCAGCTGACTGGCATTAGAGAGTACAACATGTAGTCAGTATCATGCATTTAATTGGTTCATTATTTTATTTTATTCTGGTTTACTGGATTGGGCAAAGTGAAGTTGCCACAATACCAATGAAACCAGAAAAAATGTTTGGGATAACATCTCTCAAAAATTCAAGTTTGACAAGCCTTGAAGGATTTGACACTTTTTGTTTTGACTATGTTTTGACAATGCTTTGGCAAGGTTGGTCAAATCCATCTGCCAAACATTTCATATGAACAGGGGTGTTCATATCATAAATCTTTCCAGCAATCAGCAGTTTAGGAATCATGATTGCAAAGACACAAGGAACCAACCAAAAGTTGGTGACCAGTGTCTGCTGCAATCCTGGTGAACGGTGTGCTTGGGATCTGTGGCTAAAACACTCAAAACACAAAAGCAGCTTGGTGTGATTTGGATGTGGATCTCTAACACTAATCACTCAAAATACACCCTACACCTACCACTGAATTGTGTTTTTTTAAGCATCCAACATAGATGATCCAACAAGTTGTGTTCCTTGACCTTCAATTGATATCACATTCTTGGGTCAGGAGTGGCAGCAATCAGAAGCTGAAGTGCAAGCTGCACTTGTGAGCTAGTGTGATGCTCTGGGTCAGTGTTATCGGGAATGTGGCAAAACTAGACTTTCAACTGAAGGTTGAACATCCTTCTTTGCAACAGTTTGGATTTAGAGCGTCCAAGACTATCAAGCCCACATCTTATCACGAAACTGCCAACAGAATCCCAAATGCATGTACACATTGTATCCCTTTGTTCTCATGCTGCCAATACAGAAGCAACCATACTAGGCTCTATCTGCTTTATAGACACCCCCTGAGCGCAAAGGCACACAGCCCTGCTAGCTTGGGGGCTGATCAGTGTCTTCCCTCATGCAAAGCCCCCACTTATATACAGTACAAAACTGGCTTACTCTACTATGATGAATATGCTACTCCAGAGATGGTTTGTAAGTGTCCAAGCCTTTCATATCATTAATATGTATTGAGTTGAGTCAGAACAAGTCAGTGTGATGTCAGGGACGTCACCTTGTCAAGATGTTTGCCTTCAGATATTTAATTGAAACCCTTAGTTGTCACCAACGTCTCCTAACCAAATATCTAGTGCAAACCACACATCTCTCCCTTGAGAACAATGTCCAGAAAAGTTACTGTACAGTGTGATATGGATCTAGTCTAAGAGTAAACACTATGTTATAATTTCCAAAGATCAAGAAATCATCTGTTAACTCTTATGGCTCAGTCGAAAGGAAATTCTCACTATGAAGGCAAAAGCGCATGATTGTCAACCAAACATAGGATGAAACATGTCGACTAACCTATAAAGGGTTGATGATAGGTTAAATTTTTTCAACCTATTTCTCAGATTGAATTCCATCCTTCACATTTCAACCTATTCCCTACTGATATGTCGCCAGGCGTTTCTCCCCATTATATCAACCTACGCCGATGTCAACCTATCATAGGTTGAATATGTTCTTATCCGTTGGAAGCTGCCCATTTTCACCGCAAACAATGTAGATGTCTCTCGCCACCATGGAATAAAGGGGGGCACTGCAGAATTAGCACAATACCTTGCTGTGAGAGACGAGCAGCCAACTCCATGTGAGTCAAGGCTGCCATCAACCCGGCCCTAATCTGCACGTGAATGGGGAGATGGTTCGACATCAACAACTATCAACAACACAACTCTTGCCCTTTCCCCCCATCTCGCCTCCGCCTCTGGCTCTGCCTGGTTGCCTCGCCATCCTCCCTGATCCCTGCGACCATATAGGCCTACCGGCATGCTATGGGTCACCGACTCCTCGAATTGCGTGTGTAGGACCGCTTAAATCGATGTGCGCATGGACGACAGGTAGACAGACAGATGGGGACGGTGCTTGTTTGTCGTCTATGGTGTGTCACCATCCCCTCCTCTCAGATTTCTGCTCATTCTCCCCTGATTTCCGACGCTCAAGTGACCCGTGCACGACGATTAGAGAAGGGGGAAATGGTCTAGCGAGAAGTTCTGTGTTTTTGGTGCGTCACCACCGGCTTCTGTGCGATGGTTGCTAACCATTTGCTCAATATGCCTCCTGGATTCACCTCCAGCCGCCATGCGGCGTCATCGCGTCGAGAATAGTGTGCGCAGCTTAATGGATGAAATTGTGTTTACCTGAGAGACGACAATGATGAGTCCCACCTTCATCTTACACCTTACACGTGTGGTGATTCATTTGGACCGTATACGGCATGTATTGCGACGCAGCTCGTCACGATTTTCCTCCGTGCCCAAGGTACATGTTCTGCCTCTGGTCATCCTTCTTGTTTATTATTCTGTGCTCAGTCTACCTGCACAGATCAGCCAATCCCGCCTACACAGCGAGATCAAAGTTTTTCCATCGTTTTGCTTTCCAATACAAGTTGATGCGCACCCTCCGCAGCTTTCCTGCAGGCTCCGTGTGCGCCCTACCCCATCGTGCGTGGGGCTTATGTGCCCGTGCGTGAGCCAAGTTTGGGCGGCAGTGTGCTAGGAGGAGGATGAACAGAGCACCGGCATAGCTGTACATTTTATGTTTTATTTATATAAATCAATATATCTTTGCGTTCCTTTCATTCAAATTCCAAATGAGATTCAGCAGTTTGTAGGTTGAAAACAGCTGATTCGGATTATCCTGAGATAAGTTGATACTCGGTCGGGAAAGCTGACGGGACGATAGGTTGTTTTTGACCGTTTTCGCGGGGTTTTCAACCTACCATGGCCAACCTACTGGCTACCAAATTTCATCCTATGGTCGATGAAAATCAACCTATGCCCGGCTAAATGTTATTCTGAATTTGGTTAAAATCTAGGTTGATTTTCATGCGGTGCGGCCGCCGTAGAGTCTGAATCAAGGTCGGGCCTATCTATCAGATCGTTATCTTCACTTATCTTATAATACCGTCTGTACCACAGCATAGCCTTACTAGGTCATAAAAATCTTGGATAAAGCATCACACACTAGCCATTCAATAAGACCAACTCTATTGTTAAATTGGATTGCATTCCGAGACTTTGTTGAGACTGCGAATTGTGTCTAGCTGTGAATAAATATTCGGCTCGTGTTCTCTTCTGTCCTTCATCAAATCCTCCGTGATTTATCAGACGATGCTACATTTATTCTTGCTGTCCTTTTCTATTGCCGCTGGAAAGCATAATCCACATGCATGTTCCCTGGCAGTCTTATCTTTATCCTCGGCAGCCGAGGACACCGATGCCATTGCCGATGCTTGAAACTGGATTCCGTGAGTTCCTGTTCCGAAAACAGACCATTTGCCACGGATGTTGTGTAAAAATTAGCAAGTAGGTGGCTGAAGTGATTTGTTGACGAACGGAAGGAGAATACTTATTAATTTGCCAGGCTCAGAGGTTAAACGAGTTTTCAAGAGTCCCATTCCCCCCCTTGTTCAGAGTCCAAGCAGCGGATATGTACAAGGGTGTTGAATCAATCGAGACGTCCTCAGTAGTGTTTTGTACAATATGTGCCGAAGTTGTATAGCACCGAGAACGTGAATTACACGTTTAGGAAGGCAATATTCGCTCGAAATCGTGCTGGGTGAGCCCCAGGGCTTTGAGTCTTTTCTCTCTCTCTCTCTCTCTCTCTCTCTCTCTCCCTCTCTCCTCCCTTGACTC
Organism: Mycena capillaripes; assembly: GCA_029204075.1. Lineage (NCBI taxonomy): Eukaryota > Fungi > Basidiomycota > Agaricomycetes > Agaricales > Mycenaceae > Mycena > Mycena capillaripes. Next base: position 1,489,070 of record JARHKZ010000011.1, on the reverse strand, counting down.
GTCCTGAAATGACATGGCTCTCAGCCGACTCTTGAAAGGTGCGGGTGGTCTTGAGGCTCAACTTCCCACTCAATTGGGTCAAAATTTATCACCGCTCCGCTGGGTGACAAGACAATGCAAACCCACTCCCATGGCCGCTTCAGAACCGTACGCCTGTCTTCCGACACCGCCCCGCCCGTTTGCAACCCACATGCAGGACTTCTGGATTCCACATCAGACCATCTGTTGTCAGACCACTGCTATCTATTGCAGGCAATGGCTCGCGTATGAAATGGGCGGAACCAAGAGCATGGGTGCCACAGGAATTGCAGATGTCTGGTACCACCCGCATTTCTCTGCGGGGTGCATTGGCGGCGACAATCTGTATGAGAGCAGCACGGTGCATGGTTCAGCCACAGGGGCTGCAGCCGCATGAGGTGGCGTCGGGCTGCAATTTCTGGGACATTTTGTGGTTTCTTGTTTTCGCATGCGTAAAGGACGATCTTGTAGGAATCACGGCGAAGCGGACTCCGGAAGACGTCAGGCAGAGATGCGTCGTGATGTCGCAAAGGGGTCGCCCTTCGTATCCAAGCCGTTTGTACACTGCGGATGGCATTTTGTCGGCGGTGAGTTGGTTGTTGAGGTCAAATCCGCGTAGGTCGAATTGAAGGAGCAAGGTTTACGTTGCACGTTTGCCAGCGGTAATAAAATGTCTCCGATGATATAACTTCCACCATTTACAAGATTATTCATTCCGAATTTCCAAGACCTGAGGATCGACCTATATGCTACACAGACGACTTGACCTACTCATTTCCTAGTGGTTGAACATTACTACCTCTTTTATTGAAGCCAAGGTAGGCTCCACTGCAAATTGATATATATTAAGTTGTTTTGCAATTCATCCAGTTTTGATTTGTTGAAATCATGATGTGCTAGTGTTCTAGTGCTAGTTAAGAGAAAAAATATAGCGGGGCCCAAGGCGATCCGCAAAGCTCAACACGCTACATGAAGGAGGCAGGAGTCCGCATAATTCAAATACAGAGGTCGGGAGTGCTGAGTTAAACAGCGTGAAATGCTCTGTCCCAAATATGCCGATCTGCTGAAAACGGCGCAACAGCGTGCATAACTAGTTATAAGCACCTTAAGCACCCAGGCTGCCGGCGCTTATAACGTGAGCCACTTTGTAGTTGAGGAGTCATAAGCCGAATTGAGGAACCTTATCACCGCTCATGACACAAAGAGATATGGCTATTCAAAAAGAAATGGATACAAGAATTTGTTACACATCAGAGACGACGGCCATATTCACGAGCGCGTTTGTCGCAGCCGCCAGCTCTTCCCGAACACTCTCGTCATCCGCCTGCACCCCACTAAACTTGGCGCCGTTAGTCTCGGGGAAAGATGACCGTCCCAGAAGAGGAACAAGTCCTGGGCCCATTTTTGTCGACACCGAAGGCCTTCAAGGATCTTGTTGAGATATTCGTTGAAACGGTGGTAATAATTGATGCCAGTGACATCACCGGTTTCGAATGTCTCGTCGCCTGAGAATAGCCAAATGCGTGTCGTGTCAATGATACGACACGCATTTTAATTAACCAGAAATCATATTTGAAAACAACGTACCCAGAAGGCAGCGCTGGCAATTGCGCCAGGAGATGTGTGTTTAATATTGAACATGCGCTGCATTGCATTTTGGGAAGCCGTGCGTGTTTCTCCATCACCTTAGTGGCAGCCGCCACACCACCGATTATGCAGACAAATACCTCGTGAACGTCAGTATAATCATTGAGGCTGGGGTCTAGAAGCATACCTTTAGGAGGAGTGAATGGCGGAAGACCTCGTTGAAGTCGAGAGTACCCGACTCGTTGCCGTGGGGGAAAGGCATATCCGAGTCCCCCAAAACAATACTCCATCACCAAAAGCGGGAAAAACATGCAAGGCTGTGCAAGGCCTTGCAAGGGCCAAAAGGCATCCAAGGCTTGATAGCCTTGCGAGAAACGCAAAATGCCTTATAAAAGATCTAATTTCTTTGTAAGGGTAATTAGCCTGGTGAATCTTCGCAAGGCTACCTAGATCTCGGCAACGTAGGTTTTCATGTAATGCCTTCCCAGAGTGTTCGCAGCATATAAGAAACCGGGCAGGCTCGTTGTTACTTGCCAGATTTCAATATATTCAATGTGCTTGCGGGATGAAAGCTGACTGAATCACACATAAAATGCAGGGGAGAGAGAAACGATGGCATAGATTCAATGAATACATAATGAGAAATACAATAGCTAACTCGCGGGTGCGCCGGCAGGGACAATGACGGGAGTAGAGGAAGAGTTGGCGGACTCAGCACCAACAGACCGGTCGGCGGGCGGGTCGGTGGCAGCGGCCAGGTTCCTGGCAGCGCGCAACGCCAAGAGTTCCTCGAGGTGGCTGGGCCCCGCAGGCTCAGGAGCGGCGGCGGCACGCGGTTGGACCTTCCCGAGGACGACCCTGGAGACAGAATGAATAAAGATAAAGAGATACAGGACGCCACGCACTTGTTCCACAGGTTTATAATGCGCTGTCCAAACACCTCGTCTTCGAAGAGACCGTAGATGGTCCAATAGAAGTCCTCGTAGTCGAAATCCCCGTCCATCTTGTGCCATTCTTGCTTGGAGGACAACGCAAAGTGAACCTGTGTGCGCAGCTGTTAATAATTATCAGACGAAAGAACATTGCCCGCACCTGGGTAACGACCCAACAGACGGTGCGCTTCGTGAATGTCGTCATTCCAATGATGCTGGCTTTCCCAGCGCGCCCTTTGTGGTAGCCGTCGCACTCGAAGGCCGATTCGGGACCCATGAAGATGGTCTTCGCGGACTGGTCAAGCATCAGTATCAAGTGAAAGTAGAGGAATTGACACGTACCCGGAGACAAACCTCGCCTGTCAGTGCATTGTCGAGGACGTCGAGCCACACCGGATCCTTCACGTCTGCGCCCACGGGGAAGACCTGGTCGAGCGGAAAGATAAAGCGTGGAAGCTGCTTGCCAGTCACTTGCTTCTCGCCCTCGAGGATTTCTTGGATGGTACTGAAAAATAATTAAGTAGGATTCGGAAACCATGGTCAGACTCACACGTTTTCCGCTTCCCAATAAATCGGCATCAAAAGTCTGGCAAAGACCGGGTGAGCGCGTCCGCGATGTATCTTGAGCTTCGCGTCGAGAAGCGGGGGGTCGAGCGGGGTGTTTTTATCCTTCTGGACGATTTTGGGCATGCGAAACTTGAGTGTGTTGCCGTCCTCCGAGCGTACGGCTTCAATCCCGGTGTTGAGCTGCAAACGGACTTCGTAAACGAGACGAGGGCTTGAGCAATAACTCACATAACGTTCAATACTACGGCGTTCGAGAGGATGGTTGGTGAGCTTGAGTAGGTACTCGCGAAAGCCAGGAAACTTTTGCCAAAGAATAGCGTAGCCTTCAGCCAGTTGTGGACTGAGAACAGCGTCGGTAATGGGGCCAGACAGGTGTATACACTCACTCGACCTCGCCCTCATCACCCGACATCGCCGCATCCGCCGTGGTACCGTACTCGATAACGTGCGCAATGTTCGTGAACATGCCTATGAAGCGGCCGATGATGCAGCCATAGTCAACGTAGTCGGTAGTGTGCTCGGGGACCGACGCCTTGGACTTCTTCTTCGGCTTTTTCTGGGTGGGGGCGTCCTCGTCGTCGTCGGTGTCGTGGCTAAAAGAGAGACTGTCAATCGAATGGACTTCTAATCCTAACATTGACAAACTTCGCGCTCTTCCTTCCTCGACCACGCTTTCTGGTGAACCCGCCAAGAAGAGCCTTCAAGCGCGCAATCTCCTCGTCTCTAGGGTCAATCTCTGACGTCTGGGAATTGGTACGATCCTGGAAGTGTTGTAATATAGACCTCGCGTCCAACCCCAATGGGGACGAGTCGGGTCGGGGGTCGTGTTTGGTTGACGAGGGTCATGTAATGTTCAAATCCTGTAGCTGTTTCTTCAGTCTGAAGAGAACGGTTACAGCCTTGACCTCTTGACCTACAACAGGTTATGGGCACCCGAGACGTTTCCAGCTCGACCCGCTACACTTTCAATTTACTGGACAGTAAAAACTGGGACACCTGGTCATTCAAAGTTCAGTCGAAATTCGAAGATGAAGAACGCTGGAAGTTCATCACCGGCCCGTGGGTCTTCCCAACCATGATCGTACAGCGGACTGCCGTCGCTCCCGCTACGGGCACATACGATGAAGAGGTTCCAAACCCATCTTGGCCTGATTGGCAGCAGGGCGACGCTAAAACGAGGCGTCGAATTACAGAGATGGTCAGCGACGATCAGATTGCCTATATTCGAGAAGCAAAGACAGCCATGGAGATGTGGAATAATCTTCGTACCATTTACCAACGCCAGGGAATGCAGTCGATGATTGCGATTCACGACAAGATTTCGAGCATCAAGTATGGAGGGATCGAGAGTGGACCGTTGCAGGAACACCTTGACATCATTCAAGGGTATGCCGGGGATCTGAAGCGCGGAAACAATCCTTTGTCGGACTACAAACTTCTTCAGTACACGCTGAAAAGTCTTCCGCTCGAGTTTACCTCCCTTGTGCAGAGCATATCCCTTACCGGTCACACCAACATCCTCAGCGTCACTCCCGTTCTACTTGAGGATGAAGTCCGCCAGCGAGCCATCCTCGAGAGACAGCAAAGCGAGGAGCGTGCACTCAAGGCACATACGGAGAAAGTTGCGCTAGCAAAGGCACGGGAGGAAGAGGTCGCTGCTAGTGCTGTCAAGGCATACATCGCGCAAAACGGGCCGAAGGGATCTTCGCGTGGACGAGGAGGAGGCCGTGGGGGACGTAGTGGAGGTGGTGGTGGTGACTGGAAGCAGAACGTCACCTGTCACGGATGCGGTGTGAAGGGCCATATTGTTCGGGAGTGTCCGCTCAGTGTGAGAGATCAAGTCAAGGAAAAACTCCGCCTCGCACAGCTTGCATTCGATGCTCACGATGACAACAATCTCCCCCCCAAGCTTCTTCTCACGAAAAAGACCACGAGCGCTCTCCGAGGAGATACACTTTGTATTGACTCCGGCTCATCTCGCCACCTTACCCCGGACCGCGCTTCTTTCATCACGTTCACCGTACTCGAGAAACCGATCCCCATCCAGCTCGGAGACAACAGTGAAATTCTTGCAACTGGCCATGGAATCAGTCGCCGGAGCATCATCACTCCAGAGGGAAACCGGAAAATTGACTTCACGAGGACATTGTACGTCCCCAAGCTCGCGGGCTTGCTCCTGTCCGTTGGCCAGTTGACAGCGATCCCCGGCGTGAAGCTTGAATTCGAGGGCACCTTGTGCTTCATCAAATTGTATGGCGAAGTTCTCTGCGAGGCAATATTCAAGGACGGTCTTTACACTCTTGATCTTGCCGACTCCACGCTGGTGACAAATAGCCGCTCTTCCCTTCCCTCTGTTCTGAAAGCCAAAGCGCCCGTACCCACCGGTAAGCGCCTCGACATCCTCACGCTACATCGGCGTCTCGGCCATCTGAATATTTCCGATCTCAGAAAACTCATCGCATCAGGGATGGTTGACGGGGTGGAAATGGGGATTGCGGGGGCTGATTTCTCGTGTGACGCTTGCCTGCGGGGAAAGACTCCACGCAAGTCGTTTCCAAAAGGTGGACGGAAACGTGCAACTCGTGTTCTAGAACTCGTACACTCCGATGTTTGCGGACCATTACCAATATCAATTGGCGGGAGTCGCTACTTCATCACCTTCACGGATGATTATACAGCGCACCTTGACGTCGACTTCATGAAACTCAAGAGCAGTGCATTGGCCCGGTTCCGTGCGTGGAAGGTGCGGGTGGAGAAAGCCACGGGACAGAAAATTGGTATTATCCGCACAGACAATGGCAGGGAGTACACGTCAGACGAGTTCGAAGCATTGCTCGAGTCGGAGGGAATTGTCCATCAGACAACCGCCCCACACAGCTCTCAGCAGGGTGGTGTGGCAGAGCGTGTTAATCGTACACTGGAGGACAGCGCGCGTGCAAATTTGATTGAGGCTGGGCTCCCCATTGGATTCTGGCCAGATGCGGTGTCATACGGCGCAACAACACGTAACTTCTGTCCAACGCGATCCTTAGAGGGGCGCATTCCCGAGGAGGCATGGACAGGACAACGGCAGGACATCAGTCACCTACGGCCATTCGGGTGCGAAGTATACGTGTCAGTGTTGCCAGTGAAAGGCCGACCAAAGCTTGCAGATACGACAGTGAAGTGCATTTTATTGGGGTACTATGATCTGCCGGGTACACAGTCGAAGGCATACAAATGCTATGATCGTGTCAAGCGCAAAGTCTATAAATCCAGGGATGTGACTTTCATTGAGCGCGGCAAATCATCTGGCTGGACTGAAGTTATCACGGACCTTCGAAATTTGCCCCCCATTATCCCAAATCCACCTGCCGAGGCCGAGGTACCCTCTACCTCCGACGATCCTACCCCAGAAAGCGATGTTGTGGCAGGTGAAGACACAGAGTCTGAGGAGGAGGAGGAACGTGCAGCGGAGGTGGCAGAGGACGAACCGAGAGTGCCGCGGGCAAAGAGGCTTCCTGCCCGTTTTGAGGGCATGGTAGACGAACGCGCGAAGCTTCCCAAAGGCCGCTATAAACACAAAACAGCACTGTCAGTACCTGTGGATGCAGAAGTGGAGCACGACGAGCCTGTGCATGAGGAGGAGGAGAATGAGCCCGAATTCCAAGCTCATGCTCGTCCTGCACACATTCCCGATGCTCCCATCATCGTCCCTTTGACATTCCAACAAGCAATGGCGAGCGCGCACTCGGAAGAATGGTCGAAGTCGATGATGGAGGAGTTTGGCTCTCTTATCCAGACCGGCACATTTGAATATGTTGATCTTCCAGAGGGCCGTAAGGTCGTCACTTGCAAATGGGTGTTTAGCGTGAAATACGACCAGTGGAACGAGTTCGAGCGCTTCAAAGCACGCCTCGTTGCACGTGGATTCACACAGATTTACGGCATCGATTATAAAGAGACGTTCGCTCCTGTCGTGAAATTCACCTCCCTCCGCATCATGTTTGCTGTAGCTGCTCACCTCGGTCTTACCATCTATCAAATGGATGTTGTCACTGCCTTCCTTAACGCCGACCTTGACGAGGAAATCTACATGTCCCAGCCACCTGGTCTTCCCCCGAAACTCAATGCTAACGGCAAGGAAATGGTTCTGCGGCTCCACAAATCTATCTATGGTCTCAAGCAAGCCTCGCGTCAATGGTATCGCCTCATCAATTCCATCTTTAAATCCCTCGGCTTCACGCGCCTTCAATCCGATCACAGTATCTATCTTTGTCGACGCGGGAACATCATCGTCGTTATTGCACTCTACGTCGATGATTTACAAGGTGCTACAAACGATGAACCTACCTGGAATAGGGTGAAATCGGAGCTGTCTTCACGGCTGAAGATGAAAGATTTGGGTGTTGCATCATATTGTCTGGGGCTGGAAATTGATCAGGACCTTGATGCCGGGACTGTGCGCATTTCACAGCGCAAATATTTTCAGGGCGTCCTTGAACGTTTTGGGATGGCGGACTGCAGAGCTGTGTCTACCCCGTTCCCGATTGGCACAAAACTGACAAGAGAAATGTCACCAAAAACAGATGAGGAACGGCAGCTCATGATCGGCAAGGATTACCTCGGCGTGTTGGGTTGCATCATGTACGGGATGCTCGGGACACGTCCCGACCTAGCCTTTCCTGTGGGAGTTGGCAGCCGTTTTAGCTCAAACCCCGGCATTCAACACTGGGACACAATGATGCACCTCCTGCGATACATCAAAGGGACGCTGGACCTGGGGATAACATATCGCGGACCGGGACGGGTTTTGATTCCCATATCCAAAACCTTACTGTGCTACACGGATGCGGACTGGGCGGGTGACAAGGACAAGATGCGTTCCACATCTGGCACCCTTGTTCTACTCGCCGGGGGCGCTGTTTCTTGGATCAGCCGCTTACAGAGCGTCACGGCCCAATCTACGATGGAAGCTGAATACATCGCAGCCAGCCATTCAGGCAGGGAGCTGATGTTTGTCCGAAATCAGCTTGGCGAACTCATGGAACAACCCCTTGATCACGCGTCGCCCATGTTTTGTGACAACCAATCAGCCATCTCTGTCGCCGAGAACCCTGCCATGCATGACAAGGCAAAGCACATTGCGCTCAAATACCATTACATTTGCGACCTTGTCGACAACAAGGACACCACTATCCATTATTGCCAATCTGGTGCAAACCCCGCCGACCTCCTCACCAAAGTTCTTCCACGCAACGCGACTCTCCGATGCCGCCGTATGATGGGTTTGGAATAATGTGGGTCAGACTGCGAGGTCAGTGGGAGTGTTGTAATATAGACCTCGCGTCCAACCCCAATGGGGACGAGTCGGGTCGGGGGTCGTGTTTGGTTGACGAGGGTCATGTAATGTTCAAATCCTGTAGCCGTTTCTTCAGTCTGAAGAGAACGGTTACAGGTGCGTAGTATTACATCTCTAATACATTAGTCTGAAGAGAACGGTTACAGCCTTGACCTCTTGACCTACAACAGGAAGGGCGAACTCGATGGCGGGGTACCCTCTGGTGGTGCGCTGGTGGACATAGTATGCTGCCGAGATAGATATGTAGTGGTTGATGTGTGAGGAGGCAGGTAGGTGAAGGCGTACCGATGGAACGAAGGGACTGACTGACTGTGAGGTAGATGGGGGGGAAGGATAAGGTGCGTTTGATGGGGTTGCGTCCTTTATCTCTGGAACGAGCCTGCGACACAAACAACCTCCTGAAACTTCACGTGGGCGTATCGTGCAGCCCGTATCTGCGTCACTGCCTCAGTCAGCAGTCAGTCAGCAGACGATCGACAATATTCAAATTGTATGCTTGGAACGCCCACGTGTATGTTCTGCAGTCGCCAGGCACACCCTTGACCTGTTCTCATACTTACCTTCACTACTACTAGCAAAGTGTGCTTGCGCGACGGAATTATTGAGGTGCGGTGATCCAAATTTCGGAATTTCGACGTGACTTTGCACGCTTTGACGCGTCTACATCATGCGCGTGATTTCTTTTGGCTGATATCTTTCAGGTACCGTCCAATGGACCTCGAGGCAGCAATTATGCAGCTCAGACCGACCCAAGTGCTACTGGTGAACTCTTACAATTTTAATGAGGTCAGTTATCAGCACCACATCAGAACATTCTGACCGATTTATTAGAATTCCGCAACTCATCAACAATTCACGCAGTTTTATATCCGTGCTCGCATGGACATTGCAGACGAGTACCACAACAGTCCGAGATTCGTGCATCGCGAATGGAATGAAAATTCCGGAAAGCGTAGACCTGGATGGATGAAATACGTGAATCACCCGGCGGGCATCACCTCTTACTCAGTCCATTCACTTGAGAGTGAGGTGAGGAATTGCTCACGATACGGAGACATTTGGGATAATCAGCCTGTGGTACGTCTGCCACCGATGTCGGGGATTTGGGAGACTGAAAACTTTTGAGAAGGCAGAAGAACTTTATGCATGGGCCCTCGCGATGATTGTAAGTGTGTATTCTGCATGATTGAAATGGATTTGATGCTATCTACAGAGTTCCAATCCCAATATTCACTGTCTGTGGCCCCCGACAACGCCTCCTGATAGAGAGCCGGAGCCTCGATCGACCCGCAAGCGGGCGATCCGTATTCAGTGTTTGGTCTATTGAATCCTACATCAAATAAAATTTACTCATGCGTCATCGTCCCGATCGTCGGGCTGGGCCCGCCGTGCCGTCCTGAGACAATTTGAGCTGACTCAGTGTGGCCAAGGTCGCCCACTTCATGCCTCGTCAAGCATGAAGATCTTTTGGCTCCTACTCGTTCTCTTCTGGCTCCTTATGGAGGGGACAAAGTTCCATTGCGAGGCTCCTTGTCCGCGGTCATTCACTGACAAACGCATACTTGGTATCCATCAAAACAGCTGCAATATCTTCCAGAATGCTCAGCAACTTCGGGATCAACAGGCCATGGAGGGTGAAAGTGCCTTCGAACGAATGAAACGGAAGAGACGCCGTACTGCCACGCCAGAGCCATCGACTTCGTCTGCAGCGCTGGCGGCAGAGGTATGTGAGGTGTATATATCTTGATTTTTGACTTACGGCTGCGATTAGCCCCCCAATTTCGACGTAGACATGCCCGGTACAGATGGCGTTGACAGCCCGCCACGGGCTCCATCCCCAGAACCCGAACAACCACCTCCGCCTGAATTTACTGCTGCTGGGCGTCCCATCCGAGCGAAACGGAAGACGTGGAAGCTCTTGCAGCAGCTCCCTGAACCAGCGCCCCCCGTCGTTCCTGAGCCAGACCCGCCTGCGGATGCCCCAGTGCTTGTGCCACCACCTACTCAGCCCATCGCATGGGTCTGGAAAACGATCAAAACGTCCGTAAATGGCTTCGGGCTTTTTCGCGACTATCCCGCCGTTCCAACCTACAATCCCGATGAGATACTTACGGTTGAAGAGATGTCGGATATCCCAGGTGGTACACGAGTCAATTCATCGACGATACCAGTAAACCTGACACCCTTTGAGCCGGAGGTACCGGACACCTCCGAGCGCCTGCCGTCTGGCCTGCCCGAGCCAGATTCGGTATCTTCCTCATCGTATACCGGCCCCTTCGCCAATTGGAGCACGGCGGCACTGATGAGTTGGCAGTGGACTGGTTCCGCGATGAAGTCTATTGAAGAGATGATAAAGCTTGTCGGGATATTGAAGGACCCGCAATTTTCGAAGGAGGACATTGAGGCCTTCGATATCAAACGGGAAACGGCTATTCTCGACGAGTATCTGGCGACTGCCGGGAAGTCAGAAATTCGCGATGGCTGGAAGTGCGCCTCGGTCAATATTACGGTCCCTGATGGAAAGAAGCATGCGTCCGAGGCTGACGCACCCGTCTTCCCAGTCCCCGGTCTTTTCTATCGACCAATCGTGGAGGTCATCAAGGCTGCGATCCGCGATGTCGGCGACCTTTGCTTCCATTATACCCCATTCAAACAGTTTTGGGCACCCACCCCAGGCGGCCCATCCCAACGAATTTACGACGAAATCTATTCCTCAGATGCAATGGTCGAGGCGCATACGGAACTCCAGAATCAACCCCGCAAGCCCGGCTGTATGCTGGAGCGTGTCGTGCTCGCTTTAATGTGGTGGTCTGATTCAACTCACCTCGCGAGTTTCGGGGACGCGGCCCTTTGGCCTTTGTATTTGTTCTTCGGAAACCAATCCAAATGGCTTCGCGTGAAACCGCGCAGCAACGTCTGTCATCATGTCGCTTATTTCCCGAAGGCACGTCTTTTATCTTGCTTTCCAATGCACCCTCTTTCTAAAATTGTTTGGTAGCTTCCCGACTCATTCAACGACTTTTATAAAGGATTAACTGGTCATGCGCCCTCGGCAGAGGTACTCACTCACTGTCGACGTGAGTTGATGCACGCTATCTGGCGCCACCTTCTGGACGACGAATTCCTGGAAGCATATGAGCATGGTATTGTTATTGAATGCCAGGACAGAATTTTTCGCCGTTTCTTTCCGCGGTTTTTCACATATTCAGCGGATTATCCGGAGAAGTAAGCAGGAACTTCATTGCTTTGTGCTGGCGCACCGACCTTATTTTGCTTTCAGAGTCCTACTAGCAACGATTCGCAACCTTGGGAAGGCTCCTTGCCCCCGATGCTACCTTCCGAAAGACGATATCCCTGACTTGGGCACGGTGCGAGACAAAAAGAAGCGAGAAACTTTGGCCCGTACGGATGAGCACATTAAGAAGGGAATGGTTACCCGTGTTCGGGACTGGATTTTCAGGTTGGAGCACAATGTCAAATCTACCACATTCGACTATTACCTGCTGGCGCGGTCCTGGACTCCGACTTCCGTACGCGATTCGTTCTTATGAGGGCTGGCGAGCTGATCTTGTATTTTTTTAAGAACGCGTTCTCGGATCGGCTTTCAAAATTTGGCCTTGACCCTTTTAAAATGCTCGTGCCTGACTTCATGCATGAGTTCGAGCTTGGAGTATTCAAAGCTTTCTTCGTCCACCTGCTTCGCATTTTGTACGCCCATGACGCCCGTGGTAACAGTTCTATTGCCACTTTAAATGAACGGTAAGCACTTTCGGAACAAACCTTACCTTGTTAACAACCCGAGGCGGTTCAGATTTCGTTGGATCCCTACCTTCGGGCGATCCACCATTCGGCGCTTTACCCAGAACACATCGGCGCTGAAGAAACTGGCTGCCTGGAATTATCAGAATATTTTACTTGTATGTGCAATCGAGTGTTTTTGACGAGTAACTCACCTCTATCCAGTGTTCCATTCCAGTCGTCGAAGATTTACTCCCTGAACCATTCAACAGCGAAGTTCTTGATCTCCTGTTTACGCTCGCTGAATGGCACACGCTTGCAAAGCTCAAATTGCACACTGATACCACGCTCGGACTCCTCGATTCGGTCACAACTGTTCTCGGAAGGGTGCTTCGCCGCTTTAAAAGGGTCGTCTGCCCCGAGTTCCCCGCAAAAGAGCTTCCATCGGAGGAAGCCGCTCGGGGCCGGCGGCAGGCGAAGAAAGCGGCTCAAGGGAAGGGAAAGGGTCGAACAGAGAAGACGGCAGCAAACACTAAAGATTTCAATCTCCACACTTACAAGCTTCATTCGCTTGGGGACTATGCACCTACAGCGCGTTGGTTTGGGACGAGCGATTCTTATTCAACTCAACCGGTGCGTATTGTGTTGCTGAGTCTGTGATTGTTCACTGAGATACATTTAGGGCGAGCTAGAGCACCGCCGCGTGAAGCGCTTCTACGCTCGGACGAATAAAAATCAACACGTTCGCCAGATGACCCAGCTGGAACGACGGGATACCACTCTGACGCGCATAGCCACTCGCGCACGCGTCAACGCTCGGCGTCAGGTCTCGAAGACAACTCCAACGCCGGTTGTCCAGGGTCACAAGAGGACATATATATCCTTTGCGGAGTTCGAGTCTCTTCCATATACGGCACCTGAGCAACACCACCACATCTCACCTTCGCGCAACTTTTCTTTTCATTTGAGTGCCTGGCTACGAAGCAACCGTGGCGACCCCGCAGTGAAAGTGAGTTTACATGACACATTACATTAATATAACCTCATGGCGCACAGGACTTTTTGCCCAAACTGCAGGAGCATCTCTTGAGCCGCATTGAGCACCCCGACTGGACTGGCGACGGCAACGAGTTTACCCCTGGGCAACGCTTTCGACTTGCGCTGAAAAATGAACGTGTATACATGCACAAAATCCTTCGCATCAATTACACAACATACGACGTTCGACGCGGACAAGATTGCTTAAACCCTCGTACTCATTCCGATGTTATGTACCTGACTCAAGAGGAAGATGCGGCACATCCGTTTGGCTATGCGCAGGTCATCGGCGTGTTTCACGCTGATGTTCTCAACACCGCCGACGGAAACGCGAAGCTCCAAGCAATGGAATTTCTCTGGGTGCGTCGTTACAGGCTAGACCCGAGTTACCGCGGTGGTTTCAAGCGTAAACGATACCATCGTATCGAGTTCGTTCCGTACTCGGATCCTGATGCATTCGGATTTCTGAATCCGGACGAAGTCATCCGTGGTGCACATCTCATTCCAGCGTTTGCGCGCGGGCGTACCACCGAACTCTTGACCCCACTGTCGATCGGACGCCTGCCCAGGGATGGTTTGAGTAGGAACGAAGACTGGCGATATTATTACGTCAATTTGTGCGTAGTAATCTTTTTTTTCCCTTTTGTATGATCCTCATCTGTTTGCTCACCCAGCTTCGTCGATCGGGACATGTACATGCGCTACATTGGGGGTGGAGTCGGCCATTATCAGGTCCCGATTCCTCCCGAGGAAGACCAAGGGCCGCTGGACGACGACGACGACGACATGGATCGAGAAACAACGCCTTTGCCCATGCCTAGTCCTCCTCGCACACCTGAGCCCGGGGACAGACCCGGATCGTCCTTGTCTCAAAACTCCGACCACAGTCATTCCTCATCGGGTTCGGGGGAAGGTCCAGGCTCTGACTCCGACCATGAGCCGGAGGAAGACGACGAGGACGACGATGATTGGGCAGACGAGCCTAACATCGGTCCCGAAGATGGCGCGGGTGAGATGGAGGAAGAGGTGGAGGAAGGCTACGCAGTGCTCTGACCCGAGAACACGCCATTTTTTTTCTTTCTTTCTCTGTATTCTAATTTACTTCTTTGGTGCCGAACACTATCAATACATTATCTTGTAATACGACAAAATTCTACTATACAAACAACAGGCTGACGAACACCTTACAAGGATAATAACAGGCGGTTGGCACCATGCAAACCTGCCGACTCCCTTGTAAGGGCAATAACAGGCAGCCATGGACCATGTAAGGGGAATACAAGGCTAACACAGCCTTGCAAGGCCTTGGCATCAGCACCCCGCCTGCCGAACCATAAAAGGGCATAAAAAGTTTTCCCGCTTTTGGTGATGTCACTATTCGCCTCGTCCCAGCCGATGCATACCGTGAAATGGAACACGCGAGACTGGGAGGTAGAAAGGTGGGAGACATTCACCTCCTGATCGTCGACCTTCAAGCCCTTCAAGATATGCGCAATAGCATTGTGCCGGAGACGGTGAGGCGGCGTCATTGCGCCGCCGTCGACCTGAATATCGCCGATATTCGCTAGCTACATGTTGTCGTCATCATCCAGCAGTCCAATAGCACGTACCTGGTCCCAGCCTATCTTCGGATGTACAGCGTAGTCTGTCGGGAGCAGAGACGATGACTGCAAGTGGGAAGTTGGTCTGTGTGAGTCTGAAGCGGCGATCTTGCTGACACCGATCATTGATCGGCGATCAAATCGTCCCTCTTCCGGATCCTATCCATCGGGCTCGGTCGCGATCCCCCCCCCATCCATCGTATACGCTTTCATAATCAAAATTTTCACTTCCAATTATTTGCACAAGTTCTCAAGATGTGGGAGCAAAGAGCGTATACATAGTATGTGACAGACCTTGTTCCTCACTTACGCGGGAATGCAGTGCTTTTTCAGGGAATTGCTCGGAGTTTTGAAGAGGTCGAGTACTACATCCTACTCTTTATAAATTACGGATGTCTGTCTGAAGCCTTTGACGCCCCTCTTTTGGTCATTTGTACCCGAATATTTGGATGGTCTCACGAGCAGCACCGGTTTTTTCTTCTCGGCTTCCCGGCCACACTCCATTTTTCCCGTCGGGCCTGCGTTTGTTATGCGGCCATCTCTCAAACAAACTCAAGCGCCCAACAAGCGCCTACTATCCCCTAGGCTTGCGCAACAGCGCCTGATGTTTGTCAACCGGTATTTTTTAGAGTCAGCGGGGTGCAGCGCCAATCTCTTAAAATTAAATCGACTCATGCCCCACTCCTCTGCTGTAACTACTGGCCTGAGTCTGACCGAAGGGGAGGTATGTTTGCAAAGAGAGAGCCAAGAGTAAATATTTCTGGAAGGGGGGGGAGGCCGCGAAGCGGCCGACCACCCTCTTGTACTACTATAGATTCGACTACGACGAGCGGCAGATCATTGTCACTGAGCTGCCGCTTGTCTGCCGCTGATTCAGGCGGCCGAAACTCAAAGTTTCCGCTCACGTTTCCGGTGAGCGAAAACTGGAGCCGAAATTCCGAGGTTCGCCTCGGTCAAAACCATGGCCGAAATTCACGGTTTTACGTCTCGCGTCACGCCATTGGAAGTCTTGGAAATCAAGGGTTGTTTCCGCTTCATTAATATTTTTGGAGACAACCCGAATACGGAGCCGAATTGAAACCTTCCGACGCCGTCGGGCAGCCTTGTCTCTTTTTATCTTTTTTCTGTTCTCTCTCTTTATAAAATCACGGGTGTCCGTCTGAAGCCTTTTGCGCCCCTTTTATGGGCCTTTTAGCCCGAGACTGTGGGTGCTCGCACGCCGCCGCAGGAACTGCACGGCCAATGCACGGCACCAAAATGATGGATGCTCTTACGGTAGGCACTAATGTTCTCTTGCCGTCCTCGCTGACGCGACAGGCGCTAATCTTTTGCCACATTTTGTCCGTTATGCGGCCATCTTCCAGATAAACTAGAAGCAGATCTTTCACTAAATATCGATTTAACTCAGTTCAAATCACAACCTCGACTAATCTCCTAATCTCAGGATAGTTGTAAACTGCCTATGGACCCAGGAACCGCTTGTTTTAAATTGTGGCGGCACGTTAGTATCATTATATGATCGCCGTGATTGACAGTCACGTTAGCACATTTATAGATTGAGAAAAGCAGAAGCGGTTGCTGAAAACTGAGGCCGTACTCAAGCCCGTCAAGTGGAAGACTAGTTACTTCATCCTTCTCGCAATGCCTCTCCCCCCGTCTTCGACGCTGTTACCGGGTACCGCTTTCTCCTCCCCTAGCTTCCTAGATTAACAGTTTCATTCTGGCCTGCAGTCCAGTTCTCATTGGGACCTGGGCAAACTCCGTGAGCACTGGATTGTTTTCTACCAGCACGATCTCAAGTTTGGCCAGCTTCTGTATATGGCCGAAATCATTGAGGTCAGGTACTACTTTACACACTTCAAGCACGACGATTGGAAGTTGAAGGTATTTCCTTCTGCCTTGAATTCAGGTTCTCCAGCCTCATTGTTTTTACAGATGCTTGTATGGGCCGCGTTCTTAATCGACACTGTTTCCGTGGTGGCCGACTATGCCGCCGCGTATCTCGTAAGCGTTCACATTCTGTGTCTTACGAGCTAAGGCTGAGCCTCAATAGTACACAATAACTTATGCCGGTATGTCTCAGATTATCAACGGTGTGAGTCAACGCCTACAGTTTACATGCAGGCGATCCCGTATACCTTTCTAACGGGCACTGGGTACGTCAAGTAGCAGGAACCTCAGGCGTGGAATAACCACAACATTTCCAGCCCATCCCGGTCTACCTCTTCACCACCGCCATGATTGCTGTTTTAGTCCAGAGCTTTCTAGTTGTCCGATACTGGCGGTTGTGCGTGTTTTACCCTTATATCACCCGTTCTGTCTTAAGAATATCGATCTAGCACCAGAAACACCCCTGTCACTCTTTTAAATTCTTTCTTGATTTTTGTCGCGGTACGCTTGCATTTGTCTCCTTGCGCACCGCCTCGTACTTACTGTCCGCCGTGTGCAGTTCGGAGGCTCATTCGCAGCTGGCGTGGTGACCGCGATGTTCCCCGCATTGGCGGAGCGCCAGAAAGACACGATCCCGGCAACGTGCGTGCCTCACCGTGGCGATGACCATGAAGCTCTGCTGTTCATCATTAATTTCCTTCGTTTTACCAGGATCTGGCTGGTGACTGAAGCCGTGGCGGACCTCAGCATTGCCGCGGCGCTGCTCTGGCAGTTCAAGAAGGCCAGCCCCACTCTCGTGAAGTCACGGAGGTGCGGAATACCGTGATGCGGAGAAACCTATGGCTCATAATCTTGGCCGTGACACTTAATAGTGCCCTGCACCGGCTTATGGCGTTGACGATCCAGACCGGGACAGTGACCGCCGCGGTTGCAACGGCTGCTTTGATTACGTAGGTTCCATTCGCTGCTAAAATTCGTACAAGATCGAACCGTGGTTGCCAATTTTAGGTTTCTGTTGAAAAAAGAGACAAATAGTCTGTCATCCGAAATCGTTTAATGTTGCGCGTTAGGCTCATATGCGCTTGACAGTCTGCGTGGGTATTGCGTACACGCTTGGGCGCCTGTACGTGCTCAGTCTGGTGCGGTGGTTTTGTGTCCGGATCAGCGAGAACGTCATTCAACGTCCCGTAGCTCGCCAATCTCAACGTCCGGAGGTCAGGCAGATCTGGGTCCGTCGCCAGTAGCGGCGCATTGTCCGCTGGGGGTCCCGCCACCCTAAACTTCCCCTCCTCCATGGTCGCTGGCAGCAATCGTGCGTTGTTTCCGTTCAGTTCATGCCGCTCGAGGAACTGAATTTATAATATAGGTTTCCACCACACGGTGAGTCCAACTTCGTCTTCGGCACTTCTTCGACAAGCTTTGTATATCCATCTGACTTTTCGACGGTTCAGGTTAACATCGGTCCCAAGGAGGACGTGCGATACTCGATCATTGTAAGGAGCATTCATATGACTCGCTGACATAGCGCTGACACGCAAAATGCAGTGTGCTAAAAACCCTGTTGGTGATAGCAGCCCGGCGGAGACTAAACCATCGCCCCTGGGCTTCCATGCACTGACCAAACTCGATAACCCAGATCCCGCAAGTGTTGCCCCGTGCCCCAGGGTAGAGCCTGACCAATGCAAACCAGTAGCGTACTCCCACTAATTACAAGGCTTTTATAATACTAAGAAAGGTGCTTATTAAGACATACAGTAAGCTGCTCAGTCAGCATCGGGGAGGGGGGGTAGAATATCCTAGAACGTACTTCCTGAGTACCATTAATAAGTACTGCGACTTCATATTCCAACAGAAGCAGCCTGAGAAATTTTCAACACTCACGATCTGGATCCTTGATGCCCGGGGTAAACAACCACGATTAGCACACTATAGATACAGCTCAAAACGTGAGTGCGAGGACTGTAGATCCCATATAGATTGGAATGCCCAGTGCGAATCGGCATTAAATACAGCGTTGAAAGTTCCACGACGAGATTTTGTCCAATTTGAGACATGCAAAAGGAAAGTATCAGTGAAGCGCGAAATGTAGTGGACGGCCTGAATTTTCCCTCTTCTATCCATTTGGCAATGAAAAAGGTCAGCCATGTCGAAGAAGAAGGGTCCAGGGCAATTGTAAGATTCACCGCGGAAAGCCTTCAGTCAACAATCCAGAAAGCGACAGATTTACTTGCAGAACGAGCTTGCGGCGAAAATTATTCCGCGATGCCATATGATACCAGCTTACTTCTTGGAACCATAGATAGAGATGGCAGTTTCACTGGCCATTCGCCCAGGGAATGGTGATGTAAAACGCACCACTAAATTCGAACTCCGACAGCTGTTTATTCAGTTAGCTCGTGAACGGGCAGCCTCACTTACTCGCTTCTCGTTCTACTTTGGCTACTAAGGTAGGGGACAGACATGTGCGGTTACCCCACGTGTTGTGACCACTGACGGTAACACTTCCTTTTTGGGATGGACTACGCCGCGACCACAATTTACACCACTTTTCAGTAGATTGTCAAAAATATGTCTCCATAGATTTGTGTGTATATGACTTGAGCACATCCCTGATTTTTTGCGAGTATTTTGGCACAAATTTGAAGGAGGAGTTCCAATTTTTCTAAAATTAGCAGCCAGTCTGCCTCGATGCGCGAGTTCTGGCGCACCCGTTGCAAAATTTCTTTGACTGGTGTGCCTCGAAAAATTTCCAATGCCAGTGTCCGTTGACTCTTGCTCATGCACCCCCACCCCTAAGAAGCTGGTACGGGAGCGGCTCAGCCATTTCAACGGGAAGTTGTCCTACGTGCTCATCGCTTTGCCGACGCATATCGCCATGGACTTGATGCTGCACAGGCTGCCGGGGCAGCCAGAAAGCACAAGAGGCATCAGGTTCTGCCTCACGATTTTTTATAAGACCTGGAAGCAGCTCCAATTGGGTGTAGAGAATACCACGAATATATATTCGCGAATATGAATATTCACCAAAACCTCAAAACTGATATTTGCATTCATACGAATATTGATGGCAAATACTCGTTGCTTAGTCAGCAATATTCGCGAATATTGATGAATATGAATACTCAGCAAATACTGATGAGCAGTGCAGCTCGTTGATCGCCGAATCTGTCAAAACCGGTGCATTTCCTTCCGTGACATACGTTCACACGATCTCCGGCATTCCCGCTTTCAACCCCGAGACCAATGTCTGGCATGCAGTATGTTTAATGTATCGCACAGCCCATTACTCCCGGCTTCGGCGTACAAACATTCCGAGTGTTGTTATATTCCCTTTTTCATACACATTACTTACACTATAAGTACTTTCATGTACTTTACTTTACACAAGTTATTGTATTGCTTTTCCCCCAGCTTTCGTATGCTGCTGTCTTGAGTCCTCGTCGTCGCTCATGCTCGCCCTTGTAAGGGCAACCACGAAGGCCCGAGGTACTCAGGGACTGACGTGGGGGGTCCAAAGGTTAATTGACAGTAGCTAAATATACAGAGAAGCATACCTGACGTGGGGGGTCCAAAGAGAAGGATTCCCACGTCAGCCGTGGGTATAAGTAAGCTACTAGCTAAGACCATGTGACTGGAGTGATCGGCAGATGTCCCGGGCTCGGTCACATGTGAGGTGCCATCGGGGGTCCCCCTGGCGGGTCACGTGCTGGCTTCCGGTAGACCGGTGACCGGGAGAGCGACCGGAAGGACCGGAGGGGCTGGAAGGGCTTTGGATGGGGGTCGGGATGGGGGTTCCCCTGACATCACCCCCCCTTGGAATGCGGCGCCCCGATGCATAGACCGGATGCAAAGGGAGGGATCCCGGAAGGGCAGGGAGTCGAAGGCGGCGACGGCAATGGTGCGTGGTTTGGCTGGGTATTTCCGGTAGAACTCGGCGACAGCTTCCAGGGCGAAGAGGTCGGAGTGCTTGACCCATTGATTGTGCGAGTTGTCGTACCCTTTGAAGCGCACCATGAAGTAGAGCGACTTCCAGCGCACCTTTGCATCAAGGATCTCTTCGACTTCCCATTCCGGAGCTTCACCGGGTGCGTCCGGCAGGACCGGAGCCGGCTCGTCGTAGCCGGGTCGCCCCTCGAAAGGGTCGTCTTCCGCGAGTTCCAACTTCACGACCGGAAAGACCGGGTGGAGCTGGGAGAGCCGGGGCGGGAGTTCCAGCTTGTACGCACCGCGACCGACGACTTTGATGACCTTGAAGGGGCCAAGCCGTCGGTGTGAGAGACTGGGGGACGGCCAGGTCGTCTGGATGTTCGACGCGTCGAGCCAGACCCGGTTGCCTACCTTGATCTCCGGCGCAGGGGTGCGCCGGCGGTTGTAGTACCGCTTGTACTCCTCCTTGGCCTTGACCAGCGCGGATCGGGCTTCGGAAACGCCGGAGGCGATCCGGTCGCGGAATTCGTTTACCGACTCAAGTTTCGAACGCAGCCCGTTCGGCTCGAACCCCATCCGGGGGAGCCGGCCGGTGTCGGTCATGAACGGGACTTGCTGCGTGGAAGAGTGGATGTGGTTGTTGTAGGCGAATTCGGCGGCCGGCAAGAGGTCGTCCCAGTCATCCTGCATGTAGTTGGTGAAGATGCGGATAAACTGTTCCATCTCTTGATTGACACGCTCGGTCTGGCCGTCAGTCTGCGGGTGGTATGCCGTGGAGGTCGCAGGCTTGACGCCGATAAGGCGCCAGAGCTCGGTGGTGAACTCCGCAATAAATTGCGGACCCCGGTCAGAGATGTACTTTTCCGGCGCACCATGGAGCTTCTAGACGTTCCGGTAGTACAACCGGGCGGCGCCGACCGCATCGATCTGGGTGTGACACTCCATGAAGTGGGCGCGCTTACCAAGGACATCGACTACGACCATGATCGCGTCGTACCCGTGGCCTCCGGGAGCTCGACGACGAAGTCGACCGAGACCGTGCTCCAGCGATCTTCGGGAACCTCGGTCGGGTGCAGCTCCCCGACCGGAAGCTTCCGGAGTGCCTTGGTCCGGCAGCACAGATCGCAGGTGGTGACATACCGGCCAACGTGACGGGACAGCTGGGGCCACCAGTAGTTCCGGGAGACAAGCTCCAACGTCTTGAAGCGGCCGGCGTGACCAGCGACCCGGGTGTCATGGTGCTGCTCCAAGATCCGGCGGCGAAGGTCCTTGTCCCGGGGGACAACAATCTTGCCGCGGAAGTAGAGCAGGCCGGCGTCGACGTGCCACTCGTCCGACCGGGTAGACCGGGACCGGCGGCCCGGAACCTTGAGGAGCTCGCGAGCCGCAAGGGCGACGGGATCCTCAAGGTCTGGTTCGTGCGAGAGCGCGTCACGGATGTCCCGGAGGATCGGGATTTCCGGACCGGCGACGACGACACCTTCCAAGGCGCAGACATGGAACAGGTCGGGGCGTAGGAGCGTGACATCCTCGTTATCCCGACCGGAACTGTGGTCCGGTCGCCGGGAAAGCACGTCCGGTCGACCCATCGCGCGGCCGGGCTTGTGATGCAGAGTGAAGTCGAACCAGGACAGGTACAGGGACCGTGCCTGCCACCGGTTCAAGTTCTGTGACTTCCGGAAGTACTCCAGGTTCTTGTGATCGGTCCAGATCTCAACCGGGTGCTGCGAGCCTTCGAGGAAGTGTTGCCACTCCTCGAGGGCTCGGACGATTGCAAGCATCTCCTTGTCGTGGATCTTGTAATTGCGCTGGACCGAACTCAAGCTCTTGGAGAAGAAGGCAACCGGATGCCACTTCCGGTCCGCGCCCGGCTAAGAGAGAACGGCACCGGATGCGAAGTCCGAGCTGTCTGCTTCCACCCGGTAAGGTTGCGACTCGTCCGGAAGGATCAGGACCGGGTCGGTGGTCACTGCATCCTTGAGGTTCCGGAACGCGGCGGCCTCCTTCTCGGTCCAGAGCCACACCAAGCCCTTCTTCGTGAGGTCGAAGAGCGGCCGGGCGACGTCGGAGAACCCCCAGATGAACCGGCGGTAGAAGCTCGTGAAGCCGAGGAACTGCTGCACGTCCTTCTTGTTCTCCGGCACCGGCCAAGCGGCGACGCCGGCGACCTTGACCGGATCCATCTCGACGTGGTCATGTGAGATGATCACCCCGAGGTACTCGATCGACGATTTCTCGAACTCGCACTTCTCCGGTCGCAAGTAGAGCTTATGCTCCCGGAGCCGCCGGAGAACCTCCCGGACGATTTCTCGATGCCGGGCGAGGTCCGAGTGTGCGATGAGAATATCGTCGAGGTATACCATGATGTCGCCGGACAAGATGAGATCTTGGAAGATGTCGTTCATCATTGTCTGGAAGGTCGCGGGGGAGTTGGTCAGGCCGAAGTACATCACCAGCGGCTCAAAGAGTCCCCGGTTCGTCCGGAACGCGGCCTTCCACTCGTCGCCTTCCCGGATGCGGACGTTGTTGAAGCCCCACCGAACGTCGAGTTTCGTGAAGTACCGGGCTCCCTTCAAACGATTAATAAGGTCGTTGATGAGAGGGAGGGGGTACCGGTTCTTCACGGTCATTGCGTTAAGCGCCCGGTAGTCCTGTACGAACCGGAGCGCTCCGTCCTTCTTCTTGACGAAGAAGACCGGGGATGCCATCGGGGATCTCGAAGGCCGGATCCGGCCGGTTGTCAACCCCTCCTCGATAAACGCGTCGAGCTCGCGTTGCTCGAGGGGGGAGATGGGGTAGACCTTGCAGTTGGCCGGTTTCGAATCCGGAACGAGTTCGATGGCGTGGTCCCAGGACCGGCGCTCCGGAAGCGAGTCGAACGACTCCCGGTTGAAGACATCGTCGAATTCTCGGGCCCACTCGGGAATTTCTTCCGTACCGGGCGCGGAGTTCTTAGCATGCGCTTCGGCCAGCCGCTGCAAGACGGTACCGGTCGCTCGGATGTCCTCCAGAGGGGAGAACCGGGTGTAGAAAACCCGATCACCTTCCTCAACGGAGTCATCCTCATCGTCCGAATCTTCCCCGTCGTCCGGTCCGAGTTCCGGTAGGTCCTCGTCGAACTCTTCGTCATCGTCCTCGCTGGAGCGTTCGTCCGTGTCGACGACACATATCCGGGGAACCGGGCCGGACCGGAGCTGCCGGAGGATCCGAGCGGAGACCTTGGCAAGTTTCCGGTCGGCGCGCGCCTCGGCGACACAGGTAGCACAGCACCCAGTAGGGCAGCGGCTCATTTTAACCTCGTGGTTGGCCCAATCGATTTCCGGGTTGTGCTTCCGGAGCCAGGAGTAGCCTAGGATGAGCTTCTCCTTCCCGAGTCGGGTGACAGCGAACTGAGCACGCTCACTATGGCCCTTGTAGCGAAGGACCACATCCGCGACATCCCGAATGAAGCCGGCCTCGTTGGGAGAGCCGTCCACATTGTAGACCGGGATGGGCTGCGAGAGCCGGCGGACCGGAATCCTGTGCTCGGCAGCGTACTCCGTGTCGATAAACTCGGAAGTAGCCCCGCAGTCCACCAAGCGGCTGAGCGAAAGCTTCACAGCGTCGGTGGTGGATTCGATCTCGAGAGGAAGCCGGAGGGAGTTACTGCTCTCCGAGGTGGCGGCAAGGGAAAAGTGTTTCGGGAGGCGGCGCTCCCAGGCAGTTTTCTTTTGGGGGCGCGGCGTCCGCGGGAGAGGTGGCCGGGGATCCAGCTCGACCGGAGGGACCGGAACGACCAGAACGACCGGAGTCTCAATCGGTCTAGGGGGTGCGTCTATCAGTTTGGTGGATGCAAGAGATATATTGTCACACTCGTTACATAGGACAGCGAAACGATTAGGGGACGTGACAGAGGGCGCACTGCTCACTCTGCGCGGGGGAGAAAATCCTCCGGCTCGGCGGCGGCAGCATGTTCCGCAGCAGCCTCCGTCGATGCCAGACGCACAACGAGCTCGTCGAGCTCGTCGTTCCCGAGTTGCCGGATCACCTCGTCCAAGACGTCGATTGACCGGACATCGACCGGCGCGGTACAGTCCCGGGCGAAGTGGTTCGGGTCCCCACAGCGGAAGCAACCGCGGCACGGGGTGCTATGGGCGCGCGTCCGGTCGACGTCCATCGGGACCACGGGCGGAAGTGCGGGGGCAGCGGCCGCTCTGTGTTGCGGCGCGGTAAAACGCGCCGGAACGGAAGCGACCGTGACTGGAAGGGTTCCCGAGCGTACGGCCGGTTGGTGGCGACCGGAACCGGTCGTCTCGTGGGAGGCTTCGCACGCGCGGAGCAGCGACTCGTACTGCCGGTAGGCCCGGAGGCGCCAGGCGGGGTAGTCTCGCAGGTCCGGAGGGTCGCTCGACCCGGTGATAGCGAGATTAATCGCCGGGTTAAGACCGGTCCGGTACTTCGTGACCTTGATAATCGGGTCTTTGAAGCCGGCGAGGTCGACCAGGTCTTCGAAGTTGTCGGTGTACCGGAAGACGTCCCGCGCGCCCATGTGATACGACCGGGACTCAAGGGTGCGGAGCGCATGGTCCTGTTCGTTCTCCTCGACGAACCGGAGCCGGAACTCCGTGACGAACGCGTCCCAGGTCAAGAAGGGGAATGGGGTTTTGGCGGCGTACCGCTCGGCCCATTTCGACGCAGAGTCCTTGGCCATGAAGGACATGGCGAACCAGACCGCTTTCTCCTCGGAGGGGGCGCTGTCCTCGAGGAACGCTTCTGGCAGCAACCGGATGTACGACCGGACGGCGTGGAGGAACGCCCAGCCTTGTTTCCGGTCGCCGTCGAAGACGAACGGGGGTTCGGCCGGAGGGCCGATTTTGAGCCGGGAATGGCTGGGGGGAATAATCCTGTACCCGGGTCCGGAGCCGGACCGGCAAGGGACGGGGCAGGTGAAGCGGCGCGGGAGGGGTCGATTTTTCGTGCAAGGCTCTCGAGAATACCTTCAAGCCTGTCCATGCGGGCGGAGACGGCCTCGGCGGCTGCTTGCGCAGCGGCGGCAGCGGTACTCGCGGCGTCCATGGAGGGCTCTACAGGCAAGGAGGAGGGGGCAAGATTCAGGGTAGGGGAGGCTGGGACGCTATCAGAGTCCAAGCCGTTCACACCGAAGCCTGCAATCTTGACCGGTTAATCCCTTAGAGAGTTTCTTCTGCTGTAAGGGCAACCACGAAGGCCCGAGGTACTCAGGGACTGACGTGGGGGGTCCAAAGGTTAATTGACAGTAGCTAAATATACAGAGAAGCATACCTGACGTGGGGGGTCCAAAGAGAAGGATTCCCACGTCAGCCGTGGGTATAAGTAAGCTACTAGCTAAGACCATGTGACTGGAGTGATCGGCAGATGTCCCGGGCTCGGTCACATGTGAGGTGCCATCGGGAGTCCCCCTGGCGGGTCACGTGCTGGCTTCCGGTACCGGTTCCGGTAGACCGGTGACTGGGAGAGCGACCGGAAGGACCGGAGGGGCTGGAAGGGCTTTGGATGGGGGTCGGGACGGGGGTTCCCCTGACAGCCCTTACCCTCTATGCTCTCGCTTTGTCCCTCGTCGTCCACGTCTCGCTCATCGTCCTCGTCTCTGCACGCCATTCTGGCAATGCGAATACATCCCATCCCCCTTTCTATTCCCTCCCTTCCCCAACGAGTACTGAGAATGGTTTGATTCACTCGCACACTTATAGTCTTACGGTTGCCCTGGGAGTTGCTTGTTTGATTTATTCAGCTCGCGCTCTTAGACGCGCCGTCAGCGTATCAATACATTGAGAATTCAGGGGTTTAGCAGCCACCAATGAGTTGCTGAGAGCACTTTTATGCTATCTTGTGAGTTTAAACATTGTCAAAGACTCACACAAGCCCTTGTCTTGCATGTTCAACCATTTGGTTGACCAATGCACTTGCCGTGTTCAACCTGTCAAGCAGTTGTCCAAGTAAAGATGTCTCTAAAGTGGTTGGTTTGCCTCTGAATTACAGATCTAGTTGAGGTAAATAAAGTATGTTCTGGTTCCAGAGAGGAGATGTGTTAAACAGACCCAAATTTACCATGCTTGATTGAAACTTTGGCTGTGTATTACAGCTGCGAATATTCGCGAATATCAACTTTCGTGAAAACTGATATTTGCATTCGCGCGAATAGCACAGCCACAGCCATTCGCGAATATAAATATTCGCTATTCGCAAATGGCTTGGCACGAATATTTGCGATATTCGCTATTCGTGGTACTCTCTAATTGGGTGGGGAGGGAATCCAACTGCTGGTTTGTAGTTTGTAAATAGAAAGATTGGAACTAGTCCTTCAAATTTGCACTAAAATACTCGCAAAAAAACAGGGATGTACTCAAGTTATATACACCCAAATCTATGGAGACAGATTTTTGACAACCTACTGAAAAGTGATGTAAATTGTGGTCGCGGTGTAGTCCATCCCAAAAAGGAAGTGTTACCGTCACAACACGTGGGGTAACCGCACATGTCTGTCCCCTACCTTACACACAGGTACAACCTTTTCAGGACTTCATTTCTACTCGCTCCTCCTGGAGTTTACATACTTAACCCTTCCTGCGCACTTCGAGACCTCACCCATCGCCTGCCATACTTGGGTTCAACTCACATCATAACTCCTTGCCTACTCATGCATCAAACTCCCATTTCCTGTGGTCCACCTAATCACGACCACACACACAATCCTTACCATCCCATACGCGGCCTTCTATCAGATTAATCTTCGTAGCTGCGCGCGCACACCTTCGCGTCGTCGATGATTTTCCCATGGGAATTATAGCTGATTTTACACTTTTTCCTCTTCTCAGTCCTTCACTCCCTCCGACGGGCTCCTCCTCACTGCAAACAGTGGAAGCACTAGATATTAGTGCCTCCCCACCCCCAAGAATTAGTGCCCAAAAGCACTGGAACATATTACCCACACGCTACACATTAGTACCCGAATGCACTAATATATAGTGCAAGTGCTCGTTTTTTCACTCTTATACAGTGCTTTGGACCATTGATTAGTACGTCAGGGCACTAATTTAGAGTGCCTCATAGCACTGTTTTCCAGTGCTTCCAGGCACTTATTTTAGGTCTATCGGGCCAATTTTGGGTCAAATAGGATATATTAGGCTAAGTATAGTACAGGCGTATGCTATAGTTGAGTTCTCACCCTATTGCGCGATGATCCCAACCGCAGTCTTGTCGAAGTATAGGAATCGGCCAGTAGTGATGTGGTAGAAAAATGTACTGACTGCCGAGTCCGATAGAGGGTCAACAAAATGACCGGCGAGGATTCACATATTCGATTTGAGCTGTCGCACGATTGAAGGCCCCGTGGCAACCGAAACGTAAGTCAGCAGTACGAATAGAGCCACTGAGGAAAACCTCACTCTACTACTAGCAAGATATTGAATTAAGTCGAACGGGCATGCTGTTTATGTGGACGGTGAGACTAAAAAAACTCGACGAGGAAAGTGCGGACATTTGCCGATCGCAGTTAGAAGGAAGAAGGGCCCGAAAATGTCGGGAGGCTTCAAGGATTAGGACCGGCCAAGAACCGAAGCCGAGGATAAGTCAAGATAAAAATAATAAGAAAAGCGGGACATTAATATCATGAGACGAGAAGACAACATCAGCTTGCGGCGATTCGTGGTAGATGAGTGTTGTCCTGTTGGAAATGCAAGGGAAGGAGAACTCAAGGTTAGGTGTTGGAAAGGTTGATGCTCACCGAGCGCTTTCACGTGTTGGATGAGACGATGAAGATGAGGAGATAAAATCTGTGCGTCGCATTTCCAAATAAGGATGCATCAACTCCACAAAATGTAAAGAGAAACGTACGTAGCAGAACCTCAGGATTGTTCATATAGACTGTGGAACGAACGAGAAACGTCAGCTGAAGCATGAGATAAGGGAAGTACGGGACCGAGAACAGGTAGGTGAAGCTGAGTAAAATATTATCGTGACATGGACGATGACGCCCTCAGCGTCCTGCGATCGATAACGAGGTACCAGGGAAGGAAGCATGTTGATTAAAACAAGTAGAGAGACGTACCTTGATTCCACCGAGCTTAAGAAAGACGGACAGCGATGCGTGAATACCTAGCTAGTTGGGTAATTGATGCCAAAGTGTACGGACGTACGATTTGCGTGATTGACCACCCCCCCAAAAAAGGACAAAATCAGGATCGTAGAGATGTTCATATGGACTGGAACGAGCAAAGTCAGCTGAAGCATGAGATAAGGAAGGTACGGGACCGAGAATACGCAGTTTACTCAAACCATCGTGATGCATGCGGACGACGACGCCGTCAGCGTCCCGCGATTTATGGCATCATAGATGAGGAAATACCAGGGAGGTACGCAGCGGGCCGATTGAAACAAGTACGGTGAGCTTCATAAATGACGCCAAATTACAGGTGCGTACCATTTGCATGATTGCATCCAGCCAAAAAAAAAAGAATGAAACCACAAGACGAAAAAAGTAAGGAATGGGCGGAACTAGGGAATCAAATAAGTGTCCAAGGCAGCTCTCGTTCGCTGCCAGAGGCAATGGAGGACCACAAAATCAAAGGGCTACGCACGATCAACGGCGCCGAAGAGGGTGCTAGCATGGTCCGAACACCGTTCCTCAGAGATACGCAATTAGCGACCGAGATCTCTACAAAAGCGAACAGTAAGCGTTCGAAGATGGACCCAGGAAAATGTAGGGAAAGGGCGGCAAGGAGCAGTCACAGCAGAGGCAGAAGATGACGATCATCAAGTATTATCGCAACATAGTGGGATGGTTTGACAGCGAGAATCGCGGTGGAAGAGCGAGCGTGCGGTGCTCCAAAGCGACGATGAAGAGAGAGGGTGAGCATTTATATGGATCGGAGATGGAGAGGAAAACCATGCACCGGCGACCTCGTCAGCGTCGGGCACAGCAATGGAGAGGGGGTGCGAGTTCTCGGGCTTCCGCATTCGGAGGGTCACACGCAATTTGCAGACGTGGCGTCGGGCTTCGGAGATTCGTCGAGTCCTTTATGAGCAGGTATGTATGCATTATGAGACTCGGAGAGACAGATGGAAGAGGGCGAGGTTAAACAATGGGAAGATGGGATGGCCGTGATGAAAAGGAAGGATTGTCGATCAAAGGGGAAGCAATGTCCGATTGAAATGGGAAAAGGAAACGGAGAAGTTGCGCTGTTGTGAGTGAGAACAGAGGAGGACGATGAGGATAGCCAAGGAAAAGGGATGGAACAAGGAGAAATGTCGCGGAGAGAGGGATGTAGATTACTGGCGTGTTGGAAAAAAAGCACCTGAACAGCATCCAAAGACCGGGTTGGGTCTCCCGTGGTGCATAAGGGGAGATTGAAGGGCAGGGAGACGAAGAGAAAGCGCTAAAGGAACAGAACCGAAGCACTCACCTACACCCTTCTTGAACTCATCCCACCAATCCAGCTGCACGCCCCGGGGAGTTCCACTGAGTCATTGGGATGCCTAGGTACGTATTTGAGTCCCTTAACGCATAGATTATTGCACGAATTCTTCACCCACCGGCCGTTGTCCCTGGTGCGAGTCATTTGCGGCAGGTAGGTGTGATTGAGCGCACAATGCCCTGCAATTCGGCTCAGAAGAGCAACAGTAGATGGCTTACCATCGTTGGAATACCACCTGGACCCCTTCGAGGACAATCTGGACGCGAAAC
The DNA here is from genome assembly GCA_029204075.1 of Mycena capillaripes. NCBI lineage: Eukaryota > Fungi > Basidiomycota > Agaricomycetes > Agaricales > Mycenaceae > Mycena > Mycena capillaripes. Next base: position 1,458,731 of record JARHKZ010000011.1, on the reverse strand, counting down.
GCGCCCTTGTTGGCAGAATCGCCGAAATCGTGTATTCGGCCGTTGACGAGCAAACTAGGGCTCGGGAAGGACCAGGGTGTACTAAAAGACGTGTCGTAGGGGCCATGTTATCGTTTGGACAATGTTCAGAGGGACAAAACGCGCGGGACGCGTGCAGGGAGCGCCAGACCAAGGTGGAAAGAGGAGAAGCTCGGATGAGCCTCGAATCATAACAAGAGCAAACAAAGGCCGGTCTTTCCAAAAAATCTTTCCACAAATAATGACGGCTTGTCCACAGGTACATTTCATTGCTTTAGGCTTCGAAAGATATCGGCGTAGACTTTAAGAGCCCAAATCAAATCCCAAAATGTGTTCATTGCCCAAAACATACAATTTTCAGTTTGAGCTTTGGTCAGAAGAACGGAACAATTCAGCAATTCTGAAGAATCCCAAGTGAGAAAAAAAGAAGGAAATCGTCTCAAAAGGCTTCGACTCGACGGCGACCTGTTTTTTATCAATGTCAGCTCATGAGGCGGTGGTGATCCTCTTCGCATATGAGCGACTTGAAGTCGAGTACAGCACTAGCCCACAAAATTGAACATAAAATCCACCAAGCTTACCGCATATCATGAGTTGTACAAAGCTTGATGATCTCTGGGGCGCAGAACTACTGTAAGGTGTGTTGCTGCGCAGCCTGCGCTGTTGCATCGAATATCCTCCGAGTCGTAATGTATAGACGCTTGCGGCAAATGACTTTTTTTTTGGACCGCTTTCCCATTGCAAAGTGGTACATCAAGAAATGAGGTCGCAAGGGAGCATAATATACCTCTCTGACCGTGAACTAAACCGACGTAGGCGAGATAAAAATGATCACGGCCTGAGGGTGTTGAAGCCGTCGAAATTCCGCGTTTCAACCTTGTACGGAAGAAGGGCGAGAGACAAAAGCGAAATATAGCCCCGTATTAGGACGTCGAGAGGCCAGAGATGAGCGAAAGACCTGCGGTGAGCAGCAGTGGCGTTGGACGGAGGCAAAAAGTCGAAGCAAAGAAGGTTTACCAAATAATGCCGAACTTCCGGTGATCGCCGTGCATACCGCCGCCACAGAACGGTGTCAGGAACGCGATAAGATCGAGATAGGATGATGAAAGCTGGAGCTCACTGATATTCAGTGCTTTCGAATTAGTGCCTTGGAGGCACTGATTTAAAGTGGCTGAAAAAGCACTGATTCCCAAAGCACTTAATATTAGTGCCAAAAACAAGTCTGAGCACTAATATCAAGTGCTTTCACTTTTTACAGTGTCCTGCTTCACTCGCGAGCCCATCGCTCCTATTCTGGTGTGGGGTGGTGTCTTCCGCTTCGCTCAATGCGCTACACGCAAACCACCTGGGGTGAGCATTCGCTCTGGGTTGGGCAGTGTGGTTTTCGACGTACCGCACTACCTCCAGCTCCTTCCCCTTCGGAGCTGGGCCACACGCTTAGAGCCCACCTGCAGCTCGGAGCCTCGACGGCGCAAACACGTCGGGTTCTTCTCGTAGACCGGTCGTTTCCCATTCGTGCAGCCTCTTGCGCCCCAGCGACTGAGCAGCAGAGCCCACGGGCTCTTCCCCCACACCCCGTATCTCTGTATAAGCCTTGTTTGCTTATTACAGAGATCCGGCTTTGACGTCTGTTCCATTTTCACGCGGGACAGATCATCGCCTTCGCTTATCTTATAATACTGCCAATATAACGGCGTAGCCCTACTAGGTCATAAAAATCTTGGATGAAACATCACACACAGGCCATTCAATAAGACCAACTCTATTGTTGAATTGGATTGCATTCCGAGACCGCGAATTGTGTCGAGCAGGGAATGAGTATTCGGCCTTTTGGTTCCCGGCCCGCTGCTCGTCATGCTCTCTTCTGTCCCTCATCGAATCCTCTGCGATTTTTTAGACGACGCTACGTTTATTCTTGCTGTCCTCTTCTATTGCCGCTGGAAAGCATAATCCACATGCATGTTCCCCGGTCTTATCTTTATCATCGGCAGCCGACGACGCCGATTCTTGAAACTGGAGTGCGTGAGTTCCTGTTCCGAAAACAGACCATTCGCCACGGATGTTGTGTAAAAGTTGGCAAGTAGGCGGCTGAGGTGATGTCTTTTACGAGCGGCAGGATAATACTTATTAATATTCCAGGTTCAGAGGTTAAACGAGTTTTCGAGAGTCCCATTTCCCCCCTTGTTCGGAGTTCATGCAATGGATATGTTTGAGTCAATTGACACGTCTTCAAACGTGAATTACATTTTCAGGAAAGCAATATTCGCTACAAAGTCGTACGGTTTCCTCCCGGCTTCATTCCCGAGCACCAACGCTGAGAGATCGTGGGTGATCAGTGGAAGAACCTATTCCAACGTTTGGATCGTCGGACCATGACCTCGGCTCTACAAAAAAAAAGCGATCCAAGCCCAACACATTGTCAGCGATTAGCGGCTGGGTGACTCCATGGGCGTTGAGTCGCTTTCTTTCTCTCTCCTCCCTTGACTCTGTCCCACAAATGACATGGCTCTAAGCCGACATTTCAAAGGTGCGGGTGCTGTTGAGTTTCAACCTCCCACTCAATTGGGTAAAAGTTTATCAGGAATTTCTAAGCTTCTAGTAACGAAATATCCTAAGCGTAGTATGCTACCATGATGCAATTGTTTACCACTGCTATCACCGCTCCGCTGGATGACAAAAGCATGCAAGCCCACTCCCGTGGCTGCGTCAGAACCGTACGCATGTCTCCCGACACCGCCCCCGCCCGTTTACAACGCACATCCAAGACTTCTGGACTCCACGTCAGACCATCTGCCGTGTCTTGCAGACAATAGCTCGCGTAGGAAATGGGCGGGGCCAGAAGTATGGGCACCGCAGGAACAGCAGATGTCCAGTACCACCCGCATTTCTCTCCGGGGTGCATTGGGGGCGAAAATCTGTATGAAAGCAGCACGGCGCGTGGCTCAGCCATAGGGGGCTGTAGCCGCATGAGGACTTTTTGTGGTTTCTTGTTTTCGCATGCATAAAGGACGATCTTGTAAGAATCACGGTGAAGCGGACTCTGGAAGACCGCCAGGCTGAGATGAGTGGTGATGCCGCAAAGGGGCCGCCCTTCATATTCCAGCCGTTCGTACACTGCGCATGACATTTTGCCAGGGGTGAGTTGGTTATTGAAATCGAATTCGCGTAGGGGGTTCCAGTACGGGACCAAGGAGTCGAAGGACATTATAGCCAACAGCTGTTGATTAGGCGGACCGATCGCCCCGTGGGTTAATACAAGGTGAGTCGGGGTAAGCACCACCCGTCCCTAACAAGATAGTCAGGGCGATAAGACCGACGTACGGAGGATAAATACCGTGGAGAATGAGCGCCCATGAAGATATAGCACGATGCACACCTCATCGCGCCAATTGACGAGCACGAAAACGAGCTCTAGGGGGGAAGATGGTGGCCTCAGCGCAAAAATGAAGAAGTCACCGAGTATGCTGGGTGTCCATCGCTCCCATGCTGCGGTAGGAATATCTGAACAAAATACTTCCTTGCATTGGCCAGAGGTAAGGTCCACTTCCTGCACGCAAAGAACCCTTTTCTGGTGTCAATGGTCCGTGGCCCGTCATGCAGTTTGAGCCACGTACTGCCCACCATAATTTTGACGCACAGGGATTAGAAGGACGCGAACGATGGTTCCCCCTTCCAGCAAGTCGACTGAAAAATTCTCAGTTCCATAGGGCGAAGCGTGCTTCCAAATGCTTCGACCGCTTGCAAGTTCGTGGATGGAAAAATGTTCCCCTGTGCGGAGGCCCACGTATCTTCCACCGAGAAGGAGAACAAAATCAACGACATCGCTTCTATCCAGCCCCATGTTGAAGGTCACCTGGCGGTGAATCGTTGCACCAGATGAGCCAGGCAGCCATGTATCCGGTCCGAGGACAAATCGCTTGACGAGGTTAATGAGGTCCGACGTGGCGCTGCCCTGGAGTTCTTCTGCAGGTGGGAGATCCAGAACGTTGCAAAAAGCAAGGTCGTGCAACAGAGAGAGCCAGAGTTGCTTCGCCAATGCGACACGTCGAAGAGGTTTGTTGAGCTGCAGGATGGGTGTTTCGACGGTGCTTAAATCCAGATACATCTACCCAATGTGCAGGACGTACAATCGAAACCGACAGGGCTGTATAGACATCACATATCGCCAGCACCTTGAGCAGTATATCCTCGCCGAGGACTTCCAAAGACATGACGAGGAATGGAGAAGAATATAAGCGCCGCACAGCCCTATAGCACTGTGGGAAGAGCGTACCATCATCATGATGTCATTTGATCATTCAAGCCGATTGTGCCGAAAATGATTGTATTTCGATTCAGTCAACCCGATTGTACGGATTTCAGTTTGGGGATAAACTCCATTCAACTGACACTGCGCTTTGGGTCGAATTTTCGGCTGGTCGTCAGGTGGCCGATCAGAGGTTTTCGGCCACTTTTTCGGCCACTGGCACGGAAGTGGCCGTCAAACATTTTCTGGCCATTTGAACGGCCAGACTGACGGCCGTCAGCGCCGTTCGGACTTAAAGAGTAATTTTCAAGAAAAGTCCAACTCGAGCAGCTTGAGACACGTCGTGTCACAGCCTGTGACATGTCACTCTTCTCTTCCTTAACGCTCATGGCTCTTCCGCTTCGCCTCTGTTTCGCGTTCTGTGTGCCAAGGAGGGCCCTACCAAGTATAAAAGTACATTAAACATGCTCCAAGCCGTCCCTACCCCGACTTTGGCACAGTTTCCGCGGCTGAAAGTCAAAATACGTGGCCTTATTGGTGGACACGCGACTTCTCCTTTGTCGGCTTCCAACTCGACGATATGCATTCCGAGACCTGCCAGATACCTTCTAGTACGTGTGCCAACCCCGGCCTTCCGATAAAACACGTCAAGGATACCATAATTTAAGAATATTTGCGACCATTGGCAGCGTCATAATTCCTTTACCTGTTTTGTTTACTGACGCGCTTTTGCAGCTTACACGATGTTAAAACTCCTCCCCTACCCACACAGGAGTGTGTGTTTCCTGTTCCGCGACTCTAATAAATGGCTGAAATCGAATCACTGGTCTTTATGCAGGTTTGTCAACTTTCAGCTCATCCGTGATTCATACCGCTCACGAAGTGCCTCATTGCTGACAGAGCAAGTTCAACTGCCCGTGCTAGCCGTTCTACACGCAAAGCCGCCAACGAAATGTCTCTCGTAATACAAGAGGACAAGGTGTGTGGCTGTTTCTGCGTGACGTGCCATTCACTCACCTGCCCCATGTTCTAGCCTTTCCTCGATCGTGACATATTGCTACCAAGCGAACGTTAGGCTTTTACCTCTCCCTGATTATTCCCCGGCTCGAAATGCTGGGTGGGATCGATGTTTCTCGGTACGTGGATCCTGAATCACACATTTTCTGCTCTAACACTTGTGTAGACCGTGCTGACACCTCGCGGAATCTAACATTGTTGACAGTCGCAGGGCTTTGCATACGGAAACACGTACGTCCCGTTATATTTTAAAGCTTTCGTAAGCTTATCCGTGTCTTTCTCGCGCAGACATCAGTCACGACACATGCGTGCGTCGCCAGCGCTACCGCTTGCAATCGGCAGTTACCAACTTATCATACAAGATCCAGAGCGCGCCTGTATATGTATATCCACATTTGCCCGCAATCGTCGGATGCAGCATCACGGCCACTTTAACCCGGTTTCATAGCTCCATGAACATTGATATCTCTCCATAATTATTAGCTTCATTTCCTCCGTAATGTCTGAAATTGTAGAGTGCGTGGAGTGGAAACTGAGCAAGTAGTGAATTTAATTGGAATTTAGTATGGAATTGATGCCTGTGGTGGAATGGCCGAAATTTTGGCCACCAAAATGGCCGTCAAAGTGGCCGATGGTGGCCGAAAACCGTCAAAATTGCCATCTGGCGGCTGGCCGTCAATTTGGCCGGCAATTTGGCAGCAATGGCCGAAAAACCTCAGAACGGCCACCTGACGGCCAGCCGAAAATTCGACCCAAAGCGCAGTGTGAGTGTATTCGGGACAAATCTCTGGAATGGCTCGCTGCAAGTCTCTCCTTCAAATCGGCCAATAAGGCATAACGAGAGTCGCCGAATTTAGCCGAATTTTCCCTCGCACGGCATCGGTGTTCAAACTCGATCAGTTGACTTTCACTGCCTTACACCGCCATTTGGCAAACACCTGGCGGGCAGGTGCGATACATGGCGCGGGAGACTGGCAGCCCGCTGAGAACAAGCTCATCCAAGGTTAAATTACGTATGGTCTCACCATGGGGCCAGGTCAAGGCCAGGTCGAGCTGGCTGCCAGCTGTGAAACTTGAAGGAGGCTGGTATTTAGCTGCAGGAGCACATGTCTCCCGTCATCATGGGTATATGAAGTCTAGTTTCCGAACGCCAGTATAAACCTTTATCATTGCGTTTCACAGGCTTGAAAAGTAATATTGAAAAGCTTGATGAAAAAGCAGGGTGAAGCCAGGATGGTAAGGAATCCCAAGCAGACCAGGGTAAGGATATCATCACGAGAAAGTGCGGGGGGGTGCGGCGGTGATACGCCTACGGCGCGGCTGAGAGCGAAACTAAACAAGATGTGGGGGATGGGGGAGACATGGCCGATCTGAGGGTCGTAGAACTGATCTAATGTGAGAGGAAGTTCAAGCGTTCTTCAGTACCAACTCGCAAAGCAACGAATAACAAGAAAATACTGAAGTGTGCGGGAAGCCGAATACAGCGATGGCAAAGGCTGCGCAAAGCAATTACTCGAGCGACCAAGGATACCAAGAGCACCAGGGCAATGGCGAGGGCGATAGACAAACAATTTAACAGGAACTCTGAGGGGAAAGCTTCCTTGTTATTGACGGTGAACTAGCTAAGACTTTATAGTAAGCTCGAAGTTATGCTGTAAGAGTTATGTAATTCAAGAACCAATCGCAGTCGGACGTGATGCCATTTCTCCGGGCGGCCGTTGCAAGGGGATCTTACTATCTCATAATACATGCCAGGACATTCTTTCCAATACTATATGGACAAAATGAATGACTGATGGTCATTTTGACAGAAAGAGGCTATCAACAAACAGCGCGTGTTTCATCAAACATCAATCACGATCACGTGTCACCCGGGCCGTCAAGCATGATGCTTGCTAGTCCAGTTCACGCCCACTCCGGTTACACTAGCCCTGCATTTGCTTTGCACCATGCATATGGGCTGTATCCTCTCGAGTTTGGCTTCAAAGTTTCTCAATATATTTGTCAATCAAGTTGTAAATTAGCACGCCTAGAACAGGACTAGCAAGCATCATGCTTGGCGGCCCGGGTGACACGTGACCGTGATTGATGTTTGATGCTCACTGTATTTCCACTCCTAGGGTGAAACTAGCATGGTTAGGCCTGTGGGGGATCAAGATCTAGTATTTGAATGTGTCGATTTGAGCAAAAAAAAAGTTGTGCCCAAAAGTTGTGGGGATATTTTTGAACCAAAAAAGTTGGTGAAGTTCAAAACAAAAGTTGATGAAATGCAACTAGGGCAATACAACAAAAGTTGATGAAAATGCGAAAAAAGGTGGGGATATGACCGTTAATTTCGCTATTGGGGAACATTGAAAGTGCATTTGGAACGGCATACTGAAGCTCATTTCAATGAGGAACTGTGCAACGTCCAACCATGTTGGCTGAAAATTGTTCCTCAGACCCTGAAAGATAACACAATCAACCTATTTTGGGAACTGGTAGACATCATCCGAGTCCCTCACAACACTCACTTGTACATCCAGCGCTGAAGCCATTGCTCGTTCGGGTGCCCAAGCACAAACACGGCCACACTGAGGGCAATTGCTGACACTTATATGGTGTTCGATGCATTCAACCCTTTCTCACCAGCCAAAACAGCCCGCAAGCAATTTTGCGACGGTCTCTTGACAACGTTCGTTAAATTACACTCCTTAGAGCGGGCATTGCCGCTCGTCGGCCCTACCAGCTTTATAAGGCGGGATACCGGATATACGAGTATCTGTAAGCAGTGCCGGATGTACTCGCCGCTCGACGCGTAAGGGGGATGTCGTGCGCCGCCCTCTACTTCCAACACTAAATCTGTTCTATGGCCTTTTGCTTTTGTTATGATGGGAAGACAACGTTAACGGACTGCGCAAGCTCCTATGCTTAGCAGTCTCAGGGTGTTCGGCTGGCGGCATAAGTTACGGTAATGATACAGCCCTGGACCGACGCCTGGACCTCCAAAGCAACTTGAAAGTACTATCAAACATGTCGATGTTGGCAGGGGGGCGGCATAGTGCGCCGACCCTTAAGTCTACCAAAGTCTGCCGCCGGGACGGCCAGGCCTGTGCGCATGTGCTGCCATAGCCCTTGGACGAAGTGAATCTCTGGCTTCAATTGGCCACCCTCATCTTGATTCTCCGAGCTCACCAGGAGATAGTAGGAGGCGGTAGAGAAAAATGAGATCTTGCTATGGCTTACAACGACAAGACTGCATTTCCAGCAGTCTCCCCCGTTCAAACAACTCCTATCTACATACGACCTCAAATCAACGAACAAAAAAAAAAGTGACTGGACGAAAGCAATGGTAAAATGTGTATAAACGTATAACAGATCGACAGCGATGATCTGGGCGGCGTCAATCAGGACCCGGGCAGTAAATGGCGCAACGTACAGAGTAAGCTTCAACGGCGATACAATACTGATATCGCAAGATTATTTGAAGGGACAGTTGGGACTACAAAGTAATTTCTGTCTCACATCGCAAGAATAACAGACGGAGAGAGAGCGCACGCGTGTCCTCCGCCGCGCCAACCACAGTGACAGCATCTGCAGATCGCATCAACTCGACGTAGGAGGACAATGGAAGGAAAGCTGACTGAGGGCCATTAGAAGCACAATTTACGCATTTGACCTCATTGGGTTCGTGACCGAGGGCCACAGCAGCAGCAGATGTCTCAGCGGTATGCTGGACAAGGGGAAGAGCGATGGTAGAGTTCATTTCTCAAAGGGTGAGGATGAGCGACAAGCGGAGCAGGTGAGTGGGTTGGCTGGTTGACAAAACAAATAGACTCACAGTTTATAGCATTTCTGCCTCGCCGGCACATATATTTTTCCAGGATAGATCTGTTCTCGATCTATTGGGCTTCTCCCGTAATGGCGCCAAAATCTCGCCCATGGTCCTGTGGACAGTTGAGAAACAGCCTATTGAGTCACGCGTCGGCGGACTTTTAGAGCCTGTAAACGCGGAGCTAACCAAATGGGCCTTAAAACCTAAATTATTAGTGCGCCGACAAAGGATACGGAAGCTGCAGCTTGCAGTTCGATCGTGATCACTCGAAGGAGCGTGTCGAAATCGACTCTAGCTGCCCGTCCACTGAGCAGTGATTTAAATTGCTAAAGAGACCGGCCGTGTAATCCTACCTACTTACCTACCCGAATCCCCACAACCGACACAAATTCAGATCAAATTCAACTTACATTTAAACCCAAGAGCGAACACCTGCCGAACCCGTCAAACGGGCACCCCGTCAACGGGTGAACCTGTCCCATACCCGTCCTGACGCGGTACCAGAGCCCCCGACGGATGGGGCAAAACACGTCCGTCTCGTCCGTCGACGCATCTAAAACATTGACAGTGGAGCCCTATTTGGCTGCATCTTACGGAATCCAACTATGGATGTCAAATACACCCGACGTGTTCGAACCGTTCTCAAAACCTCACATCGGGGCTGGGAAGTCCACAAGATAAGGCCATGTCGCGGGGCCGTGAATACGACGATAATATGAAGCCATGGATCTCCCAGACGCCACGTTTCTTAGGTTGTTTACCTTCCCGCGGACAGTGATTTCCCCTGCTTTTCGCTTGTCCCATTGCAGTTTGATCCACTGCACATCCACTTATCGACGCCCAGCTTCCGGTTCTGCGCTCATTCTACTGCGCACGCCGGAATTACATGAGACTCAATTTATCCCATATATATACAGACACAACTGACTAAGTTACTCTCTATTGTCATCTTTACACACCTCACAGAGCCCATCTTATCGCGCGGGCCACGTGGTGTTCCGCGGTCGGCCTAGGGTATGGTGAACACGAAGCCGCCCTGTGCGGAAGATGCATACACACCATCAACCCTCTGTACCTAGATGGTAATCTTGCTCCACCGGAAGTTAACAAGGTGTGCCTTGGTGCGTTGAATCCAACGAACGGATGATCTCGAGCTGGGTGCCGTGTCTCACTGCCAGTATCTGGACAAAAACCGCTAAATCCAGGATTTCGCGACCTGGCATCGAAAGACAGTATCAGGAGTCCTACCTACACCGGGCCTGCATTTCACCGCTGCCGGGATACTGGAGATAGATATGGAGATCTTTCGGAAGTCAGGGCAGAGAATCACCCAAAAACCGATCAGACTCACAAGCTGAAAGAAAATGGTGATCGTCGCATCGAAGGCTGGAACTGTACTTTCTAGGGAGGGCGTACTCTTTTGTTCCGTGCGATCATCCCGTACGAAGTCCACGGCCCTCTCTTGCTTCCGAACCATAAATTGACGCCCCTTAATGTCCGCCAGTATTTATGCCTCCTTCCATGCATTCTAAAACAAACTGACAGGTTTCGTACCAGCGTCAGAAAATCTCCGGACTTGGCTCGGCCCGAGACACGATCATCCGAGGAACCGAGTTTTCCGTCACAAGGCGTTCAATTTGCGCGGGTCCCGGACGAACGGCCTCTATACCTCTCAACATTCCACCGTTCAAAGACAGCAGCTCCACAGATTGAACCTCGCGGAATAGACCCAAGGGCTTCCCATACTTATACTGGCCTGATGACAATTCTTATACAATTGCATCGCATACAGATTCTGTGGGGATGTACCGCACCTGTACCTCACCATAGTTGTATGGAATGCTACACCACAAATAGGTACATAGCATCCTCGGATGCTCCCGCCTCATACTATCAGATCGTAGCTCGAGGATAAGACTCAGGATAAATTAAGAGCTCAGCTATGTTCCCTTTCGGAACGTGCCGAGTTGTACACCGGCCTGAAGAATATACCGCGCTGCGCCGTAGTTGCCCCCCTCATTGACGAAATCGCCCTGAAATCTGTAGATCTTTGGGACCGCAACTACTGCCCGTAGAGATCATCTAGGGATTAAGAAACTAGTACGGTCACCTCTCTGCTCAAGTCCATGGCGGATACCGGTAAATTTACCACGGAGCAAAAGGCATGATTTCCTTTCGCTTCTCCGTGTCCATCCTTCACAAATCTTTAGGCCGAGATAATTGCTGCCTGTAGGGCCATATTTCACACCGGCCGCCTAACCGACTTCGACGACGACATCCTCAAACCTGAAGTCGTCGTAAGTGATAATATCTTTACCTTTTTATTTTGTCTTATTCACCTCGACGAGACCTATCTTAAAAAAACACATGGACATGGACACTAACGGCTTCAAACTCTTCTTTGAGGACAAGTCCCCGGCCCACAGCAAATTCCCGTTCATTCAAGTCGGACGTACGCTTTCGGGGATTAACTCATTCTTCCGCCGCTCAGTGCGTCTACATTTTCTTTGCCCATAATCATTATCTGACCCCTCTCTCGAGGCTCTCAAATCCCTTCCCGATGACAAGGGAAACGTTGGCTGCGGCGTCACTGATTCGACCAGTGCACTGGGCAAAAAATGTCTGGGCGGTGTCGAAAATGTGAAGCCAAAGCATGCTATCTGGCTCTTACTCGTAGTAAGCCCGATATTATCCTGTTTTGCAGGGCTCACATATCCTTCTCCTTAGCTTTCGTTCATTCTTGCGGACACTGAGCTCCGGATGGCGCCTGCCGACGCTGACAACGACGGCGATAAGAATGGGGAATTTCCCACCGCGCTTCTTCCGGCCAAACGGACCCACAGCGGTACCGTCAAGACCCAGACGAGCGATAGGAAGCGCATCGCAGCCTTCTGGGACCGATTTAAGCTATTGTGGAAGCGCAAGAACAAGAAGTTTGGGACGACTGATCTCAAGTCTGAGCCATGGACCGGATGCGTGCTCCTCCCGTTTGTGTCATTCCTTCCGCTAACATATTTACGCAGATATATCAATACTTGCGTGGCGCAGGAGAGGGCGCTATTCCCAAACGGCATCCTCGCCCTTGTTGTTGGGAGCAGGGGCGTCGTGGCACCTCCAGCACTGACCTCCGTGAAACGCCTCTCCGGGCGGGCCAATCGCAGTATGCCAAACGAGGCAGGTGGCTCCCGCCAGGCCCTGGTGCCTCACATGCCCAACGGTCGCCAGTCAGTGGCGCCATTCGGAAGCCGCACATGCCTGTGTCCTCCTCCAGTCAATTCCCCCCTTCACTGACAACTTATCCAGCAACGCTCGATCATCTCATGAACACCCCCACCAATTTTACCAGGGGCTCTTCGAGTGCTGGTTGTGCCCCACATTCCTCAAACTGACTGTCGTTGCAGGCCTGTACCTCCCCTCCCACCCTTCAATACGCGCCATGCCGACGGTGCTCGTCACTAGGCTCGCGCGGTGTAGTAGCTGGGAAATGATGGTCTTGGTCGTTGGCTGGTTTATCATATGTTCTGTCTAGTTACTTGAAATCTATGGTATCATTGTCCACTTTCACTGTCCAGTGAGCTGTATATAAGAGCAAGCGTGCACCGACCCCTGCCCTCATCTGCGAGTTCCAAATGGGGCACATCAGTCTTAGGGAAGTTGGATGCTGTCGTACGAAGTCTTACGATTTGTCTGACGTACGAATTCTTACAGTAAGTGGTCCGATTTTGTGATTGCATTAATAATTTCACAATCAGTCTTTATGTCTCAAAATTGTAGTAAAAAACTAAGCCATCAGTGCAGCTGTGTACTTATCAGCCTTGCAAATCCGACCAAACTATCGGGGCAAAGTGAATGTGATACCACTGCCACCCTTTGACGTCCTTCGCTGGAGGGGGGCGTCAGTGGGGCGGCCGTGCCATATATTATTTCGGGTATTTGGGAGTGCCGGTGCTTGCTGCACCTTTTCCTGTACTGTACAATGAATAATACACTGCTTACCATGTTTTTGAACAGCGGTGATTTTTGGCATAAGCCTGGCAGTCTCAATATATATCTTGTGGGGCGGCAATGTGGGGGCGTCAATGGACGGCAAGTGGGCGTCAAACAGATTTTTGGGGGCGGCACTTGGCGTCAAGAGGGCCTTACCCAAGGTGTCACATTTGAGGTTGTAGGGTGCCAGTGTAAGGGCAACCACGAAGGCCCGAGGTACTCAGGGACTGACGTGGGGGATCCAAAGGTTAATTGACAGTAGCTAAATATACAGAGAAGCATACCTGACGTGGGGGATCCAAAGAGAAGAAACTCTGAGGATTCCCACGTCAGCCGTGGGTATAAGTAAGCTACTAGCTAAGACCATGTGACCGGAGTGATCGGCAGATGTCCCGGGCTTGATCACACGCAAGGTGCCATCGGGTCACGTGCCGGTTTCCGGTACCGGTCCCGGTAGACCGGTGACCGGGAGGACGACCGGAAGGGTCGGAGGGGTCGGAAGGGCGTTGGATGGGGGTCGGGACGGGGGTTCCCCTGACATCACCCCCCCCTTGGAATGCGGCGCCCCGACGCATAGACCGGATGCGAAGGGAGGGATCCCGGAAGGGCAGGGAGTCGAAGGCGGCAACGGCAATGGTGCGTGGTTTGGCTGGGTATTTCCGGTAGAACTCGGCGACAGCTTCCGGGGCGAAGAGGTCGGAGTGCTTGACCCATTGATTGTGCGAGTCGTCGTACCCTTTGAAGCGCACCATGAAGTAGAGCGACTTCCAGCGCACCTTTGCATCAAGGATCTCTTCGACTTCCCATTCCGGAGCATCACCGGGTGCGTCCGGGAGGACCGGGGCCGGCTCGTCGTAACCGGGCCGTCCCTCGAAAGGGTCGTCTTCCGCGAGTTCCAACTTCACGACCGGAAAGACCGGGTGGAGCCGGGAGAGCCGGGGCGGGAGTTCCAGCTTGTACGCGCCATGACCGACGACTTTGATGACCTTGAAGGGGCCAAGCCGTCGGTGCGAGAGACCCGGGGACGGCCGGGTTGTCTGGATGTCCGACGCGTCGAGCCAGACCCGGTCGCCTACCTTGATTCCGGCGCGGGGGTGCGCCGGCGGTCGTAGTACCGCTTGTACTCCTCTTTGGCCTTGACCAGCGCAGATCGGGCTTCGGAAACGCCGGAGGCGATCCGGTCGCGGAATTCGTTTACCGACTCAAGTTTCGAACGCAGCCCGTTCGGCTCGAACCCCATCCGGGGGAGCCGGCCGGTGTCGGTCATGAACGGGACTTGCTGCGTGGAAGAGTGGATGTGGTTGTTGTAGGCGAATTCGGCGGCCGGCAAGAGGTCGTCCCAGTCATCCTGCATGTAGTTGGTGAAGATGCGGATAAACTGTTCCATCTCTTGATTGACGCGCTCGGTCTGGCCGTCAGTCTGCGGGTGGTATGCCGTGGAGGTCGCGGGCTTGACGCCGATAAGGCGCCAGAGCTCGGTGGTGAACTCCGCAATAAATTGCGGACCCCGGTCAGAGATGTACTTTTCCGGCGCACCATGGAGTTTCCAGACGTTCCGGTAGTACAACCGGGCGGCGCCGATGCGTCGATCTGGGTGTGACACTCCATGAAGTGGGCGCGCTTACCAAGGACATCGACCACGACCATGATCGCGTCGTACCCGTGGGCCTCCGGGAGCTCGACGACGAAGTCGACCGAGACCGTGCTCCAGCGATCTTCGGGAACCTCGGTCGGGTGCAGCTCCCCGACCGGAAGCTTCCGGAGTGCCTTGGTCCGGCAGCACAGATCGCAGGTGGCGACGTACCGGCCGACGTGACGGGACAGCTGGGGCCACCAGTAGTTCCGGGAGACAAGCTCCAACGTCTTGAAGCGGCCGGCGTGACCAGCGACCCGGGTGTCATGGTGCTGCTCCAAATCCGGCGGCGAAGGTCCTTGTCCCGGGGGACAACAATCTTGCCACGGAAGTAGAGCAGGCCGGCATCGACGTGCCACTCGTCCGACCGGGTAGACCGGGACCGGCGGCCCGGAACCTTGAGGAGCTCACGAGCCGCAAGAGCGACGGGATCCTCAAGGTCTGGTTCGTGCGAGACACTGGGGACAAGCCATCAAATGCAGGTACCGGAAATGTGCTGCAAATTGCATGCAAATTAATAATTTCTGCCTTTAAATCCAGTATTTTCAGGGTCTGTAAATACTGGGAATATTTTATATATGCCATGAATTTGCAAATCATTTACAAGCCTGGGAAATAAGTTAAATGCACATTATTTCCTTATTAAGTACTTCTTATTTCCGGTGTCCGGAAATTTTAAATTTCCAGACCCCGGAAATTGAAAGGAAAGGATCAACCAAACATTCTAAAAAAGGAAATAAAACAGTTGCCTAAAACAGTTATAATTGATACAAATCCATCATAGTTGAATCCCAGATTCCTAGGATTCCTAGTGCTTCTTGATGTCAAACCACGACAACGTCTATACGGTTCTTGGTGGCACTAATCCTGGAGTTGTTGCAAGACCGTAGGTCCACTACAGCTCAAGTATGGGTCAAGCTCATCTGTACACCTGCACAGCCCATTTCTGAGTGGTCATAAAGATGCACCAATAATGCCAATTGTTATCAAATCAACCAATGCAGCAGAGGCAACAGCAGCATTGGATTTGCATAAAATCTTCCAACGGCTCGATGTGGACAAAGTAGAAGAACAACCTGATGCCTTTGCTCGAGCAATTGCAGGATCGGGCCAGATTTCAGATATATATGCTACTTCGGGCCCATTCTATGCAGTTTACAGGGGCAAAACTGAACGGGCTATCTATGTCCGAAACTTGTGAGATTTTAGAAATGCTTTTTGATACTGGCCTAATGATCTATACAGTAAACCGGATGTGGAGGCCCAGGTTCATGACAACAATTTTGCCAAATATCATCGATTTGAGTCAATCAAGGAAGCATTGGTATACATGGTCCTAAAAGGCAATTTGCAACGCATGCGGGATTTAGGGCTGTATGTAGCAAAAGGTGGTTCAGTTAACGTCTATGATAAAATCTGACTTTATTGTCAGATTCATCTGCATCAACATATTCCTCGCCAAAGAAAGCACTCCAGAATCAGCCAAAGACTATGATCATTGATTCCCACATTCGAGACTTCACTGGAATTATCAATACCATCTACGGCTCTACAACTACTCCAACATACAAGTTATACACCTTGGGAAAGCATGCAGGCTACTATCTGCAGGCTCATGGATATACGGAGACAACAATTCAGGAAATTCAGAAGTTATGGGCCAATAGTGCTGATGTGGACACATTCATTGAACACCTCACTTCACGGGGAATGCCAGCTGCTGAGATCCGATGGCTGTGGGATCTAATTCGGCATGATGATAACTGTGGTAATTAATTACACTCTGTATACTATCGATCTTGTGCATTCTGGAGAGCCAATCTGGATAAATGTTGGATAAGAAAGGTGGCTGGAGATTAACCACATACTCAATGATGTCTGGGTCATGACTAAAATCATAATGCTCGCTTGAGGGACGTAGATCATACTTTCTTTTGGCATCTTTAGTGATCCATTCCTGGTCGTATACATTAATTGGAAGGCCTGGAACAAACTTGATGTTGGTGCTTCTCTTTTGTCCAACCTTTCGGCGATGAGGAAATGCTCCACGAGAGGCCAAAGAATCTCCGCTCCTTCTAAAGATGTTGTGGATGGAATCAAACATACGTAGCCATGCAGCAAGCTCTCGGGCCCTCCATAAAGGAGCCAGAATTTGATATTGTGTGTGATGCTCCTCGTCTGCAATTTCTGTCTCAGATTCATCACTAGACATTCCATCGATGCCCAGACGCTCTAGCATGTCAATATGTCTGTTCAATGACTTGAACATATAAGCTAGATAGCGCCGCTGGTGAAGAGCTGAATGTGTATTAGCTAGGATGCAAATTTTGAGTGCAGGAAGAGAACCTGATATTTTCTGGTTTGGCGGCGTGATTGTATTTTGATGTGTAACTGCTCTGCTCTTGGCTTCAAAGACAATCTGTATCTTCGTATTATGGTTGCGAGATGAGCGCTGAAGGCACGGCTTAAAGCCCCAAACATTTCAACTGTGTTTGGAAGGCACAATTGACGTATTGTGAAATCTGCAAATACGCGAGCTGCTGATTTGTTCCATGCAGAGTGTGATGTGCCAAGAACATCAAAACGGAAGTACCCCTCTGAGGTTGCTTCCATATTGATATTCTGTGGAAGTATTACTTCCTGTTCAAATTGGATATGCTCCTCTGGGGATACAGCTGGAACAATCTGGATATTTCTGTGAATCAATTCTGTCAAATGTTTTCGAACCAATCTCTGAGGATCGAATATATTAAATATTTTTTCAGTGGTCCTGAAGGTTTACTTACTGCTATTTGCAGATCTATAGCCAGTCGACGATTGGGTTTCCCTGTTCTTTTTTTTGGTAAAACTGGAAATGGTGATGTTCCATAGAATCCAGCAGGAGACCTTGGAATGTGCGGAGTTGAGGGCACTGCATTTGTTCCACATTGTGCATGTGTATCTTGTCGAAACGTCTGAAATTCACGTCGAAGTTCGGAAATCAAGTCTCGCAGATCATCTGAGACGCAGGGACAAACTAGATCTTACCATTACTATCAATCTATTTTGAGGGATGATGTCCATACCTGGGTGTTCTGTGATCTCCTATTGGGTGATGGCATAGCATGTTGGTGCTGCTGAGATGATTGGTGTGATAAACCAGAACCATGTCCAGCATTTGAGCGATTTGTGGGGCTGGATTGATTTTGCAGTGGCCGCCAAATTTGTGGAGGTGATTGGGACAGGATGGATGACTATTTCTTGCCCATTTGATGTTCTTTGAGATGCCTGCCATTGCTCTTGGAAGGCCAAAATTCTTCTTTTAGCCTCTGCATTCAAAATACTGTTGTTCAGTGATCTGACTGAAGCTGGAGAAGTATTACTTCGTCTGGAAGACATTTGACTTTGGGGATGATAAGATCTACGTTGACTTGGACCAGCAACAGCTGGGCCAGATCTCACAGACTTAGGTCTGTTCCCTCTGTACTGGTCACGATGCTGAGCAGAATCGGGGAGCCTCAAAGGATGGCACCTAGCAAAATCCAGTCAGCATCCCCTTCAGGATATATGAGAGAAAATATTACTGGACCCCTATCTGATTGAGGCTCCCATATATCATATTCAATCTCATATTCTTCTGTTTGTGTTTTCCTTTTCCTTTCTTTTCCTTTCCTTTTCCTTTTCCTTTTTTCCTTTTTCCTTTTCCTATTGAAATGGTCTGTGATGATCTTTTGAGGGACAACAAATTGTGTTTACCATGAATTTTTGGTGTTCTTGGAGGGCTTCTAGATAAACCATCTATCAAAGATTACTCAGATGAAAGCAAATTTTTTGTTGTGGAACTTGACCAACCCCCAAAGGCTTCTCGCAAGTCAGTAAAATATTCGCTCCCAAATTTATTATTTCCACTGCCATATGAGCCGTCCTGCCCTGTGAATTTGGAGAAAGCATCTATTAAGAAATCAGGATGAAGAAAAGGCCAGCAAGATGGAATAATATTAATAGCCTTCGTCATCCTGGTACTTTGATTGAGAATCTGTCCACATTTATAAATTCCCACAAATATTAATTAGCAATGTTCTACTGTTGTCTATGGAGCCAAAAAATCTTGAGGTCCCAACTGATTGGCTTGGGGGTGGTGAATGAGTGCTTGTATGTGTGCTCATAGTAGCTGATGAGAGAAACAGAGAAGTGCATATATACAAATACATCTAAATTTATGATCAGCCCTTTTGCCAAATGTTTATATACTCGGAGTCAGTGTGCTCCACTTCAAATGTGTGATTAATTATAAATGTTTGTGATTAAATGTTCAACCAATTTATTTCATTTTTTCCATAATTTTATTTCCAGCCAAGAGTAGTCATTGCAAGTCATTATAGCAAACACAAAATTGTTGTTAAGAGCTACCAGTATGCACCTTTATGTGCTCTAGCACACCATACCGGAGGGAATCTCCCTCTTCATGTGGTAATGGGAAAGGAAACCGGTCATAAATCTGATAATTGGGTTAGAAAGCTCATTAGACAAACATATTTGGCACTTACTGGTTTGCAGCCTCTCTTGCCTTCACCGAGTCCACCTTTGCAAGATATGGAACCCTCTTTCCCAGCGCAACAACTATAATCTCTCCTCTCCATGCGAAACCTGGAGCAATTTCCTTAAGACCCTCATTGATAGGGAGGGTTGGTCGGTAGTAGCCTGAGACCAGGAATCTCCTCTTGCCAACATGCACCAGGGTGTCGTGGATGACCACAGCCTGAGTGACGGTGAATGAGTCCTGAACAACCAGATATGGTAGCTTGTTTATGCGGAAGCCAGTCCTGAATGTGTTGGGAGGGCAGGGGACTTTTGTCTCGGTCTTAATGGCTATGGTGACCGGGCAGTCATCCGTGAATAAAAAGGCTCTGCCTGCTGTTCCAGTGATCTTTCATTATATGAATCAGCATAGCATTGGCTATCTTGTAAAATAAATGCATACTTGCACTGTTCCAGTTGGGCGAATTCTCATAGCAACCATATTTGGAATGGAGTGGTAGTAGACAAGAAGTTAATGCCAGAAAGAGGTTTTATAGGGGTTGCTGGAGGCATCAAACATGAGGCTGCGGTACCAGAGATAGAAGCCCAGATAACCAAACAGGTGAACTTGTATCCTGATACCAAAAACTAAGCAAAGCTTGAGGGGTGCACATCGTCTGGTAAGTCCAAATTTCAGAAACAGCTTTTGAGAATTAGCTATGCTGAGGAGGAATTTGGTCATCAAGCAGAAAGGTAGAAAGTCCACTGTTTATGACAACAGATGCTCGTGAGAGGTATTTTATAAGGTTTGCTGAAGGCATCAAACATGAGGCTGCGGTACCAGAGATAGATGCCCAGATGACCAAAAGAATGAAATCAAACTAGAAACTGGCAACTCAAGGAGTGAAAATTTCTGGTTGACTTTGGTATGTCAGAAAGAGCCTTGAAGTATTGATTGAGGAATAACTTGACTTGGCTTGATGATCAGTCCACACATATAAACAGTGGACCTCTGATGACACGCTAAAGCAAATAGAGCACGTGGACCTAGGATTTTTCCTAGGTCCACGTGGATCTAGGAAAAATCACGTGGACCTAGGAGAAATCCTAGGTCCACGTGCTTTCCACCTAGACACGTGCTATTCCAAGCCCACATGCACAATTGTACAAAGAATTCAAGAAACAATATATGTCTGCATACAACACTTTATATACGCTTTAGCTCAACTGAGAAGGCCCCTCCCACCCAATCAACAGGAAGAAAATTGCCTGCAGCAGGCGGCTCTCCCTGTGCAAGCAAGGTTTGATAGGAGGAGATCAAACTGTGGTCTGAGACTTGTTTTGCATAATTTGAAGGGTGTCTAACAATTTTGCTCGGAATGCCGATTGGGTCCAACCCTTGACCTTCATACTGTAGCCAGATTTGTAAAATGCTAGAGCAGCGGCCAAATGAACAACAGATCGCTATACAGTGTGTGTCAGTTAGGTGAATATGCCTGTATAAATTAAACAAACTTGAAAAATATCCTGCCCAATATCCACAATGTCCTCACTTTTCCTGACCACATACCGGTCAATCAGCCAAGCTCGAAATGCCACAAAGGTCTTGGATGCATGCTGTCTTTGGTGGTGAACTGAGGCTCTTCGTACACATTCTTTTTCAGTGTCTGGCAACTGGGAAAGATCAACATATGTTCGGTAATCAAGTGCCTCTAAAAAGAGGATGAAGTTGCCCAGACAGAGCATTCGAAGGAAACCTGGCCAGGTTTGAATATCGGGAATGTGAGCGCGAGTGTAGGAACCCAGTATTTTTCCTAGCCCAAGAGTGAGTCACGAATCTGGATTCCGACATCAAATACACACCTTCATAGACCAGCTTTAGATTGACAAACCAATAGGCCTGTATTTGAATAAAAAACAAAGAGGCATCCTCATGAACAGAATTGGTCGGTGTCTTTCCAAAAGGCACGCATGTATATGCCCCCAGATATGGTCAAGCATTGTCGCTTTTGCAATGAAGTCTCTGCCCCAGATCAGAGAGGATTCTGTAGTGAGCTCATAGGAGATGGTGTTAGGACGCTTAATGCTGAACTCTGCTTTAGCCTCATTACTTGAATATGGAAAAAGGCGACTCACAAAATGTCTCCTGCCGTTAGGAAGATGCCTTCATATGATAACCGTGGTGTGCATGATTCAGTTGGACCCCAATCGTCGAGAGAATGTATAGTATCCAAAGGGCCATCTGCACAATATAACATCCGGCCCCCACACTTAACAACAGTCATTGTTGCCAGTCTGTTGTGGCAAACAAGGGTTGATGCTCCAGCACATGTTGCCATGCCCCATTTTGTGGCATGAAGGAGAGGTGAGGAGCCGAAGTCCTGACAGCCGGTGAGAGTTTGTGTGTGGGTGAATGCAGCTTCGCTTGTATTTAAGTGTCTAGACAACAGTCCATGATCAGAAAATTTAAGAGTAGAAAGTAAAACGTACACAAATCCCTCGGGATCTGGGAAAGACGTCAAGTGCATGGGAAAAGTTACATTTAAAACACGTCCATTTTCCGAGCCAGCTTCTAGAAATTTGCGCATGGTTGTTGTTACCGCACATTTCAGTGGCTCAACGGCAGTTCTTAATGCCATATCTACTGAGGGTGAGTAAAAAAACAAAAAGAGGCTGAGCAATTGACTAACCCTGCATCTTTAATACACGATCCAGAGGGATTCCCATAAGATCCATTGTGTCTATGTCCAGCTGCAAAATCCTATCCGAGGGTTTGCGTTTGATAACAATGTGTCGGTACTCGAAAATTATTTGTTGAAGAAGGGCCGGATAACTGGACCATGCTTTGCAGTCGGTGATGAAATACTTTGAGGATCCATGTATGAATTCTGGATTTCTTGCTTCCATCGACCAGTGTTTAGGGAGACTTTGAGGGTAAGATGCTTGGTTTTGTGGATCCGCTATGCGGGTCGGTGAGGTACCTATAAAAGTTGCTTGTATGGCCAGTGCAATATCAGAGTCATCCTGTTTGGCGCTTTTCAGCTGTTTTTTTTGCTGAGTAGTCTAAATTATGTCAGCTCAGTCACAGGCTTCCGTTCACAACTTACTTCAAAGCAAAGAGCCCTGTACCAGTGCTGGGTCATGCCGTCTGATTTTGCCGGCCGGTAACAAAATATGACAACATGATGGGTAGCACGAAGAGGGGCCTTCTTGGATTTTTCTTGGAACTTTGCAACTTCCAATTGCCACAATTCCTGAGGACGATGTGAAATCAAGATGATAAGTGAGAAATAATCATGCCTACATCATCGCCGGTGAGATCAATAACGATCTTTGGGACACCGGTGTGGTCATTTGGCACCACCTCTTCTTCCAAATCTGAATCTGAATCTGAACCCGAACCCGAATCCACTGTGGACTTGGCCACAGGGATATTTGTGTCATCGTGCTGTAACTCCGAGCGAGCATCCTCTTGGTCAGATTCCAATGTAGACTTCACAGCTGGACGTCTCCGCTTTCTAGAAAATGTCGCGGGATTTCCAGCATAACTGACTGGGGCATCTCTCTTGTGCGTTTCCCAAGCTGGACAACATCATCTATTAGTCGTGGCTGGGTCATATCAGCTGCAGAGCGGAGAATTTTCTTTGCAGCCTCCAGATCCTGGTAGCACATATTATTCAGTGTGATGAGAGAGGGATCAACAGTGAGCATCGGAAGGGCTGGTATAATGGGGGAGTGAGAGAATTTAGATGAGAGAATGTTGGCATTGGTGAACCAAAGTCAAAGGTGAGTTCGTCCATGAAACTTGAGGAACTGCTTTCCACTGTTTTGCCGTTAATGAAGGATTAATGAGGAGGATTATCAAGCATACTCATGTTGAATGATACCACCCCTGGTTTGCAGGATCCCACTTAATGAGGATGAAATAAAATGAATCATTGAGCATACCTGCATTAGAACCAGCATCTAGCAATGAATCCACACCATCCATACCGCCTATAACAGTTGAGTATGAAGATATAAAATGGGAGATATACAATGTACCTTCAAAATCGCTAAATCCGGACCAGTAGTCTTCATCAGTGCTCAAAGGTTTGTCTGAGCCGAAGTTAACCACCAGTGCATTGTCAAGTGCGTAGGGAATGGAACCAGTATCGGTCTGGTCACCTTTAGCACTCCCGCCATCGGCTTCCTGGTCTTCTTTGGCACTCGCTTCATCGTCGTCTGAGAAATTATCGTTGTTCATAAAAACATCATTGAGTGCTGATCCAAGATCATGAGCAGCGTTTTGATTATCTCTGATAGTTGCTTTATCGGCGGCGGAAAGATTATGATGATGGCGTTGAATCTGGTCCTCTCCAACATTCAGAGTTGTAAGAGGCGGAGTAGGTTTATGACCATGTTGAGTTTGGTCATCCTCTTCAACATTCAAAGTTGGAGAGATGGAGTGGAGGCCTGATCTAGATAGAGTGTTAGCTAGATAGATCGCAGTCATTTGTGGTGCGTACCTCTGCCATCGTCATTAGGGATTTCAGTGGTCACGTTATCTGGAAATCTAGCGACCACATCTATATACATTAGAATGAGATAATATTGCAGTTGTAGGATCCTCACCGAACCAACGACTACTATCTCCACAATTACTTCCGAGTGCTACCAGTGCAAAAGACACATTAAGCATGAAATCGACCAATGCCTTTTCCGCTGTTTTGATGCCCAAAGCAAGGGAGATGATTTCATCTCTCAAGAGTTTCTCGCAAGCTTCTATATCCGCTGGCTTTTCTTCAAGGCCCAACCAGGCAAAGATCTGTGCACCCATAGTATTAGTGGCAAATTCAAAAGGTCAAAGGAGAGATTAACTTGAATGAGTTGTACATCAGTGAATGCCCAGGTCGCAAGGGGAGAAGGCACCAGGAGAGTGAGTGGCGAGACAAACAGAAAAAGTTTGCATGGGTTTTGAAGCCTCAGTAGGCCAGTCCCTTTCAAAGCTTGTTGAAGTTCAGCTTTGTCATTCGCAACTTGGTCTGCAAAACCGTGGCTTCAAAAGGTTGAGAATATGACAAGAATGTTACCAAATGCACCCACCCAGACAAATGAGCCAAAAGTTCTGCATCTGTTTTTGGGATCTGGAATTTCCCCTACAAAAATAAATGTATTTCTCTTTATCCATCTTTCCAAGTACATACTTGAAAAAACCACCCAGAATAAAAGCCGTGAGTCGGAAATTAGTCAAGATGTGGTCATATCCATCCTTCTTGAAGTTGGCTATGAGGTTATTATAGAGCGCTACCTGTTGCAGTACCGCTCTATCTCGTGGTGATACATCTAAACCATTGGTTTCGAGCAGCACATTCATTGTCCTTTGTTGCCCTTTCTTCTGGAGTATATCACCTGCATTGCGCATAAGGGTGCGCCAATCTGCCATGGCATCCATAACCTAGAGGAAGAGGAAATAGATCAAAAAGGAAACCTCCAAGCATCCGAGCAATATAACATACCTCTTTTATTTTCCCGGTCCCGATTGGGTCTAAGGAGCCTCGCGCATGATGGTCGCGCTTGCTTGGTGGTGCATTGAGAATGTGAGATGCCAAAAAATCAAGGACCCGGAGAGCAAAGAAAGAATTGTTAGGGAGAACCCATTTCGATTTGTTGGTGCCCATAGGATTATCTGTCGTATAACCACAGAACCATCGCGCAAACTGCTGGGCTGTACTGCCGTAAGGGGCTAAGTATGTATTTGTGTAATCCTTGATTTCAGACAGTAAATTCTGTTGGGCTTCTGAATCAGAATCATTGAAGTACACAATATAAGACATACTCCAAACTGGAAATATTCTGGCACTTCAAAGTTATGGTCCTCCCAGCCGCGCCACGTGTCGTCAGCTATTCCCGCTGTCGTCCAGGGAAGGCCGCGAACAAAAGGAGAGTTCGTGATTGTCTCCTGGTAGTTGTATTGCCTCAAGTTAGAACTGCCTGTGGGTGTGGTGCTTTCAATTGTACCCTGCATTTGGGGCAAAGCGATGGGCTGCTGTCAAGGTTGATCAATCACGATTGATTAAGACGACATCATTGATCTGATGATTTTGAATACTTGAATTCACTGGCTTACATAAGGGCTAGAAATAAAAGACAAAATGACTTTCGTGTATATGTCGTGAGCTGCACTTGGTTCTGATAAATATTCATAGTTTACAACTACGAAACAGACTGAGACAGCCTCAGTTGTGAAAGAACAAGTATTGTGGATGATTTATATACACAAATACATAGATGCTGAAGATTCGGAAGAAGATAATACCATCAATAAATTGTCTGCACAATATCAAAATAGGGTGCACCTTGAGACCCCTGATGGCCGACATGCTCGTTGTTCCCAACCAACGCTTCGAGGTCAAAACCAGCTTGAGCAGAACGGAAGAATGGCAAAAAAAAAAAGACACACATGCAGAGCTCTGGTTTCTGGTACACACAACATTTCGAGCAACAGCTGAGTAAAGGGACATGAATAAATTTTGAGAGGAAGGAAAGAACAGACTTTGGGACTCCTGGTGGTGGCAAGGATGACAACCATGACGATGGTGATGGCGGCTCCGACGGTGCATTGGAGACCGGGGGACCCAAATGAGCTCAGGCATGTCAGAGTAGTCAAAGTCATCTGAGTTGCTGATATTGGCAGGTGTGATAAGATGCACCCCGGAATCATCAGTGGATCTGGAAAAATGTTTTAGTTCACCGACTGGCTGGAAAATATCAAAAGATCTGGGTACTCAGGCACAGCGAGTGTGATATTCATCTGCAACATTGAGAAGTTGTACATGACAATGTCGAGCCTGCTGTCCCTGCAAAAAATCAGAAAGATATCAGAAAACAGAAATTAACACATACAGCAATAGTAACACGAAATGACTTGCACGAGACTCGCCCCATGAAGAATCAAAATGCAACCGGCCTCTGAAAGATTTTGTCAGGAAACAGCATGTTTAGAGTAGAGTACGTATGTATGCACGGATGCCGTCGACATAGTATCATACACAGTTGAGTCAGGCTCCGAGCTATGCATAGCAACTGGCTTGCAATCCCCACTGCATGTAATAATTCACCAATGAGCCTTCATTCAATTGAAAGAAGAATCCACGCACTGGGAGAGATCAGTCTCTGAGACTAGACACAAATTCAAACTGTATGAAGTTCAGTGAGATCCGGGGGACACAGAAAATCATGACTGCATACCAAACTCTAACCAAGTCATTATCCATGTGAGATGCCAGGATGAGAGGTGACCAAGATGATTGGGGTGGTTGGGGATTCAGCCTAGTTATATGTCAATCACCATCATTTGATCCATTGCTACGCGCCGAGTTTCGAGTTTTGACAGCTCCGCCGACTGGCGGGCCAAAATACCCAGTGCAAAGATGTGTTTGGACAAGGCTGGTGGCGCTCTAGATCTGGTGAAGCAAAAGGGGGACTCGATAGAAGTAGGTGCAGAGGAGATGAGACTCGAATTGACTTGCGGGGCCAATCCCCGAAAGAGGAACTGTTTACAAATATGATAAGATAATGTGCAATACTGGCTGGAGAGCGAACGATAGAGCCCAAAAAAAGAAAGAAAGAAAGAAAGAAAGAAAAGGGGAAGCAGATAATATAATTCGATGATTATAGCAAGTAGACAACAATTTAGATAGATATATGTATATCGCGCCCAGCGCGGGCAATTGTCAAGAAATCGAAACTTGAAGCGATGGATAGATTAACTGAGGAAGGGGTCAGGGAGGAGACAGGCGACAATGAGGCAAAGGGGACAGACCTGAGGTACATGAGGGTTAACTGTGATTTGTGGAGGGGCTTAACGCTGCGTCTGAACGCCGCGAGAGAACTGGCAGCCTGACTGTCGTCGATCTGGGTCGCGAAATCGCTAAAGTCAACAGTTCCCTGAAGATCGTAGTGGTTCTTCGCTCTAGAGCAGACAATGACCGCATCTGTTGAGAATTTAGCAGAGAAAAGAAAGCAAAGAATGGGCACACACAGTAGACGGGGGCAGGGATAGACATGGAGCGCGTGGAGCAGGCGTAGACATGGCACAATGCAAACGACAGCGACTGCAATGCATTGGCGATGGAGGAAACCCGTGAGTGATCAGTGTATTAAGACAGGCAAATGAGGGTTCGGATCTCAAGTTGTTTTCCTGTAGCAAGACTAAACTTTCTGAATGGGGGAAGACAGAGAAGGAGACCCACGTCGTAAAGCACCGAATAATGGGCAGGACGACTTGTGCCTAGACAAATAGTAAGTATGCTGATCGAGGTAATTAAACGACACCCTTACCCAGCAATCCATCATACACCTAGAAATAGAAGTCGAGCTCAGCCAGATGAGCGACATCGCGGTCGACAACGGTACCCACTCTGCAATTGCCGCTGCGGTCCGCATCGCGCTCGCTCGGGGGAAGAACCTGAAAATCCAGTCTTAAATAAGGTGATGAAAAAAGAACTCGAGCCATACCGAACGTGGTGGCACTGCGAGGAGCAAGTCAGCGAAGGCGAGTGAGAAGTAGGCGACGACATACCTTGCTGATGACGACGAGGATAGTGATGTTCAGGTTGATGTTGAGGGATATGCAAGCCTCTGCGGAGGAAATGAGCCACAAGAGCAGGAGAAAAAGGGAGGTGCAGACTCTTGATGAGGGGGAGTTCTATGTGATTGTCGGTCCCAAGTAAGAAGAGAGATCCAGCATGTGCTAACCTTGCTCGAGAACCTGGTGAATGGACAGAGGCGTCAGCGATCCTCGAGCACGCGAGCGATAAAGAAGGGAACCTGTTTGAATTGACCCTCCGAGACACCATCTGAAGGCCAGAATCAACCACCAACAACAAAGTATTCCGCAGAGAAACGTACCCCGGTAGAAGATGATGCGCTTTGGGACGGTCGTTCCTGCCGCCTTGCGCTCGGCCATTTCGCGGTCTTGATGACGCGGTCAATGTGGGGGGAGGCCGTTAAAGGAATGAACTTACACCTCATGGACATGGACAGGCAGTGGTGCGACATACTCTCCAGTTCCTCGATCGTTTCCTGTTGAGAAGTCTGGACGTGGCTGGCTGCGATATACTTGGCCATATCCGAGTTGACGTTGGCGACGAGAGCAGTGAAAAGAAGGACGACCATTCGAGCCAGGGGCCAGGTGGATGACGTCCGCTGAATTATTTGATTGTCAGCTTGGCAGTGGAAGTAAAGGAAGAGTGGGACGAACCGCCTGTGTAAGTGTATGAGAAACAAGCCGAAAGATACAGAAAAGAATGGACGCACCCATGTCAATAGTAGGGTTGTGCGGGTCTGGACATGTAATCTCAGCGTGCTGATCATAAAACAGAACATGAATTATTTGTACCAGTCAATACGCTCACAGACGATGGGTCTGTCAACACATGTTTAGCGCAAGCAAGGGAGAAAAACGCGGGTACACACCGGCAATGGTGTTGATCCAGCCGAGTTTCACGTTGATCTAGAGGGATCGAGTTCATCGACTCTCATAAAAGTTTGGGGAGTCCGAACCTTTAGGCACATATTCGCATAGTATTGTGGTTTTGCGCGGAAGCACTTGGAGCTCTTCAAGCACTGGGTAGCGACACCCTGTTCAAACACGTAAGGGGTGTGAAGATAAGAAAGGCGAAGGAAGTACCATCGTAATATCGCCAAAGTGCTGAGCCAAAACAAGTCAGGAAAGGGCGGAGAAAAAGAGAGGGAGCGAGAGAAGGTGCACTTTCACGCTAAAATCCGATTAAAAATTTCAGCCCGCAGATGGCCTGGACAAGAATAAAAAGCACCTGGTATAGATATCATTTCCACCCTATTTACAGCAAAAGAAAGACGTGAATGTCAGCTCGAGGCGCGAACAAGAAGTGCACGTACCTCTGGGAGGATAACAACGATGAGGTTGGGCCCTTTCCCTGCCTTCGCCGCGCAGGCGGCACCGGCAGCTTTGAGCTGGTCGGCAATGCGGCCCTGGCTGTTCTCCCAAAAGATGAAAGGAGTGGGGACGAGCTTGATTCCTACGTCCCTGCAGCTGCCGCACAATCCGTTGATCATGTCGTTGATGGCGCCCTCGTTGAAGCGACACTGTTGTTCATAGATCACTAGAAAGAAATTTCAGCGACACTTTGAAAAAGAAATAGATATGGGACACGAACCGACAACCCAATGATCGATGGCCACCAGCTTGAAGAACTTCTTGTCAACTGAGGGAAAGATCAATCAATGGCTGTTGGAAATGAAAGAGGAGCGAACCCATGTTCCAAGCGCTGTTGTGGGGAGGCTGAAAGCGAAAGTATTGAAGAAAAAAAGAAAAAAAAGAAAAAAGAGACATGACGAGACACACACAATGGACAGTTGACACGAACCAGGGCCATATTTAAGCATTGGGGGCTTCAGGACGCGAGCCTGAACAAGGAGTGGCCCAGTGGCCTTAACCGACATCCCGAATTGCCGAACATACTCAGACTGGCCGTAGGCGAGGACCTACGGAATAATAATAATAATAATAATAATAATAATTTTGCAACATATAGCAGTTGTTGAGGAAGAAGCGTACACTGAGACCATTAGTGATGCTCTTGAGGCGATCAAGGGGCTTCTTGGTCGCGAAATCAAGACTGAGAGACAGAGCATATGTGTCCAATCAGCATGAAGACGGTGTCGGAGACATACACATCCTTAGTCTTCTTGGGCGGGACTTGTTTCCTCATCAGTTGGCCGGGAGGGACGATGCACAACTCTGTGGCAAGGTCAGCAGAAGAGCGGACAATGAAGAGCAAAAGAACACAAACCCAAGGGAATGAGGGCGCCGGATCCAACCTCGCAACAAATCACATCAGGGAATTGCAAGTGCTTGTTCTGAGTGCTCTGGAAGTAATCGGCGACCGCCATGGTTTGTCCTTTGCACATCTGGAAGGTGAGGGAGGAGGCCCCGGCCGCGCTGAGCTTTTTGATCACACGAGGAGTCTGGACTTCGCCATTGGGACCGGTGTGGGTGGTCAATACGCGGATGCCGCTGATGAAACGCTGAAGGCGGAGGCATTCGCAGTCCGGGAACCCGCGCTTGGGCGAAAGCGCGTTGGGATCGTTCTTGCCGATGTACTCGAGGCAAAGACGCAGAAGCGGACCCTGATCAGAGGTTGGCGAAAGTTATGACATAGACAAAGAAGCACTTGCATGTTTGTACATCGTCCCGGTGGAGATGTCGATGTCTGTACCGAGTGTCAATTTCGAGTAGAAGAGCGAGAGAGAAAACAACAAACTAATCAATATCTTGCACATTGCAGGACGAATCGATTGGAAGTACCCGTGCCCTGACTAAGATATTAGCGAAGGAAAAAAAATAAGGGTAGAAGAAACTTGCAGAGCTCGAGGCCAGTGCCAATGTCCTTGGTCTCGCGGTTAGTGAAAAAGGACCGGACGTTGAATGGGTAGTTGAGCGTAGGTTCAATGCAAATGACGACGTTGAGCGCCTACGTTTATCGTCAACAACAGAAGGAAAAAAAAAAAAAAAAAAAAAAAAGGGGGGGGAAGACGGACGGTAATGGCAGTCAAGACGGTGTTGTCGTGGGATTGGTCCCCCGCAATGAAGTGTTGCAAGACTTCAGGATTGATTTCCGGGACGTGGGTAAGCTTGATCTTGTACACCTTGGGGCCTTTCCGCTCGTGAAGGGGTGATGTGGAACTCCTGCAGCCCGATGTCGAAGCAGAGCTTGTGAATGCTGAAGATGTGCATGCGACCATCGTACATGTACTGGACGAGGTTGTGAGTGGACGAAAAGAAAGTGTGATATAAAATCGACACGTACCATAGATGATATGACCGATTTCATGCTGGTCATGGAGACGATGAGATCAACCTTGAACGGGACGCTCCTGCCAAGGCCGTTATTGCCGCCCAGGGGCACAATATGGATATCGTAGCTGGCGCACCAGCAGACGATATCACTGACCTGCGTGGTCATTGGCACTTCAAGTTGAGGACGGTGGTCGTGTGGCTGCGGTATTTCCCATCCAGTCATTTTGTACGTGTCAAGTTCAGCTGCAGGAAGGGTGGAGGGAGAGGGTGCATGCGAGCTTGAAGTTGAAAGTCCGAGTCAGGGCGTGACTTATGATCACGATTTCTGATCATGACTTCGCAGCTGAGTCTCTTTGTTTCCCCCGTCATTTGGCCTGAGCGATACTCTAGACTGTTCGAGGGCTACGATGCATTCTTCTCGCCGTCAATGACCCCGCCAACACTGACTTCAGCACCATATCTTTCCAGTTTTCGACTTTTTTTATCTTCAGCTGAGTCTCTTGCTCTCAAATCTTGGTCTTTTCTCATGTTTTGGACTAGTGTGCAACACATTCGTTTCGCCATCCGGCGTCGACCTTATTGTCTAGTCTAGAACCTATGTTCTTGAGTGGGTCTGTGGTTGCAGTGTGTCAATATATGTGAAGTGAATAAATCTTTGTTGGGTGCAAATTTTAAATTGTATAGTACATCAAGCGGCATAATATTCAATCCTGGCATTTCTAAATAAATGGTTAGAGGTTTAGCCGCCACGTATAATCCACATACACACCATGATATCCTCGATGATCTTCTTGACTCTTTCTTCTGTGGTGCCTAATGGAAAAGGGAAGGCTTTGTAGTCCTTCTCATTTGTACCTAAGATCCACGGTGCTGCCTCCAAGGCCAGCTCTTCCACCAGTTTTGCAATGCTTTGAGGCATTGCACTGTTGTAGCGCTCCTGCCACCGCTGAACTTTGCACAACAAATGCTCCACGATGATGGCGCCGAATTCGTCAAATTTGAGGAAGTCCCGGTCTCGAGTACTCAGAAACTGGTCGCAATGGTCGTAAAATATCTGGAAAGCAGCACGGATGGCGAGAGGGTCTGTGGCGCGCAGCTTGAACCCAAGCAAAACCAGCCCTTTGAACGCACCCAGGCCAGGGTTCTCTGCAATCCAAGCGCCGATGTCAGCAGCACTAGGCGCAGTGCAGATTTTCAGGAAAACCAAATTATTGGCTAGCTGCAGGGTGGTCAAACCGTCGCCTTTCACCCCAGCGATACCTAAGGACTTGATCATTTCCACAGCCTCCCGCCATGTGCGCCGTGAGCCATCATACTCCTCCGGATTCTTTCCAGCAAGATTTCCCAGCCACGCGGACCATCTTGTCTGCAACGCCAAGAGGAAGTATGGGGTAAGTTTGGCCGTGATGGTGACACAGACGCCACCCGTAAAGCGAATCGTTGGAGTCAGGCCTAGTTCGTTGGCGGCCTGGCCCCAGACGTTGGGATCATCGAGTACAGCATAGCCTTCCAAGTTCTTCATGGCATGCAATTGGGCACGTGGATGGTCTGTTCGGTAAGCTGCAACTACTGCTTCGTTGTTCCTGCGAGCCTCTTCAAAGCAAGCGATGCACGCTTCAGCCGTCTCGAAAAAGAAAGTATTTTTTTTCAAGAAGGATTGGGTAGAGAAACCTTGGCCTGTCATCATCCAAGCGAGGAGATTCGAAAGACCGACTTTGGATGTTGCCAGACTCCCAGGAATGTGCTTCTTCAACAGCTCCAAGTTAATAGATGCTGCCCGAGCTGGGTTGACGTGATCCAGATTGGCGCGAGACTTGGTACCTGTATTCGGATGAAGGCCTTCCAAAATCCAGCGAAGGGATTTGTTTCCGGCTTCAAGTCCCCATTTTTTGTTCAGCGCCTCCCGGAGAATTAGTGCAGGGATTGCAAAGAGAAGCGGTGCATGCGAGCTAAAACCAGGAATGAGTTGTGAAGGGGAGAGGTCAATGACGGGGATGTTTTTCATGTTCGCTGCTCGTCCTATCTGCCGCATTGGTAGTAGGGGTCGCTGTTCTAGTAGTAAGATGTGTGGATTCAAGAGCTGCTCAGTCGTGATCAAGTGGCGCTGTTGGAGCTCCAGCGTCCTATGGTGAACAAATGCGCCTAGTTCTTGGGCGACTTGGGGCAGTTCGGAGTTTGCAGCGACGTGCTCATCCAGCCATGTACGCAGCGGCTTCATTGTCCCATATTCATCGTCAATGACAAACTTCATGAAGCGCTTGTCGCTGCTGAGATTCCGTGGGAATAAAGCGGTTGGGCTTCTTAGCAGTGGAATTAGAGCTTGGCTGACCAAGATTCCTTCATGCCCGCACGAATGAACCAGAGCTTTCAGGACAGCGCCTCGCGATATCAGCCTTGCCTGAACGCTTGTCCAATCCTTATCTGTACGGCGACGAGCACTGTTCCAAAGCGCATCCACTGATGCCATCGGAAGAACGGCCAACTCGCGACACAATAGCTGAAGCAGGACCTGTGCGGAGGCCTCTTTAACAAATTTATCCCCCGAAAAAATGCGACCAGTGAATTCAGGCATAAGCACAGGCTTGGCCTTCGCGGAAACCATTCGAAGCCCATGCAGGTGTGCAGGTATTTCCCTGAGTTTCACAGGCGGCCAGATTGACACTCCAGATAAACTTGTCTCCCCTTCCATGGCTGCTACTGCTGGGTCCTCCACTGATTCTAGAGGAGGGACAGGAGAGATTGTCGCCGAGTCTGGGCTGGTAGAGGGTGCTACGGTGATTCTGGTTTTCGCTTTTTTGGCAGGCGGCTTTTGTGAGACTTTGCTCGTCAAATGGTTCTGTTGTATTTCTCTCACATAGAGAACTACGTGTTCGGTTATACGGCCAAAGAAAGGGAAGTGGTCGGTGAGTGTGGTGCCCCCTCGCTGGTGCGCTAGAAGTAGGGCTGAGACCAATTTGGGTGCCGTCTCCTTCAGCCAGTCATACACGATGAGCAGGGTCCGACACAGTTCCCACTGTACCGCACGTTTCAATATGTCTGTCTGATGAAATGTCGTACACAGTGGTTCTGCCAGGCCAACAACTTGTTGCAACTGAGCCAGCCGAACGCTAGCACTGAAGTCGCTCACAGAGTCGTCAAACTGCAGGTAGCTGACAATGACATTGTTTGTTTCATTAATTTGCGAAAGTTGGGTGAGAGTGGTGGCAGGATTAAAAATTTTGAAGACATGAGAAGGATTTGCTGCTGCAAACGCGCCCTGAAGAGTATGAAGCTCACTGCGTAGATTCGAGCTCGATAACAAATCTACGCATGGCTGGAATAACTCTTTGACTGGAACATGCTCCAGAGATGGGGGTTCCGATTCCTCTTCTTGAGTGTCTGATTTCGGCTGAGATTTCTTTGGCTTCTTTCGGCGACGTCTCTTGGGTTTGGGGCCAAATTCTGAGCCAGACGAGTCTGCACCTGAGCCAGAAGCATCTTCGTCTGCAGAATCCCCTTCCCCAGCCGTCAAGGTATTGCCGCCTCCATCTTGCAAATCCATCAATTCTGGGTTGGCCACAGCAATAGAGTGAAGGGAATTATAAAGGTCAAATGAAGTGTTTGGATGACTGTCATGGGATTAAGGTATAAAACAAGACAGAATATTAGGTGACATACGAAAAATCTTCTGCTTTTTGCCAAGTATCAGACTCAGAGCCAAAACCCTTCCATCTAACAAGCCACCTTTGCGTGCCCTGAACATACAAAGTTGAGTTGCAGCCATAGTCAAAATGGAAAACCGCATGCACCTCATCATCATCGTAGTCAATGATAGCTTCAACTTCGTATTCATTCTGACCCAAATCAGAGACAGATGGAGAGCGCACGAACACAAGATCTGTTTGATCTGAATTGCTTTGCTCCTCGCACTCAGACCCCTTCTCGCACCCGGCAGCATCCACTGGCTCAAGTCCAGCCGGAGTCACATCTTGCTGGCCATTTTCGTCGATTGGTAGCAAGTCTGCAGGTTCAGGTGTTTTGAGATGACCGAGCCCACTGGGCGAGGGCAGATTTCTAGAGAAATCCTCGTCATCGCGGTCAGATATTCTGCCGACCTGATCCTCAATATCCATGGCATTGCCCAGGCGGTCTGCAGCCGCCAGAGTAGGTGATGATCTCGGAGGGCCTACGTCTTGCTGCTCTTGCCAGATAATGTCTTCCATGTTGGATGCATTACCGTCGAAATCAATCACAAGTCCTCCAAGCAGGCCCGCAAATGGCTTTGAAGGTAGCTTGCCTGGCCCAGAGGCGATAGGTGAGTCTGGATCAGATAAGAAAGGTGGGTCGGATTGTGGACTGGATGGATTCGGAAGACCGTTATCGTTTAAATCTGGAAGAGGATAGGGAACGAGAGATGTAGGAGCAGACAGTATAGCAGGAGCATCTACTGCAGCCAGAACCCGCTCATAAAGTTGTCGGAGTGGCGCAGAATTCAATGGAATATTCCGGCGGATAAAATCTGCCATGAGCTCGCGATTCTTTGGATGATAGAGCCTGAGTAAGAGCAAGTTAGCTAGTCGTTAACAGTTGCTACAACACAAAGACTAACCACTCTGATTTCTCTTCAGGCACAACCAAAACCTCGTCCTGATTCTCCACTCGAAGACTCCAGACAACCTGGAGTCTTTTAGACCGTGTTTAGTAAATAATATGGAGAACGTACCTTTCCCTCAGAAAGCTCACGTCCTATGACAGCAACAATCTGGTACTCGGGATCGCCGTCTACTTGCAACGATTGCATAGAATGAATCATTCGCCGCTCTACAAGAGAAAAAACCTGCTGGTGGGCCTGACGCCGCAATGCGAGGCATGCCTGTACTGTCTGGTACCCATCCTTTGTGATTCGGATCAGATACTTCTCGCTAAGGGCAAAATGCCAAGCCAGATAGCCTCGCATTTTAAGAATATAACCTGCATCCTTCTGGATGTCGTGGTTGTCAGGTGGTTCAATCATGCAGCGCTGGCCGTTCTCGTCAAGATACTCGAGCTTGCGGAAGAGCTCAGCCGTGTCCATATTGAGCTCCAGTCCTGCAAATGCCAAAGCATTCAGCATACCCCAAATAATCTCGCGACTCAGTCTGGTGAAGCGCGTGTGATGGCTGCCGAGCACAGTACGACCATCTTGGCTGAAATTTTTGGCATGCAGTTTGTGGTATACGGGGGACCCAAGATTGCCAAAGGTGAGGGGAGGAGAGACGGCAAGCTCAGCAGCACGAGAGTATGCGACCTGCGTAGGATATGGAACAAAAAAGCAGCGGTCCTGTGGGTCAGCCATGTTGTAGACAGCTTCCACAGCCTCCTTAGCGATCCACGCATCGCGCTTATCCTCGAGATAAGAGGGGTGGAAACCGGAGTGTAAGTCGTTTCCGCGAAACAGAAGATAAATGATAAGCACGCCGGTTTCACGGATGTACAATCCGCATCGTGCAAGCATGAAAGGGCCTGGATCGGATCCTGGCCAAATGTGAGTCAAATATGGAGTCAATATAGCCGTGACATACCCGGTGGTAACTTCAACATTAGTATACCCAGTGTCCATAATGGCGGTGCATCAGATATATCTGCATGCCAATTGCCTGTAAGGAACCAATCGCTGTGTCAAGCCCTCCCATGCCAGATGAGTGGTTCATTTGTAGACCTGTCGCTCCAGGTACCCGAGACAACGCGACCACGAAAGTACCAAAAACAACATATTGATTGTCTTGATTGGCGCCACCACATCCTGTTGTGCACCATCGAAATAGGCAAAATACGGAAATTGCGATTTTTCAGCACGAGCAGTAATTTTTTTCAGGACATTCCGAATGACCTAAGTTGCAGTTCAGTATCTCCCCATCACGTTCACAAGCTGAACTATGCAAAAATATTCAGGCGTTCGAGCGCTGTGGAGCCCACAAAGTGGCCATTTTGGCCATTTTTGATCAAAACTCGGGAAATTCCGGCCAAAATTGCCGTGTTGCGATCGCCATAGCGCGTTATTGCCTGTATATTTCTGTACAGTTCCACTTGCGAAACTAATTGGGACCTCTCAAACTTCAATCTGAGTGAATCAGATTATCCCTCAACAAAATGTTGAAGGACTTGAAAAATGCGGATTTTCGATTTTTCTCGTGTTGAGCTCCGCATGATGGCGCATCAATTTATTCGATCCAATCAATTCTGCAGATAAGTTCGTTTCCCCTTTCTAAACATTGTAGTACTTGGTTCCAGGTGAAAATATGCATTACTTGTCCGCATAGTCGCATCGTCACTTTGTACATCTCCCATTCGAAATTGGAGAGGCAACAAGGCAGAATGAGCTGCTGGAGCTCATGAATAATGACCAGTGCCTCGCTGATAAGTGTCTGAGCCAACGGAGTGGCTGTTTGAACAGCAGGCTGGAAGCATCCCTGGCCCTGGCCCTTCTCCACAGTAGACGCAAGAGAAAAGGAGCCGTCTGTAGATCCAGGCTTCGCTTTGGCGGAACGGTCATTTCGCTTCAGACCCAATTTGTATAGCCCCACAATGCTCTCTCCCTCCGAACAGTTTGGGTTACTGCCGAAGGCCAGGATGTATAACCTTTGCTCTAGCATCCTCACACGCCCAGCGAGCGTTTCTCCGAAACAGTCCAATGATTGGCTCGTGTGGGCAACAGCTACTGTAACAGTATGGTCCGGGTTGCCATTGACTCTCTGGATGTAAGGCACACCCAAAGCCATTCGTATCATTCCAGGCAGAGGCTGTTGCTCTTCGATAAAATTGCCGTCGTCGTCGAAGGTGGGATCGATATCAGGTGGATTTATGGTACACAGAAGCCGGCGACGGATAAGGGCTTTATCGACTACACGGAAGTCATTGCAGTATGCAACTCCCCGCTTGTACGCCCGGTTAGTTTGCAGGAAGAACGGATGGGCTTCAGGATATGTGTAGCCATCAGGTGCTTTTGGGCATGGAGGTGGCTCTTGCACCAACTGCAGGAGATTATCTCCTGCAGTTGAAGCATACTTGCAGTCTTCCCATATGAATTCAGCAGCTGGTGGCTCGATGGCGTCAACACCTGCAAGCGGCATGCCATACAGCAGTTTATGGGGACTCGGACCATTGGATGGTGCAGCCACTGGCGAAGCAGTTGAGTCCAAGTAAAGAATGAGTAGAAAAGTAACTCACCAGCATCTGTCTGAGTGGCCATTTTCTCTATAGATGCCTGCTGCGCCCTCAGACCCTGAAT
The DNA here is from genome assembly GCA_029204075.1 of Mycena capillaripes. Classification (NCBI taxonomy): domain Eukaryota; kingdom Fungi; phylum Basidiomycota; class Agaricomycetes; order Agaricales; family Mycenaceae; genus Mycena; species Mycena capillaripes. The sequence goes on along the minus strand of JARHKZ010000011.1, from coordinate 1,420,449 downwards.
GAGCGGCTCGATAGAGAGCGCCGTAGTTGCTAGTGTAGATTCATGGCCAAGAATCTCCTCCAAAATGTTTGTTGTATCCTGCAGCACTTCAAGCTCTTGATTCATGCTCATGTTGAAGGATAAGGAGAGGGATGGACGGTGCTTCCCAAAAAGGCAAAAAGTGGGTCCGATAATGAGTTGGTCGAATCGCTTACTAATTCGACCAACTCATTATCGCACTGACTTTTTGCCTTTTTGGGACATCCTCACGAAAAAATGTATTTGCGATGATAAATAAGACCGATAGACATTAAAGACATGTCCAAGAAAGAATGAGTGTCCCTTGTGAACAGGAGATGTGGCAAAGTGAATGGAAGGAGAGGGATCATGGCGTGTATGTACGATTGTCTCTCTCTCTTCCGGCGAAGTGTTGGGCCGCGAAGCGGCCTAGTGTGCTCTTGTACAAGTTAGATCTGTTGCTTGCAGAGACTTTCGTGGCAATACATGCCGTGAGAACTGTGAGACAAATGCAGCAGTGGTATCCCAATGCCCAACAGAAATGCAGATTCAACTAATTCGACCTAATTATAATTACAAGGGTTAACGTTTATTTGCCTTCGATTCAATCTATTCGAGTACCATTCATTCTATTTGCACGCAAGATCCCGTGAAAAGTGGAAGAAATTGACGCTGGATCCATTGACGCCGTACTTGTAAATCTGCGGCGCCATTAGCACTTCTCAAAAAATAGACGAAAGGACACTCACGAAATGCGACACAACCCAACTCGAGAACAACGCCTACTGTTCCTACGCCTCTGGCAACCTCTCCATCAGCTCGTTGTGCCCCTCCTCATCCACCAGCATCTTCGGCACCGCCCTCCTCAACACCCTCCCTACTCGGCCGGTCCGCAAACAAATCTGACCCCTCGAGCTCGGCCTGCAGTGCATTGAGCGTTGAGCTGAGCTCGTCGCTGATGGCAGTGCGTGCTTTGGAGCCGCAGCGTGCGTACTCACGCTGCATGCAGCTAAACTCGGCTGCGGCGTTCTCCGTGATCTTGGCCTGCACGTCGCGCACATGCACCTCGTAGAACGCCGAGAGCTTGCTGTCTTTGAAGATCATGAGGTTGGTGTATTCTTGCGTGGAGAGCGTGAGCCCGGCGAGGACTTCGAGGGAGGAGCTGGTGACTCCGCCTGTGCGATCGGGAGGTTAGCATCCTCAGTCATTAGAGAACCGAAGCGGACGGACGCACCCTTGTTGGTACTCGAATCCTTGAACAAAATGACCTTGCGTTTCTCGAGGTAGAGCCGCACATGCTGCGTGATAAACAGATTCGTGCCTTCAACAATGTACTTAAAGTGCGGCTTGCCCTCGGCGTCCACGAGCGCCGCCATGTTGGAGATGTTGACCGCCTCGGGGCGCCCACCACGCGGCACGAACAAATCAGCCTTGAACCACAAATGCGCCACGTTCCGGAAATCCGTCCCGTCAATGACGACCTTGCCCACTATATGACGTCCATCGTCAGTTTGCCTCATCTACACACCACGAAGAGAGGGAATGCACAAGGTAGCTTAACATCATGCTCTTCCACACACACCAAATACCCGTCCCAGCTAGCTCTTGTCAAAGTGCGACACGGGCACGCGCAGCTTGGCGAGCCGGAGGAGCTCGGCGCAGTCGAGCCCCGCCGCGTCCGCGAGGACGCCGCTCCCGTCGATAATCGCGACGGTCTTGTCCGAGCTGAGTAGGATCTCGTCTGTTGTCCGTCCATTCATTAGCTTCCTCCATTATGCTATAATAGAATGGGATACGCACTCCATCCAAGATCGCTGTCTAGAAATCCCTCCTTATCAGCAAAACACCAAAGAGGGGAAAGATGATGCACCCAGCCCCCGTCGGTACCTTGGTCACCTCCTTTTCCTTCAACCCCAGCTTCTACAGCCCGAGGACATACTGCCTTATACTTGACTGTGTTCGTCCTCATTATTAAGATGCCAAGAGGGAAGAGGAAAACACGCACATCAACATGCTTTTCGAAACAAAGCCGGGGGCTCGCGCCGAGTCTGTGTGCGTCAAATTAAAACTCGGGCGAAGAGAGAGAAGACAAAAAACAAAACTCATGACTTTCGCTTAACACCAGCACTACCGCCCTCTATGAAGGCAAAATAGTCCCCTTCCGCGCCACCCTCTGATATATCCTTGTTCTTGAGCGACTGCGTCGACGCAAGGCCGTAGTTCTCGTCGAATAGCATGCATTGGTTGATGGAGTGTTTCTGTGGGGTACGAGGTGATAGCGGCGCGTTCAGACGGGGAGAGGAAAGAGGATGCAGAAGGGACGCAAGGGAAGGGAAGGGACACAGACGCAGACGCACTCCTTGTTCCTCGAATTGATGATGCAAATCCCCCCACGCGCGACAGCGCGGAAGCGCAGGTGGAACCCGCGGAACTCGTTCCCAATTGACGAAAAACATGCCAAAGGCGTCCTTGCATGTGCACTTTCCGTGTTCCTCGGGACAAGGAAAGTGCACATAAGCAGTTAAATGTAAGTAAAAGAATAAGCTACAGCCCGCCCAATCAAAGCTCCATCCAATAGGATAATCTCTATCAGCAGGTGAGCTTTCTATTGGGAAGGAAGAAAGATGGGGCGTAACTGACGCCGAAGGCTTTTGCGACGAGACGACGAGAATGGATTCATGGTCGGTCTGTGGGGGTTCTGAAAGTTGCATGGAGCAATTTAGTTCAAGGGAAATGGTACAAAATTGAGGGAGATAGACGTACATTAGTCCAAATGATCTATCATCAATGACGGCAGCGCTGGCGACGCGTTCAGCTTGCGAGTCGAAATCGGAACTCAGCAACGGCCTAGGAGGGTCCTAAAGGTTGAATAGCGCACTTTAGTTCAGGGGAAATGGTCCAAGATTGACCGAGATAGACTTACTTTGGTCCGAAATTTCTGTAGCCATGCACAATCAAAGACGAGGCTAGCAGCAACGCGTTCGATGCGGGAATCGAAATCGGGAGGTAGCAGCGGCCTGGGAGGGTCCTAAAGGTTAAATAGAGCACTCTAGTTCAGGGGAAACGGTCCGGGATTGACCGAGATGCACTTAACTTACTTTGGTCTGAGACTTAAATGCAGCCATGCACGATCAAAGACAAGGCCGACGGCCGACGTGTTTGACGTGGTAGTCGGAATAGAGACTCAGGAACGGCCTGCGAGGATCCTAAGAGTGGCATCGTGCACTTTAGTTCAGGGTAAACGGTCCAATATCCACTGAGATACACTTACTTTGGTTCCAGGATTGCAGAAATCAGGCTTGAAACATGGGCAATGTTACCATTCTGAGTCAGAGAGATGGAGTAGAGTAATGAAAAATGAAGAAGGCTGGACTGATCCGGGTGAGAGTTAGTGTCCGTGGCGAGGAAAGAGGCGAAGGTGATGCCAAAGCGAAACAAAGAGGCTTCTGCATAACAACACCAAACACGGCAGAAAAAGATTGGCTTTTTGGCTTTTGTCGTGCTCAAAGGCGCCTAATGCATGCTTCCCTTCAGAAAAAGACGTTCGCGTCACGCCGGCTAACGTCCGCCGGACGTGGCCGGTCACGTCTTTCGTCTTTCGTCTTTCGTCTTTCGTTCCTTTTTCGGTTTCCCCCGATCGTCTTTAGATTTGCTATATTTAGTTTCGGGCTGGTTTCCCAGCGTTCAGCTCAACTCGATCGCGCACTCACTCACACACTCAATCGCAGCTCAATCAATGTTGTCGCCGCCGCCATCAATGTCGCTCCCAGCGTCTCCCTCTCCCCATCTCCAACAAAGTCCGCCGCACGGCATCACTTAGTGCAAGCACTTTGCCGTAGGCAGCAAAGTGCTTGCACTAAGTAGGCAGCAAAGTGCTTGCACTAAGTGATGCCGTCATTGGCAGGCTGGTCACGAGCCTAGTCTTCGGCCTGCTGTCCGCTGTATGTCCTCACCTCTTTATGTAGCATTTAGTTTCCCTGACGCCTCCCAGCTGCCCGCCTTCCTGGTCAAATCTTTCTTCCCGCACATCACACCTCATCATGCTGATTCTCTTTACCAGGACGCGCCGCCGCATTATACCCCCCGCATTGCGCGATATCCCACTGTACCTCACTTGCACCCCATGACAGGCAAGCTGCTCTCGGCGCCTGCGGTGGAGGACAGCACTAGCAGCCGGTATCTCGCCAAGGTGCGAATTCGTTCTACCAAGCGCAATTCGGCTGAACCAATACAGAGCGCATTCCGCACATTTAATATTTATAAATATAAATTAGCGGCCACTTACTGAGCCTATCATCTCACGGCTGCTCATCTTGACTTGCCAAGATAAAGGTGAGTGAATTGAATCTTGAATTAGTATGCTTAATTCTAACTTGGGATCCAAGCTCAATATGTTCGTCGTGCTCTACCGCTCGGCTCTCACCAGCGCCCTCTATGCAAAGACTAGTACTCTTCGTCTAACATCCATGGCTGTCCGGGAGCATAATATCATAGATACCCGCTAATGTACAGTCTAGGGTACGGCAACGACGTACATGTCAGTCAACGTCCCAATGAGATCGAATACGCTGTACATGGATTCAGCTGAGGGCTCGATCTGGCTGTACTGTTTTATTGCAACATTTAGAACCACATCGAATTCACATCGCACTACTTACATACATTCAGCTACTAAATTATACTATATTCCCGCCTCCCCACCCTGCACTCCAGCCCCCTCCTGCTTCTCGGCGTACACATCCACTCAACTCGTACACCTACCTGGAATGTCAAAGGGACAGATTGAGTCGACTTGAGGCGAAACTATAGAGCTAGAGGTGTCGGGGAAAGAGGCGTCACTGGAGCAACATCAGAAATAAAGGAAGAAAGCATGGCCACGGGCACACCTGGCCATATTGATGCTCGATTAAAAGGTTGCCACCCTAGCAGAAATACCTATCCAATAAATGTGAGAAATCAGTCCAGCGCGGAGATGGGAAAGAACACACAAGTACACGAAGGAACCAAATGAATAGAACAAGATCCGTTCATAAGGAGGGCACACAAAGACGCGAACTAAGAGACACCATTGCCTAGCACGGTTGGTTTTCTGCGGCATTTATTTAGCGGAGTGGAAGCACGAATTGGGGGAATGTACCTCCAGTCCGAGAGCAAGTAGGCTGCCCCGGTGAGTAGACTGCCCTATAAAATGCCCATCAGCCAACATGAAGATTGTAGAGGAGACAGAGATGCACCGAGATGATGAAGTCGGAACCCAATGGAGAACTGAGTCAAACAGAGAGCTGCATCAGCCACACCAGGAACTACCAAATTTCAGTGCAGTTGAAGTTAGTATTGAAACTCGTCCGAGAATTTTCCCATTGGTCCGGAAAATGCCGATCCAATAGGAAAATCCCCGGACTCATTTCAGTACCGACTTCAAGTGCACTAAAACTTGGTAGTTCCCGGTGTGAGCCAAGAGTCGAGCGCACCCACGGCAAATATGGCTCACCAGAGCGATAAAGAGAGCGAGAACTTGAAGGGGAAAGTCACAGCGCAAACAGATGGAAGTGTGCACCTGGCCAGCGATTGTCCGGTGCATTTGGGTTGCATTCAGGCTAAGCCTAAAAACGAGGCAGCAAAGATTAAGGTAGCAATGCATACAGCAATTTCAGTGAACCTCATTGACACACATACCAATTCCGGAATACATAGGCGAGAACCTGAGTTTTCAGCCCCAAGTCGGCAGTTGCTCTCTTCTTCCAGGGCGACCTTTCTCATCGAGTTTGCGGGTAGTGGCTATAACCAATTGGCTGAGGCAAGAGACCTAGTCAAATCTAGACCGGAGGATAGTGCCAGAGGCTACAAGACAAGAGACGGAGTGTGATGTAAACCATCGAATCATATGGCATTGAGAAAATGCTCAAGTCGGCGGAGCCTTGTGATGACATACCCGGGAAAGTCGCCGAATTCTTTGAACACGTCATCGCAATAACTCGGAAGGAAAATTATGCCAGGTAGAGGTTGATTCGTTTGACTTGATCTGGTTTGATATGGCTCGATCGGTTCAATCTGGCTTGCCGTTGTTTTTCACTGGGCATCAGCTGCCGATTTAAGTGTGCCAATAGTCCAAGTGCGCACCTGTTTTGTCTTTGTTTCCCTTTATTGATTAGTTTTTCGGCCAATATATAGACCCTTGGCCCTGGGTCCGAAATCCGTTGAAAGAAACCGGGGGATTCAACTGTAAAAAGAGAGATAGCCCCGCTGTAAAAAAAAGAGATAGCCTGCGGTAAAAAAGATAGCCCGCTAAAAGAAAGGGATAGCCCCGCTGTAAAAAAAGAGATAACCCGTTAAAAGAAAGAGTAGCCTTGCTGTCCAAAAAAAGATAGCCCCAAAAAGAGATAACCCGCTAAAAGAAAGAATAGCCTTGCTGTAAAAAAAAAAGATAGCCCCGCTATAAAAAAAGAGATAGCCCGTTAAAAAAAAAGGATAGCCTCGCTGTTAAAAAATACATATAGCCCCGCTGGAAAAAAAAGAGATAGCCCGCTAAAAAAAAAAAAAGATAGCCCGCGAAAAGAAAGAATAGCCTCGCTGCAAAAACAAAAGATAGCCCACTATAAAAAAAAGAGATAGCCGGCTAAACGAAAGGATAGCCTCGCTGTAAAAAAAAAAAAAAGATAGCCCCGCTGTACAAAAAGAGATAGCCTGCAAAAAGAAAGGGATCGCCCCGCTGTAAAAAGAAAGAGATAGCCCCGCTGTAAAAGAAGGGTATAGCCTAGCTGTACTCAGGGTTATCCCAGTAGCAGTCGTTAAGTCTGGCACAAGCTTGTTCAGTACGCATACACCGATATGATGCCTTGACTCACGAATCTTCATCTGGAGATCAAAGAGACGGTAAGGTCAAGTACACAAACGAGCAGCGCCCGGGGAATCTAAAAAAGAGTGCCAGCAAAGGGATAAAAAAGAACACAAAGGTGGGCGTACCAGGTCTTCCACAAATCTACACGTCCCGGTCAGTAACTGCTCCCGTAGCTGGATGATGCTGGCAATCTATAATATACAGTGTCAGTGGCTGCATAGTTTCCGAGGGACGACGTGAACCCACCTTAGCAGAATGGTATCTGCCTTCTGTACTGTGTTAGAGTGAGTACCTATGCCAATTGGATGATAAACTCTCACCTTAATAGGCACGCAGTAAGCCCAATGAGGGAAGCGAGCTGAAGCGAACGCCGCGATCGCGATCAATCAAGCCAAAGCAAGCTCCGACCGTGCAAAAGTCAGTCTGCCGCCGTTGCCTGGGGAAAAAAAAAGGGCGGCAGCAGCAGGAAAGGAAGGAATGGAACAAAAAGGAGAATAGAAAGCCAAAAAGAAATTAAGACGTAGATAAAGAGAAATATACATAGAGGTCGAGTAGCACTCACGTGTAGGGGGGCCGCATTCTGGGATAATCCCGACGCACCGACGCCGCGCACGCACGCGTTCGGGGGCGGGCGGGCTGAAACGCATCGGGGGCCGATGGGGGGTTTTCTAAAGAAGAAGTCAGCGCTTTACACTAAAGGAATCGGCTCAGTATTGGCAAAGTAATACATCATTTTGGGAGGGCACCCTTATCTATAATTCCGACACATCGACGTCGCGCACGCACGCGTTCGGGGGCGGGCGGGTTGAAACGCATCGGGGGTCCATGGGGGGTTTTCTAAAGAAGAAGTTAACGCTTTACACTAAAGGAATCGGCTCAGTGTTGGCAAAGTAATACATACATTTTGGGAGGGCACCCTTATCAAATAATTCCGATGCACCGACGCCGCGCACGCACGCGTTCGGGGGCGGGCGGGTTAAAACGCATCGGGGGTCCATGGGGGGTTTTCTAAAGAAGAAGTCAGCGCTTTACACTAAAGGAATCTGCTCAGTATTGGCAAAGTAATACATACATTTTGGGAGGGCACCCTCATCAAATAATTCTGACGCATCGACGTCGCGCACGCACGCGTTCGGGGGCGGGCGGGTTGAAACGCATCGGGGGCCGATGGGGGGTTTTCTAAAGAAGAAGTCAGCGCTTTACACTAAAGGAATCGGCTCAGTATTGGCAAAGTAATACATACATTTCGGGAGGGCACCCTTATCAAATAATTCCGACGCATCGACGTCGCGCACGCACGCGTTCGGGGGCGGGCGGGTTGAAACGCATCGGGGGTCCATGGGGGGTTTTCTAAAGAAGAAGTCAACGCTTTACACTAAAGGAATCGGCTCAGTATTGGCAAAGTAATACATACATTTTGGGAGGTCACCCTTATCAAATAATCCCGACGCACCGACGCTGCGCACGCACGCGTTCGGGGGCGGGCGGGTTGAAACGCATCGGAGGTCCATGGGGGGTTTTCTAAAGAAGAAGTCAGCGCTTTACACTAAAGGAATCGGCTCAGTATTGGCACAGTAATACATACATTTTGGGAGGGCACCCTCATCAAATAATCCCGACGCACCGACGCTGCGCACGCACGCGTTCGGGTGCGGGCGGGCTGAAACGCATCGGGGGCCGACGGGGTTTTCTAAGGAAGAGGTCAGCACTTTACACTAAAGGAATCGGCTCAGTATTGGCAAGTAATACATACATTTTGGGAGGGCACCCGTATCAAATAATCCCGACGCACCGACGCTGCGCACGCACGCGTTCGGGGGCGGGCGGGCTGAAACGCATCGGGGGCCGATGGGGGACCTTCTAAAGAAGAGGTCAACGCTTTACACTAAAGAAATCGGCTCAGTATTGGCCGAGTACTATTGACATTTTGAGGAGCACCCTTATCAAATAATCCAGACGCACTGACGCTGCGGATAGGAACCCGAGACCAACATCCCGAGCGTGCCATCGTTGGGAAACTGTATATGGGGAGGCGCGATCACCAGACCGCTCGCTCGACCCACAGCTTGCATTGAAGCTCAACAAAGAGGGGGTGCTCGTGAAGGTCGTGGTGGCCATGTTATTCCCGCCGGGGATGTTATAGTTATTGTTGTTGGTGGATGTCGCCCTTCGCCTTGTCGAGTTTATGCCCATGCATTGTTGGTGTTGACCATCAGGTTCTGCCGTAGCTTGTACGCACGTTAGCACCTAACACACACAAAAACGAGACAATGACATGCCGCCACGAGAAGTTTTTGAGCTGTGGTCTTTGATTGAGGCAGCTCATGACCTTGGTGCAGACCTGCCCGGCACGCCGTTAATAAAAGAATAAAAGAAACAAAAGAAGAAATAAAAGTGCGGCGAAAAGCCAGCAACGCTGCCCGAAAAAAAAAGACGGTAAAAAAGAAATGATACGGCACCTTCCAGATCTTGGTCAACGATCCGGTCTCATTGAGGTTGCTGAATGCAACAAAACCACTCCGAATTTGTATCGCATGGGATAAGAGGAACTTCCGCCGGCCTTCGCTGTGCTGGGTGTGCCTTGCACTGTATAGAGAAGAGAGTGCGAGGGTGTAAATTGAAACCCATTGCTTGGGTCACGGGTTTTAGTTCGGCCGGGTCGCCGTCGTTTATGACCAAAGGGGGACAACATGAGCGACTCAAGAATGCTGTGAATGCTTTAGTTCAAGGCCTGAGGGAAAAACCAAAAGATACACATACTTTGGAGCATACATCTCATGACCATTCTGGAAGCGGCACAGGCTCGACCATCCGGGACTCCCTTACCCCGACCTTCTTCAGTGGCGAGCCTCATAGAGGGCGAAAGCGTTAGGATCAAATATCAATACACAAAGGTTGGCAGCAAGCACACGAATATACAAGATTGAGATACACGGGAAGAGCATGTAGATGTGGCAGATATGGTTGAGGGAAATTTACCCTTGTTTAACGTTATGAGCCGTGCTTGTTTCTCAGGCCACTGGCCAGAGCAAACAACGCGTTCATCACGTGGGTGCCTCGTAACGCGTCAATGACAAGAATCGGCTAGAATCGGCCAGGACTGGCCAATGAATATAAGGCCGGCAAGCGGCGGGGTACAAACAGAGGAGAGTTAAGATTCTCGGTTTTCTGGACTCCCAACTACCGGGGCTCAATGTCACTCGATCGATGCTTGCACATCGACCAGCTCCATTGAGCCCAACGTGTGCTGGGGCCTTAATGATGCGTCTGGAATCGACGGCATATGGCTGGCCATCAGTGTTTGTGCATGTATTCATGGTCGCGCTTTTTTTGAAGGACTTCTTCGGTACAAAACAGAATAAATTCTGGTTGTGAATTTTTGATGCATCCCAAAAGCCACATTGGCTTGGTTGGTTCGCCGTAAAGTCTCTGTTGCAGCGAATTAGACAGTGACCGCGTCACATCACTCCCCGCCCTCCCGATCTTCTATCCCTGCCCCTACCTTGTTTTTACCCGCCTGCTGTCATCCCTTACTCCTTGTTCTCCTGCTCCTCGTTGCTCCCTCCCTGCTCTTGCCACTAATCCCTTTGATAACAACGAGACACTGACTTGATATTCAAGTGGCCTAACAGCTGGCTCCGCTACCTCAAATTCCCCATCATCTTCTCCCGCCGCAGCTCCTCGAGGGCGAGATCAATGATCGCCAGACGTGTGTAGTCAATACCTCTCTCGCCATATCTCATATCTCTTGCAGAATTGGCTCACTCGCGTCTACGACCTCAAATGCTCATGATGCAAGCGTAATCTCCAACGCGGACGACCCCGTGGATGCTGACGACCTCGAGCTTGACCCAGTCCATTGCCAGCACTCGTGCTCTAGGTGTGGGGCAACGTCCCCGCAGTCCTCAGAACAAAGTGGGTGTTTCTCTGCCATTTCTTCCGCATTTCCATTCATCTCAAGTGCCCTTCAGGATCTTTCCCAAAGAATCGTTGCATTGAATTGGGGCTTGGCTTGGACGCAAAACACATCTGCGCGCTCGGCGTCTTTGCAGATGGTATCCATATTGGGTTCGCAAAGAAAAGTGAGTGTTTTTCTGTCATTTCTTCCGCATTTCCTTTGATCTAAAGTGCTCAACCGAACCTTAACCATCCTCCCCATACAACCGTTGCACTGAATTGAGGTTCGGACACAAAACACGTCCACGCACTCGGTGTCTTCGCTAATGATATTACTATATATGTGGTACATCTTGATCATCTATACAAATGTTGAATCTGTAGTCCTGAACTCGATGCCCTCCTGCCATGAATGCTGTGGACCGTCATAATGCTCGAGATCTTGCCCTTCAAGGGATTCCAACCATTTTACCCATCCTATCTGCAGCTCTGAACAGAAGTATGGGGTAAACTTGCTGGAGATCGACATGCTGCGCCGATTTGTAAAGTGAATCGTCGGAGTGGGACTCAGGTCATCGGTGGCTTGGCCCCAATCATTGAGCACAAGATAAGCCTCCAAATTCTTCATGGCATGTAACTGGGCTCGGGGATGGCGGGATCCGTCCTCTAGAGTTTCATGATTGTTGTAGGCCTCTTCAAAGCTCGCAATGCTCTCTTCGGTTGATTGAGAGTCTGTTTTTTAAAAACACTGAGCCAGTAGTAAAATAAGAAAGACAAAGATAGAACCTACCAGGGTCTGTTGTCTGGGCAGCAAAAGCTGCCTTCATAGATGCTCGCAGGGCAATATTAGTGGTGGCCTCTTTAGTAGATCCATCAGCAACCTGCTGTATGAGTGCGGCTGTCTCCTGTAAATCTTCAAGCTCTTCATTGGGGTTCATGCTCAAGTGTGCAAAGTACTAGGGAGAGGAATGGACGGTGCTTCTGGAATCCCAAAAAGGTAAAAAGTGGGTCCGATAACAAGTTGGTCGAATTAGTCAGCGATTCGACCAACTTGTTATCGGACCCACTTTTTGCCTTTCGGGGATATTAATAAGTTATCATGGCATGCACCCATGTATGCAGATATGGAGGTGAAGGAATGGTCGAAGGATCCTGGATTGAAACTCATCTCTTCCGGCCTCTACCATAGGCTTGTTTCAGCCTCCATAGCCTTCGTGATTTTCTGAAGATAGTCGTTCAGAATTGGTTCAGAATCACTGTAGACTCTACCATAAGGCGTCCTTGATAATGCGGTCGATTCGTACATAGAATTATTGAAAATAAGTGAAAGCAAAATCCGGGCTTGTCAAATCGGAAGAACGAGGTGCATGTAACAAAAGTTGGCAATCATTTGGTGGTCATTAATCGGTGACATACTGACATCTATGCGCTTGCATTACAAAGTAAATCATCATAAATGCGCTGAGTATCCTGCAGCCATTGACCAACTCCCTTGACCCCCCGCCTGCTCACTAGTTGGTTCCATATGGGAAGCTCATCTTGGACCTTTTCGACAAGAGCCCGCGTTTTGGTTGCTCCGTATCTTGAATGCTCGCGGACCAGGGTCTTGATAAAATCAAGTCCGACTTGTGCCTGTGGCCAAAACACATCATGTGCAAAGACTATCCCCACATGCGCTGCAGCAGTAAAGCTGATAACTGTGTGGAAATGGAATGGGGGTAGCGTGAATGAACCTCGTTCCTGTATGTGAACAACCTGCAATCCTTCAAGCTTTTCAATGGCGATGAGCACCTGCTGGAAGTCAAGGACAACTGGGTGGTGGTGGCCCCACCATGCGAGGTTCCGCGCTGTAGGGGGCCATGTCAACCACAGCTTCTCTCCACCACAGTGGACGAAATGCTGGGCTAGACTGCAGTGATCAATATGCAGGCCAGAAACCCAACCACGGGGGCACAGTCCCGCTGCAACCCAAGGCAACTTGGCTGCTGAGGCCAACTCCTGTCGACGCTGTTTCACATTGTCTGTGAAGCAGGTCTTGGAGGGCTCATGTGGAGCTAGCGGTACCAAACATGCGCACTTGGCCTCTATAAATACATCTGCATTGGTTTGTATAGCGAAATCAGGCCCCAGTGCCGCTATCATGGCCGGAAAATCCAGCCTACAAGAGGCAATCCCTGCAGAGGTAGCATCAATTGACATTGAAGCAACCAGCGGATCCTGATCCTGCCGACAGCTAAATCGTGTGAGGAAAGCGGAAACACTATCCTCAGCAGCATCTCCCCGGCCGAGCACTTGGAAAGTTATGTTGTTGTCTTGCAAGAGGTCTGTGAAGACAGCCTCAATTGAGGGATAGGATGAGTCTGTGGGCTGAATAACAGGATTGGGACTGAGACAACAAATGGGGGTGGAGCAAGTTGCTAGAAATTCCAGGACTGCCAAAACGACACTCTTGGCCTCTTCGTTTGGATGATCAAAGGGCTTGTGCAAATAACGCCGCATGAGATCAAAAGCCCATGTATTTTCGGGTACAGTGGGCCCACTCAGCACTGGAGACTCATAAGAATATAGGGGTAGTGGCATTGGTTGAGTGACACACCATCCTTTGCATCGAACTTGCGCTTTTTGTTATTTGCAGCTATATCCCCAGGGTTGGCATCTGCTGGAGGATTGTTGTGTTTAGAAGATTGTCAGCAAGAATAGGGCAAAGAACAATATACTGACTTTCAGACTGCATGTATAGTAGTTCGCAATTGAGTGTTTGTGGCTGTGCTTGGGTTTTCAGTAGATAATCAATCTCAAATGCATAGATTGGAGGACGCAAAAGTTCCCTCCGTCCAGTACCCAAACGTGCCTGCAGGCCAACTTTCTTCAACTTGAAGAAGAAGCTGTTGGAGATAGGTAGGCAAGCCATTGTGCCTCAGTTTGAATCTATAGTCTGTGTGAGTTGTACCCACGACATCAGACGAGTAAGATGTATGCGCTAGGCAGCAATTATAATGCACACTTTCTGTATTGTGTATTCCTATTTGCAAGTCTCAATGCTGTTTTGAAATTGTGAATCATCTCGTGAAAAAAATGTGGCGGTGTATCTTTGCTTCAAATTCGGCGCAACCATCATCTGCAATGGTTCCCAAGATTCCCCAGGAACTCATCGATGTCCATAATTGACTGCCTTACAAATCCTGCCGATCTTTCTCGTTGCACATTAATCTCCTGTTCATGATCACCTCGCTCGCAATATTCTATTTTTCATACAATCTCCCTTGGCGTCAGTTCACAGGGTGGGTTGGCACCTGGATTGGTAGAGATCCCACCTCTAGGTGAAGATTTGGAGGATTTCAACAACTTTGAGGCCTTCCTGGTTCTCCTCCACCACTCACCACATCTTGTGCTGTATATCCACGAGCTTAACTTGGCTCTCCCCCTAATGTAGTCTGAACTTGATCCAAGTCTTCCACCCCTAGCCTCTGATTTCTGGAAGAGGATTGAAGACTGCATTGTGGACTTATTACTCTTGCCTTGGAGTCATCAGGGTTGTTCCCTTGTGGACACGGCATCCATACCTTCCACTTGGAACCCTGCATTTGCCATGTATTCCGAGCTCCATCACTGCGCTCTCCCAACTTTTCCCGATTCCTCACCACTGTCTCTGTTTGGAACTATCCCACCGGGATCTCTCTGATTCATTGAGTGCAACTTTAAAGCGCCCTCAACTCTATTGCACTCCTTCAGCCATGACCTGGCCGTGCTTGAACTTCATCTTTGTGAAGGCATTGAAGACTTCTTTCAGCATTGGATTTTAGCTCAGCAGCAGCATATAGCTTCGATGGTTATAAGCTTATCATATGACACAGAGACAGCAGCGACAGTATCTCAGACATTGTTCTGCATGGCTTGTTCAGTCCGCCAGGGATTGATGGTTATATTTGATTCAGGTAACATTATCTTTAACTCAGATGAATCTGTACTGGTTCTTTGAATGAAGTTGATCGTGATTCCCCCGTGTTCTTCAACCTCAGGCCCTTTTCCCATCTTCAGACTCTTAGCCTCTCATTTTTTTAATGTCACTCCAATGACATGGCTTGAAGCCCTTTGTAGGTTGATTGTCCTAGAGCCACACATTACACTCCACATATCCTTTACTCGCCCGTTTGCTCACCGCAATGGCAGACTGGAGTGGGATACTTCACTGCGAGAAATATTGGGACATAACTCTACGTTGCTCTTGAAAAGTCATACAACATATTACGACGACAACTTGGATTATGTTGCAAAGTACACTTTTGTCTGTTCTCTCTCAACTGCATAGCTCTTCACATACAATTTTATAATCAATCCATGTGCTCGTATTTATTTTCTAAAGTGTAAACTTGGCAGGACATTGTGGTGAAAATTGGTGAATTTCCTGCTGAGGTGTAGTTGGCATGTTTTAGTCTCTATAATTCTTACCGGATCACTATCTTCTAGATTCACTTTAAATGTCATTTCATTGTATAATCACATCACGTGGACCTGGGTGTTTTCCTAGGTCCACGTGACCACACTTGCTCTTCAATTGCAAGTAACTTGGCCAAACACAAATTCCATTGGCTATTATGGCTGCCACTCCAACATTCCAGCAACTGAAATCCCTCAAAGGGCACACAGATAGCATCAATACCATGCAATTCTCACCAGATGGCAAGTATTTGGCCACTGGAGGCGACGATGCTCGTCTCCTTATATTCGATACTCGGACTTGGAAGGCCTACAAAAAATATGGAACAGCTGCACCCATCCGGGCCTTAGCCTGGCATAAAGCACACCCTGGGGTGATCTCATTCGGTATGAGGAACGGGATTGTAACCACAATAACACTCAAGGTAAAGAATTCTACCCAAGTTCAAGGTTGTCAAATTACTAATTTTCAACAGAATGATGTTCACTTTGAGCATGCAGTTCATGGAGCTATCCACTGCATGTCGTTCGATAGCAAAGGAAATTTTCTTGCTGTGGGATTCAATGATGAAGTTTGCATCACTCGTCAATCATCTATTTGCAAGTCCTTCAATTCTCATAATGTTTTTCTTCATTCCAATATATTTCAGCAACATGGGCGTCAGAGCGACACCTTCCTCGACCATCCCGCATTAATGGAGCTGAAGATATCACTCGTTCAGTCAATTTTCACACCATGGAAACCATTATTCTTGTGACATACTTGCACGGAGGAATAGTGTATGTAATTTAAAGATTGAGGCAAAATAATGTAACCATTTGTCCAGGGCTTATGATGTTGCTGATACCACTACCAGAAGATGGAAGATTGATTCTCAAGGTCTTTGGTATGATTCCTATCTCTCTTTAAAGAGTTTGGTTTTACCAGCTGTACAGTGGTGAATCTGCATTATCACCAACCTCCCGTCTCCTTGCAACAACGGTTCTCTTTCGTGGAATAGAATGGTATGATGTGACTAATCGAAAAGGCACATTCACAACCAAGCAGCCTGCGGAAGCCACACTCAATGTCATTTTGCCTTTAATATTTATTAGTACCAATGCCATTGCAGTTGGATCCTATGAGGGAAATGTCTCTGTCTTCAAGGCAGGGAAATCTCAACCAACCCAGATTCTACAACACAATGGTGAGGGATGCAACTACTGATGAAAGTATGTGGTACTAAATTCAACTCAGACAATTTTGTCCAATCTTTGGTCTTATCTTTGTGTGTTATTTGGACAGGGTTAATCTCATATGATTTTCAGGCTCACTTTCACAATGAAAAACAAGGCACTCATTTCATTGCAACTGGGGTCTCAGAACAATATGATGAATCCCTAATCACTGTCTGGAGGGCATATAATAAAAAGAAGAAGACTTCTGTAAGCTCAAATGTTGCAAGAAAAACTTAGATGTTTTCAATGTCCTTTTCAGGTCCCCTGGCAAGCAGTACTATTTGGGCTTGGAACTGCATTTACTGGAGGATTCATTGTCAGAAATGGTTTCCCAATGCCTCCATCCATTCAGAGCAACTTTTCTGTCCCTTCTGGATGGCAGTTGCCTATTTTTTGGAGTCACTATTCACTGCCCACAAATGTGGAAGCCCCGACCCAGAAGCCCACACTCACAGAAGTGTATACAGAAATTATTACAAAGACGGTTGAGGTCACTGATCGTGAAACTATTTTGGTACGTTGTTGAAATAAAAATAGATGATAACCTCTCACATCTTTTCTAGTCTGCACCGACTGTTGTTCCATCACTTTTGAAAGTGGATGGAGGTCTGGATTCAAGTGCTGTGAATACACTTGATACATAGATTGACCACAGACTGGGTCTCCACTGTACATGTTTGGCAATGATTGCACTTTGATTGAATGAATGGGCTATTTATATGTGTTACAAGCGCTTGCCGGACCGCTTCGCAGTCCGGCTCCCCCTTGGCTGCACCGGAGAGCTCAACGAAAAAGGTTAGCACTGATGGCGGAGTTTAAAAAGGCTTCAGACGGACAGGCTTAATTTTATAAAGAGAGTGACTAGTGTATGTCGGTCTTGGTTTCAACCATCATATACTAATGGCACCTCGTTTCTGGTTTACTGGTCGAAGCTCTCCTCCCATAACAGATGTGTCTGCTACATCGAGCGGGTCTCCCCCACACACTGACTCTCTTCACAATGATGTTAGCCTCAATTATGTTCTTCTACAATGTACTTGCTGAGCTCCAAATCCCACAGCCTCTAAGACATCAGTTCAAGAAGCCCTCTACTGGGCAGCATCCTACTCTCCACCCCAAGGAGAGTAATCTGGAGCCCACACAAGCTCCCGAAGAGTCTCAACAGGTTCCGGTTAAAGTGTATGATCCTAGCATCAAGTAGTTAGACGCCAGCTAACAAACTTTCTCAATTCAGAGAACCAGTTTCATCCATGTATGAGCCAAACAGGATGTCAATATGGTTTACTCAAAACTCATCCAGATCTAGCTTCAACCGGCCAGAGAAGAGCCGAGAACTGGCCCAGGTAAGGCCTTCACAAGTTTCTGGAGCTCCAGAACTAGAATTGGAGACACTATCCGAAGGGTTGACAAGCCTCCTGATTCAGGCAGACCCTCAAATTAATTGGGAGAATTTGGTGGAGACACTTTGCATGTGTGCGCAGGGGACAATTACTGGTGTTCTGCAACTAGTGCGAGAGGTCCTTGATGTTCAGCTCAAACAGTGCTCCCTGGAAGTGGCCCAAAAGGACAACCTAGTCAATGCAATTATTGCACGTGTTCTCAATTATCAATTGAGCCGGTGAGTGATAAATATACTCAGAGAGTAGATCTTTATGCTCTAGCAGATCACGTTCTTCTCTATCCAAAATCAATCCAGGTGTTTCGAGACAAGGGCCTGTGAAAGAGGAACCCAAAGTTACCTCGAGCTCAGTAGGATTCAGCAACCTCAACATGACTTTACACAATGGGAGGTTTTCATCAGGAAGCTCTGAAGGCAGCTTCAGCTGGTACACCAGCTCTTCTGCCAATAATCTAGACAAACCTCCTTCCATTTCAGCCATGCTGCACCCTGGAGACCTCTTCATCCACCGTGATGATAGTACAAAGGAAACAAAGCAGGTCTGGCTTTTTAACAAGCATAAAAAATGGCAGGACATTTCGACTCATTGGGCCAATCGTCACCTGGTTGTTCATCCGAATATTCCAGAGCGAGTTCTCACTATTCATGCCAATGAAACCCCCAATTGGATTCTGAAGACGTCAGTCAGATCCAAGTCCAAATCTGCTTCTACAAAGTCACCTTCTACTTCTGCACAGTAGAATTACATTGGGATATGTATCTACGTAATGTGATGATGTACAAAATTATGCCAGCCTCTGAGCATTGAATTCAAATTTGTGATTTGTCAATGTTTACATCAATTTTCATCCACTACTTTGACTCTCACTCAGACAATGCCTGGATCACTAACCCGGTGCGATTGCATGGTCAATTGCAACCACAAATACCCAGAAATCACCATTGGTACTAGATACAACCATAGGAGAGATGACAAGATCAGTGAAGTGCAGGCTAGGATGGCTCAGGAGAATCTCTCATATTCATGCCAAACTGAGCCTGGCCCTCAAGCACCACACCATACACATGTGGGCCCTCAGTCCAGGTCCCAACATAGAGCATCTCGCTCAAATCCATATTCATCCCGTCAGACTCCGTATCCACATCCACATCAGTCTCATCCACAGCATGCAGCTGGGCCCTCAAATAGACCCGTCACACCTAGGCAATCTGCAGCACATCTAACCTCTCATTCAAATCCATCCCATCATAATACACCAGCTCCTGAAACCCCTGTTTCAGCTCCCTTGACAGCACGGACAGATGCTGCTCTTCAGCTCATGGAGTCTGAAATTAGGACACGTTCATTAATGTTTTCCTCATCCACTGCAACCCCACTTGTATTTGTCAACAAGCCAGCAGAACATGGAGTTTATGAGCATCAAACTCTGCTCATTCCAAACTCGGGAATTTACAGGTTGAAACCCAGGGCATCTGTTAATGCCAATTTTCTGGAGCATGAGAATAGACTTTGGGAGATGATGGGATTGACACATATTCTTCCACCATGCCATCGGAAGGATAAGCTGGAGGAGAGAATATGGCGTGAGATCGACAAATGCTCTCTAGAAAAAGAGGTTCATTGGAATCTGCAGCGAATGCATTTGGACATGAGCCAAGTTGTTGTTAACAATGGTGGGTACACTTATAAATGACTGAACTCAGACTCATAAATAATATAGAGGTCAATTTTGTCCCCATTCCACAACAGGAACCTGGTATTCTGGTCTCCTTAATTGTCACAGCCATGATGACGGAGCTCTATTATATCCCTCATCATGGAGGCTCTGTTTTACTTGCTGGCCTCCGTGATATGCTGAAGACTGTTCCTGGAGCACAGAAATCTATCCAAAATCTGCCCAAAGATTCACGAACCATTATAAAACAACTGCGTTTGGATCCCATCACCGAAACATATGTGTGCTGTCCAAAATGTTGGGCATTGACACCATATTGTCCAGATACAGATAACCCAGTTACAAAATCTAATCCTAATCCGGATATACCACTTTGTCAAGATCGGTTGGCTGGAGACCCCATTTGTGGGGAGGAGTTGTGGATCAAGGAAACACTTCGGAGCAGAGTTCATTGCACCCCACGCCTCACCTATATTCATCAGCTAGTGAAGCACTGGCTTGGGCGGCTACTTTCTCGCCCTGGAATCGAGGATATTCTTGAGGATTATCCAGATACAGCTTCTCACCACCAAGGAGGGTTTATGACAGATATTTGGAGCTCTCCAGCAATCAAAGATTTAAAGGGACCAGATGGGAAACCTTTTCTTGACAGGCCCGAAGGGGAGGGGCGGTTTCTTTTCAGCTTTGCTGTTGATGGGTTCAATCCTTTCCACAACAAAGAGGCAAAACAAGTTGTTACATCAACTGGGTTTTTCCTTGTGCTTCTCAACTTTCCTCTCCATCTGCGATATCTGTTTGAGAATATGTGTCTCCTTGGCACTGCCCCTACTCCAAATAGCCCTTCACCAGGACGTCTTAACCCATTTCTGGATTTAATTGTTCGCGATTTTCGGGAACTTTGGACTGGGGTCTATTTCACTCGAACACATAAATATCGACGAGGACGCCAAACAAAATCAATGTTGATTCCTCTTACTGCTGATATGCTTGCTGCCCGTGCAGCTGCTGGATTCTCCTCTCCCACCTCCATTTATTTTTGCATTGGCTGTCACATTGATATGGCACACATCGAAGATTTTGATCATACTCGGTGGCCATGCCGAGACCATACCCAGCATTTACACCATGCATATGCCTGGAAAAATGCAGAAACTCTAGCAGAGCAGGCAAAGTTGGCGAAAGAGACTGGTGTCAGATTTACCCCACTTCTTGAACTTCCATACTGGAGCGCTGTTCGATATGTTCTTGTTGAGGCTATGCATGCTCTTGATCTCCGAATGATTGACCATCATGTCCGCAACCTGTTTCAAATTGATCTGCAACGGGATGGAGGAGATGGTTCAGAGCCCAGGGTTTCGAGGCCTCCCAGAGCCAGCGATGAGCGCACAACAAGGGTTCTACAGCTGTTTATAGAACATCGCCATGATGCAGATATTGTGGATAAAATCTTGGCAAGTCCATGGGCTTCGTTCAGGACCCTGTGGCATATCTGCAATGATCTTGATCTCAGAGTATCAGGGTCCAGAAGAGACTGGTTCATTTTACAATAAAAAAATGGGTGAGGGGTTTTGAAAGATCATTGGCATAAACTCACTGTGACTCATTTCAGATGGATACAAATAGGATCACAAACGAAGCCTTCTTGGCTATTCCAGGTCCAAAGGCTGCAGAGGAATCTGTTAAAACCTTGAGACTCGCTGCAACAGCTGCCATATCTAATGCAGCTGCCAATTTCCCAGCGATGAATGAGCTGGAGATTGATGAAGCTAAGAAGCTGATCAAGGCATTATATTGGGGAACCCTGTTCACCAGCATACATACCAAGCACAAGATATTTGTTTTTCTATGCCATGTACGCAACATCCCAATTCCAGAGAAACCAGTTCGATTAGATATGTATAACAAATTATCTGACAACGTATGTTCTCAGTCTATTCTTCTTTGCTTCAGCTCATTCTCCAGCCAGATTGCGGAGGAAAAACAGACCATCCTTGGCGAGGATCCTACAAATCGGGGACCTGTTTTAGGGAAAGATGTTATGGACGCTATATGGGCTGATATGCGAAAAACAATTTTCCTAGCTGGGTTGGAGCAGCTCCTAAAAACTGGGGCACAAAGAAGCGTGGAAAGCTCAGTGCAAATCATTGGCGGACCATCTTTACCATCCATCTCCCCATCACCCTGATCTGGTTCTGGCGCAATGAAACTGGGCGCAAACAGGACTTGTTGTTCAACATGATATATCTGAACATGGCCGTTCAATCTGCCAACTTCAAGACCACCGATGTAGACATTTCTAGAGTCTATGATGAGACCTTCAGAGAATATATGATAGGTATTGCGAAGCTCTTCAAAGAGGATAACATTACACCAAGTCAGCATTCAGCTTTCCATATTGGAGAGAATCTACGAGAATTTGGGCCCCAACATTCTCGAGGTGCACAGTTCTACGAGCGTTATATCCATCTTCTACAACGGCAAAACACCAATCTGAAATTTGGTTGGTCAGATCATTCTCAATGACTTGAATCTAACTTTCATATCAAGGGGAAATGGAGGCCACATTCATGAATTCCACTGCACGTGCGGCAAATCTCAAAGCAATTCTCACCGACAATGCCGAAATCCGTTCCCATGCTTCAGAGGCAATCAAAACATTTGAACGAGTAACCAATCAAGATTCTCGAGGCTTTCGTCTGGCACAAATGCTTGATCCAGAGGATACTCACTTTGATTTGGAAGCCCGATCTCAGTGGGGTGTACTCTCTATTGAAGAACGGCAGCTCTTACAGGACTATTTGTCCTGGAGGTATGGGGATTTTGACCTGGAGAGTTGGACTGCCAGTGGCTCCATAATGGATCAAATCTCTATCAATGGAGTCAGATATGCTCGCAAGAATGTTCTCAAACATGATCAGGACAGCCACATTATCTTCGATGTGCCAGGCACCAACGAAACTGCACCAGGAGAAATTATCAACATATTTCAGTATTGGCACACCACACCAGCAGACGTTGAAATCAAGGCCATATATCTTATTGTCAATCGATTTAATCCTCATCCTACCCTTGATAGAGAAGATCCATACAGAAAATTCCCCCTAATAGTTGGGTATTTATGTGCTATCAAGCCCATGGAAACCCGTGTCATTGAAGCTGGCCATGTTCGCTCTCACTTTGGGCTCACACCTATAAAGCACAATGGACAAGATCTGATGCATGTTCTTCCCATGAGCCGAGTAAGTGCCATTTTGACTGATCAGATTTGGGTCTAACAGCTTCTAGGTGGAACAAGGGCATTTGTGGCTGAATACAGTCAAAGATGCACCAGAAGACTCTGAGGAAGAGAGTGAGGATTCAATAGATTCAGAGGAGGATGCAGTGGAAGAGGATGCATTTTTACAAGACGAGTACTCTGACGATGAGTAGGACTGGATAGATAGCAATGTGCATATAGTATATTTCCCATGGTATGTCCTGTATTCACATATGGGAGATTAGTAATCATAAAAGGAAATTGTTTGATCCAGATGATCATCCTTAAAATGGAAAGTTTGATCAGCTCTCAGTTAGATCCTTCTCCACACCTTGTTTCCAGCGCCTGTACCACAATGGGTTCTGATTTTGACAAGTCTCTCAAGGCATTCTTTGCATTCAGCCAGCTCGTTGACCCATCTCTGGAGTCTTGTGCAGATGAAGCCAGGTTATGGTCAGGCTACATTTGGGTCAAGCTCTTACGCACTGTGTGGGTATCTTTCAGTTGAAATATATCAACCTATAACTTTGTCTTTAGTGGCTTTGAGCTACCAGATATGACTGAAACAAACACTGGGCCTACACGATCACAGCATACTGCTCGGCATTCTTTGATAATGGAGCTTTATTATCAGCTCATCTTTTATCTTGAGACCAACAAAGTCTCTACTCTCTATTTCGTGGTTCCAGAACTCATGCAAATCATCTCCCTTGACAAGGATAGTGAGGGCAAGACTGCGGTCATTCATATGAACTCCCTCGTTCTTTTTTGCCTGCTCCAAACGAAGAAGCATCTGGAGCTCTTCAAAAGTCTGGACAAGGAGGATCAAGAGTGTCTGGGTGAAAGAATTTCGCATCTTGGAGCCACAAAATTTGCTGTGAGCCCTGCAGAAACCAAGCAAGTTTTGCTTTCTCACATGGGTTCAGTAAGATAACCTGATCTTTACAGACAAGAACACTATTATGATCTTCGCATGAATGTCTATAACTTGCAGAAAGAGCATAAAAAAATGGCAATGGATCTAAAATTGCAGCAGACTCTGAATGATGATATGCAGAGCCAGCTGAGCACAGCAATCGATGCTCAAAGGAAATCCGAAGAAGATGTGCTGAATCTTGAGATTCAATATGCAAAACTGGACAAAGAATCACAAAAGGTGGCAGAGGAGTCAGACAGCAAAATGCAAGTAATTCATCTGGATAGAGTTGTGTGCTTATACAAAGACCAATCTAGAATCCGTCTCGACAATAACCTCAGAGTGACATCAGCTGTGCTGGCAGACCAGAGGGTTTTAGTTTCAATTTTGAAACAAGAAATTGATGATCAAGCAAAGAAACTTGAAGACAAGGACACACTTGTTTCTGAATTGTAAGTGTGGGTGTACTAGGTTCCGAATTATCTTATATGTTCCTAGAGAGAGTAAGCTGCAAGATGCATTCAAAATAACAGAGAGCTATGAGAGTCAGCTTCAAGACAAGCAAAAAAGGATTACCACTGCTCAAAAAGAAATTGTTGCATGTTATTTTATTTTGAATCTACAGGGAATTTTCTGAAATTTGCACATTTTTTACAGGAGCTAGAGAAAGCAAATGCCAATGTTGTCAATCTTGAAATCGCTCTAAATCAAGAAAAAGATAAGAGCAAGACTAGTCAACAAAAGCTTCAAAAATTACTGGATGCATCATCAGACGTTCAAACTGTGATATCAAAGCTTCAAGCAGAAAACTTCAAGCTCCGAGCTGAAGTAGTGATTCAATTCCAGAACTGATTACTGTGATATTCACACTTGTGTTCTAGGTAGCGGGAGCACAGCAGTCTGACACCAATATCATCCTAGCTATTCTATGTATGGGTAAGTTAAGAGCTTGCTAATATAACCTTCTGATCACCTACTATATTGACAGCAACTACAACTATTGGGAGGCTTCGGAACCACCTGATTAGTGTGAAGACTGGAGAAGAGGAAACATACAGACAATTTCAGAATCAAATTGCAACTTGTAATGAGCTCAGGGTATTTTAATCAATTGATTTCCCTGCAGTCCTCTGAGCTACATACTTGACAGGAGAGGGAAGAAGCCAATGTCATTGCACTTCAGCTTTCTTTGACCCAAGAAAAGGAGAATGGAAGGGCTTGTCAGCAAAATTTGGAGAAAACACTAGGTGATCTACGGTTGAAGATGACTGCTGATAGCAAAGCTGTTGCCGAGGAGTTGACCAAAAGCAGAAAGGCTCATCAGGAGGCTCAAAATGCAGCTGACAAAAACTTGCAGGCCATGAATCAGAAGGATGATGAAATTTGTGGCTTGAAACAAAAATTAACTGATCACAAGAACCTATCACTGGCTGACCAAACCACCATCTTGGAGCTCCGAACAGAAAATTCCAAATTGCAAGCCCAAGTGGTGATTTGACTCCAAAATTATCCAACAAGTTGATGTTCACACTTGCATCTCAGATTATTGGACAACAGCATTCCAAAATTGCTCAGAATGTTATCCTTGTTCTTTGCATGGGTGAGATTCTAACGGTCAATAAAAATGCTGGATTACTGACTGCATTATCAGCGGCTGTGACTATATCTAGGTTTCAGGCCCGTCTTAAAACAGTCCATGTCCATAATTCCCGGTACTTGAATAGCACTCAATATATATTGCGTTTCACAATAATTGTTTTTAGGTTAGAAAGAGTTCTCAGCAGCCACAGTAACACAGGTGCTGCATCCAAGGAAACACAGAGACAATTGCTCATTCAGATTTCCACATTGAAAAATGTGCAAGTCGATATTTTGAAGGAGACCGACAATATACCACATCTTATTGTTACTGTCTGTACTTGTGAGTGTTCCCCAAAATTGTGTTATCTCTTCTGACTTGTGTGAAAAGTAGCTTCTCGGATATCGGGCCTTCAAAAACGGCTGAAAAGTGCTCATACACATATAGACTGGTGAGCATGTTCTCTGTGGTCACCCTCAAGCTACATCGTTTCAGGTTGGATCGCCGTGCTCAAATGCTGCAAGTGGACTATGATGACATCCAACGTCTGAGCGAAAATGTTCAAAAAACTGTATCATCCCAACAAACCACTATCAATGAACTGCGAGAAGAAAATCTCAGCCTGCTGGGCCAACATTTGGAA
This sequence comes from Mycena capillaripes, assembly GCA_029204075.1. Taxonomy (NCBI): domain Eukaryota; kingdom Fungi; phylum Basidiomycota; class Agaricomycetes; order Agaricales; family Mycenaceae; genus Mycena; species Mycena capillaripes. The sequence goes on along the minus strand of JARHKZ010000011.1, from coordinate 1,394,593 downwards.
CTACAAACCAGCAGGGGAAAGTTGGAACAACAAATATCTTCTCAACGAACTATCATCTTGGAAGTTCAAGCACAAAATTCTGTGTTATCAGGTCTGAATGTGGAGTTGGAAGCTCAATATGTTAGTGCAGATCTAGATGCAGTAACCAATTTACTGTCTACTGATTACCTTTTAGCATTTAGAATTGGCATTGCAACAGTCAGAGGTTCCCCAAAATGTGATTTTAGTTCTGTGTGGATGTAAGTTGTTTTAGAACAATGAGACAACACTTATTCTATCTCCAGTCTGTGCTACAATATCTAGACTTCAACTTCGTCTTAATCATGTTCACAGATATATCTCAAGGTATTTGTCAATAATCTCAGTGTATAAAGCTGCTTGTGATGAACACTATTTCTAGTCAGGAGAAAGAGCATAAAAATCTTCAATTGACACACAGGGCATTAAAGTCTGCTGTAGTGTATGTGCTCATTGATAGACTAAGCTGGCCCAAGTTGATGTGCACAGTGAAATTCAGGGACAATCAGCAGATACCATTGAAGAAATGAAAAGGCATATTGAAACACTCAAATGTGAACAACATCTGCTTTGGGGTGAAACTGAGAATATCCCTCAGTTTGTAATTGTCATTGGTACCTGTGAGCAATCACCTCATCTTTTTTTGTTTTTTAACAACATTCAACTTTCTGTCCTCAGTGATTTCCCACATATCTCATCTCCGAGGTCATCTCTCAGGAGTTCATGAACACATTACATGGTATACACACTCTCTAAAAACTGGCTCTTTAATGCAACTGAGTTTTAGGCTGAACACTGATATTGAGAAGTTGAATATGCATAAGGAAGAGCGCAAGGAATTGATATGGCAAGTATTTATCAGATATTGTGCTTCAACTTTGTTCTGAACCACTATGCTAGGGTATTGGAGGAAACAGTTGGAAACCATCAGGACCAGCTCGAGAAACTTGAATCTCACATTCAAGAACTCAAGAGTCAAAATGACACACTACAGACCCAGATATATCAACTACGGGACAGGTACACAAAGATAAATGAGGCTTTGAAGAGGTCGAAAATTGAAAACTCACAAAATCAAGTTCGGGTAGGAGTTCTACCTTAGAACCTTATTATTAACATTCTTCACAGGAAGCACTTGCCAATGTTCAAAATGAAGCAGAAGACTACCGCACTAGAGCTCAAAGTAGGATAACACTCCTTCAACAAGAACTGAACAACCTACAAGTTTGTTGCATATTTTTTTGACCATTGCTATATTCTCACACCATACAGATCATTGCAGAAGAAAGGGACAAAAATGATCTTACTGTTCTAAGTGCTGTTCATGCATTAGGCATGCGAGAGGCTCGAGGTCAGAGAGAGAGAAGACAGTAGCTCATTCCAGGCAGGCTTGGCAGCATATGTATATATTGATAAAATCTTGAATGTGAATTGGTGGTGTACATGTATGATGTGGGTAGCAATTATTCCCTATTTGAGTAACTCTCAATCTTCAACCAGGAATTTCCTAATTTAGGTTGAAATCCAAGAAGCTCACTGAGCTTCTTGGATTTCATGAATCCTAATAGTCAGCTGACTGAATTTATTTCCTTTTTTAGAATGTTTGGTTCATCATTTGCTTTCAATTTACAGGGCCTGGAAATTTAAAATTTCCTAGCACTGTAAATAGGAATTACTTAATAAGGAAATAATGAGCATATAAGTTATTTCCTAGGCTTGTAAATGATGTGCAAATTAATATCATATACAAAATATTCCCAGTATTTACAGGCCCTGAAAATAATAGGAATTTAAGGCGGAAATAATTAATTTGCTTGCAATTTGCAGCCTATTTCCAGTGTCTGCATTTGATGGCGTGCACCCAGTGTCCAGACATCGCGTATGCTGTCGGGGAACTTGCCAGGTTCATGGCAAACTATGGACACTGGGGGCAAGCCATCAAATGCAGGCACTGGAAATAAGGTGCAAATTGTATGTAAATTAATTATTTCCACCTTAAATTCCCAATATTTCCAGGGCCTGTAAATGCTGGGAATATTATATATATGATATTAATTTGCACATTATTTACAAGCCTGGGAAATAACTTATATGCTCATTATTTCCTTATTAAGTACTTCTTATTTCCAGTGCTGGGAAATTTTAAATTTCCAGGCCCTGCAAATTGAAAGGAAATGATGAACCAAACTTTCCAAAAAAGGAAATAAATACAGTCAGCTGACTACTAGTATTCATGAAATCCCAGAAGCTTCTTGGATTCCAATCTGAATTAGGAAATTTCTGGTTGACGCTTGAGACTTACTCAACCAGGAAATAAGAATTGAGAGTTACTCAAATGGGTAATAATCACTGTACAACACAGGCTTGCTGATATCATGTGCAATCATTTCTGGGCTGAGTTACCAACCAACATTCTACCATTAGTACTCATGAATCACATAAGTTCAGCACTGTTCAACTCATATCTTACCTGTATTATCAATAAATGTGCTTCCAATGCACAGCAAGTATTAGATTGTTCTTATTTCCCAAATGATTGGAGGTATCAGTTCTTTCACAAACAGCTATAAAATCATTCAGCTTCTGAGAAACACATTGATAGAGACATCCAGACAGAGGCATGTGATTCTAGGGCAAGTCCCAGCAGAACATCTCTCTCCATGTCTGCTTAGAAATGTGCTGTACAAGTGAGCTAGACAGTTATATTTGAGCTTACACTCTCATCCAAAAATTGCAGTCAAGAACTGAGCAACAAAAAATAATGGTACCAGGGAGGATTGAACTGAGGTACCATCAGATTATGATTACATAATTAAAATGGGGCCCAGCAAATTGTGAGAAACAAAGATAATGGCACCTGAGAGGATTGAACTCAGGTGCCTTGAGATTGTGATTACATAATTGAGATTGTAGAGGCCTGCAAATTGTGCGCATGACAAGCGGACGTGTCCGCTTGTCATGAGGTCGTGGGAAAAGTCAGGTGCTTTTTTCCCACACTGAATTATTATTACAGCAACTTCAAAGACTTTGTCTCTTGTCGTCATTATGAGCCCATTTCTTGGTGAAATCTCTTGTTAGTAGGTGTGTTTGTTACATGAGTACAGGACTGCATTAGAATGAAAGCAGCTTCAAAATGCTTTCAAATGTTGCCTATTAACAAGAGATTTCACCAAGAAATGGGCTCACAATGAGCACAACAAGAGACAAAGTATTTGAAGTTGCCATGTGATTTTTCACACAATCTCAAACCCGTTGTTCACACAGCTGTTAATAACAAAATAATTCAGTTGAAGATATTTCTCATCCAATGAGTCTGTATTTTGTGTTTCTTTCCTTCATTTTTTCCTCTTTTCTCCCAAAGTTTTTTATAATAAGTACATGTACTAGTTGGGTATTAGTACACAAAATATCTAAGGGATACAGTAAGAGGAAGGTATTGAGAACAAGTGCCAAAACAATTAAAGTTAGTGGTGTTTTGCAAGTTACTTATACAATCAAAATTTCTGAGGCATGCAAATTGTGAGAGAACAGCACATGAGAATCAAGAGGGGCAACACTGGGATTCAACTATGATGGTTCCTAGGATTCCAGGATTCAAACATGATGGATTGGTATCAATTCTAACTGTTTTAGGCAACTGTTTTATTTCCTTTCTTAGAATGTTTGGTTCATCATTTGCTTTCAATTTGCAGGGCCTGGAAATTTAAAATTTCCCAGCACTGGAAATAGGAAGTACTTAATAAGGAAATAATGAGCATATAAGTTATTTCCCAGGCTTGTAAATAATGTGCAAATTAATATCATATATAAAATATTCTCAGTATTTACAGGCCCTGAAAATACTGGGAATTTAAGGTGGAAATAATTAATTTACATACAATTTGCACCTCATTTCCAGTGCCTGCATTTGATGGCTTGCCCCCAGTGGGACCACCTCATGTTGCAGCAGCGAAACACCTTCTCCAATATCTGTGTAGTACAACGTTGTATGGCATTACTCTCGGAGGCTCTGACACGCTACATTCACTATTCAAAGCACTTACCAATTCAGATTGGGGAATGGGTGACATGCAGAAGTCCGTCTCTGGCTTTCTCATCATGATGAGAGACCTGCCGCTTTCCTGGAGCTCAAAGCAACAAGCAGTTGTCGCACTTTCATCATGCAAAGCAGAGTACCTTGCTAACACTCATTGTGCACGCGACATTTTGTGGTTCCGTAACCTTCGCCGAACTTGGATTCGCTCAGAGCCAACCTACCTCCTTGTTCTGCGACAACAAAGGAACCGTCGCCTGCACCCACGACCCTCATGCTCATTCGAAAATGAAGCACATCTCCATTTGCAAGCACTTCATTCGTGATTGCGTCATGAAACGACTCATTGACGTTATACACGTCTCGAACAGGGAGAATATTGCCAACCTTTTCACCAAGCCACTACACCCTGTGCTTCATACCCGTTGGACCAAGATGTTGCAACTGGACGCCAGTCAAGGGGGCGGTGTTAGAATCTGACTCGGCATCTTGACCGATCAGTCGATTATGTACGCTAATAGCAGACTGGTTAATTGCACCTGAGGGAGCGCCGCCGTCATGCCGAAAGGGGCCTCGTAAGTACCCTAAACCGTTGAGTAATGGGTACCTAAGAGGTACCCTTTCGCCGGATGCAGCGGCGGAGTCATTCCTTTCTGGGTATAAAACTGATCATCACGGACGGTTGCCCCGCTGTTGTCGGGTGCATGCATTGGGCGGATGCACATCAGGATTTCAATTTTCACAGTACAATCAATTCAGATCTTGTACCAGAAAAGATTATTCAACTATCTATGATACAGATTTGTCTATCTATGCAACAGGTTTGTCTAATCACAGTAAGAAAGGTAATCTACAGGCCAAAATGAGATATAATATACTATAATACAGCTGGAAGATAGATATATAGTTTGTAGCATGGGGAATATACCAGGGTTGCAGCATAAAGTATTCAGGCTAAGAACTATTCAACAGCAGGGGGGATTTAGGAAAGTTTGGCATAGGCATCTGCCGCCACTGCCTAGTGGGTATTTTTTCTTTGAAAAAAAATGCCCTCCCCCCTCATTTGCTGGGTTTTGCATGGTTGCATTGGGTTGAGATCAACACCCGACTGACTGGGTGAGGGTGCAGAGCTGTACGCAGGTCTGGATAGCGGCGGCATTGTCCAACATTATTACGGGGAAAGCACACATGGTAGGGGGTGTGATGCAGTGCAGGCTGGGCAGTGTCATGCATGAAAAATAATTGTAATAAAGTCCGCGCAACACTTGGAAAGATCGTCACAGCAATTAACAGGTAAAAAGTGACATCGGGTCACATCGGGTCACATATGTCACATCGGGTCACGTTGGGTGTTACCGGTACCACAGGCAAGGACCGGTGTTTATTCCTATATAGGTCGAATCACGAAAACGGGCCTCAAAGTGAGTTTTGTCCGAATTATTTTTATTTTCCCACGGTTTCTGAGGTGTGCAAAATGTGTCTTTCCGAAAGGCACTCACTTTTGGTCTTTTTTGGGTCGAAATTTTCCCAAAATTTTGTCCGAATTCCTGATTCGACCTATAAAGGGATAAACACCGGTCCTCACAGGCATAGAGTCATTGGCAGGGAGTCGGTACGAGTCAGAAATTATGAGTCGGTAAGAGTCATACGGAGTCAGCTGGGACTGACTGGCAGCAAAGAGTCATGATGAGTTGGGACGAAAAGAGTATATACAGGGCTTGTAGTGAATAGACACTTAGATTCCCCCTCTGTACTGTTGGGTAGTCAAATATATCTTTTCTTACATAATACTTTGAGTGCCTTGGAATTCAAAGTTTATTGAGAGCGTGCTAACAAGTATAACATAACTCTGTTAGACCTCTTTGTAAGGGCAACCACGAAAGCCCGAGGTACTCAGGGTCTGATGTAGGGGATCCAAAGGTTAATTGACGGTAGCTAAATATACAGAGAAGCATACCTGACGTGGGGGATCCAAAGAGAAGAAACTCTAAGGATTCCCACGCCAGTCGTAAGTATAAGTAAGCTACTGACTAGAACCATGTGACCGGAGTGATCGGCAGATATCCCGGGCTTGGTCACATGCCGAATGCCATCGGAGCGACTCTGATGGCGGAGTCACGTGCCGGTTTCCGGTACCAGTTCCAGTAGACCGGTGACCGGGGGAGCAACCGGAAGGGTCGGAAGGGCCGGAAGGGCGTCGGATGGGGGTTGGGACAGGGGTTCCCCTGACATCACCCCCCCCTTGGAATGCGGCGCCCCCACACATAGACCGGATGCGAAGGGAGGGATCCCGGAAGGGCACGGAGTCGAAGGCGGCGACGGCAATGGTGCGTGGTTTGGCTGGGTATTTCCGGTAGAACTCGGCGACAGCTTCCGGGGCAAAGAGGTCGGAGTGCTTGACCCATTGATTGTGCGAGTCGTCGTACCCTTTGAAGCGCACCATGAAGTAGAGCGACTTCCAGCGCACCTTTGCATCAAGGATCTCTTCGACTTCCCATTCCGGAGCTTCACCGGGTGCGTCCGGCAGGACCGGAGCCGGCTCGTCATAGCCGGGTCGTCCCTCGAAAGGGTCGTCTTCCGCGAGTTCCAACTTCACGACTGGAAAGACCGGGTGGAGCCGGGAGAGCTGGGGCGGGAGTTCCAGCTTGTACGCACCGCGACCGACGACTTTGATGACCTTGAAGGGGCCAAGCCGTCGGTGCGAGAGACCGGGGGACGGCCGGGTTGTCTGGATGTCAGACGCGTCGAGCCAGACCCGGTCGCCTACCTTGATCTCCGGCGCAGGGGTGCACCAGCGGTCGTAGTACCGCTTGTACTCCTCCTTGGCCTTGACCAGCGCGGATCGGGCTTCGGAAACGCCGGAGGCGATCCGGTCGCGGAATTCGTTTACCGACTCAAGTTTCGAACGCAGCCCGTTCGGCTCGAACCCCATCCGGGGGAGCCGGCCGGTGTCGGTCATAAACAGGACCTGCTGCGTGGAAGAATGGACGTGGTTGTTGTAGGCGAATTCGGTGGCCGGCAAGAGGTCGTCCCAGTCGTCCTGCATGTAGTTGGTGAAGATGCGAATGAACTGTTCCATCTCTTGGTTGACGTGCTCCGTCTGGCCATCAGTCTGCGGGTGGTACGCCGTGGAGGTCGCGGGCTTGACACCGATAAGGCACCAGAGCTCGGTGGTGAACTCCGCAATAAATTGCGGACCCCGGTCGGAGATGTACTTCTCCGGCACGCCATGGAGCTTCCAGACGTTCCGGTAGTACAACCGGGCGGCGCCAACCGCATCGATCTGGGTGTGACACTCCATGAAGTGGGCACGCTTACCGAGGACATCGACCGCGACCATGATCGCATCGTACCCGTGGGCCTCCGGGAGTTCGACGACGAAGTCAACCGAGACCGTGCTCCAGCATTCTTCGGGGACCTCCGTCGGGTGCAATTCCCTGACCGGAAGCTTCCGGAGTGCCTTGGTCCGGCAGCACAGATCACAGGTGGCCACATACCGGCCAACGTGACGGGACAACTGGGGCCACCAGTAGTTCCGGGAGACGAGCTCCAACATTTTAAAGCGACCGGCATGACCGGCGACCCGGGTGTCATGGTGCTGCTCCGGCGAAGGTCCTTGTCACGGGGGACAACAATCTTGCCGCGGAAGTAGAGCAAGCCGGCATCGACATGCCACTCGTCCGACCGGGTAGACCGGGACCGGCGGCCCGGAACCTTGAGGAGCTCGCGAGCCGCAAGGGCGACGGGGTCCTCGAGGTCCGGTTCGTGCGAGAGCGCGTTGCGGATGTCCCGGAGAATCGGGACTTCCGGACCAGCAACAACGACACCTTCTAGAGCCCGGACGTGAAACAGGTCGGGGCGTAGAAGCGTGACGTCCTCGTTGTCCCGACCGGAGCCGTGATCCGGTCGCCGGGAAAGTGCGTCCGGTCGACCCATCGAGTGACCGGGCTTGTGGTGCAGGGTGAAGTCGAACCGGGACAGGTACAGGGACCACCGCGCCTGCCGCCGGTTCAAGTTCTGCGACTTCCGGAAGTACTCCAAGTTCTTGTGGTTGGTCCAGATCTCGACCGGGTGCTGCGAGCCTTCAAGGAAGTGTTGCCACTCCTCGAGGGCTCGGACTATTGCGAGCATCTCCTTGTCATGGATCTCGTAGTTGCGTTGGACCGAACTCAAGCTCTTGGAGAAGAAGGCGACCGGGTGCCACTTCTCATCGGCGCCGGGCTGAGAGAGGACGGCATCGGATGCGAAGTCTGAGCTGTCTGCTTCCACCCGGTAAGGCTGCGACTCGTCCGGGAGGATCAGGACCGGGTCGGTGGTCACCGCGTCCTTGAGATTCCGGAACGCGGCGGCCTCCTTCTCGGTCCAGAGCCACACCAAGCCTTTCTTTGTGAGGTCGAAGAGCGGCCAGGCGATGTCGGAGAACCTCCGGATGAATCGGCGGTAGAAGTTCGTGAAGCCGAGGAACTGCTGCACGTCCTTCTTGTTCTCTGGCACCGGCCAAGCGGCGATGCCGGCGACCTTGACCGGATCCATCTCGACGTGGTCGTGTGAGATGATCACCCTGAGGTACTCGATCGATGATTTCTCGAACTCGCACTTCTCCGGTCGCAGGTAGAGCTTATGCTCCCGGAGCCGCCGGAGGACTTCCTGGACGATTTCTCGGTGCCGGGCGAGGTCCGAGTGCGCGACGAGAATATCATCGAGGTATACCATGACGTCTCCGGACAAGATGAGATCCTGAAAGATATCGTTCATCATTGTCTGAAAGGTTGTGGGGGAGTTGGTCAGGCCGAAGTACATCACCAGTGGCTCGAAGAGCCCCCGGTTCGTCCGGAACGCGGCCTTCCACTCGTCGCCTTCCCAGATGCGGACGTTGTTGAAGCCCCACTGGACGTCGAGTTTCGTGAAGTACCGGGCTCCTTTCAAACGATTAATAAGGTCGTTGATGAGAGGGAGGGGGTACCGGTTCTTCACGGTCATCGCGTTAAGCGCCCGGTAGTCCTGTACGAACCGGAGCGCTCCGTCCTTCTTCTTGACGAAGAAGACCGGGGATGCCATCGGGGACTTCGAGGGCCGGATCCGACCGGTGGCCAACCCTTCTTCGATAAATGTGTCGAGTTCACGCTGCTCGAGAGGGGAGATGGGGTAGACCTTGCAGTTGGCCGGTTTCGAATCCGGGACGAGCTCGATGGCGTGGTCCCACGACCGGCGCTCCGGGAGCGAGTCGAACGACTCCCGGTTGAAGACCTCTTCGAACTCACGTGCCCACTCGGGAATTTCTTCCGTACCGGGCGCGGAGTTTTTAGCATGCGCTTCAGCCAGCTGTTGCGAAACGGTACCGGTCGCCCAGATGTCCTCCGGGGGAGAGAACCGAGTGTAGAAAACCCGATCTCCTTCCCGGACGGGGTCGTCCTCGTCATCCGAATCTTCCCCGTCATCCGGTCCGAGTTCCGGTAAGTCCTCGTCAAACTCTGTGTCGTCGTCTTCGCCGGAACCGTCCGTGTCAACGACACATATCCGGGGGACCGGACCGGACCGGAGCTGCCGGAGGATCCGAGCGGAGACCTTGGCAAGCTTCCGGTCGGCGCGCGCCTCGGCGACACAGGTAGCACAGCACCTGGTGGGGCAGCGGCTCATCTTAACCTCGCGGTTGGCCCAGTCGATCTCCGGGTTGTGCTTCCGGAGCCAGGAGTAGCCCAGGATGAGCTTCTCTTTCCCGAGGCGGGTGACGGCAAACTGAGCACGCTCACTGTGGCCCTTGTAGCGAAGGACCACGTCTGCGACATCCCGAATGAAGCCGGCCTCATTGGGAGAACCGTCCACATTGTAGACCGGGATGGGCTGCGAGAGCTGGCGGACCGGTATCTTGTGCTCGGCGGCGTACTCCGTGTCAATAAACTCGGAAGTAGCCCTGCAGTCCATCAGGCCGTTGAGTGAGAGCTTCACGGCGTCGGTGGTGGATTCGATCTCGAGGGGGAGCCGGAGGGAGTTACTGCTCCCCGAGGTGGCAGCAAGGGTAAAGTGTTTCGGGAGGCGGCGCTCCCAGGCAGTTTTCTTCTGGGGGTGCGGCGTCCGCAGGAGGGGTGGTCGGGGTTCCAGTTCGACCGGAACAACTGGTACGACCGGAGTCTCGATCGGTCTAAGGGGTGCGTCTATCGGTTGGGTGGATGCAAGAGATATATTGTCACACTCGTTACATAGAACAGCGAAACGATTAGGAGACGCGACAGAGGGCGCACCGCTCACTCTGCGCGGGGGAGAAAATCCTCTGGCTCGGCGGCGGCGGCGTGTTCTGCGGCAGCCTCCGTCGATGCCAGACGCGCGACGAGCTCGTCGAGCAAGTCGCCCCCGAGTTGCCGGATCACCTCGTCCAAGACATCGATTGACCGGACGTCGACCGGTGCGGTACAGTCCTGGGCGAAGTGGTTCGGGTCCCCGCAGCGGAAGCAACCGTGGCACGGGGCGCTACGGGCACGCGTCCGGTCGACGTCCATCGGGACGGCAGGCGGAAGCGCGGGGGTGGCAGTGGCTCTCTGTTGCGGTGCGGTAAAACGTGCCGGAACGGAAGTGACCGCGACCGGAAGGGTTCCCGAGCGTGCGGCCGGTTGGTGGCGACCGGGACCGGTCGTCTCGCGGGAGGCCTCGCGCGCGCAGAGGAGCGACTCGTACTGCCGGTAGGCCCGGAGGCGCCAGGCCGGGTAGTCCCGCAGGTCCGGAGGGTCGCTTGACCCGGTGATAGCGAGGTTAATCGCTGGGTTAAGACCGGTCCGGTATTTCGTGACCTTGATGATCGGGTCTTCGAAGCCGGCGAGGTCAACGAGGTCCTCGAAGTCGTCGGTGTACCGGAAGACGTCCCGCGTGCCCATGTGATACGACCGGGACTCAAGGGTGCGTAGCGTGTGGTCCTGCTCATTTTCCTCAACGAACCGGAGCCGGAACTCCGTGACGAACGCGTCCCAGGTGGAGAAGGGGAATGGGGCTCTGGTGGCGTGGTGCTCAGCCCACTTCGATGCGGAGTCTTTGGCCATGAAGGACATGGCGAACCGGACCGCCTTCTCTTCGGAGGGGCTGCCGTCCTCGAGGAACGCCTCCGGGAGCAACCGGATGTACGACCGGACGGCATGGAGAAACGCCTGGCCTTGTTTCCGGTCCCCATCGAAGACGAACGGGGGGTTCGGCCGGAGGGCCGATTTTGAGCCGGGAACTGCTGGGGGGAATAATCCTGTACCCGGGTCCGGAGCCGGGCCGGCAAGGGACGGGGCAGGTGAAGCAGTACGGGTGGGGTCGATTTTTTGTGCAATTCGCTCAAGGGTACTCTCGAGCCTGTCCATGCGAGCGGAGACGGCTTCAGCTGCTGCTTGCGCAGCGGCGGTGGCGGTACTCACAGCGTCCATGGAGTGCTCTACAGGTAAGGAGGAGGGGGCAAGATTCAGGATAGGGGAGGCCGGGACACTATCAGAGGAGTCCGAGCCGTTCACACCAAAGCCTGCAATCTTGGCCGGTTAATCCCTTAGAGAGTTTCTTCTGCTGTAAGGGCAACCACGAAGGCCCGAGGTACTCAGGGTCTGACGTGGGGGATCCAAAGGTTAATTGACGGTAGCTAAATATACAGAGAAGCATACCTGACGTGGGGGGTCCAAAGAGAAGAAACTCTGAGGATTCCCACGCCAGTCGTAAGTATAAGTAAGCTACTGACTAGAACCATGTGACCGGAGTGATCGGCAGATATCCCGGGCTTGGTCACATGCCGAATGCCATCGGAGCGACTCTGATGGCGGAGTCACGTGCCGGTTTCCGGTACCGGTTCCGGTAGACCGGTGACCGGGGGAGCAGCCGGAAGGGTCGGAAGGGCGTCGGATGGGGGTTGAGACAGGGGTTCCCCTGACACTCTTACCATTGCCGCCGCTGTCCGCACAGCCACCGCACAGCCGCAGGCTTCTACTAAGAACCGAGCTTCTATAAGTAGTAGCATACCGCCAATTTCTTGAAAAGGCAATTACGTTGGAACATTAACGAACACTTGGAACTCTTTCGAATAAAGTCAATTCCAAAGGTTCTAAGGGAAACTTATTTTCCACCGCACAGTAGGGAATAGGATCGCAGCTGGCACAGTGGTGGGCCCCCCGTGGTGGTATTGGGGAGCTCTGGAGCGAGATGCAGACACTTCCTCTGCGGTAGCTGCTGAATCCAGTACCAGTCTGCAACCACAATATCAGGGTGGTTTGAATCTACTTGGACTCATCCTTGCACACTCCCATACATGCCAAAGAGGTTCTCCACTCCAGGCCCCAGTGGGGAGAGTGAGTCACCATTTGTAGGTAAACTGGGCTCTTTAACATTTAAGTCACAGTTGTTCTGCCCTTAATTAGTAGGCTCAAAGAGTACCGAGATGCAACATAATTTATGTGATGCAGAGCGATGGAGGCCACCGCCAGCATGATCCACCAAAGTGGTGGCAGCCTCCACCGAAATGGCTGCTACCTCCGCCAAGATGGTGGCAGCAGCCTCCGCCGAGATGGTGGTAGTGGCCTCTGCCGGTCTCAAGCTGCCATGAAAATTCAACAAGAAGCTCAAAGAAATGTGCCTGGATTTCAAAAACAATACCCAACTACCTGTTTTTGTCTGTTGAACCACTCAATCATTATTTCTGAGCTAAGCGGAGGTCACGGGTGGCGCTCAGTCCGGATATTGATCGGCCAATCAGCAACTGTATAAAGGTCGTTCTAATGTAAAACATTTTCTACAGACCCAATGCCTTCTCAAATATTAAGTCCTGGGCACCAAACTCTTGCCCCATGTCTTCCCCTCTGAATTTGATACACTCTCAGCAGCTGCCACTTATATTCGAGGCCTTTAATATGCCATGCAAGAATATGCATAAAGTTCAATTATAATCCACGGTTAGATCCTCGTCAAACAACGAAAACCCCCAAATTCAAAATATGAAGCAGCCTATTTTTGCTCAGTTACCTTTCTGTATGCTACCACATACTTGGGATGTGTTTTGGGCTGCTGCAAAGTGGGTATTCTGCAAATGAACACAACAATTTCAAGGGGAATATCACAAATTCGAGCTTTTTGGCCCTTGCTTACCAAAGGTTGGTTGTATGTCAATCCTAGCAGCTGCAGACAGGCTTATTTCATTATGTGAAGCATTAAATGAGAGAAACTCACTCTATTTCAAGAGTATAACATCTATCATCAAATGTGGCGGAGATATCCGCCAACTGGCAGAGTCTACCGCCTGGGATACACAACAGCAAAAGTGTATTGTATGTTTCAGAAATAAACTCCCCATTTGAATGTTAACTTCAAGGGATTGGATGAGAAAGACTGTGTCTATTGCAAGATGTATACAAGTCCATCATGAAATGTGGTGGGGGTCTCTGCCGGTTGGCAGAGTCCACCACCTGGCAGAAAAAAAGTGTGCAGAAATGAACTCCCTATTTGAATCATAATTTCCAGCTTACCATATGACAGTAAGTGCATTTAAAGAAACCCAGGTATATCAATTTTTTACTGGGATAACCAAACTGCAAAGACAAAGCGGCTTGTGGAAATTACTATTATATCCACTGGTTCTGGATTTCGCATTTGTTACTTCCAGTTCTTCTACTCTTCTCTTGTTGGAGTTCTTTGCAGTAGGTACATATGCTGATCGGTATATAAGTACACAGAATATCTAAGGGATGTGGTGAGAACATGGTATTGACAACAATTGCTGAATACATTAACACAATAACCAAATATCTTAATGTGATATAGTTGCTAGCATACTCAGTGGTACAGTACAGTCACGGCGAAATTAGATGGAGACCCCATTTGGAATGACAGCAGCTGATAAGCCCCAGATCACGGCAAACACGCCGGTCACATTTGGTGACAGAAGTCACACTTACATCGGGATGAGTGAATCAAGCTGAATTAGATATGGATTGGCCAATAGACAGCTTGCGCAGAAGCCGCATGAGCTGCACGCGGCTTTTGTGCATTGCGCAAGGCCACGGATTTTTTTTTCGCTGTTCTTAATTCTTGTCTTGATAAATATCATTAAATGCCTCTGAAATTATATCTTCCACTCTTGAGAGTGCTATTTGTTGAATGTGAAACTGTGGGAGGCCACATTTTTCACGCATCACTCAAGCATCACTCAAGCTCCACTTCCTTTTCCCACACTATCACGCCTGCCGCGCAGCAGAGGCAATGCTGAAGATGTTCCCTCTCCCCATAGCACCTCTCCTTCGCCTTGGGTAAGCTTATATTGGAATAGTTCATTGAGACCTATCACATTTCGAATTTGTCGTGCGGCGTTGTGCAATGCAAAAAAGCCGCATGCGGCTCGTGCGGCTTTTGCGCAAGCTGTCTAATGTATATGTCCATATCTAGTAGCTAGTATTTAATCCACAAGAAGTCATTTTTTTCCAGTGCTTCGAGACGGCGGGGAAAGGATTTGTAAAGTGTGATCACATATTCAATGAGCTCGGCGGATAACCAGATATTGTGGACCAATTGAACAAGGCCTCAGCTGTTTGTATGGTGGGGTAGCTGGGATGGTTTCGGATCTTCCTCTTTAGCTGTGCCCACACATTTTCGATCGGTGAAATATCCGGGGACTTTGCCGGCCATGGGAAAACTGTGATATTGCTGTCTTTGAAAAAACCTTTTGCAAGCTGGGACGTGTGCATCGGGTTATTGTCCTGCTGGAAATAGAGGAATGTGTGGCGTCGATTTTCGTAGTGATCATAGAGAGGGATCAGCGTGCGTTTCAAGATGTTGACATACTGGACAGCCGTGAGATTGCCCTCAATGAGAACAAGGTTGCTCACACCTGACGGGTGGATGGCACTCCAGACATTGATTTTGATGCCCTTTAGTCCATGGGGCTCGCGTGGTTGGATCGTATGAATGGTAAGTGCATGCTGTCCACGTGCACGCTGGCACCAATGACGGCCGTTCCCCGTTTTGAGCTCTATCTTCGTCTCTTCTGAATTGATCAGGACACCCTGATTGAAAACCTCTGGAACAGTCCATTATTCAAATTTCTTGTACATGTTCTCGTGCTGCGTAATGTGGCGAGGCAGCAACATGGGTTTTTCACATTGGACATGGCCCGGTAATCCAGCACGCGAGAGCGAATCACGGACCTGATAAACAGAATGTCAGCACATATCAGATCACCCGTATGGGAGGGAACGGTGGGGAACATCTCACATCGAACGTCTTCCCCATCGATCAATTCTCCCGCATTCACCCTCTTGACAGCTTCTGCCATCTCCTCATCCGAGATGTGCTTCTTCCGTCCCACATGTCCCTTCTGGTTGTTGTAATAACAGTCCCCATCATTGTCCTTCACCTGGTTGTAGTTCCGGGCCAGTGTATTCCCGGCGAGAGAGGTGTCTTCAAACGGCCACAAAGTGGCAATCTTTTCAAAACTGTAGTGGCATTCATCACGGTAAATGACCGTGGCCATGCGCGTGGTCGGTGTGCATTGGGTAACAACACGCTTGGCATGTATCTGGGGCAGTGCGACGTCGGGGGGCATGGACACGCGATATGTACGCTAGTGGAGTGGATGTAACAGAATGTGATATAATGTGACTCAATGTGCCTGCTGTGTTTGCTGTGATCTCGGGTGTATCAGCCGCTGTCATTCCAAATGGGGTCCTCCATCTAATTTCGCCGTGACTGTATGTACTGTGCATTCATGATAAACCACCCCAGAAATAATGTAGCTATCACACTGATATTGAGTGACAGGCTCCTATAGCATGGGGAGAAGGTGAACCGATGTAATACACAATCACTCTGTCTTGCCAAGACGAGTGGGAGCACAAAAAGTGGGAGCCTGACGGGGGCAAGGGCAGCCGGCAGAGGCAGCACATCCAGCAGATCCGAGCACAGGGTAAAGTGAAACATTGTAACAAATAGTTGCTCTGACTTACAGTCACGGCGAAAATTGTTGCCCTTACCAAATTTGGAAATTTTGTGATGGCTCGCAATAAATGGGTGGTAGGCCCACTATTAGATAGCTTTTAGGTAGAAGGTTGTCTATATGGTCTATAGGAGTAAAAATGCAAGTGGTTTGGCTGCGTAGATTCCTGGAAATTGCTGCCCTGCTGTGATTTGGGGATACCCTGCTGACCTGTGTAATTATGCATCCAAGGCTAATTCTATGGCAAAGTAACATTTATTTTGCATCATATGCAACATCATAAGACTCCTCCAGCTAGGGATTGGCTAGTAGTGGGCCTACCCCTCATTTATTGCGAGCCATCACAAAATTTCCAAATTTGGTAAGGGCAACAATTTTTGCCGTGACTGTATTGCTACTTAAGATTAGTGGGAGCACAAAAAACAGGAATCCAAAGGGGGAGTGCAGCAGCGCCGGTGTGATGTGGACTCTGCCTTCGAAAGGTGAACTGCCTGAATTGTTCAGACGAGGGAAGACCGATCAGAGGGTGTTTGTCCTCAGGGGGAAATAATGGATCATGGAGTTGCCCTCTCGAGCGGAAAAGTTGCCTGGTCGATGAGATAAGCCCAACAATTTGTTGTGCTGCAAGCTTCGCTAGACTACGTATTTAATGTCGACCAGCCTTCCTACGAGTGCTAGCGGGGATTCGTTCTACACTCCTGCCAAGTAAGGATGGCTTTCCAGATGCGATGTGAAGTGCCTTCGCTATGCAACGTGCGGGTTATTTGATTTGTTTAAATTAAGTGCTCCGTCCAATGTTCTCCGCCTGTCTTTCTTCTGGGAGCCCGAGCGCCGAACAGAGTTTTCAATGAGAATGTGCTTCCCACTCCTTTCTTTCCACAGTACTGCGTCTCTAATAAACCTCTACAGAGTATTTCTCCGCTCCGTCCTTTAACAAATGTTCACGCCGTGGGGATGAAACAGTTACACGCCGCTGCTTAGGCTCTGGCTGGCTGTTCAAGTATGCTGTTTGAGTGGGATAATACTGCTCCGTTCAATACGGAGGAGGCATAACCGTGTGTCGATTCTAAAAGGTCGAGTCGAGGTGGCTGATTATATTGTTTTCCGTGCAGCGAGCGGAAATAACCAAGCTCGCATGAATCGATTGGTACGCACGGACTTGGTGACCTTTCTTCCCCCCAATGACTCTTCAGGGATGGGTTGTTCCCGTAGAGAAGGGTTTTAAGGGAGATTTTAGATGGGGGAAAAGTAGATACATTCTCCTATAACGCGGTCCTCTTTTATACTATTCTACTTCGGTGCCGATTACTTTGCCCGCTCCCGCTACTGATTCGTTTTCTGCCCCTTCTCTGCCTGCTTCATCGAGATTTATTACCCTTATTGTCTTTTCCGCTTACTCCTTGAGTCATCTCGTCCCTTTGCCCAGTGTTTCCCCGTTCCTCATTGAGTCAGCCCCTTGTTCCGCTCTGCACAGAGTCATATTATGTTCTCCACTTCAGTTGATTTATACGCCCGACCATTCTTTTCCCCGCTCCTCAGCCTCTTTCTGCCTCATGAGTTTTCATGTTATATGTTCAGCCTTTTCTTTTCTATCAACCCTTGTAGTGTTACTGGCTATGCTGAATCCAAAGATGTTTTCAATGGCCGCTCGTTCGAACCGGGCCAAGGGAATCAGCGCCATTATTGGGACGCCCTTCCAATAATGGCTGCTGCTTTTTTCTTCTTCCAGTGTTGTTTTACCGTGCTCGTCTGCAATCTTCGCTCAATCGTTACCCGCTTGGCACCGTTCCCGAGTTGCGAAGTGCCCAAGCGTTTCCCAAGCCGTTGCAAAGTTCGTTGTTTCATCTGCGATCTCCGCTCAATCATTACCCGCTTGGGTGTTCCACCGTTCCCGAGTTGCGAAGTGCCCAAGCGGCACCGTTTCCCGAGCCGTTGCGAAGTGACGGCTCACACCGGCAGAGCAGCACATCCGGCAGATTCGACAATTCAACATGTTTAATATGATTGGGGGATGAGAGTACA
The DNA here is from genome assembly GCA_029204075.1 of Mycena capillaripes. Taxonomy (NCBI): domain Eukaryota; kingdom Fungi; phylum Basidiomycota; class Agaricomycetes; order Agaricales; family Mycenaceae; genus Mycena; species Mycena capillaripes. The sequence goes on along the minus strand of JARHKZ010000011.1, from coordinate 1,376,588 downwards.
TGAGTGTATAGCTGTCTACAGGTCTAGCACAGATGGCCTTACACTGGGCTGGTTGTATGGGGCAAATAAGCAACGGCGGGTGGCAGCAGGCGCACCAGCAGTGCGTGGGAGAGTTGTGAGGTAATGATCAAATTAACACCAAAAGAGGAAATGATTGACAAGGCATCCGCCCGCCACCAGCGGAAAGGGGCCTCTTAGGTACCCTAAACTCAACGGTTTAGGGTACCTAAGAGGCCCCTTTCCGCATGATGGCGGCGCTCCCTGAGGTGGTTAGTTGCTTATGTACCCTCCTGGGCAGTGAAGAACCCCTATTGTGTTTCTCACTGTATCGGAACTATATATTATTCCTTTAACAGTTTCGCATCGGTAGCGGCGAGCAGCGACCAGAGATGGACGCGAAGTTGACGTGATACACTTCATCATCTCACGTGCACTGACCGTGCCGAGTTAAGCCGAGGCTCATGGCATAGTTCACGCAGTTTGTAAAGTTAATGGGTAAGCCGTGCACTTTTTAATTCAAGGATTTACTGTATTTTCTAGCGCAAGATTGTATCCGTTATTTTCCAGCTTGCCTAATTTCAGTGTTCGAATTGCAGCGCTTGTTTATTTTTCTTCAGTCTGTCCGGCCTCTAAGTATGCCCGGAAATAGGAGCCGGAGTTGCTTCACGGCCGACCAATGATTCCAAATTGAAATGCTCAAGCACTTCTTTTTTGTTCAACAAATTGGTTTCTGAGGTCTCTAAAAAGTTTGGTGAAAGAAGGAAAATTATGATTGAAGAGATCTAGGCCCAAGCTTCAGAACCAAGGTCAATGAAATAGAACAACACACACATTCTGCTGCAGCTTCCATTTTACTCCCCCCTGGCACCGCTCAGTTCAGCCGTGGCCTGCTTGTAACACGGCGGATATTCCGGGGAAGAGCAAAAGCGGTTCCGCCTCCTGTGAGTAACTGTATTTCTCGCCATCTTTTCGGAGTGCTTACAGATTGGATTCAAAGGGAGTGGTTACGCGACGGCAAACTTCTTCCTGGACAGTCCTGGACCCTGGCGTGGCAGTCGTCCTCACGACATAGCTGCTGCCTATGGGCGTTGACACTTTTGAGCCGCTGTATGATGCGCTGAGAGGGAGTTGTATTTGGGTTGAGTTGACCCCTTTTGTAATCGGAGGGCGCAGAGACCCACCAAGCCAAATTTATTTTTGAACACCGAGAAGCCGCCACAGTCTGATTCGGGCGATTTTGGTTGTGTCGTGCCGTTAGCACCCCGCAAATCAAAGCTTAGAGAGGTGTAATGTAAAAAATCTACAGTCCTTGTAAATAAAAGGTTATTGTTGTAGACCACATGGGGAATGAATTCCTCAGCGCGAATTCGCAAGTTCATCTTATTGCCGCGCTCGAGGGCAACTGTTTGGGTGCAATTATTTGCTCTCGTATGATGGATTCTTGAGTCCGATTTGCATAGACTCGCAGTCATGTCCTGAGCCTGGTTTCTTGGTCTGGGCAAGCACATCACCCTCCATCGCCTGCTCACCCAGATACTTGCGGGTAAAATGTGAATTGAGGTGGTCTGCCGGCGATCGAAACATTCATACCTGTGTTTCATAAATCCTTGGAGCTTGCCAGAGATTTGACATAGGACAAGGTATAGGTGGAGGATATAATTGCAAGTGATTCATCCTTTCCGGGCACTTCTTGGTCCATGTCAGAAACCAGAAACATCATAGAGCGACCGACAGTGCCTGTGGCTAAAATAGATTGGCGATATGGAGCGATGTCTGGATGTACATATATCATTCTCATAAGCACATCAGGACAACAGGCAGTACCTACAGTCAAAGATTATTGTGATATTTGAACCCACAGCTGAACTGTGTGTGAGTTAAACTCTATGACATCCTTCAGAATGTATTAAATGTCTCTCTGGCAAAAATCTACATCATTTGGATGTGTCTGGAATCTTGTGTGTTGGATTCATCCACAAAATGGCTCTTTTAACCAATTTTATTGAATATATAATATTTTCACGAATTTCTCTCTATCAATAATTCCGCATGAATTAGCTGAGTATTTCCATCTAGACCCCCTGCAAATTAACCTAGAGGGTATCCATTCTCCACAAGGGTGATCTTCGTTCCTTCCAGGGCACTGAATGAACTGATGAATTGGCAGGGCCAGCATGGAGGTATGTGTTGTGGGCCAGTTTGTAGAATAATTAGTGCTGGTAGGGGTTCTAGAGGATACTGTTAGTGTACACAAGGTTTTGAGCTAGGCGGGCACTCACAAAGCAGAGAAATGTGAATGTACCGATGTAGAGGAAGACAGGAAGATGCAATCAACGGAAGGCCCAGCCAAACTCAAGCCAAACATCTTATGCAAGCTGTTTACGCCAGTTCACGGCTCTTCACGGATTAGTTCACGGACTTCACATAGTTCACGGCAAACTCTGTGAACTTTCTTATATACATATGTTCTCAGAAAATATTTCCTGTGATTTCTCTCTCCTGGTCTGCTCAGTATTAAAATAAGCCATTGCAGTTGAACCCATCCTCTGTCAACTAGATATTATAATTGAAGACAGCGGTAGTCTGGAGCCACTCCCAATAGGACTTGTAATCTGCCAACTTGACCAAAGGAAAAGCTGTGAGCTCAATGCATGATGAAGAACAGGACACATACCTGAGCTGCAAGGGACAATTGTCCCAAAAACAACTTATTTTCGAGGGCGAGGACACTAAACCAGTGACAAAACATGACTTTCAGGAGCAGAGTGTTATTTACGGATTCAAAGAATGCCTTGCCTGCCTGCAACAAATTCAGACAGCCAAAAATGGTGGCTTGGGTAGACGGGACGAAAGTGGTGCTAAGTGTCATGGCGTCTGATGCGCTGAGCGGTTTGGCCTGTTGTGAGGGGCCACTTCGCGTCACCTCCCCCGCTATAGGCATAGCGGAGACAGTGTCTTCAGATTTGCAGGGCTGGCACAAAAAAAAAGATGAATACGGTTCCAGTGGCCAAAGCTCCTGTCTCGAATTGAACAAGCGACTACGGGAAGACGATTACGAAAACCCAGATAAACTAGGTCAAAGTGCCCGCTGCACCACAGAGCTTCCCGGACCAGTCCCCAACCTCAAAGGATCCCCAAAGACCTAAACCCATCAAAACACTATTCAATCTGCTCCAGAACATAGCACATTGCTCGCAAGAACCAAAGTTGACGGGAATATACGAGATGCATCTCTGCGCTATTCAATTTGTTCCAGAACACAGGACATCGCTCGCAGGGGCCAAATCTCGCAGGTGGAGCACCAGTATTCTTGACGGGAATATACGAGACACATCTCTGCGCTATTCAATTTGCTTCTCAATTAGCAGGGAAAGTAATATTCAAACAAGCATTAAAATACAGTTACATAGAGATATTTTTAATATCTGTTCAATACACCCAATGAGAGAAGATTTAAAGAAAGACTGAACACCCACTCGGCGAGGGCGATAAAACTGCAAGATACAGCTACGTAACTTTGTGGTTAGGTCATTTCTAAACGACTTACCTGCGAAGCCAAGACAATTCACATATAGCTGAGAGAGTGATAAGCTTTTTTGCAGGCTTTCCACAAAATCAATTCTGACAAGGGATGAAACCCCACTATTCAGAATTTATAGCCTAAGGAGGTCTTTATGAGCTACATAAACATTTTCGCAGCTTTGAAATATGAGAGAACATTCGTAAACCCTTTGAAAGAGGTGAATAGCTTGAATTGTGACATATGTCACATTTCTGTGACACCCTGATGATTCAACCAAGTTCTGAGAAGTTTGCGGCAGTATGACACAAATTCTCTGTCTACACTAGTCCAACTTCGACATAATACATATCAAATGCCTACGAAACAATTCTGGGCTATCAGCTGGTATAAACTCACTAAAAATGGCTGATTTTACCGAGAATTACCACTTGCATGAAAATTGTAAAGCACAATGATGGTTAGGGCTCTGACCCATGCCCGTCGATGACGGAGTCGACGTACGGACGGTACGGGTGTGGACCCGTCCATGAGAACCTTGGAGGCTTTGCAGCTACGGGACGGATACGGGACGGGTTGGCCCGCATACGGAGCACCCGTACCCGTCCGTCGACCGCCGATCAACGGGTCCAACAGGTTGCATGATCCGGCCAATTCGGCGAGCCAAAAGCAGCTGAGGCTAGGGTCCCACGATGCTCGCTAGCGGTGAACAACCTTACAATCAGGTGTCAAAAAGTCGGCGGCGGCCCAATCCTAATCAATCTCAAGTACAGCTACGTAAAAAGGGACGTACGTCATTATTTCTGGACTCACGACTTCAATTGCTTTTGTGCAATTTCGACTATGAGCATCCTGGAGTCAAAACCAATGGCCCGCGACTCAGTAATAGGCTTGGGGCTGTCCAGCAGCCGCATTTAAACATGACCTTGATTATTCTTGGCACAAAACTGACGCTGCGCGCCTATCACCCGTCTTCGACGGCCATAACCCGTCGAACGGATATTCCCGTCCGTTTTGGCTTGCTGAGAATCAGGCCAACGGGACGTTGACGGGACGGATGGTGTCAAAAACAGCCGTAGATCGCCCGTTCCGTTCGACGGGACGGACGGATGGGAGCCCTAATGATGGTATAAATACCCAAATATGAGCAGACTTTGTATTCAGCCAACTATTGCATTAGTTTTAAGCACTCAAAAGTATTATTGGTTGCCATTGGGCCTTGTTGATACGAGGTTTTGTGAGTGAGGCTTACAAAAAGTCAAGAGGATACGACTTTTTGTGGAATTTGTTGGTGGGTCATATAGCCAATTAGCCATGACGAATTTTAACATCTTCTTCAGTGAAAGTATGGCCGGGAGGATGGTGAGGGACCTCATACTGGATGGAACAAGCAAACTCAAAATTTACTTCAGAATAAACAAAGACCAACATGGCGGATCAATCATAGACGGTGCCCGTTCTCACTTCACAGTGAAAATGATCCGCGTTAGCCGATATGATCCGACGACCACCGATCATAAAACAGCATAAAACTCTTGCTCTTGCTCGCGCACAGAGCATACAAGGTCATACTTACCGGTGTAACTGTGCCACAACCTCTCCGCTTTTCTGTCTTCTTGTGGTCCTGGCTGGGTTATTCACTCTTTTTCTCGTGGAGGCAGTGCCTTCGAAGCTAGGGACCAGAATCGAGTTGAAGTCGAGGTTCATCCACCGATGCAACTCCCACGAACTTTCCGCCCATGAAATAAAAATTTTATAGATTTCAATCAAACTGTCATGGGAACGTGCGGTTCTAAAGCTGGCGTGGGCTGTGCGTCTCGACAGCTTCCACATTAAGCGTTGCTCCAGCGCCTCTTCTTTGCATCTTATTTGACGGACGTCCTCACTGCCCTCTCTCATGGAGCCACAAAGAGATAGCGCGGCAGCGACGTCGACCGAGACCTCACTCCTGCTAGAAGCTTCTAACATGTGTGCACTCCATAAACTTGGGGTTCTCGCTGTCGTGCTTAATCAGATTCAGCCTGCAATTGCTCCCAAACGCAACCGGATTCAAGCTCGTCGGAGGACAAGTTGTACTGGGAAATGTAAACAATCATCAGTCGCCCGTATCCGTTGCTTTGGGTAGGTATCCATTCACGACACACATCGCTTGGGGTTAATTTACTTTAGGGTCAACGCAAACGTTGCCTTCTCCTCCAGCGGTTGCTAGCGTACGCCATGGCCGAAGTAGAATTTCTCCCTATCGCCTCTCAACATTTTTACTAGAATGCTGGTCCCATCCGAAGGCCATCGCCTCCTCGGAGACTCGCAGCAAGCGAGATATACTGTGAAAAACTACTTTATGAGCAGCGTGGGTTTCCGCTGTACGTTCCGCAGCCTCATATGCATCTCCCGGAAGAATACCGACGAACAGGCGTGGCGATTGGTGATGTCGGCAGAGTGACACCAGAGGGGGCATTTGACTTTTTGTTCAACATTTACTGTCCCCGGGAACATCCCATCAACGCAAATGGGGTCCCTGAAAACTTCTCCCCACTACCGCCATATCTTGTCAGTGATCTTTTCTGTCTAGATTACGCTCCTGGCGATTACGTCTCGACTCTCTCAGTTGAGGAATTGGATGCCGAGTCTTCAGAGTACGTCCTTTCTTATTTCCTGCCACGCACTCAAGCCTTTGCTGCCTTTCAAGTGATTTTCCTGGGGGTGAATTCGGTTTCAAATGCAATGGGCCAGACGGAGCTGTATTGGCTCTTCCCCATGGAGCGCGCCTTGAGAAGCTCGAGAACTTGGAAACTATGCTGCGCTACGCTGCAAAAAACGCGGAAAGTTGGTACAAACACATCAATGGTCCAGGAGGCAGAGGACGACAGCTCGTGAATGGGTTTCTGTATCTCATCACTGGCTGTGAAAAATCGCAATCCTGGGGTATGGCGTCATTTCAGAATATCGCAGCTGAAAGAGAATTTCAACTACGCTTCAAGCCCAATGCTGACGCTACTGCTGGCTGGAAGTACCGTTGGCGAAAAGGCACTCCTGCTCGCACAAAGTGCTTCATGAATTCAGCGGAGCCAAATCTTGCCAACCAAACCTTATTTCTTCATGGGTTCTCAATTTCTCTTGGGGAAGGAATATGGGGGAAGCTTTTCGGGGATGTCTCTGTCGGCCCAATTGCAGATTTCCGAGGGGGGAAATCTCGCAGCCAACTTGTGCCATTTGGTTCCCAGGGGTCTTCAGGGTCTCGCTCCCTCGGACTCGGGAGCAGGACGGCACAGAATGGCCATGACATGGATGCTCTACGCTCAGCGCCTGCTGATCAGGAAGATGAGGACGTCCAGCTGTGTCACTTTTCACCTACTCCAACATTTCTCCATCCGTCCCAACTCGTCAACAGCTACCTCACACAAAAGGCACTCGACTTTCCTATGTTCCATTTCTGCCATCAATGACACGTTGCGCTCAGGCCCCGCTCGCAACAGTTGTGATAACTCATGATGATGACTGGGGCCACGTTTTCCGAAATGATGTATGTGTTACCATAGCTTTTGAGCACCGTTTTACCCTCTCCAGATTGGTAATGAATCCACAATAAGGAGCCCATCAGAATTGGTGGAGCGAATATTGGCCGAGTCGCTCGTAGTGGAAGAAGATGGTCCGTGACTTGAAGTTTTTGTGATAGTTGGATAGTGATCTATTTTTAGGCGCGATTTTCCTTGTACCCAAAGCGGATGTCACAAGTAGCGATGACTGGTGCGATGTGCTCAGCGATGGAAGTTGTCTTCCCGTTCCTCCATTTCGTCCTGCTAAATGTAGTAAGGATGCCATGCCAGGTCAAAACCACCCTGAGGCGCCAGAAGCTATGTTTGAGCGCTTTGAAATAATGGAAGAGCACGGTCAGCTTTTTTACAAGTGGATATGTCTCACGAATTGAGTGCATGCAGGTGCCGCGTTCTTACCTGAAACAAAGAATGATGGAACCACTGCAGAAGAAGTTAATTTCGTCCCAGCCTCTGCGGAGATCGTGCTCGGATCTACCGATGACGGTTCTGCCGTCGAGGACGAATATGCGCCTCCGTCGAATCTCCCCCCGATGACAACCCCCAAATCTGAGTACACCAATGCTCAGTGGTGGCCTTCCGCGCCGGACACTCCCTCATCTTACTTCCCGTCGAGCCCTTTCCACTCCCAAGGGACGACTCCGGAGCTTTCTCCCCAGACTCTAGAACTACCTGTCCTCCATCCACAGGTGGCATCTATGGCGGCCGTCCACGCTTCTAATCTGCGTCGGACGAAACACGCGAGATTTTTCTATTGCGACCTCTGTGGGGCTGAGCTCACGACCCGCCACAACTTGAAGAGTATATATATCTCTATGTTCTTCACACACTCGCTAATCAATACCACAGATCACAAAAACGCTCATGCAGGCCTTAGGCCCCATGTCTGTACGTGTGGTTCCGCCTTCACAACATTGGTAGTCCTGCGTCGCCACCAGAAGAAGTGCAAGCGCTTTGCGGGACTGGCCTAAGCCACTTCTCTCTCTCTCCTTATCAACAAACGGTGATCAAGATTGTCCTCGCAAATCCTCATTGATCCTGGCTATCTTAAGTTTCCGTTATTGTTTGGTTCTTGGTCGCCTCCAGTGTACATTGGTCCTACTTACGATTGTCGTCCCTAATTTTTAGTCCAGTTACTAGTCTTGTGAAGTTGTGTATGAGCTTTTTAGTGATATGTAGTATCTAGCGTGAAGCGCCCTGTATTTTTTTACGGATTTGTATAATGTCTATGCCTTTCTACAACCTGTCTGTGCTGGCTACGATTTACTGCGAGAGCGGGGCATAGGAACCGCGTAAAGTTTGTGCGTGTGGGTCCATGGCGGTGCAAAGTCATGTGACCGTTAGCGCGTCTCCTCATTCCTCGCGCGCGACGCGGGTCTTGCCAAGCTCTGGATGGATTATTTTTCTCATCATCTGGAATCTTAGCGCCAAAATCTGTTCTTTGTATGCTTTCGGATCCAGTGCATGCCACTGCCAATGGATGGTACCTGAAGTAACGTTACTACTTGGGCGCTCCCCGAAACTTGGGACGATTTAACGATGTGCAGGAACGCTCGCACCTTTGATCTTCATCTCTGCTCCTCACCGCTCCCGAAAACGGGGCCACGATTACTCTGGCCCTGGACGACTGTCGTTTCTCCTACCGGAAGGAGGCTTGCTGTGGTCCTACCTATTCAGGACGACACAGAGTCCTTCTTAAAGCCCGCCACCATAGGCAGTGCCCTTCGGAGAAGGCTGTGATTTTTCTATTGCGACCTCTGTGGGGCTGAGCTCACGACCCCCCACAACTTGAAAAGTATATATATATCTATGTTCTTCGCACACTCGCTAATCATTATCACAGATCACAAAAACGCTCATGCAGGCCTTAGGCCCCATGTCTGTACGTGTGGTTCCGCCTTCACAACATTGGTAGTCCTGCGCCGCCACCAGAGGAAGTGCAAGCACTTTGCGGGACCGGCCTAAGCCACTTCTCTCTTCTTATCAACAAACGGTGATAAATATTGTCCTCGCGAATCCTGATTGACCCTGGCTACCTTAAATTTCCGTTACTATCGATGGCCCACATATGCAAAAATATTTTGATGGAAGTGTTACGCAAGCGTCGAATCTTGGATTATTCTTAAATTCGGCTCAGAGCGAGCCATAGGTTTGAATCTTGTCACAAAATATTTTCAGAAATTTTCAAGCATCTAGAGGGATGCCTGGACGGTGCCGACGCAAAACGTGCTTTGACCTACATCTGCAAAAATATTTTGGCAGGCGGTTGGCAGGTGATCGATGCCATCAAAATTTGGCCAAAAACCAGTTTTCATTTTCTCGAGATCTCGCATGTGCATATCAGCCTCTCAAATGTATCTGGCATTGCGTATGTGACATATTAGCATACCCAAAATTTATCTCAACTCCATGTGTGCGGAATTGAGGGTGCCAGATCAATTTTTTGCAGATGTGGGGAGTTTTGCATATGTGGGCTATCGATAGTATTAGATAGGTTGTGCAAAGCCGCACGGAAAAAAACAAGCCTTCAATTTGTGCGTTTTTTTTTTCATTGATACATTGCCTGATATGAAGTAGAGGTACATATAGTGAAGGAGCCTCATTGACATTTCACCTACCGCGCGCAAGATGTCAAAAAGTATGAGAAGGCCGAGTGGTGCCAGTGGAGCTGGAGTCATGTGCCGGAATAACAGCTTCTCATGCCTGCCCATCCAACCCATCTAACTTCGGGTTGTTGTATTACAGTTTTACAGAGGCTTTGGACCGCATTGATCACGAAAAATAACTGAGGACAATTAAGAAATCCACGCGGCTCTGCACAATGCACAAAAGCTGCATGCGGCTCCATGCGGCTTTGCACAACCTGTCTATTGTTTGGTCCCTGGTCGCTTCCAGTGTAGATTGGTCGTCCTCCTAATTTTTAGTCCAGTTACTAGTCTTGTATATGAGCTTTTTAGTGATATGTAGTACCTAGCGTGACGCGCCCTGTATTGTTTATGGATTTGTATAATGTCTATGCCTTTCTGCAACCTGTCTGCTGGCTACGATTTACTGCGAGAGCGGGGCATAGGAGCTGCGTAAGGTTTGTGTGTGTGGGTCCATGGCAGTGCACGATTCATGTGATTGTTAGCGCTCTGCTCTCATTCCTCGCGCGCGACGCGGGTCTTGCCAAGCTCTGGATGTATTATTTTTCTCATCATCTGGAATCTTAGTGCCAGCATCTGTTCTTTGTATACTTTGGGATCCAGTGCATGCCACTGCCAACGGATGGTACCTGAAGTAATGTTACACTGGGTGCTCCCTGAGACTCGGGACGATTTAATGATGTGCAGGAAGGCTTGCACCTTGATCTTCATCTCTACCTCACCGCTTCCGAAAACTGGCAACAATTACCCTGACCTTGGATGACTCTCGTTTCTCCAACCGGATGGAGGCTTACTGTGGTCCTTCCTATTCAGGGCGACGCAGAGTTCTTCCTAAAGCCCGCCACCACAAGCAGTGCACTTTCGAGAAGGCTGTGACTTCATGCAGAGTGTTCTGGTCATTCGACCCTGTTCGACCCCGTGTGTTTTCCATGAATCTTTACATTCCCAAAGCTTTCTTATGCCGCTGCAGCTGGCCGGATGTGCCCGTTTGTCTTGGAGACCATTCTGCGGTCCCGAAACCACTGTACATTGCGCATCATGTTGCCCTGCCTTCCACCGCCCCAATCGCTGTGGACCTATCGGGTTCTTTGTCCGGCAGCCTGCGGCAACAAACACCAACCCTGCACGATACCGATGGGTGACCGCAAGCGGATAGTCGGACCACCAGACAAACATCCTATGACAAATGGGCGTCTCTAGGTGGGGCACATTTCGCTGAAGCTACCACTCGACTAACAAATTTCAGGTTTACTAACTCGCATTTGAAGATACCTCTGTGTACGCAAAAGTCCTGTGGGCTATGTGCGACTGCGCTTCAACAGCATTACCCGAAATCTCCCAATGCTGTTGAGGCTACATTCTTCTGGTATGTCCCACTCTTTCCTATGAATGACACTGACTTTGACTCTTGTACATATAACAGCAAACACGCAAGACACAGCTCGTCCATCCCCGCCCCTCACCCAGCAGCCTATGGCTGAACACTCTCAAAGCTCCGATGAAGAGTTTATCTTCAACGTTGAAGATGAAGATTGTCTGGATAGCTCCTCGTCAGTTCATCTGTTCTGGCATAGTAATCTGACAGCTGAAACCATCCCAGCGCTGGTGGGGGGGACACCTTTGGTGTGTCAGGGCAATTACACGTATTTGCCCCAGAGTATCTGCAGACTGACATACACACTTCCACCCCCTATTACATGGGCATCCGGGCTCAAAGCTTTGGAGAGCAGTCTACGCCTCCTCCGACTGGTGGGCGTCGCCGTCGCACACAGTCGGACAGTCCTTCATACCCAATACCAGAGATCTTCTTCGGATCTACCGATGACGGTTCTGCCGTTGAAGACGAATATGCGCCTCCGTCGAATCTCCCCCTGATGACAACCACCCAGTCTGAGCACACCAATGCTCAGTGGTGGACTACCGCGCCGGGGAATGGCTTGACACTCTCCCCCCTCCCTCAAAATCCAGGGTTGCTTTCGCCACGCGAGGCTCGGGCTGCGTCCGACATGTCCTCAATCCGATCGTTGCTGTCTCCATCTCTGAGTCATTCCAGTTTGGCCAGCCCGTTCCTCCCCTCTCCTGACCCTGATAACGTCCCATTGCGATACGTCAGCAGTGGCTCGCCCCATCCGCCCAACTACAACTTGCAGAGTAATGCCCTCAATCAGGCTTACACTTTCGAGGCGGAGTTTCCCCTTTGCGGGCGGCTTGCGCGTCGAGGTGAACAACAGAAGCCTCGCCACCTTAACTCATCCCATTCATCCACAGGCGCGTCGGCCAGGGCCTTGGAGCGTCTTACGATTCAGGACAGATTGTTCGGCGAACAGTTGTATGCTACTCAGGGCGGTGCCCCACATCATCTGAGCCCCATTCCCTAGGGCGACTCCCAGCCAGCCTCGTTGTGGCCCGAAGGTAACTTGTTGTCTTCTAGCTGGTCGAATGAGGGATCTTCCCTGTATCCACCGCGTTCCCCATCCATCCGATCCCCGTCGACTTTGTCGTCCACTTACAGCCCCTCGTCCCCATTCAATCTCCTCAACTTCCTGGGGGGATCTGAGGACAACTCTTTCGAGGTTGGACGCTCGCATAGCCATTCCCATGTCTCTGCCTCCGACGCCGACCTTCTTGCCGATTCACGTGGCAATGTTGACAGGCACTTAGCATGAGCTCGACGACGTCGCCAAGCTAGTCCGTATCTGGTCGCTGGCCCGTCAACTGGCGAGGCAGAAGGGAGTAGTGCGGCGTATTGGCCTCTGCAGGGTCTCGGTGGCGAGTCGGCCGGCGGTTTGTCTCATCACAACGGACAGGCGCCCAACCCTCTCTTCACCACAGATCCGCGCCTGACCGTAGCACCCGCCGATTTTCAAAGCGTGTCATTCTCCTGGAATACCGGCCAGGATGGCCAGGACCAATCGTCAGGATTTCATGCTTCAGTTGCAACCCATGCCACATGCCGCGCCACCATCGCTCGTCGAAACGACCCGACGAAGCGTGATGCCTTTGTTTGCCACATGTCACATGGTCTTAGCTAGTAGCTTACTTATACCCACGGCTGACGTGGGAATCCTCAGAGTTTCTTCTCTTTGGACCCCCCACGTCAGGTATGCTTCTCTGTATATTTAGCTACTGTCAATTAACCTTTGGACCCCCCACGTCAGTCCCTGAGTACCTCGGGCCTTCGTGGTTGCCCTTACAGCTATCTATTTTCTTTCGATTTCTGGATACCCATCTTCTCCTCAACATCCCCGTACGCCGCCGGGCCATACCCTGGGGCAGTGACACATGTTCCTCCCTCTGGAGAAACTACATCCTTAACTTATTAAATTCCTATCTCAACATTCCGAAACAACCCCAGAGCTTCCGAAGCTTCATCCACAGCGTCCGGCATCCAACTTATTGAAATGACTCATGTGATTCGTGTGTAGCAAATAGCGATGTGCCTGTATTTAACATTAGTGTATTAGTATTAATATTATTTCTGTGGACCGACTCGCTGCTAGGCGCCCGTAATAACTTTAAGCGCCTCAGTCACACTTATGGTCATCTGACCATCCGTGTGACCATGTCGGCACATCTTTTTCTCTGCAACAAGCTTTAGGACTGCCTCCGGCAGGTCCACAGCTTGTTGGGGCTACGCCCCAGTGGATTCCGAGATCATGGGCGTGAGAGCCGGCGGCAACATCTCGACAGCCGGCAGCAACATCTCGACAACATCTCGTGACTTTATCATGTGACCTATCAGTGGCAGTGCGACCGTAGTGTTTTGAAGTATAGGATATAGGATGCCATTCCAACGTTGTTGCACCGCGCGTTTATCAAGCTCTAGAAGTTTCTCTCAGCCTTTGCGTGCTTGACACTGAAATCTGTTGAGACCTTCGGATTCAGTTCGGTTCGAGTTCGGTTCCAATTTGCCACTGTCAGCGGCTCGTCGGGCCTGAGGCGTTACTTGAGCTCAACACCCTCCCTTGGGGCCATATAACATCGTACAAGAACAGGCGCTCCGAGCCCTTGATCCCCAACTTTCCTCCCTAGCACTCACACGCAAAACGGCCGAGCTGCCCTATCGTTTCCTGTCTTTCGCTCCTCAACATTGGCTACCCCAAGGAGGCTTGCTGTGGACTCAATTAATTCAGTCGGCCGCGAGGCGATAATTCCTTGCACAGGCACGCAATTTATGCAGTGCCTTTCAAAGACTTAGATTCTCACTTGGAGCGATTCGGCCCTCGGACCTTTGTTTCCCAACTCTATCGCCTCCATCGGCAGCCCCGGCGTCGGCTCGCTCCTCCAAATTTCCATTCGGACACTTGAACGAAACATATACATATGGACACGAGGTAACACAATCTCTCACTGCCCTGCTGTTGTTATTCCTCAAGTTCTTCTCCCGCTGGTCACTGTTCCAGTCAAATGGTTCACTGCACGCCCGCGGCTTGCCGCAACTTGTCGGTCAACACTTCAAGTGAGCTGCATCCTGATAATCCTATGATAAATTTGATTGACGCCGAAAGATAATTACATCTTACCATCGCTGCATTACTGGTGAGCGTACGCAGCAGGGTAATTCTTACATGTTCTTCGGTATGGGTTGTCCGCAAGCAGGAGAGAAGATCCAATTCTAGCCCATATACAGCTCGGTGCTGTTGAGCTCTAGGCCGTAGATATACGTTGACTTGTGCGTGACCTAACTTTCGCTCTCTTCCCTATGGCACATATATATGGGCAATATACTTTAAAAATTGAATTTTACAGGCTTTTTGCAGACAACTTGCATCAAAATTTAGCAGGTTGGTGACAATTCTGCATTACATCTTTGCATATGGGTTACATCTTCGCTTTTCGGGTGACAACTAAATTCACAACTTAACATTAGATCAGCAGTGCATCAGATTGCCATCATCTCGGCTAGCGGCTCGAGTCGGCTGACTGCACGGGATGCTTAAAGTCAGCCCTCACTGCCCTCCAGTAGCATCGGATGAGGTATTTTTGAATTTAAATTCATATTAGTATACACCACCTGGAACCAGTGTTGTAAGGTGCCCATCGGAAACTGCTGAAATAGTTGGATTCAATGCAATCTTTTCGTTTGCGCAACGACAATCGGCCATCGGATGGCTCCAATGGCTGCTGCGCAAACAATCTAATGGCTGCAGCGGAAACTCTCTATTTAATGAATTTGATCTTGAATCATTGGTGATGCAAAATGGAAGTGCGCAGAATGACCATTTCAACACGAATCACGCGGTTTTTGGTTCAAAATTACCTATGTCGTCGTCTACGATGAAATGAGGACGTTCCGTTTGAACACTCACCCCTCCCAATTCATATGCATATGTGACACTTCCGCACCGTTCGCCCACGCTATGAACTTGCCTGCGGTATCCGAGCGTGGCGGCATTGCCGACGCGTCCGAGAGGGATTGATTACCCGTTTTATCTGTGTGGTCTACGCGAGACCGCTAGCGCCTAGCAAACTCCTAGCAAGTCATGTTAGTGGCCGCGGAGAGGGCAATTTCGATCTTTTTTCCATAGTTTCTTATAAACAGACGCTACTAGTATGACGAAGAAGCTCGTACCTCGCTTGTTGTATTTTTGTCTCATGATCCGTCGCGGTCGTAAACTTGTGCTGGTGCTTGTTGAAGGTTTCCTCGGACTGAAGACTCGAAGAAGAAGCTCAATATTATCCCAACACAAGAAACTCTTCACGGCAGAGTCCACAATGATGAGACATTTTCATCCTCCTCCTCCAGCCCAGATAGGAATCGGCGTGGTCTGAATACATCCCGCCATTTCAACTAGAAGCCATTCCAGCGCCGTGTGGAAAATGTTTTCTTGTCGATATCAACTTACGGAGTTTTCGATCTCCCTGCGTCCGCTTTGATCCAGGAGCAGACTCATGCTGGATCCCCTCGCCAGCTAGCCTCAGTGGGAGGGTGCGGCGAATCCACGATTGGGCCAAATCGTGGCAGAACTTCACAGGACTGTGAATCATATACCTTGGCACAGACAGTTCGATTTCTATAGGACTGCCTTTAATCTTTCTTTACGTACGAGCACTGTGAATTCGGCACATTACTACACATCTCTAATCTTGTGGTTGTTATCGTGAGATATCTATATAAGAATCGAACACCTTAAGCGATTTGACTCGGGACATTTTGATTGGCTGTCGCACCTTTTGTCTCTGGTCAACTCGCTCCGAGAGCTGCGAATGATGTCAGCCGCTCCACAGTTCCACCTAAATGCTCAAATTTCCACCGAAATGTGGAGTTTCTATTTATACATTGGTGAGATGTTGAATACTTGACTGTTGGAACGTAAACCATGAACACCAGCTAAATCATAAGATAAGTATCGGGCAAATGGACATCAAATGTGCAGACCAAATATTCTTGTGCACACTGCGAAGTGTGTTCAGGTATGAGGGCATTGGGCCACAATACTGATGAGATGAAGCCCTTGGTTGAACGCCTTTGCACGCAGAAACCAGATAACCGTGATCTGGGCTAGATATGTAGGCACTGAGAAATATCTTCAGGCAGGACATTGGGTCATACTATTGATGACATGAAGCCCAATAACCGGTTATCTGGGCCAGATACGAAGGCACCTGGACTTTTGAAGAAGAAAGGGAACAGGGAAAAAATGGATAAACCATGGAACTGATGCATTCACATTCACACCGTCCGAGTAGTCCAGTTATTGTCCACTAGGCCGTGAGGAATCAACCGGAGGTTGATGACGAGCGGCATCTTCAGTATCATATCACTTACTTTCATCCTTTCGCTGTCTGAATGTATCCACCGTAGCGAAGCACGAGTTACTGCTAGTTTAACATAAGTAACGGCAAGACACAATCAAAAAAAATTAATTTGGCTTCGAACCTGGGCTTTCGGAGTCCGATTACAAAAGGGGCCGACTCAACCCCGAATACAACTCCCTCTCTAGCGTATCATACAGTCGTTCAAACGCGTCAACACCGATGGGCAGCAGCTGGGTCGCGAGGACCACCGCCACGCCGGCCGTGGGATCCAGGAAGAAGCTCGTCGTGGCATAACCATCCCCTTTGAATCCAATCCGTAAGCACTCCGAAAGGACGGCGAGAAATACAGTTACTCACATGAGCCTGAACCACTTTTGCGCTTCCCCGGAATATCCGTGGTAGTCACAAGCAGGCCGCGGCTGAACTGAGCGGCGCCAGCGGGGAGACCGAGTTGCGGATGGATGAAGGGAACGAAGCCGCTCAGTGTCGCGACGCCCACGGGCGGCAGTGTTGACGCGAACATGCTGTCGAACGAGGCGCGGGACAAGATGGGACTCTTCGCGGTGCCGGCTGCATTTTTATAATATTATGTGAGGTAAAAAATTGAATCGTGGAAGTGGGACGTGCCTTTGATCTGAAGTAAGTGGGTCAGCAGTTTGATGTAGTCTTTCTGGGACGAGTACAGGCCTACGCCGCCCAAGTGCACTCGCACTGCGTGATATTGATTCAGTGTAGTTCTCTCTTGACTGAAAATCGCCGGCTCTCGATTATTCCGATGAAATGGACGTACCGCGCGCAGGGTCCTGTTCAATCACAGAGGGGAGATTCCACCTTTCTATAATGCCACTCTTAGTCTTGTACGAGAGAGGAAGCAGTCGGTCCTTGGACGTGAGATAGAACGATGCGGAAGTGATCCCGAGCGGAGCGAAGATGTGATCCTGGCTGGATAGCAGATGTTACAAATGATAATAATAATCAAAGTTCGTATGAGTGCGCACAAATATTGCTCCAGCGACTTGCCCGAGAGCCGCTCGACAACGAAGCCCGCGCAGTCGGTGGAGAAACCATACCCGACTAACATTTTGAATTTGAGGTATTTCACAAAGAGTTTGGGTCACTTACAGTCTGTCCCGGGCTCAAATTTCAAGGGCACGCCGGGAAGCGAACCCTATCCAGCTCGAGTCAACATGAAAACTAGGGATAGATCACAACGAGTCCGACCTTTAGGATTTTGAAAAATGTAGACACATTTTTGCCTTCTTCGTACCTGTGCGTATACGCCGGGTGTAGACCTGTCAAATCACATTGAATTATCGAATATCCACGTCGGTTGACGACGTACCTCCCGGCGGCCCCATTCCGTCGACCCAGTAGTCCAGCCCGCTGCTGTGGTTCAGCAGCTGCCCGAACGTTATCTTCCCCTTTGCCGGCGTCGTCGTGCGCACCTTACCTGCCTCGTCGTGCGCTGTAATCACCACTGGGTTCGCAAGCTCGGGCAGCACCGTCTCGACGGGGGTGTCGAGCCCAATTTTGCCTTGCTCGACTAGTTGCAGGGCAGCGATCTGTTCAAATTTCAGGCTAAGTATGAGTATACTTAAAGATCAAATCATTGAACATACAGTGGTAATCAACTTCATCTGGCTGCACAGCCAAAAGAGCGTGTCTTCATTGATTGGCTCGCTCGCGGGGTCGTCCACGAACTTGGTGCCAGCTGTGCGTGTGTAGATAGGCCCATCCGCGGTTGTCACCCCAAAGAACAGCGCGGGTGTCGATTTACTCGCGACCGCGTTATCCTGTGGGCGATCAACTTAGGCTGGATATACTACTGGAACTTCGAAAAAGGTGGCGCACTAGGATACGGTCAAAGGCGGCCTTTTGGGCAGCAGACAGACTTGGAAACGACATTGGAATGCTCCGGAGTCCTACTGGTCCTGTGGGATACTTATGCCTCAGGACGTGACGCTTTTCAATTCATCTGACTCAATTGCCGATCAAATGGCGATCAAACTTGATAATCGCGTTACCAAGGATGACAAACTTGAAGGATTCTGCATTTATAAACAGGTATAGTGTGAATAAGATATACCGCCTCGGAGATTTCAGCACGGGATGATTTTAAGCAGATTCATTAAATCCGGAGAATGAGGTCGAACCGAATGAAATTCCGGAAGCAAGGATGTATTAGTGTGTGGAAGAGGTTAATGTTGAATCCGAGTTCAACATGTGATAATGGCGGGCCGCGGCGCAGTTCGATTTCGGCAGAGAGAGAGCTTCACGTCGATTGGACTATTTGAATGTTTGCGGGCTTTTGCGGGCCTTCGCACGAAATGAGGATGCTGTAAACTTCTTTCTGAATCTTAGTTTTCCCCACGGAGCAGCACGGGCACGGATTGATGAACAAGGAGCACGGACGACCGCTCTTTTGTGGGGATATCGAGATACGGCTGAGAGCGTTCTCGTTGAAACCTGACAGTTGCGGCGGGGTTCGATTTCTGACCGAGAGCACCACGCCGACTAGACTGTTTGTGGCAAGATTGATGCTGTCACGTATTCCGCCTTGGTTTTCCCCACGGGAGCGAGGATAACTGCACCTTTGCGGGGATATGGATACACGGCTGAGGGCGTTCTCGTTGAATGAACAAGACGCGCCGCCGCTTCGCTCCGGCAACTCGTACGAGGAAGCAAAATCGGAATAATTGAATCGGGGTGCATATACGAAAGCCTAATATACTGGCGTAGAATGCAAAACGCTGCCGCCATACGAATCTCACTGAACCTGAGAAGTCGACCATTGTTCTGTGAAAAAACCGGAAATTTTGAACAGTTGAGTCTACAATACAGTGAAATATGATGACCGTGCGGAGCTAAATGATGTAGCGCTGTAGCGAGAAGAAAGAAAAAGATGGACCTTGAGTAGGTAAAGAGGGAGGAGCTAAGCAAGAGTAAGTACAATAGCTTCAGAAGAAAAGGAAGAGCGAGAAAATGTGAGAACAATCCAAGGTAGAGCTGCATCGGGGAGATCAGCCGCACAAAGGTGAAATAAATTGGCCCGATGGAATTCGCACTTGACGCACATCGTGATGGCCATCGTGAATAGTAGAATCCACAGCAAGAGGGAAATTATTCGGGATTGAGGCGAACCATAAGCACCATTAAAATGTCGTCCGAATGCGAGGGGTGAAGAATTCTGTGTCGTACGCAGTGTTTTATGTTGTTTTGTTCAGAGATTTTGGGCAGGGATTGCCCTGCCTAGGAACGTGGAATCAGGAGCAGTTTGAAGCCATAATCCCAGTCACAGAATTGTAGGATGTGAGAGGAGCAGCAGTGAAGGTAATTGATGGATGACTTGAGAAATGGTATTGATTGGATTCACATCAAAGATAACCCAGAAGTGGAGCAGAGCTGAGTTGGGGGGAGGGAACCACCCAGAAGAGGACAGGAGAGACCAAAACCAAGATCAGACCAAGAATTGATTGCTTGAGGATGAGCAAAGCGGGCACAGATCAGAATTCCACACGACAGTTGCGCCGCTTTTATATGTCGAGGATCTTCCGGGAGGATTACGTGGCATCGCGGCAAAATGAATAAAATCGCACTGCGCCGTAGGCAGCAGTAACTGCGATCCGCTGCGAAGAAAAAACTCCGCGGAAGTCAGC
The DNA here is from genome assembly GCA_029204075.1 of Mycena capillaripes. Lineage (NCBI taxonomy): Eukaryota > Fungi > Basidiomycota > Agaricomycetes > Agaricales > Mycenaceae > Mycena > Mycena capillaripes. The sequence goes on along the minus strand of JARHKZ010000011.1, from coordinate 1,356,454 downwards.
TGTTCTGCGGTAAATGAAACGGTTGTGTTGAAAAGCACGGAAATTCGAGGACTGACGGAGTTAAGCCAGAAGGAAGAGCAGACAGAAAGCAAAAGGAGTACAGATATGTGGAGAACAGACGAGCGCGGAAATCGTTAAGGATCGGTTAATACATCCCTGGCTGCGAGACCTACTTTGTTTAATAAACCCACAGTGACAGAAAAGAGAAGCCCGAAATGGCCCCATGACCTGGGCAAATGGAGGAATGGGAGCGATAACAGGAGAGCAAGCGGAATGGAGATGGCACTTCATGGGGATCGAACACAGCTTTCGCACCATTTGCTTAAAGAACGGTTAATAACACCCAAGCAACTGGAGTGCCGCAACACACCCTGGACAGTGGTGCCTTGACCGTATCTGGTTGATCAAGTCCAAGTACATCTGCACTGCGCGTGTCCTGCCCTTCCGTCCATGTCAGTCTAAGGATCTGCGCAGGCTCCCACCGTCGAGAGAAGCATCAAATTCAAGACGAGGGGGCCGAAACAAACACAAGCGGAAACAAGTAGAAACAAGAAGGGTTTAACAGCGGAACAACTAAGGCATCAAAGCAACAATAATGTGTAATGTTTCAATCAGGTTCGGAAGAAGCAACGAGGATGATACACACGAGAAGGAGGACTCGGAAGCGGCGGCGAAGAGATGTGGATGACAGCGAGACGATGTATGGAGGGGGAGCGCAATACAGTCCGCGAGCCCACTGTAATCTATAGGCTCGGAGACTAGCATTCGATTAAATCTCGACTAAACCCCAAACGTTAGCTCCATGACGCAAACGAGGCGCGAAGAAGAAGACTCGCGATGCTGGTTCAACGCTAGACCGGTGACCGTCTGTCTATGAATTCTGTCGATAGACAGACCGGTCGATCTGAGTTTGAAATGGCGTGTTAAGCGAGTTACCGCATATGGTTATTCCGGACCGGAGTCTCCGTGCGTGCGACCTCTGATCCAAACAACAACAACGATCTTGAATGGCCTCTAGTTGGCTCAGTTTTGAGTGTTAAATAATCCTGAAAGCTCAGTTCAGGTTAAAATTATTAGTCAATGAGTCCTGAGTTGAATTTGAGGAAGACTTTGGCGGCAACGGGAAAAAGTCGAATAACCAAATGCGGTAACTCGCTTATCACGTCATTTTAAACTCAGATCGACCAGCCTGTCTATCGACAGGTTTACCTTCATAGACAGGCTGGTTTCGAGCCTAGTTCAACACATTCAGGCGCCAGACTGCTTGTTGGAGCTTCTGGTGCTGGTTGCGGTCGTGCTGCATTGCAAAGCCCTTGTCGCACCCGGGCAACTTGCACATGTATTAGGTACGGTCAGAGTAGAATTTAAATACGCGATTCTGACGACGATTCTGGACACGATTCTGGAATTTATTTACCGTGGGAGAATCGCCGTAATTCACAATCGTCTCGAGAATCGTTGTAGAATCTCCTCCAGAGGCGCTTCTACAACGATTCTGGAAGGCGATTCTGACTGTAATCTAATTAAAAGGCGATTCTGAGCGATTCTCACACGATTCTGATGGGAAAAGAATTCCAGAATCGTCATCAGAATCGTCATCAGAATCGAGGCGAGAATCGTTCAGAATCGTCTACTCTGACCGTAGCTATTGTTTCTCCTCCGGGTTGTAGTTATGGTAACGGATGTGGCCTTTTAAGTTGAAGCTCCGCGTGAACGTACTCCCGCACCCGGGCACTAGGCAGACGAATGTCGCAAACCGCTTGCACCGTGAGTGCGAAGCACTGCAGCTGGCAGTGCGCGCGGTCGTCAGGTTCTGCTAAGTGCTTTGACACAACCATTGGCGACATGACATCCTCTGGCAGTCGGTTTTCCGGATCCATGCCAACTTGCCGTGCAGCTCGATCCCTTTCAACAGAGTGAGCCCGGATATGAGACGATACGAAAGTCGAGCGACAGAGACACAAGAATCAACATGTGTGTCCATGTTGTGACTATGATTGAACCAAAGTTTCGGAGCCGAGTCGGCCAAGTCTTTCTGCCCGTGCCTTTATTTTCAGTCTTTTGCGCAGGCCTCGCTGGACTTGCATCGACACGAAAATGTGGGGGCAGCTTGCAGGCCGATCGTCCCCGTTGCCGGTCGTGGCAACCCGCTTTCCCGACCTGTTTCGTTGACGTTTAAAACTCTCTGTGCAATTATTGTTTAATGTGGCGCCCTGCGTACGCGGTCCAGTGCCTTCGCATGTCAGACACAGATAGCCCGGTTGGGGGCGTAAATCAAGTTGAAATCAAAGTTCGTCTACTAATTAACGTTCATTCACTGAATATTCCAGGCGCTTGGTTATACAGCTCTCAGTTCCTCGAACGCTGTAAGGCTTCAGTAGCGCCCACAAAAGGGTACTTACAATCAAGCTATCTTGGGAAAGCAAGCGTCTAAGCACGCGCCTAAAGTGACGTGGGCTGTGCGCGTCTCTCTACAGCTTCCACATCTTGGTCCTGCCCTTTGTCTACTCCCCAGAAAGTCGACCACAGAGCTGCCATTGAATATGACTCTGGCGCCCGCTCAGGCTCAGGTATCTCCTGCTGTCCAGAGGTATGTACCGCTACAACGATTCGGAATGGTTTCGTGACCTTGTAGTAGTGCCTCTGGGAGCAGCCCAAGTATGTTCCCGAATGCCGCTGGCTTTGAAATCGGCGGGGGAACTTTCGTCTCGGGAAATATGCATATTCACCATACAAATGTGGGTGAATCTACGCATTTTACGGTCATTCCTGTTTATCTCCACTTGCTAGCCAGATCCAGGACAGACCAGCACCTCTCTGCCGTTGAATATCATAGATGATACCTTCTCAGAGAGTGAAATCTACTGCAACCAGTTATTGCGTCGGAAGCGCGGATTTCCCATGTATGTCCCAGGGCCTCGACAGAATACTCCTGCAGAATACCAAACAAGAGGCGTTGCGATTGGTGATGTCGGCAGGGTCACCCCGGAAGGGACATTCGACTTTTTCTTCAATATCTACCTTCCTTCGGAGCATCCCATCAACGCGAACACCCCCGAAGGCTTCACTCCGATGTCACAATATACACCGGCAGATATACTTCACTTGGATTATGATCCTGGGAATTTCGTTTCGACTTCGGCCATCCAAAAACTAGATTTTGAGTCTCAATCCGAGTAAGTCTTGACCAATTACCTACCGATCGTAGCCTGGCTTACTTTCTTGCATGTAGCGAATTCCCAGGAGGTGATTTCGTTTTTATCTGCGGCGCTCCGCAAGGCGCTGTGCTTGCCCTCCCGCATGGTGCGCGCTTCGAGAAGCTTGAAAACCTCGAGACCCTGCGGGCATATGTTGCAACCCACGCCGAGAGCTGGTATAAATACATAAACGGCCCAAGAGGACGCGGACTCGCAAATGGTTCACTGTACCTCGTCACTGGCTGGGAAAAGGCCCGGACATGGGGCATGGCATCATTTCACAGTACCGACGAAGACTTCCAGCTCGCGTTCAAGCCGATCCCTAGGGCCGACGCCACGTATCAATATCGATGGAGCGGCGCCCCTGGTCGTAGAAATCCGGCCCAGAAGAAAAGCTACGAGCCATCCCCGATAAGCAATGGCCCTCTGAATCAGACCACGTTCATACACGGGCTGTCAATCTCGCTTGGCACCGGAATTTGGGGAAAGCTGTTCGGAACCGTTGAAATCCGGGAGATTGCAGAATCTCAACTGGGATTGGGAGGCTCGAACGGCAATTCTACGTCATATCCTCCAGGGTCTTCTTTGTTTTCGTGGTCTCTCGGCTTTTTCGGAGGAGGAACAACTGCCGGCGGGAAGCAACACGCTCAGCAAGTCATTTTATCGGATATATCTCCCATTTCCAAGGTATGGGGTCCTGAAATGATTCATGATTACAACTTACGCCGTCTATATAGATTCTTCATCCTGGGGAATTAATTAGTAACTACATTCTTCACAAGGTCCATTTTTTTGGATTGTCCGCTCCCACTGCTCATTTCGCTCTGATCCATTCAGGCCCCACAAGCAGCAGTTGTCATGTCGCACGATGATGATTGGCGGGACATCCTTGGAGATGTTTGTTCCCTTTCCGCTTGTCTTTGTGAATTTTAACTCAACCATCTTAGGATCCCACAGGATCCAATATTCAGACTATTTCACAATTTCTGCAAAGAATAAACGACCAGTTCAACATCGCAGAGAAAGATGGTGAGCCTTGAGCGCTTTTTTTATTCTCCGCACTAGCTCATCTTGCTCAGGCGCAACTTTTCTAAGTGAATCGGAGAGCCCCATTTCTGTTGAAATCAGACCTCCGACGCCGCCTGTATCCAGCGCCACGAACGCTTTGGAACGCTCCCCTACATCCGCTCATGCAGATGTAGTCATCACTGTAGAAGGCCCGCCTGATGAACCGGTATCCGCTGGTGTCACTCACGAAATGTTGACCATGGAGCTGGGAATGCACGGTTCGAACTTAACTCCAATTTCTCCGATTTCCTCGACGACGGTGCCGAAGCGCGAGTCCAAGGGTCTATTTGCGGGCATCCCGGGCATACGACACCAGCAACTTTTCAGTCCGATAGAATTCTTATCAAATCATCCTTATACTGCAAATCGCCAACGAGCTCATAGTCTCGATTCAAAGCAACCGATCCCTTTCCTTCGTTCACGAGCATACTCAGACACTACGGCGTCGCGACCCTTCGTTCTCTTGCAGTCCCATCATCTCCAGGGCTCCGCCATTGACGATGGCTCTTCCTCTGATGTCGAGCGTTCTCCATCTAGTTCCAACCCGTCGTCACCTGCTCGCAGTAGCCATCATACACATTCCCCAATGCTGCCAAGCTGGGTAGGTGGACCCTTCCTCGCGCCTCCCAATGCCGCGATGGACAGACGCCATCATGCGCGCGGTTCAGAAACTGCATCCAATCGATCGACTACTCCCAATCTGGACTGGGATCGTAGTTCAGGCATCGGCTCTGATCCTGACGACATGGACAGTTCCCCGCACTCTCCGGCCTGGGGCCAAACAGCCTTCCTCGCCCCTCCCGATGCTGCAGCACAAGGACGTCCCCGTGCCTCGTCTTGGGGCAGCCCAGAGACGGCATCCAATCCATCGTCCAGTCTCATTCGTGACAGTCAGACGAATAATGCTACTGTCTCCACAGGCACTCCGTTTGGAGCCAGGGACCGGAGCGCCAGTCCTAGTCCGGACCCTCCTGTGTACGACAGTCTATACCCTAGAAGTCAACGACCGCGTAGTTGGGCTCCTCAGTCTGACAAAACACGCGTATACTACCCGGGCGGTTTTGAGCCTCCACAACAAAAACCGTTTCCGGGTTATTGGGGCCAACTTGTTTTGAAACCTGCCAGTGCAGGTGCGGGTATTTCCTTCCCAAGGTATGTTTGCTGATGTATTTTTTCTCTCCAGAGTTTCGGTCCACCAAGTACCCTGACCTAAATCCGATCCTTGCATCGGATTCAACGCCACTACGATATGATGTGCGCCAAAGTCCGCGGAACGATATCGCGCCGGAGACGTATATGTCGAACCGCTTCTCGACTGCAACTGCCAGTTCGGCAACGCACCTTCGCCTTGTTTCCAAGTCATTCCCTTGGTCTATTGACATTGTGTCGAACAGTCCAATTACATGCGAGGACGTTCTGGATGCGCTTTATCATGCGGTGCGCCCTGTTTTTGTTTTTCTTGAATCCTGATCTGGCGGCTGATGTGAGTGCCACAGCTCCAACAACACATCGCTGATTCGGAATGGGGGGTGGTCATCGGCGACAAGAAACTGCGTGAGACGATTGAGCAGTCCGCAAAGACCCGCACCAAATCGGACCGTGATAAGAGGCTGAAGCGCGTCGATTGGCTCGGTGGGAGTACAATTTTCCGAGGGCTAGATAAGATCGAAGAGTTCCAAGAGATGCGGCTATTGCCTGGTACGGAGCCTTGCATCGAGACCTGGGTCGTCAACATGGAGTCGCTTTGAAGTTGTAGTTATAGTTGCAAGTTGTTTTCTCTCCTTTAGTGTTCAAATAATTACTCTTCTCCCGATACAGAAATTCATCCGGATAATGGCTGCTTCGTGGAAACTTAAATTGAAACTTGAGAGTGTATGTACAAGCCTCACTTTGTAAGGAACGATCAGATGTGGTAGGAACAAGAGAACATGCAGACCAAATATTCCGCAGCTCTGTGTTAGTAACAGTGCTGCAGCCGGTTTGGGAAAGTATAGAGGGGTTTCGTTAAACATTGGTGCTCGATTTTTGCTCCTTGGGCCCAGTCTCCACCCTGTTTCTGGACGCCTGTGGAAGTTCGTGTGTCGTATAAGGCAGTCCGTACCATCTGTCACAGCGTCAATCGCCACATCCGAAGGCTTTATGCGACCGAGCCTCACAAAGTCCGAGTCGTCAAATCTTTGATGAAGGAACTTCAACTTTTCCGAAGATGTTATGCGCGCGGCAGAGTCCCCGCCGAGGGTACTAAGTAATCTAGAAAACCCCAGTAGCTACATAGGTTACAGTAGGCCTCAGTAAAACCGCAGAGCCGTAGTCACTCGCCCTTCTATATGAACCCACATAGTTTCGTGTTTCTACCGTAGATTCTGGTAGATTCGATAGATTGATGGTTGACCTCGAGTAGACTCTGCATCGCTTGCCTTATTAATAATATTATAATTCAGTTCTCGTCTACCGAGACACCGCCACTCTACCGCGCGAGCCGCATATCTAAGTATCAAAGAAAATGTCTGAGGCTACGGCTGCTGCGACCAACTGTCAAGAAGGAACTCCGTCTTGATCTCATTTGACACGACGCGAAAAGAGGAGCGCTGGAGCAGTCTGCCACACTTCTATTTGGGCGGGCTGAGTTGACAAACTTCGTCCGCTAATTAACGTTCATTCACTGACCAGCGAGGAGTATTCCAGGTGCCTGGTTATACAGCTCTCAGTTGCTCGCGAACGCTGTAAGATTTAAGTAGCCCCCACAAAAGCGTACTTACAATTAAGCTATCTTGGGAAAGTGAGCGCCTAAGCACGCGCCTAAAGTGACGTGGGCTGTGCGCATCTCTCTACAGCTTCCACATCTTGGTCCTGCTCCTTTTCTACTCCCCAGAATGTCGACCACAGAGCCGGTATTGAATACGACTCTGCCACCCGCTCAGGCTCAATTATCTCCTGCTGTCCAGAGGTATGTGCCGCTACAACGATTCGGAATTCTTTCGTGACCTCGTAGTAGTGCATCTGGGAATAGCCCAAATATGTTCCCGAATGCCGCTGGCTTTGAAATCGTCGGGGGAACTTTCGTCTCGGGAAATATGCATATTCACCACCCAAATGTGAGTGAATATATACACACATTTGAGTCTTGAGTCTCATCCTCACTTTTCAGCCAGGTCCAGGACCCACCAGCTCGTTGCCGCTCAATACCATGGATGACACTTTCTCAGAAAGCGAAATTTATTGCAACCAACTCCTGCGTCGGAAGCGCGGATTTCCGCTGTATGTTCCAGGACCGCAACAAAATCTTCCCGCCGACTACCAGAATAAGGGCGTCGCCATCGGTGATGTTGGCAGGGTTACACCAGATGGGATATTTGACTTTTTTTTCAATATCTATCTCCCTGCAGATCATCCCGTTAACGACAACGATGTTCCCGAAAATTTCTATCCATTACCCCCCTATTCCTCGAAAGATGTATTCTACCTGAATTATGATGCTGGAACTTATGTGTCGACTTCCTCCGTTGAAAAGCTGTATTTTGATCCAAAGTGAGTATTTGACTAACGACGAACTGCAACGTGACTTACTTCCTATCGCTTCCAGTAATGATTTCGTTTTCAGCTGCGGCCCTCCCGAGGGGGCTGTGTTGGCCCTCCCGCACGGCGCACACGCCGAGAAGCTCGAAAACCTGGAGACCGTTCGGGAACATGTGGCAACCCATGCCGAGAAATGGTATAAATACATCAACAGTACCAGAGGACGCGGACTCGCAAACGGCTCACTGTATCTTGTCACTGGTTGGGAAAAAGCTAAATCCTGGGGCATGGCATCATTCCATGGTGTCGGCGGTGAATTCCAGCTCGCATTCCAGCCAACTATTGCGACCAACTCCACCTTCCAATACCGATGGAGCGGTGTCCATGGCTGTAGAAATCCAGCCCAAACGAAAAGCTATTATCCTTCTTCCATTAGCAACCGTCCTTTGAATCAGACCACGTTTATACATGGCTTGTCTATCTCACTTGGGACTGGAATTTGGGGCAAACTCTTTGCAAGTGTGGAAATTCGCGAAATTGTGGAATCTCGTTTGGGAAGCCCAAACGGTAATCTAACGTCATATCCTCGAGGATCTTCTTTGTTTTCGTGGTCTCTCGGGTTTCTCGGAGGGGTAGAAACCACCGGGGGGAAACAACATGCTCAGCAAGTCACTTTATCGGATATTTCTCCCATTTCAAAGGTATAGGATTTCCTAATTTTCCTGATTGTCAACTAACACGCCTTGCATAGATGTTCCATCCCGGGAAGGTAATCAATGACTATATTCTTCAGAAGGTTTCTCTTGATTTATTTGAACAATATAACGGTTATCTTATGGTACTCATTCAGGCACCCCAAGCTACAGTTGTAATGTCCCATGATGATGATTGGGGCGACATACTTGCAGATGTGTGTTGTGTTTCTGGGGATGTCTGCATTTATAGCTAACTGTGGTAGGATCCAGATACAGGACCCAAAATCGAAAATGTTTCGGAATTGCTCCAACGAATAAATGTCCAATTCAACGTAACGGAGAAAGATGGTGAGTTCAACAAGGTCTTTTATTCGTGGCACTTATTCACCGAGCCCAGGTGCTACTTTCTTGTTGTCAACACGGGGTCCATCAGATGTTCATCGCGCGGCAACTTGGCATACTCTGGAGGAAATCCCTCTGCCAGATTATCCGGGAACATCCTACACCTACAACTCCGTTGCACCGCAGTCTGCATCCATCAATAATTTCAGTTCACTTACTAGGGCCACATATTCATCCCATTACAGTTCATTTACTAGGGCCACATATGCATTTGGTTACAATTTGGTCACATATTCATCCCTGGCTAACGCGGTTCCACCCTCATATTCATCCCTGGCCAACGCGATTCCACCCTCAACCAATGCACTGGAAACCATCTCTACACAGAGATACCCCATGAGTAGTTCCCCAGACTACCGGCTCAACAACTCTGCCGTCTCCTCCAGCATGTCCCGCCATTATTCTTCTACCAATTACAGTTCAATTTCTTCCGAAGTCATCCCCGACCCCGAGCCCATCAAGGAGTGTTCCAACTGTGGCACGACGAGCACGCCACTCTGGCGGCGTGACCCCTCGACGCAGCGCACCCTTTGCAATGCCTGCGGACTATACCTCCAGCAAAGGGGTGTGCAGCGCCCGCAGGCACTCATTGATGCGGACAACGACGGCGGCAGCGGCGAAGTTGACCCCAACGGGCCGGAATGCAGTCACTGTCACACGCGCCAGACGAGCGTGTGGCGGAGAAATAAAGATGGAGACCAGGTTTGCAATGCCTGCGGAGTGTATGAGCGCCTACGGGGGACACCGCGGCCGGTGGCGTTAAGGAGCAAGGTTAAGCCACGGATGAAGCAGTCATGAATCCTTTCGCATAATCACCTTGCTCAGCTGTAAATTTTGTCTACTCTCATGTATCTCGATTTATGTACAAGTAACGAGTATATAAAGCTGATCTACTGGTGCAGTTGTAATTCTGTTCAAATCGGGTTACCCAAGTGCAAGTTGAAATGCACGAAGCCTGTGACCGAATTTGTACGGTGAACTAGCATGTTGAAATGCCCTTTTTGGTGATTTATAGTATGCAAATCTTTCTGAGGAAGGCATCATAGTTCTATTTCGAAATTCACTCCGGTAAGACAAGGCAGTACATTTATGGGTCCAAAAATCGGCTCTCTCCGCTTCAACATGGGTCACGTGAAAGAAGTTCAACCTGCCTCCCGGCCCTCTGGCCCAGACTCTGGCAGTGGCAAATTATAGTCGATTTGCGGCTTGTGAGCAAGCTCATTACAGTAGCTCTCCTTCCGATACAATGTTTCAACAGAATTCAACGGACAGGTTTGTACTTGGTTGGTTCTGCATCAACTAGTCTACTCGGATCTTCCCCTGTCAACTCATTGTTTCGCGAATATTGATATCTCGATGCAGTATCGGCCATGCGTGCCATATTTTCGTAGACACTGCTTAGAACAGTTTCTTTGGGGCGGTACGATAGATAGATGGGACCTAGAAGCCAGTCGGCGCAAAGCCCATGCGCTGCCCGTCGATGTCCCAAATGTTGTAGTAATGCTTGAGCAGACTCAGCCCCACGAGGTTGAACCCCTCGGACACATTGATGAGCGTCTGGCATAATTCTGGCTTGTTCCGGAACGGCCCGCTGCTCAGCTCGGAGCTGGGGATTGTCAGGTTGAACGCGGCCTGGCCGTCGATGCCGGCGAAGGTGATGTCGATGACGGCCGGGAGGGCGGGGATGAGGTCGCACGCGATGCCAAAGGTGCCGGGTTCGTCGGAGTTGGCGACGATGTCGGGCGAGATCATAGCGTAGATGGCCTTTGGACCTTGGTTAACACATATCGCGATATAGAACGAGGATCGTACCAGGGCAGTGGACTCGACAAACAGCATGTTTGACGTACCCTGCAGATGGATGGATTAGCATGCTAGCCGCGGCAGACACCTACAACGACGGAACCAACCGAGTCGAAGATAAGCGTAACATTCTTCTGGAGGCTGCTCGTCGTCTGGCCGTTGACGAAGATACCCCGCGAGCCCAGCTGCCAGTTGCCCTGACCAGCAAGCGGGGAGTACAGGATTGGCGAATTGAACTTGGTCGTGTCGACGCCGCCGAGGGTGAGCTCGCCTGCGCCGCCCTCGCTCTCAGGGACGAATAACATGCCAAAGATTCCAGCGAATCCTGCGACGTAATGAGTGAGGAACAAGCCGGTATTTCACATTAGAAACTATCTACCAGCGTCCTCAAAAATCGTGCTATCTGGGCCGAGGCCCAAAATACCGTCGAAAGGGTCGGGCAGAAAGGTTGGTGTCTGATTTGTGATCAGAAAGAAGCCGCCGAATGGGATGGTCAAGTCGTTTGCGATGGTGAGCGAGTCGGCTACGAAGCTCAACGACAGCTCCCAGTTGTTCCCATCGACGGGGTCGACACCGACACCGGTGCCAAAGGCGATCGTGGTATTGAACTGCTCGTCTTCGAAGGTGCTCGACGCGGAAGAGTTGAACTGACGTTGGTTGGCGCACGCGGCGCCGCATGCCGTCCCTGCGAGGTGTTCATGACGCGTCAGTGCTTGCAAAGATATGAATAAAAATATTGACCTGGTATCTCCTGGTATCCACGACGCGTTAGTGCTTGCCCGCCAAAGTATGGATAAAATACTCAAGAAACTAAAAGACCCCGTGTCAAATACTGTGCATGATATGAGATCCAGAACCAAGTGACGCGGGAGTAATATGCGACGCACCGACGGTGAAGTTTTGCGATGGCGTCCCAACTGTCGAAACCCGTCAGAATCATTCCGTACTCAGCCCATAGTCACAAAAGCTGAACCATGTTACCTGAGACCTCCCCGTACCACTGAAGATCGGTCCCATTAAAATAATCAAACAGTGGCTCGCTCGTAGGAGGGTTCGACGCGGCAATGCGTGCCCGGCGTGTAGACGGTTTTGAGGAGACGGAACTCAGGGTGAGTTTGGAGTCCGAATGCGGCGCGCTCGCGAGCGCTCCGGTCGCGGCCACGAGAACGAGCGCAAGAGAAACGGCACGAATCATGGCACAAGAAAAGAGGAAACGAGTGGGAGAGTTCTATCGTAGCGAGACTTTTATAGGCAAGGACGAAACACACGCTGATGACTCTGTTAAACGGTTTGATTATCGTGCTGACGACGGGGAACCGGCGACGACGGCGCGATAATTCAACCTCGTGGCCATATTTTTGCCGGAGGGGTGCCAGGTGTAAGAAGCGGTGGGTGCTTGTCAAGTTCGAAGGGAAGGACGAAAATAAAGCCTTGGATGGCCGTGAAGGATGACGATAGCTTTACATGAGCATGTGTTGAGCATATGGGATGTTGATCTGCCGATGATCCGCAGTCTGATGTCACTTCCCCTTTCAACCTCACCCACAAGCTTGGTCACGGCTGTTGAGGCATTTAACCCACCGAGCCTACTTTCTGCAGCGATTTCCGACCGCGCCGACTTGAACGGTCCTGTGTGGCGAGGCTGTCTGAGTCAAGACTCCGAGGTAGACAAACGGCGGCCGGCCCTGATTCTCACAACATGCCTAATCCGCACGCAATAGCCTCGTAGTACGTGTACTCATACATCAGCCATTTGACTCTTATGATTTTAATCCTTGTCTATCGCATTGCGGTCCCGGGTTGCACGCCAGCGTCGGCAGGCGAAATACCTTGAATCAGCCCTCGGTGATTCCTATGGCGGGTTTTCAAGGCAGTAACCTAGCTATAGGTAAAGGAATCCAGACTTTGGCACAAGCTGACCGCGACTGATCAGTGCGACGTTCTCTTCCAATTAGCAATGATTTGAATCGTGGTCAAATCGTGGTGCCACTGTGGTGGCAATTCCTAAAATAATGGTTCAGTAGGTTCAACCCCACTATTCTCGCCTACCTAGCGTCTGCTCCTTCTGCTACACTCGCCGTAATAGTATCGCACCCGGAAGGCGCAACGCAACGAATAATTCACTGTACCTGACTTTTTAATAGCCGCGCGTTGCCCTTTCTGTGCATGCTGTGCTTTGTTCCCACAACGTCTACAGCTTGTAGTGGCTGTGAAGACCAATCTCTCTTCCCTTGAAGTACGGCTTCTGAGACTCAGTTTGACCTCTCACTCTAGCATTGGTTGCCTATGGAGCAAGAGAGTTCCCGTCCGCGGGATCATGGATTTCTGCCCGCTGCAGCTAGGTGCGGAAAGCGCCTGAACGCCGAGAGTGAGCGCTGACAGATACGCAGTCCTTTGCAGATGTTCCACAGTGCAAGTCGCGTCGGCTTCCACGGATCGCCGCAATTCACCAACGTCCACGGCGATATGAACATATACCCGCCAGCCCCACACCCGATGGCTTTCGGTAGGCGCTTCCCTTTTCTCGTGTGGGTTTTCACCGACGACTATGACTTCAAGGACAGCAGCCGATTGGAATAACCGGGGTGTGTGCTGCGTTTACGTCCCGCCACTCCATCGTTCATCCTGAGTCCATAGATGGCCGCTGCGGTTGAAAATACTGCCTCGCCATCTCAGGATACAGCGGGCGTTATTTACTCGGAGAGCGCAAATTACTGCAGTCATCTGCTACGTCAAGGCCGGGGATTCCCTTTGTATGTTCCTGGACCGCAGCCCAATCTTCCCAATGAATACCTGCAAAACGGTGTTGCCATCGGTGATGTGGGCAGAGTAACACCAGCGGGGGTGTTCGATTTCTTCTTCAACATTTATCTTGATGCAGCCGACCCCATAAATGCGAATTTCGTTCCCGACGACTTCTACCCATTGGCGCGCTACGTTCCAAGAGACGTCGTCTCCCAAGAGTGGACCGCAGGGAGTTATGTTTCCTCCCCTTCTATCCAAGGATGGGGTCCAGACGCCCTCTCTGAGTATGTTGCAATTCTCCCGCCTGTGAAAAAATGCTAACACATCTTGCAGGGAGTTGCCCGGGAGTGGTTTCCACTTTCGCTGCAGGGGGCCAAGCGGAGCGGTTCTGGCCCTGCCACATGGCGCATACCTGGAGAAACTGGAAAATGTAGAACCTGTGCGAAGATATGCCGCCAAAAATGCAGAGAGCTGGTACAGGTACATCAATGAAGTGAGGGGACGTGGACTAGCCAACGGTTCTCTATACCTCATTACTGGCTGCGAAAAATCTTGGTCTGGGGGCATGGCATCGTTTCAAAACGTCGCACTAGGAGCCGAATTCCAGCTCTCGTTCAGGCCCCCCACGGACCCGGATAACGGTTACAGTTATCACTTTCAAACAGGAACCCCAGCTCGCACTCACTGTTTTGAAAGTCGCTCATTCCGTGATGGCGAACAGCCTCCGTTCAACCGGACTATTTTTCTTCACGGATTCAGCATCTCCCTCGGCGAAGAAATATGGAGAAAACTTTCTGGAGATGCAGTCTCCGAAATTCAACCGTTAAAAGTGCCAAACTCTCAAAGGTCCTTTATGCCATCTATTGCATCACTGTTCTCTTGGCCGCTTAGCTTATTTGGAGTGACTGGCGAGGAAGAGATCAAGATATCCCCCACTTCCGAGGTCAGGGTCCACTGAGAAAATATAAAAAGAGAGCTAAATGGCTTTTAGACGGTGCACCCGGCTCGAGCAATCAACAGTTTTCTTCTTTTCCAGGTATCTGTTCGTCTTGAATGCTTCAAATCTGCCCTAAATTTAGTCCTGCCCATTTTAGCATCCGGAGGCAGCAGTTGTAATAACACATGACGACGACTGGAGGGATATTCTTCGCGACGTATGCCTCTTCATTCGTCATTTTTTTCTATCCGTTGATCCTGTTGGCCCAGCATGGCACAGATACCGCAATCAAAGATACCAGGCAATTGCTACAACATATATCCGAGCAGTTTTTTATGAAAACGCAACACGGTTGGTCCCTTGAATATGGGAGTAGTACAACGCTCATCTCAACCCCAGGCGCAACCTTCCTCGTCTCCAAATCGGAAACGCTCCCCCTGTTCCTCCCCTCACTTCATATTCCGTCCAGGATTATCGTCGAGCGTCACCGCTTCCGCCTGTCCCCTCCATCGGCACAGATAGTACTTCCTGAAGCCGCAGAAGCGCACATGGGGTCGGACGGGTCACAGCGCACAAAGGAGTGTTTTTGTTGCCACACTAGGAGCACACCCGTCTGGCGGCGCGATCCGAGGACACACCACCCGCTCTGCAATGCATGCGGGGTGTATCTGTCTACACGGCAGCAGCTGCGCCCACAGTCGCTTATAGACATAGACACTGGCGAGGGCCCCGATGTGGCGGAGTCGGCAGAGTCGGCTAGGCCCCAGTGCAGCAACTGTGGCACGCGCAAGACAAGCACGTGGCGGAGAAATAAAGGTGGAGAACAGATGTGCAATGCTTGCGGGGTGTATGAACGCGTGAACGGGAGTCCGCGGCCGCTGGCGTTGAGGGTGGACAGGATTAGGCCCCGGGCCAAGTCCACGATCCAAAAAGGCGAGGCGGTGATGGCGTGAGACATTTATTTCAACTTCTCAAGTGTTTGGCCTCTCACTGACAAATGCACAGAGTTGTGGGACCTATGGGCTCCGGAAAGACGTCGGTACGTGCACTGATCATCGATGCCAGCCATTCGTGCTCACATACGACACAGTTCATCAACCTTACGAGCGGCTCCAATCTCCCCGTCGGAACAAGCCTCGAGTCCTGCACGACGGCCTCGCCTTTCCAGTTCGACGGCTGGTGGTTAACCTTTATCGACACTCCGGGCTTTGGCGACACATCCAGAAGCGACACGCAAATATTTGCGCAGATAGAGTCATTCATTGCAACGGCGTGCGTTCGTCTGGGCTTGGTTTTCTTTTTTATACTTACCGTGGTTCGTATCATTTTAGCTGCCAGAACGGGAAGAAGCTGGCGGGCGTCATCTACATGCACCAGACTTTTGATGTGCCGGTGGACGGCATGTTAAAGCGCAACTTCGAGATGTTCAAGCAGCTATGGAGGAGCGACAACGCGTTCGAGAATATTGTTATTGTTACCAACATTTGGAGCGACGATCAGATCTTCAAACCTTTTCTCGCCAAAGGTGCTCATCTCGTGCGCCACGACAAGAGTGTTGCGTCCGCGCAAGCGATTCTCCGTTGCGTGCTCAAAAGACAGCCTAGCACTTTTCAGATACAAGAGGAACTTGTCGACCAGGGAACAAGCATGTCGGGACTAACTCTCTGAGAGGAAATCGATAATAAATTGCGTTAAGAATTTGAAAGGTTTGTTGTTGCAATCCTAGAATTCTTTACTTTTCCAAGAACTGATGCCAAATTGTCAATAGAAACAATTAAAGCAACAACCTGTGCGTTTCATGGACCTGGCTGCTTCAAGCCTGCTTGTGTTCGATTTTGGCAGTTGTTCTACTGTGTTGTATTTCTATTTATTTATTCACCACGTGGCAATCTACGGTCAGTTTGGCTAAGGATCACCTTAATCGCAGCGCCAGCTCAGGAAACGCCGGTCTAAGCGAGGAATACGATGTCGTCATTGGTCGCGTACGTCATGGTTGCCTAATTCGGGCAAGTCAATGGGGACAAGCCGCCTTGGAAGTTCCGTGGCTCCGACACATACGATGACCAGCTCATGACGTACTGTATCGGATTTGATTTTTTTTTTGCATATAAGGACGGCTGAGGACCACTGAAATACATCACAAACCAACCACTTACCCACTCAACCACCTAAATAACTATGTCTTCTTCAAACAACGGACCCGAGTGCGCAGTTCCGTCGAATTCTTCTTCATTTTTTTCTCTAACGTCTCCTTTAGCAAGACCACCGGCCAGTTCCACAGCACCAAGGGAACGGTTGTCGAGACGATTGGGAACCTCACCGGTCTACAATCATGGCAAACGTCTGGCAAGGTTCGTTTTTCTACATCTTTTTTTGGAAGCCCCTCCTAATCGATTCGTTTTTGATTTACAGGAGGAGCACGCTGCCGGAGAGGGAGAGTACAAAGCCGCGCAGGCCCAGGGTTACGCGGAAGGAACTGCCGACCGCATCACGGGCAAGAAGGACAGCGTTGTTGGAGCACTTACCGGAGACAAGACCCAGCAGGCGCAGGGCAACTTGAAACACGACAAGGGCGAAGCCCAGCAGGATATCAACAAGCCTACATGAATGGGTCGAGGGTTTTCCGCGCATTGTAGCTTATATTAAATAACAGCATCTTGTATTATCTGCGCACTATTCAAAGTTACAAACCTCGCTCTGTTGGACTCAATTATCCATGAACAGACGTCCGCATCTCTTGATGGAAGTGAAAAAAAAACTTGCAAAAGGACCGTTGCATCAATCAGAAATCGTCTGGATCTGGTCTAAGGCTTCCATTTAATTTCAGCTGCGGTTTGAAAATCATCAAGTAAGTATTGTTGCCAGCTTAGTCGCCCAGATGATGTTGAGTCTGATTGCCGATGTTTTTTTTTGAGCACTTGTCTGCACCTACTGTTCCCAACGCAGCACCGACCATATTGTCGTCATCTTATCGACACAGCACTGTATTCTTGGCTCAAACCGCCTCATGATCAGAAAAGTACAAGTACAAAGAATTAATAAAGCACTACTCAATTCAACCTAGTATGCTCTCTTCTCTTGCCGCGGTGATTTGCGTCATACTTGGCTACTTCGCCTCCGAGGCGAACGTCTTATAGACCTCTCTCTCCAATACATTGAACAGTCGCTTATGCGTGTCGTCAGCGCTGCGCACAACCTGCATCCCAAACACCGCCGCCACGCCCGTCGTCGGATCGACGAAGAAGCTCGTAGACGCCCAGCCGCCCCCTGTAAAAGTTCAAATTCCAATCAAACCCAAATCTAACTCTGCAGCAATGGGGCCGGGCACTCACATCCGCCAGTCCCACTCCTACGCTTCCCCGGCACGTCAGCGGTGGTCACCATCAGCCCGCGGCCGAACTGCGCAGCGCCGGCAGGGACGCCGATGTGGGGCTCGACATTGTTGCTCAAAGTGGCGACGCCCGCAGGTGGGAGTGTGGGCGAGAACATGCTGTCGACGGAGGCGCGAGATAGGATGGGATTGGTCGCACGGCCGGCTGCATTCCGTTGGAGGTGTATTAGAAGAGAAACAAACAAAACAAAAAATGCATGCCTTTAATCTGCAGCAAGTGGCGCAGCACGGTGAGATAGTCCTTCTGGGAAGAGTACAGGCCCACGCCGCCTAAGTGCATGCGCACTGTGTACAATCGTTTATTTTTCTCTTGTTGAAAGTGGGGCGAACATACCATGCGCGGGATTCTGGTCAAACACGGGTGGCCCACTCCAGCGCTCAACGACCCCACTCTTGTTGCGGGACGCGAGAGGTAGGAGCCGGTCCTTCAGCGGCGATGTGAGGTAGAACGACGCCGAGGTGATACCAAGAGGGGAAAAGATGTGGTCTTGGCTGGATATCAAGCTTAATGCAAATAACATTCTTATAGAACAAAAAGTATACGCACAAATATTGTTCAAGCGACTTGCCCGACAGTCGTTCAACCACGAAGCCCGCGCAGTCGGTGGAGTAGCCATATATGTCTGATGTGGCGTCGTAGTTCGCCATGATAATATGCATTGTACTCACAGTCTGTCCCGGGCTCAAATTTCAGAGGAACAGCCGGGAGCGAGCCCTGCGGCGGCGAATTAATATAAAACAGTAGAAACAACTTGTCACACCAACCTTAAGAATCTTGAAAAACGCCGACACATCCTCATCCTTGTAACTGTGCGAATACGCCATTGACATGGCTGTACCAGATCTAGCCCATGCCATGAGCCAACGAGTGCAACTTACTATACAGTGGTGTCATCTTGTTGAGCGAGTAGTCGAGCCCACTGCTGTGGTTCAGCAACTGCCCAAAGGTGATCTTCCCTTGCGCGGGCGCCGTGGTGGCGGGAAGGCCTGCCTCATCGAGGCTCTTCACCACCACAGGATTGGTGAGCTCCGGCAGTATAGTCTCGACGGGGTATCAAGGGCGATCTTGCCTTGTTCAATTAGTTGGAGGGCCGCGATCTAGACTCAGATTCAAGGTCAAATTCGATGCTGCGGAGACAGAAGAGAAAGGGCACAGTCGTAATCAATTTCGTTTGGCTGCAGAGCCAGAACACCGTGTCCTCGTCAATATCGCCGCTTGCAGGATCGTCCACGAGCTTGGTGCCCATCGTACGTGCAGTGATGGCCCTAAGGCCTTAAAAATCGACCCTCAGAATTTCTAAGGCCTTAGGGCTTAGGTTAAGGCCATAGGCCTTAGGTGATCTAAGGCCTTAGCTACCCGAAAAGGAAATTTATTCTCAGTTGTATATAGGGCTCCTGCCGCGCCGCGCCAGCAATTTAATGACCGTAAGCTCCTATTGTCAATCTCCACTGTCTCCACATCATCAAGTGAGTTGTCCTCTGCATCAAGCTTTGCCATAACCTGCATGTACTTACATCTCCTCTTCCTCCCGAGCGCAGCGCGATATTCGGGGCCAAAGAGACTCCTTCCGCGGTGAAATCGGCCGAGGCGCAGCAGAAGACAAAGATTCCGTTTCCCATTGCCCATGATGCGTGTCGCCTTGGTCGTGGCAGCAAAATTTCCATTATATTATATAATGGACACATGATGTCTAAGGCCTTAGGTCGAGGAGCGACCTCAACCTAGGACCTAACCTAAGGTCTTATTTAAGGCCTAAGGCCTTAGGTTGAATCTAAGGCCTTAGGGCTTAGGGCCAACACTGCGTACGTGTATAGATGGGCCCGTCCGCTGTTGTTACACTGAAAAATAGCGCACCGGTCGTTTGACTTGCCACCGCGTCGGACTACCAGATCCAGATCAGGTATACTACATACGTGCTTCCGGGATGGGAGTGCGCACGAGGATCCGGTCTAACCCTTCCATTTGAGCTGCGGAGAGACTTGGGGATGCCATGCTTTGCCGTGCTTGGGTTGCCGGTTGTACGGGTAAGTAGGTAATAAGAATTGATGGGATATGTGCAGGACTCCGGGTCGACAGACGGGACGGACGGGTTTCTACCCGTACGTCTGGGAGCATCAGGACGAGACGGGTACGGGTACCCGGTCAACTGGTCACCCTTCCTGGATGGTAATCTGGATCAAATTTAGATGAATTTTGGCCAGCCTCAAGGAAGTGAATCTCCCCCATACATGGAAACTATTTTGCTGTAGCATTCAAATTTCTGTGCGCGACAAGCAGCACATAGATCACGTTGCCGGGGCTTGCCGATATTCGATCTGCGATCAAATTCTGATTCTTCGTTGCTTCAACCGTTCGCAAACACTTGTCTGGTATATCAGAAGGCTTGAGATAATTTGGGATACTTTGGAGGTCCTAGTAAATTCCTAGTTTTTTTTTCAGACCGCACATAATTTATGAAATTTACTTGCACATACTAGTATAGTCCTCCAGGACCCGTCAAAACGGCCGTTTTTTTGACGGTTGTCCCGCTCAACGGACGGGTTGGAGGAGCCGTAGATGTGTGATGTACTGATTCAGAGCTGATCTATCTGTGAATTTAAATTTTCACCGGAGGAGGAGGATCTGCCTAGACAGTACGGGGCGTTGATTACATACAGTACGTATTGATCGCAGTTGATCGCAGTTGCCCAGTAGCGTTCGCAGTAATCCGGCGCAGTTTCAGGCACTCGCGCTCCACATGGTGCATGATGGCGCAAGACGAGGATAAAATCAGAATCTAGAAGTTCGCCCTCGGTCGCCCTCTCGCTCAATTCCTTCATGTCTCCGACTCTTTCTATGCCACTGTTTTTTCTTATCGCGGCGGCCTCAAGTTGTGCGCTTCAGGGAGCTTTCGCCGTGACACAGTTTCCCTTCCAAGCAACCACAGATACACAGCGCAGCAAATTTGTCAATTCCCCAGTCGATACTTCGGACGAGTCTGAATTTTACAAGTTCAAATGGCCCATCCGCAAAGTGGCCATCATTGGCGCAGGCGTGAGGTCTGCACACCGCTGTTGCATCCTGAATTTAGTTATTGACCCACTAGTGCCGCAGCGGGCTGCTTGCCTATCGCGAACTAGTCGAAGCCGGCTTTGAAACAGTTAGAATCTTCGAGCGGGACGCGCTTCCAGGCGGTGTCTGGCATTACACTGACGAGACGCCGATTGCGGCGCCAATTCCCAATGACGACCCCAAGATCGCGGACTACGAGCCTGCTCTGCCACCTTCGGGCACTGTTCTGCCATTCGAAACATTTTACACAGACCATAACGATAGTAAAACGACGGCTGAGCGTTGGAGGAGGCATCGGGCACCTCATGGAGTCTGGAAGTCGCTCACGTCGAATGTGCCCGGACCTCTCATGCATGTATGTGAACCAACTCTCGCATTCAATCGAGTTCATGCTTTTGCTGAATCGCATATAGTTTGACGGTTTCCCATTCCCTCCCGGCACGCCTTGGCGTATGTGACCTGATTCTTCCACCCGCAGACAGCTTATTCTCTTGTAGATCTCACGCAATCGCTGCTCAGTGGCTACATACGCTCTGTTTATTCATTCTTCGCTATCAACAGCAACGATGAGAACCCCAATACCTCGTACAGCACCCGCGTAGAGTTGGTCGAAAAGCGTTTCGATGCGGATGGAAACGAACAAGGGTGGAAGCTCACTTTGAGAAAGTTCATTCGACTTGGTCCTTCCTCCAGCAAGGAACGGTGGTGGACAGAGGTATGTCACACTGTCAGCTCTCCAAATGTCCATCGTGAAATCATCAACCTGCAGGATTTCGATGCCGTCGTTGTTGCTACAGGAACATTCAACGCCCCAAACATTCCAAACATCTCGGGATTAGTAGAATGGTCCCAAAAGTTTCCGGAGAGTGTATCGCATTCTCGCGAGTATCGTTATCCGGAGAAGTTCTCGAACAAATCTATCCTCGTTGTGGGCGCCGGTGTACGCTGTTCACGTTGCATTTGCCGTCGATTTTAACGGAGAGTTTACCAGCCGAGCGCAACAGGAATAGCCGCGGACCTCAATCCCTTCGTCAAGCGGAACTATCTTTCTCTTCGGGTAAGCCCCATTTGTTTTCGGAGACCTCAAGAAAATAATGCTGACTACATATCCAGCGTAGTAAAGGTTCATCACTTAACTGACCTCAGCGTTCGAGGTCTCATTTGGCTTTCGCAGATTCAAACACTCCCATTCAATTTTTACAGCTTTTACCCCAAGGCGTGGAGATAGTCGTCGGGATCGAGCGATTTCACCCGTTGAACTCGACGATCGAGCTCTCGGACGGAACGGTAAAGAATTGTGCTATTCTACGGCATGCGAAGTCTTGATACTTCCCTAGCTTCTCACCGACATTGATCATATCATCTTCTCGACCGGTTACCAATGCACTTTCCCGTTTTTGCCTCAGTACCACAATTCTTCCATCGGACGTGACGAAGAGGGACCTGAAGATCGTCCTCAACCTATTGTGACCGATGGCTCGCACTTCCGTTCCTTATACCGGAATTTCGTCTACATCGAAGAGCCGACCCTAGGTTTCATGAACAGTAAGTCTTATACCCACAAATTCGATAGTTATTTACACCGGGCAGTGAATTTAGGCACCGTAACGTGGCACTTTGGCGCCTATTACGCCATGGCCCTCGCGAAAATATGGTCTGGGACCGCAATGCTTCCGAATCAGGCGGAGATGTGGAAAAGCTATCGTAAGGCCGTGGCAGCTAAAGGCGGGTATGGACAAGGACTGCTTTACTTGAACCACAACGGCAAGCCACTCGATGCGTCAGTTGACAGGCTGATGACAATGAACTCAGAATATATCACATTTTTCTCCGCATGGCTCAATAGCGCCGCGTTCGAGTTCGGAGGAAAGTTGGTATGTGCTGTGCAATACACTTCTCAGCTGTTCTAAATTTCATTTTTTGCGGAACAGGTCAATGGCGTCGACCCCGAGTGAGCCTCTTTCGCCTCGCTTCACTCTACCTCTAATCTTTTCTTCCAGAGACTATAACATTCGCACGACATTCCTAAAGGCCTTCTTCGCGAATCCAAATCCGGTACGAATTCCGTCGAATCACTCGGAAAACTTCGTGTCAACGACTGTTGCCGATATGGATCCGTCTGATTTCTTGAATTATCTGGGTACTTATTGATATTGTTGATATACGAAAGTTTATGTACTACTGTATGCACAGAGAATATAATTTGTCCATCTTTTTAAGTTTATCATAGATTCGTATACTCCCGCTCTAAGGCTTTTGTTTTAGTTGACTCTTACACAGTGATCCTGAGAAAATCTGCCCCGATAAATTCTCAGCCTGTTGCGAGTTTACAACATGGGTCACGTGCTTTAGTTGAAAACGACCAAGCTTGAAGACTTGCAAAAGGTTGAAGGTATGGGAGTGATGGCGGACTCCGGAGTCCGCCGGACTTTCCCCGCGGCGAATCCTCCCCGCTGTATTCTTTGCGCACAATTGTATCCACCGAAATGATCTCAGCTAAACCTCTGTAATATTTTTTTTGCACCCCTTTCTATCCTCTATAAATATTGCGTGTATATCTTTCCAACTAAATTATGGCGGACCCTTCCGTGCAGACAAATCTTCAATAAGATAGTACTTAGGTACTTATATATTGGTAGGAATTCTAGCTAGACAATGACTATACTACGTAGATAACCTTGCCTGTCAAACCGCTCCGAATGGATTCATGCGCGGCAATTCCTTCGAATAGATTTGGCCGCGCAAGGTTCGCTGCACGTAATCGTGCACAGTGAATTCCCCAAATGGAATCCACTGCGGGGGATTCCTTGCAGACGGTTAGCAGCGCAAGGTCCCCCGGGGCGATTTGCTTGCGAGGGGTTCACCGCGTGGAGTGAATCACTCGTCGCCGGTGGGTCGCTGCGCATAATCGTGCGCGATGAGTTTGGTCGGATGATGGAGCCGCGTGCGGCGACGACTCGGAGGCGGCATGGTGGGACCCAGCTGACGTATTCAGATGGGCAACAACATGGGCTCGACTGTGAAAATACAGTCAGCAAATTGAGATAAGGCGAGAAATCAGAAAAGGAGAGAGGGAAACGCAGGGAGACGAACGACCCACCTGCAGCTGGGAACCATACACGGTGTTTGTCGCTCCCATCTCCCCCTTCCGCTGCCTCCTCGCCGGGTGTATCAGGGTCGTCTTCGCCCGACGCATCGGCGTCTGCCTCCAGCGGACGTGGGGCACGAGTGGACGAGGAGGGCGGGCGAGGGCGCGCAGGAGGATCACCGCGCGGAATTGTGCGCGGCAAATACCCCGGACAGAATTTGTTGTGGGGGATTTGTCGCGAACGATTCGCCGTGCGAGGTCCCGCGCACTGAATGCCCCGCGTCGATTTGGCCACGGGGAAACCGTCGTGGTTACTTCGCCGCACGGAGTCGTGCGCAGCAGATACCCTGCACAGAGTTTGTCGCAGTGGATTCGACGGGGACGGTGTGCTGCGCTGATTCCTGCGCGGCGAATGCCTCGAGTGGACTACGACGCGGCGGTTTGGTTGCGGGTGGTTCCCTGCACGGAATTGGGCGCGGCGATTGCCCCAAACGGAATTCATCGCGGGGGATTCTTCACGGATGATCTGCTTCGCAAGGTCCGTGCGGAGACTTGGTCGTGCGGAATCGTACTCGGGGGGTCGCTGCGTGCACTTTGCTGCACGGAACTGTACGTGGCGCATCGTTCGAATGGAATACTTCGCGGTGCAGAACGCAACGAGGAGCTCCTGAGTCTTCAAAAGCCGGTCCAAGCATGCGCGCGAGCTGGGCCTTGTAGCGCGGGTGATCGTGGGTGGCGGCGACCCTGAATCAAATCAGTTCAGTGACAGCGCGTATAGAATTTTTTAAAAAAAAAACTTGCCTCAAGCTGTTGAAGCATAGCTTCGCACTGTTGAGGCTCCCAGCCTCCAGTGGTGTGACGGCAGCGGCGCATGAATTTGCGGTGGCTGCCCGGCGCCTCAGTATCTAAAACTGATGAAAGAAAACTATAGATTGATGCACCTCAAATCTTCCCGCTCCATCTGGAATCGTACGGTGCCGAGGGACCACTTGGAGGCCGGTCGGGTCATTAGGGCTTGCACGGACCATGTGGGAGGAGGGGAGGGCCGCGCGGACGACAGCGAGGATGCCAGCGAGGACGGTGGTGGTGGTTGGAAGATGAGGTGGCAGCCCATCAATCGGCTGAACGGCATTGGAGCGGAATGTTCAGAGGGAATACATTGCAGCCGAATTTGTGGACCCATATCACTACGGCAGAGCGGATGAAGGTGAATGGCCAGGGCGTTTTCGATGCGGGCTTTTTCACCCAATGAATTAACCGCGGTGCTTTCCCCTCAGAGATACCGTCACGGGTTTTTCAATGTAGGCATTCCTCTGCGGTGGAATGCTTGCAGGGATTCCATTGCGGAGGAACGTCCACAGCGAATTTGCTGCGGTAATAAGTCTGCGGCGATTTCGCCGCGGAGCTTTGATGGCGGACAGTCCGCCATCAAATGTCCGCCATCATTCCCATACCCTTGACTCTCTCAAGACTTGTTCCGTTCAACTTTCAAGCTGATAGAAATTTAGTGGCGTGTACTTACTTCACAAATTCTAATAGTATCAATGTATCATGAAAGCACACCTCAAAACTCCGACTAGTAGGTGGTGTACAGGTGTCCTACTCAAAATCAAGTTTTTTTGGCAGAATTTCCATTACTTAGGAGGCTCAAAAATACCGGTATTCGATTGTCTGCGCATTTTCAATGCAAATCAAATGAGCCTATTTCAAAAGAAAACGGTTGAGAATTGAGCTCAAGGCAGCTGTTCTCATGAAAACTTGCCAAAACAGAAAAAAACACGCTGCACCTGTTGTACCGCAAACACTGCCAGAGCTCACAAAGAAGTATGGAGATTGCAGAGCTCGCACAATGCTATTTCCTCCCATTGCTTCAAAGCCCAGCGGGGATGAAACTACATCTCCCAGTCATTGACACCAATTTTTGCCAAGGGTCCATCTGCAGTACATGCTTGCCAGATGCAAAAAAGTATCAACACACTATCACTGAAGTCTGACAGCAAAAGGTACAATGGCAGCTGCTTGGGCACTTTATACCAAAGGAAAGAATAATAAAGGAAACTGTCTACTTAAAGTTAAACTTCATGAGGATGTCGCCTGAACATGAAGTCGTAATTGTTTTTAAGAAGTTAGACAGGAGTTAGTGGGCTTTGCCGCAACAGCGTGCTACCACTGTTATGGGGAAGATGCCCACTATCAGTATTGATAGTTAGGTGTCAGGTGGCCCTAAGGCCATGTTTCGCGTTTTAATGTTTGCTCTTGTTAATGTTTGCTCAATGTTCGCTGAGAAAGGAAATTTCATGATGTGCTGCGGGTCATTCCCCATTGTTCTCTCGGGTTCTTCTGGTACGTTAATCTTGCGCGATCCTTAAATTTGAGACTGCTGCATTGCGGGGTTCTTCTTGGTTCCTTCCTACCTCCTCTGCCGTCGCCCCGCTCTCTACCTAGTACCCCGTCGCTTCACTCTCTATGTCTCGTATTCGCGTCAGCGGCATTCCTTGTGCTTCTGTTGTCTGAACGTCTCAACCGTATACAGAAGTATCCTCGGTGTTCTGTTATGCCGTCGGGCCTGATCTACCTCACAGGGGACTGCTGTTCGTTACCCTCGACACGGTGTCAGATGGCTTTCTCACCGTCTTGCTGCAGTGTCACATCTGTTCTGTTGCTAGCCATGACCTCTCGATCTGGACTGGAGGGCTTCTATCTGCGAACTACTGCTTTCTGGCGGCCGTCCTATCCCAGCATCGTTTGATCCTTCCGATGCTTACTATTTTCTCCAGTGTGTATTTTTTTGGTTTTGTTTCTCGGGTGGGTGTGTTTTTCGGATAATCTTCAGCTCCAACACAGGGGTACTTGGTACCTTCTCACTGCATTCCTCTTTTGAATGGATGCCTCCTGCCTTGGTCATGTCCCCCCGCTACACCCTATACACCTGTGCATCTCCCCGTTTCCATCTGCCGTATCCAGTCACTTTTGTTGCTGGTGAATCTTCGTCCATGTCTTCTTTTTACCCAAACCGAGTGATTTGTTTGGCCGTGATGGCCGTGATGTATAGTCCAGTATACTCGCATCTTCAGAATTGTGTCATTATATATTCTTGAATGACAGCCACTCTTGTGAGCCATGGCATTCATGCTAGCGAGTTTGCAACTGTCTCAGGTGCTGCGCGGCTTTTCTAGCCCATATTTTTGCAGGAACATGTACAGGAGGTGCTATGTCTCAACATGTGGGATAGTATGTGTCTCTATGCAGAGGTTTTGAAGGAGCTCAGGACATATGTAGATTGGCACTGTCTGGCGGTGAAAGCCCATTATCGGACCTGATACACATGTAAGCCATACTAAAATTCAATTCAATGTTCCGTAGTCTTTACTTCTTGCTTATCCTAGCGCTTTTTGATTGGGGACTTATCAAGGTATTCTGGTGGCCAATGTGAGTAGGCTCGTGACCAGCCTGCCAAAGAACGGCAATACTTAGTGCAAGCACTGTGCCGTAGGCAGGCTGGTACAACTCGGGCTGTACAAAAGGCCTGAGCCTGAGTTTGATATTTTTGGTAGGCGCCGATCATCGGCATCATGGTGGCTGCGCAGAGCCATCATTTCCCTTATAATCTCAGTGTCCACAACTCACCCTCTGCGGCATATTTAATTTTTTTGAACCGGCACAATGATAGAAGAGTCCTCTCAGATTAATCTCTCTCATTTGAATTTGTGCAACCGAGATGAATTGACAGAATTTAGTCAAGAAGAAAAATGATTCAAACTCCGCGCTCAGCCCTTTGTTTGGTCCGAGTTGTACCAGTCTGCCTACGGCATAGTGCTTGCACTAAGAATTGCCGTACCTGGCAGACTGGTTACGAGTCTACGATGCGAGGGACTCGAGCCGAGCGAAGCTCAGGCGAAGGGTCTCGAGCCTGCCTCCGGTATGCACACAACAAGAATTTTTTCTTTCCTTTATATATATATATCCTGTAGTAAGTTGGTGAAGGCTACAGTAGCTACTCCGAAGATAGTGGGCTTTGCCGCGCTAGCGGGCCTATGATACTTATATTTTAAGCTTTGTATATGTTTGATAGTACTCGCAAATGGTCTGATTCGCTGAAAAATGAGTCCAGGTATTCGACCTGTTGAGCCACCAGCCACCAATTTGCGCGCGCCTGTAAGGGCAACCCTGGCGGCCCGAAATATCTCATGAGTCCTGGCAGGGGGGATCCGAAGTCAATTGAAGTACACTACTACAGGAAGAAGCGCACCTGGCAGGGGGGATCCGAAGAGGAGAAAGTCTAAGGATTCCCCGGCCAGGTGCGTGCCTATATACCAGCTAGGGCTAACTACGGGTTGCGCATGGTTTGTTGATGGCGTAGTGAACGGCAGTGATCCCGGGCACGATCACATGCGGAGTGCCATGCGGAGTGCGGGGATCCGTCCAGATGGGGTTTGGCTCGGCGGGGGGAACGTCGGAGGATAGCGGAGGTCTGACCGGAGGTCGGATCGGAGGATCCGGGGGTCGGATCGGAGGATCGGGGGTTGGAAACGGGGGTTCCCCTGACAGCGCCAAATCAGCCACCGGGTGGCTCCAGTGGCTGTTGCGCAACCTGTCTATTAATATTCTCCAGTACAAGCGCTATGCCGTAAGACTGGTTGTGAGTCTACGCGCTGGGTATCTCTCGGATAGCCACTGCACCCTCTATTCAAGTTGAATATGATGTAGCCGGGTACTTAATTCGAAAGGATGCTGCTATTCTTCTCTTTCCAGTCACGTCAACGCCCGACGAGCATTCGGTTCCACCTGATATCGGTCACAGCGCGGAATACGATGACGTCAGTTTGTGTCAAAGCCTCCGAACAACTGCTAATACAGTGAAGATGGCTGAGCCAGTGTATCCTGCGAAACGAATACGAAAACCATTTGAATTGAACGCAGAGCTTCGGCTGAATAGCCCATAATCAAAGCGGATGGCTCCACAGCCTAACAACACGATGTAGGGTATACTAAAACTTTTGGATTCGGGTGAGGTACAGCTACATATTTTTACAGGCGGAGTAGCGACAATTACAGTACAGTAAAGGAAGAAATACAGTACAGCCGGCATGGGTATAACGGATTCGACTTGCGGTTTGCGGGCGGTGGAAATTACCCGTGGCGTTCAAGCCCGCGCGCATCTTTGCTGACGAGTCGTGCCAAGGTGTTTTTCGCTTTTGCACGGTTGGCCCTATGGATGCAACAGATCAGTGACGCACATAAAACATGATTAAAGAAAAACCACATACCCTTCCTCCGCTTCGCCTTCCAGCACCTCACGCTCTCCAGTGCCTCCTGCGCCCGTGCACGCGCATGCAACACCGCGCGGTCCGCCTCTGCCTCTGCCTCCACCGTGTGCGCGATCCTCTCCCGCGCCTGGACGACCGTGGGGTCCTGATGCGCGCGCGCGGTGTAGCGCTGCAGGCTCGAGGCGAGCAGGCTGGTGCCGCCGGCAGACTTGACCGATCGGGCGTCGCTCGCGGGGGACGTGGGCGCCGTCGAGCGCGACTTGTGCGAGGCGGAGGTGGAGCGGGAGTGCCCGGTCTGCGTTGTGGATTTGGAGGACGACGATGCGAGCGACTCGGTGCTGCGGCGGTGTCAGGGGAACCCCCGTTTCCAACCCCCGATCCTCCGATCCGACCCCCGGATCCTCCGATCCGACCTCCGGTCAGACCTCCGCTATCCTCCGACGTTCCCCCCGCCGAGCCAAACCCCATCTGGACGGATCCCCGCACTCCGCATGGCACTCCGCATGTGATCGTGCCCGGGATCACTGCCGTTCACTACGCCATCAACAAACCATGCGCAACCCGTAGTTAGCCCTAGCTGGTATATAGGCACGCACCTGGCCGGGGAATCCTTAGACTTTCTCCTCTTCGGATCCCCCCTGCCAGGTGCGCTTCTTCCTGTAGTAGTGTACTTCAATTGACTTCGGATCCCCCTGCCAGGACTCTTGAGATATTTCGGGCCGCCAGGGTTGCCCTTACAGCAGGAGAAAGTCTCTAAGGGATTAACCGGTCAAGATTGCGAAGTTCGGCTTGGATAGCGACGATTCGGAAGACGATCTTCCGCAACCTCCGGATCCTCCGCAACCTCCGAATTCGAATCTTGCCCCCTCCTCCCCGTCCTCCGAAGCTGACATGGCCGATCCTACTTCCGCGACTTCCGCCGACATGGACCGCCTGTCCCGCATCGAAGAGACCGTCGCGCGCCTCGCAGCGCTAATTGAAAACACCGCACAATCTTCCTTTCCTGCCCCGGCCCCTTCCGATCCGGATCCGGTTGGAGGTCCAGGTCTTTTCGCAAACCTCAGCCCAGCCTCAAAATCGGTCCTCCGACCGAATCCTCCGTTTGTCTTCGACGGCGATCGCACGCAAGGTCGGGCCTTCCTACACGCTGTCAAGACTTACGTCCGGCTCATCCCGGAGGCCTTCCTCGAGAACGGGGAAACCTCCGAGGAGAAGGCCGTGAGATTCGCTATGTCCTTTATGGCGAAGGACTCGGCGCAGCGCTGGGCAGAGTGCATGGCCGGGAAACATCCATTCCCACTCTCCACCTGGGATGCATTTGTCCGGGAATTCTGTCTCCGCTTCATCGAGGAGAACGAGCAGGACCATGCTCTCGCCAAGCTCGAGTCCCGGGGGTACTACATGGGTGCCCGGGACGTCTTCCGCTACACCGACGACTTCGAGGACCTCGTCGAGCTCACCGGTTTCGAGGACCAGCTGGTGAAGGTCACCAAATACCGGACCGGCCTCACCCCCGCCATCAACCACGCGATCACCACGTCGAGCGACCCTCCGAGCCTCACGGATTATCCGGGCTGGCGCTCCCGTGCCTACCGCCAATACGAGGCACTGATCCGTGCACGAGCCGCCGGAGGATCATCGCAACCTCCGACGGGGGTTGTTCCCCGCCCCCGCCCGACCACGGTCGCCCCCGTCTCGGCAGTCGCTCAACCTCCGAGGTCGGCGGCTCCTCCGCTCCCACCTCCGGTCCCAATGGAGGTTGATCGGACCCGTGCCCGCGTGGTCCCATGCCGCACCTGCTTCCGCTGTGGCGATCCGGGACACCTCGCCCGAGACTGCACCACCCCGGTGGACATCCGCTCGGTGGACGTCCTCGATGAGGTGATCCGGCAGCTCAGCGGAGAATTGTTGGAAGAGCTTGCCGCCCGACTCGTGACCCCCGAGCCGGCGATGGCAAACCCCGAAGTAGAAGTGCCGGAGGATTTTCTCCCCCGCGATGAGTGAGCGGTGCGCCCTCGTTCGCGTCCTCCAATCGTTTTGCCTGTTTGTATCACGAGTCCGATAATAAAGTTGATTCAACAGTTGAAACGAGAGACGCACCCCCTGCTTCGAAAGGATTTCCGGAACCTCCGGAACTTCCGAAACCTCCGACGATCCCCCGAGTCCGCCGACCCGGCTGGGAACGTAGACTTCCGAAACGCTACACGGTGGCGGCCACTCCTGGCTCTAACTCCCTCCATCTTCCGGTGGAGATTGAGTCGGTCGATAACGCTGTCAAACTCTCGCTCAAGGGTTTGGTCGACTGCGGCGCCACCTCGGAGTTTATCGACAAGGAGTATGCCATCTCCACCCAAATTCCGCTTCGTAGACTCTCGCAACCCATTCCCGTTTTCAATGTGGACGGGTCTCCGAACGAAGCTGGGGCGATCTCGGAAGTTGCGGATGTAGTCCTCCGGTACAAGGGGCATTCCGAACGGGTCCAGTTCGCAGTCACGCGCCTTGGTAAGCAGAAGCTCATCCTCGGGTATTCGTGGCTTCGGAAACATAACCCGGAGATTGACTGGGAGACGCGGGATGTCAAAATGACCCGCTGCCCCGCCTCCTGCGCTACCTGCCGCGACGAAGTCCGAAAGGAACGCCGCGAGGCCAAGGTCGTAGCTCAGATCCTCCGCTCCGTCTGCGCCGGCCCCTTCCCATCCATCTGCGTCGTCGACGCGGATGACCGAGAAGGTGAAGACGACGACGACGACGATCCGGATCTTCCGGAGTTAACCCCCGACTCGGAGGATAACTCGGACGATGAGGACGACCCGATCGAAGATGGCGACCGCATCTTCTATACGCGGTTCGGACCTTCGGAGGATATCCAGGCGACCTCCACCGTTTCCCAGAGGCTTGCGGAGGCTCACGCTAAAAACTCCGGACCTCCTCCGACGGAAGTTCCCGACTGGATTCGGGAGTTTGAGGATGTCTTCAATCGGGAATCCTTTGACTCTCTTCCGGAGCGTCGGACGTGGGACCATGCCATCGAACTCGTTCCCGATTCGAAGCCAGCAAACTGCAAGGTCTACCCGATCTCCCCCTCGAACAGAAGGAGCTCGATGCCTTCATAGAGGAAGGGTTAGCCACCGGCCGAATCCGTCCGTCCAAGTCGCCCATGGCCTCGCCGGTCTTCTTTGTGAAGAAGAAGGACGGCGCTCTCCGGTTCGTCCAGGACTACCGGGTGTTGAATGCCATGACCGTGAAAAACCGGTACCCGCTCCCTTTGATCAATGACCTCATTAACCGGTTGAAAGGAGCTCGGTACTTCACGAAACTTGACGTCCGGTGGGGGTTTAACAACGTCCGGATCCACGAGGGTGATGAATGGAAGGCGGCCTTCCGGACTAACCGGGGATTGTTCGAACCCCTGGTGATGTACTTTGGCCTGACCAACTCCCCAGCGACCTTCCAGACCATGATGAACGACATCTTCCGAGACCTCATCTTGTCCGGAGATGTCATGGTCTACCTCGACGACATCCTCGTTGCCCACTCGGACCTCGCGCGCCACCGGAAGATCGTCTCGGAGGTTCTTCGGAGGTTGCGTGTGCACAAACTCTACCTCCGACCGGAAAAGTGCGAGTTCGAGAAGGCCTCGATCGAGTATCTCGGCGTGATCATCTCCCACAACCACGTCGAGATGGACCCCGTCAAGGTTGCGGGAGTTGCCGCCTGGCCGACCCCAGCGAACAAGAAGGACGTGCAGCAGTTCCTTGGCTTCACGAACTTCTACCGGAGGTTTGTTCGGGGGTTCTCGGATATTGCCCGGCCCCTCTTCGATCTCACAAAAAGGGCATGCGGTGGTCCTGGGGAAGCTCGGAGGATGCGGCCTTCCGAGCTCTCAAGGACGCCGTAACCTCCGACCCGGTTCTTATCCTTCCGGACCCGTCCAAGCCGTACCGGCTTGAAGCAGACAGCTCCGACTTTGCCACCGGGGCTGTCCTGTCTCAGCCCGATGCCGACAGTAAGTAGCATCCGGTCGCGTTCTTCTCCAAGAGCTTGAACGAGGTCCAACGTAACTACGAAATCCACGACAAGGAGATGCTCGCGATCATCCGAGCCCTAGAGGAGTGGCGACACTTCCTCGAAGGCACGGAGCATCCGGTAGAGATCTGGACCGACCACAAGAACTTGGAGTACTTCCGTGAAGCGCGAACCCTCAACCGCCGGCAGGCTCGGTGGTCCCTCTACCTGTCCCGGTCCGACTTCGCCCTTCACCACAAACCCGGAAGTTCCATGGGTCGCCCAGACGCCCTCTCCCGTCGTCCGGATCACGGAGGTTCGGAGGATAATCGCGACGTTACCCTTCTCCGTCCCGAACTCTTCCATGTCCGTGCAATGGAAGGTCTCATCGTCGCCGGCCCGGAGGTTCCGATCCTCCGAGACATCCGGAACGCGCTCTCTGGAGAGGCCGACCTCGAAGACCCCGTTGCCCGCGCCGCACGGGAGGTCCTCAAGGTCCGCGGCACCCGGTCCACCCGATCCTCCGAGTGGCATGTCGAGGGCGGGCTGCTCTACTTCCGAGGGAAGATAGTGGTTCCCCGAGATACTGACCTCCGGCGTCGGATAATGGAGCAGCACCATGATACGCGGATTGCCGGGCACGCTGGCCGTTTCAAGACGTTGGAGCTTGTCTCCCGGAACTACTGGTGGCCCCAGATGTCCCGACACGTCGGCCGTTACGTCGCCACCTGTGACCTGTGTTGTCGTACCAAGGCCCTCCGGAAACTTCCGATCGGAGAACTTCATCCGACGGAGGTTCCCCCCGAGCGCTGGCATACGGTCTCCGTCGACTTCATCGTCGAACTTCCGGAGGCCCACGGGTATAATGCGATCATGGTCGCGGCGGATGTTCTCGGTAAGCGGGCGCACTTCATGGAATGCCACACGCAGATCGATGCCGTGGGCTCCGCGCGCCTTTACTACCGGAACGTCTGGAGGCACCACGGAACTCCTGTCCGCTACATCTCCGACCGAGGTCCGCAGTTCGTCGCGGAGTTCACTCGGGAGTTGTTCCGTCTCATCGGGATTCAACCGGCGACCTCCACCGCTTACCACCCGCAGACCGACGGGCAGACCGAGCGCATTAACCAGGAACTCGACCAATTCATCCGGCTTTTCACAAACTACAAGCAGGACGATTGGGACGAGCTCCTGACAGCCGCGGAGTTTGCGTACAACATCCACATCCACTCGTCGACACAGCAGGTTCCGTTCATGACGGACACCGGTCGGCTCCCTCGGATGGGGTTCGAGCCGAACGGTCCACGCTCGCGACTGGAGGACGTGAACGACTTCCGAGATCGGATTGCCTCGGGGGTTTCGGAGGCCCAAGCCGCACTTGTCAAGGCCAAGGACGAGTACAAGCGGTACTACGACCGCTGACAAACCCCCGCACCGGAGATTAAGGTCGGAGATCGCGTTTGGCTTGACGCATCAGATATCCATACCACACGCCCATCCCCGGGGCTTTCACATCGCCGGCTCGGACCCTTCCGTGTCTCGGAGGTTATCGGACGTGGCGCGTTCAAACTGGACCTTCCCCCACGCCTCTCCCGATTACATCCGGTGTTTCCCGTGGTGAAATTGGAGTTGGCGGAGGTTGACCCCTTCGGAGGTCGTCCGGGGTACGAGGAACCCCCGCCTGTACTTGCTGACGGAGCGGACAGCGAGTGGGAAGTGGAGGAAGTCCTGGACGCGAAAATGCGCTACCGAAGCCTCTGGTACTTTGTCCAGTTCAAAGGATATGACAACTCGCATGATCAATGGGTAAAACATTCGGACGTCTTCACCCCTGATGCTATCGCGGAATTCTACCGCAAATACCCTGGGAAGCCTCGAGCCATCGCCGCTGCCACTTTCGACGCCCTTCCCTTCCAGGACCCCGCCACATCCTCCGCCCACATCCGAGCTATGCGTCGAGGCGCCGCATTCCAAGGGGGGGGTGATGTCAGGGGAACCCCCGTTTCCAACCCCCGATCCTCCGATCTGACCCCCGGATCCTCCGATCCGACCTCCGGTCAGACCTCCGTTATCCTCCGACGTTCCCCCCGCCGAGCCAAACCCCATCTGGACGGATCCCCGCACTCCGCATGGCACTCCGCATGTGATCGTGCCCGGGATCACTGCCGTTCACTACGCCATCAACAAACCATGCGCAACCCGTAGTTAGCCCTAGCTGGTATATAGGCACGCACCTGGCCGGGGAATCCTTAGACTTTCTCCTCTTCGGATCCCCCCTGCCAGGTGCGCTTCTTCCTGTAGTAGTGTACTTCAATTGACTTCGGATCCCCCCTGCCAGGACTCTTGAGATATTTCGGGCCGCCAGGGTTGCCCTTACAGGCGGCGGCCGAAGAAGAAGCCGCTGTGCACGGAGGCGGCGTCGGCGTCGGGGTGGGTGTTGGCAGAGCGGTAGTCGCTGTTGTATTTTTGATTTATTTGTTATCGTTTCTCTACTCAGTTTGACTAATAAGGATCACCATAATCGGAGCGCCGGTCCAAGCGAGGAATACGATGTCGTCATTGGTCGCATACGTCATGGTTGCCTAATTCGGGCAAGTCAATGGAGACAGCCCGCCTGGAAGTTCCGTGGCTCCCACACGTACGATGACCAGTTCATGACGTATGTATCGGATTTGATTTCTTGCACCTATATAAGGATGGCTAAGGACCACTGAAATCCAATATCACAATCACAAACCAACCACATTACACACTCAACTAAACCTCCATCCTAAATAACGATGTCTTCTTCAAACAACGGACCCGAGTACGCAGTTTCTTCCCAATTCTTCTTGTTTCTAACGTACGTCTCCTTCAGCAAGACCACCGGCCAGTTCCACAGCACCAAGGGAACGGTTGTCGAGACGATTGGGAACCTCACTGGTTTACAATCGTGGCAGACGTCTGGCAAGGTTCGTTTTTCTACATCTTTTTTTGGAAGCCCCCTCCTAATCGATTCGTTTTTGATTTTCAGGAGGAGCACGCTGCCGGTGAGGGAGAGTACAAAGCCGCGCAGGCCCAGGGTTACGCGGAAGGAACTGCCGACCGCATCACGGGCAAGAAGGACAGCGTTGTTGGAGCACTTACCGGAGACAAGACTCAGCAGGCGCAGGGGAACTTGAAACACGACAAGGGCGAAGCGCAGCAGGATATCAACAAGCCTACATGAATGGGTCGAGGGTTTTTCGGCGCGTTGTAGCATATAATTGAATAACGGCATCCATTGTACTTATTATCTGCGCATTACATACAATATTCAAATGATTTGTTCTACATTTCGAGTTTTCTGGGTTGGCTGGTGTTTTTCTGCGATCTCAACGACAATATGTATAACGAATACGTACTCTTCCCTTCCAAGTCGAATATGGCGGGAACTCGTCGGTTGTAGATGATTGTCTTAAGGTACTCGACCCCCGGTTACACCCACCAAAAGTATTCCACTGTACAGGTCGGTCAAAGCGTGGAATACGATGACGTCAGTTTGCGTAAACCTCCAAAGAACTGCTAATACAGCGAAGACAGCTGATTCCTGCCAGTGTATCCTGCGAAACAAATACGCAAAGTCATTTCAGAGCTTGCCGACCATGAGTAGCGTTTCGATCAAAGCGGGGCATATGACAGCTTCAGAGGGTTGTGCAGTGGAGAATAACGATACGATGTATAAAACTTTTGGTCTCGGGTAAGATACAGCTACATATTTTACAGGCGGAGCAGCGATAATTACAGTACAGTAAGGGAAGAAATACAGTACAGCCGGCATGGGTATAACGGATTCGACGTGCGGCGTCGGTTCGCAGGCGGTGGAATTACCCGTGGCGTCCAAGTCCGCGCGCGTCTTTGCTGACGAGTCTTGCCAGCGCGTTCTTCGCTTTTGCGCGGTTGGCCCTATGGATGCAACAGATCAGCGACGCACACAAAACATAATTAAAGAAAAGGCACATACCCTTCCTCCGCTTCGCCTTCCAGCACCTTCACGCTCTCCAGTGCCTCCCGCGCCCGTGCACGCGCATGCAACACCGCGCGGTCCGCTTCCGCCTCTGCCTCCGCCGCGCGTGCAATCTTCTCCCGCGCCTGGACGACCGTGGGGTCCTGATGCGCGCGCGCGGTGTAGCGCTTCAGACTCGAGGCGAGCAGGCTGGTGCCGCCGGCAGCAGACTTGACCGACCGGGCGTCGCTCGCGGGGGACGTCGGCGCCGTCGAGCGCGACTTGTGCGAGGCGGAGGTGGAGCGGGAGTGCCCCGTTTGGGTCGTGGATTTGGAGGACGACGATGCGAGCGACTCGGTGCTGCGGCGGCGGCCGAAGAAGAAGCCGCTGCGCACGGAGGCGGCGTCGGCGTCGGGGTGGGTGCGGGCGGAGCGGTAGTCGCTGTCGGCGAGGTCGGAGGCGGACTGGTTGCGCCGCGAGAGGGAGCTGAAGAAGCCGCCGGTGGGGCGGGGGGGCTCGGCGGGCTCGGGGACGGGCTCTGGGCCTTCAGGGTAGGGGTGGGATTTGAAGAGAGGCATGAGTGGTCGTGAAGTCGGTTTGTGGAGAGTTGTTGCCTGGAATACGCGAGGCTATAAGAGGGAGGAATTGATGAGGTCATCGGTGGGGCTTTGATCCATGCGGACACACGAGAGGCAGGATCAAAAACGAGGAAGCTACATATACTATACATGTAGCAGTATGCATCCAGCCGGAGAGCAGTACGACACCGAAAGCAGAGAAGAAGACAGGACGCGATTTTTTTCTCTCTCGTTGCGCATTGCGCACTAGTTTTCGGCGTCGTAAAAATTCAAAGAAGTCTACTAGTCAAAGATTCTTCAAGTTCTTGAACAGTACGTACACTGCCAGAAAGCCGACGCTCGAGCCGTCATCGAAGGTCTTCTAAAATACGCTCAGAAAAGCCAAGAGAGAATGAGGTCATCGGTGGAATGCACCCAGTGAAAACATGATCACGGGAGGTATCGGCAGGGAGTGGTAGGGATCGTCTAGGCAGATCGGTATCGGCAGGTATCGCGCTTGCCCCAGAAAGTCATGCAAAAAATTCGTGGACAGTTTCAAAGTGTCTTCAGACAGCCATTACACGGCTATGACGTATGCATGCCAGCACACTTCTACGTTCGTCGTCTTTTGCCTCCAACCACCATGTCGCCCTCCCACTCTATCGCAGCAAGTCTCAATATCCTTTGTACCTTGCCGTCACTCGACACTGTACCACATTCGCGACGCCTCGTCTTCCCTTTCCCAATGCCTTGTCGCATCGCGAGTCGGTCACCTCGCGCGGAGAAATCGTCGCCAACAAACTCTGCTAATGATGACAGGTTCGCTACCACACTCAACTCGAACTCGATTGAAATTTCGTTGAGCATATGCATGTGGCTCTCAACTTGGAGGAATAGAGAGACGGTACGTTCCGACTCGCGCGCTGCTGGGGAAGAATTCTCACTTGTTCATGCTGCTAAAGCTTACCCGCCTGCGCTTGCGGCATTTTCTGGCTCGCTCTTGAATGATCTAGCGAAGTATACAGACAGTCTCCAAGATACAACGCGACGGTACGTGCCTTGTCGATTTGGTGACCTGTCACTGAGTTACGGAACAGATTCCCTGTCCGTCTTGCGGTAGACCCATAGTACGTTGGACATTTGTTGTTACTTGTGGGAAACAACTGAGCAGTTCATTCGCAGTCCATCACGCAACAAGAACTCGACGACGGCGACGGTGCTGCAGCAATCTTTGTGCCACAAAGTACGTGGGCACCGCCATGAGAGTCGTGGACGCCAGATGCTGGGTGACTAAGGTATGCTCCTGGGTGAATTGCCGTCCTCATTGTTAACATATTCTGTTTTATAGTGCACTATTATCGTATTTCTATCTCGTACGTCTTGCTTTCAATTTCTCTACTGTATGATCAACTGACGTTCATCTTCAGATGCATCCCTGTTCTCACCACTCTCCTCCCAAGTCTAACCTCTGCAAGAGCATGTGGTCGGTATGGGCGAAGCGACGATGGGGAAGCGCGCGGGCGAAGCGGCAGCAGCGCAGGAGCAGTGGGGAGCCAGAGAGGTGAGGCGAGGATTTCCGATACCGTACTGTACCTAGCGATACTAGCGAAATATATTTTTGATCGTGCTCTCATTATTGCACTGTGGGGCATCATACAGTATCGTCAAGTATCGGATCCCATTGGATTTCGCAATTTGAGATATTTAGTGACACACCGATACTCAGCGATACCAGGCGATGCCTGGGCGATACCTCCCGTGATCGTGTTTTCACTGGGAAGCTTGATCCATGCGGATACACGAGAGGCATGGGTCCAAAAAAGGGGAAAGCTGCGTTTAACTTTATACCTTTTGCAGGTTTGCATCCCGCCGGAGAGTAGTACAACAAAGCAAGAAAGAAAGAGGATCGCATGTTTTTTCGCCAAAATGATTGCATTCGTCATCAGCGTAAAAATTCAAAAAAAGTCTACCAGTCGAAGCCGATTTCTTCAAGTTCTTGA
Organism: Mycena capillaripes; assembly: GCA_029204075.1. Lineage (NCBI taxonomy): Eukaryota > Fungi > Basidiomycota > Agaricomycetes > Agaricales > Mycenaceae > Mycena > Mycena capillaripes. Next base: position 1,316,767 of record JARHKZ010000011.1, on the reverse strand, counting down.
ACAGTACGTACACACGTGTCAGAAAACCGACGATCGAGCTGTCCTCGAAGGTCTTCTGAATGCGCTCAGAAAAGGCAAGAGACAATGAGGTCATCGGTGGAAGCTCGGACCGGGATCAGATCAGTACCGCGAGAATAGCGCAGCTGCAGAGGGGCGCTCGACGCGCGCCAAAACTAGGTCTCTGTGTGGCCAGGCCTTGATTGCGGTCCACAGACGACTGGAAAGACGGAAGAAAGGAACACGCGTTGTCCGAGTTTCAAATCACGGCGATCATATTTGCGTACACTCTCCTTTTCTCCTACCGCCATGTCGAATAAAGTCGTCGTGAGTTCCCCCGTTCGCTGCCCCGCCGTCGTGCTCACCGCAATAGCCGGCGATATACCGCGCAGTCATCGACGACGTGATAGCCTCCATCCGCCCTGCCTTTGACGAGTTTGGCGTCGCCGACGACGTCCTCAACGAGCTCCAGAGCGTAAGCCAACCCAACGAAATCCCCAATTAACCCACTCCACGTCCGCCTTGGCTTTCTAGAAATGGGAGAGCAAAGTTATCGCCTCGCGCGTCGCGGCCTTTGAGCCGCCACAGCCCCCCAACCTCCCGCCGTACGCGGTCTCGTATGCCCCGCCGTCCGCCGCCCAGGCACCGCGCCCGGTCGTGAAGAAGGAGCCCGCGCAGCCGCAGCTGGACCCGCGCTACGCCCTCGCCAATGCGCAGTACGCGCTGCCGCCCCTGCCCGGCCCGACGTTCCCCGGGATCGGCCAACTGGCGTTCCCCAGTACACTTTACCGCCTCCCGCAGACGGACGGGCCCGCGGGGTCGGAGGACGACGACGACGACGACGACGAGGATGAAGAGGTCGCGTCGATGCCGCGCACGGCGCACGCGTCGCTCCCGCAGCCCGCCGCGCGTGGCCCCAAAGCCAAAACAGGGGACGACGAGGCAGGCGACGACGAAGCGATCAACAGCGACCTAGACGACTCGGACACGGAGAACGAGGCGGAGCCCGACGAGGGCGCGGTCGAGACGGATATCGTGTTTTGCACATATGAGAAGGTGCGCTGTTTCGTTCATTAGACAATTTCGCTGACACGCTGCAGGTCCAGCGCGTGAAGAACAAGTGGAAATGCGTGCTCAAGGAGGGGATGATCCACACCGGCGGCAAGGACTATCTGTTTCAGCGGTGTAATGGGTGCGTTTGCGATTTCTGCTTCTCTCCTCGTTGCGCGGGTGTGGAGTTTCATTATCGTGATGCTGACATGTTTTAACAGGGAATTCGAGTGGTAGCGCGAGCGCTTCCCCGGTCTTGTTCCTACTTCTCTGCATAGATGTACAGTAACTCCCATCGCGTCCCCCCCTCCCTTCGTTCCTTCTTTTCTTCATTCCATGTTATTTTTCATTCATTATCATGCATAAAGCATAAAAGCATCCACCATCAGTGCATAAAGCACAAAGCGTCCATCATCCGTGTAGAGCACGAAGCATACAGCGTTCATCCATGCGACAACCCCCATACATACATCGCGCACATGTACCTATCCTATCCTATGCGTCCAATGTTCGATTCTGTTTATGTACGTAGAATAAAAGGATTTCTTAATCGTCGTGATGGTGGGTGATCGACTCGGAGTACATGGCTGCATCAAAAAAGATAAAATAAGAAACAGAATCCAACCGCCGCACAAAGAACACGGTTCAAGTAATGACCACCTTCTCGTTCTACGTAAGGTTGCCCCGCTTCCGCGCACCGGCTTGCACGGCATGTAGTTGTTCAGTGTCATACGCCGAGCAATGCGGCCTCTGGTGCGCGGGAGCGGGGCCTCGTTTCCTTTTTTTTTTTTTTGCGGCGTCTCAGCTCCCTGCATCACGGTGAAATGATAAAGCACACTAACATAACCCATAGTAAATATAATGTGTGAGTTTGGATTCGTGCACGAAAGTGGTTGTGCGTAGAGCACAAAGCGGCATCCAGCGTTTCATCATCATGATTGGCATTTCTCGACATTAATCCCCATATACAGCCCAACCCATACATACATTGCGCATGGCATCTACCTATCCTATCCTATGCATCCAATGTTCGATTCTCAACTCGGTTTATGTAGAATAAAGGATTCCTTAACCGTCGTGCAGGCAAATCGAAGATCGCCTTATTTGGTGAATGTCTGTCTGTCTGTCTGTCTGTCTGATCTATGGTGGGGGATCACGGTTTCTTTTCGAAACATCAAGAATCCAGCCGCCGAACAAAGGACACGGTTCAAGTAATGATTAATGACCCACCTTCTTGTTCTACGTAAGGTTGCCCCGCTCCCACGTACCGGCCTGCACGGCATGTAGTCGTTCCCGGCTTGTCCAGGAAGATAAGTTGTTCACGCGAATTCGCGGAAACAACGCGGCCTCCAAGTTGGTGTGCGGGAGCGGGCCTCTTTTTTTTTTTTTTTTTTTTTTTTGCAGTGTCCTGCGTCATGTAACGAAATAAAACGACGGTATCCACATGTCCCAGAACCAGTCTCCATCCATCGACAGTGAAATGATGAAGCACACCATTGGATTCGCGCACAAAGTGGTTCAATTCGGTTTATGTAGAATAAAGAATTTGTCGATCGTCGTACAAAGCAAATCACTCATGTTGGGTGATCGAGGGGCTGCATCAAAAAGATGAGAAACAGAATCCAACCGCCGAACAAAGAACACAACTCAACTAATGACCACCTTCTTGTTCTACGTAAAACTGCCCCGCTCCCACGCACCGGCTTGCACGGCATGTAATAGTTGCTCTAGTGGACTCTTACGTCGCGGTTGAACAACGCGGCCTCTGGTGCGCTGGAGCGGGCCCCATTTTTTTTTTCGGCATCCTGCAGCTGCATCATGCAACGAAGTAAACAACGGTACTTACATGCCCCAGAACCAGTTTCGATCCATCTCTCCATCGACGGTGAGATGATGAAGCACACCATTGACTTTGGATTCGTGTACGAAAGTGGTTCAAATACAAACTCAACTTTTTGGGTCAATGGTAAGTAGGGTTGGGCTTAGGAATGCAATATTTCCTGCAAGATACGATGAAAGCACTTGAAGTCCGAACAAAGTACACAACTCAAGTAATGACTACCTTCTCTTTCTACGTAAAAATTGCCCGTGCCCCCGCTCCCGCATGCCGGCATGTACAGTTACCTGAATGGGATGCCTAGCAACACGTTGAGGACAACGCGGCCACTACAGATATATCAGTGCGGGAGTGGTCTTTTTTTTTTTTGGCGCAGATGGAGACGAATTTACTGGTGAGATTGTGCTGCTGGTTCATAACAAATGATGTGTATCCCGCACCGAAAATATTGAACCCCTGTCATGCAGCGAGTGATGGTCCGAATCCACCTGGAACTGCTTGTAACATATGGGATGCAGCTGTGATACCATGGAGCCACCTTCAGGTTCAGGAATTTTTGTTGAGGACTCGGACATCTCGGCGTTGTTCAGCGCGGTGAGGTATGATATTTCGGATGATGAGGCTTCGACTAAGCTACAAACGCGGCCTCAACGAAGCGTACAGCTCCTTCTCCAGCACCTCGTACAGCCCTTCGTGTGTGGGATCCCCCAGGGGCAGTAGTTGCGTCCCAAACACTGCTGCCACCCCGGTCGTGGGATCGATGAAGAAATTCGTCGTCGCGTAGCCGTCCCCTGCAATTGCAATTCATCCGTGATGAGTCCCTTGCAAAAGATTTAAAACATAGAGGGAGCTCACAGGCGCCAGAACCAGCTCTGCGCCTCCCCGGGACATCCGCCGTGTTCACGAACAAACCATGGCTAAACTGCGCCGCGCCGAGTAGAATATCGAGGCGCGGGTGGATGAAGCCCACGAACCCGTGTAATGTCGTGGCCGCCGCGGGCGGGAGTGTCGGTGTGAATAGACTGTCGACCGAGGCGCTGGAGAGGATGGGCTTGCTCGCGCTTCCGGCTGAAATGCGTGTCAGCATTACTGGAGGAAGAAATTTAAATAAACACGCATATGAACATGCCTTTGATCTGCAAAAGGTGGCGAAGCAACGTGAGGTAGTCCTTCTGCGACGCGTACAGGCCTAAGCCACCAAAGTGCACTCGCACTTTATACACAAATTGAATCAACATTCGTTTCGAATCGGTTGAATTGGGAAAATTACCTCGCGCGGGGTCCTGCTCCATCTCCGAGGGGAGATTCCAGGTTTCCAGGACCCCGCTTTTGGTTCGATAGGACAGGGGGAGGAGTCGTTCCTTCAACGGAGGAGTGAGGTAAAACGACGCAGAGGTGATGCCGAGCGGGGCGAAGATGTGGTCCTGGCTGGAAGTATACATGTAATTAATTTATTGACTGTTCAGAATGGTAAACGCACAAATACTGCTCAAGCGACTTGCCCGAGAGGCGCTCGACGATGAAGCCCAAACAGTCGGAGGAGAAACCGTAAGTGACTAATATAATGAAATATCAATTATATCATGCCGCCCTAAATTCGAACGTGGTTGGTTTCTTACAGTTTGTCCCAGGCTCGCATTTCAAGGGTACGCCCGGGAGCGACCCCTGCCGATTTAACAATTAATAGAAAGTTCTCAGAATAATTTTTCGAGGAGTCGGACCTTGATAATTTTGAAATACGTCGACACTCCTTCATCGTCCTTGTATCTGTGCGACTGCGCAGGCGGCAGCTCTGGAAGGTCAAGTATGAGTATTAATACATAAATTCAGCCTCTTGACGCACTATTAAGGGGCATGGCCCTGTCGGCCCAGTGGTCTAGCCCACTAGTGTGATTCAGCAGGTGGGCGACGGTGATCTTTGCCTTGGCCGGCGTCGTTGTGCGAACCCAACCTGCTTCATCGTAGCTCGTAACCACCACCGGGTTTGCGAGTTCCGGGAGCACAGTCTCGGCTGCGGTATCAAGTGCGATTTTACCTTGCTCGATGAGTTGGAGTGCGGCAATCTGGTTGAAAATTCGGACTGTGAGTGCACGTTTGGCAGTGAAAGACATTGTACGCACAGTTGTGATCAATTTCGTCTGGCTGCAGAGCCAGAATACCGCGTCCTCGTCGATGGTGCCGCCTTTTGGATCGTCTACGAACTTAGCGCCGGCCGCGCGCAGATAGATCGGCCCATCTGCGGTCGTTACACCGAAGAACATCGCGGGCGTCGATTTGCTTGACACCGCGTCGGCCTGACATTCAGATTTACATTCAGAAGTGAAGATCTTGAGAGTACTCGATGCGCACGAGAATACGGTCGAAGGAATCCGTTTGGGCGGTGGAGAGAGCTGGAGGTGCCATTGTCAGAAGTTCAAATCAACTTGCTATTTGATGTGGATTGGTATGGGCCTCAAGTTAAGGGATGGAGGAGTCCTTGTGAGCTGAGGAAAGAGCCTGAGACAGAAAGACGGATTCCCGGGCCGTCGAGATCATTTCCGTTGCGGACTAAGCGCGTCCCCGAAGTTGTAATATCCAGTGCAAACGATTTACGAGATTTCCTCATCCGTGGACTAGTTTCAATCATGTATTTCTTCATAAGTTCAAGCTTCACCACCAACCGACGTCCTTTTGAAAAACAATTTGAAGGCAGAAAGTTTAAAGAAAGTTTAGGACAAGCAAGACATCGCGCTGCAGATCGCAAACAGGAAACGAACCACTCGTATCTAGTTCAGTCCGCATCCTCCCAGTCATCGGAGTCCTCGCTGTCGCTACTGTAGGTGTTTTTATCCGTCCAGAAATTCTCGCGTGCAATCGGGGTAAGCAGGATCTCGACGGTTGAGCCACTGGCGAGGATACTCTGAGCGATAGTCGCGTCAGGATTGGCCCGCATCTTTGTCACAAAGGCCTGAAATTGTTGCTCCATGATCACCCTCTCTTCCGCAGGGAAGGAGACGCCAGGGTGGCCAGAAGCTCCGGGCTCAATCAGCTTGATGCTGTATATCTCAGGCACCACGGTGTAGTCGATGCACAGCATGAGCCTCGAGCGAGGTGTGTTCGGGTACCTGCGGGCCGCCAGATCGTGGAAGAAAGCAAAATTTATGTCTGCGTCACTGGCTGCAATCGCATGGGCGAAAGGCAGATCTTCCTTAGGCCGGCCCTTTGCCCGATTTCCTGTTTTGTGGCGTGGGTGTTGTTGCTCACTATGGATTGGATAAAAACTCACCGGCGCGCTCTGCCTGAATTTGGGGGCATTTAATCTTGTGTGATGCCTTCCGCTCGCGTTTCTGACACTCGGGCGAGCAATAACAGACGACGTTACATGCAGAGCAATACTTGAATTCCCGTTTGAAGTCGATCTTTCCGCACTTGAAGGGAGACAAATCAGCATGTACAGCTTGTGCGTGTTAGCGTGGAACAGACCATGATATTGTCACACTTCACCCGCGTCCCCTCGCGCTTGTCGTCTTTAGCTTGTTCAAGAAGGCGCCGACGTTTGGCAAGCTGATCTGAAAAGGACTTCCAAGCGGGTTGAATAAGAGGCTGCGCGATGAGTGCGCGGTAATGCGGAGTGTTCAACTTCTCCACGGCTGTTATCACAGCTTCGATAAAGGATCGATATACGAGATAGCGCGGGAGGACACGACGAAGAATGTCCATCGCGATCTCGGTGTTGTCCTCCGGCATGTGCTCGAATGCGGGGCTGCAGTCCAGGAAGCTTGCGATGAAACCCGCCTTTATCGCATGGGCAAGTGAAGGGTAGTCGTCGCCTTCGAGACATCGCGAAAAGAACGCGAAGCAGGACACAAGCATTGCGATGCATGCTTCTGTCGGATTGTCCACGACGATACGAGACAGCGAGACAAACGAAATCGTGACGGTGGTGATCATGCCTTGGTCAAAGAAACTGCGACGGAATAGGTCGGCGAGGCACAACTGTTCACAAAGGTCGATATGATACGATAAATTGAATGCGGTTTGGCCGGAATCTAAAGCACGGGTGGCCTTCTTGATTCTGCGCAGAAGGAGTTTGGCGATGAAGTCGCTGTCTGCATCTACAGCTGAGAGGAGCCGTTTGTACATATAGCCCTTACCAAGCGACGCCGCAATGCGTATCAGCGTAGCCAGAGTGGTGGCTGGTGTGCAAGCCAGGAGAATACTTTCCACCCCGCGTGGAATATCCTCTAGGACCCAAAGTTTGCTCGCCAGTTCCAGCCATGCCGGATTATCGACCATAGGGACGATGAACTTGTTATCGCGAAAAGACATAAAAGAGCATGTTGAGTCCATCAAGATACATGCGCCGATCTTGAGCGGATTCAGATGCAACGCGTGCATCGTGGATGTAGGCGCACCAGCGGAAGATGCCTGGGCACCCTTCAGCGACTGCAAGCATCTGGGTTAAGAGCTGAGGGTCTTCTACGATCGAGGGTGACATTCTTCCCAAGCCCATGATGGACAAAAACGCAAAGTCGGCATCTAAACGCCACTCGCGAGGAATACGCGTCAATCGTGGTGCGTTTTCTGCACGGAGGTGGGAGAGAAACATGTTGATGATCCCAAGTTCTCTGGTTGAAGGGGCGTCCACCCAGACGGAGGAAAGTTCCAACAAGGCGGCGAGTCCTTGGGGAGATTGGTGACGAGCGGTGTCAATGAACTGCCAAACTCAGTAGTAAGCAGCCGTTATGCGGTGAACTGGGACAAGGATTACCGCGCGTGGTCTTGTGTTTACTTTCTGCAAAATAGAGGCATGGTGTTGGGCATCCATGGTGGTACGTAGGATGGCGACTGAAAGAAAATGAGTTAGAGGTCGGATCAGGTCGGATCATCACGGCTCCAGCTTCGGATTTAATTAACCGGGGTTTGATTTGTTTCCTGTCCTCGTCGCTCGAGCAATGAAGAGGCAAAAAAATACTCCAACCCTAACCTACTTCATTATGAATTTAGGCCATTTTTGGCGTTTTTTTCACTATCCGATGGTGTGAGGTCCAGATTGGCGAGACATCATTTTCCCGCGTTTTTAGACTAATGCACTCGATATTTTAGGTTGATTGGCGAGACAACAATCCGTTTCTACTTGCTGGCCACTTATTCTGGTGGTAAATTTTCTGACTCGAGAGAGTAGAAGGAAATAAAGCCGTCCTTCTAAACACAAATGATTGAACTTCCGCGTTTTGATTGGCAGCCGTTGACTGGTATAATTTTGCTCCCAAAGGAGAGAAAAATGGAAGAAAAAATGGTCTACTGTGAACGACCCTGGTTAGATCTTGATTTCTTAGGAATAAAGTGTCCCTCACAAAGAGGTTGATCCAGAAACGAACTGCGTAAAGAAAAACAACGCCGAGATGACCGAACCAGGGGACTATACCGGCTTCCTAATTTGACATTTCTGCTAAACCCCTTGACGGATGCTGCATCGTTTTCAAGCTAGGAACAAATTTAATTCCCGCATTAGAACAAATATCGAGATCACCCGTCCAGAGACCTTGGATATGGGTGCAATGAGGTGCAACGGCGGAGAGTGACAGAAAATCCCGCGCAGCTATCCGTGGGGGCGTCAGAAGAGTACGTATCCACCGCATCTGTTTTGGTACCTCGTTTCTGTCTATACGTACCGGGCTTGATATCGCTGATATCCCTCGTGCGGGATTGCGTTATACAGCATGTCCGATTGAGTAAGCTTAGGAAGTCTTTGAGTCCTTTAATGAGAGTGGGTGGGTCCCGCAGCAACAGACATGACCAGAGGCTTTGAGCTCAGAGAGTCGCGTACATCAAGGGTAATGCAAGCGATCAAAATCTTTTTGCTCGGTGATCTCCGATTATAAACCGGACTTAACAACAGCACCCTTGCAGAGCCCTGCAGCGCTCTAGAACGGGCTTCTACAAATTTCCAGTTTTAACCGCTGTCAGTGTACCTGCTGTCAATAGCCATCACCCAGACTTTCTGTAAGGACCTGCTTTTCTTGAGCAAAGCAACGCGCAACTTCGAACAATGTGTATTCTGAAAAGTACTGCGCGCAAGTAATGGGAATGACGGGGGTCCGGCCCTTTGGAGGTGTACGCCGAAACACTTTGGAGAGCAGTCTGTTTTACTCTCGTCGACTTCCCTCTGACGTAACGCTGAGGATGCTGAGTATATTTATTTTCCCTCTTGTACATTACTGCTGCCCGCGTCTAGTTACGCACAACACAAAGACCAAGGCGGTATATCTTTAGGGCCAACCACATAAAACAGGTGGCTAGCCCATATACAGTAGTACTTTCTCTAGACATACACCATATCTTTTTGTAATCCAATTGCCCCGGAGGTTGAACATAAACACGTGACCATGTTGAATTTAAAGAATCCTCCACAATCGCTTTACCACAGCGAATTCTGATTGGCCAAAAGGACTCCATTTCATTTCATTCTGTTCCATCATCAGGTCAAACTTTTACGAGAGCGAGTAGCCTGTTTTTTCTTCTTGAGCTTCTTGCGATTGACTTTCAAATGTTGTGACAATGATTTCGGCAACAATTAAGGTTCAAGGCTCAGTTTTTGCAGTTCGAGCATCTTGTGGCTTATGAAAAATAGTACAAGTTCGTTATGAGACTCGGGGCGAGTCCGAAGGTCGCCTATACACGTAGCCCTGCGTACAACTCCTTCTCCAACAACGCGTACATCCGCTCGTGAGTATCGTCAGTCGCGGGCAGAATCTGTGTCCCAAACACCACCGCCACGCCCGCTGCCGGATCCACAAAGTAGCTCGTTGTAGCATAACCACTCCCTGGGAAAATCAATCAGTATCATGGCACTACTCATAAAAACGCCGAGTCAAATTTAAATTATGGTAAGGACTCACAAGCGCCAGAGCCGCTTCTACGCCTCTCCGGCACATCCATCGTGTTTACAAAGAGCCCACGGCCGAATTGCGCGGCACTGGCGGGGATGGGAAGATGCGGATGGATGAGGCCAACAAAATCACGCGCGGCCGAGACGGCCGCAATAGGGAGTGTCGGCGCGAATATGCTGTCGACGGAGGTGCGTGAAAGGATTGGTGCAGTCGCGCGCGCAGCTATTCAGTTGGGTAGTTAGCAATATGCGGGAGCGAATTTAATTACGCCAGAACGGCGCGCCTTTAATTTGAAGCAGGTGGCGCAGAACCATGAGGTAGTCTTTCTGAGACCCGTAGAGGCCCACCCCGCCAAAGTGCATACGGACTACATGCAATCGGTTTGTTTAGAAAAAATCATCGCATCCGAGGTAACTGGATCTCCAACGTACCATTCGCGGCATTTGGATCCATCTTTGAAGGCCCTTTCCACCTCTCGATAAGCCCACTATTCTTCCGGTACGATAGAGGCAAGAGTCGGTTCTTCAGCGCAGGCGTAAGGTAGAATGAGATGGACGTGATGCCAAGGGGGACGAAAATGTGGTCTTGGCTACAGGTAGGTATTTATCCCAATTCCAAGGTGTTGTTAAATGTTCAGATGAAGTTCTGGGAAGAAATACGCACAAGTATTGCTCAAGGGACTTGCCCGAGAGCTTCTCGACAATGAAACCTGCGCAGTCGCTTGAGAAGCCATACGCAACTGAAATATATTGAGGCTATAATTAAAGCGTGTTTCGGAGGAGAGGACTTACAGTTCGTACCGGGCTCGAATCTCAAGGGCACTCCGGGGAGGGAGCCCTTTTCAATTCAGAGTCAACATAAAATATAGCCGCGTAATAAATTGCAACTCCGACCTTTAGGAAATTGAAAAACGTCGACACATCCCCGTCCTCATAGCGGTGCTTATATGCCAGGGGCAGGACTAGAAGGTTGCATATGACATCAGTGTCGCCGAATAATCCAAGTACGCACTGTCAGGTGGCATCGTCCCGTCAACAAAGTAGTCGAGCCCGCTGCTGTGATTCAACAGTTGGCCGAACGTAATCTTCCCCTTCGCGGGCACCGTTGTAACTGGGCGGCCCGCCGCGTCGTGCGCCGTCACCACCACAGGATTAGCCAGCTCCGGGAGCACAGTCTCGATGGGGGTGTCGAGCGCGATCTTGCCTTGTTCGATGAGTTGCAGTGCCGCAATCTAGTTTGAAATTGGGGGTTGTAAGTGCACAAAAGCAATTTAGAAATGCCACAACGCACGCTAGTAATCAATTTCGTCTGGCTACACAGCCAGAAAACCGTGTCCTCATCGACGGGATCACTCGTGGGGTCATCCACGAGCTTATTGCCCACCGTGCGCATATAAATGGGCCCGTCCGCTGTTGTCACACCAAAGAACAGCGCAGCGGTCGATTTACTTGTGACTGCTTCCGACTGGATAGATTAAGTTTCTAGCTATGCCGAGAATGAGAGGGTCACGTACGAGGATACGGTCGAATGTGTCCTTTTGAGCAGGGGAAAGACTTGGAATAGACATTACAGCCCTCGAACTGCGATGTTAGGTCTGCGAGCGTGGAGCAGTACTTATAGCGAATAGCCGTGATGATTACAACTTCATTTATAAAGGGTAATAATCACCGGTTCATCGGCATAAGCTCGTTATTTGGGAGCCTGGGATTACCAAGTGAATAAGCAGTTCGGCCAGCGTTCGTGCCCGAGCAAGAGATTGCTCATGTTAACGAGAAATCTTCCACGGTTCCGGTGGCAGTTCCGAGTCTATCTGGTTCAATTCGCCGGAGGGCGGCGATTCAAAGCCAGGCGTTCGGGATGCAGATTAGAACTATGACGCCGGTCAGACGCACAGTCCTGATCGTCAATACCGCCGCTTGCGAGATCGCCTGTATCTGGTCTAGGGCTTCCATTTAATTTCAGCTGCGGTTTGAGACTCGGGTAGTAGGATTTCGCCCAGAAGATCATCAAGTAAGTATTGATCGCAGTAGTGGCCAGCCTCGTCCGAGCCCCACACCAAGATTCGCCCAGATGATATTGAGTCTGATTGCCGATGTTTTTGTTGAGCACTTGTCTGCACCTGTTCTGCAGACTGTGTTCGCAACGCAGCACCGACCATTGTTGTCATCTTATCCACACAAGACTGTATTCTTGGCTCAAACTGCCTCATGATCAGAAAAGTACAAGTACAAAGAAATAATAAAACACTACTCAATTCAACCTAGTCTGCTCTCTTCTCTTGCCGCTGTCGCGGTGATTTGCGCCATACTTGGCTACTTCGCCTCCGAGTCGAACGCCTTATAGACCTCTCTCTCCAATACACTGAACAGCCGCTTGTGCGTGTCGTGGACGCTGCGCACAACCTGCATCCCAAACACCGCCGCCACGCCCGTCGTCGGATCGACAAAGAAGCTCGTAGATGCCCAGCCGCCCCCTGGAAAAGTTCAAATTCCAATCAGATCCAGATCCAACTCTGCAGCAATGGGGGCAGGCACTCACATCCGCCAGCCCCACTCCTACGCTTCCCCGGCACGTCAGCGGTGGTCACCATCAGCCCGCGGCCGAACTGCCCGGCGCCGGCAGGGAGGCCGATGTGGGGCGAGACACTGTCGTTTAAGGTGGCGACGCCCGCAGGCGGGAGTGTGGGCGAAAACATGCTGTCGACGGAGGCGCGGGATAGGATGGGATTGGTCGCACGGCCGGCTGCATTCCGTTGGAGGTGTATTAGAAGAGAAAAAGAAATAAAGAAAATGATGCCTTTGATCTGCAGCAAGTGGCGCAGCACGGTGAGATAGTCCTTCTGGGAAGAGTACAGGCCCACGCCGCCTAAGTGCACGCGCACTGTGTACAATTGTTTATTTTTCTCTTGTTGAAAGTGAGGCGAACACACCATGCGCGGGATTCTGGTCAAACACGGGTAGGCCACTCCTGCGCTCAACGAGCCCGCTCTTGTTGCGGGATGCGAGAGGTAAGAGCCGGTCCTTCAGCGGCGGTGTGAGGTAGAAAGACGCCGAGGTGATACCAAGAGGGGAAAAGATGTGGTCTTGGCTGGATATCAAGCTTAATTCAAATAACATTCTTATAGAACAAAAAATATACGCACAAATACTGTTCAAGCGACTTGCCCGACAGTCGTTCAACCACGAAGCCCGCGCAATCGGTGGAGTAGCCATATATGTCTGATGTGGCGTCATAGTTCGCCATGATAATATGTATTGTACTCACAGTCTGTCCGGGCTCAAATTTCAGAGGAACAGCCGGGAGCGAGCCCTGCGGTGCGAATGAATATAAAACAGTAGAAATAACTTGTCACACCAACCTTGAGAATCTTGAAAAATACCGACACATCCTCATTCTTGTAACTGTGCGAATACGCCATTGACATGGCTGTGTACCAGATCTAGGTCATGCCATGATGCCAACGAGTGCAACTTACTAAATAGTGGTGTCATCTTGTTGAGCGAGTAGTCGAGCCCACTGGTGTGGTTCAGCAACTGCCCAAAGGTGATCTTCCCTTGCGCGGGCGCCGTGGTGGCGGGAAGGCCTGCCTCATCGAGGCTCTTCACCACCACAGGATTGGCGAGCTCCGGCAGTATAGTCTCGACGGGGGTATCGAGTGCGATCTTTCCTTGTTCAATTAGTTGGAGGGCCGCGATCTGGGCTCAGACTCAAGGTCAAATTCGATGCTGCGGAGACAGAAGATAAGAGGCACAGTCGTAATCAGTTTCGTTTGGCTGCAGAGCCAGAACACCGTGTCCTCGTCAATATCGCCGCTTGCGAGATCGTCCACGAGCTTGGTGCCTAACGTACGTGTATAGATGGGCCCGTCCGCTGTTGTTACACTGAAAAATAGCGCGCCGGTCGTTTGACTTGCCACCGCGTCGGACTACAAGATCCAGATCGTATACTATGCACGTGCTTCCGGGATGGGAGTGCGTACGAGGATCCGGTCTAGCCCTTCCATCTGAACTGCGGAGAGACTTGGGGATGCCATACTTTGCCGTGCTTGGCTTGCCGGTTGGATAGGTAAGTAAACAAACAGATGCGATAAGAATTGATGCCAGACTGATTTAGATAGGCTCGTTCAACCACGTTCCGCGAAGGGCCGGCTCGCCGGGCCGGAGCTGCACAGGTTTGCTCCGAACCTGTGATTGAGAGCTGTCGCGTTTTTCGCTACTGAATTTTAAAAAATTTCGTCCGTTCTGGTAGTCTCGTTCCCAGAAGTTATAGGGCACTCCGATCGCTGTGCTCGCGGGCGCCTACCCTATCCGAGGATGTGCAGATGTCGTCGAGGCAGTTCTGATGAGAAACGAACCTGTGTTTTAGATTTATAGAGCTTCGGTACTGAATTTTAAAATTTTCGTCCGTTCTGGATTGCCTGTGCGTCTCGAATTGAGACAGTAGGTAAATCTTATTACATACGTATTGATCGCAGTTGATCGCAGTTGCCGCTTGAGCTAGGTTATCTCGCCGTCACCCGGCGCAGTTTCAGGCACTCGCGCTCCACATGATGCACGATGGCGCAAGACGAGGATAAAATCGGAGAAGTTCGCCCTCTCGCTCAATTCCTTCATGTCTCCGACCGCTCTTTCCAAGCCGCTGTTTTTCCTTATCGCGGCGGTTTCAAGTTGTGCGCTCCAGGGAGCTTTCGCCGTGAAACAGTTTCCTTTCCAAGCAACTACGGATACACAGCGCAACAACTTTGTCAATTCCCCAGTCGGTACTTCGGACGACTCAGAATTTTACAAGTTCAAATGGCCCATCCGCAAAGTGGCCATCATTGGCGCAGGCGTGAGGTCTGTACTACACCACTGCTGCATCCCGAATTTAATTATTGACACGCTATTGCTGTAGCGGGCTGCTTGCCTATCGCGAACTAGTCGAAGCCGGCTTTGAAACGGTTAGAATCTTCGAGCGGGACGCGCTTCCAGGCGGTGTCTGGCATTACACTGACGAGACACCGATTGCGGCGCCAATTCCCAATGACGACCCCAAGATCGCAGACTACGAGCCTGCTCTGCCACCCTCGGGCACTGCTCTGCCATTCGAAACATTTTACACGGACCACAACGATAGTAAAACGACGGCAGAGCGTTGGAGGAGGCATCGGGCACCTCATGGAGTCTGGAAGTCGCTCACGTCGAATGTGCCGGCACCTCTCATGCATGTATGTCAACCAAATCTCGCATTCAATCGAGTCCATGCTTTTGCTGAATCGCATATAGTTTGACGGTTTCCCATTCCCTCCCGGCACGCCTTGGCGTATGTGACCTGATTCTTCCACCCGCTTCCAGCTTATTCTCTTATAGACCTGACGCAATCGCTGCTCAGTGGCTACATACGCTCTGTTTATTCATTTTTTGCTATCAACAGCAACGATGAGAACCCCAATACCTCGTACAGCACCCGCGTAGAGTTGGTCGAAAAACGTTTCGATGCGGATGGAAACGAACAAGGGTGGAGGCTCACCTTGAAAAAGTTCATTCGACTTGGTCCTTCCTCCAGCAAGGAGCGGTGGTGGACAGAGGTACGTCACACTGTCAGCTCCACAAATGTCCATCGTGAAAATCATCGACCTGCAGGACTTCGATGCCGTCGTTGTTGCTACAGGAACATTCAACGCCCCAAGCATCCCAAACATCTCGGGATTAGTAGAATGGTCCCAAAAGTTTCCGGAGAGCGTATCGCATTCTCGCGAGTATCGTTATCCGGAGAAGTTCTCGAATAAATCTATCCTTGTTGTGGGCGCCGGTGTACGCTGTTCATGTTGCATTTGCCGTCGATTTTAACGGAGAGTTTACCAGCCCAGCGCAACAGGAATAGCCGCGGACCTCAATCCCTTCGTCAAGCGGAACTATCTTTCTCTTCGGGTAAGCCCCATTTGTTTTCGGAGACCTCAAGAATATGATGCTGACTACATTTCCAGCGTAGTAAAGGTTCATCAGTTAAAACTTAACTGACCTCAGCTTTCGAGGACTCATTTGGCTTTCGCAGAATCAAACACTCCCATTCAATTTTTACAGCTTTTACCCCAAGGCGTGGAGATAGTCGTCGGGATCGAGCAATTTCACCCGTTTAACTCGACGATCGAGCTCTCGGACGGAACGGTAAAGAATTGTGCTATTCTACGGCATGTGAAGTCTTGATATTTCCCTAGCTTCTCACCGACATTGATCACATCATCTTCTCGACCGGTTACCAATGCACTTTCCCATTTTTGCCTCAGTACCACAATTCTTCGATCGGACGTGGCGAAGAGGGACCTGAAGATCGTCCTCAACCGATTGTGACCGATGGCTCGCACTTCCGTTCCTTGTACCGGAATTTCGTCTACATCGAAGAACCAACCCTAGGTTTCATGAACAGTACGTCTTATACCCACGAATTCGATAATTCCTCACACCGTGCAGTGAATTTAGGCACCGTAACGTGGCACTTTGGCGCCTATTACGCTGTGGCCCTCGCGAAAATATGGTCTGGGACCGCAATGCTTCCGAATCAGGCGGAGATGTGGAAAAGCTATCGTAAGGCGGTGGCAGCTAAAGGCGGGTATGGACAAGGGCTGCTTTACCTGAACCAAAATGGCAAGCCACTCGATGCATCAGTTGACAGGCTGATGACGATGAACTCAGAATATATCACATTTTTCTCCGCATGGCTCAATAGCGCCGCCTTCGAGTTCGGAGGAAAGCTGGTATGGGAATATACCTCTCAGCTGTTTTAAGTTTGATCATATGCGGAACAGGTCAATGGCATCGACCGCGAGTGAGTCTCTTTCGCCTCGCTTCACTCTACCTCTTATGCTTCCTTCCAGATACTCTAACATTCTCTCGACATTCCTCAAGGCCTTTTTTGCGAATCCGAACCCTGTACGAATCCCGTCAAATCACTCGGAAAGCTTCGTGTCAACGATTTCTGCCAATATGGATCCGTCTAATTTATTGAATTATCTTGGTACTTATTGATATATTTAGTTCATGTACTATGCATGGAGAAGCCAATTCGTCCACCTTTTTAGGTTCATCATAGATTCGTGTACCTAGGCTCTCGGGTTTTTATTTTAGTAGACTCTTACACAGTGATCCTGAGAATATCCGCTCCGATAAATTCTGTTGCCAGTTTTCAACATGGGTCATGTGCTTTGGTTGAAAATGAATAAGACTTGTTCCGTTCAACTTTCAAGCTGATAGAAATTTGGCGACGTGAAAGTACTTCACAGATCCTAATATGTATCGTGAAAGCGCATCTCGAAACTCCGACTAATAAGTGGAGTTGATTCTTCTGATACTCTTCAATTCTTAGTTCGTATCGATCGATGCCGTTCAGCTGTAAACCGTCTTGTAATATTTTGCATCTGACCTCTGTACTCACTTTCTAAGCGATCGATGCCGATCGAATCGATAACCTTGAGAAATGAAATACAATCATCAAAAAAAGTGTTCGGTCCAATCGCCATGCCTCCCCAGTCCAAAGATTTCACCGTCCGAATCAACCTTTCCACCACCGTCCCCTCCGCGTACGTATTCCGGGCTTATGGGGATGTGCCGCCAATGAGCTTGCACCGTGTCCCCATACGGAAGTAAAATCCAAACGACAACATGCTCATCGCGAATTTCTTTCGAAGTCTCCGCCTCCCAGACAGCCCTGAAATGCGACGCGACATCGATACCTGGCGGGGCCCGGAGATTTGGAGGCGGATTGTCGATGCAGTCCTCTCCGACGCGCATTATGCCTCTCGGTTCCATCGAGAAGTCAACCGAGACGACAGGCGCACGCTGCGGCATTTCCTTTTCCCACACCTCCGCTATCTCGGTACGATACCCATGAACCTGGCGTATAGCTACATCGCATGCAAAATCGATATCTTGACGGCGAATGGGAACCTCGACACCGGCTGACGGATGTGAAGCTATAAATGTAGAATCCTGATGAGATGGCGCAAAGAAACTTGCCTCTTCATGCATTTCGGAAAGTCTTGCACTCTTCTTCGTGTGATTCGGTCCAATGCGTTTCCTGGCAGGCTTCAGAGCAGCAGGACGACACGGAGCACTCGTTGCATGTCGTGCCAGTGAACCCAATATCGTCTTGACCGCACTGAATGTAGGAAAAGTCAAAACTGGCACCTCAAGTCGGGATCGGACTTACATTTTGACATTCCTTGATTGACGCCACAAAAGACCAGAGGACGGAAGGATATATGGTGTATGCCGACAACGCGCGGAGGACTTCCGTTAGATATAGATAGTTTACGGTGTCTGGTGCGATCCATTAATATTGAGAGCTGCGGAGTATTGCGGGGAGAATACCCCCGTGGAGCGCTTCGGCGACGAAACTACAACCATCCGACGCGGACAAAGATTCAAGCACATAGATGAGGCATGGACGAATGCAGGCTTCCACTTCTATTGCTGTTTCGGGATTGTAGGGGGCTGATATGAGGTCAAGGAGAATGTGGATGTCGTCTTTGACGGAATGCTGCTGGAGCAAGGCAGGGGAACACGAGAGTTCCGTGCCTAGTGTCGAGAGCATACCGATATGGGGGGCCAAATCTCGAAGAGGAAGGGATGCAGCGTCTTTCAAGCGATCCAAAGCTATCCTGGCGGCGATGGATGGGTCAAGGAGGTTCGTGGCGAGGACGACGACCTTGAAAAAGTCATGGATAGGGTCATCCACAACTTTCGGACCGCCGAAATGTATTTGCATCAGCGTGACGAGCGGACCAGCAGCAGACTTGTACTCTTCTTTCCAAGGGTTTACAAACCAGTCTTCGCCTTCCATCTTCCAGCAAAAGCTGAGAACGGTAAAGATGGTCTGCCTGTCGTGTGCAGTTCGCAGTACCAGCTTTGCGTAGATCTGGCTGGGACTTGGCAGACCGCATCGAGAAATGGGATGATACTTCGAAATCCTTCGATTCTGTCCACCTTTTGACGACCAATGAACTTCCCGAACACAATCCAATCGCTGAACGTGTAAAGCAACCACTTGTGAATCTTAGGCCATGCCTCCACGATACGAGCGGTCAAGTGTGAGTTGGATTCGAGTTTGCCAGAAACTATGATCTTGGTTAGGCACATAAGGGCCATCTAAGAGTGTCAATGGTACTTACTGTCCGAGGGTGTGGGCGCAACAGCTCAATTCGGGAGCAGGGATGTCGGCGGAACGGAGGTATTCCAGTGAATAGGTAATCGCTTCGTCGTTTCCAATCGGGGAGAGCGTAGAGGGCGTGAATTTCGTGGAGAAGTCGGCCAAGTTCACCAGCGTGTCTTGAGTAAGGCAAGCATTGGGATCCTGGCATATGCAATTCGGGTCATGCGGCTCTTGTTCAGAGTCAGAATCCTTTATTGGTGGTAAGTGGAAAAGGGAAGTAGGCTAAGTCCTTGGGATCCTCACAGATTTCAGGGTCTGTTCTTTTTTATTCTGCTCGTTGAGAAGGTCCGAGACAAGACCGGGACGGCTAGGGGAACTAATATGCGGCGTGGAACCCGTGCTGCGACCGAAATACGTGTGATTGGGGCGTGAACGAAGGCCGTTGGGAAGCGGAGGCGTCGTAGCATGGAAAAAGAGTCGAATATGTCACGCCGGACGCGCCGGTCACGGCTGTTACTTCTTGCCGACGTCGGATCACCCGGTCCGGGCAAATTCAACCACGTTCAATTTTGGTTCATCGCAAGTATTCTCTGGATGCTGCAAATCGAGTTGTACTCCTTCTTCTGGAACAATATATGGCGTAAAACTCGAGAAATTACTCGGGAGATCGACCCACGTGTCTGTGGCTGACAACTGAGAGTCAGTGTCTGAGACACCCGCACATGCCATGCGAGCTTGTCAGCCACTTTAGTACATATTTCACTCTTACCACCACCTGTCCACAATAATTTACTCTCCTTAACTCACCACCCACACTCCCATACCAAATGGCACCCGTCACCATCAGCAGCACTCTCTACCCAAGCCCTGTCCGATTCTGAGCCCGACCCCACCGCCGTTGCTTATACCTACACCGACAGCCCAATGTCCGTGCCTTCTGTTGTATAGTAGTCGGCGGGACCAGCCAGCTCCACCAGATACCGGCTTCCATCATTTCCTCGTCTACATGGTGACTCTTCAACTCGTCGGTTTTGTGCTGTGTTCTGGGCACATATTCGGCAAGTACTACATTCAGAAATGGCGTGCGGCCAGCGTGGTCGTTGATGAAGAGGTATTCCCACACTACTTACTTCGAGGTGATTCCAGTGGCTGACATTAGAACACAGAAATGTGTCGCAGCCGGCGCGGCGTTCAGACCTCCGACCATCGTTGTCCCTCCACGGTCTGCAACGTTTGGCCGCTCCGATTTAGTACCCGACCACCAGTAGCAACCGTTCTATATCAGTCAAGCAGATATGCTCTCTGTAAACGGCAGAGGTCTCTTCGGATGAACAGCGCATATTCGAGCTCCTCTAGAGTTTCGGGATTTACCTATCATGGTCTCGGCGACTCGTCACGACTTCATGTCCGTCATCCCCACTGCCTCGCTGGTCTGATCAACCCATCTGATCTCTCCCTCTCTGCTCCCTTCGTTCGTTTCCTTCGCCTCTCATCTACTAGGCCTCTATTTTCCATTCCGTTCATTCTGCTTCACGACTATCCTGAAAACCAAAAACATCTGCAAAATCATGCAAAACCATCACAATATTTCTTTCGTCGGGTCCTCGGTATTCTCTTGATCGCAGAAAATCAGTAAACGCCAAATACAGCGAATAATCATCAAAGACCATATCGGATAGGCTGGACGGAGCGTGAGCGACTACTGCTTTGTGCTAATGATATGCAAGAAGACCCATGGATAATTTGTCGCTCACGAGGGGTGGTTTTGTGGTTTCGTATTCGTTTTTTCCCCTTTCTCCTTCTGTCGTATTTTTGTCGAGTACTTGGATAATTTATCTCTGCTACGGTTTTTATAATGCTCCAAGTCTGAGACTGAGTGACTTCCTGCAAGGTAAAATTTACTCCTGCCGAATTTCTGAACTTGTTTGAGAGTGCCAGTGATGAGATCACCCCGAGCGATATTCAAACTGGTCCCCGCAAGCAAAAGATTATGATTAATGCAATGAGACACACTTCTACTTCTTCCTCGTGTCTGTGGGACTGCCCGGCTGTACGCTGTCGTCTTCTGCAATGATTTGTACATGCTGGGGAGATGCCGCAGCATGCCGCGGCCGACGGCACATGGAAATAAATGTAAAATTGGTCAAAATGGTGGCAGAAATGACTTTTAATGGAAGCTAAAAGACTCTGAGACATTTTCCAGGCCTTATAATACGTTAGGAGAACATCGAAAGTTCATTGAGAGTGTGTCCCGAAGTCAGCCGAAGTGCCGGAGGTGGCGATCAATCAATGTCGCCCACCGGGCCAAAAGGTTTTATTCACGCATCCAAACCTCTGGAGAGACCCTCCTCCAGGATCTTATTCTATTCGAGGGATGGAGAGTAAGATGTGTCTGATAGGGTCCCGACAGCCATCTCAACATCCCTCTGTGATATTCCTCCGGGATAAATCTACCTTACCGGAAGTCACCCACTCAACGCCGGCGGAACTGCAAGAATAGGGTATATTTGTTTTATCAGGAAGAAAGAAAACGAGGCGCCATGTTACTGTCCCACAGATTTCAAGTATCGCAATGCCGTTCGAGAATTACGTGTCTGATTTTCTCAACATACCGCAAACCTACATGCGTACAAAAACTTTCACGCAGAATCCATCTTGATATCTACATCCCCCGTATATGCGCTAGCGAAATGCGTACTGGGTTCAAACGCTTTGCGCTTCTCCTCGGCGCGGACAAACGCCTCGCACTCCACGCGGCTCTTGTCCACATCGACGAGCCAAAGGAAGATCGTGCTGAACACGCCGCTGAACATCCGGCATAAATAAACAATCAAAGCGCCGAGATCGGAGAAAGTCAACTCACAGTCCGAAGAGGAACGCGAATGGCATGTTGTCGTTGTTGTTGGCCGCGGTGATGATTGCGGAGGAGACAACTAAAAGGTGATCAGTTCGAAGGAATAGCGTGTATGAGGGGTTGCGCACAGGGACCAATGAACGCGGATGTTTTGCCGACCTGGTTTATTACGGTTAAATGAGACGGGAAAGAAAAAATTAGTAGGAGATGTGCCGTACCACAGAGAATAGCGCGAAAAACAAGAACCTGTTATGCTCAGTTGTACCTCGATTGATAAGGGAAGAAGCAAAAAGATAGTCACATTTGAGGCAACGGCGACACTTCGCTGATCATTGTCTGGCTATACGCATACCAAGGGCACACCATCAAGCCATAGAATGCCTGGTAAAGCCTATGGAAACTTGTTGGCAAATTGAGATAGAGATACGAAACGACGCACCAGATTTCCCAGACGTGTTTAAACCCGAATTTATCCGTGTGCACGCCAATGAGGCCCCATATCGTCAAGATCTATCAAGGATGAGTACGGGAAGGAAGAAATAAGTTATTTCCAGCTTACAATGATCCAGAAGACGTTGAATGAGAGCATCTAAATAGTATTTAGATGAGAGTATAAAAGACAAGAAAGACAAGAATACTCGCAGCCTTGGTGCTGATTTTAAATCGCTTCTGAACGAGCCAGAAGGCGCTGGGAATACTCAGTTTACAACGGTTGAATTTTTTGGAGAGGAAACTTACTATATCCCTAGGCCCTGAGCAACGATCCCAACAATCAAGAGAAGAGTGAGCTGGAGAGTCGAATACGCCACAACGCTGTCCCATGAATTCAACCTCGAATATTTGAATTGATAACGTGCAAGCCAACCTATTCTGCAGCGTGCCAATCACTGTACTTTATATCACAGTGAGAAGACGTCAGACATAGAAAATACAATAGCCTACACAGTTGTATTCAAGACGTCTCCCCTGTTGATGTATCCATCAGCTTGGTTGAAGTGGCACAAAAATGCACAATACGAACATGAGGAAATAAAAGACCAAGTACAAGAAGGTCTGTTTCAGTCTGAGGCACTCTCGGAAGGCAACGTAAGTTTGCTTGAACCCGATCGTCAACAGGGTCGTCCCGGGCGGTAAGTTCAGCCCCGGTCGGCGTTTCTCCCAGATAAACCACGGCACGGCACACACGAGCCAGACGGCGCCAGAGAATGCGATGAGGATGCTGAAGGCCTTGGTATTGTTTTCCGTGCTGTCACCCGATTTGACGCCTTTGAGGATGCCAACCATGATGGCGAGGACTACGATCTCGCCGAGGGAGCAAATCGTGAAGGACATGTTGGAAATGCGGTTTCGCGACAAGGAAGTCAGGAGGGTGTGTTCTTCGACGCTGAGAGGCGATTTAATAGTGGGATAAATCAACTAATTGGGACTGACGGTTTGTCTCCGGATTTTACTTCGGCTAAGGACTGCTTCACTTCGGGAAGGTCGCGAGCCAGACCAGGGAACGCCGCCGTCCAGAACGTCAGAGCACACTGAAGAACGTGAGCCGGAAAATAGGATGGGATGTTAATGCATTTACCTGGTACGTGATTACTTACCGTCTTTAGATGATTTTGTTTTGCGGGAAGAATGAGAGCTCACATCCAAGAATGTACAACACGACTCCCGACTGCCATTTTCCTGGGTCTTCTACTCCGAGCCAGGCAAATGAGACAGCGACGGCAAGGATGGTGAAGAAAATGGTAATATTGGGCCTCGACGTTCCATAATCGGCCCAGGCGCCGATTATCAGCAGAAGAACCGCCTGAATGGCAAAAGATATGCCGTTTGCTGGAAATTAACTGTCAGCTGGACGATAAGTGATAAAAAAGCAACGAAACTCATCAGCACGATGGAATTTACTGCAAAAGGCGTCAGTCGATGAGAGAAAAATTCAAACAGCGTGTAACGTACTGTCGCGGACTCGACCAAGATAGGGAAGAACACACCCGTTGTCACCGCAAGGCGCAGTAAACGGAGGCTGAGTGGGGTCATAACCAGCCAAAAACAAAAGGTTCTGGAACTGGGAGGGTCCAAAATTGAATCTTGGGGAGTCGTTAGGTGATTTTTTTGCGGAAAGATAAGGGAGATACTTACCCAGAAAGACCACTGTTGCCGACGTAGTAGAGATAGTATGACCACAGCTCTAAACGCGTCGTTGTCCACCGAGCGCCCGAGTCCGAGTCCGAGTCAGAAGCCGGGGCGACCGTTGGCGCCCGTTCAGTTTTTTCGCTCTTGACGTCGTTTTCAACAGACATGAGAGCGCAGAACAGAGCGTATCAAGCATCATTTCGAAGCGCTTGGACCGTGCGTGAGGCGCGGGTCCCGCCGGCTTCTCGCCGCTTGCCGCTTGGAGCAAAGTTTAGATTATTAAGCGAGTCGTAGTATGACGCGTAAGAAAACACGGGCACAATTGCGAAAGGTACAGCAAAACTCGAGCTGCCGAAGGGTTCTCAAAAGTAAAAGTCTGGAGATATGTGAAAGAAGAGGTCCATTAAACAAAAATAAACGCCATACGCTTTCACTGGATAAAGGGCTATTTTCTGAGATGGGATATGGTGCTTGGACGACCGAGAGAGGAGCTGCAATTGCAACAGATTCCGATCTGTTCGACCATCCGAGCTGACTGACACAAAGCCGTCGGCACAGCGGACCGGTTCTCATGAGTCTCCGGTTTCAAGCCACTGCACGATCATGGCACCGGCGTCTACAGGAACATGCCTTCTCGCTCAATTATTTCCGTCGAGGACACTGAACAATACCAATATGTATTGCAAAACTTCGTAAGTAGATTCAAAATTACAGAAATAAGCTCAGTAACCTGGTTTTGCTAGCGTATAGCTCATGAGAAAGTGGAGGAGCAGCGCATGCAGATGGAGGAACAAGAGCAGCAGGTAGCTCAGCTCAGGGCGCGAATCGAGCTCCTAGAAGGTGGTTCTGGTCTCCAAATGCCCGGGGGGAACTCTGTGGACGACTTTTCGATAAAGGTGGGAGGACACAGGCACATTCATCTACGACAAGGTACTCAACGGACAGCAACGACAGAATGGCGCCTCGCAGCTGGACAAGCTCATTAATCGCTGGGCATCGGACATCATCCGCAAGCCTCCAGTACCTCTGCACCTCATTTGCGAGGCTACGCTAAACGACATCGTCGGCGGAGTGGAATTGGCGTCAAATTACAGCGCAACGCCGATGCAGGTGCAGTGCCTCTTGCGCCACGCCCTGGCGGAAACCATCTCGGAGGGCTTCATTAATTGTCTCATCGTCACCAACTCGGGGGAGGCCAATGTCCAGCTTACTCGAATCCACGAACACATTTTCGCACGCAAGTCGCCTTTCGGATTTTCTGCACATCTCTTCTTACACTTTTCGAATTCCAGGAGACCCAACCGTTGCGGCCGTGTGGCGGCGGCAGACATTCTCCGCCGCGGTGGAGGCGTGTACCCCAGAGATGGCTCACAGTATCCTGACGGAGCAAATCCCGCACGTCACGCACCTCCTCCCCAGTGTGCTGCCCTCCGCGGTCCTCGACTCCGCGTACCACTTCTCGCGCATGCTTCACGGCACCACTGGTTCCGGCGACGCCTTCTACCGCGCATTCGTGCCCGAGCTCGGCAGCCAGCTGTCCCCGCGGCAAATCGAGCTCGTCAAGAGATGTCTCAAGAACGAGCAAGGGGAGATCGACCGCGTGGGATGCACGATCTTCCCCGGCCTCGTCAAGGTCGGGCTGGACAATGTTCACGTACGTGCTTTCCTCTCCCGCGGTCCCCCATGTTAACAGGATGACAGACTGTCGTGAGGCGCGCACAAGTGATTTGTGAATGTGCTATCAATCCGCCTGGCCGATGATATAAGTTATGCGACGGTGGCGGAATTCTACTATATACTATCCAGCTACACTACCAATAAGGACGCTAGTGTTGCCTGCGCTTGTACGACCTACAAAAATCCCGGCTCGTAAGTAGTCCCTTCAAGCAAGAGATGACGTACCTCCAACGCCTGCTGCACTTCGAGCCTTCTCCTTGCAGCCTCCAACCAATCGCGCAGCAGCAGTTTTGCAGTCCCTTTGAGCTGGTTGAGCTCGCGTGCCGCGCTGTCCAGGTCCTTCTCGTTCAGGTAGTACTCCGCGCGCGCAAGCACACTGAGCACGTCGTCGCCGCTCACCAGCCCATGGCGCTTAAACTGCAACCCTGCGAACACGCGGCTCGCGAGATGCGACAGCAGCCCGGCGTTCTGCTCCGGCACGAGCGCGACGTGCGACACCTTCGGCGCGACCTCGCGCGCGAACCATGTCGCGAGGTCCGCGAACGGCTCGACGCCGACGTCCGGGACGTCCGAACCCTCGAGTGACTCGAGCGCTGCGGCGGCGACGGGGTCCTCGCGCGCGGCGGAGACGTGCCGCAGGACGCGCAGCTCCTCGCGGAACGGCTTGCGCACGGACGACGCGAGGGCGGAGGAGGACAGCGCGCGCAGCGCGGACCAGAGCGCGTGGATGCGAATGTTCTCGTCGAGGTATGTAGAGTTGTCAAGTGCGACGCGCTCGAGGCGCTTGAGGTTCGCCGAGAGCTCGTCGATCTTGGCGAGCCGCCCGCCACGCTCTTCCTCGACCCGGACCTTGATCTCGCGGATCCAGCGGCGCTGAAGCTCGATCCCTTGCGCGATAACCTCCTCCTTGAGCCTGAAGGAAGTCTGTCTGTCAGTGTCGAGTACGAGAATGGAATGGAATGAGTGACCTCTCGTTGATGAGCTCTGTTTGAGTCTGCAGCTCATTCTCGAGCTTCTCCCGATAAGCCTGTGTCAGTTTCACCCGTTCCTCATCCAAGTACCGCCTAAACTCCTGCTCCTGGCCATCGAGCCTATCCTGCGCCTCCATCTCAAGCTCCATTAGCTTCACTGTGTACTCCCTCGTCTGGTCATCCAGCTTCATCTCCAGCCCAGCCCGCTCGTCCTCGCGGACTTTCTCGATGCGAGTGGCTAGGGCGGTCAGGTCCGACTTTGCGTTTTCGAGGACCGATGCGGCTTGAGCGGTCGCGGCCGGATTCGCCTCCAGATACGCCGCAAGATCGTCTATCGTTCCTGCGAGGTGGGCAATGATGGGTTCGGAGGCGCTGATGGATGAGAGCGCGGGGGAAAGAAGGGGCAGCTTGGGTGTCTCAGCTGGGGAAGGTTCCGGCTTTTTGGGCGGCGCCGGGCGAGAGTATCCGTGGGGAGGTTCGAATCCGACTGGTAAGGGAGCGTGATAAACACTGGACCCGGCAGCGTTTGTTGGCGATTCGGAGTCGGCGGTTGCCTCTGCTGGTGCAGCAGCAGCGGTATCGTGTCCCGGGAGGCCAACGCCGTTCGCCAAGGCTGCCTCAGCCTCCCGTATGAGTTCGAGGATCTCTCGGGAGAACTGGTCGGACTGGTGTCGTGCAATAGCAGTCACGCCCGACACCTCTTTTTTGATTTCCGTTTTTATCCGCGCTGCAGCAGAGGTGGCGCGGTCTTTGGACTCCTGGATCACCCTGACTGCAGCATCTTTGGTGCTCTTGACGGCGCTCTTGGCGTCTTTGGCGCTGTCGCTCGTGCCGCTGATTTTGTCACTGACGTAGCGCTGCGTGGATGCGAGGGCCTTCTTGGATGATTCGATGGCCGACTCGAGGGTCATTGTATCCCAATGGTTTTCCTCCGCGTACTCGAGCATCGAATATCCGAGAGGGACTCGTTCCGAGAAAAACTCATAGTATGCCTCGTTTTTGAATGCAGCGAAAGTGCTTCCAACGTAGAAGGTCCCGGCCAGAGCCGTCGTGGACAGAAGAATGATGCGCACTACATGTCTCTTCTTCTTGGGCAGAGGCGCAGTAGGAGGAGGTTCTGTAGTTAGACGCTTGAAAATTATCCGTTCAGATTCTTTTTGAATTTTTGCAAGTCAAACTGGACGGACCCGTCTTATGACGCGAACAGCTCCCCTGGAATTCGACGCTAGACGCCTAGCGGGCAGCGTACTATACATCCGTCGGCCGCTGCCCTCTACGATGAGCGACGAGATGACGGTCGAGAATGGGAGAAATGGGAACCGGTCCCGTGTTTGCCCGCGCTCACGTGCAATACACGTGCACCTTCCCTTGGCCGAACTTGAACTTTGAAGCTTCGTCTTGACTTCGTCCTCGACACTGAACTTCGCACTGAGGTCTTCTGGCATCTACGGCTCCTCTCGGTTTTCTATATATTGTGGACCTCTTCGCTCAGGTATCTCCGGACTTTTTGCTTTTCCTAAATTCCTACATAACCTTTCGGCAGCGGCTCGTCGAGTTGGGATTTAATGTGAATATAAATTCGTACTTGAGTTTTGTTACTAACTGAATTTCTATGCTACCTTTCGCAATGTTGGTTTAAACGACTTGAGAGCACATTAGAGCTTCTTGATGTAGAAGCCTCGATACTGTGGACTGGAAGTTGAAGGTCGCGGTGGTGGATTTGGGCACAAAAAAAGTGGAATTGTGGATTATGAAGCCTTGGCTCATAATTCGACTCATGAATAAATTCACCGTCGAAAATTATCAGGAAACCTGCTTAAGACTCAACGGTTCATAAATGCTTCGACGCTCCGCTGAATGGACTCTTTAGCATTTCATCGCCGCTGACCGACAAATTCAGACTCACAACATATCTTGCGACTGGATACGTTCATCCCGTCATACCCAGGAGACCTCATGGGTTCCAATGTAGACGTTCATCCCTTTCTCCCGCAATTTCCCGAAATCTCGAATCTCCTGAGCATCCGGCTTGAAAGGTAACAAAGTGGTCCACACCAGCCGGAAGCACCGCAGGGGAGCAGCACGCCCCGGTTCAGACATCGTCCGAAGCAGTTTAAGCAAGGTTTCGAAAGGAAAATCCCCCTCGTGTGCTTCCCTTCGACAGGAGATCGTGAGGCCCTCGAGATGCTGGATATACAAGCTACCGTCCGCCGTTCTGAGATGCTCGAGGGATGTGGCAACTTCTCGCTGTGTGCAATCCAAAATTTCCAATGTGGACAACTCCCGCATATTCTCGAGGTATGCCAAAAGAGTGTAACTGGGAGCGACGCAAGAGAAATGCCGCAGGGCGCATACGGATCTTTCAATCAACCCGCCGAGAGCGAATTTCACGTCCGTACGGTTATCGTCTCCAAGGAAGAGTATTCCGAGTTTGGGCAGTGTGAGGTGGGCAAGGACGCTCAGAATGTACCCTCTGGGCGGGGCGGAGTCAAGTCTGAGCGACTTGAGTTCGACAAGCGGAGGGAGTTCGTCGAGCAGCTCGTCCGAAGATTGATCGACTATATAAAATACACAATCGACGAGGGACGGTGTTTGCTTGAGGACAGAGAGGCACTCGTCAGCGGTGAACGATGTACCAGTGAAACTAGTCAACTGCGCCCAAGGCAGGTGGACTCGGCCCATCACGGAAAAGCCACTCTCTCCCAATATCAAGTGGACACTTCGCAGATGAGGCGCGTCCATGAAGAGAGTGATAGGGTTTCGGAAGGTGGTCGGTCCCGCCCAGTCCTCTTGTGAGGAGCCTAGAGTGAGGCGGCGAAGAAGGGGTAGTCCGGTCGGTTGGAACGACTCGGAGGCAAGGAAAGCCAGGGATGAGACGGGAGTACTGAATTCCGCATCTTCCCACTGCCGATAATGGTTACGAATGATTGGTATGACTGCCGTGGTAAAGTCTTTCGTGGCCTCCTACCAATTTTCGTCTTCTTCATCAACATCCTCAGTCGTGCAGGTCGGATAATGCAGACGGATTGAAAGGGGTCGATTTTTTGAACGGGATAGCCAAAGTTCCAGGGCGGAGAATAGGCTTGGCGAAGCAGTGGCATTTCGATCAATAGAAAATGACCAAAACGTCCACAGCTGCGGTGTGGACAGCGCAATGTTCCTCCAGCCTCCAGGTGGAGCAAACACGCCCTAGAAATAGGGGTGCGTCAGATGGAGTAACGTCCCGCCTCTCGTCCAAGTCGGGTAGGCAGTGCACAAATATTTGAGACGTGATTTCGACGGGCAATGTAATGACGAGAAAAACGAGGGATTCCGTAAGGGTTTGCAGTTCATCATGCAGACGAGCGATTTCGTCGTTTATTTCTGCTATCCGAATACGGCGAGGATCTTGGGCAGTCATGTCGATTCAGGCCGTAGGCCAGAGATCTGTTTTGTAGTAACGCACACCAGTGGCACTACCAGTTGGCAGTGGTACCCAGGCAAGGTTTGTCAAGCTTGGGTCGAGTCGAGCCGAGACCACCTACCTTTCGCCTCGCGGCCGTGCCCAGTCCTAATCCGCCAAGTCGACGCCTCTCAGTGCCCTCTCCGTAATCGAAGCCGAAGGGAAGGAGGCCAGTGGCTGTGCATCAACATTCTTCTTTCTGGACTCGTGAGCACTCAAGAACTACTCAATTGAGGAGAGATCGCACGAATTTTGGACGGCACAAATCCCCCGCCTATCTCACTAGCTATACGCAGCGCCTGAGTCGAGGCTATGGTGGCTTGCAATTTAATTGATGGGTTGAACCGTTACATTTGAAATCCATACTATGCATCTAACTCTTTCTTAAGATATGACGCTGCAAAAGGGTGTATTGGTCCTGTTCGTACCGGCTCCTCTCCCTTTGTGGCTTTTCTTGAAAACGTCCAACGCATACGCACCCGTGGGACGGCTGGCCGCCCTGGAGGAACGCATCACCTATATATTTCCCCAAGACCGGCAAACGTCGTCCTTGGAACCGCATCGATGGCCTTGTTGCGTGGTCTTGGGGCAAATGCCGTATCAACGTTTCCGTGAAGCCACCAACGCGGCGCGAGTTTTCCTACAATCGATCCAGCATGAAATCTGCTGCTTGCCCCTCTCATTAACTTCCCGCCTTCCGTCCGGCCGAAGGGAATATCTCATGCCTTCAACCACCCGTCGATAATTTTTAAAGGCAAAGACTTTGCCGCCATCGCTGTGGGCGGACAAAACCATCCTCTCACAAGCCCGCAGTCCAAAGCCACCCTTTTCTCCAACACACGAGGTACTAGTGAGAATTTTTGTAGTCTGTTTAGAAGAGAGTAACCTTTTTCCAAGTTCTAGATAGTAAGTACCTTACTACCTTACTACCTTCAAGTTGGAAATGGCCATCAGTCTTTTGCAGTGGTTTTCAATATCAATTCAAATATTTGAAATGCTTCGCAATGTCAACGATGGAATCTTCCGCCAATTTTACACGACTTCCTTAGCTCTGAATATTGGTGGTGGTCGAAAACAAGTTTACGGTTCAGATTATAATTCCGTGGGATCTAAATCGGCTTGATTCCGGCAGAATTTGAATTGCACTGCCACATGTCTGAAAATCACGGTTCATGCCACCAGTCGTTTTGCCTCAAATTAACTCAGAGCTGCCAGACTCATTGCCTCGAAGCCTTGAATGCACTGTACGGACTATTCCGGTGACTACTTATTCAAACCAGTCTGAGACGCTATCTCCGTCGGTGTAGGGTGGTCTCGGTGTTTTCCCGTGTCATCGGGATATGCAATGCATAGCCGTTAGATCAATGTCTCCGCCATTTGCGGCGTTTCCACCCCGACTCAGGCGAGACTTCTCCCACGCACCCACTCTTTCCTCCTCGAATGCGGCCGATACACCTTTGCTATGCGCTCCCTTACCTTCCAGCAGCCTGGTCTTCCATAACCGTCTACCACCAGCAGCCGTTCGGTGCTACCACGACCTCGTCAGGGTCGGCGGCGGCGGCGTCATACACTGGAGCAGCGGCGTACGACCCCACTATCTTAAACGCTCCCGCTATTCCGAATCCACCTCCTCCTACCACATTCTTTCAGCAACTCAGTAGTGCCCCCGTGCCAGGTCTTTCAATACCGCAATCAGGATATTTCTTCGGCTTCTCGGTGGAATTCTCCGTCATCAACCAAGTCTGTGAGTGCACGCCACATCCGAACAGTCTGAGCACCTGCTAATGGGAAACCAAAGTGGGAACAAATAGGTTTTGCAGTTGTCTCTCGAATCCTGCCGCCAGCTCACCGGCGCCTTTCTCTACAGCACCCGTCTCCAAGTCCCCTTCCTGAATTTAATGTCGCTTCTGCAGGCTCGCGGTGGATCAGTTCGCGTGCGAGTTGGGGGAAATACGCAAGATACAGCAACCATGTTTTCCAGCCTGCCCGGGGGCAAAATGATGGAAAAGGAAGCACAGGACACTGCCAATCCCGTTCGTGTCCTATTTATGTTCTTCACTCGCCTGCTGATTTCCCCAGACGCACACCCCGGCGTTGCTATTTACTCCGGATGTTCTGTATATGCTCGCCAATATTTCTGCCTTGGTAAACGTCGACTGGTATCTCGGTGACGCGTCTTCGCTCGTTAAGGTGGATTGGGACTCATCTTGTTCCAGGGATTCCCATGAATGACACGACAAACCTGCGACTGGGCATCGCCGAGGCTGGAGAAGCGATTTTGGGCGACAAGCTCGTGGGCTTCCAAGTTGGGAACGAGCCTGATCAGTATGCCCAGTACGCATCTTTCCTTCCCTTTTGTATCACACATCTCACTCCATGCCGTGTAGACATCAGCATCGGCCGTTAACGTATAGCCCAGCGGACTTTTCCAACGAGTTTGGGATCGTCGACGCTGCTCTCCGCGCGGATTCCAAGGTCTCCGTCGTTGACGGAAAACTCCTTGGTCCCAGTCTCTCCGGAGTATGGCAGCCCCAGGAGGTTTGGGATGTGAACTTTATCCCTGACCACAAGCAAAGCCTGGCCGCGCTTTCCATGTCCTTGTTGGTCACTCATCCATCTCTGATTCTCGTTTATCTTACCCTTTTGCTAGTTACCCAGCGAACAATTGTGCCAAGGTCTTCGGTGGAGCGAACGCAACGAATGTTATAGATCCCCAGCAGATATTTTCCAGCTACCTGGATCATACTGCCGGTCAGAAGATTGCGGCAAACTACCTCAGCAGGTGATTGCTCTTCTAAACTAGGTGGCTTCGGCTGGTTGAATTTTCCTTCGCTAGCACGGCTCTCGCGCAGACATTCGGCTTGCCCTTCGTGATGATGGAGACCAATTCCGCATCCTGTGGTGGGTTCCCCGGCGTGAGCAACTCGTTTGGAAGTGCGCTCTGGGCCCTCGACTACGGACTTCAATTGGCGTATAGCAATTTTACGACTGCATTGTTGCATGTGGGAGGACAAGGGGTCTACTATAATGTGCGTATAGTTTCTCTCCTATCGCTGGCGTGCGCTTGACATCTTCCCAGCCATTCACGCGTATGTCCGATGCAATGTATCACCGCGTCTGCCGTTATAATTATTGTCTCCAGCTCCGCCGACGAACCAGTCGAGCTTCCACAGTTGGACGATCGGTCCTGTCTTCTATTCAACCCTCGCAGGTTGGATCATCTCCCTCACTCTTAGTTGTATCAAAACTCATTCGGCGGCTCTTAGTTGCCGAGGCGCTCGGGACTTCCAACCAGTCTCGGATCATCGACCTGCAGATGAACGGCAATAACATTTACACGCCAGGATATGCTATCTACGACGGAGAGGTTTTAGCACGGCTCGCCTTGTTTAACTACGTTACGGATCCAACTGGGGCAAGCGCTTATACCGCCTCCTTTGCCATCGGAGGCGGGGATACCGGCCAAGCAAACGGAACGCCCGCACAGGTCAAAGTCAAGTAAGCGCCTCTCCGCCAGAATATCCTTCGTGTCCGTTAATCTTTGGTTCAGGTACCTCGTCGCGCCGTCGGTCTCTACCAAAGAAAATATCACTTGGGCCGGGCAGGTAAATTACTCAATTTCACGTTTCGAATTGAACTGACCTATTAACTCTCTTCAGACATTTGGAACAGCGTTCGCATCCGACGGTCGTTTGACTGGGACAGAAGATATCCAAACAGTCACCTGCAAGTCGGACAACACCTGCGACATCAAAGTCCCCGCGCCCGGATTTGCACTCGTTTTCCTCACCGACCTTTCCACAGACAAAGAGACATACCCTGCAGTCCCGACGTTCTCGACCACCGTACAAACAAAGACGGTCAACACCTTGTCGATAGATCCAAGTTTACTGGCGACGTCGAACGGCCAGGCTGGAGCTAATTTCCTGCCCGCCAAGTCGAGTCAGGGTAAGAAGCCCAGTGGGGCAGCGCAGATTTTGCCTCACTTGACTGTTGTCGTTTGCATTTCGTTGGGTCTCGTTTCGGTGTTATGGCGGACGGTAGTATGACATCTTAGAATCTAATATGTATGGATATGGACGATCTTAATCGCGTAATAAAGCCGTACATTACTTCACTTCAAACACAGGGGTTGACCGGCCCAGCTGCAGTGATGTATCTCCTCTCCTAGCGACAAGCGGCATGAAGTTGCTCTGCCATGCAGTGTGCCGCAATGTTGACTAATGACTTTGGGTTCCGTCTTAATACCTCTATGTAACATAATTATACTCCCATTCTGACTGCATTATACCAATAGTGGTACCACCGCGTTATCGACCGGTGGCGCCGTCTATCCCCCCAAAATGAAGCACCGCAGTACAGCGCGATGAATGGCATGCAGTCCCATCCGCATAAGAGGCACTGCCCGACTACAACTCTCTTGCTGCTCGGGTCCTCATTCGCCCTATGGCTTCGACAATCGTCTGGGTTGGACGCTTGTGTTGTCTGGCTCTTGTTCGAGCGTCAATTACGGTCTACAGTCAAGAAGCGTATGGGGGAACTCACACTGGGACAGCTAACGTCGCTTCCTATACTGGCGCAGCTGCATATGATTCGACGACCCTGCTTCCTCCCCCCGTCCCAAACCCTCCTCCTCCTACGCAGTTCGTTCAACAACTGAGCAGCGCTCCTCCTCCCGGGCTCTCTATCCCGCAATGCGGCTACTTTTACGGCTTTTCAATCGAGTTCTCCATCGTACCTCAGATTCGTGCGTAATTCAGCTCAGCGAATGCTTAAATTCTGAAGTTAGTATTACCGAGAACAGTGGGAATCAACGGGTGAGGTCTTCGATGATTAGCATTGATACTCTAATTAACGTCATGTAGATCATTTCTACAGGTTCCTTTTTTGAACCTCATGTCCAATCTTCAAGCTCGTGGCGGTTCCGTGCGTGTCCGAATAGGTGGGAACACTCAAGAGACCGCTACGATGGTGTCAGATCTTTCGGACGGGAAGATAATGGAGAAACAGGGTAACGCCACCGATTATCCGGTGCGTCTGAATTGGACCTTCTTCCCTAGCTCCTATACTTAATGCGTTCTCAGCTGCAAATGTACACGCCTCCTCTTGTATATACGCCGGAAGTGGTGTATATGCTAGCCAATATCTCGTCGCTGGTGAACGTCCAATGGTACTTGGGTGGGTATTTGTGTTCAAAAGTGTAAATTATTATAGCGAGATTTTCCGCAGGTATTCCATTGAACGACACTCAACATCTTCGACTGGAAATCGCGGAGGTCGCAGAAACGGTCCTTGGCAATAATCTGTTGGGATTACAAGTGGGAAACGAGCCTGACCAGTATGGGATGTAAGATCCACATCTCTCATCTGCTAGCCTATTTGACTCCTTTGTCGTCAGTCATGGCCATCGACCCATTACGTACAGTCCGAACGATTACTCGAACGATTTTGGTATCGTGGATGCTGCGTTGCGAGAAGATCCAAGAATACCTTCTGCGACCAAAAAGCTGATTGGCCCCAGTATTTCTGGAAATTGGAAGCCCGAAGATGTGTGGAACACAGGATTTCTCGATATTTACAAAGATTCCTTCGCAGCCTTATCGGTGGAAAAGTACGCATCACTATTTTCGCACGGTTCGAAAATGCTCACTGGCCACCAGTTACCCAAATGATAACTGTGCCAAGGTCCTACATACCTTGGATGCAATCATCGATCCGCAACAAATATTCTATACGTATTTGAACCATACCGCTGCCAAAAGTATCGTGAGCGATTACCTCGACAGGTGCGATCAATCATCCAGATCGTGTTCAATTTGACCCATAATCCTAAATTAGCACTCTGATGGCCCAGTCTTATGATTTACCGTTTGTTATGTTCGAGACCAACAGCGCCTCATGCGGTGGATTTCCTGGCATCAGCGATTCTTTCGGCAGCGCCCTATGGGCTTTGGATTATGGCTTGCAAATGGCGTACAGCAATTTCACGACAGCGTTGTTGTGCGCCACTTCTTCTGCCTTGCTATTCTTCAACTCACTTGTTTTGCAGACATATTGGAGGACAAAGTTCCTATTATAATGTATGCGATGAATCTTCTGGTCCTGAATACACTAATTTATTTCCTCCCCAAGCCATTCACTCGTACGCCCAATCGAATCGACTTGCTCACCCAACCTGAATCGGACTCTTAGCGCCTCCGACGAATCAATCTACCCTCCGCAGTTGGACAATCGGTCCCGTCTATTATTCGGCCTTAATAGGTATGCCTGCGAACTACTATCCGTCTTATCGAGCTCAAAACAAAGCGCAAGTGGCCGAGGTTTTCGGGAAATCAAACAATTCCCGTATCATCGACTTGCAAATGAATAGCGACGACGTATACACGCCGGGTTACGCCATCTACGATAACGACATTTTATCGCGGTTAGCTCTGATAAACTACATTACAGACCCTACGGGTCGCAGTGATTATACTGCGACATTTTCTTTTGATGGGCAAACACCGAGTCAAATCAAGGTCAAGTGCGGCGTTATTGACTTCTAAGCCTGAAAAAAAAAAGTAATCGAACTCTCTTCTAGGTATCTCGTTGCCCCGTCGGTTAGCGACAAGACGAATATAACTTGGGCAGGACAGGCATGTACCTCTCACCAATGTATCGCGTGTTTTGAAAACGTTGACTGTAGACTTTTGGTTCACACTTTGCGTCCGATGGACGATTGACGGGGACCCTTGACGTTCAAACAATGCCTTGTGACACGTCCACAAAGAGCTGTAGCATACGAGTGCCGGCGCCAGGTTTTGCGTTAGTTTTTTTGAACGATCCCGCCCACGACACAGCCGTCGAGACTCCAACAGCAGTGACGTGGCCAACCACGGCAGTCACTAGAACAATCAACACAGTCGGTGTGGATCCCAGTGTGTTGGCGACCTCGAACGGACACTGGGGCATAGACCAGCGCCTTGCAAGTACCAGTCGCGGAAGGAAGGGGTTGTTAGATGGGAGCGACGCCGGTAGAAAGCAAAGTCAGAAAGGTACAGCGATCGGCAACCGAAGAGGTGGAGCAATTGCTTTCATGATTTCATGTGTCGGAATGGTGTTGCTAGCACTGGGGATCTAGGCTTTGAGCGGCAGACACACCAACGGATTCGAACGCATGCAAAGCTTTGTAAATTCAACCCTGTTACCGGTGTTCGACTTTTAGGTAGTGCTACATGCGGTCCCGATTTTTATACTTCTTCCGCTACATGCACCTCCAAGCAATGGACCTGTGTGAGTCACCCCAGCGAAAATTGCCGAAAACTCGTAGTTCAAATATTGGCACGAAACGGAGGAATCTCCCGGGATAAGTGCTGTAAAAAACGCATACTGCGGAATTGGGCTGACAATCGGAGTGGTTCCAAGGGATGCAGAAACGGTGGTGAGGTCTGCAGTCATCCCGACTTGGTTTTGGAGCATCGCTTCGACACTGACACTGCTCGCCTGTGTGGTTCCATCGATTCGAACCTGGAACATATGCAATCAAGTCATGATTGAAGAAAGTGGACGATGTGCTCTTACAGCAGTTGTGATCCTCGCGATGTCTGTCCCACTGAAGATACCGCAACTGTAGGCAGGTACGTTGGCAATGAGATCGTCCACGGGATAATTCCCGCCGCCATTGTTTTGTGTCGTAACAGTGACTCCATCGCCGACCTCGTCGACGGTGAACCAGAAGCTCGAAAAGGACGCTGTCGCAGAAACCGTGACAGAGAATGTGTACGATTGGAGAGTATTTCCGTTACGCAGTGCCGCGTTGGATGTGGTTGAGATGGGAGATGCAGAGCAAGCTCCCGAGGCGCAGGTGGTACTTTTACGATCGGCCCAGTGCAGAATCACGACCCTCTGACTGTTGATGACAGAGGGCCCGAAGATCTATAAAGAATCCGCGTGTCAGAAGCGAACGCGATGTAGTTTTTGGACGCACGTCTGCGGTGACCCGGAGATTCAACGTTCCAGCTGCGGTGACTGAGAGCAAGAAGTCGCGGGGCTTAAAAGGGATGGGAACGACAGGGTCGCGGAGAGTAACACCGGTAGGTACGGTGTCAATCATCCTCCCAATAAGTGTTCCACACGTGGAACTGAAAGTACTTGCTGAAGCGGCAAAACTATAAAGGTGATCAGGTTCATCCACCTTAAAAAAGCTGCGTGTTATATCGACCTCTTCATTGTGACATTCTGGTCGCTGCCAAATATTCGCGCATCAGAGTCGGTCACAGCCGGACCCACAACAAGAGGATTGATATTCGGGCCTTGAATATAGTTCGTAGCACTGAAAACATATAAGAAATGGGCGGGGATTCTTGCGCCCCCCGACGTACATATGGTTATCGAATAAACGTGTATCATCGAACGGTGCGATAGCAGAACCGGTATTGATCGTCGGGAAATCCACAGCCGTAACTTCACTATGTTAAGTAGGAACCTGCGGAAGCGAATGACATAGCGTACCTCCTCCCAGAGTGTGGCCACAGGCGACTAATCCAATCATTTCTGTAGCAGTGAACCCTTGACGTTGAAAAGCTGCAGTGTGTTGTGCTAGAGTGCCTGTAGGGACGGGTACACCTGATGGTCCCGCAGCCGCCGCCATTACTCGGCCTGGTTTGAAAGGTACGCTAGGTCCACCACACTGGCTTACAGCAATTACAGCGCCCGCAGCAATAAGGTCGGGGACTGGAAGACATCAAAGCCATTATAGTCACGCAGGGAAAGGGAAATTCCAACTAACTCGGAGTGTACTTTGAAATATGTCTGATGAATTGACCTCGAGTGTTGCTTAACCCAACTCCAACGTTCTATTAAGCAGTTAATGGTACGATTCTCCTTTTGTAGAAGTGGTGATACCTCGGCTCGATCCAGTTCAAAGAAGAGAGATCCATCTATTCCACCGACGCCCGCATTGAATGTTGCCATATCATGATAAGCCTTGACCAATTTTTCTTCAGGGCGACATCGAGGGAGTTGAAAACGACGTACTGTACGAAGCCACTGCGCTTGAATCGATGGAGTAGTTCCATCAGGGCTGGATGTACAGACTGTCGGAATGCCCGCGAACCCGGTCAGTTCAAGCCAAAGAAATTCTTCCACATAGTCATAAGCGAGGTTAGGCCATGTGTATGCCGACACATCTGCGATATAATGGAGGAGGACAGCTGCAAAAAGGGGGAGGACTCGGAACATAGCTGCAAAGAGCTAAAGGAAAGAGCGCAGTCCCTTGAACAGAATTTGCGTACGCGGCCGTTATTTTATAGCAGGCCTAGAGATACCCCCGTCGTTCCCCGGAAATGATTATACAGCCACTGAATACACTAGTTTGGCCCATGGAGGACGGACTTGAATTAGGATAACGGCAATTGATTTGACAATTGTATAATCGCAATGTGGGCCGTCTGTGGCCGTTGCCTTGAAAGTCCAGGAGATAGTGAACGCATTTTGAAGAATCCCCACTCTCTAAAAATGTTGAGGAATCCACTTGCGCTTCGTGCCGAAGGACTGAAAACGTTTCGTGCTGCAGCAGTAATGAACAAAGAACTGGGCTGTTTAACATATCACAGCGTACTCGCCATGCGTGGAGAATCCTCGGGGATTACGTCCACCTGAAATACAACCGTGTGCGAAATCCGGACCCTGTGGCAATCATTGTATCCTCTAGGTTAACGCAATTTCCAACCTTGAAATTCGGCATAGCGTTGTCAACTCTAAGCAGTTCGGAACTCCGTAATTAAATGGTGCCTGGCTGGGGAGATCGACGGATTCCTATTACTGGTTCACTATTGTGTTCAGCTCGAATGTCACCCATGCACATGACGTGACACGACGTGTTGTCGCTTCTCAACGCGGGGACGGCAATAGCAAGCAAGGCAAATTTCAGAGAGGTCAAAAGTACTCACGGAAATCATCAATCTTGCCCTGACCGCAAAATACCTGTCCGCGGCTTGGCGTGTCGGATAGCTTGCGCTCAACTTCACAAATAGCTCCATCCAGGTCTTTCTTTGCCCGCGTACCCAGGAACACCGAGTCGCAATCGACCCGGTCCGCCGTCGATTCCCGAAAGTCTCCATAAATTCCAGCTGTCACGGCCTAGAACCCACTGAAATCAATGCACCGCGTTTGTGCCACTGCAGGACTCTCGTCGACCTGGGCGAGAACTCGTGCGATGCGTGCCTGATTCCTCCGACGGCTGTGTGGGGTTGGTGTGGCGGTAAGAGATCTGTGCAACGTCCGTTTCAATTCAATACAGCGGACAACGTACCGATGGATGTATCGGTAGTGTTACCCTTGTGATCGAAATCGATATCACTTGTCGCCCAAAAGTTGTGTTCTGACGAAATGAACCACACTTCCGCTTTCATGCTAAATCTGCAGTCCTTCAGCAAGCTAGTCTCCCTAGTCAGACCATAAACACGTGTTCTCTCTTTGACAGGCGGAGATGGGAGAGAACTGTTTATGTCAGCAAGCATAGACGCGTTGAAGAGGTGAGGAAAGGCCCTGATTCAGCTCGTCCGCCCATACGTTGGGAGAGTCCGCGGTGATCATCCGAGGAAGCAAGGAGACGCGAGTGTGCTCGCACTCAGAGAAAAAGCACTCGCACCGCTCACGGATACGTTGAGTCGTGGTTGGGTGAGTAAAACAATGAAGATGCGGGACAGAGACTGATCGTCTATGCACAGCCACAGGTCTTCTCTTTCACACGACATCAGAACGAGTTAGCGGGTTTTCAAGGCGAGAGGTATGTTACTTCAGCTCGACTTGATTCAAGCTTTACTAGTCTAGCTTCACGCCCAGTACAAGGAAAGATCTCTAGCCGACGAGCCGGAATCGATATGGCTGCCCAAGATCCTCGCCGTATCCGGATAGCAGAAATAAACGACGAAATCGCGCGTCTGGAAGACGAACTGCAGACCCTCATTGAATCCTTCGTTTTTCCCGTTCTCAAATTGCCCGTCGAGATCACGTCTCAAATATTCATCCACTGCCTACCCGACTTGGACGAGAGGCGGGACATTACTCCATTCGACGCACCCCTACTTCTAGGGCATGTTTGTTCCACCTGGAGGAACATTGCGCTATCCACACCGCAGCTGTGGACGTTTTGGTCACTTTCAATTGACCGCAATGCCAGTTCCTCAAGCCTATTCTCCGCCCTGGAACTTTGGCTATCCCATTCAAAAAATCGACCCCTTTCAATCCGTCTGCATCATCCGACCTGTACGACTGAGGATATTAATGAAGAAAACGAAGATTGGTGGGACACTGCGAAAAAATTTGCCGCTGCAGTCATCCCAATCCTTCGTAACCATTATCGACAGTGGGAAGATATGGAATTCAATATTCCCTTCTCATTCTTTGGTCTCCTTGCCTCCGAGTCGTTCCAGTCTAAGCCGACCAGACTACCCCTTCTTCGCCGCCTCACTCTAGGCTCCTTACAAGAGGACTGGGAGGGACGGGTCACCTTCCTAAACCCTATCACTCTCTTCCTGGACGCGCCTAATCTGCGAAGTGTCCACTTGATATCGGAACAGAATGGCTATCCCCTGGGGGATCAAGTCGAATTGCCTTGGGCGCAGTTGACGAGTTTCACTGGTACATCGTTCACGGTTGACGAGTGCCTCTCTGTCCTCGGAAAAACACCGTCCCTCGTCGATTGTGTATTTTGTATAGTCGATGACTCTCCGGACGAACTGCTCGACGATCTCCCTCCGCTGGTTGAACTCAAGTCCCTCAGACTTGAGTCCGCCCCGCCCAGAGGATACCTTCTGAGTGTCCTTGCTCACCTCACACTGCCTGAACTTGAAACGCTCTTCCTTGTAGACGAGAATGATACGAACCTGGAACTCGCTCTCGGCGGGTTGATTGAAAGATCCGTATGCACCCTGCGGCATTTTTCTTGCGTCGCTCCTAGTGACACTCTTTTGGCATACCTCGAGGACATGCAGGAGCTATCCTCATTGGAACTTTTGGATTGCACACAGCGAGAAGTTGCCACATCCCTCGAGCATCTCAGAAAGGCGACCGACAACTCGTATATCCAGCATCTCGAGGGTCTTATGATAACCTGCCGAAGAGAAAAACAGGAGGGGGATTTCCCTTTCAAGACCTTGCTTAAATTGCTTCGGGCGGTGTCTGAACGGGGGCGTGCTGCCGCCCTACGGCGCTTCCGGCTGGTGTGGACCACGTTGTTGTTGCCTTGCAAGCCGGACGCGCAGGAGATTCGAGATTTCGGAAAATTGCGGGAGAAAGGGATGGACGTCTACATTGGGACCCATGAGGTCTCCTGGGTATGACGCGGATGAACGTATCCAGTCGCAGAATTTGTTGTGAGTCTGAATTAGTCGGTCAGCGGCGATGAAATTCTAAAGACTCGGAGTCCATTCAGCGGAACGTCGAAGCATTTATGAGCCGTCGAGTCTTAAGCAGGCTCCATGAGTCGCAATGTTAAATACTTGTTTTTTTTTATGTCGGCAACTTTATTAACGTTAACGACACCATTCAATCGGACCGGCTTTCCGCATTTCCGCTTCCAGCTCGTAAGGGAGGAATTCTGTTTTGTCTGTCTTTCGCTTTCAATTCGCTTTTGCGAATTGTTCAATAACTTCACAACATCGCGAAATGCAGAACAGGTATTCCGATGACAACTCCGACTTGACGAGCCACTGGAAGCAAAAAATGGGTATTGAGACGGGTGGTGGGGTGAAATATCAAATGTGTATGTGGCGAGATGCAAAGGAGGGAAGTAAGTCGGTGTGTGAGCGAAGGTGTCTAGAATTTATTCGATGCCATGCGCTTACTGGGTATTGAGAAGGGTGGCGGGGGGAATATTAGAACGCGTGTGGCGAGAGGAAAGTAAGGTAGCGTGATACTGCAGACGGCATTCAAGGAACAGTGAACAAGCAATGCGATAGCGAAGATAAATGAGAGGGTGCTGGGTCCAGGAATGAGAGGAATGTCGAGTGGCGATGTGAAGCAGCGAGAAGGTACGAGGGCAGACGGAAAGTGGATAGGCATGATGAATTAGTTGCCAGGCATTCCCTTTGTCTTCCGGCCAAACTTAGATATATTATGTGTTGTGCCTTGTTTCGGTGTCGGTGTGCCGATTGGAGGGAATGTTGTCTGAGTAGCAGAAGGAGTTTGGGGAAGCGGTCCGTGGTTACTGCTCTGGGAACGATTGGCCGTGGAGCCAGCGCCGTCTGACATGGCCAATTAAGAGTGAGATCGAGGGAGGCAATGGAAACTTACCATTGCTAGTATTGCGTGAGGCCGGGCTCGTCGACATGGCAAATATACTAGGGATTCGTGGTGGAATGGTGGTGGTAAGAGGCAGAGATGGATATGAGATTGATTGTCCACTTTCAAAGGATTTGAGGAAGCCACGAGGCGAGGGTGGGGGCACTGTGGCGAGAAATCAAAGTGGTGGCCACCGGACACAGACATCCAAGTGCGCGCTACGGTTTAATAGATCAGACAATATTCATAGGTGCTTGATGAGTGAAATATCACGTCTGCGTACTCTTCATTTTGGATTATATGTAATGGGAAAAGAAATTTTAGCTGACACTGAGTCAAAGATTTAATCAATTTTCGAGGGAGTCATTGATGGGAGGACAACTTTTGCCGACTTATTTTGGATAAGTAAATCCTGTAGCGTTGCGTTGCGACAACAGCAAGTTCGGAGTCGGAGTCTGAGCAAACAAGGTTCAGAAACAACGTTGGTTGATGTCATTTGCGAGGTCCCCGCGGACGTCTGCTTTCCGAGGGAATCGTGCCGTGGAGCGAATCAAATGGAAGAGGGACATTAACGAAGCCGACCTGGAGCTGACCATGCACGATGCATCGTGTATGAAGTATGCGCTGGAGTTGAGTTGGATGGAATGTGCATTGGCAAGAGATGGGACAACATCCCCTTTAGGATTTTTCAGGGATGAAGAACGAAGAAAACAGCTTAAAAACTTACCTCGCTTTAGCGGCTTTACCAAAGGCTCGTAACTGACGTGATTTGGTCTTCGCCGCAGTCGAGCTTCGATCTTGAACGCCACGAGCAATCTCGATGACTAGATAAAGCTTTCTGGGCCGTATTGCATCTGGGACCATGTCTCAAGAGTCCTGCCAGAAAAGTGAATCAAGAAAGTGTATGATTAGGAACCTAAATTCGGGTGAGAACCCACGTTTGTTTATTGACGTCATAAAATGATGTGAAACCTCTTGAAAAATCGTCCCCTTTTGCTTGCAGCCATGAAGGCAGAGTCCGTCCTGCCCCTGCATCGGCCAGAGAGGCAGCTCGCATTCAACTCAAAAGTCGAGCGGGCACCCAACTCCTCTAATCGTTTACCTCTCAGTGAGTCCCCCCGTCTTTTCTCTCTGTGGAGAGCTCTCCTCAGCCCTGACAATCCG
Source organism: Mycena capillaripes (assembly GCA_029204075.1). Classification (NCBI taxonomy): domain Eukaryota; kingdom Fungi; phylum Basidiomycota; class Agaricomycetes; order Agaricales; family Mycenaceae; genus Mycena; species Mycena capillaripes. Next base: position 1,272,387 of record JARHKZ010000011.1, on the reverse strand, counting down.
GCCAGTTGGGCGCCTGAAAGACAGTGCAGTTGGAGATTTCGTTTATAAATTATGGAGGGTCTGCACCACGACCCTCGAAGGCTCGCTCTCCGAAACCTTCAAGCTTGTCAGCAGTGACGACAGTGACGACGCCCGGACGTCTGCAAGCGGCAAGATTGCTGTGGCCGCCCAGGCTGGAGACGACGATTCGTTCCTGGATGCTGTCGTGGTCGACAATGACGACCACATCGAGGAAAAGCCTGCGTTGCACCAGTCCGACAGTTCGCAGCGCTCTGGTCAAGGCGGTAGCAACAGCACCGGGCTCGGTATGTACCGACACGAGTTCCACGGCGGAGACAGCCAGCACTACCAGGGCGGTCTGAAGTCATGGATCATGTGTCCGTGCAGTTCTCTAGTGGACGACTTGGGCACTCATTGGGATATACAATGTAGACCGGGGTTGGCCAGAAGTTGTCGAGTTCTTCGAGCCGAGGCTGCCAGACCACGAGGAAGAGTTCCAAAGGCAAAGCTGGCATTCAACCAAGCTTTTGGCCTTGTAAGTGCTTGTGTGCTCCCCGCGTCCTGATTTTCACGTTTCTTCGTTCGTAGTGCAGCTACGCTGTGTGCGTACCGTGTCGCGTTTTCGCTGGACCTGTCTAATACTATTCGCTAGTCCTCGTCTTGAACTGGGTTCTCTATCTCATCCTCAACAACGATAGCACGAAACACAGTACTTACGCCAAGGTGTGTTTATTTCCATAATTGTGTACACAGCTCACTCGGAATCTGCCCATAGATCGTATTTGTGAGTTTTCCTTAATCAAAAGCTCCTCTTGACTTAATTTTCCATACAGTGGGGTGGCTTCACCGCGGTCACATTTCCCACTCCATTTATGGTCGCATTGGACATGCCGAGAAGGTTCCCCGTCAGCTTCCAGATCTGGTTCTGCGTCGCAGTGTGGTACTGCGCTTTTGCAGAGGTCATCCAGATAAAGCAATGCCACTTCTTCATTCCCGAGCGCAAGCATTGTAATGGCAAGGTTAGCACCCTCTTCAGTCGTAGTTCATCGCACTCATGTCTTCCAGGATTTTTTGGCCATGAGTGAGTTGTAGCCGGGGCGCGTCGTCACTTTTTCTAAAACAAAATTTCTCAGGCTATTACGCCACGGGTTATCCTGCCCTCATGATGTTCATCATATCGAAGCGGCTATACAACTTTATCGCCCAGGTCGCATTTTTCATTCTGCTCCTAGTCCTCATCATTCCAAACCAAGGCATTTATGCTCGGAACGTCGTCAGCTTTGTGGGTTTTTTTATTCCATTTTTTGTCGTATACTCTCCGGCTGATCCACGAGTAGGCTATATTCTCCATCTTCATCCAGGGCTTGCATTATACGATTGAAAATGTGAGTGGTGATCATCGATCCCGAGGCTCAAAGCTGACAGGAGCAGTCCCGACGCAAGATGTTCCTCCTTGCGTTGCAGCTGAAGCAAGCGTTCAAGGCGAAGCACAAAGCCAAGTTGGCAGAGTCGAAAGCGAGTTTCACCAAGAGGAGATTTGCCAACTACATCTTCCATGAAGTCAGAGTGCCGCTGAACAATGCAGGTCCGTCAACCCTGGTATTATGTTCTATCCGTGCTGACCGTAACCACCTAGTGCTTGCTTTCCAACTCCTTCAATCTGGGAACGCGTTCAGGGAAGATTATGCCAGGAGTACGGAAGTCTATGCGCTGGAGCAAGGCCTGAAAATGATGAAGACGGTAAGTGGCACTCGTCTTCCAAGGTCATGGTTCTCATTTCGTGCCAACGTCAGGTTTTGAATGATGTCTTGGACTTTGAGAGTGCGTCTTCTGTATCTACTGCTCTTCATCCCTTAACTCCTGTTCTGCCTAGAAATGGACTCCGGTCACTTCGAGACCATTGCAAGAGTACTTCCATTCTTCTTCCTCCGGCGACTCCCATCTGACGAGCATGATCTTAGCCATTCCCGTTACACCACTCGATCCGCGCCATCCTGGATCAAGTGGAGGTACTGACGGGAGCGCGAAAGCTCATTCTCGAGCGCGCGCTGGACGAACAGATCGACACTGTCCCGCTCGCCCTGGAGCCAGGCAGGGTAGCGGATCCCGAAGGGGTCTGGGTTGTCGGGAGCGAGTTGCGCTTGCATCAGGTACTGACGAATCTCGCCACCAACGCGGTCAAGTACACGCCGGAGGGCGGCGGCTCCGTCCGCATCTCGACGGAATTCCTGGGCATCACGACACGGGACGAGCTTCCCGGCAACCCCCCGGACATCGACCAGGAGCCGCACCAGTCAATGGAGAAGACCACCGAGACGCGGATAGGGACGACGTCGGACCCTCACGATACCAACCCCCGCTCTCGCTCGCCACCCCTGACGCGAAATGGCAGTGGAAGTGTGCAGCAGACGCAATGTCTCAACTTCCGCCTGATCGTTCACGATTCCGGCCCCGGCATCAAACCGTCCGATCTTGTCGAGGACAGGCTCTTCCAGCCATTCGTGCAGGTAACGTCTTTAATCCCACATGTTAACTCGTTCTTGATGCCGTGTTCGCAGACCACTGTGGGGCAGTCGAGCGGTTCAGGTAAAGCGGCCATTACTTCTATCCTTCTCCCTCATTTTAACCTAGTCTTCAGGCACAGGTCTCGGGCTGGCTATTGTGAAGCAGATTGTCCGACTGAGCGGAGGACGACTGGTATGTCCTTACGTGTATGTCTCAACCTCGTCGTCCTTACCGGAATTTAGGGTGTCACCTCGCGGCGAGGCGAAGGGTCGAAGTTCTGGATAGAGCTTTCGTGAGTCCGATAGCTAATTCGCTGCAATGCAGAAGGCTAATGGCACTTGCCCATCTTAGCTATCCTATAGCCTCTGCCTCCGAGATACAGACAGCCCGAGACGCCAACACCCTTACGTGGTTGCCGCGATCCTACGGGCACCGACACAAGGACTCGGGCTTCATCACTGGTCCTCTGGTTCCAACTACACCGCAAAGAACCGATAACTTCAAGTTCATGAGTGAGACTCCAGCTTCCGCTTCTGCGCCCGCGGAGCCACCAGCAGCGCCTATACCGCGGCCAGCAATGCCGCCGCAGTATGAGAGCAACCCGGAGGTCCGCACGGAGTCTCCCCCGCTGCCACCAGCGGCACCCATGACGCCGTTGAACTCGGTTGTTTCGTCGTCCGACCCCCTACTGGTCCTTGTCGTAGACGATGACTCCGTTACCCGCGTGTTGTCTTCAAAGTACGCTCACGTTCCCTTAGTGTAGTCGTTTGCTGACTGGTAGCTGCTAGACTGCTGACGAAGCTCGGGTGTGTCGTGCACACCGCCAAGGACGGGAAGGAGTGTGTCGACATGGTCTTGGGCGCGGAGCCGCATACGTACGACCTGATCTGTCTCGACAACTTCATGCCCGTGATGACGGGTGAGGACGCGGTGAAGGAGATTAGAGCGAACGATAGAGACGACTTCATCGTGGGGTGCACCGGTGAGTCACCGCTGCCCTGCTGCTCTTTCGTGCTGCTAATCGCCTCCTAGGTAACGCCTTGACAGAGGACCAGGACAGTTATCGTGAAGCAGGGGCCGACGAGGTCATGGTTAAGCCAGTTATGATTCAGTGGGTCTCCTTTGCTTGCAGCGGAGAGCTGGGTATTGACACCACATCCTTCCCTTACAGCGACTTCAAAAGACTAATACAGCTTGCAAATCAACGACGGATGGAACGACGGGCTCGAGCTGCCTCATGATAGCCCGCGCCCTTCGGGGCGCTCTCCCGAATACCCAGGGTCGGACCACGACCCACCCACCTCTTACCCCCAACATCTAAAAGCATCTACTATTATCTCGTTCGCTGCATCTGACAGTCACTCGTTCCGCATCACTGCTCTCCGCATCTCTCTAATCTCACAGCAATGGTTTGGGGACTTTTTTTGTATCTTTTGTATTATTAATAAGTGATTCGATGTAGCATATACACGGGGCCTCGATTCATATTTTTCGTGTTACTTATTCTACACGTAGCTTATTTGGGCAGTACTTCCCACGCTGCTTAATCTATGGCTTGCGACACGATTCTTGTATATCCAACTGTAAGTCAGGGCCCAAACCCATTGTCTATGTGCGCAGGTGACTTTATTGTTTTGCTTTGAAGCTCTGGACAACGACGATACGTTTCGGCAAAGTGGGTAAGAATTTGAAAGCTAGCCTGGACATTGTACTTCGAAAATCACAGCCCAAATCGAATTAGTTGTATGTACACATTATTACAATTCGTCTCTTAACTCGCTCCACGAAGGAAGGTCAAAAAAAGCAGGAAGCAGGTCCCACATCCTTTGACGTCCCGCAGTCATCTTCGCCTTGACAATTTGCGTGCAAACAGCGCATAGGCTCAAAGAATCTACGTACAAAACCGAACAAAACGGTGCGAGCGACCCTCGGACCACATGTCTGCGGAAAAACGAGTATTTCTTGCGCCGGCAGACGACTGGGTCTGTGCAGTCGATCTCCTCATCGTCCTCCGTCCACCCGAAGGTGCTTGTGGGCTCCCACTGGGCGCGTAAGAGCGCCGTACGGCCGAGGTTGCAGGCGCGTTGGTGGACTGGAGAAAGGGCCGCGACGGTACCATCTCCCCGAGGTATACCATCGAAAATATCGGCCTAATCCAAAAACTTAATTACAGTATAAATCACAAGGTTCTGACGTACCGGCAGCGACCCGACCAAAGCCCGATAGTAGGCGCAAGGTAAGACGGACAGTAGATTGTTTTCGCCTGCCAGAGTTATGGTGTCGTAAAGTAGGCCCTGATAGTTTACGATGCGTGTTGGCGAATAAGAATTGCCGGTTTTCAGAGCGTCGTATCCATCGAGTGTTGTCGGATTCTCATGAGTGAGGCGTTCCACAATTGTTTCCAGAACGCCTCTAAAATCATATTTCCTGCTTAGACGGAGATGGCTTCCCATAATTGGGAGGGGCAATGCCCGCCGGACAAAGAAAAGCCTGGATCTAGGTTTGAGGAGCAAAACAGCTATGCAGAGGGCAGCACTAACGGATCATACAATGCCCTAAGCAAATGCTCCACATCTTCAGGCGAGTCCGATAACTCAATAATTGGGCAGCCGTCGACACTAGGTTGATCGGGGGGTTGAGGGAGCCCTAACATGCCCTTGAAAAAGGAGGAATGTAGCGCGAGTACACTCCAGTGGACACGAAACTGCGTGTGATCAGCTTGCAACACAACGCTACCATCTGGGTGCCAGATTACTGAGCGTGTTAGTGGTGGTACGCTGTCCGATCGGCGTTCTGGTGGAGATGAAGACATGAGCGGCATGAGCGTTCGAATTCAGGCATGAGAACTTGATAAGAGCCTCCCGAGATTGAATTGCGGAAGACACACACACTTTTGCTTATTTTGGAGAGAGGCACAAACCTGTGCAAACATACGGTGCGACGGAACCTTTTTCTGTGTGGACAACGGCTACTGCCTCGAAAGCACCTCCGAACAACAAGTGGCTGTCGACAGTACGCAGTACCAATTCAGACAATTTTTTTTCTGCTCAATTTTTGCTGAAGGCTCGAAGCTTGCAACTTGAAGTCCAGCGTAGATTAAAATCACTCTCAATCATTACTTTGCGCCCTTCTAGTTCTCCCACACCAGTCATTCATCATGTAGCTCTTTTGCTGCGCCCACGCTTTCGCAGCATTTTTCCTTGACTTTTATTCAACTCCTTACCCCAGCATCGGTGAATGGAATACGATCTTCGTTCTAGGTTCCTTCAGAAACATTGGGCGGTTTGAGAATATCTTGCGTGGCCACACGTTTCTTCTCTATTTTCGCTGCCCGCTTAGCCCGCTGGGATTCGGCTGATGCTGTCTGCTTGAGCGCCTTAGCCTCCGCCTGTGCTCGTTTTTCATCCCGCGCGCGGATAAGGTCCGCGGGAGGAACGAGTTTGACGAGGGCTTTCCCATCTACAATACCCCTAAGTCATTGCCAAGTATGACCAGTAACGACTCACCCTCTTGGTCGTCCAGCACTACACCTAGTGGAACGAGGTCAACGTCCCGTAGCTGATCACAGAGGGCCAAGATATCCTGGAGGGCGGTGGCACCCTTGCCTATGGCTAATCCGCGCACACTGTCCCGGAAAGTGGAGAGGGAGCGGATGTATGGCATCAGCACCTCCTCGCGCTATAATTACCCAATCAGGACCCGTTAATGGGCAAAGAAACCAAGGGAACGAACGTCAACTCCACCCGCTGCAGCGTCATCCACCCCCCATCCAAGTGCCTCGGCAGCAGGGCCCGCGCCGAGGCCAAACATGCGCAGCATCTGCCCCACCCAGCTTGCGGTGTTTTCAAGCAGCTGGACATTCATCGCTTTGCCGCGTGCCGTCGTGTATACATTTGTTCGTGTAATCAGGTCTCTGATGACATTGAGCGCAGCGGGGGTGTTAAACGAGTCGCAGAGCGCCACGCGGAAGCCGTGCTGGCTCTCATAGAGTCTACATGTAATAAAATGGGTGTGTTGGCTTTAAGAAGCTTTGGAACTTACAATGCACGCAGCTCCCGCTCCGACTCTCCGTAATGGTGATATCCGTCAGACTTGGTACCATCCGCGCTGGCCTGGCTAAGGAGAGCGCTGGCATTCATGAAAAAATTCTGACCCAAAGTATTCAGCGTGTAGGCAGATGAAGAAATGCGCAGTGGTCACATTTATCGTCGTCTCGAGGCTGCGGACATCTCCCGTCATCGAAGAGTCGGTGAAATCCACTTTTGCACTCCATAATTGTGTTAAGAAAGCGAGGCGGAGTTGACGGGCAGAGTATTTTTGCAGGACGTCCTAATAGGGTTTGTTCAGCATTTGCAGCGCGGGAGAAGAGAAACGGACATCGATCGTGATAAAATTCTTTAATTTTTTGCTCATCTTGAGCCCCCCGATATGGAGGTGGCCGGTATGGATAAAGTAGTTGACCCACGCACCACACCCGTGGTATGCCTGGTGAATTCAGACCTGCGGGGCGACAAAATTGTGAGAAACCGCACCTCGGATAGGGCCATCTCATTGTCGTGATGCGGAAATGCGAGATCGATCCCGCCGGAATGAATGTCCATGTTGTCTCCAAGGACAGCACTCGCCATCACGGAGCACTCGATGTGCCAGCCGGGACGGCCAGGGCCCCATGGTGATGGCCACGAAGGTTCGCCGGGTCTTGAAGCTTTCCACAAAGCAAAGTCTGCCGGTCGACGTCCCGTCTTCTGTGTCAGCGCGCCTGTCGCGACATACGACATAAGTACTGCTATCCCAGCGAAGCCTGTACGAACTGACCCTCGCCATCTTCGAGTAGTTCTCTGTTACCCTTGTTCCAAGGCTCCAACTTGGCATAATCATGCCCAGGACTGGCGTCGAAGGCATCGGTGTCAAAGTAGATGCTTCCCTCGGATTCGTAGGCAAAGCCATTCTTGACGAGGCCCTCCACAAAAGCCACGATCTCCGGCACATACTCCGTTACTCGGGTAACCGTGTCTGGCCTGCGCACCCTCAGCCGATCCATGTCCTCGAAAAACTTGCCTTCCCAATAGGCCGCTAGCGAGCGCGAGATGCCGGGATCTGTGACTGTTGATTTATACTGCCCGAAAGCATGATAAGTGGACATCAGAGAATGACACTGCAACGCACCTGGTCATCTAGCGCCCGGGAAAGAATGTCCTTAGAGGCCTCGATGAGCTTATGCGCAGCTTCTTGCGAGCGGATCCCGGTGCTCAACTGGGCACGGGCAATTTCAAGCGCTGCAAACGTTTGATTCTGGATGTGTGTAGGTCAGTCGTGCCGTTTAATCGCACAAGGTAGCGCATACGGCCGAGGTGAAATGCATGTCAAACTTTTCGTCTTTTCTTAAGCACTCCTGCTTCCAATCCGCGTCCTGCATTAGTTCGACGAGTCGAGGCCAATTTTTTTCCTCATCGCCCTCTCCCGGCGGGTTGCCTTCCTTAAATCCCTTCCCGAGTTTCTCTCGCATATGGAACCGCCAGGCAGCTTCTACTTCAGCAATTAGTTCGGATGAGATTCCTTTCGTCTCTTCTCTGAAATTTTCAAGAAAGTGCTGTTGGCGCGCGCGCTCGATGATCTACGAAGTAAGGTAAGGAGAAAAAAAACAAGCTGGCAATGCTATAGGAACCTTGTCGTCGATGTCGGCCACATTCATCACAAAATGGACATCGTAGCCGAAGTAGTCTGTCATAATGCGCCGCAGGATGTCTTGAGTGACATAGTTCCTGAGCGCCATGCATAAACCTCTCCGAGATTTGTTTTAAATAATTTATAGGCCCACCTAGCATGTCCCATATGCGAGGCATCATATACCGTCGGCCCGCAATTGTACCATTTGACGCGGCGTCCATTACGGGGAATGAACTCAGTCTAATTGGAGTGACAGATAAGAAGACTGCGTCGTGATCTGGCGAACCAAGTGACCACTAACTTTCGATTTTGTCAGAGAATTGTAGATTTTGAGAACAGGATCTTCGCGCTGCCTTGGAGGCGGGGCCCATGGGGGTTGCTGGACAGACATGATGGTACACCAGTGAAATGTCTTGGAGATATATAGACTCTGTGTACCAGTTCGAGTCAAGAGCATTCGATGACTCAAATTTGGCCATCAATCATGGCACGTATATCCCAGCTTCATGCTTGATTCCTTCCCGCAGTTTTCCTATTCGAATGCATGCGAGATCCTCGGCAGCGTTTTTAATGGGACAGTCACTGATTGAGCATACGAGGTCGACATGAGGATTTCAGGCTCGCAGTATCCTTGCATTTCCCAGAAGATACGACCCAGCCTCGTCATCATCAAGGACAGATGAAAACGGGAGCTGCCCGTTTCAACGCTACGATGAGTAGGCCATCTTACAGTTGTCTCCAGAACACTTGGGTCCTGAAATCTTGCTAAAATCCTCGTAGGTCCTCGTATTTCGGAGCTCGACTCGTAGCTCTCTTGGTAGGCTCTCAAGTTAGCATGCCCGCAATTTCAGGGAGACAGCAGGAACAAGGTTGGGCCCGGTACGCCCTAGCATAAAACGGCACGGCAGCGCGGTGCTGAGAGATTTGAGAAAGTAGCAAAACGCGTTGAACTGCTAGGGTTAGGGTTAGCAGTTTGGTTACCGTTTCATGCGCGGTATTGTCTTGTTCCTAGCAACTTTTCGCGAATTGGGACTATCCTCGTCCACGGCGACGAATTCCAGGACGAAATCGAGCGAGACTGGTCCAGGACGCGAGACCCCAATTTGCAATTAGCTGGATCACTTGATCTCGGAGGAAAAATCTTGAATAAACTCGACCGACGACCACGGCGAGCACGATAACCCACAGCCTTGCTAAAGAGGAGCCGAGGCTCACAGAGTTGTGGTACAGGTAGGCCTCGTGGCTTAGATCCATACGACGTGCGGCGCTGACCGAAAACTGAGCAGAGCTTGCGCCCAGTACGCGTCTTATACGCGTCTTATACGCGTCTCAGGCCTTCTCTGAAGGCATACAAGCCCCCTCAATACGAACATGGCTGCCGCAGACACTCGTATACTAATAGAAGAAATAGACTACGAAATCGCCCGACTGCAAGAGGAGCGACAAGCGCTCGTCGACTCCCTGACCTTCCCGGTCGTCGCGCTTCCCGTCGAGATAATCTCCGAAATATTCCTCCACTGCATCCCAGAAAATCCTCTCGACCCCGGTGCATTCAACGCGCCCGTCGTGCTGGGGCACGTTTGTCGGCAGTGGAGAGATATCGCGTTATCTTTGACCGACTTGTGGAGTGCATGGTCCCTCGCCATCGACGGAAATATCCCTTTTAAACGCCTCATTACGGGCGCAAACCTCTGGCTGGCCCGCTCGCAGAATTGTCCCCTTTCAATCCGCCTCCACCATCGCGATGGCGCGAGCCCCGACGTGAGCGACCAGGACGAACGTTGGCGGGAGAGGGCCAGCGATTTTGAGAATGTTCTTATGAGCGCCATTGCCCCGCATCATCGACGTTGGCAGAACATCGAGCTCAATGTCCCCCTCACGGTCCTGCGCCACCTGTCTCAGGTCACGCCGGACGACGGCCTTCCTTACCTCACGCATCTCCTCCTCGGCTCCGTCCAAGAGGACTGGGGTGGAGCGGACCCTGATGAAGAGCCCATCACTATGTTCGCCGACGCACCCCAGCTGCGAAGCCTCCACCTCGTTCTCGAGGCGGAGGACAACTTGTCCCGGCTGGATCACGTCCATCTACCATATGAACAGTTGACCCACTTCACCGGCACGCTCTTCGGCACGCTCGAATGCCTCACTCTCCTAGCAAAAACGAAGTCCCTCGTCGACTGCGTCTTCTACGTGGGCAACCGGGTGCGCACGCAAGACGCCGTCGAGTCCACTCTCCACCGCTTAAAATCGCTCAAGCTGTTCACGACAGCCACAGACGCGCATCCCGCCCTTATCCTCGCGTACCTGACGCTCCCCAGCCTCGAGACCCTCGTCGTCGGACACCAACCGCAGGTCATGCCGCACGCACTCGCCGCGCTCGTGCTCCGCTCCAAGTGCACGCTGCGGCACTTCTCCTGCCAGTCGATGGAGCGCGAGGAGCTCGTCGACTGCCTGCAAGCCACGCCCCTGCTCACGACGCTCGATCTGTTCGACTACGACCAGCGCGACGTCGTCGACGTCATCCGCCACCTGGACTATATGCTCGAGGAGGAGGAGAGCAGCGGGACCCCGCTTGTGCCGAATCTGCAGAGTATTGTGATAAGATGCCAGAAGCGGGATCGCGGGCGTGACGGGGACTTTTCGTACAATGCGCTGCTGTTGCTGCTCGAGCGGCTGGGGAAGCGGCCGACTCCCCTGCGGAGCTTCCGGTTGATGTGGACGATGACGTCGTTGTTGCCTGGCAAGCCCAACGAGTGGGATATAGAAGGCTTTCAGTATTTGGTCAAGGACGGGATGGATATTTATGTCGGCACTCAAGAATGCTCTTGGATATCTCATGAAGCTAGTTCGTAGAATGTACAAACATATGCTATGTATTTTATAATACTTATTTATTATATCCACCTTCTCGAGGACACTCCAAGTTCCGCATAGCGTCCACTCCAAACATCTCTAATGGTTCTGACAAGAATACATCGTGTATCGTATCATATCACCCATCGTCCGGCGCAAAGTCTCCGAACTCCCAACTGTAGCACTCCTGCATATCCAATAAGTAAGTGTCCAAGAACGATAAAATAGCGCAAATACGTACCACACAATCCTCCTCCTCCTTTGCCTCGGGCACCTCGCGCCCCACCTCGACGGCGGGCAGCCACGGGTCAGTGAGCACCTTCTCAATGACGTTCACGATCCCGTGCGTGCGCACATCCACGGACCACGAGAGGTTGGAGATGGTGTCGTACACGATGCTCTTTCCGAGGTGGCATCTAGAGTAGAGTAGAGTAGACGCGTTCAGGTCAGCGGCGCGGAACGAGAACGAGGAGGGTGGGGAACGGCGACGGACCCAGTTTCCAAGGCGTATCCAGCGAGCGAGCAGGACGAGAGCACGCCGTTGCAGGTGCCCATCGCGATGGGGTCCGCGTTGTGGTAGACGTGCGTGATGTGCAGCGTCGAGGGCTGCGGCAAGCGTGAGCCGGGCTGGCTTGAATATCGCGGGCGGGTGGACTCACTGGAGAAGGCAGATGCAGACGGCCTGCGGCCAACTTCTCGCCGGGGGACTCGAACGCGACGACCGGGGAGCCGAACGTCGCGCCCAGCAGAGAGGCGAGCGCGCCGCCCAGACTGTGCCCGATGATCCAGATGTTCGACTCTGGGTACATGTAGGTTAGGTTATTGTAGAGGTTCTGTTCTCGCTCAATTAGTCGGAAATCCTCGGGAGAAAGAGAAAGAGATACAGACAGTGCCGATGGGATAGAACAGGCTGTCGTCGATGAGCGCGTCCTCGACGCAGTTGGCATCGCACTTCCAGCCGCCGCGATAACAGCCGCACACGGTCGTCCACGTCCAGTCGATGCGCGCGCAGCAGCAGCTGAAGAGCAGGTTGTCGTTCAGTTTGTCCTTCTTGACGGTCGGGCCCCCTCCGCCGAGAAAGCCTGAGGATGTGCCCTTGAGTGCCAGCACTACAGTCTCGTTGTTCGGGGTCGCGAAGACGTGGCCGCGAAATCCGTCCGCGTCGGGCTCCCATCCGAACGGATATGACTACGAGGAATGGATAAATGATAGGCAAAAAACGCTCTGGAAAGGGTGATATTTCAGGCCACCCAAAGACGTTTCTGAAGGCACTATTGTTTTCTCGCGCGAAATACTTGCCGTTATTTCAGAACCGTCTTTGGATGGCCGGGAATACGACATTGTCCAGAATGAGAAAAGAAAGACCACATACGACGTTCCAATTCGCCCCAAGCTCGTACCACGCCGTGTCGTTCAGGTCGACATACGCATTATTTGACATCTTCGCGAGCCTGGCGCTTAATCAGAGGCTATCCAGAGTTAATACAAGTCCGAAGCACTCGCTCGAGAAGGGTAAGCCTGTCCTCGACGTCCGGTGCGGTGACCTCGTCCTCCTCCCAGGGGAAATCCTGCAGCAGACTCTGCCCGAAGCGCATCGACTGCGCGCGGGCCTGGGCGTGGAGCGCAAAGGAGGGCGGCTTGAAGGACCTTATCGCGCGCGTCTGGACTGTATGCGAGTTGGCTGTCGAGAGGATCCCTGCATGCTGCGGGACGTCCGCAAAGACAACATGGGCAGATTGCGAGACTGCGTGCAGATGACGCAGCTCAAAGGTCAGCACCGGCGGGGACGGTGCGGGGACAGTGTCGGGATCTGGCGGGGTGAATAGAGACAGCAGAGAGACTAGCAGAGTCGTCAAAGCGGCCGGTAGCATCACAGGCAGCAGGCATAACACTGACAGAGCTGGCTCCAGCTGATGATGACGAACGCTGCGGCTTCCTCCGCCACAATTCGGGAAACGAACGGCATGTCTAGTGGTCTACGATAATTTACATGCGGCCAACTATATACTTACAACGAGGATTGCGGTCTAGCGAAAACGAGAGGATAGTGTAAATCTACGAATGCCAATTATTGTGTTGCGAAAAGTAGGGTATTCTTGATGATGCTCCGAGCTCGAAAGATCAAACATTGAGTGCCTCCATGGCAAGGCCCAGAGGGTCCGTGGAGGGGAGGTTGCCAGTGAGGAGCGCAGCCTGCGCGGTACCAGCAGAAGTGCCGAAGAACACCTCGGGGGACGTGCACGTCGATACGGCGCGGCGCATGTGGGTGGTGAGGAAGGAGAGCCCGACTTGGTACGCCGCTGGAGAAGAAGAATTAGTTTCCGAGAACGTCTGTACAGAAGAGTCGACGTACAGTTCATCCACCCAAAGCCCTCCCGAGGCACCATCTTGAAGTCGATGCCCTGGTTGCCGTACTCCGCGTCGACGAGGTGCGAAAGACGGACGGCATCGAACTGGGTGGAGAGAGGTTAGAAAGGCGGCTTCCGGCATAGAAGAGTGGAAAGACCTTTTCGGGGACGACACCGTTGAAGTCGACAAAGGCCGTTGTCATCCTGCAAGCATGGTCAGATGTACAGAACTGGAAGCGAGGAAGACACGGACATGTAGAGGAACCGGTACGCCAGCCGCTGGGCCTCATCCAGATACCCATACCGTTCCAGCCCGACCCAAGCCATGATCTGGTGCGGCGGCCTGTGCGTCGATCAGTACAAGCTAAAAAAAACATACAGTGATGAACAAACCATGCGTATCTAAAAAAAAAAAGGATCAGCAACAGCGGGAGATCGACGTAGAACAACGTACGGATAGTCCCACTGCCGATTCGGCCTGTCGAGGGAGATCTTCCCGCGCGACTCCTCCGTCCCAGAAACCAGCCCTCCCAGCACCTCGAACTTCTTCAGCGACTTGGTTCTGCAAGCCAGAAACAAGAGTCAGAAGGGAGGATGATCGCAGGAAAGAGGCAACGCACACAAGCTGCCACGCCTGCTCCTCACTCGCGCACCCCGCCCAAAGCGCCCAGAACGCCGTGACGCTCTCGTACAATATCTGCGCCTCCTTCTCTGTATCATAATCGAAATACAGGTTCTTGCTCTCGTTCCATAGATACTTATCAATGATCCCCTGCCGCCACTCCGCGCGCGCGAACCACTCCTGGCTCGTCTGCGGCCGGGCCTTGCTCCGCTCGCGCGTGCTCATGGGCCGCGCATACGACTCCACCGACGGCGGGAAGGGCGCAAGCGCAAAGTCCTCCTCCATGTCCAGCTCGTCGTCAAACACCTCCCGGATCGCCGTCCCGATGTCCACCTCGTACTTGTACAGCAGAGCCTGGAGGTCAATCGTGCCTAGGTTCGCACACCGCTTCTCGAAGCGGTACGTGGTGTCGTGCCCGCTCTCCCGCACGGCGCGGTCGTGCAGGAAGTACTCGTCGAGAGCGGGCTCCTTGAGCAGCCCGTCGTTGTATTTCTCGCTGAACTCGAGGACGGAGAGCCCGTGCTTGAGCGCGAACGGCTCGAGGATGTGCGTAAAGTGGGTCGCTTCCGTCTCGGGCGGGATACCAAGCCCGTCGGGGCGATAGCGCGAAAGACCCGTCTTGGGATCCATCCGGGGCTCCGCAACCCAGATGGTGTGGTATTCTTTGATTGCTGCTTGAATGGCGCGTTTGAGCCACGCACGGTTCGCGTCAAGATCGGAGCGGTCGAGCTGGTTGTAGATTTGCAGCGCCATATCAGTGAGGAAGGGCGGCTGGGTGCGGCAAAGGTAGTACGAGCGCGACCCGTTGAGAATCTTGCCATAATGCTTGATCTCAAAGATGAAGTGATCGACCATGCCCTGCGCCATCGACACCTGACCGTCGACCAGCAAGCCGAGCGTGATAAAGTACGAGTCCCAGTTGTAGAGCTACGGCCGTCAGTCAGAGATGGGTTATCACGCGGCCGGTGGCACATACCTCATTGAACCGAGCGCCGGGGACAATGAACGGAATACCCTTCAAAGTTCCGTCGACCTCCTTCATAGCGAGCGCCAGAATACCGGGTTTCGAGTTCAAGCTCTTCACAAAGGCCGGATCGTCAGCCTTTTCCGGCAATACCTGCACATCGAGATTCATGTGGGGTTTGTCCTTGGCGACCTGCCTGTAATATTCCGCCATAGCCGGCTCCCCGTGGGGAACATAGATGCGGGGGTTGACCCGGCCTGTTCGGTTCTTGGGGTCCGCGGTGATGATCTCGAGCCCATCGCCGTCGATGCGCCGCGTGAGCGAGTGCCAGAACGAGTTCTTGATCATTCGGGAGAGCCTATCCACAGGGTTCTCCGTAAGGCGGGACTCATCAAGCACGATACGCTTCCGGTTGTGGTCGCGGGCGAGAGCGAGCTCTTGCAGCAGGTTCGACAGCATGTACGTGCCGCGGATGTCAAAGGTCTTGAACCCATTGCTTGTCGCAGTCCCCAGGGCCATCAATTTGGGACCTGCGTCAGTGACGCTGATCTGGAAATCGCCGTCGGTATCTTCCTGCTCTAGAACGACGCGAATGGTCTCCTCGACGTCTATGAGGAACCGGCGAGGCGCGGTAACGGCCTTTTCGTCGTGCGACATCCGCCGCTTTCGAGAATGCGAGTCTTCCTCGAAAGCGGGGGCTTTCTTGGGGTTGTATCCGTGAAGATGCGACTGTAAGGAGTACAATGTAAGCTACGAGCCCAAAGAAAAAAAGGCGACGAACATGGCTATATGTGCGAGAGCGTGTATACGACTCGCCGCCGCCATAGTAGGTCGCAGCATCGACATGAACGGTGCCTAGGGTATGATCGTCGATAAAAGTGACGCCTGAAGGGTGACTGAGCGCCGGGGCCATCGCTGGGGATGCGCTGGCGTGGTGGTAAGTTGAAAGCAATTATTTGGGGCACCGTGACCTGATTCTGAAAATTGGCGCCGGCTGCCGTAATCATGATCTCGGCCGAAACAATCTGTGCCTCTGTCCGTCAACCATTGGCGCAAGGTATGAACGCAGGCAGACAGAAAGGGACCTGACCCTTGATTCAGCTGGAATATAACATCTCTAACTGCTATCTGACCACCTTTAACCGCTGGAACTGCTGCCACCAATTACGTCCAAGATCCGAGCCGGCAGTCCTTTCCAGCGCATTGGATTTTTGTTTATTCCCGCTCGATCCAGCAAAGTGTAGCTCTCGTTAATCTCCGCTTTTGTTGCTTATGCCAATGGAGCTCAGGTGGCTCTAAATCTAGTTACCGACAGCATTGTGCATACTGGAAGTCACAGTGAGCACCGGTTATGTTCCGAACAGGAAACATTCAACCGTTCTACCTCTCAAGATGTGGTCCAGGCTTGGTAGGATTAACGTTGATGACAGTATGTGCTCGAGAGTCAATATTCTGCGTTTCGGAAGGCGGTCCGATGGGGCTCCACAACCGATGGAGACGCGGGTCCACAAGTTCGATAGGGCGGTTTGCACGGCGAAGACAGACTACTCCACTGCCAAACACAGGAATAGGACTCAGGATGCTTGAGCTTCTGAACTATTGAGTTAAGCTCGCACTTTTACATGCTTCAATTCACCTCGATGGCCGTCCTTGAGTTAGGGAAACGCAGTCGCGGGTTGTAACCGTGGAAGACTGTGATCAGACTTAGATTTTTCTGAGCTGGTGAGTTAGGTTAACTGCTCGTACCCCAGGTCGGGTAGAAACGCAGACTTCTTCGCAGCACTCACCGATCTCCGTAAACCAACCTAGTTGATTATCTGGCGGCGGCGTTCACAGGGATTTGATAAAAAGACAGTAATCTGACGTTCAACAAACGGCCCGAGTCACGTTGAACTCTTTGTAAGAGACTAGATTCGGCTTTCGAGAGTCATCTCAGTCTAGACGTTCCAATTTCCAAGTCTGCTCAGGACGTCCGTCAAAGGTTTCGTATGTGACCTTTCGACCTGTAAGCACATATTTTTTCCGCACAAACTACTCACCGGAGTAACCGTGCTTGTATTGCCCACAGGCCACGCCGTCAGCGCCAACCCGAACACCGTATCGCGTATACTGATCAAGAAATTAGAACTCGCTGGCCAACCAGAGGAGATGCTCACACTGCGGCGTTGCCGTTACAAGTGACGTTACATACAAGCCATACCGCGCTCTGGGCCGCAGTTTGGGGAAATTGACGGAGCTGCGAGGGCACTCCGGCCCCGGCGTAGGTCAACAGAGTCGACAAGTCGTTGGCTCCGCTGATAATGCTGTAGGTCGTGGGGGTGCGGGTGAGGAGCAGCCACTGCGGTGCCTCAGGAATTCGACCTCGGCCAGTAGTTTTTCAATGACTCCACACCTCTTGGTTGGAAGTACGGGCAGCATTTAAGATCTGGCCGACTACTGGATTGGTCGACCAAGTTCGTGACTCTGGAGGGGACACAGGCCATTGGTGAATACGAGACAGAATGTTAGTAGAGAACTTCGACTGACACAGGATGTACTTATACTTCCTGGCGTATTTGTTTGTCTTCCCTTCGGCGGCC
The DNA here is from genome assembly GCA_029204075.1 of Mycena capillaripes. Taxonomy (NCBI): domain Eukaryota; kingdom Fungi; phylum Basidiomycota; class Agaricomycetes; order Agaricales; family Mycenaceae; genus Mycena; species Mycena capillaripes. The sequence continues at coordinate 1,254,849 of JARHKZ010000011.1, read as the reverse complement.
AATTCTAGGCGCTCGACTCGGAGTTTTGGCCAATGGGAACGCCGAAGGGGTGGCTTGAAAGCAAGAACGAAGGTCAAGGTATTAAGTCAACGCTCAGTACTCGGGTCTGATTCTTTTTTCCACTTCAGAAACGATGGCTATCCTAAATATCTGCATTGTAGAATGTGGTCCGCAAGGCAATTCAAGGACGGTTAACCCGGTGAATATTTTGGGAAAAATGACTGGAGGTTGCTCCCAGGTTGATGGGTCACGTACGGGCCATTTAACGGAGTCGACGTCCCGGGCAGACCTGGAATCAGAGCTTTTGGATTTTTTTACTTCAGGATGAGGTCGAATTCAGTTACATAATGAGTCTAGCATCAGCAAAACAAAACGTCTGGCACCCGACCAACCAAGCGCGCCATACCGCCAGAATTGCATCTGGCGGCGTAATGACATGCCTAACGCCATAATTGGTTATGACACCAGATTCTGACAGATCATTGCAGTCTGGCTGCCATACGAGCCACATGAATCAGACGCGGCCAGACGACGCCATGGCCGCCAGAGAAATATTGTTTTGCTGATGCAACGTTCGGTTCGGTTTGTTGAACATCGAATTACTATAAAATTGTGTTGTCCGCTTTGAGCTCTTCCAGATAACTGGATATCTCCCACAGGGCCAAATCCTTTTCAAGGGTACAGACAATCTTCCAAAAGTTTTCAACTTCAATTTCCGATTGGGATAACGTTTGAGGTGAAGTGAATTCAACTTGTGAGGGCAAGCATCGTTTATTGAAACTGTGAATATGTCTTCACAGACCGGTCCGACGAAAACTAAATATTCGAGATATACAGTGGATAAATGTGTCGTATGCCAGCAGGTTGAGTGCTGTCGTCGAACTTTCTCTTCCCTTTGACTACTAGGCTGCCTCGAAGATCCATGTTTGCTCCGGACGTCCAGTGAAGATCTAATATTTCACCTGAAACCCAATTTAGCAACCTACAACTTCCTTCTGGAAGACACATACTGGAGTAATGGTACTTCCGTTTTGCACCGGCCACGCCGTCAGGACGCTGTTGAAAATATTCTCTCTGATACTACAAGCAGAGCATCAGTGCCAGGTTATGAACACGGCGAATTGATCTACACCGCGGCATTGGCAACAGTGGAACTGCATTCCACGACAAACACTGAGGTTGAGTGAGCTGAGTCGCGACTTGAGAATATTGCCGGAGGCCGTAGGGGTGGTTGCCGCGGGGTACGATAGAAAGGTGGTATTCCCGCCCGCCACTCCTTTGACGATATTATACGTCGCGCCGTTGGCGAGTGGATGAAACAACCATTATGGAACGCACAAAAATCAGGCATGTTGAAATTTCATATAAGAATCAATCTCATGCCTGTTGATTCAACGACTTGGGGATATTCATAAATTGCCCAATCACGGGATTGCTGGCCGACGGCGCGAAGGTGTTAGCATTAGCATTTTCGAGCTCATTTCCTTGGAAGTTGACTAGATAGGTTAGGTTCGAGGGGACACAGGCCATTTTGCAAATGAACGAGAAGGTGCGTTTACAGATGGTTATGGTAGCCTTTTATCTGTGTCCGAATTCCGTCTCATCGCGTCAAATGATGGTCGATGCTTTGGCATCCTGTCAATTATTTACACCAATTTCCATCGTGCCAAGATGCCAAATAGCACGATGCATCCAATTGAAGGCGAGAGGGGCCGAAGTTAGGTATTGACACGGTTGAACCAAGTTCTTAAATCCGGGGATTGGAGTAAATGGTTTTGGAAGCAACTGTGTGCCAGAAAAGGACTCGGAGCTCAAGCAAGCTCATGTATGTTTTCCAACAAGGGACACTCGTGGGAGTGCGAAACAGCAGCTAGATCGAAGAGATAAAAATCTTAGGGGCTATTTGTCCCGGATCCGGGGCCTTCGGACGTGCTACAGCGTCCAAACAGCGTCCAAGCGTGGCGGCCGGAATACAGAAAAGCAGCCCAGGCCAGTATAGTTTTCAATGAGTCCACACGGTGACACCTTTTGGTTGGAAGTACGGGCAGCATTCAAGATCCGGCAGATTACTGGATTGTTTGGCGTTTTTGAGCCTGTTTGGGCCTCAAAATCGGAAAGTCACCGTCACCTAGGGAAAAATTGTTCAGTTCACGACCCAATGTCACCGTCAGCTGGACCTTTGGTCGAAACGCTGCAGTACTCGGAATGCTGCCAAATTTTCAATTTGTTTTCAATGGCCCAGGCTTTGACGATTTGGAGGTAAACTTATTCACTACTCGCCTGTTGATGTTCATCTCCTCCAAAGTTTCCGTTCAGTTTCCACTCCCCGTTTTACCGAAAAGAATCGCGATTCTGGACCCACTCAGCCCACCTCGTGGGTGGTCTCACGTCACCTTTGATCCTGTCGATACGGTTCTCTCTACGTCCACGCCGGGTCTCGGCCGCGGCGGACATCGCAAGTAGGATCGATCATGAGACTCCCTTCGTCAGACTCCTGCCGTGTGTGCGACTCTGACCAACCGTCGTCCCGGTCCGATGGGCGGGTTAATGTAGTTCCTCCCGATGGGTAAGGATATACGCAAGGACAGGATAAACGGGCGGGGCTGGATAAACGGACAATGCAAGCAGCAAATCTTCTTGACGCACTGCAGCTGGCTCAGGACTGGTATATAAGAGGCCTACCATGCCTTGTCAGATTTCAGCAAAATGTCGACCTCTGATTTCTCCAACCCCTTGAACGTCTCTGTAGTCGGTGCGGGCATTGCTGGACTGACAGCAGCCATCGCACTCAGAAGAAATGGCCACCTCGTCCAGGTCTGTTCTGTATACATTGGCCTTTTTATAGCACTGATCCATTTTCCCTTAGATTTTCGAAGCGTCGGAAATCAAGACAGAAATTGGCGCGGCCCTTGGCGTACCACCAAATGCGTACCGGGTTTTAGATCACCTTGGAGTCTGCAGAGAGAACTTGAAGGGTGTTTCATTTTCGGGGGTACGGTTCAACCTTCTATTTGATTTTTGTTATTCTGAAAAGTGTATTAGAATGTTGTCTTCGATGATAAAAGCGGAGAAGGAACGGAAGAGAGCTGGTCAACCCCAAGTGCGAATAAGAACCCGGTATGTCTCACGTTATTGGTAAAGTTTACCGTCGCTGATGCTCGACACAGGGCTTATTTGTTCACCGAAGCGATCTGTACGAAGAACTCAAGCGCCTGGCGACAGGCGATGGTGAAGGACCCCCGGCGAAGCTGCGTCTTGGAAGCAAAGTTTTGGAGTGCGACCCCGAGGAGGGAACAGTTACGTTGAGTAGCGGCGAAGTTGTTCATGCGGATCTTATCCTCGGCGCTGACGGAATAAATGTAAGCGCCCATTTTCCCCCCTCTTCATGCCACTAAAAAACCTTCTAGTCCGTTATTCGTACTCACGTCCTAGGTGGTGTCCAAAAGGCATCGCCTTCTGGCTGGTCCTGCTTCCGCGCCGTTTTTGAGCCCACGGCGGCGCTTGGCGACATACCTGAGCTGCAGTGGTTCACTTCCGGGGTCTCGGGCACCCGAACAGTTGTGGCAAAGGATGGACAATTCCGGATGTTTCTCTTTTATCCATGCCGGAGTGGAGCTCTCGTCAATTTCGTCGGTTTCTTCCCCGATTCGCAGGACGCTGCCCGAGGTGCTTGTTCCATCATATCTGGGCCTCTGAAAGGATCATTGATTGTAAACCACAGATTGGACACCGACTGCATCGCGAGAGGACATCGTAGCCCAGTTCCAGGATTTCCACCCCAAGTTCTTGCGCATCTTCGATCTCCCGACCCACAGCGAGATTCTCAAATGGAAGTTGCGCGTTCTGCCTCTACTACCTACCTGGATCCATGGGCGTGCAGGGCTCCTCGGAGATGCTGCGCATGGCACGCTGCCCCTCTTGGGTATGGGTGCTGCCATGGCGATCGAGGAGGGAGGATCTATCGGGTGTTTATTTCCCGCCGGGACACGACGTGAAGATATTCCAGCCAGACTCGAGGCGTATCAAGATCTTCGGAAGCAGAGAGGAGATTTTGTGAAGACCGAATCGGTTGAACAGGTGTCCAGGCTTATGCATGGAGGCCCCGCTGAGTTTTTGATGGGCCACAAGATGCAATCGTATCTTATGGAATACGACGCAATAGGAGCAGCACAACAGTGCTACGATGAACGCTTCGGTGCTAAATCTCCGTCGACTTAGCTCGCATATACTCGGCCCTTTACTGAACCATTGTCAAACCTTTAGAATGATTTTAGACGCGAATTGAATCCATACCGTAGTATTCCAGTAGTAATGAATAATATTCTGTATTGCTTCTGATAAGTACCTTCGCACACGCCTTCGACTCCTCCACGTTATTAACCCTTGGGCATTCGAAAAGTGCGGGAATATGGTTTTGGAAGCAACTGTGTGCCAGAAAAGGAGCTCAAGCGAGCGCATGTATGTTTTCCAATAGAGGACAATTCGTCGGAGCTAGATCGAGGAAATAAAAATCGCAGGGTCTATTCGTACCAGATCCGGAGCCTTCGGACATGCTGCGGCGTCCATGCGCAGCGGCCGGAATACAGAAAAGAGTTTAGGTGAAATTGCAGTGTTGAATTTTATCTGGCACCAACAGGTATTTCGGGAAAAACCAGTCATCTTGCGTTCCGTCCAACCCCCGACGTCATTTGCAACACATAAGTAAGGTTGCGGCACGGGGTCTCAAGGTTCCCCGGCGCCAGTGAACGTTTGAACCTTGGAAGTTCCCTGAAGCCGTTGCAAGCAACGTATATGTCCGGAAGCGATAATACTAATCTACTAAAGACACAAAACTGGTGCTGAGACGTCATCCAGCGCTTTACCACCTTGCACGAGGTTAAGAAAGGTCCGACGAGAGTTACGATGCACAACTGTCCCTCAACTGCACAATTTTGGCAAGTTTCTCAATTTTTCGCCCGTCCGGAACCCGCTCCGTAGTTCAGGAAATTTGGGAGCTCGAAATACCGAAACACCGGCGGCTGTGTTACACCGGCGGCAACGCGGCACAGAAAGCGCGGATCACCGTGTCATCTGAATGGCGGTGCCAAACAGGCCAAACAGTCGCGTCTCTCTTCCTCCTTCCCCTACTTCCCATCCGTTCCCAGATGCTGCCGGTCAACAGCAACAGCAATTGCTGCACCTACTGTGGCGCATATTTGATCCCTCAACTCGCCCAGGGTGGCCAGGCCCCAAACACCCACTTTGTCTGCATACGTCTTGATCTCGCTGTGCGGTTTTGCAAACCTGAAAGCCCGCTGAGTGCATAAACATGTCCCCCTCCGTTTTCTTTCACTTCTCCCCACAAACCAACCCCAACCCCTCCCCAGCTCCCGCCAGTGCTCATCTGCCAGTAAGATATTCTGCTTTAGAACAGAGAGAAGACGTGTAAAACATAGTGTTTGTGCGAGATTCAGGACTGCCTGGGCTTTCGACGTGCTCGGGGCGGCCGGAGACGCGTCAATATACATTGGCAGAAAAGGAGCGGCTATTTGTGATTTGTTTGTCGCAATGGTGGTAGCCTTCACGGATTGATCGCCTGTGATCGCCGTTGTGATCGCGCTCCCGATCTCACACCGCCGGTGTCCCGGTGTGCCGGTATTTCGAGTTCCCAAACGGACTCCCGTAGTTAAACGATTGGGAGATCGGGGTTTCAAATTTTTGACGAGGATCAAGATTGTTCGCCGATCTGATCGACATTGATCTCATCACGTCCCGAAACATCGACGCGCAGTGCGACAACAACGCTGCGCAGCCCACCACGCTTTGCAACCCACCACCATGGCCTCCGACGATGAACTTGGCGAAACGGCCGATTCTGGCTCCCAGACTCGATCCACTCAAGCGAGACAACGAAGAAGGCCAACGACTCAGAGGAGGTGCGTTTACAGATGGTTATGTTAGCGTTTTATCTGTGTCCAGATTCCGAAATTTTAGCTGTGACATATGCCGAGCGAGAAAAAGTCAGTTAAATCTTGAACCTTCCCCCCGAGTTGTCGCTGATTTCGCGTAGTTCGTTGTAAGAACCCTGATGTCACTCGAGAAAATTTAGTGATTTTCATCTCAGGCGATGGGCCTAATATGCCCGACGGATGCGATTGCTCAAATTGCTTGGCTTTCGGTTCAGCCTGCACTTATTTGGAACCGCCTCGAAAGCGTGGTCCGAAGAATATGTACGTGCCCCGTGATATTTCCGTTGCAAGATCTTTGATTTTTCAAGAATGATGGAACAACTCAAGAAGGAAAATGCGTCCCTAAAGGCCAAGTTGCGATCTCTTTCTATTTGTTCCCTCTGTGCCCAACCATTGGAGTCTCGCCCGCAGGGCGATGTTCCATCCAGGAGTATCTCTGTATTTCAACACCCTACTCCAGAGAGCGATAAATCCTCGGATCCTAAGCAGACCCCTGAAGACCATGAAGGCGACCAGCTCGCCACCTGTTTCGGTCAGTTTTACTTGGAGATGATGGACACCAAGCACTTTGGTTCGGCCAGCAGCTTTGCCCTTGTCAGCAATGCTATCACGGTATGCACAAATCAGCGAGATGCATATACTTTCTTAACTTACCCTGTATTCACAGATGAAAGAACAGTACCTAGGTGCGGAAATAGATCCAAATTCTTATTTTCGTAACGTTCTCCACCAGGACAGCCATCATTAGCACATTCGCGGCGCCCAAAATTTTGGGAGAGATTACCGGCGAGTTGGTGGAGTCTATCCCAGAGCGTCTCTAACGAGCATAATGTTCTAGTGGGAGAAAGAAACATTAGTCCCATGGCCACATTATGTCTTTCCGGATAGCGACTTGATAGCTTCTCTTCTCGATCTCTATTTCGTCAATATACACCCAACGATGCCCCTTCTGCACCGCCCCTCATTCGAGCGGTTGGTGGCAGAAGGCTTGCACCTGACCGACGTTAATTTTGGTGGGACCTTATTGTCGTTGCTGGCCGTCGCCAGCCGGGTAAGGTTGCTTCACTGTTCTCTTTTCTATTGTCAACTGTCACTGCCAGTACTCCAAAGATCCCCGTATTTTTCTCGACGGCGACAAGGCAATGTCTGCCGGTTACAAATTTTTCAGTCAAGTGCGGATTCTGCGAAAATTGTTCAAGGCGTCGATACACGAAATTCAGACGTATTGGGTACGGCCACACTTGCCATCTAACACAATTCTGACTATATTCATCTCTAGCTCCTGACACTTTATGCCCTTGGATCATCTTTACCTCAAGCCGCATGGTTGTACATCGTATGCCAGTCCAAAGAATGTCGCAGAAAAAGGAAATGACCTTGCTTAGGGAGTTGGTATTCGTTTTATTCAGCAACACGGCGAGCACCTACGAAAGCGCGAGCAAAAATGGGACCCTGAAGATGAGCTATGGAGGCGAGCATTCTGGTATAGCCGAGTTTCTATGACTAGGTTCTAAGAGCTTTCACTGAAACGACTTCTTAGGTCGTTCGCTTCTTTGGAACGAGTTGTGTGCCTCTTCCTCGGACGTCCAATGGGCCTGCATGTGGAGGAGTAGGTGTTATCTGGCCTGATCTTTTCTTCTTTTTTGACTGCCGTTAGCTACGACGTTGAACTTCCGTTGGAGGTCGATGACGAATATTGGGATCAGGGATTCTCCCAACCACCAGGGAAACCCTCTCAGCTATCGTACTTCGTCTGCCACTTACGGCTTTGCGAGGTGATCATTCAAACTCCTTCACCGGTCGTGTCTTCTGACTTTTGGGATGCAGATCTTGGGAGATGCAATGCGCCGACTGTATGGCTCAAAAAAGACCAAGGTAATGTTGGGCTGGGATGGCCTCGATTGGGAGCATCGTGCTGTCGCCGAACTTGACTCGGCCATGAACGACTTCTTGGATACCATTCCACTCCATCGTATGTCGCAAGTGTATTCCGCCGTACTCCGGGTTCAATTTTTCCTTGCAGTTCGATGGGATCCCGAGAATCTGCCGCAAGAAATATTCTTTGACCAAGCTGCCGTACTTCACATAACCTACAACCATATTTTGATAGTGGTCAGAACGCCATTTGTTCCTCGGTGACCTTGCTCAGCTCTCGGTTTAGATCCACCGACTATACATCCAAAGGGCGACCACCCGAGGTGCCCCATCGCTCTCCATCTGTGCCAGGGCGGCACGCGCTATCATTCAAACAGCGGATATTTGGCTCAAGAGAGTGCAATGCGTACCTATGCCCGTTATCCTTGTATGTCGCTTGCCGAGTTTTTAACGTTAACTGCTTACATAGTGGCCTGGAACAGAATCCCGTGTTCGTCGCGGGCATCATCCTCGTTTTATATATCATGCAAACCGCACGTGTCGGTTTACCGCTGGACAAGAACAAGGATCTAATTCAAGTTGCTAAGGCGATGGAGATCCTGAAATTCTCTGAATCCAGGTAAACATTTTATTTTGCAATGCCGCTCGATCTAAAGTCGCAGGTTGCAACCGGTGGGCCGACTATTGGATCTGCTCCGAGAAATATGGGCTCTCGACTACCCGAGGCCGAAAGAATCGCCGAACGACCTACTTGAATCTGTCGACGCTGATGCAGCTCCACAGGCGGTTCACTTTAGGTCTCCCGACACTTCCGATCCCGCTCTATCGCATGTTGCAGATGAGTATTACCCACAACCTGGACAGTCGTCCGATTTCTGGAGCAGTATATCTCCCTCTGGATCACCTACGCTCAGACCAGGGATGAGCATCGAGGAGCTACTTTCAGATACCGGCCCATTGCAGACACACTCCATGGATATCTCTCTCGACAACGAACTCATGTCAATGTGGATGGCGGCCCCCACCGACGTCGCGTGAGCATAATTTCGTGTTCCCTCATTGGGTGTAACTAAACAAACAATTACCAGGAACATGGGCCGCTGGAACACATATCTTGAAAATATGAACATGAATGGCGCAGATATGCACTGGTCCAACGGTTTCGGAGCGCCGCAGTAGCACCGACATGTTCGTGATTTTATCTCAACCAATCTAGATGTTGCACGTTCGGCAATCTTTTTCATAAACTGCCCATTCACGTGGTCGCGAGCTGAGCGTTGCTCTCAAATGTCCACCGTTGAGCTAACGTGTCGACAATCGTACAAAAACAAGACTAAATGCAAGATTCGCTCGACCGTTGAACCCAGAGAGTTACAGTCCATGGTTTTGGAAGCAAAATGAGGAAAATTCAGAAAGAACAGAGCGGAGTCTGGATGACCCCTGTGTAGAAGCAAGTAGATGAGTTCTTTCGGTATGTAGGCATTGACACGACGAATGTTGAACTTCCATTGTAGCTCCTTTGTGTTGAAATTACGCGACCTGGAGGATTGTGTTTGAAATTTAATTGTTATCTTCGTCCCGTTTGACTTTAAATTGGGAATTCATCGGCCGCAAATAATTGCCCAAGACTAGCTCAATCCAATATCGAAAATCGTTCGCGGCTGCCGTTTGGGCCGTTGAATTGATGCCATCACATCCAAGCAGCTCACAACAACGCGTCCTCTTGCCACCTGCACCCATGATCATCTCCGTCAACTTCCCAGCCGCCTCCACGTCCACGTCCACCCCCAGGCTCCCGACGGCGCTCGCGAAGATCTCGCACAACGAGCTCGTGCTTATCGAGCTGCAGGGCGAGCTCGAAGTCGAGTGTACCAATGATCGTGAACGTGATGGGCGGCTCGTGGGCCGGCTGAGCATCGACGACGCTGCCGTGCGTCCCTTTCTTCTTATGTTTTTTGTGAATAAAGCCACACTGATGCGTCCCTCTTAGAAAAAGCCCACCCTGATGATCGGGCACCACCTCCTCGAGGGAAAGGTCGCGCAGCTGCCCAAGTCGCTCGCAGTGCTGCAACGCGTGCAGGCTGCAGATCCGGGTCCAGACCTAGACGCGATGGAATGCGACATCGATTCGAACGACGACGGCACAGACGGCTCGCAAAAGGCGGAGAGCGCGACGGTGTCGTGGGACGCGATCGCGGTTGTGAAGCGTAAGATCGTATTTTCGAAGCGGCCGATGCCTATTGTGGGTAGGCCGTCTTAGCGGGAGGAATAGGAATATGGTGCGCATGCTATGCCATTGAAACTCAAAGATTCAGCTGAAGTGACTTTACAGCTCACTTTGTATTACCCATTCTCTTGATCTCAGCATCTATTTGCCCGCATTTTTTCGCCTCTTATTCCTCGGCACATCTGAGTCCTCTTCTGAGTTAGCTACCAGTGGACCCTATTACAACGGGAAATGCTCACACGTTCCGGCCTGCCATATCCGGTCACCACGGAAAGAAGTCACTGAGGGTTGAACAGGACCACCCCTAGCAACACATCCTCGTCTTCGGAGAGTCGTAGGACCGAGATTCGAAGAACAGGGACGAGGGTCCATCTACTCGCAACTGCTATTACTCGTTGAAATTTTCTATTTTGGCGCAGCCCGTTCGACCGCCTCCAGAGTCTAAGCCCAGTCTCAGTGTCCACTTAGTCTCAATGGGGGGATGAAAAAACTGTAAGTCGTACCGAGCAATTCCATGTCTACGCACATTCGATAAGAACATAAAAACCATTAATTGCAAGCAGATCACATTGGCGATCGAAACATCAAGACAAGCGTGCTACAACTCCCCGATTATACTTTGGGCTGGCCAACTATAATGTCCATGTATCTCTGCGTGGCATCCCTGATACCGGTCCAGCTAGTGAGCAGCTCCGGCCTAACTATGTCGAGAAGCGATGGGGTGATCAACAATGAGTTCCAAGCCTCAATGTCGTTCAGGCCTTGAGTAATATCCTTCCAAACAGCGGCGATATCGGTCAAGCTCTGGGAGATTTTTACCATGAACGGAAGCAAGCTACGGAATTGCAATGAATAAAATGGAATGGGAAATTGAATCAGACGAGATTACTCACTACTCGAGCTTCTCTTGAGTGTCCTTGGCGATCTCGATCTTACCCTTAAGGTCATTGATAGTTTCACGCAGCTTCCCAATTTGCTGGATGGCAGAGATGGTCATGCCAATCAAGGCGATGCCTCCAGCCACCAGAGCACCAGAGACAAGTACTTGATAACACGATGAGTTTGGGTTAAATTGTGGGTTTGAACGAACGAATGATACTCACTGCCTCCAGGAAGGAATGCCGCCGCAGCGAAGCACAGCAGAGCACCAACACCCATAAGGACAGCCTTGAGAGTCAATTTCTTGATCTCCTCATTGAGATCATCGATGGTGGACTCCCAACTACGAATGAGAGATTAGCAAACACCAAGATGCCGTTCATTTGGTCGCGCTCACGTTGTGATGTTTGTCTTGCACTCGTTGATAGCCTGTTTCACAGCGATAATCGCGTTGTCCCATAAATTTTTGTACGTGAGACTGAGAGGGGTAATGAGTTGGTATGGTTCAAGTGCGAAGGAGAAATTTTATTCGGACCTTCTGTTGAAGATGGCATCGGCCTGAAGGTGGTAGTCGGCGGCAAGTGCCTGATGAGCAGAGAGGTACGAAGCCACAGTGACTTGGCCTGGCTTGGCGCTGGATGTGGAGACGAGCTTCGGCAGGAGGAGTAGCACCGTCTTGGAGTAAGTCTGGAGATCTTGCGCAAGTGGGACGGTATCTTGCTGGAGATCCCAGTACATCTGCGCCATATAGCCGTGTGAGCGTCTTCTCGGCAGAAGCAAACGGCGATGAACCCACCTTCTGGTAGTTCTTAACCATGGTTTGGATGTCGATCTTCTCAGACGGCTTATCGGGGTTATTGCATTGGAGCTGGTTCAAAAAAGGAATTTCAAGCAAGTCCTAATGAAGAACGCGGGCCTAAGCACAGGATCGCAGATACGTGGTAACAAAAAAGTCTTACATTGAACTGTTGCATTACGCCGGACGTCTGAAGTATGGCCTCGTCCAAAATAGCTTGAGTCTCTGAGGGTGGCCTACACAGGAGCACTATAAGCACGACGTGATAACGGTGAGTACAGATTAGATTTACCCCGCCGCCTCCAAGACCTTCTCCTTGTCGGAATCAGTGACATGGTCATTTTCGGCACGGAAGTTTTCGATGGCAGAATGATGGCTGAGGAGCACATTTCAATAAAACTGCATGCATGGAGTGGTTAGGCGTACTCACGCTACTTTGCTATGGGTAGACGCGATGGAAGTAAGGAGGCGAGCCATCTTCAGTTCACCTTGGGTACGAGGAACCTTGGGCATATGATTCGGGAGAGCAGCAGAAGCTGCGGCGAACAACGCTCGCACAGGAGGCTTAGAGCCAGAGCCCGAGACCACGTCGACGTAGGCCGTAGCAGCTTCCTGAGCCTTTGTCCACGCAGTGACGATCTGCTTCGATTCGGTATCGGTCACTTTCCGGTCAATAGTCTCGACTTCCCCGAGACGAGCCTGGACATCCGACCAGGTTAAGAGCAGGGACTGAGCATCGGAGATGACCCCGGTGAGAGCCTTGCTGAGTGCGGAAAATAGCTTCTTGATAGCGGTGAGGTTGTCCTTAAGTGCGGTGAGACCTTTAATGAGATCTTTGAGGCGTTGTTGGTCCTTCCAGAGTTGGGTGAAGCTCGACTTGAGCGTCTCGATCCCGACGTTCAGGAGAGTGGCGGTCTGAATGTCACCTTCTTCACCAGTAGCGGTCTTGAAGAGGGACTGAGAATAGTAAATTAGTGATATCCACCTGACAAACTGGGTAAATTGAACCGACCTTGATCAGATCCCCAATGACTCTGCCGACGTTGGCATTCGCGAGCTCACCACTCGCCTTCTCGATCTGAGAGGTGAGATCGGAGACATTGCTCGCCATAAGCGCGATTTGCTCATCGAGAGTGGAAAGGTAGGTTTGGAACTACCAAGGCGGAGTTTAGCACCTTTTTTTAGTAGTCCCAACTTGAACTAAGAAACTGACCTCTTCGAAGAACTCTTTATTGTCACCGCTGCTGGCCTCCGCCTCGGCGACGTACTGTCCGATCAACGGCTTTGTGCTGATAGCGTACTTGCCGATGGTCAAGGATTTGAGAAGGACGGGGACGGCTTTTCCGTAGCTGTTGACCTGCTGGGCGATCGAGATATTGGAAGTGCAAAGCTGCCCAAATCTCGAATTTCCATCGACGACGATGGTACGAAGATCCTCGTCGTTTAACTTCTTGTTTTCCGGGTCGCTGAGAACGATGGACTGGAGAAATGGGTACAAGAGAAGTTTGTTGAAATTCTCTGTGACCGTACTGTAGCTGGAGCTGAACTGGGCAAGTTTGGACAGGCGACTGCCAGGGCCGAGAGCGTTGACGATTTCGGCGGTAGACATGGTCAAGATGAGTGAAGTTGTGTTGTGCTGGAGGGCTTTCTGATTTCTAGGATGCTGTCGGTGGTCAGAAATAACGAGCTTTTATACTTCAAGACTCCATTGTTTTAAAAAATTGAACGACTCGGCGTTTTCATTGTGCCTGCTACATCTCTCAGGACAACAAATTGATACGAGAGAGAAAGCGACGCCCCTGGGTCAAACTGATGGATCATCGCCACCAATTCTTGCCGAATGTATTCTGTGTCGTTGGAATAGACTTGGGTACATTGATCGAGGGTGACGAAATCAAGATTTTTGAGCACCGGAGGTCAGTCAACACCGGAGATGCAGGGCCATGAAGTCTAGAAAGTTGGGGGAAGTCAAAACAGTCAAACTAGGCCGATTTTGGGTTCTATTCAGACGCCTAATATGGCATCGACTCTGGAATAGATCCGTATGCATCGGAGGTAAATCAGCACCGAAGGTGCAGAGCCAAGAAGCGCAGAGGGGCGACAGATGTTTCTGAGGAATATTACCTATCGAGAAATACATACACCGAGCTCTTCTCCATAGATTTTAAAAAAAAAATCCAGGTCCGAGTTAGCAAACAGCCGTAGGGTGAGAGTTAGATCAGAATATTTTTCACTGGTTTCAAGTTGCACCCTATATTCTTTTGCGCTACTTTGAACGGTCCAAGTCGCAGTCCAGATACATCTTGTATTCAGTTGTGACATTTACGGATGAGATCCAACATGACGGAGAGCGGTGATGCTCCTCGAACCCACTATCCTAAACGCCCCGTACAAAGAGAAATCAAGACGAAAAGAGGCAACCGGTGGTTCTGAGTGCCGGGGATCCAGAGAAGAGAGGTGACCAGTGTTCCTGAGCGCAGCAAATCCAACGTAGGCGAGGGAAAGCGACAGGCGTTCCTGAGCCAATCCAATATCAAGTGTGCAAATCTAATGCCAAGAGTTGAAGAGCGGTGCCGGTGTTAGTAAGCACCGGAGGTTCAAGGTTGATTTCTGTCGGAAAGATGCGTAGAAATCCTTGAGAGGAACGCCATGCTAACGAATTAATTGCCAGGTCCTGCATGTCAAGCAGAAAATGATCATGTCGCGGAGTGGGAGGAGACTGTAGCGCACTTCGACTATTGAGTTAATGCAGGGTTGATGCATACTCAAGAACAACTCCGACACGAAAGCTCCTTCCGCCGTCTATAAAAGCTTCCCTGGCCCGGAATAATGGTCAATCCAGAAATTCAACATGTCGTCTGAGCCTCTCGACTTCGCTCCTCTTCTGCCGCAAGAATTGGGTCCAAAACTTCGTGATGCTGCTGCTGCGTGGCGCTCAGCTAGTGTGTCCCAGGACGCAATCATCCTGCCTCTCTTCACCGGCGTGAAGGGGTTCGAGCGTGAGTCGGAACTGGTTTAGGCCAAAATCCACAATATTGACTGACGTCCACATGCTTAGCCGATGTATTTGCTGTTCGTAAGAACGTCAACGCGATTGGGCAAGCTCCGATCTCTCTTTGCCAAGATATCTCTTCGTACGCGCAAGTTTTCGCTTCCGTCGCCGGTGCCGTCAAGGATAGAGAAACATTGGCCGCCTCGTTGGGGGTTTTGGTCAACCGATGGCACTCATTGGATCCAAACGACCTCAGCTCTCCCCAGCTTGTAAGTGATTCTGTTTTCCATTGGTCCGACATTGGCTCACCGAGTTTTCAGGAAATCGATCGTCTCCTTAGTTATGGCGCGGCAGAAGTCAAAGACATTCTCGCAGAGCTAACCGCTCTCTCCAACAAGATTGCAACGTGGACCACTCACTCCACAGACCCACTATTCGACTCCAGTCTCTTCGATACCGCGACACGCATTATCGAACCCATCGCCAGCTTCCCCTTTACGACAGATGGAATCGCTCGTTTCGCAGACGCTCTCGGCCTGCCCATCCGAGCTGTCAACGTCCCTCTCAAGAAAGTCTTCCAAAAGCCTTTGATCATTGGGAGTCCCATCTCCACACCTGACGCCGTCGCCACTAGCGTCTCTGCCGTTCGGGACCGCATCCGGGAGTATTTCTTGAACATAGACAAGGCCGTCAGAGATGTGAACCACCTCGTCAGCTATTTGGGGGCCGTTGCATCTAATGCTCTGCTTATCCCAAATGGCATCAAAGAGTTTGCCGCTGGGCAGCCCAGCGACAGCCCTGTCGATGCCGACACTGCAAAGGAAGCTTGGAAGGAGGCGGGATCTGCTGCAGATGACTTTGTTTCGGCTTTTGCTGGAAAGTCGAGTGTAGCCTCATCATCGTTTGGAATGTGAGTATATGTAGTGTTTATCGCTGTGTGGTTCCGATCAAATGCAATCATTGATGCGATATCAATCTACTTCCTCTTTTGGCCATTACTTACTGAAGTTTTTCTTTCCAGTAGAACGTTCGCCGCTCGCCCCACGCGCGCCGACGTCGAAAGCGCTCTCGGCCCACCATCTTATGGTGTCAGCACACTCTCAGCACTTGCTAGTCAGACTCTCAGAACGTCAGAGCAGCTCAAGACTGTCTTGACGCTGCCGTACAATAGGTACGACCTTTCCCGTCGTCTAATTGCGCTAAATAATTAATCCCTGCAGCGATTTCAAAGTCAAAGTTGATGGTACCGAATTTTCTCTCTTCGAAGCTCTCCTCAACGTCAAGACGACGTACGAGGGCATCCAAAGCCGCACGATCCCGGTCGCCAGGAATATACAGACATTTTCCCTGATGCAGAAGGTATGTCCGAGAGTTGGGAAAAACTTTTATCTCATTCGTTATAGACTATTCTACCCATCTTTGAAGTCGATCTGCCGGTGCCTCCTGGTGAACTCTTTAGCACATGGTCTACTCTCGCGGAGGTATATTATGTTTTATTCAAGTTGCGCCCAAAGCTTCTAATATCTTATTTATGAATTTTAAAGTCGTACGGAGACAATGCTACGCAAGTCGCCACCGACTGCCGGGCTCTGCTCGAGACCTTCCAGAAGCAAGTCGACACACTCAAGTCTAACCTTAATGCGGTAGGTTCCGGTTGTCGTTTGTCTCATAATAGCGCGTTGATGTGTGTTTTCTCACAGGTTAAGACACGCATCGCAGCTGATAAAGAGGAGCTCGCCGCAGCACAAAGAGCGTATGACGATTTGAAGGCTCAGATGCTCGTCGACGGCATTCTCGCAATCGTGCTCACTGCGGGAGCGATTGCGGCTGCTTATTCCGGCCAGGGAGAACTTATCGGCGAGCTTGGGGGCAAGGCTGGAGAGACCCTCTCTCAGGTGGTCGAAGATGACATCAAGGCTGGCGAAATAAAGCTGCAAGTCGGCTTCACGAGCTATCCGCTTTCACGCTGACTGGTATCTTTGATAGACTCATTCGTAAGATTGAAAGGATTATCGCCATTGCCGAGAATACTAGCAACGAGCTCGATAAAGCGATTCCACTTGTCGTTGACGTTGTCAATTCCATGACGCAGATTGGCAATGTCTGGGCCGATATCAATGGTAACTTGACCATCGCTAACAATGGTTATGACTCCTGGTGAGCATCGACGCTTTTTTTGCATTGACTTTTGCGGCTCAACCTTCTCAACCATCAGGAAGGATGCGGATTTGCTTACCCCTTATCTC
Source organism: Mycena capillaripes (assembly GCA_029204075.1). Taxonomy (NCBI): domain Eukaryota; kingdom Fungi; phylum Basidiomycota; class Agaricomycetes; order Agaricales; family Mycenaceae; genus Mycena; species Mycena capillaripes. The sequence goes on along the minus strand of JARHKZ010000011.1, from coordinate 1,237,886 downwards.
CTGAACACCCTCGCCTCTCGTTGGGCATCGTATGAGACAGAAGCGGTCCGATATGTTGACAGAATTCTCGGCATTCAAACCCCCACTACCGTCAATCTGCTCTCTATATCTCTCTCCGGCGTCTCCGAGAAAGAACTCAAAGCGACCAAATTCGGCACTGAGAGTGCTTCAGATTCCCATGCGCTGCGCAAGTTCTACCAGATCAGCAATGATCCTCAGCTCCGATCGTTCATGGCTCCAAAGACAACCGAGGCTCGTATCGAAAAGTTCAATGTCTTGTACGCCAAGGCTTTGGATGACCAGTTCTACAATGCGATCAAGGCGCCTTCCATCACCATCGACACTAATCGCCAGAACTTTAATAACTCTGCGGCACAGTACAGGCAAGCTGCGGATATTTTACAGTGCGTACTTTGACTCGTGATAGTGATGTATGCTCCTGTACTTACACTGCTCGCCGCCAGGTCCCTCTTCCCTCAAGACGCCAACAATTTGCGCGATCTGGCTTCGCGCATCGACTCCGAGGTGATTCCTCCGATTACGGAGTGCGTCAACTTCTACAAGACCTTTGCGAATGCTCAAGTATCTGCTCTGTCTGTGGCACCTACGAAGGCCGGGCTCGAAGCTCTCGCTGCAGAGAACGCTCGACTCTCTGCTGAGGGCATGCAGAAAGCGTCAACTGCCCAAACGAAGGTCCTCGACTTCAAAAATAGTTCTGTACTCGTAAACACCTCGGTGCGTCAACCCTCGTGTTGCTTGGCTGTGCTGAAATACTGAGCCTCTTCTAGTTGATTCAACGAAGCAACGAGCTGCAATTGACCATGTCTGGCGTCCAGCGCGAACTCGCTGAGAAGAGGGCCGAGATGGCCAAGTACCAAGGTATCGAGGTATGTGCCTTTCCTGAGGGTTCAAAAGCTGCCTGGCTGATTTCTCCTGGGTGCAGTGGATGCCCGGGATTGGAGCTCTCATCAAGTTGATCATCGAGGCTATCACCCACAACGAGGAACGAATGCGCGAACTCCTAAACAAGATGGGGGGCCTCAACCAAGCCATGCGCCAGGTCAGCGCCGCGCGCGGCGTCGAGGAGGCTGCGCTCAACAGCATTGTCAGCCTTACCCAGTCGTGGGCCAACTTGACGCAGGAAGCCAAAGATCTTGGCGCGTACTTGAAGCTGATCTCCGAGGTGCCTGATACGGCATCTGCTTTGGCGGAAGAAGCGACGAAGACGTGGAATGATCTGAATACGAATCTTGCGAGGTGGTGAAGAGTTGATAATTCATGTGTCGATACGATTATGCCAATTGAAAAGAGATATATCATGCTGTTCCGTCACGACGGAAAGAACATCAGCGAAAAGGTTCCAGAAGGAAGACATCTCCCTCTCCTTCCTCCCCTCTTGAGCATTGTGGGACCGACATTCGAAGAGCAGTACACTTGACGAGAATTTCCTTTTTGGGCCCGAAGCGTAGCGGCCCATTGCCGCGCCAAGGCGGTCCAGACCGTCAAGCTGTCCCAAGACCCAAAGCAAAGGATCCATCCCCATTCTTGCCAGATTCAGAATGTGAAGGTCTCATTCGCATCTCAGTCGATGGTCGATTTAGCCAATGCCGTCAAGTCCAGACTTCAGGTGGCGGTGGTTGTCATAGGCACAAAGATTAGATTCGATTGAGGTTGAATTGGACCAGGGTTGGGATGGGATTATGAGAACACTGCATTCAAACTTGAAAGCTGATGGCCGCGCACGCGGTACCGAGCAATCTACCTGTCTTCGGAACTCACTCGAGACGGACAGCGTTAACAAGTTAACGTTACTTCCGGATCCCAGCGACTCAGTTGCACAAGAAGCGATGGTACGCAACTCGCATGGTACAATAATGCATTATTCGAACGTGGACTTTTTATGATCATACATCGTACATGGCCGTCGGACAAGTACAGCGAAGAGTGTCTAAGCGAGCGGCATTTCATTTTTCAAGTATAAGGTGCGGTCTGTGTGGGCGGTTGAATCATCAGCTTGAGCGCAAGTAAGATTCGGGAAGAGACGTACTTGGCGAGGATTATGTATTCGGGACAGCGGAGGGACATGGACATGGACAATGACAGGCGAGGCGCGCCAAGAGCCACGGGTGCAGGTGCGGTGTATAACGAAGATACGATAGATAATACGTATACAGTGCGAATTTTCGAAAGGTGGTGGTCGGTGCGAATGGGCACGCCGGCATATGATAATTTGGATGTGATGATGGTGATACAGTCCGGAAGGCGGTTGCGGGTATAAGGCCGCGGACAGCTGCGAACGAAGGTGGTACAGTGATACAAGATGGACAAGAGGGCGAGGAGGAGGAGGGTGGGGAAGAGGAGAGGATGGGGACATTAACTTCAATTGAAGCCGTCAAAGTGACCCTTGAGGATGCGCTCGCCCATGGGGGACGGGGCGCGGCGCGGGCGGCCGTCAGTGGTGCTAAGGGTCGCAGAGCGGCGCGGCTTGGAGTCGCGCTCGCGGCCGAAGGGGAGCGTGCTCTGGGTGGGGCTTACGGCGGTGTTAGGCGGCGCGTTGGGGGGCGAGCGCTTCCCATCATTTGGCTGTTACGAGAGCCAATTAGCATGACGACCACAACGAAATGAACAGGTCGGACGAACGTTCATGAAGGCGCTGCTAAGGGAGAGCCGGCGCAAGAGTCCCTGGCCACGCTCGCTGTGCGCATCCGGAAGTGCTGTGTTGGGAGTCTGGGTGAATCGCCCCGCCACGGCAGTGCTGGCGCGGCGGGCATGCGAGACAGCCGGGACCTCCTTCGGTTCCATTTCCTCCTCTGTTAAATTTCTGTAAATTCCCTATCGCATCACAGTAAACTGAATCAAGTACCTTCAAAGACCGGGGGCCCAAACTTGCGGAATGGGAAGGTGGTGGGGTTTTGGTAGGGGACTGAGCGAGGAAATAGGACAAAATGGGGGAGGTTCCTGGGGAAGAAGGGATATTGACTCGCGGGGACGCCGCAGACGCGGACAGGGGTGTCGGAATCTCGGTGGGAGAGCTCGCTGAGCCAGACGATGATCCAGAGGAGACGGACGCAGAACGGGGCCGTCCGCGGGGGAACGCAGAGGGCATGATAGGGATGGGCTTGGAGGCTTTCTGGGTGGGAGTGCGGTTGTTGGACATGATGGTGGGAGGTAAGAATGGGCAGATTCCAAATCTTGGCCATTTATATTGTTTGGGGTGGCTATTTCCGGCCATTCACGTGCCTTGCAATTATAAGGAAGCTTCTCCACTCGCCGTGTTCTCGACTCCACAGTGTTATGGGAATCGCTTGCGATACGATAACCGAGGCTCGAGTACATCCCTGCCATCTCCAGGGTCGATGGACGCTCCAGCACTCGACCCAGGCACGGACTAGGCATATCGTATCACCATGGAATTCTCCGAAGAACACTCAATGCTAATCTTTGGTTTCTGTTCCGCCGCAATTCCATTCGCTCTAGGGTTTAAAAATCTATATCTTTCCAAGATATCGAGACAGCGGCTAGCCCAGCCACCATATCCGACTCGTATTATATCGCGGCGTTTCCATCTTCCCCGCATCACCCCTATTTACCCCGCATTCAGGTCGCCGCCGGTAAACACGTGTTTGATGGACAGCCGCTTCTGTTCGCTATCTCTTGCCGAAAGAAGCGGTTCAGCGCTTGGACCACTGATCGCAGTCTTTGTGATCCCAAATGCGGGCTTTGGCCGCCGTCAAGAGGCCAAAAGAGGGCAGAAATCCTATCGTTTTCAAATGAGCGTAAGTATTGATGTCAATGATACCACTTACGGCAATGTGATGGAGGACGAGCATCTCTGACTTTGCGATTCCAGGCTCGTGTGACCCATCCTTAAGCAATGGACACCTTGTCTGCACCTGCAGTTGGCTGATATCTCACCGCCACAACGCCACTGACTTTCCCCGACGCCAGAACTCGCAAGAATTCCGTTCAAGCCCGCACGGTTTCCCTACAAGACCCGGGATGCAGCTAAGAGCCTGCACTGCGGTTTTTCAAAAGATTTAACGTTCGGCAAGACAGCTGACAGCCTGGATCTAAAATGCGGTGCGTCCAAAGAAGACTCGCCGAATTCAATTCAATTTTGGATGCTTGGTTCCGGCTGGGAGCGGTCAGCTTCCACGGTCAATTGAGTCATTGCTCAGCTGACGCGACCCAAAATGTCCCAGAATTTTGGCTGGTCCACGTTGAGTCCACGTCTGCATATGTGAGGGCCAGAATTAGTCGTAGACGGCCGCAAGGATGCGACATTCCATATCAAGTTCCCAAGAAGCAGCAGAGGCTTGCATGGAAAACGCCGGGAACGGAATCATTACATCGCGGGTGTCGGAGATACGCAGCGCAAATGCAGTTCCAGATACAGATCCTTCGATTCGGAAGCGCAGGCGGCGGCCGAGACCCAAAGTAAAACAAGTTCTTACCGATAGCTCGTACCCCAGATCGAATCGACTCGGAGTCGTTGACGTCAGTCGCTCCTACAGCTTGAAGCAGCTTTGACCGCTGGCAAAATAGGCGCAGGGAGCTAGCTGCAGATCGACGTACGTATGCAAGGGCAGGCGAGCTAGAGCAAGCGCTACGTCGAGCTCGAAGATCTTCGCGAAGGTCCAAATCCGCAGTAGGGAGAAGCGTGGCCGCTACATATCGAAACCGATTTGAAGGTGGGATGGCGTCAACGGCGCCGGGTCTGGTTCCGTCGCAGGTAAAAATACACGAGTGTTTGCCGCGGCGCACCTCCTCGTATTGTACCTTCTCAGTTCAGCCGTGGTACTTGGTCTTGCAATTGGTGGATGGTGAGGGATGTGCGCGCGCGGCGTGCCAAGAGGATGTGTGCACGAAGAGGAGGTTCTTTCAAAAGGGGCCGATAACATGTCACCGCCGAGATCATTATGAACAAACTTTTTTCGTAACCGCGCTGTAGGATGATCCATGCCATGGAAGAAGAAGGCCTAGGCATCCCTGTGGGAGAGACGGCTCGTAAAACGGACAGCCGCGTGCAGTACCCCTGCTTACGGTGCGTTTGATCGGGTTCGATGGTCTGGGATTTATGATAAGCTGTTAGTCGTTCGAATGAAAATCTCCGGAGGAGTCCACGATCAAGAATAGGCTTTCATGTCTGCACAAACTCACCATACAAATCATTAAAGTAGAAACGCAGTGCCAGGAAAGCGTGGCCCCTACGTGGCGGGCTTTGAAAAGACCAAGGTGAGTCGGGCGGGCGAAAATCTCTGGGCCATTCGGAGGAGTCCGGGATCAAGAATAGGCTTCCTTATCCGCATACCAGGACGATACAAATCATTGAAGGAACTTCCCGCGCCAGTTCATAGAAGACCACGGCGGGTGCATTACCCGCAAATGAAGAAGATGAGTCGGAGTTGGAGTTGGAGTCGGGCGAACATGTCTGAGGGAGCACTGGATTGGATTCGGAAGCTCAAGAACAGAGAACAGAGTTTGGTATCTCCGCTCCGGGAAGATGGAAGAATGAGACACAGTTCGCAAATTCGGACAGCCGCGCGCGAATTACCCGCGAAGTGATATACTGATGAGCAGCGGGAATCCTTTGTTTTGATGGCGGAGATAGAGCCAAGAATCAGTTGGGCGGCGAGAAATAGAGTGAAGAGTCGTGGGCCTAGAAGACCAAAGGTGAGTCTGCGAAAATCTCTGAGCGAGGGAGTTTGAGCGCTGTTAAAATAAGAAGACTGTGAGAGGTGTCATCCATGGTAAGGCAAAGTTACGTTACCAGTGTAGAATTGTCGGACAAGACAAGACAGAATCGGAGGGATCCGCGCAGAGGCAACTTGAGGAGTGCAGCGACCGTGACGTTTAGCAGAGCCGGAGAACCTGCAGCTGAAGAAGGAAAGATGATCAGTTGGGTGACAAACAAATGGCCAAGACGCTCCAAGACGCGTCGCCAAAGTTTTGTGAGGAGTGTTTTTTGTCGCTTTGACCTTGTGAGCTTGTCGGCAAGGTCACTTGAAGGCGAAACAAGTCACAAGGTTTTTGTCAAAAGGCCGATGCGTGTTGATAGAATCGATTGACGCTACGTAGGGTTGCTTCTTGCAGAAGGTACTAGTAGCATCCTGGTAAGTTAGCATCAACTGATGGCCTGAGAAGCTGGACTTGCCGAGCGGATCAAGAATTGTCGAGCAATGGATCAGTCAAAGACCGGGCAGGTGAACTGTCGGAGCCTTAAAGGCATTCAACTTTGTTAATTATAGAAGTGGAATGCTTTTGCATCGTGGTGCGGTGACATTCCGTTATAATGCCACCCTCTCCCCTAAGTCCTTGCCAGTCGCCTCTCATCAGCCACATGGATATCGACTTCACCTACTGCGATAAAGAGATCGATCTTCCGGAGGCAACCAAAAGCCTCCAGGACTGCCCTATCTTATTTTTCGACTGCGAAGGAGAAGATTTGGGTGTACAATCCGGACAACTTTGGCTTATTTCCCTGGGAACATCTTCGCCAGGATCCCAGCGGATCTACCTGTTCGATGTCCTGGCTATAGGAACAGAGGGACTGAAACCGATTTTCGACATTCTTGCGTCGAATCGAATTCAGAAGGTGCTTTTCGATGGCAGAATGGATCAGAGCGCACTGTATCACGAATGCGGTGTCACGATGCAGAATGTGCTTGATCTTCAGCTTGCAGATATCAAGTCCCGTCCTCGGCGAGGGGAGAAACGAGGGTCGAAGGAACAACTTGACAGGTTGCTTCGGTACATACCTCGTTCCGAGATAGACGCCCATCGGGAACTTTACCAGAAGGTGCAGAGACTTGCGGGATTGGGGGAAGCGGTTCGGGAGCATAAAGTGAAAGTAGATGAACTGAGCCTGGCGACCAAGGGTATGTCTATTACTCCATTCCGTGCGTTCGAATGAGTAGGGATTATTTCTGAACACAACGATCTGTAGCATCTGGTCGAAACATCGAATGGACAAACCCTCCATCGCGCGAGCTTCTGATTTACGCTGCCAACGATATCAGGCTCATAACGAGCCTATGGTCTCACTTGGCGCAGTCGGGCTACCTCGACAAAAGGCTCCCCGTAGAAAGTTTGAGATACGTCACGATATGGAATGGGAGCCAGCCTGCGCAGGAAGAAATCTATAAGAAACACGGCTTGCTCCCCCTCAACATTCTGGACCCTGTATCTGATCGCAATACCCTACGCTGCACGGGCTGCGAGCGAGATCTCCCCAAGAACTGCTTCTTGTTTTGGGAGCATAAGAAGCCAAACAAGAGGAAATGCGGAGTATGTCGGGCAATAGGGATCCACACCAAGATCCACACCAAGATGCAGAGGAAAAGGGAGGCAAAGCGAGCAGAATTGGCCATGGGTTCTAATACTTAGCAGGATGATACACTTGACATTTGTTGTATGCAAAGTTTTCTGTCAATCAACTTTCACGCAGGCAGGACATACAACGAGCTCTGTATCAGTCCAAGCAATCAAGCCGTGCTTGGGTACTAGATCGATAAATTGCAAGTTGAGCTTGAATTGAACCGAGTATACTGTAGAGTTTCATTCAATTCGGATGTCACGCGTCACAGGGCCGAAAATTTCAGAAAATATTCGAACCTGTCACGGGTCACCGAAGGGATTTTCGAATGTGCCGAAAAGTCACAAAATCCGCGAAAACGGCCCAAAAAATTCGAATTTTCGTGTGCAGCACTTTTTCGTTGCTGGTGGCATAATTAGAGCATTTCTGGCCCATCTGGGATCTTGAGGCTGCTGGGAATGTCAATAATTGCGCCGGCGGTTGACGGAACTGACCACAAAAGTGTGTTTTTCAATATTTTGACAAGTTTTTTCTTTGGGTGGTTTTCTTGGCAGAGTGCCCTGCATTGACCAAATAGTCGTCTGGGAGAAAAGCCCGCCGCCTTCTGGTGGATTTTCGAATTTTTTTTAGGTGTCACACCTCTGTCAAACCATTTTCGAAAACTTAGGATCGAAACTTGTGGTCACAGGTCACACCCCCATTCGAATTGATCGAAACTCTACAGTATACGAGAGCTAGTATGGGACTCAGCTAAGAAGGCCTGTGGGGCACATTTCAGGTATAGAAAGCTGGGGGGAACAGTGTTCCCCCCAAGACCCCCCTCCTTTGTAGGGCTCCAACCCGTCCGTTAAACGGGACGGCCGTCAAAAAAACGGCCGTTTTTGTCGACGGGACGGGTCTACCCGGCCGTCAGAGGCCAGCTGGAGAGCCTCGCGACGGGCGGGTCCCACCCGTCCCGTCCGTAACGGCCGTTTTTGACGGGTGCTGGAGGATTAGATGTGCAAGTAAGTTTATAAATTATCGGCAATCCAAAAACGAACTGGGAACTTACTTGGATCTTCAGAGTATCCTAAATTGTCTCAAGCCCCCTGATATACGACCAGCGAACGGTTGAGGCGACGAAGGATCAGAATTTGATCTCAGATCACATATCGGCAAGTCCTGGCAACGCCATCCATGACCTGTCGCGCACAGAAACTGATGTTTCAGCAAAATGGTTTCCATATATGGGTGAGATTCACCTAAATTCCCCGAGACTGAACAAAATTCATCTGAATTTGATCCAGATTTCCATCTAGGAAGGGTGACCCGTCGAACCCGTCAAACGGGCGGGAACGGGTACCCCGTCGACGGGTCGACCCGTCCCGTACCCGTCCCGTCTTGGCGCTGACTCGGGGGCCCAGACGGCCGGGTAAAACCAGCCCGTCCCGTCCGTCGACCCGTCAAAAACGGGGACGGGTTGGAGCCCTACTCCTTTGGTCTGAAGGCATGTCTTAATAGTTATAATTGAGTCTTTTTGCACATTTTCCCGCTGATTCTGAGTTTAAATAATTCCTCTAGCGCGGGGAGACTCCCGCGAACCCTCCTGGCACTCGCTGCGGGGCCCACTGTGTGGTGCTTCTGCTCACCACAGGGGCCCACTGCGTGGGACTCTCCCCCATTTTTAGGAAGCTTTATTTCACTTTTTTCTGCCTATTCTCCGCGTCAACGGCACGCTTAAATTTATTGATCGCAACCCATCTCCGTATCCATTAGGCAACAAGTCCCATAAACGAGTTGCTTAACCGAAGTTAAGTGACGTTAAGTGAGTCCCATTAACATCGAGTCCCATAACTCTCGTCGTTACTCAATTGAACCAGCATCCTTTTGTGCGAGCCAGAGTAAAAGATGGGCTACTGGTATGAGGCAAGTCTACAGGGGGAAATGTGCACGAAGAGCGGTAAAAGAAGCCCTAGAAGTACCGTTATATCCAAAGAGTACCTTGATAGTCGGAGCAAATGAGTTTAACGATGATGAATTTTTGGGAGGGAATAACAAGGGCGGTTAACTTTTTTGGCTTGCAAAAGTGGCCTGTGCCCGCGCAGAACAGCTTGTTTTGGGCGCGGGCATGAATTTTAGAGTTCGGGTTAGGTTGGTTAATTGTTGTAGCGTCTGCTTAGAAGAGACGAAATCCAGTTCACAATGTGTCCAACGCATAAATTCCTGGTTGCAACGCATTGCATATATGCAAAATTTGCCGGGCATTGGGGGCAACGACATAGAGCCCGGACCGATGGAAAAGTAAGGACGCGCCAAACATTAATGCTTGCCGAGCATATACTAAGTCAGAAATGACTCTTCTTATTCCAAAAGAGGATCACTTGTTCTCATGCCGAATTGGTGATATTCGGACTGAGGACAGTTTCGCAATCTCGAAATTCAAGTTAGTCCTAGCGGTTCGAATTCAGGCCGAAAATTAAATTATGTACAGTAAATGTCTATTCCAAGAAAATGAGAAATACGATTCCCACAACTACTATACTATTTCGCCCCCGACGCATGAATCCATCGTGAACTTGCCCTGAAGAACCATGTCACGCAGCTCTTCCTCCTGCATTGCAGTCTCTTCAAACTTGTCCCATGCGCCGCCAGCACTAAGCGACGACTGACGCCAGATCTCCTTGGCCTTCGGTGTGGAGATCCTGATTCGCTTCATGACGTCCAGCGTCTCCCGAAGCGGGAAGGAGTTGGCGGTCAACATGTTTCCGAGTGCTATGTAAAGAAACCCTGACAGCAATATCAGCTGAAGCGTATACCGAGGAGCGGAAAATCTTAACTTACATGGATGTTTTTCGTCATCTTCTGGGAAGCACTTGGCCGCTGTTATGTACTCCAGCGCCGCCTTACGGCGAAAGGCTTGACGGTCATTCGCGTTTCTCAGGGACAATTTGTTGTAATAAAAACCTTTCATGCTGCACACAGTCCGTGAGTCGTGAAAGACAGAATAGATTGTCGACTTACGCATACGCATGGCCTCGGGGATAGACATAGAAGGAGCTAATGAAACCGGGATCCAGAGGTTCTTGAGAACGAGGCTGACGAAGCTCCTCGTCGACTTCACGGATGAGGAGCTCGGATTCTTTCAGAAGTTCCTCCAGGCGCTCTACAGATTCAGACGTGTCCGAATCAATATAGGACTGTTTTAAAGACGTGAGTTGGTGAAGCAGTGTCTGCTCTCAAAAGCATACCATCATGAGGGCCTCAATATAACGGTCCTGGATGCCAAATATGAACGTCTTCTCAAAAATAACGCCGCGGTCATCCTTAGACTCAAGAATCCAACTCTCTCTCAGGGTCCGGATAACATGGAGACAGTTCTTGTAAAACTCGACGGCGACATGGTGCAATTGTTTCATCCCCGAGTTCATAACGGCCTGCATGATCCACGTGCTAAGATTACTTCGATCAAACAAATTTCAAGGCAAGACATAGGTTTGAATTACCGGATAGTAATCGAAAGAGCCGGACGAACTGCAGCCCAGCCCTTGGTGCGCTGTCTGGCAAGCGCATCTCGTATGACCACGTCTGGTCCACCAGTGGGCCAACCGTTATATGCGTTCATTTCAAACACGACTGGAGTGGGTGGATAAATTTCTTGCAGACGATGGGAGTATAACATGGCTGACCTTGGTTGTTGTATTTTGAAATGAACTCACTCTCGGGGATATGCATCACACGGACATCGCGCAGAACCCCATTGCTGAGATCCACAATTCCCTGGACGCAAAACGTCAGCATATGCAGGGCGAAAGACGAAATGCGATCTTACACCGAGCATTCCCGCCATAGCGCCGGTCGCACGGTCGGTTTGAAGTTGGCCCAGCCGGCGAACGCCATTCATAAATTCCTGCAACGCATGAAGTATCGTCGTAACAGAGGGAAGAGAAGACTGACCTCATAGGCGGAGTGGACGACCCAAGCCTACGTGAATCGTTGAGTAGGTGCCGAAGAAGAAATGGAAGAACACACGCTACTCGACGGATCGACTGGCCTTTGGACCCGCAGACGGGCAACAACCTTGGCTGCGACATCCCAAGGAAAGCAGCCCTGATTCGTCATAATGAACGGACCGTCGCCACTCGAGTTGACGTCACCGATCACGGTGTTCTGCAATTTGGCCAGGCGGGCGGTCGTAACTTCTAAGCCCTCCTCGTACTGGGGCTTCTGTTTCTGCTCCCCCGGCGTAAGATTGGATGTCGGAAGCGCGTCCAACGCGCGCTTCCAATTCTCTATGCTCAGCGAATAATTCCCAAGGCACTGATTTGACAAGAAAAATCAGACATCGGACGTGGACACAGGTGGCTGGGCGACGAACATCTTGGGCGCAAGCCAGCCTCCCATGCGCTTTTGCGTAAGTCGGGTCCAGCTTCGTTGCCTGTTCCGCTGAGATCAGAGTGGCACAGATGCACAGATAAAAAACGATTTGCCTTTGTGGCATCAGCACTAGCATCCATGTACCTAAGCAGGAGATAAGAAGATATCCATCGCCTCGTATTGCCGGTGCACAAACCTTTTTAACGACAGCCGGCATGCAGCGCGATTGGCATAGAGTATTGCCAACCCTTTCGAGTCAGCCGTCTCGCCGCTGGCTTCAATAGCTCCAGTGTACTTTTTCTCTGCTTCCACAAAGTTTTTTTGCGTGAAGAGAGCGTTTCCTTCTGCTTTGAGGTCGGCAGCGGAAACGTTCATATTGTTGAAGACAAAGGAATTTCAAACTCCGAACAAACTCCGAAAGTTTTGGTATCAATGCACGTGATATTCCTTTTAGACTCAGTGCCAATGGCAATAACATGGAGGGGTCGAAGGCGTATGCGACTCTTGCTATACGTATCAAAAGCAAGACAGAATATTATTCATTACTATGGTATGGATTCAATTTGCGTCTAAAATCATTATAAAAGGTTTGATAAAAGTTCATTAGTAAACGGCCGAGTATATGCGAGCTAAGTCGACGGAGATGTAGCACCGAAGCGTTCGTCATAGCACTGTTGTGCGGCTCCTATCGCGTCGTATTGCATGAGATACGATTGCATCTTGTGGCCCATCAAAAACTCAGCGGGGCCTCTATGCATAAGCCTGGACACCTGTTCAACCGATTCGGTCTTCACAAAATCTCCTCTCTGCTTCCGAAGATCTTGATACGCCTCGAGTCTGGCTGGATTATCTTCGCGTCGTGTCCCGGCGGGAAACAAACACCCGGTGGATCCTCCCTCCTCGATCGCCATAGCGGCACCCATACCCAAGAGGGGCAGGGTGGGCCGCCTGCCATGCGCAGCATCTCCGAGGAGCCCTGCGCGCCCATGGATCCAGGTGGGTATTAGGGGCAGAACGCGCAACTTCCGTTTGAGAATCTCGCTGTGGGTCGAGAGATCGAAGATGCGCAAGAACTTGGGGCGGAAATCCTGGAACTAGGCTACGAACGAATCTATTGCAGAATCGATGCCAACCCAAAATCGGCCTAGTCTGACCGTTTTGACTTCGCCTAACTTTCTAAACTTCATGACCCTGCATCTCCGGTGTTGACTGACCTCCGGTGCTCAAAAATCTTGATTTCGTCGCCCTGGATCAATGTACCTAAGTCTATTCCAACGACACGGAATACATTCTGCAAGAATTGGTGGCGACGATCCATCATTTTGGCCCAGAGGCGTCGCTTTGTCTTGCATCGACTTGTTGACTTGCGAAATGGAGCAGGCACAATGAAAACGCCGAATCGTTCAATTTGTTAAAACAATGGAATTTTAAAGTATATAAGCTCGTTATTTCTGACCACCGACAGCATCCCAGAAGTCAGAAAGCCCTCCAGCACAACACAACTTCACTCATTTTGACCATGTCTACCGCCGAAATTGTCAACGCTCTCGGACCTGGCAGTTGCCTGTCCAAACTTACCCAGTTTAATTAGCTCCAGCTACAGTACGGTCACAGGGAATTTCAACAATCTTCTCTTGTACCCATTTCTCCAGTCCATCGTTCTCAACGACCCGGAGAACAAGAAGTTAAACGACCAGGATCTTCGTACCATCGTCGTCGATGGAAATTCGAGATTTGGGCAGCTTTGCACTTCCAACATCTCGATCGCCCAGCAGGTCAGCAGCTACGGAAAAGCCGTCCCCGTCCTTCTCAAATCCTCGACCATCGGCAAGTACGCTATCAGCACAAAGCCGTTGATCGGACAGTACGTTGCCGAGGCGGAAGTCAGCAGCGGTGACAATAAAGAGTTCTTCGAAGAGGTGAGTTTCTTAGTTAAAGTTGGGTAAAAAGTGCTAACTCCGCCTTGGTAGTTCCAAGCCTACCTTTCCACTCTCGATGAGCAAATCGCGCTTATGGCGAGCAATGTCTCCGACCTCACCTCTCAGATCGAGAAGGCGAGTGGTGAGCTCGCGAATGCCAACGTCGGCAAAGTCATTGGCGATCTGATCAAGGTTGGTTCAATTTACCCAATCTGTCAGGTGGATATCACTAATGTACTATTCTCAGTCCCTCTTCAAGACCGCCACTGGTGAAGATGGTGACACTCAGATAGCCACTCTCCTGAACGTTGGGATCGAGACGCTCAAGTCGAGCTTCACCCAACTCTGGAACGATCAACAACGCCTCAAAGATCTCATTAAAGGTCTCACCGCACTAAAGGACAACCTCACCTCTATCAAGAAGCTCTTTTCTGCACTCAGCAAGGCCCTCGCCGGGGTCATCTCCGATGCTCAGTCCCTGCTCTTAACCTGGTCGGATGTCCAGGCTCGTCTCGGGGAGGTCGAGACTATTGACCGGAAAGTGACGGACACCGAGTCGAAGCAGATCGTCACTGCGTGGACAAAGGCTCAGGACGCTGCTATGGCCTACGTCGACGCAGTATCGGGCTCTAGCTCTAAGCCTCTCCCTGCGCGAGCGTTGTTCGCCGCAGCTTCTGCTGCTCTTCCGAATCATCTGCCCAAGGTTCCTCGTACCCAAGGTGAACTGAAGATGGCTCGTCTCATCACTTCCATCACGTCTACCCATAGCGAAGTAGCGTGAGTACGCCTGAACCCTGTATGTCTGCGGCTTTATTGAAATGCGCTCAGCTATTCTGCCATCGAAAACTCCCGTGGCGAAAATGACAATGTCATTGATTCCGACAAGGAGAAGGTCTTGAAGGCGGCGGGGTAAGTCCAAATTGTACCCACCCTGATCGTGTTTATGGTGCGTTTGTGTAGACCACCCTCTGAGACTCAAGCTATTTTGGACGAGGCTATACTTGAGACATCCGGCGTAATGAAACAGTTCAATGTAAGACTTTTTTGTTCAAGTTGCCCTGTATCTGTGTTCCTGTTCTGATGGTTGTTCTTCATTAGGACTTGCTTGAAATTCCTTTTTTGAACCAGCTCCAATGCAGTAACCCCGATAAGCCGTCCGAGAAGATCGACATCCAAACCATGGTCAAGAACTACCAGAAGGTGGATTCATCGCCGTTTGCTCTTGCCGGGAAGGCACTCACACGGCTTTATGGCGCAGATGTACTGGGATCTCCAGCAAGAGATTGTCCCACTTTTGCAGGATCTCCAGACTTACTCCAAGATGGTGCTACTCGTCTTGCCGAAGCTCGCCTCCACCTCCAGCGCCAAGCCCGGCGAAATGACTGTGAACTCGTACCTCTCTGCTCATAGGGCACTTGTCGCCGACTACCACGTTCAGGCTACTGCCATCTTCAAGAGAAGGTTCGAATGAAATTTCTCCTTCGCACTTGAAACATGCCAACCATTAATTGTGCACTCCCTTTCAGTCTTACATACAGAAATCTGTGGCACAACGCGATTATCGTCATGAACCAAACTATCAACGAGTGCAAGACGAACATCAAAACCTGAGCGCGAATAATGAGCGTCCTCTTAGTATTTGCTAATCTCTCATTCGTAGTTTGGAGTCCACCATCGATGGACTTGATGAAGAGATCAAAAAATTGACCCTCAAGGCCGTCCTTATGGGCGTTGGGGCTCTACTGTGCTTCGCTGCGGCAGCATTCCTTCCTGGAGGCAGTGAGTATCATTCGTTCGTTCAAATGCATAGTTCAACCCAAACTCAATCGTGTTATGAAGTACTGGTCTCTGGTGTTCTTGTGGCTGGAGGCGTCGCCTTGATTGGCATGACCATCTCCGCCATCCAGCAAATTGGGAAGCTGCGTGAGAGTATAAACGACGTTGCGGGTAAGATCGATATTGCCAAAGACATTCAAGAGAAGCTCAAGGAGTGAGTAATCTCGTCCGATTCAATTTCCCATTCCATCTTATTCGTTGTAATTACATAGCTTGCTTCCGTTCATGCAGAATACCTCCGAGAGTTGGACCAATATCGTCGGTGTTTGGACGGATATCAATCAAGGCCTGAACGGCATTGAGGCTTGGAACGCAATGTTGAAACGTGCCACTCCAGAGTCTCCACCGCTTCTCGACATAGTTAGGCCGGAGCTGCTTACTAGCTGGGCCGGTATCAGGGATGCCACGCAGAGATTCCTGGACATGATCACTGGCCAGCCCAAAGTATAATCTGTCCAACGCGCAGTATGCGGATGGTTGTAGCACGCTTGTCTTGATACTTCGATCACCAATGTGATCCTGCTTGCAATTAATGATTGTTATTTCCTAATCTGAAAGACTCGAATCGAATACTACATAGATATGGAATTACCTTAGAACTTTGCATTTCGCCGTCACGGGTCTCATGTGCTGCAGTGAAATGGCAGGAAGGAGCAAGATGGAGAGAAGAAAAATACATTAGTCAGCAGTCTTCGCCTCCAAGTGACGAGACCTTCAGGGTCTGCCGCGTCGCGTGAGTATCCCCGTTGCGATAGGGACAACTGGGAGCTAAATTGGAAAACGACTCGGATTGTCCCTTGTTTGGAAAACATACATGAGCTCGCTTAAGCTCCTTTTTTGGCACACAATTGCTTCCAAAACCATATTCCCGCACTTTTCGAATGTGCCCAAGGGTCAATAACATGGATGATTCGAAGGCGTATCAGAAGGAATACAGAATATCATTCATTACTACTGGAATAAGCTACGGTATGGATTCAATTCGCGTCTAAAATCATTCTAAAAGGTTTGAGAAAGGTTCAGTAGTAAGGGCCGAGTATAGCGAGCTAAGTCGATGAAGATTTAGCACCGAAGCGTTCGTCATAGCACTGTTGTGCTGCGCCTATTGCATCGTATTCCATAAGATACGATTGCATCTTGTGGCCCATCAAAAACTCAGCGGGGCCTCCCTGCATAAGCCTTGACACCTGTTCAACCGATTCGGTCTTCACAAAATCTCCTCTCTGCTTCCGAAGATCTTGATACGCCTCGAGTCTGGCTGGAATATCTTCACGTCGTGTCCCGGCGGGAAACAAACACCCGATGGATCCTCCCTCCTCGATCGCCATGGCGGCGCCCATACCCAAGAGGGGCAGAGTGCCATGCGCAGCATCTCCGAGGAGCCCTGCGCGCCCATGGATCCAGGTAGGTAGTAGGGGCAGAACGCGCAACTTCCATTTGAGAATCTCGCTGTGGGTCGGGAGATCGAAGATGCGCAAGAACTTGGGATGAAAATCCTGGAACTGAGCTACGATGTCCTCTCGCGATGCAGTCGGTGTCCATTCTGTAACTTACAATCAATGATCTTTTCAGAGGCCAAGATAGGATGGAACAATCACCTCGGGCAGCGTCCTGCGAATCGGGGAAGAAACCGACGAAATTGATGAGAGTTCCACTCCGGCATGGATAAAAGAGAAACATCCGGAATTGACCATCCTTTGCCACAACGGTTCGGGTGCCCGAGACCCTGGAATTGAACCACTGCAGCTCAGGTATGTCGCCAAGCGCCACCGTGGGCTCAAAAACGGCGCGGAAGCAGGACCAGCCAGAGGGCGAGGCCTTTTGGACACCGCCTAGGACGTGAGTACGAATAACGGACTAGAACGT
The DNA here is from genome assembly GCA_029204075.1 of Mycena capillaripes. Taxonomy (NCBI): domain Eukaryota; kingdom Fungi; phylum Basidiomycota; class Agaricomycetes; order Agaricales; family Mycenaceae; genus Mycena; species Mycena capillaripes. The sequence continues at coordinate 1,220,597 of JARHKZ010000011.1, read as the reverse complement.
TTTTAGTGGCATGAAGAGGGGAAAATTTGGCGCTCACATTTATTCCGTCAGCGCCGAGGATAAGATCCGCGCGAACAACTTCGCCGCTACTCAGCGTAACTTTTCCCTCCTCGTGGTCGCACTCCAAAACTTTGCTTCCAAGACGCAGCTTCGCCGGGGGTCCTTCACCATCGCCTGTCGCCAGGCGCTTGAGTTCTTCGTACAGATCGCTCCGATGAACAAATAAACCCTGTGTCGAGCATCAGCGACGGTCAACTTCGCCAATAACGTGATACATACCGGGTTCTTATTCGCACTTGGGGTTGACCAGCTCTCTTCCGTTCCTTCTCCGCTTTTATCATCGAAGACCACGTTCTAATGTACTTTTCAGAATCACCAAAATCAAATAGAATGTTGAACCGTACCCCCGAAAAGGAAACACCCTTCAAGTTCTCTCTGCAAACTCCAAGGTGATCTAAAACCCGGTATGCATTTGGTGGTACGCCGAGGGCCGCGCCAATTTCTGTCTTGATTTCTGACGCTTCAAAAATCTAAGGGAAAACGGATCAGAGTTATAACGATATCAAGGACACAGAACAGACCTGGACGAGGTGGCCATTTCTTCTGAGTGCGATGGCTGCTGTCAGTCCAGCAATGCCTGCACCGACTACAGAGACGTTCAAGGGGTTGGAGAAATCAGAGGTCGACATTTTGTTCAAATTTAAGAAGGCATGGTAGGCCTCTTATATACCAGTCCTGAGCCAGTGCGTCAAGAAGATTTGCTGCTTGCATCGTCCGTTTATCCAGCCTCGCCCGTTTATCCTGTCCTTGCGCATATCCTTACCCATCGGGAGGAACTACATTAACCCGCCCAATCGGACCGGGACGACGGTTGGTCAGAGTCGCACGCACGGCAGAAGTCTGACGACGGGAGTCTCATGATCAATCCTACTTGCGATGTTCGCCGAGACCCGGCGTGGACGTAGAGAGAACCGTATTGACAGCCTGAGGGATCAAAGGTGACGTGAGACCACCCAAGGGTCAAGAATCGCGATTCTTCTCGGTAAAACGGGGGACGGAAACCGAACGGAAACTTTGAACGTCAGCAGGCGAGTGATGAATAGGAGTCGCCAAAACCTGGACCACTGAAATTTGGCGGCATCCCGAATAAAGTGGAATATTACGATTGAATTACTAGAATGGGGAACAGTGAGATGACTTACAAATGGCTGCAAGAAAGTACGAAGAGACTTGAGAGTGTTCCGAAATCACGATAACGCTTCTGCCCCGCTGCATGAATCCATGGCGAGCTTTCCCTGCGCCACTATGTTGCGCAGCTTCATCTCTTGCTTCGCGGTACCTTAACAAAAACATCAGCTGGAATGCCTACAAATGAACGATAACCCATACATGGGCGTTGTTCGTCGTCTTCTGGGAAGCACTTGGCTGCTGTCATGTACTCCAGGGCCGCCTTGTGGAGGAAGGCTTTGCGGTCATTCCCGTTCCTTACAGACATTTGTTGTAATAAAACCCTTCATGCTGCACGCAGTTTCTGAGAGTTGTTCAAGAAAAGGTAGGCTGTCCGCTTACGCATATGTCTGGCCCCGGGGATAATGGTCGAAGGAATTAAAACCTTGCTTGTTGTATTTTGTAATGAAGTCTTTACCAGGAAAATGCATGACACGGATATCGTGCATGACGCCGTTGCTGATATCCACAATCCCTTGTGCAAAAATGGTGGTAGACGCATGCTGGGATGCAAAACATGATCTTACACAGACCATGGCCCTGTCTGTGTAAAGCTGGTCCATCTTGCAAACGTCACCCATAAAATCCTGAGAAGGATCAAGTATTGTCACGAGGAGGGGATTACAAAACATACCTGATAGACGAAGTAAATTACCCAAGCCTACATTATTTGCCGGCAGGGAGTACCCGCCGAAGAGGAAATAGAAAAACCTAATACACCACTGGACGAATCCATCGGCGTTTGTGATCGGAGACGGAGGGGAATCTTTGCCGCAAGATCCCAGAGATGGCGGCCAACCAACGAGGTGTGGCTACTACTATTAGTACCACTGCTGTTTACTGTGTTTTCCAATTTCTCCAGGCTTGCGGTCGCGGCTTGGTCGCGGCCTTCAAGTACGCTTCGTACTGGACCTTCAAGTTCTGGGCTTGTTCTGTCAGCTTGAGATTGGACTTGGGAAGTGCGTCTAGGGCGCGCTTCCAGCACTCTGAGCTCGATTCATAATCCACCAGCCACTGATTGAACAACAAATTGGCTTTCAAGTCGGCAGCTGAAAACGCTCATGATTGGTCGAGAAAGGGAGAGAATTCAAACTCAGCTCCCGACGCGTATATATGACGTAGGAAGCGCGTCCTGAAATTACCCCAGTAAGATTAGATTTTCACTGAATTACTATGAATAGTGCGATGGTATTCAAATATGCAAGGGGTATGTAGCAGATATGTGGATTGGTGTGTAAGCGAAATGAGCGTAGAGATACAATGACTGTAAAAAAGTACAATGAAGGAGAGTGCGTGTCATTAATCCAAAGAAAAAAAAAGAGGGAGAGAACGAGGCCGACACGATCACATAAAAGCGACCTCTGTCATCCTCCGCGATTCCTCGTTCTCGATCAGGTTCATCTCCCGTAAGATGCTCCCGTCGTTGTGCATCGTGGGGCTCACGCTGAGCCGATGCTTGTGTCCCGCCGCCATGGGCCGTCCCGTCTGCTTCCGCTGCGGCGTCGCTAACCCGACGGGAAGCGTCGGCGACGGCGGCAGATGCGAGGGATCGAATCCCGCCCGCGGACTCAGCGTGGACTTGGTTCGCCCAATACCCAACGAGGTGCGGATGCTCGTAATCGTCGACATCCCGCTCTCGCCCTTCCCGCTCTCGCCCTTCCCGCCCTCGCCCTTCCCGCGCCTGAAGAGACTGAGCGACTTCCGGCGCTGTCTCGGGGGCGGGGTCTGCGGCTGCGGCTGCGGCGCGGGCTCCTCTACAGTTGTGCGCCGCCGTGGCGCCTCCTCGCTGCTCATGGGCACTGCAATCTTGGGGCCCCGCGGCTCCTCGACGACGTCGACCGGGGAGGCAGAGAGGAACGCGTCGCGCTCCTCGGTGGGGGTCTCGACGATGACGGAGATAGCTTGGTGCGCCTTGAGAGGCTCCATCGTGCTGTTGCGCACCGTCGTCGCGAGGGGCATGTCCCGCATGTGGGCGAAGCTCGCAAGAGACTCCGCCGTGCTCACGGTCGTATGCGACTGCGAGTCGACGAGCGACGGCACGCCGAGGCTCGACTCGCACTCGGAGTCGTCGAGGAGGGGGAACGACAGCGAGCGCGGAGGGGCCAGTGAGTTCATGGAGGCGACCGTTGGCGAGCGCGGCGGCCTGGGGGTGCAATCGCCTGCCACTCGGGTAGTTTCTGTCCCAGTGTGGAATGCCGTTGTGGAGCAGGAGGGTGAAGGTGGCAGAGGGAGGAAAGAGGGCGACATGGGCGTGAATCCCGCATCGGCTGTAGGAGTGATTGCGAATGCAGAAATGAGTGAGGAGTAATTGGATTCGGCCCCAGGCGAAGGGGGGAGGGGAAAAAAGAGTGGATCCTCCGAGGTGTCCGACCACGCTTGCATCAAGGGCGGGGAGAGACGATACCCCGGGCTGATATTGAGGGTTGGCGGCGGCGCACGCGGCGCCTTGAGCGATGGCTCGTCAAGGTCCCCAAATTCTGAGGGCGGATCTTGTGCACTCGGAGACGGAAGCGGTGTATCAACCTCCCTGACTCCATGTAGTCCAACTGCCGGAAAATGCTCCTGCATTGGGGATGCTGAGGGGGAGTTCCCCCCAAAGCGAAACCCGGCTAACCGCTCGCGATTTCTCGCCTCCCACTCCTCCTTGATGCGATTCGCAGCTGTGTTACTTCTATCCAGCCCCGATTGTTGGTCGGGTTCTGGCTCGGTGACAATGGCAATGCGCCTGTCCTGACGGGCCTCCTGCACGCTGAGAGGTAGCGGAGGCAGCAGTCCCCGCGCACGGAGGGCGGCATTCCGCGCTTCCCGTGCAGCCACAGTGGCGCTGTTATTTACCTGGGGAGAGGCGATAGCCCGACGTTTGTTTTCCCGAGGCGGAGGGGGCGTCGAGAGGGAGCGGTTCCGGGTAAATCTGGTCGTTAGTTTCCTGAAGATGGATTGAGAAGACTGCTTGTTCGCAGCACCAGTAGATGCCGCGTTGGACGAAAGCGACATGGGCCTAGGGGAAGACGATGGTGGTTAGCACTGGACCAGAAATGCACAGGATTTGCACTCTACGCACTCGGTTTCCTTCCGTGACGGATTCGTGCTTCGCAGCCCCGGATCCAAAATTTCACAGGCGCTGCAAAATGATGCGGATCAGGAGTAGCAATGGAGGTATATGCGAGAAGACGAACTGGGACTCCGCCGCGAGGAGCTTCTCACTAAGTGCGAGCGAATGCAGCATCGGGGGCTGTTGCTTTTTGACGCGGCGACTAAGGAAACTAGGCGCCCCAAATGATTTTCGCCTGGTGGAGTCTCCGCTAATGGATGGCGGGCTAGAACTGGTCATCCGTTCCCGGAGTTGGAACGACCTGATACTTGTTCCACCGCCCGAAGTAAATATCGGAGCTGGGGGTTCAAGGACTTCAGCCATCATGGTACGACGGACAGAAAGAAAGTACTCACAGTTTGGCGAAGGTGGGGAATCAGAAGGGGAAAGCCAAGAGTGATCGAGCTGCCCCTTTTGCGAAGATGATCAGCCGACCGTTTCTTTTCCAACAATTTCAACAATCACATCCTGAAAAGCCGCAATTCCTTCTCTTGTTACATGGCCGTCGCCTGCTGCGCACCCCTCGGTTGAAGAGTCGTGAAGCACGAAGCTGCGAGTGAGTTGAAGCTGGGTTCGTTTTCGGAACATGACGGAACTTTGATTGGATCAGCTTCGATCTGCGCGGTAGTCCCATTTGTTGGCTTGTCAAGTCTAAATTTCTGTTAACGCCGCCCACCATCCTCCTTCATAAGTCCACGCATTTTATGCATGAGTTCCCAATTCCCCTCTTCAGCTCAGAGAGGCGCGACTTTATTTTATTTTTATTTGCTTTTCGGCTGCCTACTTACTCCTGCGGAGAAGCGTGGATGAGTCGACGCGTTTCAGCAGCTCACGGCAGGAATCAAGCTGCCTGTCACGGAACTCGCTTCCATCTTGCTTCCATCTACATAATGGGTGACATGTGGGTGAATGCATTGTGAGCTGAGGATGTGGCAGGCATAACACTAGACTAGCTTGACTCGAGCAAATGGCCATGTCAATGCTAGGCAGACACCTTGAGCAGGTATGAATGATGATCAATACCGAACGCCTCTTTCTGCAGAAAGCACCGAAAACAGTGCGCCGACGCGGAATCGAAGCCTCGAATCGAAGCCTCAAAGCGATGCTCGGCAGAACACCCACGCATATGCTTGACGCGGGAATAACATTCGCACAAAACGGCGAGCGCTGAATAAATGTCTCTTCAGCAGTACGGACGCTCATTAACTGTTTCAATAGGTTTCAATACGGCGATACTTCTCGCCGGTAATTTCCCTCGAGGGACCAGGCACAAGCGGCACAGGAACGTTGAACACTAGGAGAATGAAATGCCAGAGAATGCCAGCCGGCGATTCGGGCTGCCAGCTGAAGCCCGAGAGAAACCACCGAGAAGTGAGTTGAGTTGCACAAGCGTAGAATATTATTTCTGAGCACTCGGGGTACAGCCGAATATAATCTCCGAACAGATGGCCAGAGATCCGTCCGGCGTTTATGAATTCGGCACCAACAATGCCGCGGAAGTCAGCATTACATACGACTATTCTTCAACCACCCCCAATTTTTTTTGCTGGACGCCCTAAATATCCAGTTCACAGCGGAGCCGGCTGCCACATAAGTCGTTATAGAGGAAGTCGGCCCGCAATCCGACACGCATTAGTAAAATTAAACGAGCTACGTTGGCAGAAAGCGTTGTAGGTGGCGCCGGAGATGAATTTGAGGCTGTTCAGTACAGGTAAGTACGTAGGGGATGAACAAACGATGACGTCAAGAGTGGTAGCACACTAAGGAGTTTCGAGTTCGCTGGAGCGCTAGTCGACCCCACATCAGGATAGGAGAAGGGCCGTGGCAGTGTACTTGTTTCGTCATGTTTTTTCTGGAGCTGATTTCACACCAACATGTCGCAAAAGCAGAGTACGGCGCCTTCCTTTTGCCTGGCCTTTATTTCTGATTCCAGAGATTCATTTCCAGACTCATGCTCATTTGAATCTTCTGTCGCACATCTGCTTCACAGAAATGTCGCTCCAACACAGCAGGAATGTGCTCACATAACTGGACACATCCTTGTGCAGCCTCGAAGGGAGCTTTCCCTGCTCGACGAAGAAATAGACCGGATGCAGCGCGGTCTCGATCAATTAAAAACCAGGCGCGAAATCCTCGCGACGGATATCAACGCCCACCTGGCTTTATTATCACCCGTTCACCGTCTCCCCGACGATATCATCCGCGAGATATTTGTGTCTTCGCTTCCTCATACACACAACGCCATAATGGCCAGTCGAGAGGCACCTCTTCTCTTATGTCACGTTTCTTCCGGATGGCGCAATATTGCCCTTAGTATGCCACGACTCTGGTCGTCGCTTCATGTGATTATTCCGGACGAGCCACATTTCCAGAATATACTCTCTCTGGTAGAACAGTGGCTTGCTCGATCTGGAGTAGTACCCTTGTCGCTTTCCGTTGGCGTTTCCTTGTCTTTGACGGATTCGGACGTTGCAAGCGCCTCGCCTCTTCTCAATCTTTTGGTTGCCGTCTCCAATCGTTGGGAAGCGATCGAATTTATAGCGCCTTCGAACTACCATCGAGACTGGTTCTTCCCGTCACTTGCTATCCTGTCTCCTGCAGACGTCCCCAGATTGACCCACGTCAAATTCGGTTCTGAAAACACCAGAGCCCTCCATTCCCCCTTCCTCGCCGCACCCCGCATTTTGAGGCTCTCTTTAGCGTACATCCCCGAGGATGTTGACGGGATTTCGAACATTTCATGGCATTTGCTCACTCGGCTGGATTTGGGATCGGGAAAATACGGTTGCCCGTGGGGTGGCAACACAATTCTCGCGATCCTCAACGCACCATGAACTTGGAAATTTGCACTCTCACAATCTCGGACGCAGATCCAGCCCAAATCACAGACAATATTGTTGCCATCCTCCCGCATCTAACCTCACTCTCCGCCACCTGCCATGACGCTACGGTTGCCAACTTGGTCTTACAGCGCATTCGCGCCCCCGAGTTGAGATCCGTGTGTTGCACCCAACCTATCGAAACCATCATGTGCCTCTTTGGGCATCTGACGGACCAAGCCCCGAAATTGCGAAACCTTAGCATCACAGGCGCTTTTTCGCGTTCCACGTTTCAGCAGATGATAACCGTATACAAGGTCTAACCTTCCTCCCTCGAGATGCTGGAGATATCATCTAAAGAAGGGTCTTGGGAAGGAATCGACGTGTTCGCCATCAACGATAATATTATCCACGCTCTCAGTCCGGCTCTGCTGCCTGTGTTAACGACAGTGGCAGTTCAGGGATGCAAGTACCTGACGGACGCCGGATTGCTGTCTTACATCAAGGCACGAGCTGAGGGTGGCGCTCCGCTTCAACGGGTCGACATCGCTTTCGATCGCCCCATGGAGGAGGACATTCTTTCCGACCTTTCCGGGTTCATTTCCGATGGTCTCAAAGTCTCATTAAAGTATACATCGGAAAAAAGCGAGAGACAACATCGATATTGCCCTTGGGAGCTCACAGATGTTGTCGACTGAATCAGAAATATTTTCACCCGTCGCTACAAGCCGAGCTTCTTAATCTATTATTTCTGCCCAGTACACCATGCCGAGAGGGATGTTATACACCATGTTTCTCATTGGCTAGGAAGTCGTTTTACTCAGAACTGAAAGCACCTGGTAATGCGGTTTGCCTGCATTTGGATACTCAACAAGCATGCGTACTATTGGCCCAGCTGCGAGACAAAGCCGCTGATGAAATTCCGACACACCCATCAAAAGCCCCGCATTGGTCACCATTCAACTGTTGGCATTTTGTGGGTAAACCACAGAAATGGGTAGGAACTCGCCTTTATTCGAGGTTTGTGTGATTCAAAATACTGCCGTCACCATCGTGCTAGTACGATTTGCCGGGGTTTGATTTAGAGCGACAATGCGTACGAGTGTGCCTCAGAGACGTGAGGCGACGTCTGCCCCCAACAGAGGTAAGGATGACGGGGGAAAAGCCCAGTCTGCCGCTGCGGTTCCTAAATCTGGGTGCCAAAAATTAATATTGACATTTCTGCAAGACGATTGGGCATCCCAAACCAGCACCGGCAGCCCGGTCCGATTGTACTTCAACCGTGGGGGAATGAGAATAATAATAGCCGAGATCATGGCGGTTTGAAGTGTGAAACAAGTGTGAGGAGCACTCTGATGCATAGACCGGTGAATGTGGTCCTCGGAAGACAAAATCCCTCATAGATATGATAGTGAGCCACAGGAAAAAATATTAAATATGGGAACATTAAAACTAGAGTTACTGATAGGCTCCTGTAAATAGACGCTGCAACAAGAATGCTTGTACTTCGCATGTTGCAAGTTTAGTCTCTTATTAAACACGCTACAACAAAATGCTCATCCCTCGGATGTTGTACTGGCCATCGCTGTTGTCACAGCGCGGTAGGCACCCACTGGACTTCGTCCTGGAGTACCACAGGATATTCTTTTCTGCGTGTGGCGGCAATGATGACATTGGCCGCCTTCTCTGATATCTGGGAAAGATTGTATAAACATTAGGAAAGTACCGTGCAAGTAAGGTGAACTATATCGAACCATGGAAGTTGGCGTGGTCACAAACCATCCAGGAACCTTCGGCCATGAGCTTATGTCGACAACTCGGAGATTTTCAACTCCCCGAACTTTGAAATTGCCATCCAGCACCGCTTTCGGATCTATGCGCTTGAAGTTGAATTAAGAGAGTAATGGCTGAATATAAAAGATACACACCATCTTCAGGGCCCATCGGGTTGGTACAGCAGGCATGATGGCCTGTAATGATTCTGTTAAGTATGCCCTTCTGCCACACTGCCATAGTTGACACACCAAACACATGCTCTAGGATTAGTGATGTTCAGGGCCCGGTTTCAAGCCCTGGGCCGGCCGGGCCAAGCCCTGATAAGCCCAAGCCGGGCCGGGCCCAACACAGGGCTTGAGCGGGCTCAGGGCTTGGGCTTGAGATTTTTTAAGCCCAGGCCAGGCCTTAAAGCCCGGGCTTCAGTATCACTTATAAAGTTGAATGTTTCTTCCATTTTTATCTCAGCAAACTCACCATTGGATCAGCATTTTACTTCCATGAAATATAGACAACTTACCCTGGAGAAATTACCGGAAATGGTGGCTTTTCACAAGCGTAACTTGCTGACTCAGAACATCTGAAAAAGGAAATCGTAAGTTTGAACAGTCAAGAAGTTGAATAATGAAGCCAGTGAGCATTCTAATACACACTGTGGCTCCTACATTAAATCAACTGTAGTTTTGCTGTGTAACATGGTCATATATCTGGATTTTTTATTGCATGCGTCAGGCCCGGGCCTAAGCCTTGAGCCCCGGGCTTGAAGCCCTGGTTGCAGGCTTGGGCTTGGGCTTGAGATTTCCCAAGCCCGGGCTTCCAGGCCAGGCCGGGCCCCGAACATCACTATCTAGGATATGGTTCTCGATCTCTTTATCGCTCTGGGGCCCTGGGTCCGGAAACACTTGCACATCGACATGCATGGTGATATTTGGGTGTTCCACAATGTTTCGGGCGACTTTAATTGCTTCCCGGATAGAAACGATATCCTGGCGGCCGCCAGGAGCCTCAAAGTGATGTTTCTCGATGTAGACCGGATCCTGTGGGTGATTTCCGGTTAAGCGAACTGCGCCACGAGACGATGGATGTGCTCGCAACACCACAGCAGTGAGAGCATTGTGGATCTCGGCAAGTTTATTCCCAAACCGTGGATGAAGCCACGGAAATACGCGGGGATCCAATAAATCATGACGTCCGGCTCGGGCAGCGTAGGTGCACTTTTGAGGATTACCATAGATAAGAGTGCGCCGAAGGAATACAAATTTTGATGGCCAGAATCGGTCCAAAACTTGAGGCAGGGGTCCTCCTCGGGAGTAGAGAGGACAGTGCAGCCGTCAAACAATGTATGGTTCTGTTTCAACGTCCAAATATTCGCCACCTCGTCGTGATCTGGATTTCGTTTGTGAGATGGAAAGTTGAACAGGGAATGGGTTCCAACCTTGTAGGTTGGTTCCTACACCAGGTAAATGGACAATGGGTTTGATGCCATGTCGTTCAAGTTCGTCTTGGTCTCCAATTCCTGACAACTGAATAAATCAATTAATTTCCTAGCGCGTTGAAATACGGGAGGAATTGAAATACCATAAGCTAATAATGTGTTTAGGAAATGTCAAGACCATCGCAAAATCAAAATGCACACCAATTGAGGAGACTGGAACACGCCAGCACTAATTATGACTTCGTGTCGGACAGTAATAACCTCTGTTTTCGGCAGCTGCTTCCCTTTGAAGTTGCTAGCGACGGCCAATGCCGCCCCGGCAGCAATTTCTACGCCATAAGCAACAGGAGATCCTCCAGTTTCCTTCTCACACAGTAAAACCTTGGTTGCCAGCATATCCAGAGCAAATTGAAGCTTTCCGCGAGTGGATTTCTTGACGTCAACAAGATGATCGCGCACAGAAGATCTGTTGTGGTGCTCGTCAATTGCGTAGCTAGGATTCGCAACACCGATGGCCGCGTCGTTGGCCACACTGTTGGCGTCGTCGATCGTCGGCCCAAATGTCACCAATGTGTTGACTATGTCATCCCTTTGGGCATCTAAAAATCCGGGTGAGAACTTGGCGTGCATGTGCTAGTAATATGCTCTGCACTGTACCTGCAAACTGAGGGTTGGAGAGGATGGAAGCAGGATTGATACTCGTTTTCAACCATCCGTTGAAGCCATGATCACGATCAGAGCTGTTGAGATATAGGTTGTGTTCGATCCGTTTGAAGTAATTTCGCATATTACGGTACGACCAGGTAGGGTCATTGAACATAGTGGCAAGATTGTCGATGTCACGTTCCGTAACTGCAATGTTGTTCACCATAGCGTTATGGATCTTTCCGTGGGGGTAAACAAAACGGTATCAGTCCAACTCAAAGCCTTACTGTTGACCCGCCAAGTCCGCGCGCACGGGGATACCTGATGGGCTCAGTCGTCACGGACTATGTGCTTTCTGACCGCCTTTTCAGACTTACTAAGCACCGTTTCTGGGAAATTTGGCTCCTGCAGAATATTCGTCGTAGGTGTAGTTGAGTTCCAATTGCGGGTCTGCAACCGTGAGAATTCGGTTGTCGCACCCAGAATCAACCAACCTTCTATAGCTCGGCCAAAGTAGAGCGGGATGGTCGTATTGATGTTCACGACATCATTCCCCGCATCAACAAGCAGCACTAAAAGCATGTTATCATATGTTTTTGAATGGTGTTACGGTACAGAATGCATATCAGAGAACCCACTCTCCGCCAAGCGTGCGGCAAGAGGGCCACCACCCACACCTGAGCCAACAACAACAAAATCAAATTCGGAGTGAGACTTGTGGGGACATGCTGGCAATGACGCTGCCTGGAGAACTGGGATGAGAAATGATAACAGAGCAACAAGATAATGAAGATTGGGTGAGGGCATTTTAAGGAAAGAGATCGAATTCGTAGTACTTCCACAAGAAGTAACCAACACTCTTTATACCTCAAGACGGGCGGTGATGTCTAGCTGTTCTTGGTAACGGAACACAAATAACCGAAGACAAATACCTTTCAATCTACATACAACGGAGTCGACCACATTATTTTTACGCATTTCCGGGCGGGATGGATAACAGATTAAGATTGCACCGGTGAGGACTTTCACTGAACTAGGTCCTCGATTGCAAAATGGCTAGGCCCGTCTGTCAGGGGAACCCCCATCCCGACCCCCATCCAACGCCCTTCCGACCCCTCCGATCCTTCCGGTCGCTCTCCCGGTCACCGGTCTACCGGGACCGGTACTGGAAACCGGCACGTGACCCGATGGCACCTTGCGTGTGATCAAGCCCGGGACATCTGCCGATCACTCCGGTCACATGGTCTTAGCTAGTAGCTTACTTATACCCACGGCTGACGTGGGAATCCTCAGAGTTTCTTCTCTTTGGATCCCCCACGTCAGGTATGCTTCTCTGTATATTTAGCTACTGTCAATTAACCTTTGGATCCCCCACGTCAGTCCCTGAGTACCTCGGGCCTTCGTGGTTGCCCTTACAGCAGAAGAAACTCTCTAAGGGATTAACCGGTCAAGATTGCAGGCTTCGGTGTGAACGGCTCGGACTCCTCTGATAGCGTCCCAGCCTCCCCTACCCTGAATCTTGCCCCCTCCTCCTTGCCTGTAGAGCCCTCCATGGACGCCGCGAGTACCGCTGCCACCGCTGCGCAAGCAGCCGCCGAGGCCGTCTCCGCCCGCATGGACAGGCTCGAAGGTATTCTCGAGAGCCTTGCACGAAAAATCGACCCCCCCCGCGCCGCTTCACCTGCCCCGTCCCTTGCCGGTCCGGCTCCGGACCCGGGTACAGGATTATTCCCCCCAGCCGTTCCCGGCTCAAAATCGGCCCTCCGGCCGAACCCCCCGTTCGTCTTCGACGGCGACCGGAAACAAGGCTGGGCATTCCTCCACGCTGTCTGGTCGTACATCCGGTTGCTGCCGGAAGCGTTCCTCGAGGACGGCGCCCCCTCTGAGGAGAAAGCGGTCCGGTTCGCCATGTCCTTCATGGCCAAGGACTCCGCGTCGAAATGGGCCGAGCGGTACGCAGCCAAAACCCCGTTCCCCTTCTTGACCTGGGACGCGTTCGTCACGGAGTTCCGGCTCCGGTTCGTCGAGGAGAACGAACAGGACCACGCGCTCCGCACCCTTGAGTCCCGGTCGTATCACATGGGCACGCGGGACGTCTTCCGGTACACCGACGACTTCGAAGACCTGGTCGACCTCGCCGGCTTCGAAGACCCGATTATCAAAGTCACGAAGTACCGGACCGGTCTTAACCCGGCGATTAATCTCGCTATCACCGGGTCGAGCGACCCTCCGGACCTGCGAGACTACCCCGCCTGGCGCCTCCGTGCCTACTGGCAGTACGAGTCGCTGCTCCGCGCGCGCGAAGCCTCCCGCGAGACGACCGGTTCCGGTCGCCATCAACCGGCCGTACGCTCGGGAACCCTTCCGGTCGCGGTCGCTTCCGTTCCGGCGCGTTTTCCCGCGCCGCAACACAGAGGCGCGCCCGTAGCACCCCGCGCCGCGGTTGCTTCCGCTGCGGGGACCCGAACCACTTCGCCCGGGACTGTACCGCGCCGGTCGATGTCCGGTCAATCGACGTCTTGGACGAGGTGATCCGGCAACTCGGGAACGACTTGCTCGACGAGCTCGTCGCACGTCTGGCATCGACGGAGGCCGCCGCGGAACACGCCGCCGCCGCCGAGCCGGAGGATTTTCTCCCCCGCGCAGAGTGAGCAGTGCGCCCTCTGTCGCGTCCCCTAATCGTTTCGCTGTCCTATGTAACGAGTGTGACAATATATCTCTTGCATCCACCGAACCGATAGACGCACCCCCTAGACCGATCGAGACTCCGGTCGTTCCGGTCGTTCCGGTCCCTCCGGTCAAGCCGGAACCCCGGCCACCTCTCCCGCGGACGCCGCGCCCCCAAAAGAAAACTGCCTGGGAGCGCCGCCTCCCGAAACACTTTACCCTTGCCGCCACCTCGGAGAGCAGTAACTCCCTCCGGCTTCCTCTCGAGATCGAATCCACCACCGACGCTGTGAAGCTTTCGCTCAGCGGCTTGGTGGACTGCGGGGCTACTTCCGAGTTTATCGACACGGAGTACGCCGCCGAGCACAAGATTCCGGTCCGCCGGCTCTCGCAGCCCATCCCGGTCTACAATGTGGACGGCTCTCCCAACGAGGCCGGCTTCATTCGGGAGGTCGCGGATGTGGTCCTTCGCTACAAAGGCCATAGTGAGCGTGCTCAGTTCGCTGTCACCCGCCTCGGGAAGGAGAAGCTCATCCTAGGCTACTCCTGGCTCCGGAAGCACAACCCGGAAATCGATTGGGCCCAGCGCGAGGTAAAAATGAGCCGCTGCCCTACTGGGTGCTGTGCTACCTGTGTCGCCGAGGCGCGCGCCGACCGGAAGCTTGCCAAGGTCTCCGCTCGGATCCTCCGGCAGCTCCGGTCCGGCCCGGTCCCCCGGATATGTGTCGTCGACACGGACGAACGCTCCAGCGAGGACGATGACGAAGAGTTCGACGAGGACCTACCGGAACTCGGACCGGACGACGGGGAAGATTCGGACGATGAGGATGACTCCGTTGAAGAAGGTGATCGGGTTTTCTACACCCGGTTCTCCCCTCCGGAGGACATCCGAGCGACCGGTACCGTCTCGCAACGGCTGGCCGAAGCGCATGCTAAGAACTCCGCGCCTGGTACGGAAGAAATTCCCGAGTGGGCCCGAGAATTCGAAGATGTCTTCAACCGGGAGTCGTTCGACTCGCTTCCGGAGCGCCGGTCGTGGGACCACGCCATCGAACTCGTTCCGGATTCGAAACCGGCCAACTGCAAGGTCTACCCCATCTCCCCCCTCGAGCAACGCGAGCTCGACGCGTTTATCGAGGAGGGGTTGACGACCGGCCGGATCCGGCCGGATCCGGCCTTCGAAATCCCCGATGGCATCCCCGGTCTTCTTCGTCAAGAAGAAGGACGGAGCGCTCCGGTTCGTACAGGACTACCGGGCGCTTAACGCGATGACCGTGAAGAACCAGTACCCCCTCCCTCTCATCAACGACCTTATTAATCGTTTGAAGGGAGCCCGGTACTTCACAAAACTCGACGTTCGGTGGGGCTTCAACAACGTCCGCATCCGGGAAGGCGACGAGTGGAAGGCCGCGTTCCGGACGAACCGGGGACTCTTCGAGCCGCTGGTGATGTACTTCGGCCTGACCAACTCCCCCGCGACCTTCCAGACAATGATGAACGACATCTTCCAAGATCTCATCTTGTCCGGCGACGTCATGGTATACCTCGACGATATTCTCATCGCACACTCGGACCTCGCCCGGCATCGAGAAATCGTCCGGGAGGTTCTCCGGCGGCTCCGGGAGCATAAGCTCTACTTGCGACCGGAGAAGTGCGAGTTTGAGAAATCGTCGATCGAGTACCTCGGGGTGATCATCTCACACGACCACGTTGAGATGGATCCGGTCAAGGTCGCCGGCGTCGCCGCCTGGCCGGTGCCGGAGAACAAGAAGGACGTGCAGCAGTTCCTCGGCTTCACGAACTTCTACCGCCGGTTCATCCGGGGGTTCTCCGACGTCGCCCGGCCGCTCTTTGACCTCACGAAGAAGGGCTTGGTGTGGCTCTGGACCGAGAAGGAGGCCGCCGCGTTCCGGAACCTCAAGGATGCGGTGACCACCGACCCGGTCCTGATCCTTCCGGACGAGTCGCAACCTTACCGGGTGGAAGCAGACAGCTCGGACTTCGCATCCGGTGCCGTTCTCTCTCAGCCGGGCGCGGACCGGAAGTGGCATCCGGTCGCCTTCTTCTCCAAGAGCTTGAGTTCGGTCCAGCGCAATTACGAGATCCACGACAAGGAGATGCTTGCAATCGTCCGAGCCCTCGAGGAGTGGCGACACTTCCTCGAAGGGTCGCAGCACCCGGTCGAGATCTGGACCGATCACAAGAACCTGGAGTACTTCCGGAAGTCGCAGAACTTGAACCGGCGGCAGGCGCGGTGGTCCCTGTACTTGTCCCGGTTCGACTTCACCCTGCATCACAAGCCCGGCCGCGCGATGGGTCGACCGGACGCGCTCTCCCGGCGACCGGACCACGGTTCCAGTCGGGACAACGAGGATGTCACGCTCCTACGCCCCGATCTGTTCCACGTCCGCGCCCTGGAAGGTGTCGTCGTCGCCGGTCTGGAAGTCCCGATCCTCCGGGACATCCGTGACGCGCTCTCGCACGAACCAGACCTGGAGGATCCCGTCGCCCTTGCGGCTCGCGAGCTCCTCAAGGTTCCGGGCCGCCGGTCCCGGTCTACCCAGTCGGACGAGTGGCACGTCGACGCCGGCCTGCTCTACTTCCGCGGCAAGATTGTTGTTCCCCGGGACAAGGACCTTCGCCGCCAGATCTTGGAGCAGCACCATGACACCCGGGTCGCTGGTCACGCCGGCCGCTTCAAGACGTTGGAGCTTGTCTCCCGGAACTACTGGTGGCCCCAGCTGTCCCGTCACGTCGGCCGGTACGTCGCCACCTGCGATCTGTGCTGCCGGACCAAGGCACTCCGGAAGCTTCCGGTCGGGGAGCTGCACCCGACCGAGGTTCCCGAAGATCGCTGGAGCACGGTCTCGGTTGACTTCGTCGTCGAGCTCCCGGAGGCCCACGGGTACGACGCGATCATGGTCGTGGTCGATGTCCTTGGTAAGCGCGCCCACTTCATGGAGTGTCACACCCAGATCGACGCGACCGGCGCCGCCCGGTTGTACTACCGGAACGTCTGGAAACTCCATGGTGCGCCGGAAAAGTACATCTCTGACCGGGGTCCGCAATTTATCGCGGAGTTCACCACCGAGCTCTGGCGCCTTATCGGCGTCAAGCCCGCGACCTCCACGGCTTACCACCCGCAGACTGACGGCCAGACTGAGCGCGTCAATCAAGAGATGGAACAGTTTATCCGCATCTTCACCAACTACATGCAGGATGACTGGGACGACCTCTTGCCGGCCGCCGAATTCGCCTACAACAACCACATCCACTCTTCCACGCAGCAAGTCCCGTTCATGACCGACACCGGCCGGCTCCCCCGGATGGGGTTCGAGCCGAACGGGCTGCGTTCGAAACTTGAGTCGGTAAACGAATTCCGCGACCGGATCGCCTCCGGCGTCTCCGAAGCCCGATCCGCGCTGGTCAAGGCCAAAGAGGAGTACAAGCGGTACTACGACCGCCGGCGCACCCCCGCGCCGGAGATCAAGGTAGGCGACCGGGTCTGGCTCGACGCGTCGGACATCCAGACAACCCGGCCGTCCCCCGGTCTCTCGCACCGACGGCTTGGCCCCTTCAAGGTCATCAAAGTCGTCGGTCGTGGTGCGTACAAGCTGGAACTCCCGCCCCGGCTCTCCCGGCTCCACCCGGTCTTTCCGGTCGTGAAGTTGGAACTCGCGGAAGACGACCCTTTCGAGGGACGGCCCGGTTACGACGAGCCGGCCCCGGTCCTCCCGGACGCACCCGGTGATGCTCCGGAATGGGAAGTCGAAGAGATCCTTGATGCAAAGGTGCGCTGGAAGTCGCTCTACTTCATGGTGCGCTTCAAAGGGTACGACGACTCGCACAATCAATGGGTCAAGCACTCCGACCTCTTCGCCCCGGAAGCTGTCGACGAGTTCTACCGGAAATACCCAGCCAAACCACGCACCATTGCCGTTGCCGCCTTCGACTCCCTGCCCTTCCGGGATCCCTCCCTTCGCATCCGGTCCATGCGTCGGGGCGCCGCATTCCAAGGGGGGGGTGATGTCAGGGGAACCCCCATCCCGACCCCCATCCAACGCCCTTCCGACCCCTCCGATCCTTCCGGTCGCTCTCCCGGTCACCGGTCTACCGGGACCGGTACCGGAAACCGGCACGTGACCCGATGGCACCTTGCGTGTGATCAAGCCCGGGACATCTGCCGATCACTCCGGTCACATGGTCTTAGCTAGTAGCTTACTTATACCCACGGCTGACGTGGGAATCCTCAGAGTTTCTTCTCTTTGGATCCCCCACGTCAGGTATGCTTCTCTGTATATTTAGCTACTGTCAATTAACCTTTGGATCCCCCACGTCAGTCCCTGAGTACCTCGGGCCTTCGTGGTTGCCCTTACACCGTCGATGAAGCCGCACATAGCGGACGTGGCCGTATGCAGGTTCATCGACGGACCATGCTCCGGCAACAGTAACTGGTTTGACGCAGTGCTTTCTTCTGATAACTACAAGTCTCTGGAATCAAAAAAGGTATTGGGGCAAGTTGGTCAGTGCAACAAGGAGTGCAACAAGGAGCCGTGGGCATGTGGAATGAATGTAGAGTAGAACTTCGGTGACCATATGGCAACTGTAAACGCCGTGTAGAACACCGGCTTCCTGGAACAGATCAGTGAAATTTATCAATTGAAAAGGTGGAACAAAAGCGCGGACTGAGTTGTGGCTCAGAATCAGCAAGTCACTGAAGCACCATTGAGTCCGGCGCTCGAAGTATCAAGATCCAGATAAACAGATTGATGCCATTGGCTGAAAGACCAATATAAAAATTCGACAGATCCTCAGAAAGACATGAATAGTAAAGCACCGTGGTGGACGTCTGTTAAAGTCCCTTCCAGGTCGTTAGGCATCTACCGCAGCCTCCAGCAGCACTGGGCGGTGCCTATGGAGCACGAGGCGTGGTTTACGCGCCAAGAAGACCGCTTACCCGAGTCCCCCGTCACTGCAGAGATTCGTTTGTAATGGCGAGACTAAAACGGCCTAGAAAAAGGAACTTGATGTTCCGTGTGATTACAATGGATTTTACCCCATGGTAAAATCCCGTCAAAATTTTCCTTTGTTAAAAGTATCAGTCTTTGTTCTGGTAAAACACTTCTCTCGCTATGTCTTTGGTGAGAGAAGTGTTTTACCAGAACAAAAAGACATTGTTTTAACAAAGGTATAATTTGATGGTATTTTCCCATGCAGTAAAAATGCAGTAAAATACAGTGGACCTGAATTACCTTTTTCTAGGCCGTTTTACCCGCAGTAATACAACCGGATCTCCGCAGTGCGTAGCAAGCGCGTCAGAAATGGTTATCATCATCGTGAATCTCGAGATGCACGATACTCGTGCTGAGCGGATCGTAATTCCAATAGGGCGCTGTTTATTAATCTGGTTTGTAAACATGTTTATAAACACCGGTTTATAAACCCGGTTTAAAAAGTTTGGGCCAAACACCCGGTTTTTTATTCATTGTGGCAGTGTTCTGTTGGCCGGGGAGGGAGCATTTTTGACCAGATTTTAGATTTTGACAATGAGTTTGAGTTAGCCTGGGTGACAACTGGACTAGATATGTTCTATGAGGGCTCACTGCCTTTCAGACCCAATCAGGCAGCCTAAACCGCCGAGTATGAACACAAATAAGTCGTGTTTAACTGGGATTCAACCTCTATGAAGTTATTCTGAGCTGAGACTGGAATTGAAGCATTTACGAAGCCACCAGAGTCTTCAACTTGCTTCTGCGGACACGAAAACATTGTTAAACCTGCAAGGAGTCCAGTTTTCAAGCATCCTTGGTTGGGTGTTTATAAACCGGTTTATAAACACCCTGTTTACAAACCGAAAATTAAAAACTGTTTATAATTGCCTGGGGAATTATAAACAGCGCCCTAAATTCCAACAAAGGGAGATGTGCCTGTATATGGACCGATTGGGGAATGAGAGGACAAGCGCGGCGGGACAGGGCTGTACATACGTATATGCAGCCGTGATGATAAAGACGGCGCAGTGAAGGAGCGACATGACCTCGATGAAATCCGGACGCAATTGTCAACTCGAGTGCAAATTGCGGATGACTAGCCGCTAACCCTGGAAGAACTTGGAAGATGTAAGTTGTATGGTCATTATCAAGAGCCTGTTCTTATCCGAATGTCCTATCCATTACCCCACAGCTGTACGTGAGTACTGAGCGATCAACTTGAAGGCTCCCAGAACCCCGTGGGCCGTTGCCTTAACCCGTGGGCCATCCAAGATCTGAGACGATATACACCTGCATTTCGTATCAAATTGCAGACCCGCTGACAGCCCCAAACGTTTACCAGGACATGAAGAAGCGTCGGGAGGCTTTGATGAAACCCATCGCAAACTGTTTAACTGAATCAGGTGCACATCATCTGTGCTGCACAGAATTGTGCGTTGCGGACGAACATCATGCTGAAAGTTTGGAGGACGAAAGACCCTCATCACCTGACTTTTGGAAGGGCATTATAGTAAGGTGTGGCATCCATGAATTATAATCGTGTGTCTTGCTCTGCGATGGTAGTCCAGTACCACTCAGGCTGCGTTGACGTCAGTCCTGAATCGGCCAAAAATTGAGGTGCACGCCGCACTTACTCGTCACCAGTCTGCCAGTGACGGCAAAATCTTCGTGCAAGGACGTTGCCGTAGGCAGACTGGTAGTTCTCGGGACCGCCAATTGGGCTGCGCGCGGAGTTTGAATCATTTTTCTTTTTAACTCAAGTCTTTTAATTTACGTTCTGAGCAAAATTAGTGAAGGGAATGTCGATTCTAGTGACCTAAATCTATCATTCTGCCGGTTCGGAGCTTTCTTAAACTCATTTGGGGGCGAGCACCAGATGCCTACTTTAAGCAGAGAATTGATCGCTCTCGTAAGATAACGTGATGCCAACAATCGGCACCACTCAAAATTTCCAAACTCCGCGCGCAGCCCAATTGGCGGTCCCGAGAACTACCAGTCTGCCTACGGCAACGTGCTTGCACGAAGATTTGCCGTCAATGGCAGACTGGTGACGAGTCTACGCCGCACTGAGCTGAAGGCGATGCCATGGCGAGACCTGTAGCCGGCGCCAATCTAGGTCGCCTAGAGTCGCTAGACACGACAGAGCCGGGGCGTGCTGATGTTCGTGTAGGTGGTCGAGTTGAGGTGTGCCGGCACGCTTCGGCAGGGTCTTGCGGGACGCCGATAGCCGCCTAAAGAGGAGTCTATCCCCGCCGTCAACGCAGTGTATCAACAGATTGTTGCGAGTATGAGACACTGACCCGGTTGAATTCGCTGGCGGAGTGCCAATGAATCCGAAGACGCTGAAGAAGGCGAGCTTGGTCTATGAAACGGGTTAGGGATATTAGAGCATCTGCTGAGAGAGATTAGCCTTGGTCAAAGACACGCAACGTCCAATGACCGGATCTCGAGACCGATGAGATGCGACAACTGTGCGCGGAGTATGGAAAACAAGCGAAGGTGCCTGGTGGGGATGGAAGCGGACGCGAACCTCAGACTGTGTGTCCACAAAGTCCTTGATTGCGTCAGGTGAATGAAGTACGGAACAGGCAATCCTGATTCATCCACCACTCGGGATTAGTATCAGAGTCCTAGACGTCCCGGTTGATCATCTTGAGCTCTTTGATGTTAACGCATCGCGCTAGCACGCCTCCCATTTCTTTTGTGTCCGATCTGAAACTGGCACACTACCCGAGAGATGTGAAGAAAGAGTCAACATCCTTTCTGCAAGGTGTGTTGTGTGCCGATTTATGGCAAGGCACCATGACTGAATTTGGACAGCCAAAGAGATACAATGATAGATGAGTACATTATGTATTATGTATTTTGCTACATTATATGTGCCAGAACCCAGGAAAATAAACGAGTCGGTGCATTACCTAGGTTAGACAAACCTCCACGAAACGGATAAGACTCCAACGTCCGTGTTCTCAATACTCGCAAAGGCGCCGACGGCAATGTCAATACCGTCTCCACCGCAGCCAGGGCAGAGATCTTGCACGTTCAAATCGATAGTTTGGCCGTTGTCTGCAAAGAGAGTGGTGGAATTAGGCATTTATCAACCCCGGGGGAGAAAACACGAACATTGAACTTCAATAGTTTGCCCGCAGTGGGATCCACCGTCGTAGTTGGCCTCCGAGAGCGCCACGATGAAGTCGTCGTTCTGGAGCGGGTTCCCGCATGCTCCAAAGCCGCCATCGGGCGTGTACCAGGTGGCTGAAAAATTATGAAGGGGGACGTTAAATAATAATGAGCAGAATTCTTACCGTCTCCGGTGAAAGTACCGGATCCTCCGCCATTTTCTCCTCCCCCTCCGTTACCTCCATCGCCGTTGGACACACACTTGTAGCTGGAGATCTGGCAAGAATTTAGCAAGGACTCCCGACGCAACTGCCAGTGACGAACACTATCAGCCCAGTCACCCCCAGACGCGTCGCCTGGGCTTTGGAAGGTCCAAGAAGAACCTCCGTCCGAACAGTCACTTTGGCTGCAGAAAAAATAGGTCAAACGGGATCATCAACATTATCGGACGACTAACTCGTAGGCAAAGCATGTGGCACCCTCATCGGGGCCGAAGCTGGAGATTTGCCAGATCCAGTCGTCACCCAGCTGGATGCAGTTGTCGAGACCAGACTGGATGTAGCTGCAGCGGCCACCCCAGTTCACCTCCTCACAGACAAAAACATTACCCGGGGTGCGTTTCTGAGAATAAAGGGATAAATGTGTCGAATGAAAGAGACCTTGAAGAGAGGATCACCTGAATCTTAGAGGTAGAGACGTCAGGAATCTCCGAAGCGAAAGGACTCGCCGCGACTCTAGCGACGAAGAAGGCAGCAAGAAGAGAGGAAGCGTGGAAGTGCATTTTTGAGCTGAGGGTCGTAAGCTTGGAGATATAGCAATTAGGTTCCAGATTTTATACGTGGCCGCGAGCAGGAGGAATTCTTGGGTGCGCGAGGAATAGCATGAATGCCAAGCCGAGTATTGCTAGGATCCCGGTGCGCTGTAACTTCTCGGCTCTGAGTACAATCCAAATACAGGCGGGTATTTGACACAGAGCGGCGAGCGCAATAGCGAGTTGTGTCCAGGATGGGCGCTGCGATGAGGGCGCCGATCAAAAAACCTTGGCCGGCTATCATATCACCGGTGCAAAGATCCCATCAATTCAACCAGAAGAGGTTGAACTTCTGCGTCTGGTTTCAACCTTCCTTACAATCTGGATATACTATTATTTCATCGCCTCAGGCGCTCATTCTGAATCATTTTAAAAGGTGAGAGTACGAAGCTCAAAACCAACGCCCTTGAAATTGTGATTCAGTGTGATTCATGGCCGAATAACACGATATTTGTTTCGAGCATGGCACTCGAGTTCTGAACACTTCAATTTTTCGACATGAGCGCCCGGATTGCTGTACTTGGATGCAGCATGCGGCGGAATTCATGACCCTTGACAGCCGCACGGCCCGCGAGTTTTTTTTGAACATTTTAAATTGTTTTTTCCCCCTGTCGACTCAGTTTATCCGGCGATGGAGACTCTGAACCACGCGCTCGCCGTGTACCTAAGTAATAAATCGCACTCGAAAGCTGCTTACAACATCTAAGGTACCCTAACTTACCCCGCAGTTGCGTAGATCAAAGTTGCTTTTGTACCTCGGAGAGCGACAGCGGCAATACGTCCAAAATTGCCCGACGGCGAATTACTATTCGCTCGCTACGCGTATGTTACATGTACATTGTGAATTCGCCAGAATTGACATGGACTGAATAGAGCTGATACTCTACATACGAAGGCCACGCTGAAAAATCTAAATCCGAACACCAATTCAATTTACGCAGACGTCCAGTGGATGTCGTTTCGGATATAATCCGTCCGCAGGCCTCGGGGATCGGCGCCTCCCGAATAGTCTCTCGTAGACAGACGCTTCAACTGAGAAACTCGTACCTCCTTTGTTGAAAATGGAACGGAAGTTTTTTTTTTTGTTATTTTTTTCACACCGTACTGCATACGGCACCAACGGATTATTCCGAGCGGTGTTTGATATGTCATACTTTGGTTGGTTTGACCCTACCTTATTTGGTTTGTCTTTTCTACACGCCAAGTCCCATCGGCTGTATATAATTTCAGTTTACTTGGCTGGTTGTCCCATTCATTCATTCCTTGGGAAATGTGTCATTAAATTCAAGGCTCGGGTTTTAAATCACAAGTCTATCGATTGAATAGGAGTGCACGGAGACACATCCGATGCACAAGGTGTGTGCCTGCTACTGTTTAATGTAAGCAAGAGGTCCCCTTTCGATTTGGGGTCGGGTGATGTGCAACTCGGCAAGCTGTTTTCTCAATTACTGTAGTGCCCACTGTTTTTTTATTTTATTTTACTGCGCATGCGACGCCATCGGTCATCAACTGATCTGGCAGGTGTTCGAAGTTGGTTCGAACTTTGAAGTACTGTAGAAGAGGCCTAATTTTTATTTCTGAGCTTAGAATACTTACGCTGGAGCACAGTGAGGCAAGCACCTGATGCACAAGGTGTGTGCCTGCTTTCTATTCACCCCCTGCCATGCATTGTAAGCAGGAGGTCCCCGTTTGATTCGGGGTCGGGTGATATGTGTAGTTGTAATGCTCTTTTTTTCATTCCCTGTTTCCTTCTTTGTTTCCAGTGCCTCCTACTCAGTGCTCAGTGCTCAGCTCTTGAGTGTCTTTGGCATTCATTTTTATTTTCGTTCGGACTCGGATTCGGTGTGGTGCGATATTAATTCACGATGTAGAGTGCGATCTCCTGTTGTTGTGTTTTTCTGAGGTCAGGATACTGACTTACTCCCATATATATATATTTGAGTACAGGGAGCCAATCATCTGGTGGCATGAGGTGTGCGCTTGCTTCAATTAAGTTTTCCTGGTGTGTAATTTGATAAGCAGGAGATCCCCGTTCAATTCAGGGTCGGCTGATGCACAACTCTATGTGTTCTGTATTTTTGGCGGGATTCCTTGGTCGTCTTTCAAAACTGTTTTTCAATTGTTTTTTAAGTCATGGTTGTAGGTGTTCAAAGTACTGTACAATAGGTAAAGGACATTGAAGTTGAATATTTGATCTCCCATTCTTTCTTTCTTTCTTTCTTTCTTTTTCCGGAGGACAGAATACTTACTTACTCTCACATATAGTTGACCCTTGAACACAAGGATGCAGGCACCTAATGCACAAGGTGTGCGCCTGCTTCATGTTCTTCTTTCAAGATCCTCCAACATGTAAGCAGGAGGTCCCTGTTCGATTCAGGGTCCGGTGATACCTTGAATACGGAGTTTTTTTGATATGCATTGGTTAGTTCTTTGTCCATCTTTCGCTGTTTTCGCTTTTTTTCTTAAGCTCATGGGCGTGTCTTCAGAGTACTGTAATATTAGGTAAAAGGACAATTGAAGTTAAATATTTGATCTCGGGGCTCTCATTGGAGGTAAGAATGTTTAGTCCTATATATATTTGAGCTCAGGGAGTCAAGTACCTGATAGCACAAGGTGTGCGCCTGCTTTAATTCTCTCTAGTTTTCAGTTGATAAGCAGGAGGTCCCTCGTTCGATTCGCGGTCGGGTGATATATTGGCAGACGGTTCGCTTTTTTTCCCTTCTTTGGTTTCTTTGGTTTCCAGTGTTTTGTACTCTGTCGAGTATCCTTTGCATTCAATTCTCGTTTGGATTTGGTGCTCGTTTAGTATTATATTAATTCATTCATTGCGATGTACGCTGTTTGAATGAATACATGCATAATTATAAAATTCGATTCGAGAATGGGTATGTACTGCCGTACGGTAGTAGATGTTTGAATTGTGACTTGATTTGGAATTGAGTCGGGTCGGCGTGAGGAATCAATTATTCGATACGCGAGGGCAGATCGTTGTTGATAAGTAGATTTAGTTCAAGTTGAGCAGCACCCGATGGCACATGGTGTGCGCCTGCCATTCTTGAGGTGGTAACGACTGGCTAGCAGGAGGTCCCTCGTTCGATTCGGGGTCGGGTGACATGGTCCATACGAAGTCGTTTTTTCCCCCTTCTTTCCTTCTTTGTTTCCAGCGTTTCTAGTTTCTTGGTTTTCCGCTCAGCTCGCGGGTGTCTTTCTCATTCGATTTTTTTTTTTTTTTTTTTTTTTTTTCGTTCGGTAAGTTATATTGATTCGCTCATTCGTTGCGATGTACACTGCTGTTTATTTATCTGAATGGACGCATGCATATATAATCGGTCCGAAAATGGGTATGTATCGGTGCTAGTGGGTGGACCACTGAAAGGATGATTGACTTTGAATTGCACTTACTTACAGCTCCTCAATGTCAATGATATGCATCGACAACGATCTGCCCTCGCGTACTGAATATTGACCCCTTACGCCGCCCTCTCCTGCTGTATATCTTCCCGAGCCGGACCCAATCCAAAGTCAACTTAGTGCTTGCTCGAACAAGCCTGAGATTCAGAGGTCTAGTATTGGGATTGATGCGACGATATGTTATACGAAATTTCTGACGGTCAGGGATGTGGAAAGGTACTCAATGAAGCCGTACCTGGTTGCGTCCAATTGACGATTCCAATTCGCTAACGGATACGGTACCGAGCAACGTCGAAAAATATAACTTAGTAGTAGCGTGCCAAGGGAGAGACGACCTCAGAGTCATAGATAGCGCGAATTAAGTATTGAGCACTTGACTATCAAAAGAGGGAGCGCCATTCGACGATGGGGACTGATAAATGGGCGGTATTATAAGGGAGTTTCGTGGCAGCTAAATGCGAGGGGATTGGTGGCGCGCGATCAAGATGGCTAGCCGCTCATGCGATTTAGTCCGAGGGCGAGGGTGGGGAGAGCGGCAGCGAGCAGCGAGAAGGGATGGCAGACGACGCTAGTCCGAGATGGGTACCCGACGAGCCCAGTGCGTTTCGCGATGTAGTGGTGGTGGTTGAGCGAAGAGGAGCATCGGAGGCAGTTTAGTCGCCGGAGAATTTCGACTGCCTTTCTGTGACATAAGTATTGCACTTCCGATGGCTACCCAATTAATGCTACAGCAATACCCAACCAACGCTCAGCTACAACGGCTGCACGATAAGTGCACTTCAAGAATACAGCGACATACTTGGCTAGAGCAAGTTAAAAATGAAAGAATCGGTTTCGGCCCTCGGGTCACGGTGAAAGCGAGCACGCTAAAGCAAGTCAGTTAACGGGCAGGCCTAAATAGCAAGGTCCCACTTAAAACTCTGTTTGCTTTCCTAGGCCTGCAGCTCCCTCATGGCGTTCCCTACCGCCGCAGCAAGCCCCAACGCGCCGCGCGTCCGCCGCAAGCCCGCGCCCAAGCTCAATGCACCTCAAAGCACAAGCTGTTGAAGACGACGTGCTTGCTAGGCTGCCACAGCGCGCGTCGTTCGCGTTGTATCCCGATCTTCTCCCGATTCTCTCCCTGCGTCTTTGGTCTTGCCGCGCTGTCTGTTTCTTCATCGGCATCTACGCCTCATTATACACGCCGGCGTGTGCACACGTCTCTCGTCCCGCCTTTGCCCCCGCTACTCCACCTACAACTACGCCTACAACTACATCTACAATAGCAGACACCGCGCGGAACCGGCCTCTCGCGCCTCCGCCTCCTCTTCCCCCATGCGCACGCGCACGCTCACGCTCATGCCGGCGTGCCAATCCGCAAACGCACAATCTCCACCCACCCCCGCCCCGTTCCCGCCGGGCATGATCCCGCCAGCGCTCGCTGCCCTTGCACAGCTGCTACCCCCAGTCCTAGTGCGTCGATGCCGATACCCATCTCGCCCTCGCTTTACGCGCTCTTCCTACCCCTTGATGCACTTAGGACGCAAATCCGACCTCTACCAAGAATGAGCAAAACCTCTACCAACGCCACCCGATCCTACGACGATGGAAGCGTGGCGTATGCGTATCTGGAGAGTTTAGTGTCGGGAGCGGGGGTCGGATGGCTCACGGTACGTGCATATCGACTCCGTTGCGCGGTGCGCAATTTATTGATTCGTCGTGTAACAGCGCTGCGAACCCACTCCGAGTCCTCCTTCTCCTCGCCCACTACCTCCCCTCCTCGCATTCACTGTCTGCCTCCTCACCCTTCTCCCCCTCTTCTCACTCGCCTCCCCATTCGCTTCAAGAGACTGCGAGGAAGCCGACGCCGAGGACGGGACACTCAGCCTCCTCATCGCCCCCGGCGCTCGCACACTGGCGGAGTGATTTTGGGGTCGTTGGGCTTTCCCGCTCTTCCCTTGGGGCTCCGCTCTCCTACAAGAGGGAGTATGGAGCGAGGGAGGGGAAGGAGAGAGATGGGATTTAGCGGATCTGTTCACGGGGAGAAGAATATCAGCCGCCCGTGCAAGAAGAACCGCCGCACTCCCGCCCCGTCGTCTCCATCCGCCTCTCCGTCGACCCGCCCCCCGCGGAATGGCGTATGCTGTGCTTGGGATGGGTGGGCTCCGTCGAGCTCGAAAGCGGGATCGCGTGAATTTCTCGCCTGCTACCTAGCCGATGATCCATCCCTCGCTTCGCTACCTCAGGCACCTTCGCTGAGGCACCATGTGAGGGTCCGAGGGCGGGGATGTTCGCTGAGACAGGATGTGCGTTCTCGGGCGTGGGAATGGGGATGAAGGAAGCGGAGAGGGACGATGCGTTTACAAGGTGAGGGGCGGGAGAGCACGAGCACGCGGACGATGGAGACGAATGCGAACCTGAAAGACGAGAAGGTGAATGCCAGGGAGGAAGATGGAGACGGAGAAGGACCCGAGGGCATAGGTGAATGTGAATGGTCACCCTCCCCGCTGTCGGCTGCGTTCCCCGCGAGGTTGGGGTCCGCGCTTTCCTCGGCGCACTCTGCGACCTCTACCTCTCCCACCTCCTCCTCGCCGGCGGACCTCCACCGTCTCGGCAGCCTACCCCCATGCCGCCCCTACCGACCTCATGCACGGCGCGCGCTCCGGATCAGCGCATGGTAGGGGCGAGTACGCCGGTGCTGGGTGATATGAAGTCATTCCGGAAGAGATTCATCTATCTCGAAGCATCAAGGCACAAGGACTCTCGACATGACTGTTTCTATGCAGCGCGGCGACTGTCCCTCGGGCCTCAAGTATCAAGACACTCCTCAAACTGATCTACGCTTCTCTTCCTGCCGTTACCAGCCTCACGCCTGAAGATGCGTCAATCTCGTGTCGTAGGGGATTTTCTACAAGGACGCAAGTCAATCAAAATCAAGCTCTGACACTTATGAACACGCAAAACCTTGCTACTCCTTACCTTAGTTTTTATTCGCTGTTACAATATTTTTCTGTTGGCTCTTTTTTTATTGACCGGATTTTTACGGCCCGTAATAGCCCCAGAATTTATGGGACGCCGGTTTGATGCCCGCCCTTGCCGTTGACCTTCGAAGAGTCCTCGCCGACGTAGGCGAACCTGTGCGACAGGCCTCGAGACTTGATTAAATGCTGCTTCTTTGACTGGCACTGATATAAACTAGGCACGCGATGAGCGCTGGGAGGCGTCGATAATCACTCTTGGCCCTCCTCTCTTTTTGCACTATCTCTGTCGCTCTGGCATGCCTGTTCAACAATCCTGCCCCCGGAGCTTGAGCCGCCGAGCATTGGCTGCAGAATGAAGGATTCAACGGCTATCTCTGCTTCCGTTATGTACGTCCATAGACGTCCATCTTGACTCTCGGAATGTTTTTGTGTGATGCTAATTCTGATTCGATGGGAGAGTCAATCCCTTGAAACTTCGGGCGGAGCACCACTTGCACCGTGACAGTTCGAGGCTAATCCCATGACTTAGTCTCCGAACGGCGTTGCGATCTGGATTCTCGACATATAGCGACATATCATCACTGCACACTGCACAAGCAGTTTCTTAGAAAACTTGGTACGCAGCGGCATATCGACCGGCGACGGCCATGTTTCCGTCAGGTTCCTCACCTTCTTCGACTATCACTCTTCCGTCCGCGAATACTTACTCGCGTACATATATGTACTTACCGAACACTCCAAATTTAGAATGACGGTCGTCTTCTTCTCTGACGCCGGATGGCAGCCAAGAAACAAGCATGGTCACAGCCCCGGGCCCGTCGCCTTCGGAATCTTATAATAATACTTGTGGTTCGACGACGACGACTTGCCCTCACATCTCTTTCAATCCTAATGATACCCACAGACAGACCAAAGACCAGGTAGATTTCACCTTCCCCTGCAGCTTTCATTAGCGCTAAAGAGACCTCGAAAGCTTCCAGATAACCGGTACGGTCTGCCCGCTACTTTCCACGAGACTGTTTTCACTGAAGGAAACTCAGTGGTTAGTATACGCCGTGGGACCTCCACCCATGGTTCCCTTGTTTGTAAGATCGTCCTCCTCGACAGCGGACGGATGGAACGCCTCAAAATTGAAGACGGTGATCAAGTGTTGACTCGGTCCTTGCGACAACCTATCTTGTTAGTTACATCCGAGTCCCGAGACTCATGTGCGCTCCCAGATTAAGCCTTGCTTCACAGGATGAAGGAAGGGTCAAAACTTCGTGTAGCTGTTCCAAGACGTTGGGCAGGCATGACCGTGGGCAGCGGCATTGCTTCTCAGATCACATATGAGGACTCGGTACTCTCAAACACCAGTATGTCCATCTGCACGATACCTGTGAACTCCAACCAATCTTTTAGATGATATTCCACTGAAAAGCATTCCTCATGTCACTTTAGAACTGGAAATTGTGCGTAGTTTGTTTGCTAAACGACAGACACAGATGATTTTTTTATTCAGGAAAGCGATGGCATTAATCCCAACTTCACTCTCCATACGACGTACGTTTCTTCGTAAATCGGAAGGACACACATGGCTAATGGTTCGAAAAAAGGGAAGCTTTAAAGTTCTCAGGTTGCACCAAATTAACTAAAGCTTGTATGTTGCACAAATGCTAAATTGATTGTAGGTCTTCGGGTCACTCCCACCGATGTCAGGAAGGGCATTCACAGCATTCGAGCCATCTCCGGGGGTAATCAAGCCATTAAATTTCCCTTGGAGGCCAAGTGCACACCTCAATTCTGCGATCAGCCGCTGTGAGAGTCCTTAGCACCGACCAATTCAAACTCCTTCCGCTTATCTCGCTTGTAGTATGCTAGAACCGGATTGCACCCTCACCATCGTCCTCCAGCATCGGCGATATCGATGGTGGAAAAAGACACAGCTGGCAACCGCACCTGTCGTGCACTCGGAAGTGTACGACATCGTCTCGTTGGACACAAGCCCGGAAGTTGAATGTATGTCACAACTTTCTGAACACAGTCGTTGTCTCAAGTCAAAAAAAATCAGGGTATAAGCTCCCAACTGCTCCGAACATAGAGCTCCGCCTCGTAGGTCTCAAAGAATGTAATCAATCCCAAGCTAAACATTGACGCAGAGCCCTGAGGATCCACTTGTTTCACTGAGAAAAATACGTCAACAGTTCGCCAATCGAATCAGTGCAATCGAGAATAGCTTCCGCAAATCGCAGGAGCGTTTAGATAAAATTTTGAAACTGGCATCCTCTATAAGCGAGGTCTGACCAGACCCGCTTTTGTTTATCTCTTGATTATTGATACATTCAACACATAGATTAACCCTGTCGCTCAAGGAGCGGTCGGAGTCATTGACGTGGTTTTTAAAGTAAGCAGTACTGACTGTCTCCTCTTCTGAGTTCATCTTTGGGACAGGAACTAAAGAAGAGGGAGGCTCGTGACAATCTTGTCCTGGATCTCCTCGATGATTTATCAATGGCCATGGAATACGTTCACCGTTTCCCTCCTGGGACTCTCAAAAGACTTGAAGAATATATTCACGAGGTCGAGACCATGGGCACCAGCGTTATAAATCTGGTGCAGAGTTATGTTGCAGGGGAGCCATCCCGTCGTTTTTTTTGTCTTTTTGTGTTGACGCAAGACTTTGTAGGCTCATCCTCGCACCCGCATAAGGAATTTGCCGACCTAAGATCCCAGCTGACTAAATGCATGGAAAAGTTCAAACAAGGTGTCGACGCCGAGTCGGCGTGGACAAGCGACTTATGGACAAAAAAACTCGAGATCCTCCGTACGTCGAAGCTGGGCTAGTGCGGCGTGAAGATCTTACCTATTCGGACGCAGTGTCTGATCATTACGAGTCCTTTATTCGGCGACGTCTCCCAGAAGTCCCGGAAAGAGAACATATTCCTCCTTGTTTGCCTGGAACACGCGAGGGCGTCCTTCGGAAAATTCGAACATGGCTCAAGGATGAAAATTCGTCTAAGAACATCTTATGGGTGAAAGGATACCCTGGGTCCGGTAAATCCACCATCGCATCAACTCTCGTGGAAAAGCTCAGAAAGGAGAGTACCGGCGCCTTAGCGTCTCGCTTCTTCTTCCACCGCACATCGAGCGAGTCTGCGTCGCCTTCTCACCTGCATTTATGGGGCACCGTTGCATCCGATTTTTGCAAGCTCGACACCTTATTCGGAAAGGCTGTCGTAGAAAGTCTGGAAAATAAAGATCTAGATCCTATCACGGACCTCCCCAAAGATCTCTTCGAACGCTTGATTGAGGACCCAATCAAGGCATGCGAAAGTCCGCGATTTCAGCAACCCTTGTTCGTTGTCGTTGACGGCCTCGATGAATGTCGCGGGTTCGGCAGCAATAGACTTCGGGATCGCAATACTGTTCAAGATACCTTGGCCTCGGTGGGGAAATGGGCCAAACTTCCGGGGAATTTCAAGCTCGTGGTAATGAGTCGGGAACACGTTACGATTAACCGAGCCTTGGAAAATATCCACGACTCGGTCGAACTATCTCTAGAAGACGAGGAGTCTGACTCGGATATACGCCGTTTTCTTGAGGATGGATGCGCACAAATTGCCCAGGATCACGAGTCGTTGGGCAGTCAATGGCCTGGTAAAGCCCGAATGAAGGCTCTCGTCGCTCGCGCCGGTGGTCTCTTCGTATACGCCACGACCTTGATCAATTATCTGGGTCACAATCCTGAAACCAGGCTCCAGCACATTTTAAGCGGGGCGCTCGGACCAGGCGGCGATCTCGCCGCACTTTACCACAGTATCCTCGACAATTCTTTTCCTGCGGTTGACCGACTCCCAGACCTGGTAAAAAGCTTCAAGGCCGTTGTTGGAGCCATGGTGCTGACGACGGATCCCAAAGCGAGGGAGGCCGTTATTTTGCATCTCCTTCATATACGCCGGGACAACCTGGAGTCCATTTGCAACGGATTGCAGTCCGTAATGGATCTGTCCCATGCCAATGTTCTTCAATTTCATCACCAATCGTTCGTTGAATATCTTGTTTCGGACAAGACTTGCCCGCCTGTCTTTCAAATTGATCTTGCCAGCGAAAAGAAAAAACTTACCCTGAAATATTTTCGGGCTCTGCGAAAATGCCTTCGGTTCAATATAGGCAAACTAAAAAATCCCTTCATGCCCAATCCGGCGGTTGCACCCATGAAGGCAGAGCTCACATCGCACCTGGTTCACGCTTCCCTGGTGTGGGGACAGCATCTTGACGAGGTCTTTTGGACTGACATCGAGAAGGAGGCAAAACAATTCTTAAACGATTATTTCCTCTACTGGCTAGAGGTTCTCAGTCTGGTTGGCGAGTCTGGTGCTGCGGCTAAAAATCTTCGTTCATTGGAAACATGTATCACGGTTGGTGCACTTCGTTTTCGAAAATTATTCATTGTTTACTGACGATCCGTAAAGCGTTCAAGAAATGTCAAACCTTCGATCGTCAAGTTTGTAAAGGACGCATTGGATTTTGTAAAAACATTTAAGCAACCCATTGCCTACAGTGCCGCCCACATCTATCTGTCGGCGCTTTCATTCACACCGCCCACCTCTGCGATAGCTTTGGTGTACGATGAGAATTTTTTCCGAAGGACAACTTCACTGTCATCTCACGCTCCGGAGGAAAACGATATCTTTCGCGGTGAAGGGACGCCCGGTCCAATAACTTCCCTTTCAAGCTCCCCCAATGGATACATTGCAATCGCAGCGCTTGAACGAATTCGGGTTCGAGACCCATTCACCAGATGTAATGTGATCATTCCTTTGCACTGTGATATTAGAGGAGTTGTGATGACGGGCATGTTCTCCCCTGATGGAGAGACCATCGTGACTGGAGCGGAGGACAAAACAATTCGCATGTGGAATGCTAACAATGGCCTCCCACTCTATCCATCTTACTCCCCGGGGCGACACGAGGCTGGAGTGACATCTGTCATCTTTCTGGAGGACGGCAAGAGCGTTGCTTCCGGTGCGAAAGACGGAACAATTAGCATATGGGAGGCAAATTCAGGGAAACGCCTAGCCACATGCACACTCTATCCCGACGCTCCGGTAACCTCCATGGCTGGGTTCTCAAACAACCAGTTCATATCCATCTCCTCCCATAAAACCGAGTTCACAATTCTGGAATTCACCGGCAGCAAAATAGAACTATGCGGCCAGCTTTTCCAGGTTCGTGGCACCCTGACGTCCATCGCCTGCTCATATGGTGGTCCTTGGATTGCCGCCGGTTCGGTGGATCACGGTGTTCACGTTTGGCATATGTTGAACGGGCAAGAAACGGTCATGTCACCATTTTCAGGGCACTCAACCACAGTTACTTGCGTAGCAGTCCACAATGACTGTGTCGCGTCCGGTGGCGAGGATCATACCATAATTTTATGGGATTGTGCGACTGGTCACCCTTTGGCTGGGCCTTTCCATGGGCACTCGGATACCTTGACTTGCCTTGAATTTTCGCGGGACGGGAATCTGCTTTTTTCCGGCTCAAAAGATGGCACTGTTCGAATGTGGGATGTCAGGGACCTCAAAACCGGAAGCACTGCAAGTTCCGACCCCATGGAGCTGGGCGAAGATTATGGGATAGACAGCCAAGGGTGGATCTTGGATCCTGATGGTACACGATTGCTGTGGGTGCCAGAGGTGGAACGAAAGAGAATGTGCTGGGGACGATGCAGGGCCATAATTGATGGCGAGCCTTGGAAACACCTCTATTTTTTAGATAGCCACCGGAAGGCCCGGGAGCATAAGAGGCCAAGAACTCGTCGCACGACGCGCCGGAAGTGAATGTGTCACTCCCCGCGACACGAGACGGCTTTTCGCACGGCCAAGCAGACCTTGGAGATCGGAAACTACACAACTGACTTGAATACAATCTCAATGTTCACGTTTGTTTGCCTGCATGCGAAGTCAGATTTAAACCACGGGAATTCTTCGGCAGATGCCGATTGCATTGCTTAGCGGCATCCATCTCGCAGAGGAAGTCAGAGGGACGAAGGTTTCTTCATTTCTAGTTTTTGTTATAAGTTTAAAACCTGGCGAACATTTATACTACATACAGTAGCCGTGGAGCCACCCAATTTGTTCTTGGCAACACCCTTGTTTTCTCACTATGGACCATCCTCTATTCTCGAAACTGTGCGATGTTGTTGGGAGACATTCATTTTCAAGTGCTCGACCTTGTTCGTGAGGGTGGGGCGATACCCTGGCATATATGATAGCCAGAACTTCCTGTTCATTCCGGAGTTGGGCGGTGAGGTCCGGCGAACTACTTTTTTTTCCTTTTGAGTTGAGTTCTGTGGGTTTTCTGTTCACTCAGCCGGACGCAACATCTTAGGTGGACTTAATTCCACGTGTCCCGGAGATCGATCTTCGAGTCTCTCTGTTGTTAGAAACAGATGATGAAGGAGGACCCGAGGTCTATGGGGTCCGCCTGCCGATAATTGATCGATATAATTAATACGCTGAGCAGGATGTCCCGTTTGATTCGGGGTTGGGTGATTCTTTGGCATCTTCAACTTTTTTTCTTCTTCCCGTTTAGGAATCAGCTGAATGCTCTATGCTTATCTCTTCCCTGAAAGCAAGCGACCAAAGGGCGGTTCTGCTTAATAAACGAACCTAGCAGTGAGAAATTTTCTTGGTTCAGAACACTTTCAGAACATTCAAATTCCCGGCAGCCATCAATGGAACACTAGGAATTCTTGTGCCGCGGTTTTCAACTTTGAAGCATTGTTTTTCCCCACCTACATCTGTGCGCTGGGCAAAAGCAACAAAGGGATGGAGCAATTCCCGCTCCTTGATTTCGGACGGAAGCTAGGCATGATCCCAGAGCATAACAGGCGGATGGGGACTGAGTACGAGTTTATGATGTCCCACAGCGCTGGGAGAATGTCACGCAAGCTGGTATAATATGAAAGGCTTAAATAGTGCGTACCTGTGATTGTAGTAAATAATTCTGCTCGTATTCAATACTACCGAGGATGTATGATTTAAAACAGCATCTCTCAAAGTTGTTTGCTCTTTGCAGCTGTGGTACAAGTTTTATCGTGAAAGCAGGCTCAAAAACAAGGGCCACACAAGCACCCGTCTTTTACTTGCCGTGTAAGAGTGCTACAATACATAAAATCAGTTGAGCTCGCCAAGGTGAACCATGGGAATGCGATCAAACTGTGCTTGCGGAAAAGGATAGGTTGCATTCAAATGAATGGTATCTGCCCTGGATTGGAGGACAACGGCGGCCAGAGGGTGCATACATCAATCCAACCGCAAAGTTGTATAGTCAGTGCCATTTTCTCATTGCAGGAAGGTTGTTTGAATTGGTTGCTTACGCATCTGTGAAAGTGTCTATGTCGTCGAAGGAGGGAATTTGGACTAGCAGCTTGTATCGACTACAGGTGCAGCCTGAACGAGCTGGCCGAGGGCAGCAACGAAAGAAGGAGAAGGAGAGTGAATTGCATTACGTGCTCGTTGGGAAATGGGGAGTAAATTGAACCGAGGCTGGTGTCTCATCGAGCGCAACCGTTATACTAGCTCCTCCACTTTGTCTGCTTGTCAGCCACTCATCCATGTTCCACAGTAATTTGAACTGACCAGAGCCAAACACGACCCGTTCAAATTCCATAACCGTCGGAAATGGCCGTTGGCCCAAGAATAGACGGCGGAACTTGGATGTGAACGTGTCATCCCAGTCCGGTGTGGATTCAATTACTGTCGCCTGGATATCATCTCCCATAAGGCGTTCTACAATATGGGAGGCCGTTGGCCGATTTTCGGGATTCTCTTCCCAGCAATTCTGCAGCAAATTCCATAGACCATCCAGTGGCAGAGTTCCTGAACATGACGGAGGGCGCGACGGCCGACGGCCCTCGATAACCGCTATGGCCACAGCTATGTCGGTGTACAGCTCCGGGAACGGAGGCTTTCCCGTTAGCAACTATCCGAACGATATAAATGTAGCGGAAATTAAGCAAGCCTTGGGAGGACACACCTCATACACAAGGCATGCAAAACCGTAAATGTCTGTACGGTGATCATTATGCCCTCCTCGGTGCACTTCGGGTGCCTGATAACGCGTAGTGCCCCCTTGTGCACGCTTGGATGAATTTGTAAACTGAATTGAGGACATAGAAGTCATGATAGAAGCAAAACCAAAATCTCCGAGACAAGCCCTCCGCGAAGAAGTCACGAAGATGTTGTCCTATTCAATCATGAAATGACAGTGGAGGAGAGTTGGACACGGCACATACCCCCTTCAAATCACCATGCACAACACCCTTGCCATGAAGATACTCAAGGCCAAGGGCTACATCCAAAATCTGAGGCATCAATAGTTCAAACATAGGACACCTTTATTGAACATCTCGAGACTTACAAGGGACAAAAGACAATCGGTGCAATATGTTTCTTTCTTGAGGAAAGCCCGGATATGCCCGTTATCCATCCACGGCGACACCAAACAGAGTCTTTTCTGGAAGTAGTATAGCCCGTAAAATGGAAGGAGGTTGGGATGAGACATTTGCCGCCAAATCAGTGCTTCTCGGCCAAACCCCTGCGCAACACGTCTATATCAGATACTTAGCGGTGGAGCGTTGGTTCAAACCTTCAGTAAAGCGTCAATATCTGATTGCTCGAATACCCTCATCATTTTAACGGCAACGGTTTGACCACGAAGTAATCCCGTGTAGACATCGCCAAAGGTTCCACCGGCCACCAGGCTTTCATGTTCAAGACCCACGAGAGGAAAACATCTGGGGTAGAGCTGCGAGTCGCCAGACAGTCTTATTAACGCTTTGAAGAGTCTGCGTCGATTAAGCGTTGCGAGATTTGCTTCATAATCTAGCAGCTAAGAGTCGCTCAGTCAGCAACCCGTTGACACAACTTGTTGCTGAACTCACATCCTGCAAAAGATCCAGTAGCCATTGAGCAGACTCCCCGCGGTGCGAAAGAAATTTGGTGTACAACTCTTTATTCTCGTGAAAGAGTCTGTCCAGCCGTTCCATGATATCAGGGATATTTTCATCTGAATTGAGTTATTCTACCCCATAGCAATTTAAAGAGACGCGTTAGACGGCTTGCCTTCAAGTTGTTCACTGTGATCAAGGTCCCTTGACTCAGAGTCTGCGCCGGAAGGTTGGTTAGTTCGTTGAATATCCTACGACGACGAACGACAGGGACATTCACCGTAGGTCAACTGTAGCCGTCGGTTGTCAGGATATTGAGAAAATGGAAATGCGGGGTTTGTATCTAGCAGTAGCCTGTGTTGCAGGTCATTCACGATGTGGAGGGCCTCGTCACTATTGATGTTAATGATATTGAAGGTCGACTCAGAGACATCTATATCCCTGGAATTTCTGAAGAAAGACGGGGGGGTGCCAGGAGAGCCGATTGCAATGAAAGTCCCCCCTGAGATGGAGAAATTTGAGGAGTTGGCGAACAGGCTGACTCCGCGCGCGCTGGGCCGTCGACTCGGCCTTTCGAGGTCATTGTCACCATCCTCGATATTGTCCGGGCTTGCGGACATGATGCCTGCCAGTGGGGGTGCGCTTGAAAGGTATTTACTGCCGATTACTGTACTGCCACGTTGGACATGGCGACCGCACGTGTCGTTAGAAGCAAGAGCGCTAGTTCATAGCATTTCACGGGAGCAAAAAAAACTATATGAAGTGCGAGCCTGTTCACGTCAAGTTCACGTACTAATTCGACAGATAGTCACTTGGCTCGGATCAGGATCAGACCAGAAAAAATATGAGTTGGTTGAATATATCGAAGGCTCAGTCTCGAAACTATGCTGCCCCAAGACAAGAAGAAAAAAACCGAAGTGTCCCGGGAACCAGGCTGCCAGCAAGGATTGAAGAGAAAGGACCGGAGGAAGTTTAGTTGCCGGAGAAATCCTTTTGCCGAGGCGGCCGGCCGCCTGTGTGACAGTTCCGAGTCTCTTGCTTTCAACTTTCATTACCTCCCGTCGAGACTGTTAGCTTTAGGTGTCCATTATTAGTCCTCAAGGCAACCCGATGACAATCCCAATCGTAGAAAAATGAGGCCGCCAATCGTATTGGGAGATCTCGCCGAAAACCACGAATGTCAACCGCATTTTGTGCGGATTTCCTTGTCCATGGGGAGATTTCGATTCCCGAACTGCTATTGAGCATAACTCGAGATCACTCGGTGGCGTCGGCCTCATCAGCGACCATCTGACCACAGTTTCGGGCGCATCGATAAGCACCTATTTGCGGCGAATGGGCGCTCCCGCCGCAAGCCCGCACCAAAGCTGGATGCAGAGGACGACGACGCCCTCAGAGCACTCGCTGTCGCTGGTGCTGTTGGTGAACGCGCGTCGTTCACACTGTATCCCAATCCTGTTCCTGCGCTGGTATCGGCTCTCGATTTCGTCTGCGCCGTCTGTTTCTTCGTCGACATCTACACCCCACTACACACGCCGTCACGCGCACACGTCTCCCTCGTCACCGTCCACT
Organism: Mycena capillaripes; assembly: GCA_029204075.1. Taxonomy (NCBI): domain Eukaryota; kingdom Fungi; phylum Basidiomycota; class Agaricomycetes; order Agaricales; family Mycenaceae; genus Mycena; species Mycena capillaripes. The sequence continues at coordinate 1,181,140 of JARHKZ010000011.1, read as the reverse complement.
ACGACCACTATATCTACCGACGCCTCCAAATATGACGACTACTACGGCAGGCACCAAACCCGCAACCCGCAAAACCGGCCTCGCGCGCCTCTACCTCCTCCTCCCGTACCCCAATCCATCTCCACGCTCACGCAATGCCACTCGACGCGCCCCGCCCACCTCGACGCGCTCCTTCTCCCTAGAGCGGGGGTCGTTGCTGCCTGTGTCGCCGGGTGTCTCGCTGTCTCCCATCTCACGTGCCACCGCGATCATGATAGTGCCGCCGGAAGTAGTCAGCGGTGGCACCAGACGCAGCGAACGCGGTCGCCCTGAAGCGACACGGGAGCGCCAAGATCGTGAAGCGCCGCTTGTCCGTGAGCGCGACTACGTCCTTTCTCCTCCACCTCTCCTCCAGTGCCCACCGCTTCCTCTGTCACTGCTTCCTCTAAACCTTCTTGCCTCTCCTGGAAGAATGCGGGTGCCGTTTGAAGAGGTTTTGGGGTGCCGAGAGTGTTTCGGCAGGATTAATAAGGGTGGCGAATGCAGGGTGAGGTGGATGGGGAGGGAGAGGTGACTCGATCGGAGTGGGATAGGTTCGTCTTCTTAATTCTCCCACTCCCCCTCCCTCCCTCTTCTCAATTACGCTTCCTCTATTCTATTTTCTCTCTCCCCTCCCTCGGCCCGTCTCACCAAAGTAACAATGCTAAACCCCCGTCCATCTACAGTCCCGCACCCACTGATCTAACCTCTCCCCACACACGCCCCAGACGCGCCGCATAACCCCCTCTTCTGCTCGCCCGCGTCTGTTTCCGCACATTCTACGCGAACCTGGCGCCTCCAACTCGTGGTGCCGTACCGCCGGAGTGGGGTAAGGGTGGTGTTGCAAATACTACCAGATTTCGCGCGACTGGGAAGCTGAACAAGGATTTGAGTCGCCCTCTTCCCTTGCTTTCCCTCTGCTTCAAACGCAGCACTGAGGGACGAAAAATTCCCCGCAACCGTCTCGCGGTTTGCTTCTTCAAGTGTCAAGGAACCCTCACCTATCAAAGCTCTCCTTCAGCTACCACTCGCTGTCAGCCCGCAAGCAAGTTTTGTCAAGACAAGCTCGTATCGAATCAAGTGGAGTTTAACTTACCCACCGACAAATCAACCAAGTTCTGACCCACTCTTCAACGCGCAAACTAGGCTAACCGTTGTGCAAGCCGTTCAAGCGTATTTCGCCGGATTTCCTTGATGTTACTTACCTCGCTATTCTTGCGACAGTATTATTTTTGTCGTTAGATTCAAGCCGTTCAAGCTCGCCTCTCCTGGTTTCCTTGATGTCACTTACCTCAGTTTTTATTCGCTGTTCTGTGTACGATAATACTACTCTCTGTTTCCTTTTTTTGGTGTGACAAGAGTCAAGACGGAGACGGAAGGAGACGGACCGGGTTTTTACGGCCCGTCTCCCCGGAATTTTACGGGACGAGGCCTTGTTCAACATTTGCTTCCAAGATTCTTTACCAACGTACGCGCGAAGTTCGTCCGGCGCAGCGGCAAAGGCCAAGTCTTGGGGCTTAGCTTGAAGGTTGGATACTCGCTAGCGCGGCTTTTTGTAGATGGCATCGTCTGGTCAACGAGCACAGATTCAGTTCTTCAACTTCTTGAAACCCGATCGGCGTTCAACTTCAACTGGCAATTGTCAAGTCGGCGACACAAATCGTTTTTTGGCTTGTGCTACGCTTCTCCGTGGCTTTTCTTCGGCACTCTAACCGTTCGTGCATTCCTCAATAAAACGCACTCAAATTCCCAATGTTGAAAGAACCAGATTCAATTCTTTCCGTTTGTAAATAAGCATGTTGCCATTCCGAGAACTCTCATATACCGAACATTTCTGAAGCATTGACTGATCGCTAACTAATTATACTGCTTCAGTTCACGATTATCGTGAACTGGTCTCTGCCGATTCTGCATCACCTACAACGTTTCCCCGCTGGTGTGGTCGCCGGCACGATCTTCATGATCTCCAGCGAGCCACAATATCTTCCCGCCATCGATGTCCCCATTTCCATTGGCGCCGTTTTCGGGCCGGAGACGGACGATTCCCACTTGGTGCCCGACTTCAGGACTGTGCTGAGATAAAAGAAGCCACACGATAGCCGAATGACCTCCCTCGATCGCCACCTGCAACGCGCTAGCATAGTGTCTCTGAATTGCGTCGATGTCGGTGTGGCCATGGGTGCACGCATCTTTCGGTGCTGTCTTGTATGCTGCGTTGAGGTCACACATCTCGAATAGAAGCTGGAGGTCGTCTTTCGCTGTTTTGAAAATAGCCTCGAGACGGGTGCTGGCCGCATAAACGAGCGTTTCTCCACCGCAATTAGGAGAAGGTGTACAATGACGTGCACCTCCAGGAATTTCAGCTGGGCTGTTAGCCCGAAGATAAACCCCACCTAAAGTAAAATACTGTTAGCCCAGCGGTGAGAGACAGACCACCATCCATACCAGCCGAAGAAGAGTCGATATCAAACTTGTTGGAGATGCGCCTAATAAGCTCGTCATTCTCGGGAAACTCGTGGTCGGACTATCAAAATGAGTGAGCAGGAGTGGAGAAACTGCGGCGGATGATCGGCACCTCGTTCAAGACAGAAGCCCACACATCGTCGTGAGTAACCGCAACCGTTGCATCGGGAACCTAATCGCTGGTGAGCTAACAGAGTCCTCAGCGAGCATGCGCTACTCACCGAGGCAAACATATATTGGTTGATAATGTCCGAAGGGTGGAATATCTGAAGGCAGTGCTCTGTGAATCATGTCTGAGAAGAGCTATACAAGCACTCACGTTAGGACTGAAGTCCTCAAGACATTCCCCATCGTTTGAAGTATTCCTTGTCTTGACGCCGTTGCCCGGATTGCCCTTTGAATGCCCACGCTTGAAGAAAAAGGAGGCACCGAGCCTGCTCTCGGTTCGGCAGTTCTCGGCAAACATCTGCGCAATGGCAGACTTGCCTGCGCCAGCCGGACCATGAAGCCAGAAGATATTCTTTGGCCCAGCATCGACCCAGGACGGCATATCTTCAAGGACTGCAGGGCGTGTCCCCGCATAGCAGACCGGCTGAGCGAAACGTTCCCCAGAGTCATAGGCACTCAGGACGCCGGTACCTATAAACAATTAAGAGATGAATGAAGACTCGATAATAAACCAACGAAAAGCGCACCCGACTCCCCATATGAACCGCCACTGGGCGGGCGTACCGCGACTTTGAAGCCTCGTAGAAATATGGTCTGGTTATCCTTCCAGGATTCCTCCCCGGGCAGGCGGTGTGGACCATAATTGAACGAAGAGCTGACGGACTCCGACTCCTGCGAGCCGTCTATCCCATGCGGGGCTTCGGGCTTCAGCGACACTTCTACGTTCTCCGAGTAGTGCTTGAGCGTCTCGATGCGCCAGGATGTCGATTTGGTTACACCAGTGATGAGGTATAGGTCTCCATCCCCGATAATGCGCTGGAGCCCGTCTTTGACGAACGCATACCAATTCTGTGCATGCTTCAACGCGTAGTCGCGGAAGACCTGCTGAGAGTGCAAGTCCCAGCTCAAAGCTCCATCCGGGAGGGTGAGCGTTCCCACAGGCTTCGAATTCTTCACCTCAGTGCCATTGGTACCAAAGCTGGGCTCGTAAACAGGATAAGGAATTTATAAATATAAATAAAATGATTAACTTGCCTCTTACGTCGAGTCATATTTGAGAGGACCGTTCCAGGGGGGTGAGATCGGCGCCTGCGAATATCGTCGCGCAGGACGACCTGCTCAAAGTCCGCAGGGACACCGAATCGGTTGGCGGGATCGTCGGCTGCGAGGCGGATGTTGAAGATGGGATCGAAAGATCCATCTTCGGTCACAACGCCGACGTCCCCAATCTGCGTACCAATTCTTCTGGCTGCCTCAGGCAGATCGTCGCAGGGCGCTGGGTGGAATAACGGGTAGCCGTGCTTGTATGAGAGCATGGGGGAGACATAATTATCGACATCGGACCACTTGTAGTAAGGTGAGCCCAAGGAGCCGAAGTCTTCGAGAGGGGAAGAAGGGGAAACAGAGGAGAAAGAATCTCCAAAATCCAAGAAACACGAGAGAGGAGAGAGGAGCGGGGCATCTTGATAAACTAGGGGAGTGTCTGTCATTGCAGCTTGAGGGTTGAAAGTTGGTGGGGGTTGTAACGCAATTAGGTCTTGTATAATTGTAGTTCCGCACACCGAGGGCTGTAGATGACGGCACTAGGTGTGACCACAGATGCGTCAATGCCGATATGAAGGATCCAAATTACAGGCACTGCATGTGAACAGGCAGCGCATTCAAGATCCCCATTGAAAGCGAGCCAATAGCGAAATGAGTGTTCGTTGAGGGGAATACCAAAAATATGTCAGGATCCGATACTGAGCGCAGATGAATTAGCTGCCCTCATACACAATTGAACATCCACTTGTTCGCGTGCACGCATTCGCCTCGAAAAGGGTGTCGCTCATTCGCAGTCGCCTTTACATTAGCACTTGATCCAGTGGTATTGCTACCTAGAGGTTCAGCAATAGCAGTGCAGTTGACGGCATGGTACGACGTGTTCTACAGCACCAGAATGGAGCTGGGTTGCACTGGCACTGCCAATGCGTACTGTGCTTAGAATTCTTGACCTCCTTCCTATATTTACGTATACCACGCACCAGCTTGGCGGGTCATTGAGCGGAACAGCCATCCCTATAATTCTGCAACAGTTAATTGCAGTGTCTTTCTTCAATCCCCGTACCCGTCTAGATCCCAATAGCTTGCACATCCATGTCCCACCGTGATTACGCCGCACGCATGCACGAGAAAGGCGAAGGCTGGGCTCTGTTCCATCCCACACCATCCGACGATCTTCCCGAGGAAGCCAGGAAAGCCGGTCTGCAGATTGGAGAGGTTGGGGTCATCACCGACGATGGCGCTTTCGACCCCATCTTTAACATTCGCCTAGCAGCCGACGACCCCGCCAACCGATACGGTGTTCCCGCGGGTTTTGAGCAGGTCCCCTCGCGCCCCAACGACATCCGCATACGCCTGCTATGCCATCCCCCAGGAGCGGTATTGTCAAGTGCGACTGTGAAAAAGACGCGACTGGATCTCCATGCTAGCTTACCGTCTAATCCGCAAGTCTTTCCTTGGCTGCGAATAAACCACCATCTGATCCTGTATACGAGCGCAGATTATTCCCGATCGTTGCTGGTGCGACTGTCGAGTTATCGACGGAATCGAAGCAGTTGGCAGTGGCGGTCCTCCCGGACGGAGCCTCACGCTTTGACATGCGTTCTGATAAGGTCTTCCTGGACTACGCGAAGAAGCACGCACCAAGCTGGTACGGGTTTGTCACTAACGACCTCCAGCGCATCGTCGGGAACGGCGGTCTATACCTCATTACCGGTGTAACCAAATCGACATCCTGGTGCATCGCGGTAGTCGATGACTCTGCAGGAAGCGGAAAGGTGTCGCTGGTTCTCAAAGCGGCGCAGTTTGGTGGTGCGGGCGCGACGCACACATGGGAGTGGGAGACCTCCAGCTCCACGGTTCACTTTGGGCCACATCCCAGCCCAGGGGAGGAAGACTGGCGGGATAACCAGACCCTTTTCATCCGGGGCTTCAAAATCGTCCTGCCCGGCCCGCTATCGAAGTCGCCGAAAGTGACCTCTATCGTGAAGTCCAAACCAGAAGCTATCCTCAGCACGACGACGTTTTAGTTTCTCGGCGTCTTTTACATAGCCACCCATTATTTCCCATTTCGATAAGCTTTTCCATTCACTTGTAGGCAGACTGTCGAAATATCACTCAAAATCAAATCAAATCGGCAGAAGAAAAAATAACTCCTACCTCGACTTGCCACCGTCAACGCTGCGGAAAGCACCCAGTTTATTTTCGTCGCGAACTCGCAGGCAACTTCTTCCAGTAGACATAGCCCCAGGCTGTTCAAGACGAAATATAGATGACCCGGTCAAGATCGGTACAGCCCACCGGCAAGGTTCATCAACGGCGTCCTGGTCCAAGCATGTGTACGATTCTTGTATAGCGTTATATTTGGCGACTCTCGCGAGGAGCGCCAGCCAATGACATGCGCAGTTTGTGGCGCAGGATTCAATGGCATTGCCCCTCGGTTTTGAACGGGAAGCGTGGGCCCACCGAACAGGTAGTGAGAAGGAGGCAGATGACGTATTTTGTGGATGCAAGGATACTAATCAGAGACTCTGAGGTTCAGGAAGAGGTAGCGAATGGGAAGTCTGACAAGAGAGAGGCCAGTGCGTCTGACGAGGTGGTGGTCAAGTTCAAGGACCGGAGGAAGTTTAGTCACCGGCGCCTTTCTTGCTACTGCTATTTCCGAACCCAATTCAATCCAGGCAAGTGCAAGTTCGGAAGGCTTCCTACTGCGTGAAAATTTGTAAGGCGGCCGAAAGCAGCGAGGAGGGGTTGTGGCATACAACCAACCTTTTGGAATTTTTGCGTTCCATTCCCAGCACTCTCGCTGGACACAGAAGACGCTCTCTTGAATGCTCGGGCCATTGTTACGCTGTTTCAGGTACCAACCCAGCGGTGCGTAGCTTCGGGCCTTATTTTACCAGTGCACACCGACACCAGCGACGAATTCACTTGGCCATTCACTGCTTTCCCCCGACCAGCTCGCTCACTTTTAGCAGCAATTTGAAACTCTTGAGGCTAAAGGAGGCACCGCCTGTCACGCCGGTCCATCGTTGTTCTGGGTACACCATGTCCAGCCTATCCCGCCGGGAATCGCTTTGCCGGGAACATGTTCTTGCCCGTGCGCGCGAATACTGTGGATATATGCACCAGATGTCCGAGGGCCGACCGTCGTTCACTCGCCATGTCACAGTCAAAAAATGTTGCAATACAATACACTACATTACAAGTCGAACAATAACCTAAAAGTAAAGTAACATATGCTCGAGGCTCGGTACGTATCGTCCGCTCGTCCGCCACACAGCACATGGGACACGCGACGGCACTCACCCCCCACCCCTGCGCACCTCCTTCCTCGCCCTCAGCCGCGCAAGGCTCCTCGCCCGCGCGCGCATCCACAAATCCTCCCCCTCCACCGGCGAGCCGTACCCATCGCCCTCATACCCATACCCGTACTCCTCCTCGTCAAAATCACAGTCTTCATCCCCATGCCCATGCGTCGCACACGACAACGACACCGACACCTCCGACCTCGCGCGCGCATGCCCGTGCCCATACGTCGTCCACTTTGCGCGCACAAGCCCCGCCCCGACTGTAACTTTCGGTGCCTCCGACCTCGTACGCGCATGACGCGGGAGCGGGTACATCCCCACTCCACGCGCGGAGTCCTCGCTCCCACTCTGCTCGTCGTCCCCCTCCGTCCCGTCACCATCACCGTCTTCGTACCGCTCCGCTTCCGCATCCGCATAGATGTGCGTGGCATACGCACGGTACGGCGAGCGCGGATGATAAAACGACGACGATGCCTCCTCGCCCTCGGACGACGTCGACCCCGTGGTCTCCGACACCGAGGCGTCCTTCGAGCGCGCGACGGAAAGCACATCCGACGATCCTGACGTCGACGGCGCCTTCTCCTCTCCCTCTACCCCCTCTCCCTGCCCGTCACACGCAACAAACTCTGACACCTCCGACGCAAGCGACGCACACGATCCCGCAGCCGCGAGCGCCCAAGGGCGGGACGACGACGCCGAGAGCGTCGCGCGCATCGCTGGCTCCCTCTCCCTCCCAGCACCACCACCATCCGTCTCTGTCGCAACTCCCTCCGCCTCGACATCCTCCCCCTCCCAAATAACGCCCCCGCCCCGTGGCCACTGCGGGACGTGCGCCCACCCATGCCCATAGCTGTGTTGCCCCTCCCAGCGCGCAAACCTGCCCGGCGGCGTCGACGCCGAGCGAAGGATCTGCGCGCGCTCCCGCTCGGGTGGGGTGGTGGTGGTGGTGGTGGTGGTGGTGGTGGTCTTGAGCTTGTCCTCATCGTCCACGCTGGGGCCGTCTTGCACCTCAGCCTCAGGAGGAGGAGTAAGAGTCGCCGCCTTCCGCCCACGCCGTTCCCTCGCCCCCCGCGGCCCCGTAAACCGCGCAAAAATGTTCCTCTTCCCGTCCCCAGCAGAGTTGGGCGGCGTCGACGCCGAGCGCGGCACCGCCGCCCTTTCCCTTTCCTTGTCCTCGATGCCCGCTACTCCCTCGCTCTCGGTAATAGGAATGGACCGCGTCGCCCGCCCCAGCGATCCAAGTACCGAGCTCGACGTCGCGCGCGAAAGCCCACCTTTTGTCCGGGACCCAGACACAGCGCGCACCAGCCTCTTCTCGTTTGCGCTGGAGCTCGAGTTGGCATTGTTATTGGAGGCGTTTGAGCGAGAAGGGGAAGGAGAAGGAGGGACGTATACCCCCGCAGCGGCGAGTACGCGCTCCACGGACGCATGTCCGCGCGGCGTCTGCATGCGGTGCGCGTAGGTGCAGCGCAGGGTCGGGGTCGCGTGCATGCTTAGTGAGGTGGTGCTCGGGGCGTCGGAGGCACCGTTGCTAGGAGGCAACAAATCAGCGTTCGAAAAAAATCAATCAACAAACCCCGACTCACCCAACCCCAACCTCAAAAACAAACTCCCCCCAAGCAGCCTCACATCCCCCCGCGCTCCCACACCGGCATCCCCGCCCTCAGCGCGCGCAACAGGACCGCACCGACCCCGCTTAGGGCGCCGTGCGTGATGTAAGTGGCGGGGGCCGCGTGCGGGTCCGGTGTCGAGTTGTTGGATGGCGAGGAGGTAGGAGAGGCGGGGGTGTCTTGATCTCGTGCGACGGTAGTTGGCGTAGACGGAGAGGTGGTGGGAGAGGTAGACGCCGCGAGCGCCAACCCCAAACTCGCGGGGAACGCAGCCGACAGCGGGGAGGGCGAGCCTTCTCCTTCTTCGCCTCCTTCGCCTCCTTCTCGTCCGCTGTGTTCGTCCGTGTGCTCCGGCGCGTGCTCCCCGCCCACATCCGCGTCTACGTCTCCACCCCTGCGCCCAAACGTCCCCGCACCCGCACCCGCACCCGCACCCGCGAAACCAGGCATCGCTATCGGCACCGTCGGACTCCCACATCCCATCTCCGTCCCTCCCCCGTCCGCATCCATAAACTTACACCCCGCCTCCGCAAACGTCGACACAACCGGACTCGCAACCGGACTCGCACCCCTCGACGGCGCCCACCCCATCCCCAGCGCAGCATACACCCCCTCCGCGGGACGCGGGTCGACAAAGAGGCGGATGGAGGCGATCGGGTTCTTGCGGCGGGGATTGGGGTTCTTGTTCTTGTTCTCGTTTGCTCTGGTGTCGCGTTCGGCGTTGGCTGGGGTCGGGTGCGGCGAAGTAGGTGTAGGCGTGGCAGAAGTAGGCGCAGAAGGAGGCACGAACGGATCCCCCAAATCAAACCTCTTCTCGTCGTAGTCATACGAAGAATTTGCCGCAGCCGAATTCGACGAAAGGGAAGAAGGAAACCCAAACGACCCCAAATACCTCTCCGCGAGCGTATGCGCGCCGGGGGCGATGAGGAGGATGTGCGTCTGTGTCTGTGTCTGTGTCTCCTCTTCCTCTTCTCTTTCTCCGCCTGCTTCCTGACCCTTTGCGTCCTCACCCTCAGCCTTTGCGTCCTCACCCTCAGCCTTTGCTTCCTCACCCTCCGAAGCTTCGCCGCCCGCGTTAGGTTCCGGTTCCGAGTCCCGAGATGAAGACGGAGAGATCTACATAAAAAGAAAGAAAAGAAATTACCGTCAGTTGGCTGGCTGACTCGAAGAATTCGTGAGAGGAGGGTAGGTACTCACCAAACTCTCCAAATACGCGTCATACGTCCCATCGGCGTGCGACTGGGATTGGATTGAGGCGCAGGCGGGACACGGGGCTTCGACTTCGTTTCCCTCCGTGTCTGGGTTCTCCCCTTCCGCTTTCGGGGCGTCCGAGTCCTCTGGCGTAGGCGCATCAAGAGGTGCAAAGAGCGCAGAAAGCGAGGGCGGGATCGGATTTATCGTCGTCGTCGTAGTAGTTGTAGGCATAGGCATAGAATCTGCCGGAGTAGAATGTGCGGAATGAGTGTTATTCGCGTCGTGTTTGTCTTTCGATGTCGAGGAAGTAGGCGTAGAGGTCGTATTGTCGTCATGCGTCGTAGAAATAGAACGTGCGGAAACCGAAGTAGTAGCAGCAGCAGCAGAAACCGCCCTCGCGAGCGCAGCCATATAATCCTGGCACAGCGGGCACCAAAAGTGGCGGAGGAAGATGACGAGGGTGCGGCGAGTCCGTGTCGGGCTTCCCGCAGGCGCTAGGTTGGGTCAGGTTATATTAGACCGGGAATGAGGGGAAGAGGAGTACTGACCATCGACATCCACTTCCGCGGTGAATGCATTCACACCCAGCGCACCCCGCGGAACGCCCAACACCTCGCCAAAGGGCACGCGCACGCCGCTGGGCGCGACGAGCGGGAGGCGCGCGGCGCGCAGGAGGGCGGCGCGTGTGGGGGGAGCGAGGGGCGCGAGGGGGGGTGGTTTGGTTGCTTTGCGTGCGTTATTCTTCCGAGGAGAGGTGGGAGAAGGAGTGGTGGCAGAAATAGAGAGAGGTGGTGGCGCAGTAGACGCGTAGGTAGCCGCGTTCACGGACGGGCGGCGTTTGACGATCCTGGCGCTCCCGCGTCGTTTCAGCGCCACGTCCGCTATGGGTGACTCAGACGCCGGCGGTACCGTCGCGCACGATGGGGAGACGGGGGAGATGGGGGAGAGCGCCGCCACAGAAAACGGCGAGACGGGCGGGGACGTCCCCGCGCTCTCGCTCTCGCCTGACGTGCGCGACGACGAAGACGATCCGGATCCTGAAGAGGAGGAGGAGGAAGCGAAGGAACGCGTCGGGGAGAGAGGTAACTCTAAATCGCGCAACTTGATCTCCCTCCCGTCTCGCGCGGCAGCAAGGGCAGCGAGCGCGGGCGGGATCATGCCCGGCGGGAACGGGGCGGGTGTGGGTGTGGAGATTGTGTGTTTGCGGATTGGGATTGGCACGCCGGTATGAGAGTGAGGGTGCGCATGCGGGAGGAGAAGGTGGAGGCGCGCGAGGCCGGATTTGCGCGGCTTGGTGTCTGCTGTGGTGGATGTAGTAGTCGTAGTCATAGGCGTCGCTGTAGGTGTCGGAGACGGTGACGAAGGCGGGGAAAGGGATGTGTGGGCACGCCGGCGAGTATAGTGAGGCGTAGATGTCGAAGAAGAAACAGACGGCGCGGGCGAGGCCAAAGGGGCAGGGAGAGAATCCGGGACAAAATCGGGATACAGCGCGAACGACGCGCGCTGGGGCAGCCTAGCGGGCACATCGTCTTCACCATCAGCAGCATCGACGGGAGACAGCGGTAAAAGATCGGGATACAGCGCAAACGACGCGCGCTGCGGTAGCCTAGCGGGCACATCGTCTTCAACAGCGAGTGCTTTGAGGGCGGCGTCGTCCTCCGCATCGAGCTTTGGCGCGGGCTTACGGCGGACGCGCAGCGCGTTGGGGTTTGCTGCGGCGGTAGGGGACGCCATGAGGGGAATGGCAAAGCAGGAATCTAAGTTGGAGCTTGCTATTTAGGCGTGCCCTTTAACTTGCTCGCTTCCACGTGTAAGTCCGAAGCCAAACCAATCACATTAGCAAGCTTTAGCCAAGTTCGTCAAAGCATTTATCGTGTAACCGTCGTAGCGGAGGATTGGCTGGGTGTTGCTGTTGCGTCGGGTAGCCATCTCAAGTGCAATATGTCGCAGAAAGGCAGGCGATTCTTCGGCGACTTAACTGCCTCCGGTCTTCTTTCACTCACCACATCGCGAAACGCACTGGGCTCGTCGGGCACCCCTGCGTCAGCCCACTGGCGCCATCTGCCATCCCTTCCTGCTGCTCGCTGCTCGCTGCCGCTCTCCCCACCCTCGCCCTCGCACTAAACGCAATATTTAGCAATCTCGCGCCACCGATCTCGCATTTACCTGCAACGGGAATTCCTTATTGTAATACAGCCTATTTATTGTAATACAGCCTATTTATCAGTCCCAATCGCTCACCGGCGCTCCCTTGTTCAATAGTCAAGTGCCCAATACTTAAATTCGCGCTATCTATGACTCTCTCCATTGGCGCGCTACCAGTAAGCTATATTTCTCCGACGCTCTCAGGCTTTGTTCGGTACCGTATCCGTTGGCGAATTGGACTCGTCAATTAAACGCAGCCACGTACGGCTTCATTGAGTACCTTCCCTCCTCGCTGAACCCAATACTGGATCCTCTGAAGCAAGCGCTGCGACCGATGGACACTTATAGCTCATGATATGTATCGACAACGATCTGCCCTCGGGTGTTGACTCTTCGCACCGCCCTCTCCTCCTCCATAATTGATCCCTCACACCGCCATCCCCTCCTGCACACCTTCCCGACCCGGACCGCAATCCCAAAGTCAAGTCAAGTCATAATGTCAAGTCAACCATCCGTCCATCCTTCAATCCTTCCATCTACTGTACAACAGTACATACTCATTCCCAGATCGAATTATGCGTGTCCATTCAGATAAATAAAGAGACAGTGTTACAATCGCAACCGATGAGCGAATTAATATAATACCGAACGAGCACCGCACCGCACCGCAAATCCAAATCCAAAACAATTGAATGGGAAGGACTCTCGAGAGCTGACCACTGACCACTGATTGTTGAGAAGCAAGAAACACTGGAGACAAAGGAAGGAAAACAAAACAAAATTACTCGTGACCTAGCTTATCACCCGACCCTGAATCGAACGAGGGACCTCCTGCTTACAACTTTCTATCACCAACTTCAAAGATAGCAGGCGCACACCATGTGCCATCAGATGCTTGCCTCCCTATACTCAACTCGAACTACAATACATACCTGTTCGTTCAATTTGATTTAAACAACCGAGCCTTGAAATCTAACCTTGTACGATGTACATCATTTAAACGAATGATTGAATTACCGTGATACTTATCGACTGAGCACCGCACCACACCGGATCCGAATCCGAGAATAAAACAAATGAAAGCAAAAGACATTCGAGAGCTGAGCACTGAGCACTGAGTAAGAAACACTGGAAACAAGGAAGAAAAAAAGGAAGGCTTTTCTTCTCCATTACCATTGATCACCCAACCCCGAATCGAACGAGGGACCTCCTGCTTATTAAGACACAAGAACGTTGAAATCGAAGCAGGCGCACACCATTTGCCATCAAGTGCTTGCCTCCCTACACTCAACTCGAGCTACAACATCTATTCAATTGAACAGAGACTTGATTTCTCGTGATTTGAACAACCGAGCCTTGAATCTTCATGGTATTAAATGAGCAAATTAATATAATACCGAACGAGCACCGCACTCCGCACTGTACGGAATCTGAAAAAAAAAAAAAAAAAGCAAAAAGCACTCGGGAGCTGGGCACTGGAAGCAAGGAAGGGGAAAAAGGAGGTTTACAGCTTCCGGATCACCCGACCCCGAATCGAACGGGGACCCCTCCTGCTTAACTGAGCTTCTTCTCACAAGAAGCAGGCGCACACCATGTGTCATCGGGTACTTGCCTCCCCACACTCAACTCGAGCTGCAACATTATTCAATTGAACATAGACTTGATTTCTTGTGATTTAAATAACCAAGCCTTGAATCTAATGTTGTACATACGAGACAAATGAGTGAATTTATATCATACCGAACCGCACCAAATCCAAATCCATATCCGAAAGAAGAAAAAAAAAATACAGGAGAGCTGAAAGCCCATTAAGAAACTCTGAAAATAGGAAGGACAAAAAAAAGTGTCTTGTTTAGCGCTTAACGTGCATCACCCGATCCCGAATCGAACGGGGACCTCCTGCTTACACTGCCGTCATCTAAGCGCCAAAGATAGCAGGCGCACACCTTGTGCATCGAGTGCTTGTCTCTCTCTGCTCAAGAGTCAAATATATATATGTAGTAAGTATTCTGACCTCATAAAAAAAACAGGCAGTGTACATCACAACGAATGAGCAAATTAATATAATGCCGTACCGCACCGCACCACATCCAAATCCAAATCAGAACGAGAAAAAAAGTTTAATCGAAGCGAAAGCCACACGATGAGTGCGGAGAGCCAATTTAATTAGAAACAAGGGGGAAAAAAAATTCACATATCACCCTGCTTATCACCCGACCCCGAATCGAATGGGGACCTCCTGCTTGGTGGATTATGGACATCAATAATTGAAGCAGGCACACACCATGTGCCATCGGGTGCTTCTCTCTAGACTCAACTCGAGCTATAGTACAACACCTAGCCAATTGAACACAAGGCAACTTTGACTTGTGATTTTAACAACCGAGCCTCAAGCCTGGCACTTCTTGAGGGATTAATGACATACCAAGTGAGTCCCCAAATCCGAATTGGAACGCAAAAAGAAAGACAGAGCGCTGAGTGCGGGGAACCAAGAAAGGAGAAAGGGGGGGGGAAAAAAAGAGGATGAAGCCTCTCCCACGCATCACCCGACCCCGAATCGAACGGGGACCTCCTGCTTGGTGGATTATGGACATCAATAATTGAAGCAGGCACACACCATGTGCCATCGGGTACTTGCCTCCCTGTGCTCAAGTGTAAGTATTGTGACCTCAGAAAAAAAAAACCCTATTTCTACAGTACTTGCAACCAACTTCAAGTTTAAAAGCATCTACCAGATCCGTTGATGACCAATGGCATCGCATGTGCGGTGAAAAAAAGGTGAGTGGTGAGCATTACAGTAATTCAGACCAACCACCACACATGTAGGAATGAACCTGCAGTGAAGAAAAGAAAAGAACAAAAAAAAACCTTTGGTCTCCAGCACATCATCCGACCCCGAATCAAACGAGGGACCTTCTGCTTGCAGTGTTTTATCTCGACGGAGTCAAAGATAGCAGGTGCACACCTCGTGCCATCGGATGCTTGCCTCCCTGTGCTCAAGTATCCATAGGAGTAAGTACCAGTCTGACCTTATAAAAAACACAATTATCCAAGGTTCATTGAACCAATTTCAGTTGTCCCTTAGCCTATTGTACAGCTGCCAGATGCACACCCACGAGTCAAGAAAAACTGAAAACAGTAGACAAACAAGGAACCAATAGATATCAAAAGAAAAATAGGCAATACTAGCGCGCACCACCCGACCCTAAATCAAACGGAGACCTCCTGCTTACACCACATCACGGAAGAAGGACAGATAGCAGGTGCACACTTTGTGCATTGGGTGCTTACCTCCCTGTACTCAAGTATATATAGGAGTGAGTATTCTGATCTCAGAAAAACACAGTATTCAAGTTCAGTTGTCCTTTACCTATTTATCGTACAGTACTTCGAACACCAACACGCATGACAGGATCAAGAAAGAGAGTGAGTGACCCGCTTTGATTGTGCACCAATATTTGAGTTGAGCAGAAGACTCACAGCCAAAGTCAACTCCGAACTCACCTTCTTCTGCTGCCAATGCATAATTGCCCCCTCTGTTGAGCTTCGCCTTTCTCCTCCTCCGCATCTTTACAGGAGGTCTGGAGTTATTTTCGTTTTGGCGTTCTACCTCCGAACCACGACTCCGTCGCAGGCTAATACACTCCATGGCGGCACCCAGGAGCAAGGCGAGAACACCCAACATACAGAGGCCAAGCCAGATGACCACGGGCCATTTGACGATGGGCCAGAGTAATTTTGCGACACAACCGCCTAACTTAACTTAACTCTGGGAAATAATAGAGACCGTGCGAGATATGTGGCCCCACGGCCACCAGCTGCTCGCCAAACGATGCCTCGGAAGAGACAAAGTCACGACTCCAGAAGTCACAATACGGAAGGATGCCGTATATAACTGCGCCGCAGAATGCTCTCGAGTAAAACTCGTCTTCATAACCTTCCGGAAACATGTCTGGTGCATATAAGTACCTCGTTCTAGCCATAGCGACGGGCGAACAAGAAATGCACGTACCCGCGTGAAGGTGCCTACCACATCAGGAAAAAGCCAAATTGCTATGGGCTGCCACATAGACACCCATAGACACCATAGAAGCTATAGAGGCCATAGCAACGTTGCTATAGTGTCTATGGGTGTCTATGTGGGTCTATGTAGCTGCCCATAGAACCCATAGCATTTGGGATTTTCCTGATGCACACGTCCACCGTGACGCATTAACAATAGCCTCTATGGCGTACAATATCGCGCGGAGAGAAAGAAGAGCGCAAATTGCATGGATAGACTTGTCTCCCAGCCCACCCGTCCATGTGGGATCTGGAAGCCGGCGCTCTGGAACTGCCGTGAGGTCGTATCCGACAAAGTAGGCTATTACTCGAAAAAATAGACCGAACACCGTCAGAGTTTCCACAGCATTCTGGAGGGATGGCATGGTGCAGTGGGGCTGGAAACAAGGAAGCCTCGTGTTCGAAGCAGTGGACGGCCTGGCGTGATTACATACATAACGGAATGTGGTACTGGTTGTCACAAACCCCGGGCCGCTCCCAGTTTCCCTCGCTGCCGTAGTCCGTTTGGAGTCAAGAAAATCTGGCTATCCGTGGAAAACTCTTGCTCAGTGTTCAAAGGGACAACATGTGGCCCAGGCTAAAAATCAAAAGACTGAAAGTGACTCGAAAGAATAAATCCTTTGCACTGAGGCGGCATGCCATCGGTGTAGGCAGATTCCCTGCCTTTCGGATATCCGTAACATCTTATGAGTTCAGCCCGTCGTAGCTCAGTTTATTTGCCCGGGATTCAAATGGATTATTGTTACAAACCGAGGTACGAGGTCAGTGTTGTTATAGCGTCTGTTTATAAGAGACTAAGCCACAGTCTGATGTCAGAAAAGGTATCTTTCTTTGCTTACGCTGCTCCAATCATTGGCCTACTGAGCTCTGCGCCTGGACATTTCGAGTCCGTCTTCTGTTTGTTAGCGATTTTGACCGCCACCAACTTGAATGTCCTGTGTATCGACGGTGCGAGTGGCCAGTCTGTCTGACTCAAGACTCGGAGAGACTGGACCTGATTTACAACATGCCTAATTCGCAAGAAATTTGGTAAACCTAACCCGTTATTCCAGATGTCTCAAGGACGTCATATTATCCTACTCTCATTTCGCACACACTCCATCGCACTCCCCTCCCCAAACAAACAGATATCAGCTGTTGAGCTATGTCAAGTTACGATGTTGACCATTGGCAGGCGCACACTATGCGCCTTGAGTCCCTGAGAATTCTCCCAACAAATCAGTGTTATTTTACCGAAGTTAAGCTCAGTTCACGCCTCCAACAATGCAAAAGGAATTGGGGGTCCCGAAAAGAAGTTAAACCAGCTCCTGACTAACTGCAATACATGGGGTGAAGTTTGTAGTGGGTTAAGAAGAAACCAGGCCACAAATAGAACGAAGACAAGGTATATACTCATAACAATAGATTCTATACCATTCACATACCAGGTTTCCCGGAACAAAACACCGAACATAATCGCAACGACGGTCAAAACAATGATGCCGCCAGGGACAAAAGTTATATGTGGGATCAAGCAATTAAGTATCGTCCCTCTGTGGGATTTAGAAGACTTAGATCCCAAAAGAAGAGGTGCTCTGCTTTTTTGGTTTCTTCTGCGAGAAATGCCGCTGAAGAACTGAACTTGGATGTGTTCGGCATTGCATCAGCAGAACAGTTCTCACGGTTTGAATTCAATTTTGTGTACGACCAACAAAAGGGAACCGGTTGTTGAGCTTGCAAGTATCCAAGAGACTTATGCAGCTTCTGATCTCCAAGGCAATTCAAGGGCCTGTTGCCTACCGGGTGGCTACGTTGCAGTGCATCGTCTTTTGTTCTGATGCTCCTTGCTTTCCTAGGGATCCTTATTTAATTGTACCTGCCAGTTACGTCTTTGTTTTTTGGTCTTATTTGAGAGATTATAAAGTTCTCCCCCCGAGTCCATCAAAAGTAGTCTTCGACCGTCCTACTCTCGACACACACCGACACTGAGTGAAATGTGGCCTTACAATCACAGACACAGACCTTCAACGACTGAGATACCTCGGATACATGGACGCATTAGATGAATGGTCTCAAAATTACGCGGACTGTCTTATACTCTACATAGAAGACGAAGAGAAGGAACACCCACTCATGCTCGAATGAGTTGATTTAGTGTGTCTGTCTTACGCTTTTGGACCCCATTTCTGGCTTACATTCACTCTTCAAGTGCCCTTTTGACCCAAATAATACAGCATCTACAAACGACTACTGCCAAAAATCCAGGAGGCTTGAATTATTCAAGTAAGAAAGCCTGAAATAGTTGACATCAAATATTAATCGAAGAATAATATCCGCCTTCCCGCATCCATAGACCAACCTCTCACAATCAGTCACACTCGCACACTCCTCGTCGCAATTCAATGCTAGCCACTCAATTCAACTCGAGCTGAGGCCCAGGCTGGATTTAATTGGACTCCGCTCCACCCCGACTGTCGAAACTCCAGGTTTGCCTCCTGGTGGTCCGGCATCCAAGCGTACAAGTAATATTAATCATTCCCATCCTATCTTATCGTATCATACGTGCGTATATTCTTCCCTCGCTCCCTCCTTCCATCCGTCTAGTTCTTGATAAACTCGTAGTTCAAATAGTGACCATCACCCAGGTCCTGGTGGTAGTACCCGCCGACCTTGCCGTTTGACGCGCATTGGTCGATGAGTTTCTGTGTGAAGGTTGCCGCGCTGGCGGGGTCGCTGCACTGCGGCTCAGTGCCGTCCTGCATGCATAGCACGAACGCACAACCGGCGTTGTTGCCGCCCTCATTCTGGCAGCCGGAGCCGTATGGCTGCGCGCAGCCGGGATCAGCACCTTCTTTGAAGCCGTCGACGATGAGCTGGCATCCGCTGACGGGCGGGCTGCCGTCGGACGTCTCACATTTGACGTAGTCGTCGGCGAAAACGAGCGCGACTCCGAGGGCAAGAATGGCGAACAGTTGTTGGGTGCGGAACATGGTCTAGAGGTAACATCAATGTTTATTCATTCATTGGCTATCGAGGGTATATACCGTTGCGGTCGTTAAGGGTGAGGTGATTGAATTCGAAGTTCGGAGAAAGTCAAAACTGGATAATTGAACGACGAACGATGAGCTTAAACACAGACCAGGGGAAATATGGACACTCACGGAATTCTTAAAAAAGAAGAGTGGTAGTTTGGCGGTAACTGAAGTTTGCCGTCTTTTATGTTCACAGTAGGTCCGGCTGTGAAGGACATCACATAATTACCCACTCCGCAAGTTGCTGTAATAATTTTGGAAGACTCCAGCACCTGTCAACGATGCTCCAATCTGTTTTGATGACTGTCAATGGCAATACTCCACTGGTGCCACAGCGAGGCAGCGAGGGCTCGGTTACGGTGTTTGTGGGTTCCCAAAAGAATTACAAAAAATGTGCCTAAAAAGGAAAGAGGAAGAGGAAGGAAAAGAAGGGAAAAAAGAGATTTCTGAGCTCCTCAACAACCTAAAATCCTGCAAAAACTCCTGATGATACCCATCAATATTATAAAAATTTGGCCGCTGTGCGGCATTACCGTGGAAAATCAGCTGCATAATGGCACACACATTTCCATCGCAAAAGTGCATCTGAACTTGGTTAGTGAACAGCATCTCAACTTCGAATGCAGCTATCATTGGATTCACTTCTATAACCATTCAGAATGCCAACCATTTGCTAATAACATAACTTCTGCCTCCAATAATAATTTTATAAATCAAGTCCAGGGTTCAGGCAACACACAGATGGTATTTGACCAAATTTCAGCCCAACTGACATTGATTCTTTATTCTAAAATAATAAATCCACTGTTAGTTGGGCTGACATCGGTCAAACATGTTGTGGAACAGTTTTGCAATATGTGTCTTCATGTGCTTTCTTTCTGGTTTCAGAGAAGGATACACCAAGAAGAGAGAAGCAGTCACATATAAAATGTTCGTCACTAATAGAACAGCAATGACAACCTATTGTGCATGCTACAAATGTGAGCAAGATACCTGTACAGAGAATATCTGCAAATACCTCTGCAAAAAGATTTCCACACACTGCAGTCAGCCAAATGGTAATGGCAAAAATACTGGACAACAAGATCTTTCACATGTTGGTGGTCATTACAGTTTGTCGGGCTGAAATATGGTGCAGATTAAATTGCAGACATTTTCGTTTGTCTGCCAAATTTACATGCCTGGAAGTTTTCAATAAATTTGAGTGGCTTATATGATATAGCCATTGTTATTGCACTTAATTTCCGTCATAAATTTTGGCGAGAAGTTCAAAACTGAGCGAGAACAAGCTCAAACGGTCTCCAAAGCTCTACATGAAAACTTATGTAAATGGTTGATCGCTCACGTGAACTTCCCCTTCTGGTTACGCTCCAAGCCCCATTTGGTTACGCCAAATTGGGCGTAACTGTTTTTGGTTAGGCCGCATTTAGTAATTTGATCCCACAAACACCATAACCGCGCCCAGCGAATTCATTCAGATCCAGAGCATCCATATGTAACGCATTGAAATTGGCAAATGTGGAACCGGTGGAGTATGGATGGGTTTCACTCTGCGCATCCGAGCGCTTAGAGCTGTTTTGCATTCGGGAGCACACGGCTACGATTTTGAACGAAACTCGTCGTCGGACAAGTGGGGCGCGATCCTAGCGGCGGGACAGTCCATAGGTCGACATAATCGATTTTGCTCATTCAATACCACGGTATCAACCGGCGTCCCATAAAATTCGGGCCGTGAAAAATCTGTTCCATAAAACAGTACAATATTGTCACAGAACAGCGAACAAAGACTAAGGTAAGCAATAGCAAGGAAATCGGACGCAGTTCTTGAATGGCTTGAGCCACAAGGTCATACAGCAGATTGGATTAGCGTGGTTTTGCCCATTCAAGAGCGCGTTAGAGCTTTTTGATTGACTTGTGTCCTTTTAAAAATCCCCTACGACACGAGATTGACAATCAGACACAACTTGAACTTGAAACCGTCAGGCATGATAATCTTGTCAAACTTGAGGACTGGAAGAGAAGGGTACATAGTTTGAGGAGTGTCTTGATAGTTGAGCCCGCTGCATAGAAAACAGTTATGTCGAGAGTCTTTGTGCCATTATGCTTCGAGTTAGTATGAATCTCTCCCGGAACGACCTCATATCCCCAGCACTGATATATGCATACCCGCCCTCACCGTGGAGCGCGACGTGCATGAGGTAGGTGGGGGGCGCCGTGGAGATGGGCTGGAGGTCGCCTGCAAGGAGGAGGAGGTGGGAGAGTAGAGGTGGTAGAGTGCGCGGCCGACTCCAACCTCGCGGGGAACGCAGCAGACAACGGGGAGGGCGACCATTCGCATTCTCGGGTCCGTCTCCTTCTCCAGCTTCTCCTCCCTTTCTCGTCCTTCTCGCCTCCATCGTCCCCGCCTCTTTCACCCCCTCTCACGTCCGAGAACGCGCATCCGACGTCTCCGCCCTCGGACGCCCACATGGCGCCCCAGCGAACGTAAGCGAGGTGAGATTATCGGCGACGTGGCAGGCTGAGGCGACACAACAGGGAAAGTACCCTCAAGGTCGACGGAGCCCACCCCATCGCTAACGCAGCATACATCCACGGTCGACGAAGAGGCAGTGAGGCAGGGGTGCAGCGCTTCTCCTTGCGCGGGCGGCTGATGCTCTTCTCCCCGCTTTCTTTGACCAATCTGGCTCGACCGGCCTCGACGAAACAGACGCAGAAGGAGACACGAATGGTTCCCCAAATCACACCCCTTCCTCGCTCCATACTCTCTCTCGTAGGAGGAGGAGAGGCCCCAAGGGAAGAGCGGGAAACCCCAACAACCCCAAAAGCCCAAATACCACTCCCCATACGCCGGGGGCAATCGGGAGGCCTTCCTCGGCATCGGCTTCCTCGCTGTCTTCCGAAGCGAATATGGCCGAGGGCAGGCGAGTGAGAACGAGGGTGAGCGGGCAGATGGTGAGTGCCACGAGGAGGGAGAGAGGTGGTAGGTGACTCGGAGTGGTTCGCGCGCTGTTACACGACGAATCAGTAAATCGCGCACGCCGCAGCGGAAACGACATGTGCATATATACCTCACCAGGCGATACAGGCTGTGAGCCACCCAACCCCGCACCCGAGACTAAAATCTCCAAATACGCTTCCATCGTCGTGAGATTGGGCGACAGCGTAGGGGCTTCCCCGTTCTATGTAGAGAGGTCGGATTGGGGTCCTAAGCGCATCAATGGGCGCGATGAGCGCAGAAAAGTCGAGATGGACATCGCCATCGCATTCGTGGTAGGCGAACTGGGGTAGCAGATGTAGGCGTAGATGTGGAAATAATGCGCGTTACTGGCATGCATCTTCGCCCGCGTTCGCTTTGGAGGAGAAATAGGAGTAGATGGGAATGCAGATGTCCAGGTAGAACTCAAAAGCCACTGTTGCAACAAAAATGCCCACTAACTTTAGGTAGTGGGTCCTGTACCGCCCTATCAAAATCTTTTTGGTGTAATGATTCAAAACATTTTAATGGGGATGTTTAAACCCCATTAGGGCTTTGCATCCCACATTCGTACGCCGACTCTTCGGATCTTACGTCCGATTACCTCCTTTTCTCAACTAGTCAGCTTCACGTGTTCGTATTTGTGCATGCTGTCCATACCCGTCCGCAATTTTCTCTTCCTTTCTCTCATCCTGTCTGCCCCGCCGTCTGCTGCTGCGATGTCTATCTTGACTTCTGGTGTCTACACTTCCAGTGTTGTTACTTCCCTGTCCTCCTCTGTGACTGTCTTGTCCTCCGAGTTCGTTTGGACCAGGCTTTGCTCCCCTAACTCTAACCGCTTTGCTTTCACGGTCAATTGCGGGCCTCATGGGAGCTTTACAATGGAACTGGCTTGCTCTGTCTCCTCTACTCTTGCCACTGATGTTTCTATGGGTCTGGACTGGAAGGCGGGCGTCCAGGAGTGGCTAATTAGTCAAGGATTACGTCCTCAGAATGGCTTCGAGCATCTGCATGCTGTTCCTCCCGGTGATTCTTTAGTCCTCAATATCCTTTCTGCCTGCCCTTAATAAATACCCATCTTCCACCTGTCATCTGTTCTAGTATCGCCATCCTTGTCGTCTTCCTCCCCTGCTGTGGGCTCGCCCTCTGGTGTGGGTTCATCCCTCCATGGTACAGTTCTGTTTATTTTGTTCTACATCTTGACAACGCTCAATATTCCTTAGACTCTAGATGTACGATCCCGATCGTAAGTGGTACGACTTACGTTCAATCCGGTGTGCATCCACCCGATGGTGTGCCTCTCCCTTCCTCTTTCTAAAATACTATCTAAACTTCTTTTTTTAGACCCGGATGCTGCTCCCCTGCCGCATTCCGGGGCTCAACCTGCGTACGCGCACGGTACTCACCCTGCATACGTGCATGGGTCCACATCTGTATATGTGCACGATGGCCCCTCTCACACTACACATTATAACGAGATAAATTTTGAATACATGTCTGTTTGCCCATCCACTATTGCGGGTCCTTCTCGTCAAACTCGCAGATCTGGGCCTATCAATGCCTCTGTAGGGCTGGATGCTCTGTTTTTGTCCCCCAAATCTATTCAGAATGTGCTTGTGGGTGACGACGACTGTCTCCATTCTCATATGGCTCTTCATGGCATTCGCTCGGATGGGTTATCTCTTTCAACGGCCAGACAGGCATTAGCTTTTCACTTGATGTCCGGTATGTGTGCTTCAGTTCATCCAGATGGTAGACGTGCTATGCCCCATGCTGGTTGCAAATCTGTCAGTGCGCCTTTCACGTCGGTCCATCATATGAGCTACACAGCCTATAGTATTATTTTTGGTTATCCCCGTCCATCCGTCTGTGACTTCACGCTTCAAAAGACCTTCATTTCGAAACTTTGAAGACATTCCTGTGCTACCTCCATTTCCTCTCTCCGTGTGCGCTACCCCTCTTCCTTCTGCCGCCTCTACACCTCTACTCCTGTCTCGTCTCTACCTCTTCACACCCCCTACTATCTCCTCATCAATCGTCTCACAATTGTCCTATCATTTAATAGGCCAAGGAACTTTGTCCTCTACGCGTGCATTTATCGACTTGCTAAATGATTTCAGTAGAAATGGCTAATGGCCAGTCTCACAAAAAACGAAAAAGTCGTCGCAAAGCCAAACAGGCCGTCTGGACCGGCTTTACAATCTCCGTTGGGCAGCTAGGTGAGTCTTAGCAACTTTCTTTTTTTTTCGTGCTTATATAAACTCTCAGTCACATACATACATCCGCGTTTCTAGCCTGCCATGAGCTTATCTTGTACCATTTGCTCGAGGCTTGCACCCTGTCGACTGTGATAGCTCTCAGTCATACGTCGTTCCTTTCCGTACTCTTGTCAAGGCTCTGTTCCGTATCCGTCTCATTTCCGCCGTCGAGTTCTCTGTGGGTCAAGAAAATGTTGCCGATTTTTTTGCGGTATCTCCACTCATACGTTTGTCAACCCCACCAACTGACTTATTTTCCAGGTGCTCAAGTCAACTGAGGCCGCGATTGCCGGATCTACTTTGCCGCTCGTTCTTGTCCATCCTTTGGATGACGTAGAAGACTGGATGCCGAATAACCTCAATATTTACCCACCTCTAGGTCGAGCATTTTTTCTTTAATTTATGTCCCTCACTCGAGCTCATGGTTGCAGGCTGCACGGCTCCCTGGATAAATTTCTTCGAGCGAATCCGCCTCCATTGCTGCGCTAAACAGCCTGGTGTTTTATCGCCGCACACCTATGTCACCAAGTTCCATGTAGAGTATGAGTCTAGAGTGGAAGTGCGTTATACTAAAACTTTAATTTTCGCAATTCAAACTGTCTAATAATTCCGACTCTCAGGGTCGGCCAATCTGGCTCTCGGAAAGTATCGACAGCTGTGTCCTTACACCGGCAACTGTTGCGTGTACTACTTTGGGTATGTTCTCAACGTCTTCATAGCTGTCGCTGTGGCCATACTGATGCTAGATAGGAATGTGTATCGCAACTTGTTCAACTTTTGCCGTTCTGTACCCTCAACTAGTGGTCAAGAAACGTGCTCGTGAGAGCTGGAACACGCCTACAATCAAAACCTGTATTGAGATAATGGAGCGCGGGTTTCGTCTCAACACTTCTAACATGGCATGGAGCGAGTCATGTGGCTGGAATTGCCCTGTAAGTTGGAGGCATGTTCAGGGCTTGTGCGGTGTGGGTTTATTCTGTTGGGGCGGTTTTGCAAGATATGAAGGATAATGGGTACACTGGGGTACCACACCACATACTGAGCTGGCACCCATGAAGTGGCGTCTCGGTGATACTTGCAAAAACACACATTGTCCTTGGTTCAGGGCTCTTCGCCAGCTGCAGGAACGTACTAGTCTGCATTAGTTATGTTCAATAAAACTTGCTAGCATTTGCACCTGCATTCGATCTTGTTCTATCCAAGGATTGTCGGCCCAATATTGATTGAGAGTCGGAGTTTATATTGGGCGGCCATATTTATCTGTGAACCGAAGCTGTCGGAACTTAATTAAGTATCGGATCTTAACTATTTGATGGCATCACAGCTTCAAGCCGACTTCCGAAACCCTATAGCCATTTGATGGTAAATTCTCTTCCTCATGGGGGGTGCAAAGCATCCAGAAATTATCCGTAGATGTAGCTATGTGTAACTCCGTTGATTTATTATTCACCTTCTCCATGAGCTCTGGTGAACTAACTGAAGCAGCAATAATTTTTATCTCCCTTCAGTCGTTTGATATCGGAGCTTGATTTAATTGATTAGATCGTATGATGTATGATGGTGCTGCTGTGCAGAATATTATCTGCGACTGCCTAGTGGGCCACACTAGGAAGTGGGCCATTTGCCAAAGTTCAAGGATAGATACTTGCCTAGATACCAGATTTGTGCTCGGAGGGTGGAATACTATGTAAGCCGTTCCTCCCTACCAGTTTTCGGCCGAATGTGATGTCTTGTCATTAAGCGGTGGCGCGGTTGATGTCGGCACGCAGGGTGGGAACATCAATTCCTTATCTCCGAACAGCCGTTTCGCCCCTTTCTCCACCAATTCTTCGTCAATCCACAACTTCGGGGGCCCATTATGCTCCCCTGAACTCAGGCTTTTCTGTAGGCATATAAAAATTCCTATATCCTCGCTCTTCAAGTCCCAAATTTCTGTCAATGGATGTCATCCGAGCTCGACTATTGCAATCTCACCGGCTTTATATCCAATGACCCTGTGCCGATACGGGTCCAGGACCTGGCATGGTTCATCTTGCCATATAGCCCATCTATTCTAACTATCTCTTATAATTCTAGCTTTTTAACACCTCCCTCAAGATGTCTAATACCCCATATCAACCAGTTTTCTGTGGAATCAAAATCGGGACTCTGGGGTCTAGGGAGCGCAACACAAGAGTCTCGTAGGTGGCCCTTATACGTTCATTGGCTTCTTATAAACATACCTACAGCTTTTTTTGATCACAATCGCTCTCTACTAGATGTGCTGGACTTGTTTCTTTGCCAACACTGATTTTGCGCTTATATCTCTCACCAGAAGCATTCCACTACACCGCGGTATAAGGTCAATTGTACTCTTTCAATTTATATAATCCACCCTATGTAACCTTTAAACAATATTATACAAAGAAAGGCCACCAATATGGCATCCAACGGCGTCCTGACGCGGGTGGCCCACTACCCCGTCAATTGCCTGTTTGGGAAGTGCAACAAAGATAAATTCACTGAGCAATCATGGTGTCACCAAAATGGCGCCGAGTATGCTCAAACTCTTCACAGGATATGTGTCTGTTGTTTGCGATGCATAGACCCAGGCAAACATCCTCAACACGGTTGCTAGAGGGCCAAAACATCTAAGGTGGCCCAGTAGGCAGTCTCAGATAATAGATACAATTCACACTAACTAATAGTGCGCATTTTAGGTAGATATTTTCAGTTCTTTCCACCTCTCGGCAAGTGAGCTAATCTGAGACCGGTTCTTAACCCGAGCCGTTGCTCTGGGGCCAAGCGAACGAGCTTTCGTATTATCTGCCATCAAAGCCACGATTTGCCGTTTGAGCTCTGCTCTTTCTTGTCGTCTCTGTTTAGCAATCTCCTTTGCGAAAAAATCAGCATCTGTTGACTTTTCAGCTCCGGCCTTCATAGTTGCAGATTTGATCTTCGAGCGCGACACCTTCTCTGCTGGTATTTGTGATATCGCAAGTTTGCGCATTCCGGGTGTATATCGGCTTCGTGCATCCCATGAAGCCTTCATTGCAAGCATCTGCCTGGTGCTTAAATCCGGGTGCCAAAAACAAAGCCCGTTGAATCTGTGTCTGGGATCAAGCCAAGTAATGGATGATGTGATTATCAACGCACGATGTTTTGCCGAGTGAAATGGTTCTGCCGTGTCCCACAAAGTTGAGAGGTCCAACTGTCCATCCCTTGGTCTCCTCCTTGATATGTTTTATGGTATACTCGTTGCGAATCTCTTCTCTTGGAACGGTGTACAAGGGCTGATACTGTGTTTTGTCCAGTTAGGTTTTTTTGGCTGTGTAATGCATATGTAGGAGATAATTTTAACCGTCGACCTTACTCACGATCGGGTAGATAAGCTAATAAACGGCGGCTTCAGATTTGTCCACATAAATCCAGTTCGATTCTCCATTTTGACCAACAATGTCTTCCTCCACATGCAACGCGTGGAGACAAGACTCAATCGGGCCTGGTCTACTCCTATAGATCGTATCATCGTTTGAAACCAGGTAATTCAATCGAACCAAGACCTACCCGGTTGAGCTCGATGTTGAGCCGGAGCCTTCTGGAAATAATCGGCTATTGGGTTGCTCGACCAACCAAAAAGATAAGCCAGTCTCGTCGACTCGACATGGTCAATCTGATGTTTGGGCTTCAGCAGCAAGAGTTGATCAACACTCAAATATTTCGGAAGCCTAGAGTAGTCAGCTTCGAGGTTTCGCATGGCGGCTGGGGTTTGAAAAAGCTCTGAGACAATTTCGTCCCAACGGTCCCCGGCAATAACGGATCCCAGATGACCAAATTTGACAACACTCGGTAGAATATTGGCAAAGTCGAATGGAAAGGGAATTTTTGTCATGTCCGTTTTTCGAGCCTTGGAACGTAAAATACTGAGCTATTGTCCTCCACCAATTCTACGACACGGACCTTCGAGAAAACAACACGGGCTGAGTCATTTTCCGTCCAAGTGCTTTCACTGGCTCGCTGAGAGCTGTTTAGTTCCAGTTATCAGCGAATGAACGCACTTCACATACAGTATATGCATCAATCAGCTCCGCCTCAAGGGGACTAACATGAGTTCGTGCTCGGCCATGGGTTCGCAATGTCTCTATGTAGCTAAATTATTGTTATGGCTAAGCCGAATATATATTTGAAAGCATAACCATTAACTTACCCGAGTTGCTGCTTCAGCGTTGCACTGATCGAGCAATCAACATCGTCGTCTGCATTTCGGGTGTTAGGAAGTTTGTAGTACTTTCTATTCAATTCAGTCATGGTTAAAAATTGGCTCAATGTAAAACACTCACTCGACTCCAAGCGCCCGCTCGTACACAAACTGATAAAATGCTTCGCAGATGATACAAAATAGGACAGGGTCATTGAGGATGATCGAAATCAATACCCATCCCGGAATTCCTGTGTGTGTGATTGGATTGAAGGCCACAAGATACAGAGAGGAGAGAAGAACCTGCTATCGAAAGTACTTCATTCGACCCGTATCTACCCAGGCCACGGAAAGGCTGTTGCCCTGGTGTAGATAGAACCTCCAAGATCGTGAGGTTCTTCAGCGACTTCCTTGACATGCTTATGAGCCAAGTGACAGTGTAATTACACCAAGCCGCGTAGTTGAATATCACATCTTGAAATGAAAAAAAAATTAGAGTCCCTACTGCCGTTTGGTATTTTGGACATCACCAGGTACATGTATGGCTTCATAAAGTTGCGTGTGCTCTTCCGGGGTCCTCCAATGAAGCTGAAAGCCCGTTAATTTTGGTTTAAGGCTTGGATTAGCTCGCACTCAAAAATTGTTATCAAATGTGTTCCAGCATATGGTATGGCTTTTGAATTCAATGGCGTACCCGATTTTGAACCCCCGATCCTGAGCAATAACTGATAAAGAGGACGTCTGAATCTATAAGTCTGAATCTATAACTAGTATCCCTACCGTTCTCGGAACTTGCATAACACCTTCCCACTGCTTTCGCGTGTATAATAGGGGAGATGTATGTAGAAGCGGCTCGAACTGTCATGGCTAATTAGAAGCAAAATGAAGGCTAATGTAATTACAAACTTCAACAACCACAGTGGTTAAATTCATGATGGTTTTACGAGGATCGAAAATGAGACTTGTGAGTTTCATCCCAGTAGTCGCCAAGGCATCTGTCGCACTTAAACAGCCTGAAAGAGCCGGTAGAACGTATCGAGGCCAAAAATATCTGGATAAGTCGGTTCCGGCCGATGCCTGCGATATATCTTCTTCAGCAGCTGTATCAAGAATGACAGCAGTGTCGATGTCCTCG
The DNA here is from genome assembly GCA_029204075.1 of Mycena capillaripes. NCBI lineage: Eukaryota > Fungi > Basidiomycota > Agaricomycetes > Agaricales > Mycenaceae > Mycena > Mycena capillaripes. The sequence continues at coordinate 1,151,573 of JARHKZ010000011.1, read as the reverse complement.
TCGTCGGAGTCGGAAGCATCCCCACTGACAAGTTCCTCCGATAGAAGTCGTTTACGTGCTTTTTTGGCCCGTGTAGGATCTGGATCCCGTCCACGAAACAGGTCGGGCATATGTCGGTTCCGTTTGACGACAAGACCACTCTTCGAAGGCATGTCGCCTACTCTGTACGGAATATGGCCACCAAGGGACTATCTATGCCACGGTAAAGGCACTAAAATATTTTGTGATTAAATGTCGGCCAAGGCGATAAGTGTTTAATACAGTACATCGTATGGGTGATTTCTCAACCTCGGGCACAATGGACCGCAATTTGTCGCAGAAGGACTCTCACGATGTGTGGTTCGGACACACCTGCCGACGTACAAAAAGGGGAAGACCTTGCCAGATCTTGGCTTGTTAATAAACAAAATCATATGAACGATCCAAAAACTTACCGCATATATCATAAGTCCATGAGTATCCGGGATGGCATCAGCGTAGTCCTTTAGATCGGTTGCCCATCGTGCTAGATGACCTCTGCTAACATCCGCTTTTTTCAGGGACCTCGCATGCTCTAGAAGTGCTGATTCCCGGCTAGTAGAGGCGGCACACTCCGATGCAGACATATTACACCAGAGTCCGATCACCAGCAAGACATTGGATCCATAGAGCACAACAGCCATAGCGATGAAGAGCCCGATGTAGTAGGGAAAGAAATAACCCGCTTCCAGGATTTCGGGCATGCTGGAGATGGAGATGAAGACAAAGAGTGCACTGTAGTCAACCTCGAGGAGTTCAGGATATAATGCTTGTCTCGGTTAGGGACTCCGCTCGTCCAACCACGAGGTTGCTCATAGCCGGTCCTAATATTATGTCAATCAGTCTTCTTGTAGTGTGCCCTCTCTTTTGTCCCCCACTCACGTCGTCGCAACGTTGGAGGGCATAATGTAAGCTTCCTGCTATTTCAGATGATGATGAAGTCGGTGAGTCAGTTCTGCAATTCCATGCTCAACACGATAACTGAGATCCCAATTACTTATATTTTTTCTAGTGAATGCTGCGGTTGCTCCTTCGTCCTGTTCATCCATCGCCTCCTCCTCGACTGCCTCCGCAGTCTCGAGGTACCCAGCTATCCCCATATTCAAGTCTGGCGCTCGGATTCAACGTTCCCGACCCTTGCGTGCAGCAGAACTCATGGTTAATGGTGTTACGATATCTGGTGTCAGATCCTGCGCAGACGATTCATTCAAGTGCGCGATCTGTTGGGGTTTGAAATCACACCCGGTCGTGTACGAGTTGTTCTTCATTATTAACTTAAAGAAATTAACGGTTCAACAGAACTACTTGCGGCCACACCTTCTGCTTTGTGTGCATTCGCATTAGTCTCGAAACCACATTCCAATGCCCCTTCTGCCGCGAGCAAATTCTGGGACCACCTGTTCGCTCAACCGATTTTGATAATGTCCTCAGAGCGGCTTATCCAAATCAGCGCGGCAACACGCGTGTTCGCTGGGGTGATGCATGGAAGGGTCTGACTTGGCCACAAATAATCAATTAACTTCTCATTTTCTGCATCCCATTTCGTTCAATTTCGTTTGTTAATTTTGGTTCCTTAATTTTATTTCTCGATGGTGCCTTCGATGCTTTTGTGGTGGTGCTTCAATAGCGCATTTCAACTCAGATCTATATAAGAATTAAGAGTGGTTTGTCTCTGACCACACACTCTGATTGGCTGACTGGGCCTTTATCCGGAGACAAAGAAGCTTGAATGAGGTAAGTGACCCACCACTCCACCGCAATGTTCAATTTTCCACCAAAATGTTGGATTTCTATTTATAACTGTCATGATGTTGAGTTATACGGCGCTGCCGCCATAAAGTCAGGCTCTTTGAAAATCCGGGCTGATTCTGACTGGATTCTAGCAAACACAATCGGCTTCACAGCATGTCAACACCTGTTGCAGTCTTTTGCCGGTCGGTAACCGACCATGCCGCATCAACTCAGCCGTAACATTTCAATGCCATGCCGCAGGATGTTGCATGCCATGTTGAATTTTCCACTGAACTGTGAAATTGTTGAATCCCTGGCTGGAGAACTAAGCCAGAACACCCATTTTTAACCTTACTTCACCTAGATGAATGCCAGGAGTACAATGGCAGGAATACCAATAAATGCGATGCTCGTGATCTTGAACCCATTGTGCCGGGATTGATGTTGTTTCTTCGCTGGTACTCTTTTAGGAAGCTGTTGGAATCTTAAGCTGATCTGGCAAGACTAAATGCAGTCAGATTCTGAATCTGTACGGAATTAGCTACTACAGAAATCAAGCGGAAATGTCAGGATGAAGGCTTACGAAATTGTGGCACATCGCACCTGCGGTCAATTGGGCATCCTGGTAAAGTATTATATATTTATATGCAAAGATTCGACATCTGAACTACTGACAGAATATTCAAGGACTTGACATTGGAGCTGCTCACAGAGGCACTAGCACAGGGTTCTTATACAATTAGAAAAAATTGGAATTTGAACTTGTGAGTGCAAAAAATTGGCTTTCTTGTAGCATCCATAGCACGGGCTGTCCGCGAAGTTTCAAGTCATCAAAATTTCTGTCTCTTTAAATCACAGAAAGCATTGAAACAATAAATGTGGTCTGTTCATGAGGCCGCGAGGAGTCAACCGGAGGTTGGCGACAAGTGGCGTCTTTCAATCTCATTCTAACGGGTTTTGTTGGATGCATGAAATATCTTCAAGTATATTCTATCAACTGCGGAGTGTTTCCCGCAGCGTAGCACGGGCACGCTGCTAGTAGTCATACATAGTCATTCCATGTATTTGGTTTTTAAAAAAAGGATTTCTTGATTATAGTTACGGGACTCTGTTAGTGGGCTTTGCCGCGATAGCGCGCTACCATTGTTATGGCAAAAACGGCCTGCGCGAGCGCGACGACGATCGTGACACAGTGGACACCAGAAGTGGCGCAGGACGCTGAGCCGTTAGATCAGATGAAGGAGTTTGGCTGTACTTTCGTACATTACGAGTTGAAAGAAAGCCACCTAGTCAGCCGAGATGCCGATATTTGTAGCTGTATATTCTATTTTCGCGCTGGTCTCTTGTCGCAAGACCGTCAAACCGCTGCTCAGATTTTTCGTCCAACTGCACGTAAGCAACTGGGAGGTTAGTTTTCTATTCGCTAACATAGCTTGCGTTAGAATGGCCTGTTGGAATTGCGGTGTGGCGCCTAGAAATACCATGGATCAGCCAGTGGCAATTTCAAGTCTTTCCGTCGACAATTTACTTGCTACCAACGACCCTCCTACCGACGTTGAAACTTCTCTCATTCGGGATTTTATCACCAATGGCGCGCTTCGAGTGGATGCCTTGAACGCTCAGATCGATCTTCTGAGAGCCACGATAGATCGGCTCATCGCAGAACGAGACGACGTGGCTGACCGAACTCAGCAGTACCTCACCATCCTATCGCCTATTCGTCGCGTACCACCGGAGTTAGTTTGCGAGATATTTCGCTGGACGTTGCCACACATCACAATCGTCGCTGGACAAGCAGTGGAGCGACCGCCGTGGTATCTAGGTCATATTTCCAAGACATGGCGGGAAATAGCTCTTGCCTATCCATTCCTCTGGAACTCCATCACTGTTGATGACTCCCTCGACGCACTTGCCAGCATTCGGACTCAGCTCCATCGGAGTGCTAATGTACCCCTCATCGTGCAATTACGGTTGATGGACAGCACCCATGATATCATTCCCTTTGTAGATGCTCTTGTCATTCATTCTGATCGTTGGAAATCCCTTCTTTTTCAATGCGATAACACCTCCTACGCCCTATTGCTCGATCGTATCCGACCTGCCAAAGACCGGCTGTCTCGATTGAAGAGGCTGGAAGTAAGCGGAAGCGATTTAGACGAGTTAGATCCATCAGACATCTTTTCCTTTGCGCCTAACCTGCATGAAGTCTTCCTTACTGATCCTCGGCTCGAGGGGATATCACCTTCTCTGCTCCTCCCTGGGGAACAAATCACACATTATCGAGCAGTGGGTGGAGAAGGACCCCTTCTCGAAATTTTACGGGCCGCATCGAACCTGGTCGAGGCTAATCTCTACATGATTCCCCCGAACACCGTCTTTGACGACCCGATGTTTACACTTCCTCATCTCCGGCGACTTCACCTCGGATGGGGTCGATTGTTATCTTACCTTACGGCACCCAAGCTCGAATACTTCTCTGGTACTTCGATAGACTCAATACCGCCTTTTCTTCATCGCTCCTCCTGCCAGTTGACCACCCTGGTTTTGGCCGATGACCCAGACTTCCAGGAGAGGTTTAGGCTGCCGTCGGAAGACTTGATTGCCCTTCTTCAAAGCACTCGATCCCTCAAAAACTTGGTTTTACAGGTTGACGAGGTGGAGGGCAACAGCCTTGTTGTGGATGCGATGACTATCCGAGGTTCCCCAGACGATCTTTGCCCCAACCTTACTTACCTCGCTTACGGATCCATGTACGCCGATTGCGATGGTTTTGGTCCTTCGAGAGACCCCTTCATCCTCATGATACGGTCTCGCCTCCACCCCGATTGCCACTGCCGCCTGTCGTGCTTAAGGCTCTTATCCCTTCTTCCCTACGATTATGACACGGACGATGACTCTGACGACGACTCTGACGACGCGCCGTTGCAGCTACTGATGGACGAGGGGCTCGATGTCCGCCTTGTACACGATCCGTGGGCATTCGCTGAAAGTGCCCGCGCGTCGTTCATATTGGAATAAAGCCAAGGTTCATGTACCTTACACTATTAAGCATCCTGAATTCAATGTGTCTCGAAATTGACGGGACTGCACCCTAGCTACAGAAAGAAACCGGCAACTTGAATTGGATAATTCTTACGAGAACTCGCCTCCGGCTGTACAACCGCGAGCCATGGAACAAAAAATCTAATTTGTAGAGCCACTTGACGTTGTTGATTTTGATTTCCAATTCGTGATCATGCTTGATAGAGCAGGGTCAGCTTCCAAGCCAGACTGCCGCGGTGCAAGTGGCGCGAGGCTTATGCTGGTCCACCGGCAACAATGGCGCAAGTAATTGGGAGCCAGACTCGTATCGTTCAAGTTCTCGTGCCGACGCGTCTACTCCAAGCGCTGTTCTCACTCATCGTTATGTGCGGCCATAGTTGTACGCAAGAGAAACCACGCTCTCAGGCAAGCACCATACTCGATTAGAGTATCTACGAGTTTGCTCTTGAATAGTACACTGCTGGAGCTGGAGAGTTCCGCTGGGTTTTCGACGACGCCGGAATCGACGATGTGCTAGAAAAACATGTAGTACAACTGAGATGAGGAAATAACTTATACGGTGGCATTCGATTTGGTTGATGTGGTATTGGAATGAACAACGTCATCGAGGATGTGTCTTGTTGTCAATGTGCATCACCTGCGATAATTAGAATCATGATCAGTGGACGGGACGAGGATGAGAGCGGAAAGACGGAACAGAAAAGAAGGAAGAGACGAGGGAACGAGGAAGACGAAGGGAAGAAGAAGAGGGAAGGGAGTGCGCGCAAGGATGACGAGGATTGAGGGAGAACGGGGAGGGAGAATGGTGAAGGACAAGACAAAAAAACGGATCAAAGAAGGGAAAAATGAACGGAGGAAGGGCTGGTAGACGCACGGAGGTAGAGGGAAAGGGGGAAAAGTGCAAAGACGGAGATGGAGATTAAGAGAGAACGGGGCAATGGCCCGGAAAGACAACAGGCGAAAGATGAAAGACGGAAGAACGGGCAAGATATAAACCAAAGAGGCAGAGAGATACCACGAAGGGAGAAGGGAGAGAGTGGCAAGCGGCGAGACGACGAAAGAGATGGCAGCCACAAGATGACAGAAGACTTCACCCTTCACTCTTCTCCTCCTCCTATCCCGCTAATTACAACGAAAGATCACACCGGCTTGGTAGCCCCAACATCTTCCCAAACGGCATCCGTACTCCACTGGCGCGTGTGGTGGTGGTTTATTCTGAGCGTTGGCGCTTTGCTTCGCATTATGTGTGGGAGACGCATTGGAGGGGAGGGTAGGAGACGAAGCATAGCCAGGCGATGTAGGAAGAGGAGTTCGAGAAGCTGGTACATAGGTACTTACCCGTGGACAGGGGGCGGCGCACATGGAGGGAGAAAACAGCTGAGGCAACAGATCAAAACCCGTTCGGCGTGATCCGCTGATGACTGATGACGCCGCAAGCGAGGGTGAGAATGTTTAAAAAGCTGAACCTGAGACCGAGTGAGTCATTTGATAGAGGAATGAACATACACATGAAAGAAGAGAAGCAAAAAGCTTCTGTGCACATTTACGCATCACCCGACCTCGAATCGAGGACTTCCCACTGATGCGGCTGTCTGACAGACTCTGACACATTACAAGGAGCAGATGCACACCTTGTGCTTCGAATATTTCCTTCCCAGTATTCTGTTGGAATCAATAGAGCAATCCGATATCAGCGGGAATTTGTTGCAAACGCGCGGGGAATTCTTCGCTAGCTACGGGACATAGGTACTAGCCGACAATAATTAACTTGCGAATTTAGTCCGTCATGTACAGGAACAGGAACGGTGACAAGACAGAAGAAATGAATGGCGGGGACCTGGTAACAAAGCGCGCTGCGGGGCAATGCGCGCACATGCAACTCGTATTCCAACACACTCGACTTGAGCTATATGTATTAAGTATCTATTCAATTGCATATTAATCGTGAGCTGTTTATGAAAGAATGGTTGAGCTAACACGGGAGATCAAACCACCCCAATCCGTTGATAATTGGCACAGGTGCCGAGATTCGAAATAGGGAATGAAAGAACAAGTCCTGCGGTTTTGCATTGTTACTTCGACGTCAGAGAAAAATGAAGGGAGTGTAATAGCACGGGTTTGTAGGAAAAAATAATGCGACAATTAATGAGAATCGCTAGAGCCCGAATCGAACGCGGACATCCTGCTTGTGTGGTGCCGTCATATGCAATTCCTACGAGTAGCAGGCGCACATCTTGTGCTTCGGTTGTCTGCTTATTGGCCAACTTGCAAACCTTTATGCACCTCGATTATTTGGGTTTAGGTTTTGGTTTTCCAATGAATTACTAAATTCCAGGATCTATTGCGGGTGACTTGTGCATAATTCACGCTGTGGTTTGATTTATTCCTCGGGGGTGCATCCTTCTACCCATGAATACTAGGGGAGAAAGGAGAATGGTTGAGCATCCGAATTCGAGTTGAATTGAAAAATCGGGTCTAATGAGTTTGGCATGCAAGGTTGTGGGAATGGGAGTCCGCTGAGGCATGATGGTTTTCCAATGCGATTGAGGTGCATTTAATAAAGCCGAAACGCAATGATCTCATTTCGGGGGAAGAGGTAAACACACAGCATTCAACCAACAAACAAAAAATCCTTCGTGTATCGCTGCAACCACCCATCCTGCTTACCCCTTTCGAGAAACCAATAACAAGAAGCAGGTGCACACCTTGTGCTTGGACATGCACTGTATAACGATACCTGTAATGATCGTGAGAGAAAAAGAAACAGAAAAATGAATGGTCCGTGTAATACTTGTATGAATCCCATGCTAGTGGCCACCTCAAACCCAGCAGACTCAGATTTGGATTCTGGAGCGGCGTCTGAATCAAAAAAGGAAGAAAAGGAAACAAAACGATATATCTACAAAGTTATCGCCCAACCCCGGATCGAACGGGGACCTGCTGACAAATTTCCGACAACGGTTGGTAGCAGATGCACACCATATGCTCAGGGTGCTTCCTTTTCCGCATCTAAACTTGAGTTACAGTACCCAGTCAATTGTATGCAAAGCTACCAAGTTTGACTCCATTCTTGAATATCTACTCGGGGCGGTCTCAAATTGATGAGCCCAGCGGACAAATAAGATAACTCAAACCACTTTGTATTGGTTATGAGCTGTTTCGAGCGGCACGGACCGAAGGAGAATCAAGAATGTGGTTGAACCACTGAAGTTCCACTGCACATCAACCTCTGCTTGTAATGATTCGTTGATGGGTCTGCCGAGAATCCGAAATGCTTGAGAAAGAATGAAATTCAAGACTCATTGCCTCGCACTACTACGCCAGACTGCCTCTTATCTCAGAGGAACTAAAGATAAAAAGGATAGCAAAGTGGACCACTGTAAGAGAGAGAGAGAGAGAGAGAGAGAAAAGAACACGACGCTCGGGAGAATCGCCCAACCCCGGAGGGACCTCCTACTGACTGAAGTAGGGGCGAGTGTGCACCACCGTATAAGGTGCACTCTTAAGCCTCGGGCGCTTGTCTCCTTCCTAACTTGGAGGCTTTTGTACATCTCATTCTTCTGGGTTCAATTCTGACTGCAATGAAATTCCTTCATTTGTGGATAGGGCTCAATGGCAACTTGCGGTTTCTCGGGGACCCCAATAGAATTTATGGATCTCTTTTCACTCGGACAAGTGATCATGTCGTGCAGAGAACCCTCCTTGTCCGTGAGGATGAAAGTCACGTCAAAGGAGTCGGCCAAGCCCGACGCACTGAATCAGGTAATTTCGGACCTGAGGGATCAGTTCTAGTTTTTCTCTGGGATGTAGCTGAATACAAAGGCGACGATTTTTGCGCTTTGACTGCTTCAGATTTCGGGAACAAGGCTTGCATGGTGTGATCGGGATTAGCCGAACAATTCTCGTGGTTTAAATTTAGTTTTCCTTCGGTCACTGCTGTCAATTCATATGACCTTCATGAATATTCTGAATTCTGTCCCGCGTATATTATTAAAATGGTGCAGTAAGATGGGTCTCGACTTGTTAATGTGCATGTTTTATTGCTAATTTCAAAATTAAGGACACACCCCGAAAAAAAAAAAAAAGTTTTGGTCTCGGGCGGCTTCGCCTTGGGACCAGCTTAGGTAATCGGAACCGCCGCCGGTTCGATCCGCTACGGGTGCAATTTCTTTTCTCAAGATTAAACTCTATGGAACCTTTGTCCAACGGAGTCCTACGTTGTCCAAATGACCCACAATAATAATAGCCGTCGCTCAGGGACCTTAATCCTACTCAAACCTATACAGTTCCACCACTGCCAAAAGATTGCACCCGTAGCGGATCGAACCGGCGGCGGTTTCGATTACCTAAGCTGGTCCCAAGGCCAAGCCGCCCGAGACCTTTTTTTTTTTTCGGGGTGTATCATTAATTTTGAAAATAGCAATAATTTCTTGCTCGAATGAATATCAATGAAAGTAATTCAGGCGCGGGAATGAAAGTCCAGGCGCAAAATCACATTCTCCATGGATCCTGTCAGTGGTCCTAACCTATGAATATTAACCCGTGCACCTTGTAGGCTAGTACGCTCCTGTTTCTCCCTATTCGCTTCTCCTTCCCTCCTTCTGTTCGCATCTTTAAAGTCTCGCCATGATTGCAAGTTTGTCCGTGACGGCACAGGATCGGCGCTCATTCGCGCTCCATTCGTTACTTCCGCTTTGTCCGGACCCACTTCTTATCACGTCATTCTCAGGGATGCGAATATGAAGTCCGGGCTTTGGACAGCCCTCTGGCGACAAGAATCGCCGAAATGCCGACAGACAGTCAACAAGAAGTCTCTTTTCTGGAGCCGATATGACGATGAAGGACATGTGGAACGAACGCAGACCGTCGTGCGCGACGGCGAAACGGCTTCCAGAAAAGTACTGTTCATCGGACATCAGCAATGATTACGAGACGGCGAGCGCGGCATCTCCAACAGCACCGTGAACCTCGTTGCAGGCCATCGGAAATCTCATTCATTTTCTTAATGCAGGAGAACTGGCCAAGAGGGACAATCCAAATGCGGCGAGAGCGGCGAAGACCCATGTCGGACAATGGCACCACATTCCTGGATCGAATAACAAATCAAGTGAATGAAAAGGAGTCCCGTGAACGATTCGTTCAGTAAGCTGTACGAAACGGAGGGCCGATAAACAGCATAATGAGGAGCAGGCAACCGGATTTCTTGATCGTCGTTGCTCACAGGTGTTCGATCGAAGAAGTGCTATATCGTGGGCGCCTGTTGCTCGTTGGTTTATTATCCTCAAACACGTACTCGACTGAACCTGACGATACTATCTAGGGAGTCCACTACGCAACTTATCTCGCAGGTAGTCCCGTGGATGCTGGGGGAGAAAGAAGGATGGCTGAACGTCCTAGTTGAAGTTGAAAACCAAAACCGTAGCACAAAAGTTCGCAGTGGTCCGTTGATGGCTGCGGGAATCGCCGAACCATGAAGGTTTCCCGATGCGATTGAGGATCATTCAATATGCGGGAACGCAATGGCTTCTCATTGTACATGGGGGCAGGTAGAAGCACAGAGCATTCACCAAAAATTTAAAAGCTGTCAGATGCTGAGAATCACCCGACTCCGAATTACTGAACTGCGACATTCTTTTGGTGAATTGAAGAAGGTAGCCAGGCACGGACCTTGTGCCATCGGGTGCCGGCTTCCCCGCAATACAACCTTTTCTCCACAACATGTGAGATGTCACGTGAGGCGTAATAGAAAATCGGCGGACATTCTGTATACTTAGCACAGTTCCCGGGAAGCCACACAGAGGGTGAAGTGAGGAAAGACGGTAATCAGAAGTGAAGCGAGTGCAGCACAGATCGCCAGAGTGACAGATGGGAGAATAAGCAAGGCTGTGGCAGTAGTGACTACGGGATAGCTACAGGGATCGTTATAGCCTACCAAAATTATGTCAGGGCTATTGCTAACGGATCGCAAAATGAGAATGAACTGATCATCTTTGTTTTTAATAAAAAATGAAGAGTCCGCGTTCGTCAGAACGGCCGCGGCCCAACTGTAGATCCAAGTGTCAATGCCAATCGCCGAGCTGCCGATTGTGGGCCCAGTTTTTGACAGCTTGAAGCTCACCAATATGCTACTTAGGAAGCTCCAGATTGTGGGTCCAGCTCGAAGTCTAACTAAAGCTCCTTGAAGTGGGCCGCTTAAGAGATGCCAACCGTGGGAAACGCGGGAATCTGTCCACTCCCGTCTTGCATTACTCCCGTATTTCGTCTGTGTTCTTTGTTATACGGCAAGTTATTTCCGCTTTCGCTCCCTAGGCAACGGGGTCTTATGTACGTCAGTGCGGTACCTTGATCTCAGGCTGTAACAAGCCTGAGAATGTGTTGGCGTCCCCCAAAATTTTGGTTGGGACACAACACGACAAAAGTTTAACAAAACGTATGCAGGGTTACTCTAAGACAGATTTTAACCTCTGCAATAGCTTCCAAGTCGCCAGGATAAAATTGGACCGAACTCGCGTCTTTGATTTGAAGAGAGCCAGAGCAAAACGTTACTGAGGCACTGGCCGCCTGTATATACCATCGGCAAATCAATCTGGTGACTTCTTGGACTTGGAGACATCCACATAAAGACTCATAATCTCGCGCTTTTTGTATGAGACGAAGGAAATCCTAAAAATATAACACGGAGAATATACAGTTGTGGACAAGCAAGGCCCGCAAATAGCCTGTAGCCATCACATGATTTAATTTGGACCTGATTTCAATTTCTCTGGACTCAGATTGGCCCAAAGAGTCCAAAAAACATGCTCCGAAGTTTTTCCTACGACAAATTTGCGGCGCCAAAATTTTGGCCCAAACCCAAATGTCAGAATCCTGATTGGAGTCAATTGGTGAAAAATGGATTTTCTGGCACAGCCACATTACATCAGCCATCTTGCCGAATGCTCGGCAATCAGCAATTTCGGCACTCACTTCACACAGAGTTCATGGCATCGGGTAAACAGTAACGTTGAAGGTGTGATGAAGTCCTCGGAAATCTCTCCAACCCAAGCCTGAACTCCTAGGACATGTCAATGGCGCGTCCAAGCATCATCTGCGCACATCACCACTAATCTGATGTGGGAAAAAACATTTTATTCCGTCACAACCGCTCGATAAAATTTCAAGATTTTAGCAGATTCAGATTTAGCTCAACGAGCCGCGTCGATTGCGCATATTTTCATAATTTTCCCACGCTTTTTGTGCGGCCGCCAAAATTTTGGCCAATCCGGCACACTAATTGGCATTTTACGGCACAACGGCTCGACAGAATTTATTGATTTATATATGGACGGGACCGCCTTGACAAGATCTATCGATTGGTACCCTTACCTCGGCTAAAAAACTCATTTTTTTTTTTGGCGGGTTTTGCTTGTCCACAACTGTAACACGCCGAATATTATCATTCAAAGTGATGCGTCGTCGAACCCAAATTAAACGCCTTGTTGTACATAATACAGTACAGCTCGTGGGCCGATCCAGACCGGTCTCTACTGTTATACAACAACATTGAATCTATCGGAGCTAAATTATCTCTATAAATTTGGTGGCGAGATAATCCTCCTCATCCTCCTCCTCCTCGTCCTCGTCAGGAACATACCTTGACAGAGTTGTTCCTGATCCATCACGGAACCGACCCCACGACATCCACCATTCATCTGCGTCGTCTGTCGCGTCGTAACCGAATCTATGAGGGTCTAGAGTCAATTAAAGTCAACGAGACAACGTCACAACGTACACCATCCGAATGTCTTCCAGCATCTGGTGGAGATCACCATCCATGACATTTCGGCCCGCTGCGTGATTAGCGCGCATGGATGCGTCACGCCCGACCTGCATCTCGCCGTCAGGCAGCGTGATAATTCCAATGAGCTCTTTCTCCATTTGCCGGATACGAGCGCAACGCGGTTCCCTACAACACCTCTAGTCAGATGAAATGCGCGAGCGGAGTAACAGTACGTGCCTGTGTTCTTGAAAGGCATACAAAAACTCAGGGACGCGGTCCGCACTACGCGTGTGTGAAAACACTTTGCCTATGAACACACCGTCTTCGAGGGCAACAGAATAAGCGTGTGCTGCCCCAGGCTTCATGCGGACTATTCGTTAGACACGTGAAAAACATATTTGGTTAGTACGCACTGGTGATGGATGCGCAGCATCACCAAGGACTAGTACTTTTCCACTCTCGGATACCCATGATTCTAGCTCGTAGTGATCTTTGATTTGAACACAGGTAGCTGATCCAGCGAGAGCTATCAATTTTTGGATCCTGTGAATGAACCATGACAACGGCCGACAGCAATTAAATCCGTTTACTCACTCTGGGTGACACGGACCGATAACATCGATGATATTCCGTTCAGACGCCTCCGAAAATGTCCCATCTTGAGAGCAATCGGGTGTGTATAGTGAAATGGACATGTCCTTTGCTGTCCCCTGCAAGATCACAATAAATGGAGGGCATTTTCAAACCATGAACAACCTACGACAGGGCATGTCATTAATCCTGAGATCAAAGATAACGTGAGCAAGACAGGCGGAAGGAAAAGTCTGTGCCCTTGCCTCGGCTGGAACCTGCCCATATAGTGCTCTGCAGACCCAAATCAAATCTAGTTCACAAAAGGAGCTGGCAACACTCACGCCCAAATCATCATAGAACAACGGATGGTCCTGCTCCACTATGTCTGTCTTGGGAATTATTGCACTAATTGGGATCAATTCAGTTTACAGGCTGACCAACATGGAAACGGACTCACTTGACCATCGACATGCCCGTAGGGACATCGAGCTCGTCCATTGCATCCTCCTCCTCTAGTAGAGCTTGGCGGACCACTCCACGGACACCGTCCGCGCCAATAATAGCGTCTCCTGCATGGACTTCACCAGATCGTAAGGTCACCGAGCAACCGTCACAGTCGACGTTGACAACTTCTGCGCCGAATAGTACGGTTACGTGCGGCCCCTCCTTCGCTCTGTCCGTTAATAGATCCTCGGGAGCTTTGACTAGCTCGTCGTAAAGTATGCGAAGGAGGTCACGGTGCTAAACAAATTTTCAATCAAGACGCCAACGAGAAAGCCATTGTCACTAACTCGAAATTGGACATAACCGCCCCGGGCTTCGCTCAACAACTCCTCAGGCCAACGATTTACGCCTGTGGTAATTTTAGCTGCGACATCGTGAAGGAAACAATACACCCGGACTAACCTATAAATTCTTCACCCGGAGCGTTTCCACCATTATCTGATGCGCATTCCTTCAGTCATATGTGTGTATAATCTGCAAGGTACTCACATTTGTAGACCGAGAAGCCGGGCATAACTGCGGCATGGGCTTTAATCTGAGCCTCCAGGCCCCAGTCGAGTAGAATCTTGGTGCCATTGGGAGGTACCCTAAAGGCAGTGAATCAGTAACGCGGGTACAATGGGGAAGTGCGCTAACCGAGCGCATCCGCTTGGGACCTAACACGTCACGGATATCGGTAAACGGGATAGGAGGCCATGTTACTGTCACGCACCGCACCATCCCCACCCAGTTGCGAGTCTTTCTCCAAGACTAATACGCTATGCCCAGAGGCCTTCAATGCGAGAGCGGAAGCAAGACCTGTTGGTATCACTGTTAGCCACCATGGGCATCGTGGCGGTGGCGCTGATAGCACCTGAGACCGATGCGCCGACAATTATCTTGTGAATGGTCAAGATGAGGTTCTGTAGGTCCCACTGGGACCACTTACAAAGTCGAGCCCGGGGCCTGATCCAGCCATTTCGGTCGGGGAAATCGGCTCGGTCTTGGAGGGAGGAGATGAATAGATGTATGTTCTCGTTGGTCTGAGCGACTCGTTTCGGTTTGCAAGGGAGTAGATGGTTGGTCTGACAAGTAGGTCGGGTCTTGAAGGGAGCGGATGGGTAGAGGGGAGCTCCTGTGTTTTCTGGGCTGATAAACTCATGAAGGATCACAGAAGAGAAGAGTCGTCTGGTGAGAAATATCAAAAATAGTTTCCGATGGTCTTGTGTTTTCTCATGCCCGTCTATTCAGTTTACGTTGTCTCGTGAGGCCTGGATATATAACGCCTCGGAGGATTATAATAATGATCCTGTATCATATACTTATTACCCTCTTTAGAGTACATTGCGGGCCCAGAGTGTCGGCCAAGTGTCAGCCATGTGCAAAGTCCGGGGCCCAGGTGGGCACTGGTGGACACTGGTGGACAGGAACAACGTCGTCAATGATCCGACATTAGTGGATGGATGTCAGGGTCCATGCGGCCAAGCATGCGGCGAGAGCGTCGGTCAAAGATTGGACTGATTGGGATGAGCCGGAGACATTGCGGATGATGGTGCTGATTAAAACATCATGACGGTGTGATGAGCGATCGGACCATTCCGGAGCTGTCCCGCGAACGACACATTCTCACAGTTTGCTTCTTTTAATATTCGAATGCAGTCGCTTGTCTGAACTTCCAAGTAGGTTACCTTTTCAGCAATTTCCTAAAAGGCTATAACATGAATTCGGGTGATCCGGCTCATTCGAACTCCAGTACTTTGATAAAAATTAGTCTCTTATAAACAGACGCTACAACGGGAAGCTCGTGCCTCGCTTGTTGTAGTCCGTCGATTCCCGTGATAGATAAAAACTGAAGTATACTAATGTACTACATTAATTCATTCGACAGATTTCGGACATTGACCCACAGAGGCTCTTGGAAAGTTGTCGCGCGTCTGTTTCTGATCCCATTCCAGAATTTCTCTGGATTGAACCCCGGCACAGGAGTTATTTCCAGCTGCAGAACCAGCATGGTAAGGAGGATCCTGAACTGGAGAAGAGCCAACTTCTGGCCCACACATCCAAAGGGACCTGGAAAATGACGGTTAATCTAAGAGTGCCAAAACATCTGAAACGCACCTCCACTGAATGCAAGCAGCGTTGTCTTGGCCGACGAGAATTTCCCGTTCTCGATCCACCTCTCCGGATCAAAAATAGTAGGATTGGAAAATATTTTCTCGTCGAGATGGTATGCCCAGCCCGGGACGTTTACCGCGGTGCCGCCAGGAACATAGTGACCGTCGATTGCAACACCACCTTTGGGTGCAACACGCGGAAAGCCGGGGAATGGAGTACCTAAGCGTAAACTCTCCTGGATGAAAGCGTTCAGGATGACAGGTTGATCGAGAGAGCGCAGCCAGTGGCTGGGTGCCTGATCCCTGAATATTCCAAGCTCCTCCCGCAGAAGCGGTATCCATTTCGGGTTCGCTATCAAAAAATATAACAAGAGGACGAGGACCCCAGCAGTAGTGTCCGCTCCTGAAACAGATTAAGCGAAGAAGAAGAAAGCGAAAGAAAAAAAATCACACCTCCAATGAGAATTATTCCGGTCTCGATTGGCAGGTCACTCGGGCTCAGCTTGAGCTGAGACTCGTCACCGTCAACCTGCAAGAGAAAAGCCCAATTAGTATTTGAAATAGTGGATGCGATCTTCAAATACCAGATGCGATATTCCATCTCGGAAATTGGAACCTTTCTTGAGACGCCGCTCAGCAGCGGCGAATGCAAGCTTCTCAAAGCTCAGAGAGATTCCGGGAATACATGAAATCAGTTGGAAAAGCGGTTCAATGTGGCTAAACCTGGAGTTTCGTCAGATAACAGTCTTCGCTCATGGATTCTGCGCTTACAGCTCCGTCATTTCAAACATAGTAGCTCCCATATGTACAATTCGATCTGGATCGTCTGAATCTAGTAGACTCTGTGATCTTCAGTGAGCTCTTTAAATTTTCGCGTTTCAAGACAACGTTATTCACCGGGAAAGCGTTTCCGCTGAAAAAGATAGTGTTCTGGATCATCGACTGCCATTAACATCCAATGGGAACGATACCGGAGAAAGCTGACCGTATTATCCCAAGCATATTGAGGGAGTATATTGACCAAATCCACTTGACCACTTTTGGCCGCCCGTTTCAGCAAGCAATGGATCAGATGTTCAACTTCAAGGACCAGCTGATCATGATATTGTGACAACCTTATTGAATGTGAGGCAATATTCGTCTTGGCGACGAAATAGCACCTTACGCATGATCAGAGAAAGCTCGAGTCCAGAGCCTGCGTCGCGGAGCATGTGTTGCTTTGTCCTTGAAAAAGAAAATCCCTTCTCCCGGCATACTTTTTATATTATATGCTGACGACTTGTCCAGAGCGTTGGAGGAACTATAGATTTGTTTGATAGCCGATGGGGCCAAGAAAGAGACGGTATTTGGACCTGAGAACAGTCAGCTTAATGTTTGCGATCCGAGAGCAGAAAATTCAACCAGTTTGAACCACAGGTCCATATTGATCATGTAAGGACTTCACGTTATTGTGACCGGTCCCTCGGAGTGCATAGTACAGCATCGGAAGCTGCGTCATCTTGTGGAGGCGCGGCCCGGGAAAGCCATGCAGAGGATGGAACCGAGATAGGCGATACAGAGGTAGTCCGACGAGAATGGCCACAAGGATCGCAACAACTAAATCGCCGCCAGAAATATTGCCGTTCCATAAACTCATTAATAAAAATGCAGGAAAATCAAATGGCAAGCGGTAGTTTCTTAAGGGAGGTTTGGTCAATCCACTTGGGCCGTTTCGACTGTTGGAAGATGACGTGGAGTCCTCAAGGGCCTGGGCGAAGATGAGCCGAGGGACGCGATCAAACGGACCTAGCGCATGAGATTCCGGCCTGAATTTAAACGGACTGGGTTAGCCGGAGATGCCGCCTCAGCTTCTACTTCGAACGATTCTGCCACGTTAGGTCTTGGAGATGCGTTTCAGAAGTGGATACCACGACACTACCGATTCCCGCGGTGTCGATTGCCACTGTCAATGATGAGCTTTCAACCAACAACCCAACAACTGACCGTCCTTTTGGACCTACAGTACCCCACACGAACAAGGAACGTGTTTGCTTAGAGAGAAGGGAAGGACCCCCGGGCCTGGGAGGATGGATTGACCGCAGGTACAACACTTTACCCTGTGGTTCACCCTTTACAGCAACGTTCTTCCGGTACGGTGGAGCGGAAGTGATCCTGAGACTAGGCCACACTGGGCCAAGGTTGCACCGATAGGACGGAAGTACTTCAGTGACAGCCAGAGAAGACGACAACAAGTTCACCATGACAGTCACAAAGCCGGACATGCTCTGTCAAACCTCGGCCTGAGAAGTACGGCAACAGGCTCACAGGAACGACTAAAAAGTTCTCCATTGGGAAGATTATTCGCATGCGACATCAATGATACTGTAAATCCGTCAGATCCGGCTGTTTTGATATTTTAGCGTCCCCGCGGGTGTAGTTCATCTTACCCAATTCAGCTCGATTGCACATGGAGAGAATCCCATAACTGTCAGCGTACGGTGGAAACTTCCATAGTGTTGTCTCCTTGAATTCTCTTCCAAACCGTCAATGTGGCCGACGACCTCACTTGTGGACAAACCTCTCTTCCAACCTCTAAGGGCCAGTGCGTCTATAGAGGAACGAGTTCGCCGGTCCTATGCGCGGGCGCGGGCCATCGTCCAAGCATACAGTACGTCTTCTGCTGTTAGAGTATTTTTATATTCTGATTCTTTTGTAGATCTGACCGTCGATGACATTTTAACAACTTCGGAGAACTTCTGGGGGGTGCATACAGACCCAATTCTGACCTTGGATGGTTCAGCTGGCACACTGGTCACCATTCAGCTCAATCTATTCACTGGGACCCTCGCAAAGTACGCGAGTTCACGTCCAGATCTTCATTCAATTTTGCAAGATGCGCTGCAGTTCAAAATCAGGTGAGGTCGACGGCTCCTCCATTACTATACCCCTAAAATTTCCATTGTTCAGCGGACAATTCTGCCTAACAGAAGTCGGTCATGGTCTCGACGCCATGAACATCGAGACCACTGCAACTATGCTTCCCGATGGGTCGTTCGAGTTGAATACTCCCAACGACCAGGCGGCCAAATTCATGCCTCCAACCAGTCCTATCGGCCTCCGGTGTTTTGCTGTCGTCTTCGCCAGGACGACAATTTTTGGCGAAGATCGAGGTATAAAATCATTTCTGGTTGACCTAAATGATGGCCATCAGATGTGTACGGGTGTCGTGTCAAAGTGTGTTGATTTTTGTCGCAATTTCTGCCAGCTCATGATTTTAATAGGATGTTACCGGCGCGCGGAGGTACCGAACCTCTGAACCACTCAATAACATATTTCCGTCGAGTCAAACTCCCCGCCCGCGCACTTCTCGGGAGCCCAGCGAAGCCTAAGGACTTTCGCCTGGCGTTTTTCACTAGGATATCCCGTGTCGCTGTTGGAACTATTGCAATTGGCGGAATGGGCATTCCAGCTCTCCAGGTGGCGAGTTCTATTTCTGCCCAATACAGTCAACGCAGAAAGGTCTTGGATAAAGACGGTCGGAAACAGCCTATTATGATTTTCCGAACTCAGCATTCGCCCATCGCAACTGCCCTGGCTCAAGCCTACGTCATGAAGGCTTTTCATCAGGTCGCAACTACGATTTTCTCCAGCACCAACGACATGAGAATTCGTCACGGTGTCGGGACGATCTTGAAAGTTACGATGATCAACCACACTCAACGTTCATTGTTAGAGTTGGCGGAACGTTGTGGAGCCCAGGGTCTATTCGAAATCAATCAGCTGTCGAGCATGCATGTTCGTTCCTCCCTCGCTGAAATAACCCTGTGCTGATCAAGCACCCAGAAAGCTTTACAGGGTGTATCCATCGCGGAGGGCGACTCTCTCGTTCTTTCCATTCGTCAGTCGTCCCATCCATTAGACATAAATCTCACTGACAGAGTTCATTATCCAGGCTTGGCGACGGAAATTCTCCTTGGTCGTTATTCAATGGTTCCACCGGACAATGATAGTCTTCTCGCGAAGCACGAAACAGGGATTTTTGCCAGCTTTAGGGAGCGACTATCTCACATGCCAGGTCACCGCTCCACCGAATTTAGTCGATTCGTTCTGCCCCAGTCCATCCGGCTCGTCGATTCCATCGGGCAACGAATCGCATACGATGCTGCTGTCAACATGGGCGTCGAGCAATGCCTCATTGACCTCTACGTCGCCAGCTGTATCAAGACAGATTCTGCCTGGTATGTCCAACATGCCGGCTTGACACAGGAGGCGCAAATGGACATGGAGAGCGACGCAATTGATGCTGTCCTTCCCCGCATGTCAGAGCTCATAGCAGACTTGGATGTACAGCCATTTACTGTAGCTCCGATCGCGACGCAGAGCCGCTGGAACCGATTTGTGGACTCGCTGGAAACATTCGAGAGAGTACCGGACCATCTCAATCTCATGTCCCGTTTGTAACTCATATATTTTTATTATTGTGTATGTACAGTATGTATTAATAAAGTGTTTAATTTGTTCGTGTTCATTTCGCGTCAGACAACAAGTCGTAAGCGCCTTAGGTACATCCCAATTTGGCGTACGGGATAAATTATGTGGTTTAATTCCCTTACCGGTAGCATTGAACCAGCGATCAACAGGGGCTCACGATCTTTCCGACAATATGGCACTTCTTCGGTCGAACACCTGAGTAACAATCGATCAAGAACTCCGGCCGCCTGCTCCTCATTATGCCGTTTCTCGGGTCTCCGTTTCGTACAGCTTACTGAACGAATCGTTCACAGGGACTCCTTTACATTCACTTGCCCTGGGATTCGATCCAGGAACGTGGTACTATTGACCGAGATGTTTATGTGCCGCCATTTAGATTGTCCCTCTCGGCCAGTTCTTCGGCATGAAGACAATGAATGAGATTCCGATAGCCTGCGACGAGGTTCACGGTTCTGTTGGAGATGCCGCGCTCGTCGTCTCGTAATCATCGCTGATGTCGGACGAACAGGGCCTACTTTTCTGGAAGCCGTTTCGCCGTCGCGCACGACCGTCTGCGTTCGTTCCGCATGTCCTTCATCGTTACATCGGCTCTAGAAAAGAGACTTCTTGTTGACTGCGGCGTTTCGGCGATTCTTGTTGCCCGAGGCCTGTCCAAAGCCCCGGACATCATATTCACATCCCTGAGAGTGACGTGATAAAAGCTGGGGTCCGGAAAAAGTGGAAGTGGGGAGTAGAGCGCGAACGAGTGACGATCCTATGCCGTCACGGATAAACTTGCAATTGTGGCGAGACGCTAAAGACCCGAACAGGAAGAGGGAAAGAAAGCGAATAGGGAGAAATAGGGGCGTACTAGCCTACAAGGTGCGGGTTAATATCCATAGGTTAGGAACACTGACCGGATCCATGGGGAATGTGATCTTGCGCCTGAACTACTTTCATTACCGTTCATTCGAGCAACAAATTAAAATATGCACATTAACATGTCGAGACCCATCTCACTGCACCATCTTAACAATTAATCTACGAGGGAAAAAACTTAGATCAGTAGTGAAGGGAATTTGTTTTTACGCTAAATCGGCAGCACCGACCGAAATAAACCGTGGGAATTTCTCGGCCAATCCCGATCAGACCATTCAAGCCTTGTTCCCCAAATCATAAGCAGTCAAAACGCAAAAATCATCACCTTTGTATTCAGCTACATCCCAGAGAAAAACGATAATTGATCCTTTAGGTCCGAAATTACCTGATTCAGTGCTAGCCGACACCTTTGACGTGACTTTCATGCTCACGGACAAGGAGGGTTCCCTGCACGACACGATCACTTGTCCAAGTGCAAGGGATGCATAAATTACATTGAGACCCCGAGATAAATGAAACCACAAGTTTCCATTCACAATGGAGAGGATTTGGCGGCACTGGGAATCAAAACTCAGAAGAATGAGGTGTACAAAAGCCTCCAAGTTAGGAAGGAGACAAGCGCCCGAGGCACAAATTGAGGTCAGTTATGGCAAGAATTTGGAGGGACGGAGATAAAAGGAGTGGACTTGGGTCCGTCGTACGAGGTGGTCTGCCCAGGCTTGGAGTATTAAAGAAGTGAATATATGCACATGGATGACATCTAGCCCTTGGAGTTGGCAAGGAAAAAAAGACGGATATCTTCACTCACAGAGATTCCAAGGATCCGCTAGCTTGCAGCTAGTGGGATGTGATCTGTCTCTTGCGGGCAGGGACGTCTCGACAGCTTACCGTTGGTATAGTTCCGACAGACGATACATCTCGACTCTGGAGGGAGGGACTAGTTAGGCTACTTCAGAAACGGAAGAGAGCTCGCCGGGAAAAAGAATGAAGCATTAGAGCTCTTGGGAATGCCGCCATTTCAACGTCAATAAGACGAACTGACCGCTCACGTTGAAACACATGCGAGGAGAGGAGGAACTTGGATTATATGGCGCTGTCACAAAGAAGTCAGATGTAAACCGTCCACAGAAACCGCTCGCATATTAGCTAGCATTGCCGCCGGCCAAGCCGGTCGATTTCAAAAACGTGAGATATCGGGTCCAATAGCGCTGCAAAAAAAAACTGATAACCTTTGCCCGTGGTGCATCCAATCTGATTTTCTAGCCGTTTAAAAGCCGATGAAATATTGTCACCATGCTTCGTCATGGCGGAAGACACTACGGCTTTTCTGAGGATCTACTCACCCGAATATCTTCAGAATTCTCCACATTTTTCTCGAAGCGCTGTCTCACTTTTTGAAAGTGGCCAGCTTAGCCGGTGGCAACACCAATAATAGCACAGTGGCCAGGAGAATATCGTCATTTACAGCGACAATTTCTAGCTCGCTCACCTAAAAACGAAGTAGCGTACTCATCAAGTTTCCCGCAATTGAAATCCTCCGCGTTAAAAAAGAGACAGCATAATGCGGGGTGGGGAGCGCCAAAATTAACGCCTTACCGTTCGGAAGCCTTCCTATACGAGGAAGGGTGAAATGTGGACGTGAATTAGCAATGGAATTCATGGATGTGCTGGCCGTCTATGTCAACGAGGCTCTAAACACCTTTCCCCATCGCTCGGAATGGCTCGCACATGGGATAATTTCGGGAATGATCGCGTTGGTGGCTATGACTCGATTAGATTTCGACTCCGCTTGGGTCGTAGTCGGGATGATAGGTTTGGCAGGGTCGGATGGGAAAATTATTGGATCAGGTCAGTGGCTGCACGGGACGAAGTAAGAACAGGCATTCTTCAAAGTTGGCGCGCACAGGCAAAGACGATCATATCATCCTTACCAGAAACGCACACGGCTCGTGATACTTGCGCTCAGGCAAGCAGTGAGAAAGTCCGACGTCGGACAAAAATAGTGCCAATTACCTTCTCAAACCAATAAGTGCACTCTTCTGCCCGGCAAGGCCTAGTAATACTGCAGTATAAGTGCTACAGCACAGAGGCAGATAGAAATGCCTCGAGGGGGGGTCATGGTATACCATTGCTGGGACCGGCGGACGAAAGATCAGCCCAGCACTCTCGTGAACTATGGATGCTCCCAGCCTACCTGCGCTTTCGATCCGATCCGCAATTGTAGGAGCTGGAGATGAAACGGTGGCCGGGCGGGCGGGTGGGACGGGGCAGGGGTACCAGTCACGGTCAAGACGACGATGCCGGGCCCGAGTCGCAAACAAGACTCGAGACGCGTGTCGCCAAGCTGTACTTCACCTGATTCACGCCGCACATCCAGGTGTCGTGAATTTGACGACGAGGGTGAGGCTTTGGTGGGGCCGGAAGAGACTTTACAGGTGGGCGTGAGCCTGGTGAACTGAAGCTGAGATTAATGCTCTCTTAAGCGCCTTGCGCTATCACCGATCAAAAGGTCCGTGCGCCCCAAACATTGCCCAAACAGATTTTCTTTCATTTTTGTAAGCGCTCAACACCACTATCTGGCAACTGTACGTGCATGTTCCTCATCCCCTGCTGCCTCGGTTTATCATCCACGAGTAATATGAGCGGCCACAGGCACGCCTAGCACCGTGTCCGATATCTCGGTTTCGGCTCCGGCAGCGACTCCTTCCCACTCCGAGCCTGACTGGCCTAAACATGATAACCTACCGCTGGGCGGGCCCCGCACTGGAACACGGAGCAGCACTTCGCGATACGGAGTCGACGTGTCTCGATATGGAGTTGTGTGGGATGACGAATGAGAGACAGTCGGTGCGTGGGCAACGCGTGCTTTGTGGACTCGTCCCATCAGCTTTTTTGGGGGGCCATTTAACAGAGCCACGCGACATCAGGCCAATGCGGCGCCAACGCCGCCAACGTGAAGAAGATGCAGATGCAATAGGGCCGAGGACTGCGCTGCACCTAACTGAAAGCTCTATCAAACGGAACTGTGAGCATGCAACACAGGCGGTCCGGCGGGTGCATTGTCACGAAGCCGTTATCTCTTGCTCTGCCCGTTCAGCGCACTGTTAGTGTTCCTTTCGCTCTCGAGAAATTTGATCGCACGGGCTCAGATGAGGCCTCTCTCAACTCGAAGTATCGGCAGGGACAGAGAACTCTGCTGCCGAAGGCCTGAAGCCCGCTGATTTCATAGAAAGGAAATCCAACTCCAACCGGTTCACGTACGTAGTTAGGTATCGTTGGATCAAGAGGGGAGTATGAGATTCCTTTCCAGCGCTCTGCTTTCTTTTTCATCTGCCGGTGGTGTGGTTTCTGTGTCCCTGCGCGCACAGCGTGCCGGTGGGGGAAGGTGCCCGTGGGTGGCATCTGCTTCAAAAGTAGCACCCATATCTTCATCATTTGAGGTTTGTGTGAGGTGGTGTTATTCTGCAGAACTTGAAGTGCCAGACGAATGAATAAATTCGCACTTTTCAAGTAAGTATGCGGTGTGGATTCCTGTCGTCCGTGCCGTTCAGAGTATTACTCTCAGCTCTACACAACTGACTCATTTTACAGACAATATTTGACCGCCCGCACTTATCGGCGCCGCTTCGTCGGAGGAGGCAAACGCGGAGCGGTTAAGTGGTGCCGTAAGCAATTTCTTTTCTCAGGGTAATTTTATCAAATGTTTCCTTTCCTCTGCAAGTGCGATTAGAACAGTTTCAGAATTTTTTTGATTTTTTTTTGTACCGAAATGTCACGATCGTAACAACGGGTGCGGCTGTCACGTTCCGGTCACACAGTTGTGAATCGAGCCAGTTCTGAGCTTAAATAAGTCTAGAAAAATACGGAAAAAATTCCAGCATGTCATTCAAGACTTTTTGAAGTGATACTGGTTGACTTTCCATAAGGCTAGAAAAATTCCGGAGCATTTTTTTCGCCATTTCGCCAAGATGCCGGGGCAGCTGTCAGGACCCCATCGGGCTCAGATCTCGCAGCTGTCACCTCAGACCCTCTTCTAGAGCTTAAATCTATTAGAATCTAGAGGGGGGTCGCTACCCCCCCTCTAGATTATTTCATACCTGAATAGAAGAATTTCTGCGGTGCTCGTCCCTCTTTTGGTAGGCCATCACAACTGTCACAGAGGTCACTGCTCAACAAATGGAAACATATGACGATCATTGGCTAACGTTAATTAGCCTTAGAGGATTGTCGTCATCACTTCGTCTCTTCTTCTTGGCCTCTTCCCTCTCAACCAACGTCCAACGTCCAGTGTGCAGCGCCCAACGTCCAACCTTCAACTTAGTTCGTTGTCGTCGATTCTCTCCTGCGATGCATACCAGGAGATACACCCTCGATCCGCCCCGCATCCCCTGATTTTCCTGCCAAAACGACATCGAGACTCGCCATGCTGTGGAATAGCGCCAATAATGATACCAAGGAAGGAAAAATTACGCAGGGCTGCACGGTGAGTGACGGTCTGTACCTCTTGGTTTCTGCTTTAAACTGGCACCTGTAGCAACCCTTGCAATGACAAGAGCTTAAACTCTCTGCACCCGCCCCTTTTCGTCACTGCGCTGAGCGATATAAGGCCTTGCGCACTGGATGAACCCTTGTTCGAGGTTCGCCATCGTTCACCATTCTCTTTCATTCTTTCACTTCATTCTCTCCCAATGTCAGAGCACTCTTCGCCTTCCTTCCTGCAACCACCTTTCGGTCAGAACACTGTTCCACCCACCGCTCAGTCTTCATCGCCCACCGACTTGTCTGGAATCTACCGCGACAACAGCGGGAGACCTTGGTTCCGCGCTCCTGATGGAACTTGGATCGGCAACTCAGGCTTTGTAGGTTTTCTAGGCAGCCGAACTCATCCCACTTACTGACGCCAAGTAGCAGCCACCCCAAACTGCCCTGCTGCAGGGAAACTCTGGGCTCCCGACTCAATCTTCAGTCCAGGTATGTGACACAACTCTCCTTCTTCGTCAACTTAGGTCTTTTAGGATCCCTTCCATTTTGCGCCCCCGCTTGGCACATCCACTGGTCCCTCCATTGCCCATGCGTACCTGGTCATCGATCCTCGCCTCATTCCCCTTCCTTATGGTGCAGACCGCGAGCTTTCTGAGCCTGCAGCCATCGCCAGCGCGAAAGGCCTCGTCGCTGGCCCGAAGGTCGCTGGGTCTCGTCACAAGGCCAAGGGGAAGAAGCGTCGTCATTCCTCCGATCTCGACGATGACGACAGCGAGTTGGAGCCCCTCCCCAAGCGTGGTCGTCGCAAGGGCTCTCCAAACTTCTCCAAGGTCGACATCACGAAGCTTCTTGATCTCGCCGAGATAAAGCTTCCTGTCGGCGCAAAGGGCTGGAAAGCAATTACCGAGGACCATAACCAATGGGCTCGCGAGTCTGGGCGTCCGGTGCGTGAGCTCAAATCGCTTGAGGGCAAGTACAAGCAGGTGTGTCTCGACTCCTTCCTACTCTAATGCATCTGACATTTTATAGCTACTCAAATCAAAGAAGCCCACCGGGGATCCGGATTGTCCCCCGGAGGTGAAGCGCGCACATCGCATCGAATTAAAAATCAACAACCGCATCGATACCCGAGAGCTCAGTGACTCGGATTTTGACGATGATGCTGGCTCGGATGACAGTATTGAGGTCCTCGACCAATCCATCATTTGTACTGCCTTTGCTCGTCGTGCTCCCACTCCGCCTCCTCATCGTACTCGTATGAATGCGCCCGAGCTTGTGAATAAGCTGTCCCAGGCCTTTGACCCTGAGGCACTCAAGTCCCGAGATGCCTAGCGCGCCGAGCAGTCATTCCAGACCCAGCACATGTTTGCCATGTCGCAACAACTTCGTGACGCTCAGGCAACGATCGAATCACTCCGCACACAGATCACCATCTTGCAAGGTCGCACCCACGACGTCGAGCGTGCCCGGGACCGGGCTGAGATGGAGCTTCAGTTCTACGGGGGTGGGCATGAAACTAAACACCGGGTTTCACGTTGGGATGCTCATCCGGACCTTGTCCGTGTCGATGGCAAGATTCGCCGTGAGCGGAAGTTTGCGGATGGAGGTGCATGCTATTTTTTTTACACTCACTCACTGGGACTGATCTTTTCTGTCCAGGCGCATATACTGTCTGGGACTCCGCTCCGTCGGATGACGAGGCTGAGAAAGAGAACAAGCACCCCAGCTCTTCCTCCTCCTACGGTTTCCCGACCCCTCCCGCGTTGGAGTTCGACCTTCACGGCTCGTCGTCGCCACCTCCTCCTCATCGCCTTGATGAGCCGACTGTTCATCAAGCCTCCAATAACGTCGCCGGTCCGTCGACTGGTGGTGATGGGTTTGCAGGTATCCAGTAGAGTTATTCTGATCTTTCTTGGACTTGGCTGTTGGCCGCATACACTCTTTGACTCCTAATTACCACAATAGAATCTCTCACTAGCTACTCTCGTGTTTACATACATCGTCAATCAACTTGTTTAGTCGTATATTGCAATATTGTGAAAGCGCGCGACACGATCCAAACGCCGTTGATCTGAGAACAACATGTTTTCGAAGTTATTCCAAACTTGCTCCTCTTCGCTATTATGTCTCCAAAGCGGCATGTAAACTGTTCGAATTTGGTTGATACCGACCAACTGCGCCCGCAAGTTGTTGAGACGGACACAAATTTCAAGCAGATCTCCGCGCTCCTCCTGCCGATTGATTTCCAACGGGATCCGAAGTCGTCCAAAGGAACCCTGCAAACCCCGCATTCCCCACTCGGCTGTCTGGCGATATGAAAGCAATTCCCGGTCAAAAGCAAGGTGTTCTTGAATCTCATCCATGGTCCCTCGCATCTTCTGTCCACTTTTGATTGGAGCCCTAATTTTACCCTCAATCTGTTTCGCTCCACGAGGAAATGCAGTGTCTGCAACAAGATAAAACCCGTCAGGTGTTCGGGTTCGAAGTTTCTCGTAAATTGGCTGGGCAATGCGGGAATCATGCCAACTGCCAGGTGCGTTGAGTTTTGCAGCGATAATGGTGCCTTGAGTGGTTTGAATCATCTACGCACGACAGCAGGAAGGAAGCTCACCTTTGGGAGAAAAGACTAGGACAGAGCTTACAAAATGCTCACAAAGCCAGCCGTTGTACGTAGCATTCTCAATTTCTTCATCATCCGAAGTCTGGCAAGCCAGGTTAAGTCCATCGATGCTCGCGAAAGCCCCTGTCAAACGGGGATGGCGTGCGATTATCAATTCGTTGTAAGCGGAGAATTCATCGTGGTGCTCCGGCCACTGAATAGTGGCATCAGGAATCCGACGGAGGACGTGCAAAAGGAGCTTGAGCCCAAATGTGATATAGCGAGAGATAGTGCTTGGAATCAGCGCAAAGATCTGCTGTAAGCTGATCTCGCGCATCGTGGAGTTGAGGTAGTGGAGGAGTAATCCCAGAGCTCCAGATGCATCAAGGGAACGAGCACCTGGGCGTGTTTTCCCAGTGCCGAGCGCATCGTCGCGTGGAATCGGGGTTTTCTTCCATGCAGCATCAAAGCCGGCAAGCAGGATCGCGTCGAACGTCGCGACATCAAACCCCATTGTCGTGATGTATGCCCGGTCACTACGACTCCTGTATAAGATCTGCCATGCTGTAGGTCCCCGGGGATTTCGAGCCAACTGGGGACGGCACAAATACAACCGACTTGGTTTCCGTCGCTCTGTTCGCAGTCTGTGGGACTCGATAGCTCCAAGCAGTAGAATCGCCATTGCTGTTCCAGCCATGAGCTGTTCATCCTGGATTTCGTCCTCCTCGCAGTCTTCTAGCTGTTGGTAAAGAATTGACGCGTCGAGATCCATGTTGTTGATGACGGGACGTGCTGGGACGCGTCAGGTGGAGGGTGAGAAAGACACGCTGATGGTTGATGTCAAACAATATATAGATATACACTGAAGTACAATCTATTCTGTACGGTGGCTTATGGGAGACCAGAAGTTGTAGAATTTTGGAATAAATCACCCTGACGGCATGACTGGCACCGCTCAGATATTCCCCGAGAATTTTCTAAGCTTATGGAAAGTCAACCACTGTCAATAAAATCACCCAAGAGATCTTGTGTGACTGCATTTAAGCGATGCTTTGACACTTCTTGCAAAGGAAGTTTCAAATTCATTTGCCCACAGTCTTCCACAATCTTTCTACGTAATGTGGTAGGCATTCAAACAAATTGGAAAAATACCCTCGACTTCACAGACTTGAGTCGACTTGGAGTCACTCCGAGTGACTTCGGCCCGGCCAAGTCGAGTCGAACTCGAAATCAAGTCGCGGCAACTCTAAGTGAGAGACAGACGGTGAGGGTTCATGAACTGGAACAACTGAGTCTGAATATCAGAGAGAAAGCTTGTATAGTGTTGTTGCAGAACCTAGACAGTGCGGCGTTGAGCGACGCAACAGTCACCATCTGGAAAACACGTAGCCGAAGGCGCTATGAGACGCTATGGAGCACTATGGAGCACTATATAGTGCTGCATAGTGCCTCCATATACATTACAGCCACAATTTGCTGCATAGTGGTGTATAGCGCTGCCTAGTGCTCTATAGGAATTTCGTGTTTTCCAGATGACCGACGCATACCAAATTACAATTGACGTTGAGGTGACGCGGACCGGTCACACTACGTTGTGTCACGGCGCAGGATCAGCGCGGATTGACGCTAACAAAGGTTGCAACTGACGCTGCGAGGCGCCGAGTTGACGCTGCACGGCGCTGGACTGACGTTGAAAATGGGCGGAGTGACGTTTGTGACGCTGTCACATTGACGTTTCCTGACGTTGATTGACGTTGCACGGAATCTAGTCAAAGGTTTTTGACGGCCTCAACGGTGACTATCTGTATGTTCTTGCTGCAAACGATGTACTAGGGAACCTACTAGATTGCCCCCGGAATACCGGGCCTCGGGGACAGCGGGATATGTAAGTTCAACCATTGACGCAAATTCAACTGACGCAGACTGACGTTGCATGCGTCAAACATCAGTGCTGCTTCAAAATCTCCTTGCCCTCTGAGAGAGCTCCTGACACTATAATCATTCTTCAGCGACACAAAAAAAGAGACTGGATCCTTCTCAAGAAACCATTGGGGCACTGCGATTTCTCATTGATCGTGCATAGAATGCATATGGAAGGTAGAATGGTGATGCCGGGCATTCCCGAAATTTACGCGTTACACGAATGGCAATAATAATAATAATAATGCTGCAGGGTCGAGGACAACCACGGAGTAGTGGCGAAATTGGACCCACAGTATTCTACCGAATGATTCGGCCTGTAGGCAGGTGTCCGATCCAAGGGCATGTTCCATCACATTTCACCAGAATTTTATCTCCCCGGACAGATGTCCTGCGCCGTTTGGGGCCTTCTTACGCTCCAAATAGTCTTTCTAGACAGACACTTCAACACCTGGGACTTAGTGCCTCAGCTTGTTAGCTCGTTCAGAGGAGATGAGGGACCCACAACTTTTAATTAGTGATCTTCCATTGCACTTCATCAGAGTTCTATCCGGACAAACAGAAGCTGTGCGCCGTTTGGCTTCCTTTCCACTTCAAAGCAGCTAGTAATAGATACCGCACCATACTGTCTGTCGTGTATGAAAGACCTGCAATATTCTCCATCAGGATCGTGCCCCCTTATCGCAGCGTTTCATTAGGCCCCTGGACACTACCTATGAACTACCTCCGGAATAGAGTAAGACAGCCTCGGGGGCCAATTGCTCGCTCCATGGTTCAGCAAAACGGAACAAACAATTTACAAGCGTTGTTGATTCGAAACGTGCGTGCAGTGTAAGGATAGTTCATCTCTGCGTGGGACATACCTGATTCATAATTGTATCGAATCAAACTAATCCTGAACTAGTCGAAGCTTCACGACATATGTAGCAGAGCGTGACAGCTTCGGCAGTACTTAATCGTGTCTCGAGGCTCGCATAACTGAATCCCCGATCGGGTCGCTCTTTTCTGGTATCCAGACTTTTATTCTCCCACCACAGGCGACTAGGATCAGTTCACTCCCGTCTCGTTTTGCGTTCGCAATAGCGCAGATATGGCATTGGTAGGCCACATTGATCCCTGGAACCATACCCTTGTCTACTCACGGTAACGCAGAACTATCACAGTGGAGCGATTTCGATTGTTGTTGGAGTTACGACAGCGCTGCTTGTATTCAAAGTAGAGCTTGTAGCTCTGGCGATCGGTGCTGTCCTGATTTCACTCCTGATTTACCGTCTTTCCCCGCTCCACCCTCTGTACGGCGTCCCGGGACCTGTGCTATGCAGAATATCCGAGCTGCCAATGTTCTATTACGCCTTACGTGGCACCCGGCATGTTGTGGTGAAAAGGCTGCATGACCGATATGGTTCCGCCGTTCAAACTGGTTAGTGTTTTTCCACTTGAGAAAAATCCCCCTTATGTTTATGTGCATTTCTACAGGTCCTAATTCTATTTCCTTCACGTCTTTGGATGCTATTAGAGAAATCTATAGCTCATCACATGCCCTGGACAAGACTACCGCATATGATATACACATCACCAAAAGCGAAGCATTATTCTTCATGAAGGACAAGATAAACCATAACCGTCGCCGCCGAATATGGAATCGGTCTTTCACAGAGGAGGCGTAATCCAACATCTCGCTCACAAGAGTGTTGCTGACAATGGTACAGTCTTTCCGGTTATTTCGGGCCTATGGTTTCCCAGATACAAAATCTCATCCATTGGCTACTCAAGAGATCGGAACAGGACGAAAAGGTCAACCTGGTTAAAATATTACACCAATATGCGTATGACTCCACCGTACGTTCGTTCTACTGTCATTATGAGACTCTCGGGCTCTGATGAAACATTAAGAATGCTGTGTTCTTCAGCGGCCACGCATTCAAAATGGTAAATTATAGGTTGTTTCTCGCACCCGAATGTTGAGCTGGTGTCAGAGTTTACTGGATTCAAATGACCCTGAACACATAGTCTCTGATGCGACAGAATATTTCGAGTCATTCGAATAGTGAGCCATCATTACAGTTTTGGAGAAATATACTTATCCCTGCCCCCAGCTTTGGTCATGTACAGCCACTCTTTCACATCATAAAGCATCTTCCCGGAATCTCCAGATTTATGAAGTTCGGAGCCATTGCTGCTGACGCAGCGCGGCGACGTCTCAGAGATGGACCTACTTTCCGAGATGGAATCTCTTATTGGGTATTCCCCTTCATTATTTCGGTCAATTTTCGGCTGAACATGGCCGCGCACAGCTCGATGCAGACAGCGGACAGCCTAACATAGGGGAAAAGGAGCTTCTAGTCGAATCGGAATCCCTTCTTATAGGCGGTACGGTGCTCCCTCAGCTATTTGCGTTCGCTCAAGCGTTGACCCCGTAGCATCCGACACTATCGGAGCTATTTCAACGTTCGCCATGTACTTCCTGCTTACCAATCCAAAATGGTTCAAACTACTACGTGAAGAATTAGATGGCACCTTCCACAGCGACAGTCTGAACGACCATCTTGACGGACTCGATAAACTCGTGCTCCTGAATGCTTTCATTCAGGAGACCCTACGCCTTGGCATGCCCTTTCCTGGCTTACCTCGTGTTGTTCCCCCAGAAGGCCTAGTCGTCAACGGACTGTATGTTCCTCGGGGAACGTCGGTGAGCGTCCCCATCTGGACGCACCACGTCGATCAGACTTACTTTCCCGATCCCTATGCCTTCGACCCCAACCGGTGGATTAAGGATGGAAGCTTTTCCCAGAATGCCGGCGTTTTATTGACTTTTGGAGCTGGTGAGTGCTTTTGGTCCTCGCGTGACGCGCATACGAAAGACTGGTCACTTACGCCGCTGCAGGGCCATTCAACTGCGTGGGCTCGAAGCTGGCATACGTACAACTGAGAATCCTCCTGGCAAATTTGGTCGTGCACCTCGATTTCATTCCTACGGAGGATTTCGACGCTGGGAGATTCTGGAGAGGCGTCAGAAATTGTCGGGCAACCAGTTTTGCAGATCCACTTCACACTCGAGTCGTCGCCAGGCAGAGGCAAGATGAATGAATTTAGACCGTGGGCCTGTGTTTTATTCCTGTCTTATCTATCTCTTAGTTTGGAGTCCTAGTTTGACATAGTCCTCCGTTCTCATGATATAAACTTGGGCGACTGGTTTGATACAAACGGTTTAGTACGCAATCAACAGGACTGCCATTCTTCAGTTGAGAACACACCAAAAGACCAGGAAAGATGTCAGAAGCTCATGCTCCACTTCCAAATCAGGGGAAAGAGTTCTCGTTCTTCTTCGAGATCAGGCGGTATTTATCCACGTTCATTGGCGGGCTAACTTGGGTTTAGCACCGGGATGTAATGACGGCGGACGAGCCTCCGACACAGAGAGTTCTGCAGCAGAACACATCTGAGGTTATACTGGGAGTCCACGCCATTTTCGTCACTTGTGAATGTTCATCACATTGGGTTGTTTTTGGGAAAGTTCGTGAGTTGTTGGTTACACTGCAACTCCTCAGCGCATCACGAGGTGACGCGTATCGGCGGTGTGCCGAGTGTGGCCGGTTAGGTGGTTTAACGGTTAGTGTGGTTAGAGGTTAGTGGTTAGTGTTAGCAGTTAGGGGTTAGCAGTTAGTGGTTAGCGGTTAGCAGTTAGAGTTAGCAGTTAGTGTTAGGGTAAGGTATCTATATGAGAAAACACGCAGAGACTTGAGATGGCAGCAAATGATGGCCGCATTGATGTTTTCGATTTGAAGTCACGACCTTTCACCGTTTTCCATCAAAGTCATGAAGATCCGCGAAAATAAGCGAGCTTACTGCTGTTTGCGGAACTTAGGGCGCGTGCGAATTTTTTTCAAAAAATGATCATTTGCATATAACGGCCATATCTCCCTCAATTCTTCGTCGTTTTTCTTAATTCCAGCACCATTGTGGTCCCTGAGGAATTGTGCACCCGCATGCACCCACCGTTATGGCAAGATTACATAAGCTATCCCATTTATGGTAATTGGTAGAATTTCGTGTATATCACTTCTTGTACATGCATAAGGCAAAGGAAAACCTAAATATCGGGGTATCCATATCTCCAATAGAGAGTTTGCGGTAGCCACCGGCAGCCACCGGGTGGCTTTTCCGGCATGCGGTGCAAGGTGGCTACGTCATTACAGTGGCTGCTTTCGACACGTGTTCCAACATTCTTTATTCTACCACTATGCCTGTCCGGACACATGTGAGAGCACACGCACACGATTCATGCCGGAATTATTGAGAGCTTCATCCCATTCCTCAGAAATGACCTTCAGAAGGGTAGTGAATTAGCTTCTGGACTCAAGAATCGCTTTCTGCATGGAAGTACGACGGAAAATGGTGGCTAGGCTGCCTCGCGACAAAATGCAGCAGCCACTCCAACAGCCACCATAATGACGTAGCCACCTGGCACCGCATGCCGGAAAAGCCACCCGGTGGCTGCCGGTGGCTACCGCAAACTCTCTAATCTTGCCATAACAGTGGGTGCATGCAGGTGCACAATTCCTTGGGGAACACAATGGTGCTGGAATTAAGAAAAACGACGAAGAATTGAGGGAGATATGGCCGTTATATGCAAATGATCATTTTTTGAAAAAAATTCGCACGCGCCCTAAGTTCCGCAAACAGCAGTAAGCGAAGTAACAAAGTGACGAAGGTGGGTCTAGGTGGGTACGAGTCTTATACTAATCCACTCAAATGAATATCTGAGTGTATTAGTGGCTGTCGGGATATACCAAACGCACTACCAGCGCGGAAACGACAGGGAGAAGCCGAATTAGTGAGTGTTCCGCTTCTTGCTGGTGCAGTGGTTGGTCTGTGCAGGAAAAACTCCAGAGCGAGATCCACCTACGCTAGATCCACCTACGCTTACTATGTCTGTCACATCAACAGGGGAGGGCCGAGGCTGTATGGGGATCAACTGAATCCTCCAGCGACGTCTGCAGGACAAAGATGGCCCACCGGGAAGGCGATCACACACGCCCAGAACATGGCTATGAACATAAAGGATACTGAGGGAATCTCATACTGAGTCAAGTGCGAGGCTGGATGGCGGGGAGTCTCAGAGTCAGCCGAGTTGAAGCATTAGGAACCTGCCCCAG
This sequence comes from Mycena capillaripes, assembly GCA_029204075.1. Lineage (NCBI taxonomy): Eukaryota > Fungi > Basidiomycota > Agaricomycetes > Agaricales > Mycenaceae > Mycena > Mycena capillaripes. Next base: position 1,116,368 of record JARHKZ010000011.1, on the reverse strand, counting down.
TTAATGACCGTGAATCTGCGCAACCGAATGAATGCACGTATCTCCCACAGACACATCGGAGTCAAAAGAGCCGCTGGGGGCATGATTTACCTGAGGCAATTTACTTCGACGAACACAAGCAAATTACTGACCAAAAGATCTTGATTCGGAAGATCGCGAATGCTGTGACATCTTTTCTTGCTCCCACCTCCGTCATGCTCGCCCGTGGCGGTTTATTTAACAGTTTTCCATCCCAACCAACAGCAGGGCTCACCATTCGTCGGCTGTATTTGTACACGGCCGCGTTAAATCGGCTTTGCCAAACATTAAGCCAGATGGTAGCTAATACGACAGACTCCACGGAACCTGAATGGTTCGTCAATCACAACGGCTCTTCATTGAACACTTTTCACGCCGACGTCTATTATCCCACGGAAAGGACACGGATTTCACCTGCGACGCCCATCCGAGTACTAGTCTGCCGAGGCCGTCCGAGCAGCAATAGGAATTAACGCCGAGGTTATTGAAACCGCGATGACTCATAGATGTTCGAATCTACGCATATTAAGCGTTATCAGTCCAACCTGGGTGAAGGAGCGCCCTTGGGGCCCGATCTCCACATCACAGGGATGCCTCTCACTCCAGATGCAGAGGACGTGAGTTGACTTCAATTCTCCAAGTACTATGCAACGTATGTCAACGGATGGTCACGAGAGCACATTCACCCGCTGTACAGTATGTTACTTTTAGCTGGCTCATGGCACATTTCGCAGGTCCTGTCTCTTCTTCGGACATGCGTAAGACAGGCTCGGAGCCGACGTCGACTGCGACTGGGAACGCGAGCGTTGTGCGCATCCGTCAGACGTGGAATGACATCTACTCCTCAACCCGAACAACCAGATTGGCGTCTGAGCTCCGGTCGCCGCTTTCAAGGTAAAAGAGTGGATTGGAACTTGTATCCCATTTACATCACCATGGGCAATCTATCACGGTCGTAGGAAGACCAGTCGAACGACGTCCACTCTCGTAACTGCCTGGCCGACCTACACTCGTGTTTGTGCGTGGATTTCCAGTGGTCCTTTTGACAGTCCTGTACAACAGCCAACCGTTATACAACGATAAATTCCAGTTCTAGTTCCACCCACCTTAGAGCAGTAGGGCCCAAGTTTACACCCAGCGCAAACCCGAGACGCAGGGTTTTCGCACACTTCGGCAACGCAGGTCGTCGGGAGTGTCGCTTGTACTTTGTCTGCGAGGATGTGCAAGTCGTTTAGACCACAAGGAAAGATCTGGCGTCGAAGTTGTGAAAAGTTGGACGTGCTAGCAAATAATAGATATCTTACGGTGACCATCGAAACATCCTCGACACAGAGATTAAGGCCATCTGTGCGTTGGGCGTACATGGCAGCAATCGTGTACCCCATCTTGAATCGAGGAAGTATCTGGGAACGAAGAGAACGTCGATCTCCTTTCCAATCCTCAGGACCGGTTTGGATGTCAAGCAGGAGGGCCTCGCCGTTCGAGTGGCGGATGTTGGGCAGAGCGCTGAGCGGGGTACTTCCGGTAATTATGCTCGTAATGCCGGGATTTTTCACTGGGCTTTCGATCCGTTCGCCCAGAAAACACCAATGTATCTTCTTGTCTGAGCGCATAGTCCGGAAGATCGATTGCTCCGGCTCGGTCATAGGTCCTGCATCGGATTAGGCCATATTATCAGTAGGATTGACGAATACAAACCAGTAAAGAACCGTATCGTGTCGTGCTCGTCGTACCCGACTTCGGCGAGATCCAAGGCACTTGGAAAGTACGTTGAGTCGCGTAGGTCAAGCATGATGGGTTATCGAGAAGGTAGATGTGGCATGACTGATCACTTGCTTGCAGACCACGCACGTGGGTGAGGCGCGGGGTACTCGCCAGAATAATTTTTCAACTTGCTATCGGAAACAGTACACCAAAGGTTGTCCATAAAGCAGAGAGACGGAGAGTCTGTCATCGCCATGGAGTCCCAGCGAAAACCCCATATGCCGAGGTCTGCTTGGAACTGCTACCATCTGCTGACCCAAAACCTAACAGATGTGAGCAGATGCAAGCAGAAAAATGAGCCTATAGCAGATTACATTTTCATCCTATTCTGCTCGCGTCTGCACGTCTCTGCTCATTTCTACCTAACTCTGCTCAAATGTGCTTAAATATGCTCTGCTATTTGGTATTCCATTTGATTTGAGAATCCATATTATTAAATTGTTCAGCTACATAATACTACAAGAATACAAGATTGTACTATGTATCCAACACTTTCAACGCGCCGGCAAGAGCCTCGAAACAGGTCTAAATGGGAAAGGAGTAAGCATAGGACAATAAATGCAGTACTTGAGAAAGACTTACGATGATAGGTCGTTTGAAAAGAACTGGCACACGAGCTAGCGAACATAATTAGGCAACACTGTCATATGAAGGAACCCTGTGCTCACCTGCGGGCCTACGACGGATCGGACTTTGAGACGCACCAACGAAACATCAAACATCGATGACTGCCAAAAATCTGTTAGAAGAAACAAGTGTATGCGAAAAGACTCGTACGAGGGGTTGCATGGGATGGGCGATGTCTTGTAGCGGCAGGGGCCATGGGAGATAGTTGCGGGCGGCGCATACGCACTACAACTTCGGTTTACATCACGCATATTAATCGTATAAAAATAACACACACCGTGAAGACACGAGAGAGTCCCATAACATCTACAATGATATCAGCTCTAAGATCTACGGAACGCGGACTGGAAAGGAGAGACGACATCGTAGAGAAACAGAAAAGGATGGTGCTCACTTGAGGAAGATGGATACTCTTTCCGTCGCGTCCTAGAGCAAGTAAACACAATGTCAGATCGTGGCAGGAAGAAAGGGCACCGGATCGATACAGACGGAGTCGGAGGGTAGAGAGCGAGCACAACATAGGGCTCGGGAGAAGGGACAACAGCAGGGGGGAGGGAAAAGAGAGGAGACGAATCGTAGAAAACTGAGTGGTACGTACCGTACATTGGGTCCATTCATTTTCCATACACGACCTCAACGTCTCTGAGAACGTCATAGAACATTCAGTGAACATTTCAGGAGGTCTCACGACAAAGAAATGGCGACTTACTCGCCGAGATGTTCCTTATCGATGGCTAATCGATCGAGGTCTGTTAGAGCCAAAACTGAGTGGCAGTAGCCTCAAATGGTCCTCAAGTGGAAAAGGAGGTGTACCAGACCGCTGGAGATAGAGATGTGCTCGTAGACGAGCAGTACGGGGGCGGCGGGGGTTGGACGGTGGTGGTCGAAAGCAAGAAAGCTGGTCACGGTGTGACGAGTGACTCAGACAAAATGTGGACAACCTCGCGCACGGTCAACCTCAGAGCGCAAAATGTCGAAGTCATCCGTTGCGATCTGCGGAGAGACGAACGACTGCTCGGAGCCGCTAAGTCTGAACATTACATCAAGATCAACAGATCCCAGCACATTCCAGCAGAATAGAACCAAACTCAGCAGATGGACGCAGAACGTGGCAGATCTAAGCAGACGGGGTTTTCACTGGGATGGAGTAAGGAAGAGGACTCGGCTTCAAATCATGATGCTGTCATCGCTTACTACTGATCGGACGGGGTGGTGGCTATGCTTCGGACGACTCAGCCAAGGGTGAGCGATCTCCTGCGATCTCTGATCTTGTAATTTGATGTTGAATAAGCGACATGACATGGGATTGGGCCGCTTTGACGTAAGACCATTCAATGGTTTGCTTGGTTTGATACTGTAACACCAGGGAGAATTCTGCATATCTTGAGCTTCAGGAGCTTGGTTGACTAAGATGAACTGACTGAGGTCACATCAGGCTCGAGCTTCACTACCCGTTCACAGCAGGTGTGCACCCCGGCATTGCAAACCGGTGGGTGCGGAGCAACACTGATATCTAGAGCAGCCAGTAGTTTCCGCTGAAAGGCTGTGGGCCGGCACCGGATTCCGATGCCGACTAATGCCGAACAGCCCGGAGTGCCGTTTCGCGGCACCCACTATGGCTCAAGATCCGCCTGCTTTCAAAATTCACAGAGCTGCTCCATCAATATCATGACAGTTTTTGAACGATGGTCCCGTTTTCGGCACAACCCGTATACATTAATTGTTAGCGTACTGTAATTTCTCTTGAACCTGTGGTATAAATTCTGTAAGTTCTGGCCTTCCTCGAGCCACGTCGCACAGATGTTTGGCTTCCAACTCATTCAGTACTTCGCCTCTTTCCTCCCTTCGATTTTCCGCTTACAGGTTCTCGCGTTCTGCGGCAGCACCTCCCGGCCCACCTTTCCCGCTCTAAACGTTCTGATCTCACCTGACATCATCCTCATAAATTTCGTTGTGCCGGCCGCTGCGACGCAGATGCCGGGGGCGGCAGCGACACGCGGATCTTCTATCAGAACGCCGATGGGAGCATCCGGAGCACGGGCACAAGCAGCCCATTCACGATCGATAAAACACATGACAGCGAGTTGATAGTGCCTGTGGGTGAGGCGCAGCTCAATATGCCGCTTGCTGTGATTTGTATTGGCGACACGGATAACCTTGAGGTGGGCTCCGATTTTCATTCCGTACCTACTCGAGTTAGCTTCTCCTTTTGGACCGCCTCTACTTCATCTCCCCTCCAATATCCTCGGCGAGTACATCTGGAGCAAAGCCAATAACGCATCATGGCGTGGCGGGTCCACGTGCACGGATTGCTTCAGGGTTTCGTTGTACAGACCAATCGTGTGCTGTACGATGGTGAACACAAACCCAGGTAATACAGCGATGTACCGCCTGGGGTTTGTGATTGCAGGCGCGCCGACGGGACCGCGTGAGGCGGATTGGAATGCGGTGAATAGGTGGAGAAAAATTAAAATCAAGATGTTTAATCCCACCAAGTTCCTATTAGTCGGCTCAATTAACGTACCCGCCCTGGCGATTTACGGTTCGGCCGAGACTGTTCCCATGGTTTGAGATCAAATACCCAATTGCGCAAACTCTCGGCACTTTCCTTACCCTGCGGTGATGGTTTTAATTATCCCTATAACATCACACAAGGTTGAGGCCACTAAGCTCGGTTTCAAGCACAATTCTCAAAAATACTGGCGCAGTTTCAAAGAAAAAGTTCTGCTCTCTACACTGGCATTTTCACGGCATTATCCCGATTGACATGGGATAACACCCAAAAATCTGACGAATAAAGGCAACCCAGAATGACAAGGATGAATTTCAACTATGCCTATCGCTGCCTCATCAGCCATTTGAAAATTTGCGTGCGTCTTTTTTTGGCCTTGCAAGCTTGTCGCAAGCTCATAAGCTCAAAAAGTGAAAAAGTCGAAAAAAAAAACACCCCATTGAAACTGCCCATCACGGCCAGATCAATACTTGAAAAAAAAAATTGATTTTTTTTTTTCGACCTTGCCGGATTTTGGATATAGGTTTGTGACCTTGTGAGTTTGTGGTCTCACACCTGTGAGTGCTAAGTTTCGGCACACTCGAGGTGCTATTCGAAATTTAAGATATCAGGTTAGATTTGAGTTGAATTGAAATCAGACGGAAACTTAAACCGAGGTACGAGGTCAGCATTGTTATAGTGTCTGTTTATAAGACACTAACGGAAACCATCGATTTCAGTGCAACTGAAATAAATGTGCTTCTCCCAATTTCGGTGAGACTGAAACTAATAGTTTCGGTTCACATTTCAGCTTCGGCCGAAATTGGGCTGAATTTTCGACTTTCAAGTCGCACCTCGGGTCTGCCAAAACACAGCGATCCTCGGTGTGTCTTTTCAGACCTTTTTCAGCCTTTTTCGGCCTTGCACAAGGTCACAAGCAAATTGTCATTAGTCTGATGCTGTAATCTATTTTATTGCTATTTTACGTGAGCCGTTCGGGACTTTAAAATGTGAGTGTCATCATGCCACTCCTCTTGCCCTTTTTATAATTTGCGTGAAACCAAGGACTTAGGAAAGGCAAATGACACTGTAGCATGACACATTACATTTCGTTGTCCTCCGTGTTCACCGATGTATTCGGAGTGTGGCGGACTTGACAAACGCCACCGAGGTTCTCTCGGCTACACACCGAGAACCATGGCTTCATTATAAAGCTGAACAACGTGATTTTATTTTACCCGAGGCCCCAAATGGCAGGTTTGAGTAGCAGTTGGCGCTTGAAGAGTAGGTGAGAGGGTGGAATTATTCATTGTTAGTGCAATCATGTCATAACATTTGGGTCAAAGGAAAAGACCTGAAAAGACTCGAAGCAGTCGAACGGCAATGATATCTATTGTCTTCCGAAAGGGTCGCTGAAAACGGCGCTATTGTGATATTCAAAGAATTCGCTTTAAAACCGGACACGGACCAGTGCGGAATCGTGCGACTTGGAACCCAATTTAAGCATCGGCTATCAGATTTACATGGGAACAATCCCATCATGCGGATCTTCTGCACAACGCAGTCGCGTTTCAACGTTCGGAGTGCGACTGTGCGGTTTGAAAATGCTTCGAAAACGCTACGGCATACATGCGTAGCTCGTGGGCACGCAAATAGGGGAGTTGTATCTCACAAGTCAAGCGCCCGGCAAATAAACGTCATCGGCTCCATTTATTCACCGCGATTGTTTGCCGCCCTTGAACCGCCCAATACATAGCCCGGTCGAAGGTATTCTGCGAAGATATTCTTGGCTCCCAACTATACGCGGTTGCAATGGAAATGCCGCTCTTCTCGGAAATTGCCAACTGGAAAGTTAGCTCAACCCGACGAGGTTTATGTATTGCTTGGTGCTTTTTCCGCTGGATAAAGCGCAACATTCATATTTGGATATTGAGTGCGGTGTCCGAGACTCGAGTCAATTCGAACCCAAACTGGAATCATCATTGGCAACAATTAGGTTTGATTCCCGCTTGAAGCCCAAATGGAGGTATGTTTGTCTCTCCATTTACCACAGTATGTGCCCGACTCCAACCACGTGTGGTGCGTAAGCGTGAACGGACACTTCGGACACGCTCAGGCACCAGCGTCGCAAGCGACCGCCCGGTTCCCAAAAAACAGTACGCTTAAGAGATAAGTTCAGATGAAACCCCAAGATGACTCTCCCCACAACAATGTCTTCTGCGAAGCCTGCAAAATTCAAGACGCCCACCTGCGCACTGTGTCGTCGACGGAAACTCGTGTGTAAACTGTTCCAGATTAGTGCACGTTTTGACCGGTTTTAGCGCTGTGATGGTGGAAATCCCTGCGGGCCCTGCTCACGAACAAGAACGCCGGTGACCTGCACATATGTACCAAAAACAGTTGGTCAGCTGCGGTCAGAACTACCCAAAGGAGGGGCATGTGTGCGATAGCTTATTATTCTCTGGTGCTTTAGCCTGATTTGCAAATTCACAGATTACATGTCGGTGCGCATATTTCATGTCTATCTTTCGCGATCTTATGGATTCATTGATGTGTTTAGACAGAGAAAGCGGGTGAGTGATAGCTGAGATTTCCCGCTGTCCCTCTGATTATACATTCAGAGGTGCGATGGCAATTTGCCCTGCCGCACATGCACGCAAACTTCGCGACCGGACGAATGCCAGTACCGAGAGAAGGGCCGGGGAAGCCATACACGACCCAAACCCCCACCCCGCGACGATCGATTTTCGCCCGACTCGTCTAGCGCCTCCTCTTCCTCTCGACCCACCACCCCGTCGCAGTTGGCTTCCCAGGAATCTGGAATGTTGAGACTGCCAAATGAATGCCTCGACATTCCCCTACCAGATCCGTCTGATCCCCTTCTCTCGTGGTCCGAATTTAATCCAATGTGCCATCCCGCGGATTCCAGTTGCTCGCCGGAAAGTTTATTCTGCCTACCTAGCCTTGATTCTGTACCTTTGTCGCCTTCAACTCTTGAAGTTGATCCGCTGATACAAGAGCGACGCGAACGGTTCATGGCGAAATTTATGGTGTCGGTCCCCTCTCACTAACCGTATCAAGCTTCTGACCACATTCGTAGGCGAAACCTTTTCATGGAGCATCGCTGGCAATACGGGCTCAGTCTCATCACTGCAAAGAGAGAAGCGTTGTCTATGGGAGACCTCTCAGGTCTTAGTGTTGACCCAACTCTGGTCCACGTATCTGAATTAATGGGCTACGTCGTGAAGCTCCATTCGCATCCTGAAGTGTGGCTGCCCTTCAATGGCCAGACGACAGCCGAGGCCGAGCTTGAGTTCCTCATCCGCAATAGACTTGAAAATGCTTCGGGCCTAAAATCCGATCTCTTGCTGTGTTTACAAGCGTACACGTTGCTAGCCCTCTACTCTGCGCAAAAGGAGGATATACGCAGTTGTCAAGGGTACCTTCGCAAGGCCAGCGATATGATCGTTCTTCATGCGGCTACACTAGGACTCCACGCCCCCGCCAGCTTTTGGTGTCCCAAGTTCGATGCCTCGTACCTTTCTCCGCATAGCGTCGAGGATGAGGCGAGAGCGGCATTTTCTCAGATGGTTTATCTCGACCTCGAATGCATCTTAGTCCTCAACCTTCCCTCTATCATTGATCCAGAACTGGTTGAAAAATTCCGACGACTAACTGTAAGCTCTCATTCTTTCAACACGCGCTCATATCACTTATGCTGCTTATGCTGTACAGGCTGTACACTTGGGCGATACTGAGCTAAATTTCTTACGAGCGAAAGGCAGTCTATATTTGAGCGATAGCCAGCAGCTCGCCGCCGCGTGGAACCGGCGGGAGTTCGGTGTGTAAATAGCATTCCTCATAAACATCGAACTCACCCAACGCATAGGGGACCCCGCGCCAACGGCCTGGTCGAAACGCTACTGGAGCTTGATCGAGGACACTCACTCCCATATAAACTTCCTGAACACGGCATTGATGGACGTATCTTGGATCCCCGCGCTCCAGGGTGCCTTGCCAACACTAAAAACCTGCGTCATAACGTCGCTGGCGGCGCTAGCAGAGTTATATGGCCTGTTTGCGCCCTCTCGGCCCGAATTGCGTCAGAAACATCGGGAAGTCGTCACAGAGATTGGGAACATCAGCCGAGGTTTTTCGGACAAAGATTACGACTACCTCGATCCCATCCTAGGCGTATGCGGTTGTATACTCGTCTGATTGATTTTTCGCTGATGATAACGACTACTTTTAGGTTTGCTGGTCCATCGCCTGTCGAACGTTGTATAATGCGTCAGAGCCAGAAATGCACAGCTACAGGCCATTGTTTCAAGAATGCAACAGGAAACTGCGACGCGCGAGTCCCTTCGTGACACCGCTGTAGAGGATCCCGCAGCAGGCTGAGACTCTCTTCTGTGTTTCTGACGCCGAAATCGCACTGCGACCCGTGATTTATAATGTAACATATAATACGCCTCTCACTTGTATGCAATATGAATTTGCTGATGACGCCTGAGAATTGGATGTGAAGGTTCGCTAGTGCAACATTGATAGAGAAATTATTACGGTCTACTACACGAGTATCACTGTGAACTCCGCTGGATGTCGTACACCTTGTTGGGAATGAATGACGATTTGTGAGAGTCGTCGACTAAAGTTCAGAATCTGCTTGTAAGATCAGAGTGGGAAGATGGACATGCGACACCAGCGCGGCGATTCTACGATTCGATATTGATGCCGGATACGTCGAGACTGCTAGTGTAAGGCAATTCAAGGATGCGGAGTAAACGAACCTCGAACATGGAAGTATGAACACGTAGATGCTTCAGGGAAACACTTGTCTAGGAAATCGACGATATGACGCGCAAGATCATCGCCGAGAATGTGGGTATCTTCGATCACGAGTACTTCTAAGGCTGGGTTAACGAGGAAGGCGAGTACATCGCTGATGAAACTCTTGCGACAGTCGGTAAGGGTGAGGGACCGAATAGCGGAGACTATGGGCGATTCTGAGTGCACACCATCGTCAATTGTTCCACTAAAAGCCCAGACCTCGGTGCCGGGGGAGGACTGCGACGCTAATCACAAAACTTCAAGCGAGTTGGCTTTAGTCAAAGCGCATGTCCGAAGCTGCGGCCAAGGGATTAATAAACGCCAAGCTTCAGGCCCCCCAAAACAAGAAACGACCCGCGTATATCGACGTCGCGGGCAGATGGGTTTCGGTTCCGGCTATTCAATGTGAGCCTCTTCAAGCCCGGAAAATTTCCGCCATACGTGAAGAGCTGGGTAAATTCGGCACTACTGAAAGCAAGGGCAACGTCCTCCCATTGTGGCGCGACATCGGGGAAGTGGATGGAGAACGGTACACGGGGTGCGCGCTCCAGCTGAAGCGACAGTAGTCTCATGAGATATGAGTGCTGTTTGATATCGATATTACAGTCCAGTGGTTGTCTGACGTGGGGCCGGAGCAACGGCGAAGCAAGCGCAACTGCACGCCATCGGCTACACACCTGGCTCACAATCTACGGCGCGTTACAGCGTGCGTCAGATGGCGCCAATGCTAAAAAATCTCCAGCAAGATTTCGTTGGGGAACCGACGCAGAGGAGAAACTGCGGCCCTGTGAGCTTTGGTGAAATCCTCCCACTCCGCACGATGTTGATTTGATGCCTGAAGACGTTTGATATTCCGCAGCACATGGATTATTTTCGGCTCCCTGGGCTGCGAATTTCTAACGCCTGGGTTTCGGGGGGAAGGCTACTAAGCGGTCGAAAGCAATTCAGGGCATGGGTTGATTAGAAGCCCAGTTTTTCTCCCCGACGCATACTGAAGGGAGCAGAGGGGATCGCAATGCCTGTAATAGTTGAATAGTTAATTGACGGAGTATAACGTAGACTTACTCCGACGTCGACATGAGTGTTCGAAGCAACCTGTTCGAGTTACGCATCACCGTGGCAGTTACTTATCCAAGTGCAGCCCAATATTTTGCGAAACTCATGTCACCGACTTACTGTGTCCACCAGAGAAGCTTCACTTTTTGTCAAGTCCGAGGAGTTGATAGCACTCCTCTGGATATCTGTGGAATGGGAGCTATTTATGAGGGATGACACGAATCCCAGACAGACGGAGAAAATATTCAAAGGCAGACACACGCAACATCTAATCCACTATGTCCTCCTCCTCACCATCTGCGAAAGGATCGACTGGCCCGTCGAGGAGCATCGAGATCTTCATCCCGGCTTTTCGAAGCCCGTCAAGAGCCCTGTCGAAAAAGAACGTCCGACCAGCATAATTGAGCTCTACACGCTCGAGGACTGGGTGTCGACTCCGAAGCATCGTCAACAGGATATCGTCGTGGCACGACAGACCGCCTGTGATGTTCAGCATTCGGAGTCGGGGTAGAATGCGACGGCGATTGCCGGGGAGAATGGTCAGTGCCTCCATGAGCACATTCGAATGAACGTCGTATGGCCAGCTGATCTCGAGGTGGTCGAGCGCGTCGGTTAAACGGAGAAGCGCGATTAATTCGCGCTCCGAAACCCTGACGTCGCAGAGGCTGAGGTGAGTTATGGGGCCGGAGGATCCGGCCAACAGGGAGGTGAGATACGTATTGCCGGTGAAGTCGTCGAGGATCAGCTCCTCCAAGTTTGGAGTTGTAAGGTGGCCCAAAAAGTCCTGGTTAAAGCTTGTGCTGCAACACGATATTTTCAAGGAGCGAATCGCGGAAGTTACTGCGTCCATGGTCAAATCTGGATCTTGGTCCATCGCGTAACAGCAGTTGTAAAGGCACAGCTCCTCCATGGTGGATGCTGAACGAAGGACGGCCAGCACCACCTTTGGTGCATCATAAAATATGGTGCATTTCGTGAGCCGTGGCCATAGCAGTTTGGATGGGACTGAAGAATTGACCCCGATCAACGTCAGTTCCTCCAGCAGCGGAGCACGGGAAAGGTTTCCCAGTACAAAGGGGGACGTGATTTGAATTCTGAGCTTCTTCAAGATGGGGAAGGGGTTGGGCGAAGCGCGGAGGCACTCTCGGAGGGTAGGATTAAGAATGTCTAGGTCCAGAGATTCCCAGCGGTGAGAAGCCGTAAGCAACAGCTCTAAAACGGAAAGTCTGCGGTCGTAGAACACCACCGATAGTGGAACTTGTCCAGATCGCTGGAGTTGGAGCGCCAGAAGTGACAGAAGAGATTCGGATTTAATCTCCTCTTGGTGGACGTGTATATTTGACCAGAGCTTGGAGGTCGCAAGTGCGACTTCCCTCCACCTGGTACAGACGGTCGCAACGAGGCGTGGCTTGCAACCGTCGTGTTTTGTGCTACAGTGCACAAATATTTCGGAAATAATTTCTGTGGGTAGCCGGTGTATTTCGGACGGCATGCTTCCAGAGGTGAGGGGTTACAGATTCGATAGCGCAATGGGGAGCATGGGCACCGGCGAGGCGTGAAAATCTAAGGGATTTTGCGACAGCTTTAGTGGTGCTGGAATCCAAAATAAAAATTCATTAATATTCACCTGGATTACAGCGCAGTGGTGTTTGTCGACTCGCCGCCTACGAGATGGGTCGTCGGAGGTAAAAAATGGTGACGTAACGCGCCAATCACCACCATGTGACTTAATGCAAACACTCAACAACAACGCTCAAGTTCTTTCTTCTTCTCCGCTTTCCACAGCTGTCCCGTCTGCAGCAAATCCGCAAATATAAATTCTGCGATATACAGGAAAATGCTTCTGTCACTAGTTCTTGTGACTGGTGAGGTTTGCACACAAGGTTTGCAACAGTACCACTTCTACGACTATGGCAGCTCGCCCTCGAGTAACGGCGGTAGCGACAGTGCCGAGGAGAGCAGGCATCCCGGCCGCACCTCATTCAGCTCCTCAAACCACATCTCCCGGTCCCCATGCATGGACGTCGCCCAGTCCTTCGAGAATATGGCCTTCCGCTCCCCCAGCTGGGGCACAGAATCTCTCCCGCGCGATGGCCCCAGCACGCAGCGCGTAGAAGGAGTCGGAGCGGAACTGGGATTGGGTGCGTACGGTGCACGAAACACCTTTTGCACGAATCGCTCATCCCCCCACCATACCACATCAGCTTCGAACCGGCGGTGACACCCCTGCGCACTCGATGCTGCGCTCACCTCTTCTGTGTTGAGCACATCGTGGCCGAACGTCTCTGTCCCTATCTCCTTGTTTCACCAAATCCATCTGATTCTCTCGGTCATGGCTCTACAGGCCCGCCTCGGACGGCCTCTGCCCCTCCTGTGGAACCCCGGCCTCCTCGCGCTCGGACACCCAGGCCTGACGTATTTCGTGTCGCCCGCGCCCCCGCCCACGCGATTGCTTTCGTCGTGCTTGAGCCCCACTGCATCCGCGGCGTGTACGCAGCCTACCCATCCACGCCTGTCGTGCTCTTGCGCCCCTCAGCAGGACCCATCATCGGAGGAGGAAGATTCGAAGGACTACTCGCTTCCGGCGCTCGTGTACGTGCGCGTGCTTCAGACACGCAAGCACATGACCCACCCATTCAGCAGCGTCGCATGCGCGCGGCGCTCGGCCGCGTGGTGCGCATCACAGTGTGGCTGCTACTCGTCGGGTGTTGGCGGGGCGGGTGCGGTGGGCGAGCGATTACGCTAGGCAGCCCTTGTGCGGCATGTCGCTCGTGTCATCTGTATGTATGTATGTAGCCCTCTCCCCCCTTGTCCATCAATTGCACTACAGTATTGTACGTCTACCGCACTTCATTCTTCTATACCGTGATAATCATTCCAATTCCAGTATACAGTCCCGCTGTTTCAAGGCAGGAATGATTCATACTAATGACAGCGGAGTGAGACTCGGGCGTGCTTTCTTGAAAAACCATGCCTGCATTCCATCATAACCATCAGGTATTTTTTCCTTCCCTCGTCGTCTCTCTCTCACTCTTCATATCGTTCGTCCGGGCTCACCGTGTCCTTCCTGGTTGATGCATCCGGAGCGTATCAGTACTGCCCGCTGATTTAATAGTCGGGTTATTTCGCCCGCCCTGCGCTGCCGCACAATTCCTCAGTGACTTCAGGCCAAATCGCGACATGCGGTGCATCTTTCACAATCAATTCCACACGCCGCCAGAGTCACAATGAGGGGCACATCCTTGAAATCCCCCGGGCTCCCCCCAACGTGCATCTGAAGTTCTAAATTGCCTCGGTATTTCGCCGACTCCATTATATTTTTGCCTTCTTGCTGAAGAACGCCCGAAGATGGTCCTCATGTATTTGCGACAGCCCAATGCTGTTGCCATTTTCCCCCTATGTCACAGGGCTGTGTGTTTCGAGTGCTGTCGGCATTACAGCAATGATTAAGTGCTTGCCTCTAGGGAGCGTCTATTCTGAAGTACGCGATGATTTGTCGGCTTCATCTGCAATCGAGAGCTTGGCTTCAGTTACCTCACAAAACAGGGCCGCGCTGGCATTACTCGTTCTATTAAGATTTACTGCCCAATAGGAACAGTCAGAGTAGGTGATTCTGAGTGATTTTGACAGTGATTCTTGAATTGATTCTGAGGTGATTTTGGAAATTATTTTGAGACAATCATGCTAGTTTTGACCGTCCCAATTTTTGAACTGTGATATCTCTCGCAGTGATTCTGGCAATCTTGTAATAAACAAGAGGGCAGAATCACCATCACTGAGAAAGAAAGAAAAAATCATTTGTCGAATCACCTCCGGAGGTGATTCGACAATTCTGAGGTGATTCTCACTTCCGACCATTCTCAGTGATTCTTTCACAATAAATTGTTCCAGAATCGTCTTCAGAATCAATTTGAGAATCACCATTAAAAAAGCTACTCTGACTGTCCCGAATTCATTGGGGACTGTTTGATTTTATCCCCTTCAAGCTTACCCTGTTGCTTTTCCGTTCTTTTTCATCAATTTCCCATTTAGCTGCTGTGCTGTTCTTCTGGCCAATACAGCTGCAATCTGTCAAGCTCGAGATGGCTTGTGGATTCGGTATGTTACTAAATTTAGGGGTAAATTACCATTCCCTAGTCAAAAAAGATACACTCTCATACATGACTTCCCTGCTGTATTGAGGCTATTCTGCATGACTCCGGTGCTGCTGAATCGGAGCAAAGGCAAATCTTGTTGAGTATAGCAGCTTGGATGGGTGAATGCCAAGAATATGTGTCATTGAATCAAGAGGCGGGCGATCTCTGGATCAGCCAATCCTTCCCACGACCCACCCCCCCAGAAAAGGCAACTCCCATCAGTTGCCATCAGCTCAAGCCAATTCATTTATATTCAACCAATGCTCAACTGCATAAATTATGTAGCAAAATTAGCTCCTGTAGCTATCCTAAAGCTAATATCACTTTTTTTCAATGGTCTCTGGTCTGAGAAACACAAGAAAGGTCGTCGCGGCAGTGATGATCAGCTTATATAATCGAATTGGTTGATCCAGAGATCGCTCACCTCTTGCATTGAATGTTATGACAGATGGGCACGTGTTCAATGCTTTACATATATAGCGAGGATGGCTGCGGTTGGCATCAATCTATCCTTCCTTTCCCCTGCCCCCCGGCCTGAAAATCAGTGTTCCCAAACAGAGTCTCTAAGGGCTGTGGGTAGATTCTTTTCAGAGAAAATCACAATATTCATAGTGTGTTAGTTACAAGATCTGTATTACAGCCGTTTGCAGTACAACAGGCGCGGTCCGCTTTTTTTTTTTTTTTTTTTTTTTTTCAACGGTTTTCGGCAGAATCGATGCCACGGGCTCAATTTTGATCCGATTGCCTTGAGAGTAGGTGCGTTGTATTCGCATTGAAAATCTGCCTGGGTCGCAATACTGGTTTTTCTGATCCAATTACATAATGAGATTTTTTCTAAAAAATCCTGGGTTTTGGCAGGAATGCTGTAGCAGTGTGAATACTGCCTCGATTTACATAGTCTTTGGATATGTTCTACTTCTGAAGCAATACTATGGGTCCCATGATGTTAAAAAATATGGGTGTGCCCGACTTCTCATTCAGAGCTCTATCTATTGTAGTATGTCAATATCTGCCTCACTAAAGTGTGTGCGAAATCACAATTACTTGACATATTGCTCAGTGGACATCATGGACCCATACTACTGCTTAGGACATATAACATATTAAAAAACTAAGGCAATTGGGGCAGTATTCACATTGCTACAGCATTCCTGCCAAAACCTGAGATTTTTTGGAAAAAATCTCATTATGTAATTGGATCAAAAAAGCCGGTATTGCGACCCAGGCAGATTTTCAATGTGAATACAATGCACCTACTCTCGAGGCATTTGGATCAAAACTGAGCCCGTGGCATCGATTCTGCTGAAAACCGTTGAAAAAAAAAAAAAAAACAGACCGCGCCTGTTGTACTGCAAACGGCTGTAATGAATAACTATTTGGCCAGTAGTCTTCAGGTTCAGGTGAGTGAATGAAATATCTTGATGCTTAGAGATGAAGGAGTCATTACAGTATTGGGAGAGTGAGATAGCCGAAATCTAGCACCTGATGAGGAGGACTCAGGCAGATTCTCATCTTGTGCAGTGGCTAGGAATTGCCTTTTCAGAAAAATACAATGGTTCACAGAATTTACAAGACCGCAATGCTGCAGTTAAATGGAAACAACAAGCAGTGGACTTAACCCCAGATAATCATCCTAGAAAAGTAAAATATCTACAAAGCCTTGGGCGATCCCTCACTGAAAGATACAACAGGTTGGGAAATCTAGAGGACCTCAAGTTGGCATTGCAACATGACCAGAAGGCTGTAGACCTCACTCCAGATAATAATTCTGACAAAGAAGAATGGCTCCATTGCCTTGGTGCATCCTTGACTGATCGATATCAGTGATTGGGACATGTGGAGGATCTTGATACTGTTTTGGGTAATTTCCAGAGGGCAGTGGACCTTATTCCTGAAGCTCATCATCACAACGCATGCAATCTGCAAAGCCTTGGGTTATCCTTTGGTGAACGATACAAGAGGCTGGGACATCAGGAAGACATTGAGGCTGCACTGCAGCATGGACAGAAGGCAGTGGACTTCACTCCTGAGTGCCATCCTAGTAATGCACATCATCTGCAAAGTCTTGGTATGGTTTTCCATATGCAATTCAAGAGGTTGGGAAATCTAGAGGATCTTGAGGCTGGTTTGCATAACTGCCAGAGAGCAGTAAACCTCACAGCAGATAATCATCCTAAGCGGGAACATTATCTGCAGGGCCTTGGAATAATGTTTGTTGAACAATACAATAGGTTGGGATATCTGGAGGATCTTGAAACTGCCATATATCATAAACAAAGGCAGTAACTCTGACTCCAGATAATAACCCAAGCAAAGCACATTATCTGCAGAGCTTTGGAATGTCCCTTACTGCAAAATACAATAGGCTGGGACGTCTGGAGGATCTTGAGGCTGCACTATCTAATGGACAGAAGGCAGTAGATTTAACTCTGGATGGTCATCCTGACAAAGCAAACTATTTTCAAAGCCTGGGTATATCCTTTGCCTCACGATACAAGAGGTTTGGAAATCTGGAGGATCTTAAAGCGGCATTGCACCATAAACAGAAGGCAGTGGACTTCACCCCAGACAATCATAGTAGTAAAGTAAACCGTCTAAGCAGCCTGGGTGCATCATTTTCTGAGGAATACAAGAAATGGGGTCATTCAGAGGCCCTTACAGCTGCATTGAAGAATTTTCAGCGAGCAGTGGACAGTACCCCAGATGATCATCCTCAAAAAGCAAATCGGCTGCAAAACCTTGGTGTGTCTTTTGCTGATAAATACACTCAGCTGGGACGTCTTGAAGACCTTGAGGCTGAATTAAATCATAAACGGAAGCCTGTAGACCTCACTCCAAATGATCATCCAGGAAAAGCAAAATATCTGCAAAACCTGGTGGGTCCTACAATGATCGATGCACAAGGTTGGGACATCTAAAAGACCTTGAGGTTGCATTACATCATAAACAGAGGACAGCAGGGTTAACTCCAGACAATGATCCTAGTAAAGCAGTTTGTCTTGAAAGCCTAGGTGTTTCCTTTAGTAATCGATACCAGAGATTGGGACATATAGCAGACCTTGAGGCTGCATTGCATAATTTCCAGAGGGCAGTAGACCTCACTCCAGAGGATCATCCTAACAAAGCACATCATATGCATAGCCTTGGGGCATCCTTTAAAGGTTGATACAAGAGGTTGAGACAGCTGAAAGACATGGATACTGCAATACAGCATCAACAGAAAGCAGTAGAACTGACCCCAGACAATCATCCTAGCAAAGCAAGTTATCTACACTCGCTTGGTGGATCCTTCCTTGAACAATATTATGAGCTAAGATATCTGCAAGACCTTGAGGCTGCTTTGCATAATTTCCAGAAGGCAGTGACTCTCACTCCAGGTGACCACCCTAGTAAAGCCAACTATCTACAAAGTCTTGCTACAGGCCTCAGTATTCATTATCAGGTACTGAGGCAATCAGAAGACCTTGAGGCTCTAAATACCTACTTCAGTGACTCCTTCCAAGCAGTGACATTGACTCCTGAGTCTTCCTGGAAGGCTGCATCCATATGGGCTTCTTTTCTAATGAATTCCAACCCACATATTGTGTTCCTGCTTTCTCAGCCACCTTCAAGTTGCTACCTGAGCTTCTCTGGATTGGCCACTCTATCCCTGTCCATCATGATGCTATTCTTAGAATAGATATCAGACGAACGGTGTCCCTTGCAACAGAAACCTGTATCAGACTTGGAAACCTTAATGCTGCAGTGGAATTCATGGAGCAAGGCCTTGGCACAGTATTTCAGCAAACCCTTCATTTGAGGACAGACATTGATCATCTACCAGTTGATCAGGCAGAAAGGTTCCAACACCTGTCAATGAAGCTTTATACTGAAAACTTTGATGATGCAATGAATGTAGTGAATGAGAGGAACAAGCTGTTAATTGAAATTCAACAGCAACCAGGGTTTGAGAGGTTTTTGCTCCCAAGGCCTTATGAATTGCTTTGTGAAACATCCCGACAAGGCCCTGTTGTGATTCTAAATAGTCATAAAAATTCATGTGATGGGATCATACTTTTGAGCCCTACTTTGGGACCAGTTCATGTTGCATTTCCTGATGTGTCACTTGAACTACTGCAGATGCAGCAAACTCTGCTGAAACAACTGCTCGGCTATTGTGGTGTTAGAACTCGAGGAGATTCATCATCTACAAGGCTATTTGCATCTCATGAACATTTCAAAATACAAGACATCTGCAGAGAATTTTTCAGACCTGCTAACCTGGCTCTGAATCCATATTGTTGGTCCTGTATATAAGGTTTTAGAATTGGCGTGTTGAAAAAGCCTGTTATTTCTTCCTCAAACTGTTATATTATGAATTTCTATAGCAGGGATACGCTGTGGCAGGCTGTGGTGGTTACCTACAGGAGCCTTCACAGCATTGCCGCTGCATGCATGCCCTCCAAATGATCAATTCATCCATTCTTACACCATTCTTACACAGCAACACTGACAGCACTTCTGGCAGCTAATGCAAGAAACACACCCCACGCTACTACACTTGGTGTTGTTGGATTATCATGTACAAATTCATAGGGAGCAAATTATCTCAGGGGGGTAAAGCAGGAAGTCAAGAATATTCTCTCTGTTATCCCACATACTCAGGTGAAGAGCCTTCAAAATGAACAAGCAACAGTCTGTGCTGTCAAATCACAGCTACAAGACTGTTCATGGAGTCTCTAGCCGGTCATGGAAAACAAGATCTAACTGAACCACAAGAAGCCACCTTCTTCTGCATGAGGCTAGCCTGGAGTTGGAAACAATCCTACATATGTCTCTTCCACATGCAGATGTTGTCTTCCTGGCTGCATGCCAGACAGCCATGGGAGACAGGGCACTAGTCAATGAATCATTTCATCTGGTGGAGGATTTATTGCAGCAGGCTTTTGAGGTGCTATTGGCACCTTTTGGTCTATGAATGATAGAGATGGTCCATTGAGTGCAAAGTATTTTTACTCTCATCTCTTTCGAGATGGTAGGCAGCCACAGGCAAGTGATGTGGCTGAGGCTTTACATCTGGCAGTCAAAGAGCTGAGAAAACAGGGAGTTCCTTATGAGCGCTAGGTGCCATTTATCCATATGGGAATCTAACATCATGATGTAATGTGTCCTTCCTCTACATTCCAGTTTTTTTCTTATTTTCTTCTTCCTTATTTCTGTCCTTAGGGACAACTGCTACATGACTGTATCTTGCCTATATTTGAACCATACTTTTACGATCATTATATAATTTAAAAAAATTATTTGCACTTTAAAACATAAAAAACAATGTAATGGAAGCACTTAAGGTAACAAAGAGTCAAAACAAGTCTGACCTATATGATATATTCAATTAATACACAGGATAAGCATAGTTCATACAAAAGTGTGGTGAGCTGCTTTGCAGTATGATGCGGACTGCAGCTCTTCACTGTTAGACCACTTTATCATGTCTATAACAAACAGTATGTCGGAGATAGTACGTCCTCTAGGGAGAAATTTGTGGTAGCTGAATTTGGTGTGTGATGGTGCAAGTGTAATTAAATTACAAGCTCTCAGTGCTCCACACTGAAGGTTATTCTGTTATACTCCTCCACAGCTTTCCTCTATTGTAGGTAGCTTTAGTTCTCTGGTGAATCACTGTTGGTACAATCATTAATTCTGTATGAATTAGCCTGAATTATCTAGCATGAATTTCATCCAAATCCATGAAGAGCTGACTGAGTTAAGGGTGATTCTTTGTAAACATCTGAAACAGGAAATTTTTGACAGCACCTTCGGTACTGCCAACAGTTGTAAAACAAGTTAAAGATGGTTGAATTGAACCTGTGGCACTGAAAAGCATGGTTTTTGAATCCAGCATGATGTAAAAATGCATTTGGCAAGACCCTCTATAATGCATTGCCAAGTTCCAAATTTTGTCACGTCAAGGGCCTGTGTGACAGGTGACTGACAAATTGATTGTAATACTACAATATTTATTCCATTAGGCTTCCTGAATAGAAAACTAGGCCCACCCATCTGCTAAAGTTTTGTTGTATGATGTCTAGATCTATTACCTGGAGTAAATAGGCTGCCAAATTGATAGGGCCGTTGATGACTGTAGCATACAATTTAGGACATGTTGTATGTTGGTACAGTACCTGCTTGTTCCTTAGTGGGACTTCTGCAGTGATAGCATTAGGAGAAGCCAAGTTGCTATGGGCTGCCACATAGACACCCATAGACACCATAGAAGCCATTGAGGCCATAGCAATGTTGCCATGGTGTCTACTTAAGTATGAGTGTCTATGTGGTCTATGTAGCTGCCCATAGAATCCATAGCATTTAGGATTTCCTGATTAGTACATCCTTCCTTCCTTCTGCCATTAGTATCTGGCCAAATATTTTCAGGTTCACGTATAGTCGATGCCGGTGAGGTGAGTGCCTTGAATTTTTTCAGACAAAAAAAAACTGCCTTCACTGATCTCCATTCTCTTGGATTTTAGTGGCATTTTGTCTGTGATCAGACCTCATAAGAGTGCTACTCAAAAACTCTGCGGTATCAATTAGCTGAATTTTGCGGGTAGAGCCAGATCAATCAATATGTACAACTAAATCACTGATGGTTTGATCTGACACTCCCACTTCTTTCTTCTCCGCTTTCCACCAACTTTCCATTGTTGTCCCATCTCCAGCAAATCCGCAAACAGCATGAATTCTGCGATGCCATAGAGTAAAAAGTCTCTGTGACCGCATTAACTCTTGTGACTAGGTTTGCACACAAGGTTTGCAACCGTAACACTCGAAGTCAGAGGCCACCAGTGCCGATCCTTTATGTCTTGTTCAGAGGGTTTTTCCTCTTACATACCTCCCAGTTCACATCAGGATGCCGGCTCCGATGACACAGAAAAAGCTGACCCTCAGACTGACAGACTGTCTCGCTGGACTCACAATAAAGTGCAAATACCGTACCATTTCGTTCAAATCGACAGTCACGTGTCACGCACCCCTGTCGAATTTTGGTCGGGGTCACGCGTCACGCAGGCGTTTGTTGAATGTCCCAAGCGTGACCAAGGTCCTAAAATCGCCCCGGAGATGCAAAAAAGGCCAAATTTTCGAAATTTTGCGTCACGAAAGTCGAAATTTTGGGGGTTGTCGAATTGTTGAATTGGTTGAAAGGGTCACGCGTCACACCCCCTGTCGATCTGAACGAAATGGTACGGTAATCCCCTACCCCACACGCGACGTTGTCAAAGTCAGTATAACCTTACGGGCACGGAAAAGCCAATGGTAAACGGTCGATGTTCCCCATGCAGTTTAACGAGGCCTTCCACGATTTTTATCCGGTCCGTTCGCACTCTCCAGTAGGCGCCAATTTGGCGGGAGAGACACAACATTCACTCTGAATGAACTTGACGGGCGGTACTAATCTTGTGCCCCTTTTGTCTGGACAGTCCAGGCGCTGCTCTGCTGTTCGTTCTCCACTCGATTTTTATGCAGCGACTTGCCACCCGATTCACCGCTCCCCAAGTAACGAAGAAAGCTCCGCCTGCTATGTGGCCTCTGGGCTTCTCCCGCTCCGTCTACATACTTACTGGTGCCAGTCTACCGTTTTCAATTCTGTTTCTTTGAGGCAAGTTAATGAATATGAGTGGGAAAATAGCCGCATCGCGGCGGCACCCAGTTCCCCTGGTACTCGTCCCTACATCCACCCTCAGGTGACAGGCTGGTCCACCTTGGCCTAGGCTTTCTGCGTTAATGTCCACGCCGCCGCCCCTCCACCGTCTGTCTCGTGAGACGCTTCCGTTATCTCTGCACTGCTACCATGTGGGTGCCCGTGCTTCTCCCGCCCATCTATCGAACTTGCGGCGTGTTCCGAAGTCACCCACCTCTGCGACTTGTATCCGGCTCCATTCCTCCTCGAATTCATTCTGATTCCACCCAATTGCGTCGTGTCTTGTGGGCAGGCGACGTCCCATTCGGCTCGATTCGTTGTGGAGAAAGTGCGCCCCCGCGGACACACCACAAATTGGGCTCGATCTGTCGCGAGACCTTGGCGCGCGGCCTTCATCGCATCACAAAGATGATCATGTCGAGATGACTTGAAAGATGGTTCTTACCACCTAGTGAGTCAGATCCATCACAGGCATCTCTCGAACTCTAAATTTTTCGCGACGTGGTCAAATTGAGTTTAAATCAAGTCGTCGACAACGGGGTTTCCGATTTTTCCTGCGGATTGGTTTAACGGGCTTTAACTGTACCCCAGGTCAAAATTATTTTCAGAGGTAAATAAATCACGGCCTGGTGCTTAATATTATACCCAAGTCTCTCGTATTTCTCAGCTCTGTGCGGCCTCCAGACTCTTTCCGCCGTGACGGACTCGACGCAGGAGGCTAAGCACATCTCAAACAGTGTTACAACCGCTCAACATGTTTGGGTTCGGGCGTTTGAGCAGAATCATCAAGTTGGGTGTGGCCTCATTTTACATTCGGCCCTGAGCGTTAGAAGGATAGACATCGAGCGGAGCCTTTTGCTGAGTATTGAAGACGCAACACGTTTGGGTGCGCGCCGCCAGACATGATTCTAAGGGCTCGGTATCACTTCCCATTCGGCCCTGAGCGTCACGGTTCTGATAGATTTCAAGCGGAGTTTCTCTACGGACTCGGAGTCTATGGTGGCTCATGATCAGGTACGGGCCGTCCTGCTGGGCGGGACGTTCCTCAGTTGGTTGATAATCATCTCTGGGGCTAAAACTAATTGAACATGTATAGCGAATCATAATCCCGACAAGCAAGTAAGAATGTCTACGTGGGCAATATCAGCGCGAAGAAAACTCAAGCTGGGGTTCAACTCTGGTCGAGAAATTACGTGCCAGAAATTATTCCAGTCTGGAAAGCGACGCCGGGATAGCTCGACCAATCGCAGACTCGGGCTCATTCAATTTACAAAACGGTGATCATCAATTAGTACATGTCATTTAGGCGAATCCTGATTGCTAGACTGGTATTCTTGGACTGACAGATGTTCTTGGCTGGCAGTGGCTAAGGTGATTCTATCAATCAGCTACTAGGTGTACCCTGCAACTGCAGGTGGTTGGCATTCATCACTAAAGGCTATTGGTCGACAAGTGAGTAAGTGGTGAACTATCATTCCGAAATCTAAACGAAAAAAAATTGAACCACGACTTCTGACGCGAAGGTGATTGAATCAAGCAAGCAAGCCTTGACCTCGACATCGCATCTCTTTTGGAAGACTCGTTTTGAAGCCTGCCATGGCAAAGTGGAGCCACAAGAGGTAAAGGTCTGCCTGCTTTTCTGGTCAGCAGCTAACTTATGAGAGTTGAAAGTTGAATCTCGGTGACATTTTGTTTTTTAATTCAACTGGTGCTGAGCTCCGGAATAATTACACCTGTAGGAAACTATGGCTAGATGTTTGACTCCACCTTAGCCGGAACGCCGAAATACCTCAACCAGTTCCGAGTACGTCTCGGATCCGCTGTTTCCGAGTCGTGCAGAATCCAGTGATATCAGGCAGCAGCCAAAAGTCAACGTCAGTTAAACGAATATTGATTCCTCGCAGGTTTTTGTAGTATGTTAATTGACACCTCCTCAACTGGTCGCTATTCGTCGCTGCCCTGTCAGCCTATCACCCAAAGTTGTTCAAATGTTCGCGAGCATGAATGACTGACTATTCGACTGTAATCCGAATTGCGGGCCCTGGGGCGGGGGCGAGTGGATTTGAAAGAATCGCTCGTCAAGACAATACCAGGAGCTTTCGCTGAATGAAAATCCAACCATGGTCACTCTCGTAAGTTAACTGCTGACCGGAATTCTGCTGACCGGAATTCGGAAAGCGGGCACGCCTTTACCTCTAGTAGCTCCACCTTGACAAACAGGCAGGCATTGTGATGTCAACTTCCAATTGTTGATTCACTGCCGCGTCGAATTGTTAGATTAGATTTCACGTTCATCATCATCAAGCAAGAGTCAAAAGTCAGTCAAGACAAATCTTGATTCCTCGCGGGAGTGATCCTGACAGGCTGTAATAAGTAGTGCGAGCCAAATTTTCAGCGCAGTGTGGAAAAAAAATCAACCATGTATTCGGGATCAGTGTCATTTTCGTCACTCACTCGGGTACAATCCCTTGGTCGCGCTCAGGTTTTAGGAACGTTAGCTAAATTAAGATTGGTTGCTTAATGCCGCGCGGCCGAACCTGTGTTGTCCAGCAACAGAGCAAAGCAGCAATCAGCCATCGCGCCGTCCCAATCTTGTCTGTTTGATGGCAACATCATTAATTCAGTCAACGTCGTTGCGGGGCCTGGGCCTCCGCTATATGGATCTGCGGTGACCCCCGCAAACCCAACATCCGATCAAGTGTGAACTCTTTTGACGCGTTCTCGCATGTCCTTACCGCGTAGCGTAGTAACTTAATTCCGTCCGCTTTCCGAACTCGAGGTCATTACGCGTACGTCTACCGTGTATGTATCGTTCAACTGCAACTGAGCTACTGAAGGGATGTTTTGATTCTGCATGTCTGCATGCATGATCGTCTCCGTACTCAGGAACCCCACACTGCTACGTACGCGTTGTCTGTAGATCCTTGCGTACCTGAGGGGCGCCTGATCGTCTCTGCGACCCCACACCGACTGCTCGACATGTACACACATTGATCAGTGATCTCGAGACTCCCAGCGGAGCGGAGTCGGAGTCGCGCGATCCGACTGATAAACTGTTCACGATGATCATTTTAATTTAGATTTTGAGAAGACTTGTTGTTGTTGTTGGCCATGGGATGATTCATCCATCTTCTCGGGCGTCTGCATCCTCCGGCCAAATCCAATGCCGATTTTCAAATTTTGTGCGGGTGGCGCTGATTGGCAGAGTCCCGGCTTGCCTTATCTTTCGTACGCGTAGGTGTAGGTGTGTGTTTTCGACTTGATGAGATCAGAACCAACTTTGAACATACGTATTTCTGGCGCCCAGCTTCCGGCTCGTACGCGTCGCGGGTTGAATCGATGTGGATATATATCGAACGTTCCCCGACGAGGAAGATTAGATTACTTACTTTTAATTTTGGTAGAATGTATCAAGTCAGATCCTGACGTGGTTCTGTTGATTCTGTAAGTGTCCGTAAACCTGTCCTGTCAGTAAGTACCAGGAGGTATCATTTTAATTATTGTCAATTGAATCAAGATTAGATTTCGTTCAAACTGTTGCTTGTCAAATGATGATCTACCTGGTTGAGACCATCGTGTTCTGAGACATGCAGAATCGAAACATGGCTTCAACTTCTAACTTGAGTAGCTCAGGCACGAACGGACACAAAGATCTACAGTGTGCAGTCTTTCTTGCGTCTGCCATAGCAATTCCAGGGTTTCCTGATGTACCGGTATCAGATTACTTGTATATTTATGCGGGGTTCCTGGGATGGCACCAGTATGCAGTGAGACCTTGCGGACACGCAGCCATGCAGGCATTGAAACATGCTGCATGCATGCATGGAAAATTCGCTTCAGTACTACCTCAGTTCAGTTCACGGCACATTTTCCGTGAGTGCGGAAGGTCCTCCGAAGGTGTCAACGATATGCACGGGAGCGCGTCAAAGGAGTTCATATCCGTTCATATTCACGGTAATTGATCATGATTCAAATGTTGCCTTTTGCGGGAGTCACCGGTCACCGCGCGGATCCCAAGGCCCAGGCCCTAATTAGCCGACGTTCGTCGTCGTTCAAACAACTGTCCTTACTGTAGTGTTGCCATCAAACAAGGCGAGATTGGGACGGCGCGATGGCTGATTGCTTCTTTGTCGACGTCCGTTGCAGTGAAACACATGCTAGTGCTTCGGCTTTCCGCGGACTTGATGAAGGTTCGAGCTAAACGTAAAAGTTGGGTTGAAAGTATTTGTGATGCATCTTAGGAAGCGGGTGACTATCCGTAAGATAAAGAAGAGCGGGCTGGGGCGCTTCGGCAGCTAAATGTATACGATGACCTGAATAACCCTCTGAACTCGAGCAACCAATAAGTAAGTTACTGAGGGGACTTTAGGTCGTAATTATTAACCGCGTTATCAAGATTCACAGTAAAAGCAGTTGTGGTGGACCTCATCCTTCAGGATACCGATATCCCGATATGCCGGAAAATACAGTATGTATGTCTCCACTACAAATTAAATAGTAAAGTACATACACCCTTTCCTTCTGCATCCTGTAGTGGCACAGCGCGACTCCACTGGAGCTTCACAGTGTCCATATTTTCTCTGCGCTCGATTCGGCTTAATTTGCCTTATCTGTAAATAGCTGTCTGTGTATTATGGCGTCGTCGCGCGCGGGCGCCGTATCTATGTCTTCTACCCTACTCGGTGACTGTCCTTAATAAAGTGCTGCAGGTAAATTTAAATTTGCTATCTACCCGAGTCCGAGCTCTCGAGAATACCATTTAATTTGTATCTCTCTTTCCCGGAAGATGCAGGACGTCTGTCTTATATTTGAGTTCGAATCAGAGCTCGAGGGTTCTATAGCGCTGGTGCTATGTATATGCATATGCCCTCTTAAATGGCCGAAATGCCGGTATGTATATACTTATAGGTAAAAATAGTTTGCTAGAACGACCGGCGTCCGCAGTACGGTACAGTTGGGTGGAACATTTTAGAAAAAACATAAACACCACCGCTGAAGCTGAATGGAAATCGCAGAATAATAAAGACCGACCGCGACCGCTAGGTGCTCCACGTCCGACACTAGCACTTACTAGTCTCGGTATTAAGTACATATGTTGGAGTCGGACTCCGTCGGAGGGTGTCGGTGCTTAGATGCGATAGGCTGGAATTTGAAGAACAATTAGCGCTCTAGTCTCGCTATATGCCGGTGAGGGTCGGCGCTTGGATGTCGGATGTCGGGTGTCGGAATCGGACGTGGACTTGAAGAGCGCGCGCGGGGTGGTCGGTGTTTCGTGGTGTGTTTCAGTTGTCTGGAGGTAAGTATGGGGAGAAGAAGAAGGAAGCCTGTTGTGTATGTACTCGCCTAGTTCGGAATCGGAATCCAGATACTGCGGAGATTCTATTGGCTGCCAACGACTGCCATTGGTGGCCGAGAACTGATTGGGATTGGGATTGGATAGTAAAACTATTTTAGACTGATGCGACCGGTGATGGGAGAGATCAACGCCGACGTGATGATTGGTCTGCCAATTCCGTTACGTCCTTCAATTCCTTCCCTCGCTTGATGCGGATCCCAGAGTCGCGACTTGCGACTTGCGACTTGTGTGCGAAGACGCCGATCAGGGACGCGCTGGGCGAGTGAGCCCGGGGCGCGTCGGGGGGAATTCATGCGCGTCTGCATGCGGTACAAAGCCGAGGATGAAGGGGTGATTTTTTGTTGATAAGATTGAGGCGAAACGACACGACAGGACGCGAAGAGTTGAGGGTGGGAGGCACTGCCTCAGCTGGTGTACAGCCTGCGACGGGGTGCTGGTGTGTTATCTAAAGGCAGGGCTGTGTTGCGGGGGCGAGGCTGTGTGTGTGTTGACTGTACGAGGGTGTTGAACGAGCATAATTAATTGCAGAGAGTGAGGGATATGGGGTCCTGGGGGGATGGACTGTGATGGTTGCTGGACGGGAGATGCAACAAATGCCAGTGGCCCAGTTGATGTTTCAGCGTGTTGGGCAACACGGCCATACAAAAGCAAACTCTCGTGCTCTTTCCATCCTACACCGCATCCTCGACTGAGGGACACTGCCTCTAGGACTGTAATGGATGCTCAACATCAGGACCACGACTATATAGCCGAAGTAGAATTCCAGCCACCCTCCCCCGACCGCTTCCACATCCAGCTCGACCCCCACGACCCAAACTTCACTCTGGGCAGCCCTCCCTTCCCCCACACGCCCTCGTACAACGGGTCCTACCACAACTCACCCTACTCCCAGCACTCCGAGCTCAGCTTCACCGGCGAACAGGAATCCTTTGGTCTCTTTGAGGACGAACCAGCGGGTGGTATCTCCGGGCCTGACTACGATCCAGGCGATTACGATCCCCCGCAGTCTTCTCTGCTCATGTTCAACGACAACGAATACATGCAAGGCCCCTACGATCACTCCCAGCTCTCCTCTGTCCCTGTGGCGCCAGGCCCCGATCTGCGTGGCGGCGGCCCATACGACTACAGCTCGCCGAACTCGAGCAACGGCGGCGGCGACAGCGGCGAGGAGAGCAAGCGTCGCAGTCGCGCCTCGTCCATCTCTTCCAACCACATCTCCCCGTCCCCTCGCATGGACGTCGCCCAGTCCTTCGAAAACATGACCTTCCGCTCCCCCAACTGGGGCACAGAGCCCCTCCCACGCGATCGCCCCAGCTCCCCACACATGCAGAAACCCCAGTCCCCGCCTCGATTGCTCATGCCCGACAACGGGGGCAACTCGTCCCCCAACTTTGCCCCGCCGACCATCAACGCCCCCGAAGGCGACGGCCTCGGTCCCCGTCTACACATCGTCCCTGCAACGCCAGTGAGTGGCGGCGGCGCCGCGTCCACCGCCGTACCCTTCCAGACAAGTCTGGAGACTCTACACCAGGGTGAGTCATACCGTGATTCCCCGATAAGCTCGGAATGTCTCAGTTAATTAAATTTATGGCAGGGTCGTCACTTAACGGCAACCAGCAGCAATCGCAGGCATGGAAACAGTCCTCGCAGCAGGACGAGTACCACGATTCGGGCAACAATTACGACTTCCGCGGCCACGAAGCCGCTGCAGCCGCACGCGATGCGCCGCAGAACCGCAGCGGGAGCGGATCCAACTCGCCGTTCCTCTTCCCTGGGATGTCCCGCCCGCGAAGCAGCTCCGAGAACTCACTCGAGCCGCCGTCGTGGGACACAGGGAACAACTTTATCGGGCAGATGGGCAACATCACGTCCGCGCTCGACGACACCGTGTCGATGAATGAGGTCGTCCCCCCACCCGGTTCCGGGCGGTTCGACCCCGCGCGCGGCAGCCCGCACCGCTCGTCGTTCGGGTCGCACAGCACGCAGACTCAGCAGGCGCAGCTCTCGCAGTTCTCGTTCGGGCCCACGCCTGGGTCGGCGGGGCTTGACAATGGGTTCCTCTCCCCTGACACGGGTCTGGGGCTGCGGAGGAGCAAGTCGGACGCGGCGGCGCGGCCCTCGCATGTGCGCCAATCGCGCTCGGAGGACATCCGCTCGGGGTCGGCGATGTACGACCAAGGGCCGGGGAACGGTAGCGATTTCATGAGCCGCGGGGGGCACGGGCAGTTCTTGTCGCCCGTCGAGCCGCCGCCGTCGATCCGGGGGCATCGGCACTATCGGAGTGCGTCCTCGGGCGGGTCAGCAAGGAGCGAACGCGGAGGGGGCGGGCTGGGCGGGGGGTCGAGCTGGAGCGCCGCGTCGTCCCAACGACCCTCACCATACCCCAGCCCGAACGTCTCCCCCGCAGCGCACTACAGCGACCTCCCCGACCCCGACCTCCCCTCGTCCTCCTCCGGCCCCATCATCGTCTCGAAGCAAAACGTCACCACCGTGCGCACCTCCAAAGCCTCGCACAACCGGCGCAAGCAGGAAGCGACTTTCATCTGTCCCGTCCCTGGCTGCGGCAGCACTTTTACGCGGTCGTTCAACCTCAAAGGGCATATACGGAGCCATAATGAGGAGAAGCCGTTTTTGTGCAAGTGGCCGGGGTGTGGGAAGGGGTTTGCGCGGCAGCATGATTGTAAGCGGCATGAGCAGCTGCATACGAATTACCGGCCGTTCACTTGTGATGGGTGCAACAAGCAGTTTGCGAGGATGGATGCGTTGAACAGGCATTGTGAGTTTTCTTTCTTTCTTTCCTTCTTGCTTCTCTCGACGTTGCGGATGCTGACAATTACCTTTTCGCAGTACGCTCCGAGGGCGGCGCCGAATGCCAGCGGACGCTCGAGGCCAACGGGCGCATGCCCGATTTCTCCTCGTCCGGCGGCGGGCTCATGCCCGGGGACCCCATGGGCGGGATGGGGCACGGGGCGGGGGGAGAGCGCGCTCGTACAGCGCGGGGAGCTACCATGGATCGCCCGACCCGCCGCCGCCGCCACAGTTGCGGATGGCGACGAAGATGGAGGATCCGTGGGCGAATATGAATGGGGTTGCGTTGTAGTGCGCGCCCCCTTGTGGACTTCCGCATCCTGCCCCCAATTTCCCCTCCGCGCCCCCAGTCCCCGTCCACCGCCCGCCCGCTCTCAATGTCTCCCTCGATGTTTTCTCTTGCTATCTATCCCTCTCCCTCAACCTCTCCCTCTCTCTCCTCATCAGCCTCTCCTCCTTCCCTCCCTCTCTCTCCTCAGCCTCCTCCCCACCTCGATCTCGTATGCCTCCCAGCCCGATCCCGGTTCCTCTCTGAATTCGTTCTTGTATCCTATACTACTCTACTCTCTCACCATCTCCCCGGACATTCCGCCTCGACTTGCGCAATTACACAAACAACCTGTTATATACACTACGATACCTTTTTTTTCTGTTTTCGCTCCAATCCGCTAGTACGAATCCCAATCCCGCTCCCCCCTCCTTCTGTGCAGCTCCTTTGTTCTGTTCTTGTACACGCCCTTATCTATTGTTGTACTACGATGAGTTCTTGTGGATACAAACGAATTTCTTCTGAATTCCTTACCTTTTTCCTTTCTTTTCCCCTTCCTTTTTCCCGATCCCTCTGCTCTGATTCTGAATCCGTGTTTTTATTTTCCTGGACCTCGACTCGACGTTGTAGCTACACGAAGAAGTTAATTGTGAATACCTTGACTATGTATGTATTGTTCCGGGTTGAATGGATGTGTTTATAATATCGTCAATGGGTCGCATCGTACATCGCAGTCTCCATCACAACGGAAAGTGTGCAAAGTCGAGAATCAGTAGAGATTGCCGCACCAAAAAAAGGGGGCGAAACCTGTGTCTATCCAGTTACAAGAGATGATGGATGGATTTAGTGTGTGCAGAACGGGCCTGCAACTGCATTTAGCATAGATCTTAGAATCCAGGAAGATCGGATTTTGAGTGGAGAGCTGCTTAGTCATGTTTCGGGCTTAACTTCCGACATCCGACGACGAGCTAGCTCGAAGACTAAGTATTTTTTGGCTCAAGACGACGAATAACTAGGGGGTCTTGCTTTAACCGTTACTGGTGCTCTGGTGCTGGGGTCCACGACTATGTCGAGCCCGAACCCGTACCTCTTGGTCCCTGTCTCGAGTACGAATGGCGCGGGGAGCAACAACGGCGGGGGTAATTCAAACGGCACCCATCCATTAGCCTCGCCAATTCGGAGCCACATAGCGCAGCTGTCCTCGACGGCGACGACCCTCGCCGCGTCGTCCATCCCGCAGGGACCAAACGCAAGCGGGGCGAACGCGAGCACGGTATTCAGGGCGCCGGCGCACAAGCACGCGCACCACCTGCACTCGATCCCGCCGCGCGAGAAGAGCACGCGCACGTTGATTATTGATCATATGCTTTGGGTGCACGGTGAGCGCATTCTGTATTTTATTTTGTTCTCGAAAGTATAAGAATCGGTGCTGATGTTGTTTTCTTTTTGGGGGGCAGGCCGCACGCGTTTTGCGCAAGCGCGCGCGGAGCTGGGGATGACGGATCGCACGGGCGGACCTGGGACGCCGCAGTACGCGCACCGACACCGGCCGGAGAACTACGAGGAGGAGGACGACGTGGGGAGCGACGGCGAGGACGCTGTGACGCTCAAGGCGCGCGCGGGGGACCCCGGGCGGCCGCACAACGACGACGAGGACGAGCGGCTGCGCAGCCAAGACCTCGGCCTCGCGCGCAGCCTGCGCCTCCGCGCGGAGGGCCTCGAGAAGGTTATCACGTCCATGCTCGACCAGCCGCCGCCCGAGCACCGCCCCATCGATGAGGAGCTCCTCACGCCGCCGACGTCGCCGCGCATCTTGCCGTCGGGCGCGCGCGGGTCGGGCCCGCATACGCTGCCGAATGGGGTGCGGCTGAGGCTGGCGCTGGGGACGATGATCAATGATTTGTTTGCGAGGCAGGCGCCGGTGCCGCCGCACCGGGACAGGAGGATGTCGAGCACGAGTGCGAGTGCGGCGGCGTCCTCGCCTGTTGTTGCGAGCTCGAGCTCGAGCGCGGTGATTCCCCCCTTGCCGCCTGCGCTTACGACGATTGCGACTATATCTGCGGCCTGCCCTGACAAGCCTAACGTGCAACCATGGACGCGCCCCAGCTCCAGCATGCGTCCTGGCCCAGGCCCGATGTATCCTGTGCGTACTGACTAGCAACAACTCTCCAGCTCTAACGAAAGAATCATTTTACTTTCACTATATAGGTGCAGCCCCGCTCCCCACCCACCCCCGGCGCACGCACACGCGCGCTCTACATGGCCGGTGCGGACCCGAGCACGGCCAACTCGCCTCCGGCGTTCCGCTGCCCGCGCCACCTCCACACGGGCTGCGAAATCTGCGTCGAGGCAACGTCCACCATGCGTTCCGGCGCGAACGGGGCGCGTGGACGGGCAGGGGACGTGTATGGCGGCGGCGGGCGCGCGGCGCAGCAGTTCTGGAAAGCGATGCCCGGCGGCGTGAGCCCCGAGGGCGGGGGGATCACGGGGTGGCAGGACGGGAGCGGGATCGGCTCGGGGTTGTCGAGGCCTGCGCGCGGGGGGACGGTGCTGCGCCGTAAGATGACGGGCGGGGGCACGGAGGAAGGAGAGGGCACAGGCGCGAACGGCGCGGGGAACACGAAGCTGTCGGAGCTGATTACGAGGTTCCTGAGGCTCTCTGCGATGGTGGCGGCGGAGATGGGGCGCGAGGCGCGCGGGGAGGAGGAGGAGCCTGCGTCACCCGTCGAGGAAGACAAGGAGGACGAGTCCGAGTCGCCCATGTCGACGCGTGGGGGGTGGGAGGGACCGACGCCGGACCTCGAGCCGCTCCCGCCGCCCGCAACACCCGTCGCTGCGCCGGCGACGCCCACACCCGCGGTGAGCCCGTACGAGAACCAGACCCCGATGTACGAATCGGCGCTGCGTCCATCGCGCGAGTGGTATCTTCTCCTTGCGGGGCTGCTCACACGTGCTGTGCTCGAGGGGTACCTCACCGCGGGCTGGCGCGGGCCCGACGCGGTCGACTGCCTGCTCAAGGTCGGGCTTGGACTGGGGACGCCGATGCCGCAGGCGCAGGCGCAGGAAAACGCTGGGCCGAAGCCGGACGAATTTGCGCAGTTCGATCCGGACGAGCTGCCGAGTCTGCTTGATGCGGCGCGTATGCTCTTCCCTGCGGCACTGCGTGATGGGAACGCAGCGAACAAGGGCCTCGCGGAGGAGGAGTTTGAGATGGAGATGGAGACGCGGCTGCGGAGGGTTAGCGCTTCCTTGTTCCCTTTTGGCTTCAGCCCGAACTAACTGATGCGTTTCTTTACTCGCAGTTCTATGACATCCCGCAGTCGACGCCCGACCTCTCCACGCACATGGAGGACCTCGCGTGGCAGTACCCCGCCGAGCCCGTCGAGCGCGCCGCGGTGCGCTTCTGCGAGGCGATCGAAAAGTGGCGCGGCAAGCCCGAGCTCGAAACTGTGCGTCTTTTCCTTCCCTTCCTTTCCCTTTTTCCGGTTTTCCTTTGCTCCCCCCTCATCTGCAAACACACTTCCATCTGTTACTCAAATCTAAATCTAACTCCTTGCTCTCGCAGTACAAGAAAAAGCCCCCCGGCTCCTCTTCCTCAATAGCAACGGGCACGCCGAGCTCCGCGTCCATGGCGATCGACACGCTCGTGCACGGAAGCCCCGCGACGGGCGGGGTGGTGTCGGGCCAGATGCCCGCGCTCCCGCGCAGCACGCGCAAGCCGTCGATTGACGTGTACTTCCCGGAGCCGTTTCTGCGCCGGCACGGGGCGTGGAATCGGAACAAGCGGATGCGCTCGCCGGAGGGGGACGAGGAGCGCACGGGGCCGGCGAAGGCGCCTAGGACAAATGGGGTGAACGAGGGATGAAAACGGAAAATGGATAACGAGGTCCCTGATTTTGTGTCTTTCGACGCTATCGATGTTGTGGTGTAATTTTTGTGTACAACTGAATTGTAGTTTGATTTGGACAGAAATTCGAACGGAGGTAGCTCCTTTGTACCATCTGGTTTCCAAGCTTTTTAAACTTAAAGTTTCTTACTTCGGCCACTGTTGTTGAGTGTTTGTGCCCAAGTTACGTCACTGGCATAACGACGCTCCGGTGTACCTGGTAACCTCCAACCATCCCATCTCGCACGATTCACTGTCGCAGTCAAAACCACCTGTAAACGGTTCAACTGAGTAGTGATATCTCTTCATATATCAATAATAGAATTTTGCAGTTCATTGTTCACAATAGAACTCAAACTTCCTCGAAATGACTATGGAACCTGCAGAAGCCACCGTCTCTCCAGACTCCCAGAGCTGCAGAAACATGCCGTCCGGAATACACGAGCTACCCACCGAGATTCTTTCCGAAATATTTGTGCACAGTAGCACAAAACACGACGGTTGCAAGCCACGCCTTGTTGCGACTGTCTGTACCAGGTGGAGAGAAGCCGCACTCTCGACCCCCCAGCTCTGGTCCAATATACACTTGGACCGAGA
Source organism: Mycena capillaripes (assembly GCA_029204075.1). Taxonomy (NCBI): domain Eukaryota; kingdom Fungi; phylum Basidiomycota; class Agaricomycetes; order Agaricales; family Mycenaceae; genus Mycena; species Mycena capillaripes. The sequence goes on along the minus strand of JARHKZ010000011.1, from coordinate 1,080,856 downwards.
GGACATTAAATCCGAATCTCTTCTGTCACTTTTGGCGCTCCAACTCCGGCGATCTGGGCAAATTCCACTATCGGTAGTGTTCTACGGCAACGACCACAGGCGTTCCGTTTTAGAGCTTTTGCTCGCGGTTTCTCATCGCTGGGAATCTCTGGAACTAGAGATTCTTAATCCTAGTCAACGAGAACACATCCGTGCTTCGCCCAACTACTTATCTTGAAGAAGCTCAGAATTCGAATCACGTCCCCCTTTGTACTGGGAAACCTTTCCTGTGCTCCATTGCTGGAGGAGCTGACGTTGATCTGGGTCAATTGTTCAGTCCCATCAAAATTGCTATGGCCACGGCTCACAAAATGCACCATATTTTATTGTACACCAAAGGTGGCGTTGGCCGTCCTCCGCTCAGCACCCACCATCGAGGAGCTGTGCCTATACAACTGCTATTACCCGATAGACCAGGATCCAGATTTGATCATGGAAGCAGTCACTTCCGCGATTCGCTCCTTGAAAATATCGTGTTGCAGCACAAGCTTTAACCAGGACTTTTTGAACCACCTTACAACTCCGAACTTGGAGGAGCTGATCCTCGACGACTTCACCGGCACTACATATCTCACCTCCCTGTCGGCCGGATCCTCCGGCCCCATAACTCACCTCAGCCTCTGCGACGTCAGGGTTTCGGAGCGCGAATTAATCGCGCTTCTCCGTTTAACCGACTCGCTCAACCACCTCGAGATCAGCTGGCCATACGACGTCCATTCGAATGTGCTCATGGAGGCACTGACCATTCTCCCCGGCAGTCGCCGTCGCCTTCTACCCCGACTCCGAGTGCTGAGCATCACAGGCGGTCTGTCGTGCCACGACGATGTCCTGTTGACTATGCTTCGGAGTCGATACCCAGTCCTCGAGCGTGTAGAGCTCAATTATGCTGGTCGAACATTCTTTTTCGATCGGGCACTCGACGGTCTTCGAAAAGCTGGGATGAAGATCACGATGCTCCTCGACGGGCCGGTTGATCCTTTCGCAGGTGATGGTGAGGAGGAGGATGTAGTGGATTAGATGTTGCGTGCGTCTGCTTTTGAATATTTTCTGTCTGTCTGGGATTCGTGTAAAATGTACTCTATCGTTGCGCAAAAATCAATATATTATCCATCCTTCATAAATAGCTCCCATTCCACAGTCATCCAGAGGAGTGTTATCAAATCATCGGACTTTACAGAAATGAAGCTTCTCCGGAGGACACAGTGGGTCGGCGCCATGAGTTTCGCAAAATATTGGAGTGCACTAGATTGCTTCGAACACTCATGTCGACGTCGATTAAGTCTACTTTATACTCCGTCGATTAGCTATTCAACTATCGCAGGCGTTGCGATCCCCTCTGCTCCCTTCAGTATGCGTCGGGGAGAAAAACTGGGCTTCCAATCAACCATGCCCAGAAAAGCCTTCCCTCCGATTCTAGGCTTTAGAAATTCGCAGGGTGATTTCTCCTCTGCGTCGTTTCCCCGGCAAAATCCTGCCAGAGACTTCTCAGCACTGTATAAATCCCCAGGCGTCATTTAACTCAGGTTGCAACGTGCCGTGGGCTGTTAGCCAGGAGTGCAGCCGACGGCGGGCAGTTGCGCTCTCTTCGCCGTTGCCCTGGAGGCGTTTCAGAAAACCACGCCGGAATATCGATATAAAACAGCACCCATATTTCATGCGACTACTGTCACTTCAGCTGGAACGTGCACCCCGCGTACCACTCTCCATTCACTTCCCCGAGGTGGTTGATTTCCTCGACATCCTTCTCCCGGCGGGCTACAATGGGAGGACTTTGCGTTTGCTTTCAGTCATTTACCCAGCCAGCTCTTCAAGTATGGTGGAACATTCCCGGTCTTGAAGAGGCTCGCAATGAATACTTAGCTGGGACATCTGTAGCCCAAGCTTCAGTCGGAGTGCGCGTTGGACACAGCGAGGCTTGTGATGCAAATTGCAAGAGCGGTCATGCAAATATCAAACATGCGCGGAAGAGGAGAACATTCGGTATTCAAACTCCGAGCCATGTTCCCGGTGCAGCACAGCCCAAATTTTCTGGATCCGGATCGGATCAGAATGGATCAGACTCCGTGTATGATGGGATCAGCAACCTTCTCCAAGTAAGCTAACCCCGACCACTCGAAGGAATTCTCTCCGTGTAATACGGGGAGGGGGCCGTTTTCCTCGAACTCCAAACAATTTTCGTTTCTGTATGTGAAGCCTGGGCCATTTTGACAAGGCAAGTACCGTAGGCGTCTACTATTATTCTGGTCAAATTGCGATATTCATGCCATATTACTGCCAGTACTATCAGGTTGAGGCTCGCTTCGCGAAGTCTGAGTTCGCCGTGCCCGAGTTTTTTCACCACTCTGAAGTGAGAGAGAGAGAGACTGGGCAGGATGGCCCGACCCGTGGGTGTCCTAAGTGACGGCAGACTCCACTTGGTCGTCAGCTCCCCGTAATTCGGTTGCTCAATCGCTCTGGACCGGTTCATCTAGGTTCATCTAGGTTCTTGTGTTCCAGCGAGATAATTTGATATTGGTCTCATTCAACTGCGCGTTCACTTTTGGCAGTGTTTCAACCCCATCAATACACTCCCGCAGTTGGCTTGGCTCGGGCTCAGGCTCGGGCTCGGAGCTGTATAAAGTACCTTGGACTGGTTGTGTTTGAGCCATCCTCTCCTCTCATGAAGTTCTTCCTTCGCATTTTGTCTGTTGTTATCCTATTCTTCCCTGGCTCTCGAGCTACAGTAACCTTCGACGACTGGCGCGACCTAAACGCAACAGTAGGAGGCAGGCTCCTGAAAGGAATTCCATTCAGCAGCCCATGTTTCTCCATTCGGGATGGGCACCCAATGACTCCAAATCCAACTGCCTGCGATGCAGTGAGAAATGGATATGATGATGAGCGTGAGTTAACATAATCGTTGTCTTACCTTGGTTGTTTTCGAATCTTACCGTATATTTTAGTTTTACGAAGCAATATATCCGGTGCATACATGATCACGCAGTGGGAAACTTGCCAAAGCTCCGCTCAGCAATGTCTTCTCGATTATCTCGACCCAGAGAATTCTTCGCCGTCCCTTCCACCGCAGACATGCAGCAGCGGTAGCATCCCTGGTTATTTCGTGAGTTTTACTTTCTTCTTCTCACAGGGTATCTGAAATCTTTTAGATCGATGTCCGCAGTGCCTCAGATGTCGTTGCAGCCTTAAACTTCAGCAGAAAGACCTCGGTTCCTCTAGTAATTAAGAATACTGGGGTACGCGCGCACTCCTCCCAAGCTAGCTGACACAAATCGAAATTTTGTAATTTCAGCACGACTACAAGGGTAGAAGCAGTGCACCCGGATCTCTAGCATTATGGGTTAGTTTCACGAATTCAAGCGCTCCGTCCCTACTTACGTCCCTACAGACACATAATCTGAAAAATGTAAATCTCTTTCCGTTTCCTTTGGAAACCAGGCTGACCGGATATAAGATTTCGTACAACGCCTCCTTCATACCCGAAGGATGCTCAAAGCCAAACCCCGCTCTGACCGTCGGAGTGAGCTCGAGCCAAGTACCTCCTGCCCTGGGACGGTGCTAAATGTTGTTATAGGCTGGCGTTCAGTGGCAACAGGCGTACCAATTTGCTGACGCCCACAACTTCACCATCGTCGGCGGTACGGATCGGACTGTGGGGGTTTCCGGTGGTTGGGTACAGGTATGTACCAGTATTCGTTTTCTTTCTCAAATGGTTTGTTGAGTTTCGTTTCTCCAGGGTGGAGGACATTCGGCCCTGTCGAATACCATGGGCATGGGTGTGGACAGAGTTGTAAGTCCTTTCTAGGTTTATCAGCCCCCGACTAAGGAATGTTAGCTTGAATTCAAAATTATAACTCCCGACGGCGAACTCCATGTTGCGAACGCGTGCCAGAATACAGATCTCTTCTGGGCGCTGCGAGGAGGTAATACATTGCTCAAAGGGCGCATCATACAGTTTTCTCACATATATTCAGGGGGCGGCGGTACATTCGGCGTTGTCGTTGAAAGCACAACGCTGGTGTCCCCAGTCGTGACTGTCCAGGCGAGAGCACCGGAGATGCAGGGATCATGGCGGATGATGGGGGATGATGGCGGAAATGATGGCGGAATCCGCTGCACAGAATTCCGTTCACCGAAATCCGATGTAATCCGCTGCAGCCATTTTCGTGTAGCTATTTCCTTCAAGCAAAATATGTTCACATATTTTGCGAATCCGTATGAACAGAATTTTAAGAACCGATTTCCTAGGAGGGATTTCTGTGCACATATTTCTCTTTATCACTGGAGGTATTTTGCTTCACGTTTTCCACTGGGGTGATTTTGCTGCAACAATTTCTCATTTTCTTCTGGAGTGCTTTTGCTTTACTTTATTTGCTGGACACAATCTTTCCGTAATTCCCTGGAGTAAATTGGCTTCAATCATTTCTATTTTTCTTCTCCATGCAGTTTCCTGGACACGATTTTCTGTAATTGCCTGGAGCAAGTTTGCTTCAATCATTTTTTCTATTTTACTCTCCACATAATTTTCTTCTGCCAGTTTGCGCTGCAGGGATTTCCATCTAGTGATTTTCCACGATGTCTGCCTATTTTTGCAAGATCGACACGCCTTCTTCAAATTCTCTTCTTCGTAATGTTTTCTCCATCCAGCAAAATGCCTATCCCGGATAACTCAACTTCAGTCCAGAGGATTTCAAGTTTGGCATTGCTTGCCGCTATATAGTTCCTCTCATTGGCTCTTCTCGTTTCATCCCCTTTCATGCCCCGAGCCTTCTCGGACGACATTTGTCCTGATTGCGAAGAGACATACCTCATCCTTCCTACACCATCGGTGGGCTTCCATACCCTCGATAACAAGGGCCGTGTGTACCAAAATGTTGTTCCTGTAATATTTCTTTTCACTCTTGTCCGCTTACCTGCTTGCCCTTCAGTGCCCTCGACACACCTTTGCGAACAAAACCCCCTGCCCTTTTTTTCGGTGGCGGGACGATCTTAGCCCTCCACCCTGGGGCAACATCATGCCCTCTCCGCCATCGACACCACAGAAAAAGAAAATCTCGGCCATCTGTCTTAGCGCTCGTTGTTCGTCGGCCCCCAAGCCCCGCCCAAGTCATAAGAGATGTTCCCAAAAATTTTGCAAGGAATGCTGTCTGGCGACCTCTGTTCAATGTCGCGTTATCACTCACAACGAGACTCCCACCCCCAGTCCCTCGTCGCTACAGCTTGTTCCTGCAGAATCCTTTGCACGGATGATTCCGCCTGAGTATGGTATTAAAATTGCCCAAAATTCTTTCGATGTCTCTCTGTCCTCTCGGATGCAGAGCGAAGCCTATCGGTTGGAATCCAAACATACAATCACTGTCAAATACTGGGCCGAAGTGTGTTCTGTATTTATCTCAGTGCTTACGTTGTCTTACTTTTGCATAGGATACCAAGCGCCACTTCCTCTTCATTGTTCCAGCCCCAGGCTATCCACGCTTCCACCCCAAGGACTGCGAACCCATGACGACCAAAATTGGGCTCCCCTTAACAACCTACGAGATTTTAGATACAGCCGCTAACCCACTCGACACCACTCCGGAGGAGGAAGATGAGTGGGTAACTACAAGCGCTCCTACTATTGTCAAGCCCAACATCACCCTTTACATGCGTTCGCCTGGGGTTGAGGTTTGCCTTGGACTTCGTTCTCGCAAGCGGGCCCTTTCCAATGTTCCCGAGCCTCCCTTTTCGCCGTCGCCAAGGTTTGCACATCTTCTTTCAGAGGTGGATTAACTCACTGATGCTCTGCTCTTCAGCCCGGCAAACACTCCATCACCCTCCAAGCGTACTCGCTCTGACCTGGTTACTAAGTCTGTCCTTTACTTAGATGCATCTCTTTGCTGATATACCTTGGTTAGCGCATATGAGGATGACAACATCTCTCTACTGCCGCCTTCACCCACCGTGATCAGATTCGCCAGGTGCGTCTTATATGCCTCACTAACATTCTTCATGGCGCGCTTAACCAGTACAGTTCCTCCTTGTTGCCCGTTGCTCAGCCCGAGTCGCCTCTTGGCAAACGCACTCCATTCCCGTTGGCATATGCGTGCGACATGGATGCGCTATTCCACAAGGTTGATGCCTTGCCTGCAAGTTGGACAGCACACCAAAAGTTCGACAACGTATTTGGTCATCTCGACATCGTTTTCAATCCCAGTACCTATTCCAACAGCTGGAACGCTTGGAAGCGTTGCCCACCAGACATTCTCATGAAGGCTGTTGCCTGCCGGCATAATTTAGGCGGGGAATGGGGTCCAATTGTAACCGCGTACCGAAGCACATCTAAAAAATAATAGTCACTACGCACAGTACATACTGTTAATTCCACTCTGTACCGGATTAATCCGAGTAACTGCACAGATCCCAGAAACACATGATAATTGACTCCCGTGACTGATATTGTGAAAAGATTTGCGCCTGTCTCTTTTGCCTCCACTGCAACAATATGTCTGTCCTGCTCACATCGGAGTATTTGTTAGTCCTTCCTTGGCCACTACGTGGTACAATCCTGAACCTTCCTAGATACTCACAACCACTTGGCATCGCTGAGCTCCGAGTATGTTTGGCGCTATTGACTATCTCTGGAACTTATTTGTTAATTACTCTCTATAGCAAATACTGGCCGCCCACCACAAAAAGGATTATGCCCCGAGCTCGGGCCCTCGCACTGTTGGTACTGCGATTAAAGCAATTGTGGAAGCCAAAATCAGTGTTGACTGGAACTTCGTCGCGACTGATGTACCGACTGAAAAGTCTCCTGATGAAGTTAACAATCTCATGCGTAAATACATGCTCGCCAAGAAAATAGTCAAACCGGTCCGTGACTTTCTTCATGAGCAATCATCCGGTCTCACCGCTTACAGTTGGGAATGGTGACCCCACTCCCCAGCCCGCTCTCGACCCCGCCATCTAGTCCCAAAAAGCCCGCTGATGACTTTATGGACATCGACGATGAGGAATGGACTGGCATCTGGCCTCTTGAGATCGGAGCTGGTAGTATGTTTTACGATGCTTTGGATAAACGTAAGCATTTCTCACCACATTTGACACACAAAAATGCATTTACTGGCGTTAGAGTTCTTTGACAAGGATTGGACCATTGTCGTCCTAGTAAAGGACTGCACCAAGGACGTGCAGAACAAGACATCTCAGTTCGCTGCGGGGGTCAAAATCCCATTGGATCAGTATGGTCCGGACGGCTTCAATAACTGGTAAGTTTGTTCATTATTATTATGCTCCGACTCACAATGGTTTAGTCTGTTCGCCCATTCCAAAGACGTACTCTCCCAGCTGCAAGAATTGGGTTACTGTCCCACGGGTATGTTCCGTTCATGAACACTCTGTCTCTAAAGCGATTCACCTAACTGTAGCTCCTTATGACGCCTTTTGGTGCTTGCCTGGGTCACCTTGGATCATTGGCCCCTTTGCCCGTCGCCACAAAGACGAAGAAGAGATCCAGATAGATAGCTCGCAGCAGATGCTTCGAGAGATTCCTGTTACTGGCTCTGAGGACGCCCTGAGGCTTATGGTCGTGTTCAAGCATCCTCAGGTAAGGCTGAACAAATTGTCAAATGCATGATGAATAATTGCGGTCTAGGACAATGATCGTGGTGTCCCAGGCTTGGAAGACGCGCGCGAGGATCCTGCCACCCACGTTAACGTTAACCAAATCACGCCTTTCGTCGGTGCCGTCGTTATTTCTCAGGATGTGAAGATGGAGGCGGAGGAAGACGTCAAACCTGGAGCTAGTAAAGTGAAGGACGCCACTGTTCAGAAGAACCGTGAAAAGGAGGCGTTTCTCATTGAGCACCTCGTCCCCCAGCGCCCGGTGCTGAGGGAGTTGCGTGAGACACAGCGCACCGCCAAGAAGGTGGTCCCTGTTCCACAGTTGGTTAGCTGGATCTACGAAATCCATGATCTCAAGACCCGCTACCAAAGACTCACCATCAGCGCTGCTCCCCGCCACCTGTACAACACACGCATCTCCAAGCAGAATTGGAGCAAGGTGATAGGCCGTTCGACAGGCTATCTCAAGGATTGCATGGACGCCTACACATATCTCGAGACGTGTAAAACTGAGTGGGATATCGTTCAGTATCTGGCTGATGCGGAACAGGTGGCAGGGGTGGAGAGTCTAGTGGGGACGGTGAGCAACAAAGCGTGGAACAAAGTGTATACCCGGGTCCCAACTGCTCCGGCTTAGTTCACTTAGGTCGTTCAGTTTTAATTGATTGACGTTGAGTCCTACTGTTCGGTCTTCAGAAATTGCATGGCATCTAAAACAAATAGCGGTAAGGCTATCTGCGACAAGAGATTTGAATCTTTTAAATAATTGTTAAACATGGTTGCTGAATATAATTTGTGTGAGTTTGTTGAGAGCCATTCGGAAGGGTGAGACGTCGTGAGTAGGAACAAGGGGTTGACAGGTGGCTGTACGCGAATTTGGTTCTGTTGCGCAAAGTCTTTCGGATGGATATACTTCAAGACACACTACTTAACATCCACTTGCTGAGCTATAATGCAAGCCACGGGTCGAGCGAGCGGTCTGGTGATCGCGCCTCCCCACATCCGTTTTTGCAACGTTGGCTTGTTCGGGGACGCTGGTTTCGGGCTCTTAAGGACTAGTTCAACCTCGCACTAGTACGCCACTCTAGTAGGTTTCTACATCTATTCTTTTTCTGCTTTACCAACGCACCCCGCTGCTCTCCTTTCCTTTTTTCCTGTCCAATGCAACGCAACACGTCAACTCCACCTGCTGCGCCCTCACGTTCTCTGTTGGCCAATTAATAGGACTACGCTTGAGGTGCGTCCATTTTCGTTTTCGTTTTCTTTCCTCGTCACCCCACCACGCCGCCCACGAGCCGCGCCAGCGTGGAAGTTGCGCCCAAGGCGATCGCGCACGCGAACGCCCGCAGAGCGAGTCGTGCACTCGACGTGCTCGCCCAGTCCGCATCAACTCGTGTACGCGCAAAACCCCCCCACACGCGCACTGAAATCTGCTGTGTACTGGGTTGTTGCGGTCGGGGGTGGAAGTACCGCGTCGATTCGCACAGATGGGGTCATGCACGGCGCTGAGTCGAGTCAGGTGTGGCGCGCGTACAGCATCTGCGAAGCGAATATTGCTTCCTCACGTCTGACTAGCACGGCCCGCACCTTTGAGCCGTGCCCGCTGCACGTAGGCCGCTTCCTCGGCATCCTCCTCCGTGTGCTCGCGCTCCTCCTCGTCCGAGAGCGACGAGCCAGACCCCGATGAGGGAAGCAAGCTCAGCGGACTTCGCATGCAGCGCACAGCGGCACCGAAGCTGCCCGATGAGCGGCGGCGCACGGCGCGGGGATTGAGGGCAGCGAGCGAGTCGGCGGAGGACGAGGACGCGGTGCGCTGGAGCGGGGGCAGGCGGAGGACGTCGGGGACAAGGAGGGTACCCGCAACGGCGATGCGGATCTTGCGCGGGGGGGAGCCTGCGGCGGACAAGGCGGGAGACAAGACGAGCGAGGCGCGAGGACGTGCGGCACCCGAGCGAGTCCTCGAAGCTCAAGAAGCGCGCTATGTACGCTGCCGATGCTTGTCATGGCGCTCAAGGTGGGCGAGCTGGGAGCAGACGAGTAGGGATGCGACGCAGTGACGCGGTGACACCCGAGGCGGCGGAGCGGTGGGGCGATGCAACGAAGGACTGGTACGCGGCGCAGTTAGGGTCAATCGAGCGACGCAGAAAACTGCTGCACTCGCGCATCGTCGCCGGGGATGCTCATCTTGGGTGAAATTGCTGACGCCAGTGACCTGCATAAGGATGAGGACAACTACGCCGCGGAGAAGGGCGCGTATGTACCTGAACGTAGTCGGAGTGTACGGGCACCGTTGGGGATCGTACGGGTGCCGTGGCCAGACTTAGTGCATCACGCGACCTCGTCCGATTTGAAGGTGGGGCCCAGAGGCAGAAGTCGTCCGCAGAGCTACAATGCCAAGTCCGCTAGCTTTGAATGAAAGGAGAAGGCAGCGAGAGGGGAAACGCACTTGATCCGAGCGGTCTGACACTTGGAAGTCTGGCTCGAGGTCGTGCCGCACGCGTTGGTGCCCAATGGCAGAAGTCCGCAGAGCATGGACTTGTGGCATCGAGGCTGTGCGTCCGGACCGGACGAGCCGGTTGCAGAAGTGGCAAGAGTCCGTTGAGGGCAAGGTCTGGGAACAACGCAGCCGAAACGTGGAGTTGGACCATGGAATTGGTGTAAGCAAAATGAAAAGAACAAAAGAACAAAAAAAATAATTAAGAGAACTGAAAACCCCGCACTCTGCAACGTCCTCGCCATACAAATGGCGTAACTGAGGCACGGTTAGACAGAACTGCATGCGCAACCGGTGAGTGCAGGGGACGGGGCCAGGTGGTGGTGAAAGACCAAAACGCGGCTAAAGGATACATACAAATAAGGGCCGCTTTATACAGACGCGTCGCGTTGATAGACACGTGATCGCAAAACGCGCCCACGGTCATTTGGCTCCGAATTTTTTGCCAAACACAATCTTGTCAAACACAATCTCGCCTCGAAAGACTTTGCGCTGGCCAACGTGGTTCCCCGACATACTTCGAGACCCCCGGAATTGCCGCACGCCGTCGCTGAAAAGGGTCGGGGTGAGGGAATTTTGAGGGAATCATCTTGCTAACTGGGTGCATGCTCGTCAGACTCTGGCAAATCCACCCAGGTGCGTATCCTCTTTCCATTAGTGATACTCACTGAGCACTCATGATTGCGTCCAAGATCATCTGCAACAAAACTTACTCGAATAAAATATAGGGTTTTTTCCCGCAGGGATTAATCGGAAGGAGCGCGAGATGTGCAACTATCTCGATTGGGGACTCGCTGTCAACAACCCAATTTTGGGAAACTTCGAGGCTATGGTCCAGCGCGACTTTTCGCCGGGTTCCAAGGGCCCCTACCTGGTATACCTGCATATGGGTGTTGAAGTGTGTTGTGAAAACCGCCGCATCCACCTCTGCTACTGCCATTCCACAAGGCAGGTGAACCCTCGAGAACCTTACGTTTACACAAGGACACAGGCACGAGCAAACAGGTCATCAACGCGATGGTCGACGACCTCGGCCATTTCGCGACCGAGATGACGTGCGTGAGTCGGGATGTGGAGACGGAGGTGGGTCTTTCTTTTGGTTCTATTCATCTCGTCCGTTTCGGTGTTTTGCATTTTTAAGAAAGGGGAGGAGACAGGAGGGGGGAGGAGAGTGGAAAGGGGGAGAAGGAGGAGAGCAAGAGCAAGAGCGAAGGGGAGAGGATGAGGGAACCAGACGCAAGGTTGGGAGTGTGCAAAGACGAGCCAGACGGGCGTGCGCGCGGGTGTCAGTGGCTCTGCAGCAGACAACTCCCATTTTCCTTTCTCTCTCCCTCATCTTACGACACAACGCTAATGCACCCCCCTCTCCCCACGCACAGATCCGGAGCATCGCAGCGGTGACGGCGGCGGTGGATTTGAGGTTACGTTGAAGGTGGGTTCTCGTTTTTCATTTTTCGCTTCTACGGGTGCTTTACGCCTGTGAGAAGGCGGTGATGGGCGAGAAGGGTGGGGCGTGACGGAGGGAGAGAAGCGGGGCGGGGAACGGAGGACATACAATACAACGGTGATAAAGAAACTGACAACGCACCACACAGGTCGGCAACCAGGCGGGCCGAGGCATCTTGTCGTTGTCGACGTCGAAGTTGGACATTGTCTTCGCCGTCGGTGGTTGTGGGTATGGATCCGTCTGCATCCGCGTGAGCAGACAAGGAGGAATAATGGTTTATGGGTGCTCGCTGGTGTCAAAGTCGGTCGGGGCGTGAGCGGTATTGATACACCCTTCCGAGTCGTTTCTGTCCTTTTACTTTCAGAGCATTTGCAGTCAATGGATTTTGAATATTTCTCCATGGCAGCGAGGTGAATTGTGACTTTCAGGTATCCAACTCATCCTTCCAGCAGAAATTTGCGAGTCATTTTAGCTGCTAACCATGAATCCATGTCGCAAGTTACTCGTTCGGTCACCAGATCTAATTATATAAACAATTTGATTGTGCTCTTGGACACATCGCTTTCTTCTCCATGTCTAACATACTGCCTCGGTTTTGCCGGCCACGACAAAGACGCACGAAGGGTTTCAGTGTCCGGACATTTCAAGATCCAAACCGGAAAGTGGCCCGCCCATTTCCAATGGATTTCGATAGACAGCCTGAACACAAGAAATTGCGAATTGGAGACGAGAAAAACATGTATGTCAGCCCTATTCAATTCTACTTGTTTTAATGGACTGACAGACACTGTTTTTAGAATGTTGGAAGGAGATGTCAAAGACACAGACGATGCCAGCATCCGTAAGTGTGGTATGCCTATTTATTGCCTAAATTCGAAGTGCCATGCATTCTAGGATTCATATCCCCCGACAGAGACCCCGAGACCTTATGCCCCTATTGCGACCTGCCACTGCCGGCCACACCGACTCCGACTCTGAGGCGGCTTTTGACTGCAACATTCCTCAAGTCATGGAGCGACGCCCGCCCGACTAACCCACTTGGACGGAAGGCTCCCATGATGGCCTTTGCAGCGACATGTCAGCGCCACATATTTGAGAGTGAAACCCTTCCTTTGGCAATAGCCAACGGGTGGCCCACGTCAATAGATTGGGATGCGCTGGAGGATCGGGTGGTTGCTATGAAAAGCAATCTGGAGGAGATAATTGGTGATCCAGGCATACAAATTGTTTACGACAGCCAAGAGAAACCTCCCCAAGAGGCGCCGGTAGAAGAGTTCGATCAAGGGTCGCGCATGCAGTGCATTTTCTGGAGGGAGTTGTTTGCGGAGCTGAAAAGGAGTGGATCGCGACGAGTGAGTGGTGCAACTGGACAATTTGCGACATTCAACAAGATGCAGCCGGGGTAGTGAGTCTCCTTTACCATTTCTTCTCTTTATTATTTGGGGAGGGCAATAACTAACTTCGCTATTTTGTCTTTTTAGTTACGGTGAATTGGGATCAGTCATCATACACAAAACACTTTACAGGCTATTTGCGGACCATACCAACCCGGATCTTGTCCACCCGCTCACTGTGCGTGAGTTTATTAGCCGTGTCCTTGTTCCGGAAGTAGGGATGCGGCTCATCATGGAGGATATGTCATTGGAGACGAACATGGCTGTGGAGGTGCTGAGAGCAAGTGCGAGTTATGGGGTCTCGATGTTTCCCGATGAAGGGGACACAGAGGATGAAGCGTTGGATGAAGTTGACGCAAAGGAAGAGTCCGAGGAATTTAATGATTAGTTATAGTAGAGGGATGAATTTTATTCAAATCGTATAGAATCAAACAGATGATGAAGGTATAAAAGTGCTGCGAAGGACCTCCTCAAGCAGCATATGAGGACGCTCGCCTGTACGAGCCAATTCGGTGACGACATGCCGATTGTGAATAGCAATCATCTCGTCCAGGAAAAAGTTATAACTGTAACAGATGGAATAAGACAGTAGGCGGCTACGACTGAGATGTGTACCCACCGAAGGACAGGCATCTCTTGGACAGTGTTCTGAAATTTACCGAACCAAGCATTGCTCTGCTCCGCTGCAGAAGAATTGAAAATCCAGGTGTTCTTCTCGCCAATAAGCTCGCGGAACCGTGCAGGGTTGCAATGTACTTGGCAGAACACATCCTGTTCTTTGTGTTTGCACTTGAAGTGCCACACATCGACGGGAAGCCCAACACGGTCGAAGTAGTGATCACCCGATGCCAGAAGATGCTTCTTGAATGAGCAGTTGTTATCGTAAAAAATATACGAAGGCATAGCGCCGGGATACTTTGGTGGAAATGTGGCCTTGAGAAAGGCCTGGCAAACAGTAAGGGCGGATGTGCATTCTGGTAAGAATGGACGCACCGAAACCCCAGTAAGTCCTTCAGAACCGTAGAATGTTGCCCTCGAGATAATAACTCCACAGCAGCGTACAAAAAGCTGTTCATTATGAGACCAGCTACGAGAGTTTTTGCCCTTCACGGCAGGATTTGGAGTTAAAGTGGAAGGGGGAGCTTGGGCAAGCACTGAAGAAGACGCTGGAGACGAGGAGGATGGCACGGGTGGGGAACCGGCTGGAGGGACCTCAGGAATACCATGGGTCTGAAGACGATTCTTCAATTGGAACATAGCAGCATGTTTATCCCATGAGGCTAGCTCGTGAGCCCGGTGGGGTTCCAAGCTGCACGTGTTGAAGCCAAGCTCAATAGGTGCTTGACATCCATTAATATAGCAAATGTTGTTGAGCGCGCTGTGTGTTTTGCAAAACCGGGCCTTCTGTGAAGGAAGTGGCTCCGTACAGTCATGTATGGAGCAAACTAGACATCGTACGGTGACACCATCATGGACCCCGGCAGTGATTTGGTCTGGTTTGGCGGGCATTGAGTGAAGGAAATTTCAAACAAAAGGAGACTTACACCAGTGGCCGTCTTCGCCTTGGTAAACCTTCATGCAGCGATCGCAAGTATGAGCCCACATCTCCTGGCCAGTGCCAATCATACGAAAGTTGCGTTCTTTGAGCACATTATCGAGACGATGCCTCTGACTGCCATGATGTGGCAGGCGCAGTATTTCTTTGCGTGTAGATTTGTCGCGCAAGACGGCGTGGTAAAAAAATGCATCAAGCACAAGTTCACCGTCGAGTTGATGACTGAGGCGAGAGGCATTCGGGATTTCCGATATCCCCAGGGCCAGGTTGTAAACGTGAGCAATGCTCTCTGCTGAAGAGCTAAAAAGATTGTCAATAAATGTTTACACGAGCATGATACCGCCTACTGTGTCATTGCCATCTGCATCTCGATGTACGTGCAAAGTTTGCTTTCTACGTAGGACGATGTGGTGACATGAATGAATTCCGGAACTGAGGAATCGTAGTACTCTCTGTAATATGCTTGCCCAGGATCATCGGGACCTGGAACTGCTTCTTCTCCTTGGACGAAGTAATTGGGATAGTAGCGAGTACGGCATGCTGAAGGGCTTGTTTCAGACAACTGAATGAGAATGATCAAGGCGGACTCACATCGACAATACAAGGATGTGGAAAAGACCGGAAGGACCCCTCGGTTGAGTGTGTACAATCGTGCCTCGACCACACGGGGCTCTTTCAGAGTTGCATTGCAACATTCGGGATGAACACATGAGCGTATTGGTGGTTTTAGCGGCTCAGCACCTGTACAGTTGATTTCAGAACCCAAAAAGGGGAAGTACCAAAACTAACCGATGTGGTGGTCATTACTGTGAAGCCTGAAAGCATCATCTAGCGATACGGCAATGGGGTCATTATAGAAGGTAGCAGCCATGTCACCGAAAGCGAGCCAAGACAGCGTAATAAGCTCCGGAGAAAGACTGAGCACCGAGGATAGAAATGCAGCAGTATGAGGAGGGAGGACAGTGGGAACAGCACCAGTTTTGCTGACAATCTCGGGCCATATACGGCGAGTGAACTCCAGAAAACGCTGAACCTGCGTGAACTGGAGAGTCTGGGCCAACGTAGGATGTGCCAGAAGGCGAGTGAGGATATCAGTAGCGAGTACGGGCATCTACAGACAAGGGCTCTGGTGAAGAAACACAAAGTGCCGGATATAGAATTTCATGTCGAGTGAATTTGCTGAACAAGAGTTGTCCGACATAATCATAAACAAAAATCCGTGGAAGAGGTTTGGAGATTTGGTTGGAGGGAAAATGCTGGATGGGATTATGTGAGAAGTCCCTGAAGAGAAATTGGTGGAGTAAATTTTGACGATTTGTCTGGAGGAAAAACGCTGGAGGGGATCGTGCGAGAATTGTCTGAATGGAAATTGTTGGACCGAAATCTCTGGAGGCACTTAGCTAAACAGAAACTACTGGACGAAAAACAGGCCATTATGCCTGGATAGAATTCTCTGGAGCAAAAATATGGTATCTTCGTGGAGTGAGATACCTGGAGCGAATTTCCTGGAGGAATTGCCTGAAGCGATTCCACTGGAGAGATATTTGACTGATTGGGCAGAAGTAAAATATGTGCAGGGAGAAGGTGCCAGAAAGACGTGAACAGATTTCACTGTAGCAAAAACGCTGGACGGCTTTCCCCCATCATTTCCGCCATCATTCCCCCATCCGCTATCATTCCTATATCACCAGCGTTTTGGTCCAGGCGATGCTGTTATCGATCCCATCTCCTAGCTCCAATCTCACAGAAGAATTGTACTCCATCATGATCAACAACGGCTTGAAATGGGCCGATGACGGATACGGAGGATATGTCTCTGGCGGCACAGCAGTGTACCTCACTCCGAAACTGACGCCGTCAGAGCATGCTGCCTCCATGGCCCCAATGATCGACTTCGGTAAACGACTGAATGCAAGCGGAGCAGGAGTCTACGAACTACTGGAGTTTCCCAACTGGCTGTCTTTTTTCAATGTCTTCACCGAGACTGAGCTGGAAGCACAAGGACCACAAGTCGGCTGGAGTATTGCTATGGCGTCCCGCCTCGTCACCCGAGCAAATTTTCAGACGGAATCAGCTCGCAGCGAGCTCCTGAAAGCTTTGCTTGCTGCGACCGCGCTAACGCCGACGCTACTTTTCGATATCACCGCTCCCTCTTCTTTCCCGGGCGACAACACTACCAGCATCTCGCCTGTTTGGCGCGACGCAGTTTACCATGTGACTGTCAAGGTGCCTTGGAACTGGAACGCGACCACGGAGGAGAAGCGCGATGGCTACGACTTGGTGAACACGTCCATCAACCACCTGCGAGCGATAACCCCCGTCGCATCCTACTCGGTTCGAGCGCCGTCAATTCTTTCATTTAGAGGCCAGCTTCTGATGTTTTTTTTTAAAGAACGAAGGGGCAGTCCACGAGCCAGAACATGAAATCGCTTTTTGGGGCAGTAATTACGAACGCCTTCTGCAGCTGAAGCGCAAATAGTGCGTGGCTCTCGATGCTATCATTTGAGTTTCCGTGCTCACTAACTATTCAGTGACCCTGAGCACATTCTTGATTGCTGGCAATGTGGTGCGGCCAGTTTCTCGGTTCGAATGCTAAACTTGGACTGACCTGTCCATGTATTTTTAGTTGGCTGGGAACCCTCTTCGCCCCGATTCTCGTGCTACTTGTAAAGTCCTGCAACATGGAGTCTAATTCAATAACCGTAATCTTCACTGCTACTATAATTCCTTCAGTATCTTGGTCATGATTTTGTATGCGGAGCAGCGAACAAGAGGGTTTAAGTTAAACTATTGATGAAAGATGGAATCCCAAGCGTCCTAGGGTGTCGGCCCTCACAGTTACCGGAATGATAGCGATGGGAGCCAATTCGGATATTCATAACCGGCCCAAATTCTTCCCTAGTCTGTCATTGTCTATGTTCATCCCGCTAAATTGCCTCGTCCCGCATGGGAGGTTGAATTTACTGGGTATGAAACCAGGCGCACAATAAAATGAAATGGACTGAACTGCACTGGTCGGTTATGCGAGGTATGAGCATGCCGTTGTAGTGTCTGTCTAGGAGAGACTACTGGTCAATTGACTATGTCCGTTGCGTATTCCGAATCGATTCGACGATAACAAACCGTCTGGTGTTCAAATTTGGACCGCGCTCATATTCGCCTTGCCCCTGGATCTTCTAGATGACTTCGGCGAGCCTCATATAGACTTGGGTTCAGGCTACACGAAACAAACTATCGGTACCAGCTGGTATTTTAATCTGTCGAGCCTACTCGGGAATCAACATACAATCCCAAAGTACTGCAGCTTTCTATGCCGTGCTCATTCTCCTCTTGTAAGTATGTGCACTGCGTCTTTGTTGAGAATTATTCAAGAATTATTTGGATTTTCTAATACTCCAGAGCACGTGTTGACTCTTTCTGTAACGGGCGCCGAGTTCTCTCTGCTCGTTCCCATTGTCAGGCTCTCGTGGCCCTTCTCTTTCCACAACCCCTGGTTGGGCTTCACGCTTTTCCCTCTCGGCACAACGATGACCGGGCAGCCTGACAGTGCTCTAGAACTGGAGTGGGGAGGAGTATAAAAGGAGAGGCTATCGCGTATGCACTGCTTAACCACTGCTACACCCAGCAAGCCTCATCTTTCATATGTTCTCCAAGGCTATATTCCTGGCTTTCATTCCGACAATCCTCGCGATCGACCATCCTGTTACTGTCGCTGCGAATGGAGGCCTCACCTTCACCCCGAACCAAACCCTCGCTGCTGTCGGAGACACCATTACCTTCACCTTGTATGGTCGTAGTCCCGTCCCCTCAGTTTATGGAGCTCACTTTGTTGCAGTGTCTCCAAGAACCGTAAGCCGCACAAAATATGCAACATCATCGCCTATGTCAGTTCGGAAATATTTCAGATTCGGTGACCACGGCCGACTTTTCCGGTGCCGTCTGTCCTCCTCCAGCCGGAGGGGTAGGCGTGAATGGATGGGATTCCGGGTTGTCAGTGCTTTTTTTTTCTCACCAGCCCAGAATTTGAAGTTAATGGGAGATAATAGCCTTCCAGTCGTGGGCACAGACACTCCACAGTTCGTATACACGGTGGTCGACACTGCGCCTCATTTTGCGGCGTGCATGCAAGGTGGCGGGTCCCACTGCCGTAAGTAACCACGTTGGTTCAGTGGTGATTGATTCAAATTTGTGGTCCGATTGCAGGAGCTGGAATGACTTTCGCCTTGAACCCCACTGAATATATGACGTTCGACGAATTCAATGCCAACGCAATGGCGTCTTAAAGAGAGTGAGACGGGAGAAAAAAAATCTGCTTCTATGGAAATTTTCCAAATTTTGGGATACTTACTTGTACGACTGACAAAGAGTATTGCATTCGTTGTGTTTTAGTGGATCCCAAGCAAGGGACTTCCGTATCCGATAACGGCCCTTGCGATACTACTGAAGGGGTTAATCAACGATGCTGCGACGATTGAATAAGCATGGGTAGTGTTTCGTTAAAAAACGACCTACTTCGACTCTGCAGGGATAGCGTGGGGCATAGCATCCTCGGCCACTTCTAGCATCTCGGTTGCCATTTCAAGGAGCTCCTCCTCAGAACACCCAGCCGCTTCCGCCAGCGCAGCCAGGTGCAATGAGATGGGCATCATGGCAGTCTCCTTACTGGCTCCATGCGCCATTAAGATCCCCATCAAGTATTTCTTGTCCTCATCTAGCGGCAAAGCGTCCCACTTCGGCACCGCCATTCCCGGGTTCCGCCTGCGATGCCGCAACGTGTAGCTTGGGTGCCTCAAATCCATGGCAACGTAAAGCAAGTTTGCAAAGCGTGGGTAAGGTGGAGATCCGTCGAGCATGAGATAGAGTGGCACGGTGACCGATGCGTCGGCGCCTTTGGCAAGCAGCAGGTTGACAACATCCAGCCGGCTCGTGCGCACTGCAAAGGCGAGCGGGGTCCCAAAATGACCATGGCTTTCGATATCCGCACCGTGCTCCAGCAACAACTTTGCTAAAGCCACCTGCCCAGTCTCGCATGCATGGTGCAGTGCACTTTCGCTGAATCCCTCGGCTCCGAAGGTATCGTTGATGGGTGCGCCGAAATCCAACAGTAGTTTCACCATCTCCAAATCCTCGTTCTTTGCGGCCAAATGGAGCGGTGCAATTCCCTCTTGGTCCTCGTCCGACCATACAGCAGGATCGGCACCCGCCTCAAGAAGTAGCGTGGCGATTTCGGTGTTACCGGCTTTTGCGGCGATGTGGAGGGGGGTTGGATTGGACCCATAATAGCGAGCGATGCCTGGATTTACGGAATGCGGCGAGGCAAGAAGTTTAGTCACAATATGTGGTTTCGATGCCGCCGCCCATTTCAGTAGGCGCCAGTCGTTTTCTGGTGTGATACGAGCCTCCAGCTCAGGTTGCAGGATGTCGCGAAGACGGCGACAAGTCAGAACTAATGCGTTGAGAGAGGCCGTCGAGAGGGGCGGGGAAATGAGGGCGATAAGCTCGGGCGGAAGTTCCTCGAAGTAGTCCATGTCGGAGTCGGAGACCAAGAGCTTTGACGAGTGACTCAGACTCGGGAATTCTGCTTGCTCCTTGGGGAACACGCATCCGACGTGCGATTTTGGCGAGGTCTCAGGAAGGGGAGGACAGCTGGCATAGTAAATGTGCATTTTATACGAGGCTGTACAATATAGGCAAATGTAGATCTAAAAACAAGAAATGTAATCCAATATACGCCCTTCTAATCCAATGAACGTCTTCCAAGCAGATTGGTGATCTCTCGGTGCTCTTTGAGCCAGTCCGTGAACGTGGTCTGCGGTTCATCTCTCTTGCTCTGCAGTCCGATGAGGTAGTTGGCAAAAACGATAAGGGACCCATAACGATAGCTGATCATATATTAGCGAGGACAACGAGCAAAGATGGTTGAAAACAGACAGGTAGTTGACGGCCCCGTTTCGCAGCTTTTCTTCCTTGACCGTTCCCTTTTCACAAGCATCTACCTTAAGCTTGTAGCTACAAAAACGATACATTTAGTTTAGGCCATTATCGGCCGAGGCAGAGTTCGGTACGCACTCGTAAATGGCCTTTCGGAGATTTTGGACGTCTTGCATCAGATCGATCGCGCGATCTGCGAGCCGTTTGGCAAGCTTCCCGTAGGACAAGACACCGACGAGCTGAAGGATCGTCTTGTATTCTCCTTGCAGATAGGCCTCTTCTTCCGACGGACCATCCATCGAGTCGTAGATGTCTGCGAGGTCTTCTTGATCGTATTTGGGCTCCTTTCCATCCCAGCTCATAGTTGTCGCTATGAGGCAGGCCGCCACCATGCCCGTCGTCGTTCTACCCCTGCCCATCTGACAGTTGAAGACAAAGTCTCCGGCTTGTGTGAGGCCCGAGTTGACCCGGTCGAACAACTGCGATAAGGCATCGGGAAGCGGCGCCTGCTCGTCAGTCTGTCATGGCACGAGTTGAACATTTGCTATGAAAATCAAACAAAAGGTCTTACGATTGCGATTCGACCATAGTCGATCTGCGGGCCTCCAGGTAAGAGATGAGATTTTTCCAAAGAGTGAGTTGTACCTTAAACCCTTCTCTCTTCATCAAATTGAATACATCCCTCGGCGTTAGTATGTCCGCTTCCGAGACGGTTTCCCACAATGGGACAATTGCGAAGGAACCAGGGCGTTCTTCGACCTCATCATGAAGTAAGACTCGACCCTCATTAGCTCTAACCTCCCTCAGGACGTCCTTCTTGAAATTGTCTTCCATTCGCTCAACCATTGCCGTAGTTACGCCAGTTGCCCTGCGGTTAAAGCTTCAGCTGGTTCCCAGTCCGAACAACGTACGATATTCTTACTCAACATTCTTAAGCGGATTGGCAGCAAGGCGAAGTACATGCGGGCTTCCCGCAATATAAATCACAGGTTCCTGGAAAACGTCTTAGCTGATTGATACCTCCGGATTGAAAAATAATACAGCACTTCTCGTAATGAAGTCCAAAAGACTTTATTCTTTCCTGAAGGTCCAGCGTCTACTCGAAGCAATGCTCGACGCAAACTGGAATTCGAGGTTAGCTGAGGATAAAGCAAATTGCGAGGACGTTACCCTTCCACCGTTGGCATGCCGCTTTAAATTGATTAACTAATGGCAAACATCCAAACCTGTGGCACATACCTGCCGCACACCATCTTTTCGTCGCGAGGGCTCAGAGAGTCGCTGCTATCAGTCGGAGATGACGACGGTGAGGGCATAGATCGCAAAGTAAGTGAAACCCTTCGGAAATTAGGGGCTCCGTCTATACGTCTACGCTACGTTCGATGATTGCAATTAAAGTTGAAACAGACACACGCACTCCGGAAGGGTCATCTTCTGAAGATTGAGGAACATATCGTTCTTGAGGATGGTCGAGGCGGAAAGAATACTTCCAGATCGATTTAAGACAACCTGATTGACTTCGTCAGGATGCGCAACACCGCTATTCACGTCTGCGCGTTCCAGTGGCTTCAGTGAATTTAAGCCATCCGCAAAGAGCTCCTTTTCAAAGGTCTTGATAACTAACCGCGGATATTATCAGCTGAATTGATCATATGGGTGGATTGTCGCTCACCAGGTTGACTCTGCACGAATGATTCTATGGTCTCGAATGACTGCCGGGTATCCGGTTCCGTCGATTGCAGATATGCCTGGAAGACAATCAACGCAAAATACCGGTGCAGATTTTGCAGGCCTGTACGCTTGATGAGCAGCTCGGAAAACGATGTTGAACTGTATACCTTTCTGCGCATGTTTGCGTTTCTCCTTGTCATCTGTAGCTTGATCGGCCCTCGTGCGTGCCTCCTCGATTGCATCTCGGAGATTATATACTATGTCGGCGCGATCGATGGCATCATCAACGGTACTCTTCACCGTGAGACCTTTGCGAACAACCCGCAGAAGACCTGGCATGTGCTTTAGACAAGCATATAATGATAAACTCAAACAAATGTTCACTGTTGATAATTTGATATGATTGGCGATTCCGCAGCGGTTCTACGGGGTCCATTGGCGGCATGGACATCATGGACAGCGTCCGACTAATTCTCGGCGTCGTGGGCGTTGTAGGTTGTCGGCGGGACTCCAACCATTGTCGGATCAACAAAATGATAATCTGCACAAGAATAAGTGGATATGCAGCTAGAGCGGAATTCTACACCCACAGATGCTAGAGTACTCCTCCCGCGGCCAAGTTGACAGTTTACTACAATCGGAGTATTATTGGACGACGTAAGCACAACGTCGATGAGTTCCTGCAGATCAGAAAAGTCGGGCGGCTTCTCAGCGGTCATCGGAATGCGATGGTAGTCGAGCTCTAAACCGTCGACTGCTTTACGGGACGCCATCACATCTTTGAGGACAACAACGTCATCGAGCTCATTCTGAGCTTCCTCCCACACCGGCATGACCGAACCGTCCTCAGCCTCTGTATGGAGTAAGAGTCTGCATGGTGAAACTGAGTGGTGGAACCGAAAATAAGAAAGAGAATTCTAACCTCCCGCCGAAAGCCTTCAGCTCCGAAATGACATCATCCCGAAGGCGCTCCTCCAGAATTTCCAACCGGGATGCAGAGATACCGCCATAGTCTTATTGACACATTATTAAAAATGAACCCGTAAATGAATAGCGTTGGTTTGTTCGTACCCTTCATATTTCTCAGCGAGAAGCCTTCTCGTCGAAGGCAATACGGGGCGCCATTAATATAGACGATAGGCTCCTCTCTTAAGGTGATCCATATGATCCGCTGGGCAGAAGGATGCGCGGTCTTGATGCGCGCGACTACTTCGTTAATGGCCTCGAGCGTCGGCTGGCCGAGCGCATAGATATGGCTCGTAGGCACTCGTCGGAAATTGATCGCGCCACGGACACCGTGGTCAACGTGGTGCGATTCCTGAAGCCATTGGTCGGACTTGAGCAGCGTCCTAAGTGAGGAGATCACCTCAGGACGAAGGGCAAGTTAAGAGAAGACATCGACCCACCCTTCTCGGAGGATAATCCCACTCCGATTCTGTGAACGACAGAAGTCAAATAAAATAATTTGTTATCGAGGGAAAATGACAATACCTTGACCACATGATTCGAGTATTCATCGCCAAGGATCTGCCCGCCCGCGATAGCGACGTCGTTCTTCTGTCCGGGAACCAAAGCGCGATCCTCCCAGTTAGTTTTCGACAGGGACGAGAGGTCATTGATAGGTGCGAAAACATTCAGTCGCGACCCATATGATTTCCGCAAGAATTTAATTTGACTGAGTTAAACGAACGAAAACCGGTGAGAACCTTGATGGGTCTGAGAAATGTAAAATCTCACTTCCATATCTCAGTTCGGGCCTGAATGGTGTCAAATTTGGTTCCCTCATGTGCACGGAGGACACGAACCTTTAGCCAATCCGAGAAGCTCTGGGAAAAATCGTCGGTGCCATCGACAAAAGAGGTGAAGGCGATTATGAAGAAACTACACCCAAAGATAAGCATGGCAAGGTAGACATTGCGAAGGACCGTACTATTTTTCTAGCGCCTTAACAGCCTTGTCTAAGAAATCTTCGCCCTTGGCCTCCTCCATGCTGGTCATGGAATACTTCAAACGATGTGTCAGAATATCTTCTCGCAGATTCGTGACATGATCCGCTGCCCAAAGGATTATAATAAGTCGATTCTCGGATGAATGGAATAAACTCACTCGCATCGATGACCCGATCTACGAGTCTCTTCGCCTGCAGCCCATGATCCAAGCAGCCCAACAAACTGAGGATCACGCCGTAGTTGCCCATGTGCGCCTTGCGGAGATTATCCAGCAGCGCGGGCTGTGTCATCAGCAACTCGATGGCAGATTGCGAGTTCCGATTTTGGAGACCTATCTTCTGGTTTAATACAGCGATAAGCGGGTTATGTTCGGTACAAACATTGCTGCAAGAGATAGGTCAGGCGTAACAGAGATCGACTTAGATCTTGCTGGGCGTTCGCCTGCTCAAGTGCCTGTAATATTCTGGACTCCGTTTCCTGGATGCATACAATGATATATTGGTTTGTTTCACGTTCGAATCAGATTGAGATACGTACCTGACTCGGGGGCTGGAACGACCGTTATTGGAAGCCAATAAGAAAACATAGGATAACATTTAAAAGCGACACTCACGCTACCGGTCGGAGTCCCAATCCGCATAGGTGGCGTGCCGGGTGCAATGTTCTTCATGGCGTAGGGGTCGGGTAGACCGCGCACGATGAGTTGCTTGCGGCGGACGATCGATGCCGCGACCATCGCGAACGTAGTGCGTACCGCACCCATGCCGCAACAGAACACGAGCGCCGTGCGTAACGGATCGGTCGCGCGAATGACGCGGAGATACGCATCGAGGTAATTGTCCTGGGCGCAAAGTAAGTCAGGGATTCCATCAAGGCGCAAGCATCTACCTCGATTGGCCGGTCGGGGGCGACAGGGATCCTGAAATACAAACTGCCTAAGAACGGAGGGTCATTTTCAGGCATCAAAGCATACCGGTGATACTAGGGAGGGATGTGAAAAGTTGGAAACAGACGAAATGGGGATATCACTGACATCAACATTCCACCCCTGTTCTTTCATTTGGCCCCACAGTTCGCGAGATGTCTTGACATTAGAGGTGTCGACAGACGTCCACGTCGGCACGATCGCGCCCTCTCCGGAATCCGCTGCGATTTCATTGTGCGTGAGGATCAGTCCGCCGTATCTGATTGGCGGTGAATACGGAGAACTGCGACTACAAGTGACGGACCTATTAGCTTCTTGAAGTATGTCGTTCTTCATCCGGTTCTCAATTGCCTCAAGGTTCTCGGCGCGATCAGATAGCGAAAGCGTCCGACGAGGTTGAGATGAATCTCGCAGTACGAAAGGGCGGCCTGAAATGTACACTGATTGAAATAACATAAGAACCGATTTCGCCGGGGAGCAAAGACCAGGGCATATGAAATAATGTGCCTTTGATGCATGTGATTGGCACATTGACCACATAGACAATTTACAAAAGACCTTTGCGGCAGACAAAGAGCGGACGGGGGAACCTTAGAATCTTAGACGCCCCGTAGATGAGTTTGCCCTGCCCTTTGTCTGCCGCCAAGCCCCTTTGTAAAGTACGTCATGTCTGTGATCAACGTGTAGACCACATGCACTAAATATGCCTTGGTCTTTGGCCCCGCTGTATGCTCGAGTTCAACTTACCAATAGGTTCTTCGCGGGTGGAAAACCAGACGACATGGGACGAGTTGGGCGTATTTGGACGGCATCTAAGCACAGAGAGGATAGCGCGCAAGCCTTGAGTCCGTGGCTGAGCAACACCAAAGACATTTAGATCGGCTATACGTGGCGCCCGAAAATTGGGAGCTCCATGTACGTTCAGTTCAAGATCAAGGGCGCGACCTATAAATTGGTCATTGGAGCATATGAACCGAGAAACTCCATACCTGAAGGATAGTGGTCGGTTTTGAGGATAAAGCCTCGAGAAAGC
The DNA here is from genome assembly GCA_029204075.1 of Mycena capillaripes. Taxonomy (NCBI): domain Eukaryota; kingdom Fungi; phylum Basidiomycota; class Agaricomycetes; order Agaricales; family Mycenaceae; genus Mycena; species Mycena capillaripes. The sequence continues at coordinate 1,054,819 of JARHKZ010000011.1, read as the reverse complement.
ACGCTGCCAGTCCTAGTTTTGACCACAGATGGACCCGACCGCTGGAGATGAGCCATTAGATCCAGAGAGGTTCCAGTAGCTAGTCCCTTTTGTGGGCCTTGACTATCGCTTGAGATCCGGTGGTGGGCCAAAGCTCCGGGGGGGATTGAAGACGGTCGGTTGTTGAGGGGGTCGGATTTTGAAGAGGGAAGCGAAGGTGGAACGGACACGGGACGGTCGCCTTCCAGCTTCCGGAGATTATTGAGCATCATAGGGGACAGACTTGCGGTTTGAAGGCAAAAATTGTTGGCCTCGCGGACTGTAGGAGGAGGTAAAGGCAAAAGTTACGGTCACTGTGACGTCAGAGTCACACGTCAGATACCGGTTCGGCGGAATCGGACCGTTTCAGACCGTTTCAGCGGGGCTTTACATACTTGAAGCTATCCCCTTCTTGGAACCTATCTCCGTCCACGTCCTCGGCCAAATGCCTCCAATTATCTTCGCCTACTATTGCTCTGGCCATGGTGACTACACTCCTTACAGAAAAGCGAATCTAATTGCCCCCAGGCTATGGTCATGCAACGAGGGTGTCTGCTCTCGCTGGCCATTTACTGCGTCTTCCCGAACCTGACAGACCCGCTGTCCACATCGTATCCTCCGCCCCGAAGCACGTTTTTGCCGACAGTGTCGTTTTGGGCGCCGTTTATCGCAATTCCAACATCGATCCTGTTATCGTCCAACCATTAGCGTGAGGCGGCCATCTTCTGTCTAACTTCCCAACGTCTTACCATCAGAAGTTATCGAGTAGATCGTCAGCGAAGTGTCGAAGTTTTGAAATCGTTTCTCGATAAAAAAGATGCCATATTGCAAACGGAGGTGGAATGGCTCACTCAGATCCATGCGGATTGTGTTTTGAGTGATGCAGCATTTGTTGGATGGTAGGTTGTTTCACGGATGTTTCAGTCGGTATATAACAGCCTTATAGCTTGGCGGCTACCGCAGTCGGGATTCCGTCCATTTTGATCACCAACTTCACATTCGACTCAGTTTACAGCTATCTTTCGACAACGCTCGTCGACACCCCTGTGTCCACAGATGATCCGCATTCACATTTCCATGCACTTGTGCCCGACATTCCGGTTTCGTCCGCAGAATTGGAACCTCTGGGTACCATTTTCATTCATACCCCTTTCTGCAGAAAAATTGATACACTACTCAGTTGAACAGATCCATGCTGGGTACCGTTGTGCAGATCTTCTGCTTCGCCTACCGGGATACATTCCAATTCCGTCGTTTGCGATCAACCCTCCCCTTCCTTCCCCGCGGTGGGTAGATCCGCTCTCAAACAGATTTCAGGACAGCGTATTTGCGTCCCTGGATGACCTACCGTCGTCATCCTCACTTTATCCACCAGTAGAATACGATGGAGTCTCTCGATTAAAGCCTGCGCCTCGACAAATAATTCCTATACCTCTCCTTGTTCGATCGCCATCGCCATTCATACACTCCCCTGCAGGGCGCTCTCGATTACTTGATTCAGTTGGGATCCCATCTCGCCATCACGACCCGAATTCGACGAAAATCCTTGTCGTCTCTTTCGGTGGGCAGGTATTCAAACGGCCAAGCAGATCCGGAAGTGCGACTCCAAGCCGACGAGTTAGCCGCGAGCTTAGCCCAGTCCGGGGATCATTTGGCTATGGATCGCCCCCAAAATTCAATGGAATCAAAGATGTCGCTCTGGGAACTCCGCCTTCTTCCGCTAAAGGCTCTTTGTTTCCTCATTTACAAATCCCGGCAGCGCTCCCCTCTCCAAATGAACCAGATCACACATTCGTCATCACCTCCCCACGTCTAGCCACCGCCTCCCATCTATGGATCCCCGGTGCTCCCCCTGCATCAAAACCTCTTACCACTCCGTTATCACCTCGCGCTTATGACGGACCATCGTTCCAAACCATCCCTCCAACGCCACTTCAAAGTGATTCGACATATGATGAAGCGTACTTTGATTTTGAAGACAATCTGGGGATTGAGGAACTCCCACAACTTCTCCCCGATGCGTCCTGGATCGCGATCGTCTGCGGTGTTTCCAAAGAACAATGGAATGCCGAAGCAGATGGTGGGGACTCAGATCTCCCTGAAGGGTTTTTCGTCGCCCCGCGGGACGTATACATGCCCGATCTAACGGCCGTTGCTGATGTGCTTCTTGGGAAACTGGTCAGTTCTTATTATATTTCAAGTCTACAGATACTCAGGGAAAAGAAGGGATACGGAACGGTCGCAGAATGTGTCGACTCCTGTACTCCCTTTGTATACGGTGCATGACCATCCTATCGCGTATTTGTGCTACTAATTGATCTTGTGTGCTGTCTGATAGTCTCCCGACCTCTATTTATCGAGGAGCATGGTCTTCGGCGGCTGCTAGACCACGATGGCGTTGGCGTGGAACTCTCCCGTGAGTCATACGAAGCGGGAGATTGGGCTAGGGCAATAGAAACGGCATGGCAGAATGGTAAGGGGGCGAAAAGCTCTAAACGCGCCGATGGTGCTGCCGGTGTCGGCTTGAAGACACGGGAGGAAGAGGGCCGAAAGTTGGCGACCATGATTGTTCAGTGGGCGGATAAATGGAGCCACAACTAGATTATTAAGGCAGTTCATCTGTGAGTAGACATACGTGTTAGAACAATGTTACATCGACACATTTTAGATGTCGGCGATATGGATCCGGTTCTGAGCATTTTGCGACCTAGGGTAGCCGAGACGGAACCTAACGGAGCCGGACTCATGATCCAGTGTTGATATCCAACCCTAGAATGATACACATCTTACAAGCTGTCTATTTCTTAACACGGCAATGCCAGCGCCTGATGGTAGGCGCCGATCAAAATGGGCGTGTTCATGGTTCAATTTTGCGGATATCACCTTCGGCATCATATACCCATCCGTGGCGGTCAGATATCTCGGCGGATTGAATGCTGATTGACTCTACCGTGTCACATTTTCTTCGCGGCAAGTGCAACTGATATCTTGTGGCAAGTCTTGGGGGCTGTTCGTGACGCCATCAGCGTTTCAAGTTGAGACTCGGCAACACTGCTTTCCGCATCATGCCATTGTACGACTTCACAACTTTGGAGTCACACCTCGCACAGGGTGCGTTGTTGATGGGAAACTCGCAGCACGCCGGACCTATAAAGGCGAGCGGGTACTAACAGGGGTTTCCCGTTGACGCGATAACCCTTCCCTCATCTCCGGCGGCACAGTTACACTGGAATGCACAAGCGCATTCGAATAATTACCAGTGCGTGTTGACGCCCTCGCTGCCTTCTCTTAAAATCAATCAGTTTCAAGCTGCGTTAGACAAGTATTCTCCGCCGAGATCAAGTCCGACTCGGAGTCCTCTTTCGCCTATAACGGCGCCGAATAAAATGAAGCCCCAGAAGAAATCTATCCGCCAAGTTGCTTTTGAAAGAAGGCAGAAACTTGGATCCCAAAGCAACTCCGACGCTGCCTTAGCTGTTCGTCCATCAATTGCGAGACGAGCCATAAAACTGTGGAGCCAGCCGGACGAGCGGGAAATGGGGGAAGAGGAGACTGTGATTGAACAACGTGCGCCTCATTTTGCTTTTCCGATTTCTAATATGAATTGAATTAACTGTATATTAGGGCCACAAAACTTCAAGTGGGTCAGAGGAGAATCCATTGGTAGAGGGACACATGGACGAGTATACCTCGGGCTCGATGCTATCACGGGAGAGATAATTGCAGTGAAGCAAATTAGCTTTGCCCCGAACGCTGATCAAATCTCCGGCCGTCCTTGTCCTCGCACCATAAAGCAAGAAATGGAGAACATGAAAGGACTCAGCCATCCAAATTTGGTTGACTATCTCGGCATTGAGGAAGGGGGCGAGTTTCTATCTCTGTGCGTCGTGCTATCTAAATGCGGGCTTCAATGCTGATATCTTCGTTCAGATTCATGGAGCACGTTGCCGGAGGCTCACTCCGTGCAGCTATCCAGAAGTTTGGTGCACTCGACGCAGATGTCGTCAAATCATTCACCTCTCAAATTCTTGACGGGCTGATTTACCTGCATGCCCGAGGACTTGTGCATGGGGTTGGTGTCATTTTATTTATTTATTCCACCCCGGATCTCATGTCACACAGGATCTGAAATCAAGCAACGTACTCCTGGAACCCACGGGCATATGTAAGATTGAAGGTTTGGGGTGCACGGAGACGGAGATTCGAGATAATTCGTGGGCAGTTCCGCGCGCCATATTCTGGACGGCTCCAGAAATTATCAAGACGCAATACAAAGCATACGACGCTATGGCAGACATTTGGAGCCTTGGATGCATCGTGCTCGAAATGTTGACGGGAAAGCGGCCGTGGGCCAACAACGAGGCTGTTGCAGTCATGTATAAGGTGAACCATCTTGATTCTGGCATTTTTTACGCCAGTCGCTGATCTTCCATGATACATAGCTTTATCACCAGACGCTTCGACCCCTTCCTCCCGCTGATTTCAGTCTGGATGCCGTTGCAGCAGACTTCACGGAGAAATGTCTTGCCTTGTCAGTATTATTTTCGCCTGTGTTCACCATTCTGACATGACTGATTGTAGGCAACCCGAAGACCGTTTGTCGGCTGTACAACTAAAACATCACCCTTTCCTTCTCATATCTCCCAATTGGTCGTTCAACGGATTTCCACCGGCACTTTAATCAAACCCCGGTTTCATCCCTGGTCTCTCGGCTTTCCCGGTTGTGATCTCATCATGTTCTTTGCTCTTGCTTTCATTTTGGCGATCTTATTTATGTCATGAACGTCTAGAAATATGTCCGTATCTGTGTATCCCTCACGCTTCTCACGTCCTCCCCTACTTATTTATTTATTTATTCTCCATGCACGCGCCCACGTTCTGCATTTGATATCATTGTATTTAATAGAAAACAAATAACAGAGTGTATTATTATTGTACTCGGTCTGATCTTGCTCAGCATTAGTGCACCTCCAAACAAGATGGACTTGGAACTAGTAGGAGCGGAGCCCCTGTCTCAATCGGGTAAGTTCATAAACAGGCATCTGCCATCAACTGTCAAACATTTCCAAGTTTAGCTTTCATCTTGCTTTCACCACCCGAACAGATGGCTTCCCGCGCTGTGACTTATTCCAAGGATTGATTCCAGACTCAACTTGCGTGCACATGTTTTTCAATTGAACGGGTATCGTTCTGCAAGTTGCAATCCTCCCGTCTCTCAACAACTCTCAAGGGTAGACACATGAGCGGCTGATGCAATTACACACCGCGTTCGAAGTCATCCTAAACATAAGTCTGTCAAGATAACTCAAGATCTACCGCGGACCCGAGCGACTGCCGAGCCATGGAGGTGTGTACAACCTCGTAACTTCACAAACTCTTGCGTTGACGACGACGCATCCGACACAGGCCCACCGACGCCGTCAAGAAGGAACATCGGCGAGGGATATTTTGGGAAAGAAACTCAATAAACACAATCCTCCAGCGAGCCAAGCAACTCAAGATCTACCGCGGATCGGAGCGACTGCCGAGCGGTGCGTACAACCTCGTAACTTCACAAACTCTTGCGTTGACGACGCATCCGACAGAGGCCCACCCACTGCCGTTAACACGAAGGAACATCGGCGAGGGATATTTTGGGAAAGAAATTCGATAAACACAATCCTCCAGCGAGCCACCCGGACATTCAAGAGCGTGGATGTCAGGGTGGTGCTCCAGCTATGAGCGTATGATGGCCAGAGACCTGGTGGGAACACCCCATCTGCGGTGTAGGTGATACCGAGACGCCACCATTGGGCTGACCACCTCAAGCATCTCATCATAATCTATTGGATGGTACTCTTAATAAATTTCAGAAACGTTTCAAGGGGCCCGACAACATCACATTGTTTTAGGACTATCTTCACAACCCAATTTATTTATTGTAATTGTCAACCGGCGCCTCATCCTCAACCACCTTCCAGATCTCGTCTATCTTGGCCTTGGCCGCCTCACCCACGGAGCCGGCCTTGAGCCAGCCTAGTGTCTCCGTGATTTAGGAGTGCTTGCTGGCGCCGAAGATGATAGCGTCACCGTATTTCGCGTCGACGGCCGAACCGAACGCAACCCAGCGGTACGTTAGCTCCGCCTTGCTACACCCGGCGGCTTCGGCCGCCTCCCCCCATAGATCTAGCGCCGTATAAAACGACGGCTTATCGAAGAGCCCACAGTACAAAGTCTCCATCATGCTTCCCTTGGCGAAGCGGCCGGCATCCGCGCTGCCCTCGCGCAGCTGCTCGGAGGTCTTGGTCAGCAGGCCGCCAGCGATGGAGCCATAGACGTAGAAGGCAATGCCCAGCTTGCGCAGCAGAGGGACGAGTTCAATCTCCTGTTTAAGGGCCACCGGACTGTAGCTGGCCTGGTGGACTGTTGGCAGCGGATATCCCTTCTTCTTGGCAATATCGTAGACCCGCTGCACGTCGGCGGGCTTGAAGTTACTCAAGCCGAAGCGCTTGAAGCGCCCCGCCTTGTATGCCTCATTGATGCCCTTGAGCTGATCCTCCAGCTCTATCGAAAGGTCCGGCGCGTGGATGTAGTATACGTCGACCTGATGTGTGGGCAGTCAAACCCAAGGCCTCCGCTCTGTTTACCTACCTTGTCGATGCCGAGAAGCTCCACACTCTCCTTGGCGTGCTGCGGGATGGCCTCGCCGGTGCTGCTGCCGGGGACGAAGCCACCCGGCGTCTTGGTGTCGATAACGAAGCGCTTGCCGGCAGCAGTCTTACCCAGCCACTCCTCCGAGTTTGTGTAAATGCGCGCTGGTCGATGGTGTCGCAGCCCCCCTCCTATAGGAGTTTGTACACCTTCTCAATGCTCTCCTCGTCGGGGAAGTACTTAGGAGGGCCGATAGGGAAGCCGCCGAAGACAACCTTGACGGTGGTGCTAGTCATTATTTTGTAGTGCTGCAAAGTCGCAGATCCTGCAGTTACGACATTTCGATTGGATTTTATATGTTTTCGAGCTAACGTTCTGCGTTACCAATCTTGCCGAATCCGAGCCGTCGGAATATATTATTGTGTCTCTCGCTATGACCAAGCTTCTTGAAAGCTCCCGAATAATGACCTCGTTGGTTATGTTTCTGCGGTTAACAGGCGGTTAAAAGTCTTACAGCGCCTCTGGATGCCGTTGCGGTGACTCGGCAGGGGCCGTGATTGTTGCGATCAGCTCCGGTAGTCGGCACGTTCGGCACGTTCAAGTTGGGCGTCGACGAAATCTCGGCTTTCCGATGCGGGCTACGGACGGGCTCTGACGTGACGCGCCGCGTTTGTTCTGTTTTCTATAATCCACAGAAAGTGTTGGGCACGTATGCGTTTCCTTTCAGTTCTTTCAAATGTTCTTCTCGCTGGGCAAATACCTGGATCGTAGCTCGACTTTGGCATTTCACAGGATAATGCAACTTCGTCTTGCTCGCCTAACCTGGTGATTTGATTCAGCTCTGTGCGATGCAGGAAGGATTTACTCGTATAAAGCTGCGTTTTTGAGTTGGGAAGAGGTATTTCTTTTGAGCGTCGATTTGTGTGTTTTAATGTTGTGGCTGCCAATGGGTCAATTTTAAGTGATAAGAACGAAATAAATATCCAGCCCTATTCTGGTAAAAATACGAGGTGAAAAGTTGAACTGGACGGATCTACAAAATGCTGCCGAAGGTGCATTCCACTAATAAATTTCAGAAACGTTTCAAGGGGCCCAACAACATCACATCGTTTTTGGGACTATCTTCACAACCCAATTTACTTATTGTAATTGTCAACCGGCGCCTCATCCTCAACCACCTTCCAGATCTCGTCTATCTTGGCCTTGGCCGCCTCAACCACAGAGCCGGCCTTGAGCCAGCCTAGTGTCTCCGTGATTTAGGAGTGCTTGCTGGCGCCGAAGATGATAGCGTCACCGTATTTCGCGTCGACGGCCGAACCGAACGCAACCCAGCGGTACGTTAGCTCCGCCTTGCTACACCCGGCGGCTTCGGCCGCCTCCCCCCATAGATCTAGCGCCGTGTAAAACGACGGCTTGGCGAAGAGCTCACGGTACATGGTCTCCATCCTACCTCCCTTGGCGAAGCGGCCGGCATCCGCGCTGCCCTCGCGCAGCTGCTCGGAGGTCTTGGTCAGCAGGCCGCCAGCGATGGAGCCATAGACGTAGAAGGCAATGCCCAGCTTGCGCAGCAGAGGGACGAGTTCAACTTCCTGTTTGCGGCCTACAGGACTGTAGTTGGCCTGGTAGACTGTTGGCAGCGGATATCCCTTCTTCTTGGCAATATCGTAGACCCGCTGCACATCGGTAGGCATGAAGTTACTCAAGCCGAAGCGCTTGAAGCGCCCCGCCTTGTAGGCTTCGTCGATGCCTTTGAGCTGGTCCGCCAGGTTGATCGAAGCGTCCGGCGCATGGATGTAGAAAACGTCAACCTGGGTACTTAGTCAGTTAGACGTTGAGATTGCCATTGCACTCTGTTCGCTTACCTTGTCGACGCCGAGTAGCTCGACCGACTCCTTGGCGTGCTGCGGGATGCCCTCGCTGGTGCTGCCGCCGGGGACGTAGCCACCCGGCGTCTTGGTGTCGATAACGAAGCGTTTGCCGGCAGCTGTCTTGCCCAGCCACTCCTCCGAGTTTGTGTAAATGCGCGCTGTGTCGATGGTGTCGCACCCACCCTCCAACAGCTTGTACACCTTCTCAATGCTCTCCTCGTCGGGGAAGTACTTGGGAGGGCCGATAGGGAAGCCGCCGAAGACGGCCTTGACATGGGTGCTAGTCGTAGCGTGCAAGTGGTCTAAAATCGCAGTGAAAGCTCCTGGGACAATTGGGACATTTCGACTGGGTTTGATGTGTTTTCGAGCTAACGTTCTGCGTTGCCCACCTTGCCGAATCCGAGCTGTGGGAATATAGCATTGTGTCTGCCGCTATGAATGCTATTAGAAGCTTCTCGCTTCGTTGGCCAGTGGCCACCTCGTTAGTTCAAATCACCTCGCTGGTTACGTTTCTGTGGTTAATGACGCCGTGACTCGGCAGGGGTGGCGCGCCGCGTCTGGGCGGTTTTCTATAATCCACGGTAATAGAAATATTGGAAAGTGTCCGACACGTATGCATCTCCTTTCAGTTCTTTCAGATGTTTTCCTCGTCAGGCAAACATCTGCATCGTACCTCGACTTTGGCGTTTCGCAGGATAATGCAACCTAGTCTTCCCCACCTGACCTGGTGATTTGGCTCAGCTCTGTGCCACGAAGGATTTACTCGTATAAAGCTGCTTTTTTGAAAGGGAGAGGTATTTCTTTTGAGCGTCAATTTGTGTGTTTTAATTTTGCGGCTGTCGATGGGTCAATGTTAAGCGATAAGACCGAAGAAAATATCGTTGAAAATACGAGGTGAAAAGTTGAACTGGGCGGATCTAGAAAATGCTATCGAAGGTGCATTTTGTGTAAGTAGGTTCATTATCTTATGCGGAATGATCCAGGCTGTACCGACGAGACTCTATGTTCTAGCAGTCCAGCTAGTCCGCCTGCCGCCGAAAGCGAAAACAGACCAGTCACGGCACCGCGGAGAGAATACCCTTACCGAGGGACTTGATAATGCTATCAGGTGCACCGTTGGGCAGGGAGAGACGAGCCTCAACAAACTGTCCAGGGAGGGGCACAGGACGGGGGACGCAGCAGCGACGAGAGGAAGAGAAACGATGGTGGATTTGGGGAACATCGTGACGTTTGAAAGGATGTAAAGTTTTAAAAAAATGCGGAGGTATTTGAACATCTATCACTCAAATAGATATTCAGACACAACAAAGTGCATACCTTTGGGTTCGAAACCAACTAAGACCATGATGTGGTGGACTTACCCTGTTTTTTTAGACACGTATACTTCTAGCACCAGTCAGATTATGTCATTGGACAAAGAGTACCACCAGTACGACTGTGCAAGACCACTGGAGTGAGTCTCAAAGCAAAGACCATGGCGGCACCCAACGTAAACGCTGCTGCCTAAAAAAAAGTGAGCACGGGGGAAATTTTTTTGCTTCTCGAAACTTATCATCCAGGCTGAGGGGAGAAATAAATTTGGTCAACGTCCCGTTCGTGTGGTCGACTTTGAGCTTGAATGGAGAGTCTCGATCTTATTCGACGTCGCGTTCAACCTTGATTCTGTTGTTGAAGAGCCACCCATTCAAGTACATATTCCACCCAACATTACAACGACAGCATGATGTATATGTCGATAGCGATACAATGCATTAAGGATTCTGAATCAGGAACGATACATAACATACAGCCCGCCAGAAGAAGCTATGCCCAGTTGTCGATGAGAGCATCACGCATCTCGCCGATGATTTTGGTAGAGTCTTGTCCTTGGAGTTCTAAATAGGCGGTTAGTCAGGAAGGAATATTGGACGCCGAAATACGAACTGAATGTAGCTTCAATGACGCTGATCTCTGTTGCGGTGGTCTCGAGGCCGGTGAAGGCGCACCAGTCGTTAACCACCAGTCCGGCGCCGATGACGTCCGATCCGCGGTTGACTGTTCCAGCCTACAAAAAAAAGAAGGGGGAAAAATTCAGCGACGCCACAGCGGTCAAAGGAAAAAAGGAACACACCACAAGCGGTATTTGCAACAGGCTGCTCAGCTCATCCTGATCCTGAACACTCGTTTTGGGATGGACGAGTCCGCCCTGATTTGTTATCGCGCAGTAGCTACCCACAAGGACGTTGTCCGCGACCGTTTGCCGGAAGACCTCGACCTTGAGCACATCGGCGATGATCTCCTCCGTCTCGCGATCGACGTCGGGGTGCACGAGGGCGACGTAGTCGTTGCATGCAATGACGTTCCCGAGGGCAGATAACCGCTCTTCTACCCGCTGGATCGCCACAGCATCGGGGAGGGAATTCCGGAGGTGTTGTAGCTCCTGATCGGTGGTTGTTGCGGGGACGAGCAGACCGTGGCGGTTCCCTTCAAAGCACAACCATGAAGGGCAGTTCTAAGAGGGTAAGGATGTCGCATACCTGCTGTTAACCGCCCTATTATCCGTGTCCCGCCGATGCTCGTGTGGACGATGGGGATAACCTCGCCGAGCTCACTCTCGAATGCGGAGTAGAAATTTGTGCTGCCCTGGATGGCAGCGAGACAGTAAGCGTTTGTCAGCTTGGCGAACACGCCGATATCGCTGTGGTTTTCGAATTGAATGCCTGCCACTGTGCATCAGCAAAATGGAGGGAAAAATCGATAAGCGATCCTCACGGGTCGCCATGGGGGGTGGGGGAGGATTTTGCGGATTGAAAACGGGTGTTTTGTAGGGTTTAAAGCTGAGGGATTCCCTTGGGTTCAAGGGATGTGCGTGGCTGGAGGAGAGACGCGAGGTTATAAAGAAATATCCGGAACGGTCACAAGAGTCACAACTCTCCTCCTGCCTCATCGGTCCCGAACCCTGGAACGCGAGAATTCTCATCTGGCGTTTTATCTGACGATTCCTGACTTGGACCGAGTCATTCGGTGGTTATGCTTCGGGCCTGTGCTAGACACAGAATTCCGTTTCGCTGGGGACTCCTTCAGAGCCGGAGGCTGTCATCCATAAACGCGTCAGCCCTTCCCCCGATAACTGCGGTTGAAAAAATCATCATAGATGGAATAAAAGTAATGAAAACCTGCCCGATGATTATTTGAACGCGCCTGGACTCACCAAGCGCTATTCTCAAGGCGACTGGCCCGATTTCTTTCTCGACATACATGCAGATGTGCCTGTCGCACCCGACCGAAGGGTACTACATGAATCCGAAAAACCCAATCTTCGGCTCGGCAGGCGACTTCGTTACGAGCCCTGAAATCACCTCGCTTTTTGGAGAGGTAAATAGCGCTGCGCTGCCTTTATTTTAATTAATAACAAACGATCTAGTCAAGCTGCTGGGTGTGTGGTTGATGTTGCAGTGGATGCAATCGTCCCAGCTTCCTATACGTATAGTCGAGCTTGGGCCTGGGCGCGGCACGCTCATGCACGATATTCTGCGTGTTGTTTCCCAATTTAGCAAAAATCGACTAAAAGCGGTGCATCTGGTCGAAACGAGCCCGACGCTACGCGCTCTGCAGGACACTAGACTTGCACCAAGCGCGGAGAAGTACGGGTGCACGCTCGAATGGCACGACTCTGTTGACCAGATCCCTCTGAGCGATGAGGCGTACACTATGGTCGTTGCGCACGAGTTTTTTGACGCGCTGCCGTTCCATACGATAGAGGTAAGGTTCATCGCGTATCTCCTTTGGCAAATTATTGAGTTTGCCGTGACAGAGAACAGAAAATGGCTGGCAAGAAATTCTCATTGCCCTGGCAGACTCCGAGGCGTTGCCAGAATCGGACGGCGCAAAGGATCCTGTAGACCCACGATTCCGATACGTGCTCGCTCCCCAACCCACTGCAGCTTCTACTCTTCTCGGGATGTCCTCTAGGCGCTTCATCGACACACCAGTCGGTTCCCGCTTGGAGGTCTCCCCGTTGGCGTTTAAAACAATGCGGGCGGTTGGAGAGCTGGTGTGTGCCGGCCAGAATCCCGATACCCAGGGGCCCCCGCCTTCTCGTGGCTGCGCACTCATTGTCGACTACGGCGCTGCCCACGCATTTAGCCAATCCTTCCGGGTGCGCTTCCATTTTCGCGTCTTTTTTCTTCTACCACTAACGCTGACCCGAACAGGGCTTCAAAACTCACTCAATCGTCGACGTGTTCCACGCGCCGGGCGAGTGTGACCTCACCGCCAATGTCGACTTTGCGTATCTCAAAGAGGCGGTGAAAGATTTAGGTAAGTATTATTCCTATTCCTTCCACACTTTCGCCCTCATCCCAACGGCGAATCACAGTACCCACGCACGGGCCCATTTCGCAATCTGCGTTCCTCGAAGGCATGGGCCTGCAGCTGCGCATCGAGTCCCTGGCTGCGGCTGCCGGCACCACCGAGTCTGATTCCGCTGCGATCAGGGAAGCGGGGCGCCGGCTCGTAGACCCTGCCGGCATGGGAAAGGAGTACACGGTGCTGGGAGTAGGCGGCGTGCCCAACAGGGGTGTCGTGTGGCCGTTCGTCGAGGAACCGGCGGTTTAGAGGCGCTCTATCCGCACTCGCTCGCCAAGGCCACCGATGGTTGCTTCCTGTCCATCGGAAATGGATGTGGGAGGGACGACGGGCAAGCCCGCACCCAAGATTAAAGTAACATGCTTTTGTGTCTAGCCTATAGTAACATCCTTGCCCTTATCTGGCTCTTACTTCTCTACGAGACTCCGCTTCGTCGCTTTCTCGGGGAACGACTATATCACCTATTAAACGCGAATCCTACACGAAAGAATTATTTCTGCCTCTTCCATAGCATCTTCTGCATCGAATAATTAAAATTGAGGGCCGAAAGTTACATACATTTCGGACCGCGTGCCAAATCAATGCGTCTCGCGTGCCGCGGCTAAAAATGCACGTGGGGTCTCTTATACGCGTCCCGTCCCTCTCGGTTTCTTCTGTACCACCCATGTCCTCTCCTTCAAAGCCCGTTAATATCACAAGAAGGGCCATAGATCCCGTAGACGGCGTTGCAGGCTCGCTGTCCACGCCCTATGGCACCCCTGACATCCGTATACTGCGCGCACAATATTCTGGGACACCCCCACCACCTAATATTCCACCGCGGAACATTTCTACACCGTCTCTGCGCCCGCAGGTCTCGGATAATTCTCTGTTGCCCTCAGCGGACGGCCAGCCGGGCTCTTTTGGCGCCATAGGTGCCGCTTTACATCCGAAGACGCAAACACCCGGCAATGGCAGCGATTCACAGCTGAATTTGGACCTTGATGATTTACCGGACGAGGAAAAGGCGCGGGTTTTGAGACGGCACTTGGTCTCCAGACAAGAGCGAGAGGTGATATCTACGCCGGCGTCCGAGCTCGACGTCCCGATCGGCGCGCAACCGGGCGGATCTGGGTCCCGCAGGTCGTCATCGGGCGCGCACACGCCTGGGCAGGGACACGCGCATGTGCAGAGAGAAGACACCGAACCCTTTCCCGTCCCGTATCATACACCTGGCGCCGACGTGACGTGAGCGGTTTATCTCGCTGCGCATTGCACTCATCGTAATTCTTTTTTTAAATTCAAGGCATGACATATACAAATGGCATTCCGACCAGCGAAAACTCGCCGCGCGCGGTCGGGCTGCGTCGCTCAGCGTCCCGCACGCCGTCACTGCGCCCGATCCGGCGTTCGAGCACATCCACGAGCCGGGAGGGTTCCGCCGCAATTATGTACTCATGCGCGCGACGGAGCGCGGTGAGGAGGAGCCCCCCATGCTCAATAACTTTATCGAGTTCTTGTACATCTTCGGGCACTTTGTACGTCATCTTCCTGCATACGTTTCTTTTTTTGCGACTGACATTGGCGACTAGGCCGGAGAAGATCTCGAGGAAGACGAGGATGATGAGGACGATGAGGAGATGGGCACCGGCGCTGCGGATGCGGATGGGTTGGAGCCCACGGAGAGTGCGCCGCTCCTCGGCAGCCGCGGGGTCTCCAGGTCGTTGTCGCGCTCTAGACGTAAACGACGCATGTCGTCTGTTGGCCCGCACGGGAACGCTACCGTTCCCCAGGCCGTCCTCATGGTATGCCGTTATCATTCGCCATGCTCAACGCGCATATTAATTTAATTCGAATAGTTATTGAAGGCATTCGTCGGAACCGGGGTGTTGTTTCTTGGGAAGGCGTAAGCGCTTCCCATCACCCATAGTCCGTCGCTCACTGTCCCCTCTAGCTTCTACAACGGAGGACTCCTATTTTCGTCCCTCCTTTTTGTATTCATCGCTCTAATATCGCTCTACTCCTTCCTGCTCCTCGTCTACACCAAGTTTGTTGTCTCCGGCAGTTTCGGAGGTGTGCGCTCTCACGTACTCTCCTTTCATCGTGTTCTAACAACACCCGTAGACATCGGCGGTGCCCTGTATGGCCCCTGGATGCGCTACCTTATTCTAGGATCCATCGTCGTGTCGCAGATCGGTTTCGTCGCGGCGTACATCATTTTTGTCTCCCAGAATCTACAGGTATGATCACCGCTCCCAACGCCACCAAGTATCTGCTGTCTGATGAACCATACTCTGCTCTCCAGGCTCTCGTCATGGGCATCACGCACTGCTTAAAGCTGATCGACATTAAATACTTCATCATGATACAACTCATCGTCTTCCTGCCGCTCGTGCTCATCCGCGATCTCGCGAAGCTCAGCTCCACAGCGCTCGTCGCGGATGCATTCATCCTCGTCGGGCTGGTGTACATCTTCAGCAGCGAGATCTCGATCGTCGCCCAGCGAGGCATCGCGGACATCCAGCTGTTTAATCCGAAGGACTTTTCGCTGTTTATCGGGTACGTGTCGTTTCGGCTGCTTCCCCTCCCAGGACCCCAACTCTAAGCTGATTTATCGAATGAATCCAGTGTCGCAGTGTTCTCGTTCGAGGGCGTCGGGATGGTCATCCCCATTACGGACGCGATGCGGGAGCCGCACAAGTTCCCGAAGGTCTTGACGGGTGTGATGCTCGGCGTGCTAGGTATATCATCTTACCCGCCCTCCTTCCCTCCAAACTGACCTTGCTTTTAGTGTTGTTCGGCGGTGCCGGCGCGCTCGCCTACCTCACCTTTGGCTCTGAGATCCAGACTGTCGTCCTCGTCAACCTCGATGCCGAGAGCAAGATGGTGCAGTCGGTGCGCATCTCTCCCTCCTCCTCCAATTCCTGCCTGCTGACCCGCCCGCCCCACCCTTCGCAGGTGCAATTTATCTACTCGCTTGCGATCATGCTCTCCGTCCCGCTGCAGCTCTTCCCCGCGATCCGCATCATGGAGAACGGCATCTTCACGCGCAGCGGCAAGGGCGACGTGCGCGTCAAGTGGACGAAGAACATCTTCCGCTTCGCGACGGTCTTTTTCGCGGCGCTACTCAGCTGGTTCGGCGCCGCGGACTTGGACAAGTTCGTTGCGTTCATCGGGTGCTTCGCGTGGTGAGTTTTCCTTGGCGCATACCTACATAAATGTACGCATGCTGACCGCGTGCCGGCAGCGTTCCATTGTGCTACGTGTACCCCGCAATGTTGCACTACAAGGCGTGCGCGAACACGCCGCGCAAGAAGGCCGCGGACATTGCGATGATCGTGTTTGGCCTTGTGGCGGCGGTGTATACCACGATGCAGACCGTCAAGGTGCGTCTTTTTACTTCCTTTCTCCATTCGTTCTCTGCGGCTCATGAGTTTTTTCTCGTCGTACAGTTGATGCTGGAGCCGGATACGGGAGGTCCGCCGGTATTTGGGAATTGCGACGTGCCAGGCAAGGCCTAGGGGCTACTAACGAAACATTATTTCGAGCAACGCATGTGTATAATCGTCGCAAATAAATTCTGTGGATATTTGCCGTGCGTCTGGGCCGGTAAAACCAAGCGCTCCAAGATGAGAAAGGCAGGGAGCTGCCGCTCGACACAGTAGGTTTAGTCGAAATCTATGCAGTCCTGATTTGTCTTTAGCAGTAACTGCGTCAAGTTGGCGTCAAGACGTTTCCAAAATTTCACTTCAACAACCCACATACTTCAACTGCTTTACAGAAAAAAACAGTGTTAGTTCCTTGCGGAATGAATTCCCGACCCGTCGGATTCGGAAAGGCGGATAACCACCATTGGTAAACCCACCGCTTGGTCATCAGCTCTCGTTTTGGTCAGTAATCCTCGATTTCTAAGCAGACCGAGGTCAACGATGACAACCCTGTTTTAGAACTCGAGGAGTATAAAGCCCAGTCGGAATGCCACAATTGTCCCAAGAGCTTTCACTGCGATTTTCTACCACTTGCGCACTACTACATCATGACTAGCACCCATGTCAAGGCCGTCTTCGGCGGTTTCCCCATCGGGCCTGGCAAGTACTTCCCCGACGAGGAGAGCATCGAGAAGGTGTACAAGCTGCTGGAGGAGGGCGGGTGCGACACCATTGACACCGCGCGCATTTATACAAACTCGGAGGAGTGGATGGGCAAGACTGCTGCCGGCAAGCGCTTCACTATCGACACCAAGACGCCTGGCGGCTTCGTTCCCGGCAGCAGCACCGGCGAGACTATCCCGCAGCACGCCAAGGAGAGCGTCGAGCTGCTCCGCGTCGACCAGGTAGGCGATTAGAGTGCATGCTACATGGAGGCTTGAATGACTACGCACCCAGGTCGACGTCTTCTACATCCATGCGCCGGACCCAGCGATAGACCTGGAGGACCAGCTCAAGGGCATCAACGAAGCGCACAAGGCGGGGCGCTTTAAACGCTTCGGGTTGAGCAACTTCAAGCCCACTGACGTGCAGCGGGTCTACGATATCGCCAAAGAGAAGGGATACCCGCTGCCGACGGTCTACCAGGGCAACTACAGCGCTGTTGCCCGCAAGCAGGAGACTGAACTCATCCCTGTACTGCGCAAGCTGGGCATCGCCTTCTACGTCTACAGCCCCATCGCCGGTGGCCTGCTCACCAAGACCTCTCAGCAGCTGCGCGAGGGCGGCAAGGATGCTGGCCGTTACGCCAAGGGCGACATGATGGAGGGTTTGTACGGTGGTCTCTACAACAAGCCCTCGTATTACAAGGCGCTGGATCTGTGGGGTGAGGCGGCGGAAGCGGCTGGGTGCAGCAGGGCGGAGCTCGCCTACCGCTGGGTTGCGTTCGATTCGGCAGTTGATGCGAAGTATGGCGACGCTGTCATTTTCGGCGCCAGCAAGCACTCCCAAATCACGGAGACGTTAAGCTGGCTCAAGCATGGCTCGGTAGGCGCGGCAGCGAAGGCCAAGATTGACGAAATCTGGAAAGTGGTCGAGCATGAGGCGCCGGTTGACAATTACCACAAGTAAATTAGATAATACATGGTATTTGAAAAGGTGTATAAACTTGAAGATTTCTATTTTTTTTGGTCGAATCTGCGCTCAGGATAATTACACTTGCGTATTTCGGAACGAACTGGGCTACAGCTCCTAGCGCTACTTAGGGCCTCAATGATGTACTTTTACGATAACGTCTGTCGCCAAGCTAACCTCTCTTGGGACTGTAGATTCTTGACAAAGCCACCGTGTAACTGGAAATAAATAAATAATGCTGGCCATGGGCCGCGATGATCAGGCACCTATTTAACCGTTTGGCATACCGCGTCCCTTTCGAAGTCAAAAACTTCAGGATAACTATCGCATTTCAAGGCCCAGTGACGATATGTAATTTTGGTTAACGTACAGCCAGATTCCGACAGATACATCGCCGCGAAATGGTCCCGACCGTCGCCGTCGACGAGTCCCGGCGCAGGGCCGCGTGTTCCACAATTTCCACATCCCTGCCAAAGCAACATAAGCGCAGGTGTCTCGATATGTCTGGGCCAGAAGCGTTGTTTACAACGTATTCTCCCCGCCGCCGCCGAGTGTCTTCAGGACAGCTGTCGCGTTCCAACGGCAACGATAATTTTGGCCTTAGCCTGACGCATGCCCTACGAGTGGTCCCGAGCCCCAGCGCACAGTTGCAGAAGAAGAGGGCATGTTCGGCAACCCCCGGCCAAAGCGAAATAAGTGCAGGTATCTCGGTAAAATATCGATAAAACAATTAAACAATACGGTACCCCTTCCCTTAGAAAGTTAAGCTTCACGCTCGTCAAGGCAGCCTACATCAAATCCTTTCTCGCGCATGAGCTGGATCGAAGCTTCCAGATTAGGCGGGCAAGAATTGAGGTGATCGCTGAAAGACGTTGTATTGAGCGACCGAACTAGAATCGTGACTGCGCCATTAGGGTGTTCCACACATTCCGATTTCAGCCCCAACTTGACCCCGATTTCGTCCCCAACTTGGCCCCAACTTGACCAAGTTGGGGTCGAAGTCGGGACTCAAGTTGGAGACTGATGTGTGAACGCCCATCCGCCCGAACTCGACTTGAGTTGGCATCAAGTTGGCATTCTTGCGTATCTAAGGTATGTTAAGCGTAGTTGGGGCACGAAATCGGGTGCCAAGTTGGGATTAAGTTGGATGTCAAATTGTGGGGTTAGGCACGATTTGACATCCAACTTCGAAATCGGCCCAATTTCAGGTTCGTGTCGAGTTGGGGTCCAAGCTGCGGCTCAAATCGGGCCTCAAGTTGGGATGTGTGAAACACCCTATTGCGAAGAATTTCGGGGCAGAGTAGAATGTCAACCCGTACCCATACGCAAATGAGGCGAGATTGGCGCACAGGTCATTGGAGGTATCGGTCATTGTCATATCTTTGAGTAGAGTTTCTTCAGCGGACTGGAAGTAACCTTTTAGGGCTTCAATCAGGAGACCCGTGAGGCCTGAAAGCCCTCGCAGAACATCTGTCGGTGTGTCAGAGAAGGCGAAGCCTATGAAACCAACTATGTTAACGGGCAGGAGCCTGAGGAACTGTGCAAAAAAGGAACAATGGTGAGCAGGTCTGTCGCGTCACTCCAAATGTCAGCGCAAAAACTCCCCAGCACCAAGTAAGGGAGCTCTGAGAAGACGAAGAACGCAAGGCTTGTTGATGGCGAGACGCCGAAGGCGCGGGAGTAGGGCTGGTGGGCCGACTTGTTCAGGTTCAGCCAGATATCTGAGGCTGATGCCGCCGTCGACTAAGTTAGTAGCTGCGTTGAGGATATTCTGGTCAGCCCGAGATAATGGGTGAGTTGTCCCATGGAATTGCGATCTCCGGCGGCGAATAGCTGTGTTAGTCGCCAGTTGTCCAAAAAAAACTTTGCGCAAGCTTGGAGCAGCCAACAATACGGCAGGGATGTAGGACCACTCCTTTCTGTGATCCGTCCAATGTTTCCAATACAGAAAGGCGGCTATTGAGGGCCTGCGGCCAATCGCAATCGACAGAGTCGTGGAAAATGTTCAAGCGCACCGCGCTCCAACGACTACAGTGGGCAAGGACTAAATCCGCACATCTGGAATCGACACTGCCGCCGTCCTTTTCCGAAGATCAAGAAACGCTAAGAGGTGCAATGCCCGACCGCAGAAGTTGAGTTTCAAACACACTGTCTTCGAAGCGTAGAAAGGCCGAAGGAATCGCCACGGAGCTCCAAAGGATGCTATGCCCGATGGCGCAGCTTCTCCAGGATCGGCATATGTGACCTAGATTCCAGGGAGGTTTGAATCTGTTTGAATGCGTCTTCGTTGTCGCTGAACAGCGTCAAAAACAATATTTCGCAAACCAACTCCGGCGGTACTCGGCCGACCGGCGACACTGCGCGTTTCCGGTAAGCTGGGTGATTTGCTTGTTCAATGCGTCTAGTTGCCCGCTGTTCATGATTTCAACTTCAGCCGGTGTATTGCGAAGCTTTCAGATAGCTGTGTACCACCTCGAGGAATCGACGAGGATTAAAGTCCACCACCTCAGAGTCGACTGTTTCTGAGTAATGTATGCGAGACCACGGCGGGAGTCAAAGCGACTCGGAGGGAGTGACTCAAGAGTTGTCTATTTACGTAGGTTTGGCCGCCGCACAGTCCCGGCCCGCGAGTGACATCAGCACCTAAGTAGCTACGGCAATCTGAAAGTGCTATGGATTGCTATCATAACGCTGCATAGTTTTGTAGCTAGGTGGTTTTATTCCTGATGGACCTCGATCCAGAAGACATACTTAGATATAAAGTCGCGAGATGTCGCAACCGTCGCAGGATCTTTCACTGCGATTTCCCACCACTTGCACACTATGACTACCCATGTCAAGGCCGTCTTCGGCGGCGGTCTTATCGGTGCTGACAAGTACTTCCCCGACGAGGAGAGCATCGAGAAGGTGTACAAGCTGCTGGAGGAGGGCGGCTGCGACACCATGGACACGGCGCGCCTTTATGGCAACTCGGAGGAATGGTTGGGCAAGACTGCTGCCGGCAAGCGCTTCATTATCGACACCAAGACGCCTGGCGGCTTCGTCCCCGGCAGTAGTACTGGCGAGAGTATCCCGCAGCATGCCAAGGAGTCGGTCGAGCGGCTTGGCATCGAAAAGGTAGGGGACAAGAGCGCAGGTTTGGACCTTGGCTTACAATACCCTGGACCAGGTTGACGTCTTCTACATCCATGCGCCGGACCCATCGGTAGATCTGGAGGACCAGCTCAAGGGCATCAACGAAGCGCACAAGGCGGGGCGCTTCAAGCGCTTCGGGTTGAGCAACTTTAAACCTGCAGACGTACAACGGGCGTACGATATCGCCAAAGAGAAGGGATACCCGCTGCCGACGGTCTACCAGGGCAACTACAGCGCTGTTGCCCGCAAGCAGGAGACCGAACTCATCCCTGTGTTGCGCAAGCTGGGCATCGCCTTCTACGTCTACAGCCCCATTGCCGGTGGCCTGTTGACCAAGACCCCTCAGCAGCTGCGCGATGGCAACGAGGATGCCGGCCGCTTCGCCAAGGGCCACCAGATGGAGGGTTTGTACGGTGGTCTCTACAACAAGCCCTCGTATTACAAGGCGCTGGATCTGTGGGGTGAGGCGGCAGAAGCGGCTGGGTGCAGTAGGGCGGAGCTCGCCTACCGCTGGGTTGCGTTCGATTCGGCAGTTGATGCGAAGTATGGCGACGCTGTCATTTTCGGAGCCAGCAAGCACTCCCAAATCACGGAGACGTTAAGCTGGCTCAAGCATGGCTCGGTAGGCGCGGCAGCCAAGGCCAAGATTGACGAGATTTGGAAAGTGGTCGAGCATGAGGCGCCGGTTGACAATTACTACAAGTAAATTGGCTTGTGAAGATAGTCCTACAAAGTGTACAAACTTGAAGAATTTTCATTTTTTTTGGTCGAATCTACACTCAAGATAATTACACTTGTGAACGAGCTGAGTCACAGCTCCTAGTGCTACTTACACTCGGCCTCAATGATGTCCTTTTACGACAACTGTCGCCGAGTAAACCTCTTTCGGGACTGTAGATTCCTGGCAAGACCGTCGTTTAACCGGAAATAAATAAAGTCTGCTGGCCATGAACAGGCACCTATTTTACCATTTGGCATACCCGGGCCGCGTCCCTTTCGAAGTAAGAAGCTTCAGGATAATTATCGCATTCCAAGGCCCAGTGAAATTTTGGTTAACGTTCCACAGGGTTCCGACAGATACATGCGCGCCGCGAAATGGTCCCGACCGTCGCCGTCGACGAGTCCCGGCGCAGGGCCGCGTGTTCCACAATTTCCACATCCCTGCAGCCAAAGTAACATGAGCGCAGGTGTCTCGATATGTCTGGGTCAGGAGCGTTGTTTACAACGTATTCTCTCCGCTGCCGCCGAGTGTCTTCAGGACAGCTGTCGCATTCCAACGAGCAACGATAATTTTGGCCTTAGCCTGACGCATGCCCCACGTATGGTCCTGAGCCCCTTAGTAGCTGCGTTGAGGATATTCTGGTCAGCCCAAGATAATGGGTAACTTGTCCCATGGAACTGCGATCTCCGGCGGCGAATAGCTTGGTAGTCGCCAGTTGGCCAAAAAAAAAAAAAAACTTTGCGCAAGCTTGGACAACAAAACAAGTGTAGGACGACTCCCTTTTGTCATTCACCCGATGTTTCCAATACAGAAAGGCGGCCCAATCGCAATCGACAGAGTCGTGGAGAATGTTCAAGCGCACCGCGTTCCAGCGACTACAGTGGGCCAGGATTAAATCCGCACATCGGGGATCGACACCAAGAAACGCTAAGAGGTGCAATGCCCGACCGCAGAAGTTGAGTTTCAAACATAGGCAAAAAGTGGACTGTCTTCGAAGCGTAGACAGGCCAAAGGAATCGCAACGGAGCTCCAAAAGATGCTGTGCCTGATAGCGCAGCTTCTCCAGGATCGGCATATGTGATCTAGGTTCCAGGGAGGTCTGAATCTGTTTGAATGTGTCTTTGTCGTCGCTGAACAGCGTCAAAAACAATAGGGTGTTTCACATATGAAGATTTGGGCCCAACTTGTGCCTCAACTTTGACCCCAACTTGGGAAGTTGAGGCACAAGTTGGGGCTCAAGTTGGATCCTCAATTGTGAAACATCTAGACACACTTTTTGCCTCAATTCTGACGTGACCGCTTCGAAAGATTTGGGAAAGATGGGGGCGTGAGGTCGGCTTCAGCCGAAGTTGGGGCACCGAGTTGGGGATCAAGTTGGGGCACAAATTGGACTTCGAGCCCCAACTTGAGCCCAAATTTTCATATGTGAAACACCCTACTAATATTTCGCAAACCAACTCCGACGGTACTCGGCCGACCGGCCATATTTTAGCGCGATACTGGCGGACGCGTTTCGCAATCTCGTTGCGTTTCCGGAAAGCTGGGTGATATTTTTGTCCAATGCGTCTAGTTGCCCGCCGTTCATGAACTCAACTTCAACCGCCGGTGTATTGCAAAGCATTCAGATAGCGGTGTACCAGGCTTAAAGTCCACCACCTCCAAATCTATTGTTTCTGAGCTCTAATGTATGTGAGACTTCGGCACGAGTCAAAGCGAGGGAGTGAGTTGTATGAAGTTGGAAGAAGACGAATTTGCGTATGTTTGCACAGTCCCGGCCCGCAAGTGACATCACTCCCTGATCCAGAACTCGAAGACATACTTAAAGTCGCGAGATGTCGCAATCGTCGCAGGATCTTTCACTGCGATTTCCCACCACTTGCACACTATGACTAGCACCCATGTCAAGGCCGTCTTCGGCGGCGCTCCTATCGGCGCTGACAAGTACTTCCCCGACGAGGAGAGCATCGAGAAGGTGTACAAGCTGCTGGAGGAGGGCGGCTGTGACACCATCGACACGGCGCGCCTTTATGGCAACTCGGAGGAATGGCTGGGCAAGACTGCTGCCGGCAAGCGCTTCATTATCGACACCAAGACGCCTGGCGGCTTTGTCCCCGGCAGTAGTACTGGCGAGAGTATCCCGCAGCATGCCAAGGAGTCGGTCGAACGGCTCGGCGTCGAAAAGGTAGGAGAATAGAGCGCAGGTTTGGCCTTTGGCTTACAATGCCCAGGTTGACATCTTCTACATCCATGCGCCGGACCCATCGGTAGACCTGGAGGACCAGCTCAAGGGCATCAACGAAGCGCACAAGGCGGGGCGCTTCAAGCGCTTCGGGTTGAGCAACTTTAAACCCGCAGACGTACAACGGGCGTACGATATCGCCAAGGAGAAGGGATAACCGCTGCCGACGGTCTACCAGGGCAACTACAGCGCTGTTGCCCGCAAGCAGGAGACCGAACTCATCCCTGTGTTGCGCAAGCTGGGCATCGCCTTCTACGTCTACAGCCCCATCGCCGGTGGCCTGCTGACCAAGACCCCTCAGCAGCTGCGCGATGGCAACGAGGATGCCGGCCGCTTCGCCAAGGGCCACCAGATGGAGGGTTTGTACGGTGGTCTCTACAACAAGCCCTCGTATTACAAGGCGCTGGATCTGTGGAGTGAAGCGGCGGAAGCGGCTGGGTGCAGCAGGGCGGAGCTCGCCTACCGCTGGGTTGCGTTCGATTCGGCCGTCGATGCGAAGTATGGCGACGCTGTCATTTTCGGAGCCAGCAAGCACTCCCAAATCACGGAGACGTTAAGCTGGCTCAAGCATGGCTCGGTTGGCGCGGCAGCCAAGACCAAGATTGACGAGATTTGGAAGGTAGTCGAGGATGATGCGCCGGTTGACAATTACAATAAATAAATTGAAGATAGTCCTACAAAGTGTACAAACTTCAAATTGAATCGATATCGTAACTTTTGAAACCGGAATTTGTATCTTTTTTTGGATTGAATCTAAAATTACACCAGCGTCTTTATAACGTCCTCCCGGTACTAACACACTCGGCCATGATGATGTACTTTGACGACAATTGTCGACGAGTTAGCCTCTGCGGTCAGGCCTGGGTGGAATAAGAGTTGAACGAGGGCAAATTTGCGTACGTTTGCACAGTCCCAGCGTCAAGCCATCCATCCACACGTGCCGCCAACCCCTCAACCTCTTCGCGCTTCTTCAAGTTCTTTTTGGAGTCTTCCACTCGGTGACTGTTATTATTTCCGAAGGTATGTCGCTGACACTTGCGTCATCCAGTTGAGTAGTATATGTTCATGCCTCTTCCAATCACGTAGCCCGTCCTATTTATTGATCGGGGCAGATAGTATTATGGCTTCAATTCCGTGAAATATTCGCCCCAAAATTGATGAAACGCTTTGTCATCAGGCCCGAGGCGGCCCGGTAGTTGTTAGGCCTTGTGGGTCCCAGGTTGAAATGCATGTAAGCCATACGTACAAATCTATAGCCGCAGTTTCCAACACTCGGCAACTAATCGATTAATTAGCATCCGATCCTACTCTCGCTCGGAATAGAAATCCTTATACTCGAACTTGCGTTGAAGTTGGTCCTACTACTTAGTTCTCAACTTAGGCTCGGCGCGATGCCAGTGGCCTGCCAATGTGTTAGTTATTCTGATTCCGAGCTCTTGAGAGCCTTTCCATTCCGAGTGGATCTTGGATCGATGCTTATGGGCGCCACTAAATCAGCTTCTTCAGCTGTTCGTGATGTTGATGCTATATGTTTTTGGGAATTTGAAGGGAAACCCTGGAGCTGCACCGACAAAATATTAATGGATTGATCTCTTGCTAGCAATGAAAGGGCTTGCGGAAGCTCCGGATTCCATGCACGGGTTATGGACCAAAATGATTGGGACACAACATATCAGGGGTCACACCAAGGTTCTATGATGGTGCACTCTCCCAAGCTCTCGACATAGTTGTTCGCCTAGTGTGGCAACCAGATAGATGACAACCACTCTCTGGAAACCCTCGGACTTGAACTCCTGTTGTCCTCGATTCAATCCTTGTTCCAAAGATGATCATCAGGATAATCTTCTTGTTCTCTTGTAAAATTAGAAGACCCTCGGCAATTTTTTTTGGTCGCTTCCGCTTCAGCGAGATCGATCGTCGTTTTACGAGAGTCCGATCTCCCATGTGATAATCCCCACACCTCGAGGCGCACCTCGAGGCTACCGACTCGCATTGGGAAAGAGAAATTGGAAATCGACGCCTACTACAATGTTCATCGATGGACTCGATGAAGTGGGTATTCGAGTTAGTCTTGAACGTTGGGCAGCAGGACCATATTTCAGTGAACTCAATTGCGAAATTAAGAATACATACGCGCCCACAAGTGTACAATTATATTCGAACCGCCGGATAAGGGAATACGAAAGAAACACCCATTTAAAGGTAGCATCGGTGCATCCATTTCGACGCTCGTTCCTAATATTCCTTCCCCATCATGGAATCCTCTCATTCTACCCTCCTTTTCTGCGACGACATGAACATTGACGACTACTTTGATTTCGATGCTGCCTCCTGCGATCTGTAAGCATCGCACCGTTAGTGCCTCGTATCAGTTTTATCTGAGACGATTCTCCAGCAAGTCGACCGCGACGGGTTGGGAATTTCGTCACCCTCAGATTAGCAAGGCACCATCCTCCATGAACTTCGACGGGTCTCTTCTAGAGAGGCTGGTGCTCGATTGTGACGCCCTATATAATGCATACCAATTCAAATTGGACGTTGCTGGTATATATCCAGACGTTATTTCAACTGCGCAGTTTGCTTGGGATAATTTCAAGGTAACTTCCAAAATAAATACCAGTCGGCGGGGGACTCATCTCATCGCTCTACAGGCCTATGAGCTGGCTGATTCGGACTCGTCTGATTCGGGGCCCAGCAGTCCATCCTCTTTCTTGTCGACCCTGTCTCCTCCGCACTTGCCTATCAGTTGCGGAGCCGACAACGATGCCGGCTGTTGGGAATAGAATGCCGATATCACGTCGCTTCTCCACCCTTCTCCACTCCATAATGAAATCGCAACGTCGGTCTTCCATCGGGAGGCCAGTCCGCCCCCGCCTTTCTTCGACTCTTCTTCCCACCCATTGACGTTTGTCGATCTTATCCCGGGCGGATTCCCGCCGCAGACATGAGAAGCATTGCCCACACCTGGTAGAATATCTGCAATTAAAGATCCGGAGCGTATTGATTCCTCCGCTTCTCGAAATATTTTCGGAACACAACGACGACTATCGGTTATATTGCTCAACGTGCTATGAAACCTTTCCCAACCCTGTTGCACGGCATGCGCATGAAAGTTCTCTGCGTCCCACCGCTTCCGTATCCGAATCGGAATTTTACCTACGACGCGAACTTGTCTGGTTCGCCATTTGTTGCGCCAGCATGCGCGATTTGATTCGCAACCTAAGTATTTGTTCTCTCTTGTTGTTGTGCGTCGCTGTATCATCATCCTGCTGGGCCAGTTGTTCCATACTGTATAGTCGACACTTGTGTTTTTCACATTGTATCCGCAACATGTAACCCTAAAATTAACTTATATTCAACTATCTAGACTAATGTATTTTTTGACCCAACTGTGGCCAAGGACCTTTCCAGAGCATCAGAAGATCTGGCGCGTATTTTTCAGCCGAAATACCTTCGCCGGATAAAAAAGCGAAGGGTTTATGTCAAGCGTCGCGTAGGAGTTGAAACGCACAGAAGCACCATCGCGCTTCCTTTTCAACCACCAGTCACATGATCGCGTTTTGCTATCAAGATTTGACCAAATCACAATTTAAAATGGTTCTTTCTTTCCTACAATTCAAGCGGGCTGATTCTCTATGTAAAATGGATTCAAGGGTTCGAAGTGATAACCCTGGGTGCCTCGGGGGACTGGTCATTACAGACATCTAGGTAATCTAATTTGAATTGAACCCGTTTCAATGTTCGTGAACCACTGGCACTAAAGGAGAACGAAAAAATCTCTGCGGGAGAGGGGGGGATGTAAGATGGAAAGTCTCGGCGGAAGAGTGTAGAAACCGACCTCAAACTAAAGGTTAACTTTGCCGTCTTTGGATTGCTTTACTTCGCCCGAGCCATTTAAGCGCTTGCGCCCACAAACAGAAGATCACCCACGTGTGGACCGGCGGCCGGGAATCTAAGGGGAAACACTGGGGAAACCGCTGGCAATATTAACGCAGAAAGTCCTGGGCAGGGGAGGCCAACATGTTGAATGGGGCTTGTCGCTGACACGCACAGGGTTTTACAGGGTCGTCAGGGTGTCGCGGCGGAGAGCGGACACCAACCTGGCTAGTAGTATTTAATAGTGATGATAACGAATCGGCAAGGAGCACAAGGAAAGATAACGGACGTCGCTCGGGAGTAGATCATGAGCAAAAAAAGCAGCGAGTAGGTTCCGTACATGTTCCCATAGCATCGTGCAGGAGACAAGATCCGTCGGGCACTGAACGGCGCAGCGAGAATGTGCGGCGCCACTGGCGACCGATCTGGGGGCGCGAACGGATGACAATAGACGCTGAAGGTAGGCATAGAGGTAAGGCGCTTGAAGAAACCGAGGGCTGCTACAAAGTCCGCGGCACTGCCAAATACCTACTTTTTCTAAGTATATGTATGTGCAACGGTGTTCGCGGGTAGAGGCCGCAGAATGTCTATCAGAAAGGACAGAGAGGCATTGCTGCATCGCTTTGGATTTGGAACAGAGAAGTTTTGAGAATGCACTGGCGTAGGTTAACGAAGACCCAAAGAGTTTGGAAATGTACATTGACCTGAGCCTCCGAAATGAAATCCAACGCGTTGGGTGGAAAACTCTCCACTCCATGCTCGCTCGCCAGCGGTCAGATGAACCAGATAATCCAAGGTCCGTAAAGTTTTCAGAGGCAGTTCAACGAAAGCTGATCCATGGGGCGTGGGCGAGGTTATGAAAGCGTGGTAGGGCGGGGGATTTTCCGCATGCCCAACCGTCAAGACCTGTGTTTTGTGAGATTATCAGAACGTCTCGGGAAAAAGCGTACGCCTTTTGGGCCACAGGACACGAGGGAGAGCGGGAAGGCGCGATAGATATCCCCGTGAGTAGTATCGTGCAAAAGTGGTCGCGGGTAAAGATTCCAGAATCCTATCAGAATGGAGCGACAGAGAGGCATTGCTGCATCTATCTGAGAAGTTTAGAGTGCTATGACGGGCCTAATGACGATCCGAACAGTCTAAAAGACAAAAGACAAAAAGGAACATCGACCTTCTCCAAAAATGAGTTGTCTGAAGACGTGCCAAATTTGCGTATGTTTGTGGCACAGTCCCGGCCCACAGGAGCCCACAAGTGACATCACTCCCTGATCCAGAACTCGAAGACATATAAAGTACAGTCGAAATGTCGCAATCGTCGCAAGATCTTTCGCTGCGATTTCCCACCACTTGCACACTATGACTAGCACCCATGTCAAGGCCGTCTTTGGTGGCGCCCCTATCGGACCTGGCAAGTCCTTCACCGACGAGGAGAGCATCGAGAAGGTGTACAAGCTGCTGGAGGAGGGCGGCTGTGACACCATCGACACGGCGCGCCTTTATGGCAACTCGGAGGAATGGCTGGGCAAGACTGCTGCCGGCAAGCGCTTCATTATCGACACCAAGACGCCTGGCGGCTTTGTCCCCGGCAGTAGTACTGGCGAGAGTATCCCGCAGCATGCCAAGGAGTCGGTCGAACGGCTCGGCGTCGAAAAGGTAGGGGAAAAGAGCGCAGGTTTGGACCTTGGCTTACAATACCCAGGTTGACGTCTTCTACATCCATGCGCCGGACCCATCGGTAGACCTGGAGGACCAGCTCAAGGGCATCAACGAAGCGCACAAGGCGGGGCGCTTCAAGCGCTTCGGGTTGAGCAACTTTAAACCTGCAGACGTACAACGGGCGTACGATATCGCCAAAGAGAAGGGATACCCGCTGCCGACGGTCTACCAGGGCAACTACAGCGCTGTCGCCCGCAAGCAGGAGACCGAACTCATCCCTGTACTGCGCAAGCTGGGCATCGCCTTCTACGTCTACAGCCCCATCGCCGGTGGCCTGCTCACTAAGACCCCTCAGCAGCTGCGCGATGGC
Source organism: Mycena capillaripes (assembly GCA_029204075.1). Taxonomy (NCBI): domain Eukaryota; kingdom Fungi; phylum Basidiomycota; class Agaricomycetes; order Agaricales; family Mycenaceae; genus Mycena; species Mycena capillaripes. Next base: position 1,024,920 of record JARHKZ010000011.1, on the reverse strand, counting down.
AACGAGGATGCCGGCCGCTTCGCCAAGGGCCACCGGCTGGAGGGTTTGTACAGTGGTCTCTACAACAAGCCCTCGTATTACAAGGCGCTGGATCTGTGGAGTGAAGCGGCGGAAGCGGCTGGGTGCAGCAGGGCGGAGCTCGCCTACCGCTGGGTTGCGTTCGATTCGGCCGTCGATGCGAAGTATGGCGACGCTGTCATTTTCGGCGCCAGCAAGCACTCCCAAATCACGGAGACGTTAAGCTGGCTCAAGCATGGCTCGGTTGGCGCGGCAGCGAAGGCCAAGATTGACGAGATCTGGAAGGTGGTCGAGGATGATGCGCCGGTTGACAATTACAATAAGTAAATAATTGGCTTGTGAAGATAGTCCTACAAAGTGTACAAACGTCAAGTTGAATCAGAACTTTCGAAACCGGAATTTGTATCTTTTTTGGATTGAATCTAAAATTACACCAGCGTCTTTTATAACGTCGCTCCCGGTACTAACACATTCGGCCACGATGATGTACTTTGGCGACAATTATCAACGAGTTAGCCTCTGCGGCCAGGCCTGGGTGGAATAAGAGTTGAACGAGGGCGTAAGGCTCCAACCGTTTAGTTTTCGTTTACGGATTTCGGTAAACTAAACGGAAACAGTTGGTAAACAGTTATAAACGGTTATAAACGTTTATAAACGGTTATTTTCCCTCAATTTTCTTCAGTTAAATATTGCATTGGATTGACTACAGAACTAGAACCTCAACAGCCCGGCCTTTATCCACATCTTCGTGAGCATCACTACCATAATGGTGTCAGCATGCATAGACGACCGGGTATCACGACACAAGTGTCTTGACTTCGAGAACAGCCGCTCCACGGACACACTTGTCCCCGGGATGGCCAGGAAGTCTCGCGCCGTGGCAGCGATAATCGGGAAATTGTGTTCATTCTCCTGCATCAGGAAAACCCCCCGTAGATATTTTCGACAATTTTTCCGGAAATTTCACCAAAATAGCTTCAGTTGCAAAGATAGTCACAAATGTACGAAAATATGTTTCCCCCGGAAGAAATTACAGAATTTCGTGAAAAGTTGCAGAAAGTTGCACTGGGTTTTCACCCGGCTTACACATTGAAATCCTCATTACATTCTTCAATTCACATCCAAAACAAAGTGCAAAAACAAACTGGTTATTCAAATCTACGACTACAAACAATCTGACGCCGGTAATACTACATACATCGGCTGAGCCCTGGAATCCGAACCACAGGTCTACACTAGCCTTTCCTCGCAAGTAGGCTGAGGATAATGCAAGTCTGTCAACGCAAAGTGAGTGGAAAGGATGTGACATAGTACAATATAGTACGTACCGAGGACCAATAGTCATCAATACACGCTCCTCCAGTGCATGTCTGCGCTAGCCGGGAGTCTAAAATAACATGAGCATCAACAAAATGAAAATAAATGAATATGCGCACGAAGAGACGCCCAAAGACGGAAGAAGAATCCAATGTTGCGGGCAGTTGAACAGAAGCTTGAAGCGAGTAGACTTGAAGCTAGTGGCACGGGATTTGAGTGGGAAAACATGCGTGGAGAACGAAGCTTGAGGCCGGGGCTTGAGGGGCACAGGCCTTGAGGGGGAGAAGGAAGTTTGACGCCAAGGCTTGAGTTCCATAGGGCCGGAGGTGAGGGAGCTTGAAGGGGGCACCAGAAAGACTTGAGGAGCGGAAGGCAGTAGGCCTGGGGAATGACTCGACCCGGACTTGCAAGCGTCAAGACTTGAGTAGCGCGCCTCGAAGTCCTTCACATGATGGTTGGCCGCATGCTATGAGGACTCTTGACGATTGTGCTCGGGGTAGGCGCTGGTGGGTCAATAGGTCGAGGGTGCGATGGGGGAGGAGATGTGGGGGGAGGGAGGATGAGAGAGGGATGTTCGTGACGTGGCAACCAACCAAATCTTTGATCACGACATTGATTGATGCGACGGAGTTTGACTGTTGCCGCGCACAACCGAGATTAGCGAGGATTTAGGGCAGGTCTCGGCTAACTCTCAGGTGAGAATCGGCTGCTATAGCCCGCCGTACTTTCTTCGTCTTCGCTGTTGGCAGTAGGAGGATGAAATGAAAATAGCAGGGTATTGTTTTTCTATCCAACAAGCCATTTTAAACCTCAGTTACACTTATTTGTACTCGCATGCCGCATGCCAGACATCCAAAGATGATCCAACTTACTTAACTACTAGTCACCACTGTTCACCACAACCTGGTGTAATGTTGGGATTACAGGGAACTTTGGACAGAATGACGAAAATATATATGATGCCAAACAAAATGTTGAACATTTTTTGCTACTTTGTGCTGAATCTACAGAAAAGTTGCTGAAAATTGCTGAAGTTGCAGTTTTTTTCCTGCCACAAGATATTTTTGGGAAAATTTGTAAAAAATTCTGCGGGAGGTTTTCCCTGATGTGTAAGGGCACGACAAATTGACGTGTTCTTTTGCGACGACATTCGCGTATGGGAGACGCACTAGCAAGAACATTCTGGTGAGCAGCGCTAGGTACTTCCCCATTGGCACCATCCGTGACTCTGGACGATGCCTGGCGATTGCGGCGCGATTTCGCAGTGGGGGCAGAGGACATCTTGAAGGTAGTGTCTGACGCGTCTCAGACTCTGGTCACAAAATGTGACAAATTTATAGAGTGGAGGTGCCAAGCATGATGTCGGTAAAATTGGGGTCGTTGTGGATGAGCGAGGAGGCGAGCAAGCAGCAGGAGGCGGCGTAGTAGGGAGCGTATAGGGGGTGTATGACAACACATCATGCTGATCCGGCCAAGATCCGGCGTTTCACTTGTCCGAAAATAACCGTTTAAACGTTTATTTACCGTTTGTTTACCGTTTACAGAGGTTGGTAAACTAAACGGTTAATATAAACGGTTAAGCGGTTTATAAACGGTTGTAAACGGAAACGGTTGGAGCCTTACGAGGGCGAATTTGCGTACGTTTGCACAGTCCCAGCGTCAAGCCACACACGTGCCGCCAACCCCTCAACCTCTTTGCGCTTCTTCAAGTTCTTTTTGGAGTCTTCCACTCGGTGACTCCTCCCCCGCTTGACTCACCCCGGTCGTGCAAACTTGGTTCACTGGCTTGGATTCAGTCCTCAGGTCCGATTTGAAACTGGAGAGGTGCCAAAAAGCCTGGTACGCGTCTTTTCTGAAAGGCTTTCGCAAATACAGTTCGTGATTCGGTGATGTAGGAACATGGTTCTCCCCCACTGGCAGTCACTGCCAGTGGGCACGGTGCGGAGCTCCCCCGAGAGCCGTTGTAACACCACGAGCCCCGGAAACTTCGTCGCTGAATATTACCCACCTACTGGCAAGTTACGACGTTCCCCGAGACTCAGAGATCCCATTCATCTGCGATGTTGTGTTGGACAGACAAGATTGACATTTACACGCACTCAGCGACTAGATCGCGCAGCTCGTTCGAAAACGCGACGACCTTCAGTGTAGAATGCATTCGCTAGCATTGTGTCATAGTGTCGCCGGAGTTGGTTTGCGAAATAATGTCCTTTACGCTGCCATCCAACACGACGAAGGTGCACACAGACCTCCCTGGTATCTTGGTCACATATGCCGAGCGTTCTTTGGAGCTCTATCCCCATTCCTTCCGCCTCTCCACGGTTGCTAGACAGTATACTTTAAAACTCAGCTTCTCCGGTCGGACATTGCACTGCTGAACGTTTCTTGGTCGTCGCGCAAGGACGGCTGCAATGTCGATCATCGCTGCGTGAATTTAATTACTGTCCACTCCAACCGTTGGAGCACGTTGCGCTTGAGCATTACCCACAGATCTGTCGGTTGCAATTGGCTATGGGCTGTCAATGGCCGCCTCGCCGCATTGAAAACACTGCAAGGGGTGGCCCACCATCCCCGACGTCTTTTTGACCGCTCCAAGCTTGCGCGGAGTTCTCCTCAGTGACTGGCGATTCAAAAGTTATTCCCCGCAGATTGATATCCCATGGAAACAAATCACTCATTATCGCGGAAGATAACGAGCAATCCCGATACCTTTCGCGCTAACCTCGTCGATGCAGGCCTCAGCTTTATCCACCAAACCGAACAGGTCGGCCCACCAAGTCTACTCCCGCGCCTTCGCCATTGAGCAGCCTAGACTTCTCCTCCTCAAAGCGCCGTTGCTTGAGGAGCTCTTTTGCGTTAGCATGGAGAACAGCTTGACAAACCTGCTCGGCATTCTTTCTTTTGTGCACAGTTTCTCCTGCACGTAACAAAGTTTTTTTCTTGGCTTCAGGTCCCCTACCGCACTGATGAACGTTCTGCGGGGCCTTCCAGGCCTCACAGACCTCCTGATTGAAGCCTCGCGTTACTGGCTGGAAGACGACAAAACTTTATTCAAAGATATGATGATATCTGATAGTTCCGACGACCTCTGCCCTCATCTCACATCCTTGGTGTATGGATTTGCACCCGAATCGACGTTCTACTTAGCTCCGCAATTCTTCGCAATGGCGCGGTCGCGGTTCCAGTTGGGTCGCCTCACAAAGCTCCGTATCTTCAGCGGTGACCTCAAATCTTGCCCGCCTGACCTGGAAGCTTCGATCCAGCTCATGTGCGACGAAGGATTAGATGTTGAGTTCCTTGACGAGCATGAAGCGAACCTCTTGAAATGGAAGGAGTAGTGTATTTCTTTTTGTTAATGTTTATTTGCTAGAGGTACGGGATTTTTTGTTCTTGTTCTTGATTGACTCTGCGCTCACATTATCGCTTTGGCTGCAGGGATGCGGAAACACCCTCTTCTTTCGCCGCCGTGCAAAACACATTCAAGTCATTTCTCAACAAAAAACGCGAAGAAAGGAAACGCAGTGGGTACCACCCTGCATGTAAATTCCTATCGCTATCAACGCCGGTTTGGTTCAATTCATGGTGACGAATCAGATCTTAGAACTGGCTACCGAGTGCCAACGGCGGTTCTTTCAGCGCTAAAATTGCAACAGGTGAGGCACATCCCGCACAGAATAGGCTGGTTTTGAATCGCGTCATCAAAAATTAGTTCATGGGATAAATTTTACATTCGGCGTTGCAACAAATTCTTACACTACAGATCCATAGGCCATCCAATGATAAAATATGTACTAGGTCAACGTACGGTAGATGAAGTTCGTAATCATAAGGCGCAACGATCAATGTCCGACGATGGTGGTTTCGTCCTCCTCGGAGAATTTGATGCGTTGGTGAACAAACGAGCGCACTCTGAACCGATTATTAAAGAGAAAAAGCGGACCAGGAAAATGTGGGCCCACCTCTTGCCAAAGATGTACATTGGGATCGTGACGATACAAGTGAAGGCCAGGACGCCAGCGGTGACGGAGAACACCTTCTGCGGCCCAAAGAAGAGGACTTGTTCGACAATATTCCAGGTGAGTCCTAATCAAGACATTGTAAAAACGAATTTTCGTATAATATGTTTAGTTCGGCTCACCAAAGGACCACACATTCTTGTGGAAGATGAGGGATCCCAAAGCCGCGTCGGCGGTATGTCTGTGCGAGTCGATAACGTAGGATATGGCGGCGGTGGAACCCATGACAATCCCGAAGTTGGCGATCGAAGTGAACATGACCGGCGCGATCCATGGCAGTCCTAATAAAACAACCGAGTCAGTCGTGATCTGTGAATCGTTGGCACTATCGCACCTCGTTGAAGGCTCATTCCGAAACCAACGAATCCCATTGTTCCAAAGATGGCGTACAAGACGACGGGCAGGAGCTTGAACTCGGGTTCGAAAATACCCTTATTGCGCTTTGACAGCACCCGAGCGCAATAACCGGTCAAGGGACCAGCCAGCAGCGTCGAAATGAAGGCTGCGATGAGGGGACCAACATACGTTAGACCCACAGAAGCCGCTGAGAAACTATCGGAAATATGCGTTAGATTGAACCACCAAGTAATAGTCAAACATACCTGTATGGCGGCTGGGAGAAGATGATGGAGACGGTCACAGCGAACAGAACTGGGGCGAGTCAGGCGACGTAAATACTGTATGGGTTCCCAAAAGCGGGCGAACGTACCCAAAAAAGTAATGCCCAGTCCGTAGATCAAACCACCCCAGAAGACGATCGGGGTGAAGAACATCAGTAATGGTCTGGGTTCAACCTCAATGACTGTATGTCAGGATTGTTGCCAAAACTAACCTCATGAGAAGGGTGAAAGGGTTGCTGTTCGTCTTGTACACTCCATTCCATATCTTGAGGGACGACACATATCCACGAAGGGGCTTCATCGGCTGTCTGTTGTCTTCGATGTCGCGAGTTTCAACGTGGCCCTTTTCGCCTTCTGAACCACTGGCGGAGGATGCCTCCGTTTTGGATCGGGGAACAATAGCTTCGCGGAAAAAAGTCGTTTCCGGCATAAACAAGAATTGCGCGATGCAGAGCACCCCAACGGCGATGGCGAACTGGGACGCAGAGGTTATGCAGGTCAACTTGAAGGAAAGTCGCATCAGACTCACGAAGCGGAAAGCCCAACGGAAACCCAGACTTGGCTTGTTCAAGATTTGACCTGTGATGATAGCTACAATGAAGTTGAAAGTCAGTGATCTCAGCGTTCAGAAAAATATATACTCACGGGTTATATTGATACCATTGATGAGGGCCAAATTCCAGATGGCGATTGGAATTGAACGTTCATGAACGTGGTATATGTCGTTACTGGCGACGGCAAAAATGAGGTCTCGGAGGGCAAAAGGGCACAATAGTAAACGAACATGCTAGCACCGACCAAAAATTCAAGTGGGGCAGCAGCGATTCCCACTGCCGTGTTCGTCAGTGACTAATAAATGGTTTCCAGTTAGATAGACGCACTGATAACTCGAGCACCAGTAAAGCTTCCAATACTGCTCGTATAGCTGGCCCAAACAGTGGAGACGCAGAGTAGGAGACTGGTGATAAGGTAGATCTGAACACGAATAAATATTGGGATCTGAGGTGAGAGACAAACAAGCTTCTTACCGGACGCTTCCCGAATTTTACGGAGCCAACTTGCAAAAAGATGGTCGAGATACCGAGCACGAGGACAAAGTAAGAGGAAAGGACCTGCCAGGAAATAATTTCAGGCAAGGGGCTCTACGACAGCCAGTTCACGTACTTTAGCAAATGCTCCAGGTGAGACGTTGAAGAGTGCGGCAATGTGTGTCTGGTCAGCGCTGACCCTGAGTGTGAATCTCGGAAGGAATCGTGTTATGTTTAATACGCACGCAACCAGAGGGCCGACAGCGCCGGCCAAAACGGTCCCGTAGATCAAAATAACTAAGATAGCAAAGGATTAGTTGACGAATAATACAAAAGTGGATACGATCTCACGGAAGAACATATGTTTCTTCCATGTCGGCCATAAGAGGGGGTCATTCGGATCCAGACGACTCGGCTGAGGCTGGAAGCGCTGCGCGTTCAGCCCCCACGAAAGATCATGTACGGAAACCATACCACCAAGATAATATCTTTATGTTTGCCGGTCGCATGTTGCAACTAGAATGCCATCAAGTAAGTTCGAGATGGGCGGAAGGAAGGTTGCAAAGCACCGTGTGAATATCAATGCCCTCGTATGCAGCGTAAGCGGTTGCGTTGGGATCCTCAGAGAAGAGCGCCGTCCCGGGCTGCAAGTTCGACGTTAGAAAAATGGACGTTGTTGTTTGGCGGGATGACATACGACGTGTGGCTCCTTGGTGTCCAGAACGCCGCAGCCCATGTTATGGTCGTTGATGAGCTTGAATGTGGGGTAAGATGGAAAGAATCCGGGGAAATTCAATCGACGCGTTCCCTTCTAGTAGTTTTCCATCGAAAGGGGTTCCCATTGGCCAAGCAGGTCCCCCACGGGGAATTTGAAAGTCGGAATAACCGGCGTTGGGCATATCGGAACTTACGCCGATGGTCTGGTGAGCGGATCATTGATCTGGCATACGAGTGATGGCACGCGAGCGAGCCAAATCGGGCCATAAATCCGACGGGCCGTTGAAAGTAGGTAAGAAAATACAGCCTTGAAGGCATGATTTGCATCCAGGAAGTGAATAAATGCTTTCCAGGTACTTTTTGAGGGATCCTGTGGATGACTTTTGAAATGGACGCTTGGGGTTGGGTTCGGAGATATTTCCCAATCTGGGGGAGGGTGGGGTTTACGTGCCGTATGCCAGATCAATGATCCGCTCATCTCTTGGTCTCTCTTTATAAGATTACCGATGTCAAATTCTAGGACATCTGGGGCCGAAACTTTGACGGTGTCCGTCATTTAGCACACTCGGTGGTCTACTAACTGACCGGTATCTGAGCGCTCAAAAGTGGAATGCATACTAATTTTTCATCATGAACCATGAGGAAGTGGATGCGAGGCCCGAGCAGCCGCTTGTGCCTGTTATGAATAGCCACATTTCCAAAAGGAGCATGATGAGTGCTTGGTTGCGGTACGTTCTCCGAAAAAGAAATATTCAAACCTCAGATTGCAGATAAAATAATTGCGGACGCGCAGTCATCGGTTTTAATTCCGGAGGTCCGTTCCGCCCCAGATATTGAATTTGTCCGCAGTTTTCAGTTGAATTTCGTAGTAGTTCTCGAATTCAGGAAGAAAAAATACGAGTCGTTGTAATCCTCCTGGCCATTAAGAATTCTTCTCAGTGTCTAACAACTGCATGAATGCCTCTTTCACGGTCTGCTCAAAGGGCCTCCATTTAATTCCTAAGTCCTTCTCAACGCTACGGAATATAAATGAGTTGCAGAAACCGAGTAACGACAAGTAAACAAACATACAGTGCAGACGAATAGGTGTAGTATTCTTGATAAGGCGCCGCTGGGGGCAAGCGAGAGGTGACGTCGGGGAACAAATCTGCTATCACTTTTGCCGCGTTGCTGAGGGAGAATGGAGCGCCAACGGTCAGATAGCGTTTCCCGTTCATAACCGCAGTATCTTGTTCAGCGGCGAGAACATGGCACAGCGCACAGTCCTTGACGTCCACACAAACCTAGGAAGATGTAAGAGGAAATTCTAAATTGATCATGAAAAAGTACATAGGCTGGAGTAGGGGGCATGACCGGAGCGTCAACGATGCGCCACAATACCCGACCTGTACAGAAAATGCTTAATTATCCACGAATGACGGACGGACATTGACCATCGTACTTGACTGATTGATATCAACCATGGAGGTGAAAGGCTGCGCAGCTTCCCCCAGAATCACAGGCGGAACAATGCTAAGAGATCGAACATCGGTATGAAAAAAGTACGAAATGCATAGGCACTTGCCTTGCGACAGCAAAATCAGGCTTCTCCTCTTTGACGAAGTTCCACACGGCCTTTTCGGCATGACTTTCGTGAAGAAGAATTAGGCGAGATTGAAATGACGGAGCGAAAAGCAGGACATACGCTTTCGATGCGAGATACACAAAATGAAGATCAGTGGAGTTGACTGCCTCCTCCCATGTAGAGGGATTCCAATCGGCTTCTGTATAAGTATGCTGTATCCAGCGTTGAGTTTGTACAAAATTAATAACTCGAGCGACACACCCCTGGTCTGGGATCGAGATGGGGGTTGACGATTGCTGCGAAACTAAGATAGCAGGGTATGAACAGCGAATACTTTGGAATGTAAATTTAAAACTTACGAGCTGGTAAAGATAACTTTCTTGACCGCCGGTTCGGCCTTGGCGGCTCGCAGCAGTGTTAATGCCCCTTGTTTCGCAGGAATAAGCATATCCTAGACGACAGTCAAGTCGAGTAAAATCAAGAGAGAGAGAGGAGGACCTTCTCATTGTCCTATCGAGATTTTTCAGATCGTAGAAAAGGATGTTAGTCTCGAAATGTGCGCACCTTGAAGGTAAAGTTGAATGGGGATGCAGTGTGAAAGATCACCTCACATCCTTTGACTGCGTCATCAAACGAGCCGTCCACCTGCATGTCGGGGACGAATACAAATTCAATCTGTTCCGGGCTGAACATTGGGAATTTGGCCTTCCATGCGTCTGCCTTGGCCTGACTGCGGACAGAAGCGCGAACTTTCCAAGATCGGTCGAGCAGGATGAGGATAATTTGTGTCGCGAGAAATCCGCTGGCGCCAGTGACACATGCGATTTTCTGCGCCATCCTGGAGATTCGAGAAAGGCAGCACAACTTGACCAAAGACCGAATGTGTCAGAAATGTATTTCAATTTGCTCCGTTGATCCGGCTCGGGAGACTCCGAATCGCGGAATTCTGTCCGTTATTTCCGCACCTTTTGATCTCAGTCACTTGTTGCTGTATAATAAATGCCTCCGGCGCGCCCAATTCCGTACAATGTCTCCGTTCGAACTCTATCTCGCCGCTGCTCTCGCGATACTGGTCGTACTGCTCATCCTCCGACCGAAGAAAGCCAAGGATCTGCCTCCTGGGCCGGGTGAGTCCTCATTGGTATTTGTCCATAGACTAGAACCGCGCTGAGATAATCGATGAGCAGCACCAAGCAGCTGGCTAGTCGGTAATAGAAACCAAGTTCCTGCACAAAAGCCGTGGCGATGGTTCCAGGAACTCAACAAGCAATATGGCCCGGTGGTGTATCTACAGATGGGCCGCACGCCTACAGTGGTCATCGGAACCGCACAGGCTGCCTGGGATATCTTGGAGAAGAAGTCCACCGTCACGAGCTCCCGCCCTCGATTCATTATGGCCCGTAACTCTGTTGAAGCCCATAGGGGAATGCTGAACGCTTCAACAGGGACAGGAGATTTTGAGCGACAACTTACGTGGTTTGATGTCCGAGACTGGTCCGTTTTGGAGAAGATGGCGTCGCGTGAGCATGTTATTCCGTGTTCTGCATACGTAGACTGACTATTTATTGACCTAGGTTCTTCACGGTGCGTCAAACGTTTTCTTTGTAAGACTGGGCATTTAGTTTGAACAGGGTCCTTCATGCAGAAGGCGTCCGACACGTACAAGCCCATTCAAAGTCTCGAATCCAAACAGCTGATGTGGGAACTGATCCAAACTCCGGCCAAGTATCGCGAGCACATTGAACGCTACGCTACCTCTGTCGTTGTCGTGGTCACATATGGAAGAAGAGTTCACGATATCTTTAACGACGAGGTCGTTTGTCTCAATAGGGAAACTCAGGATTTCTTGACGAGCATAAAGCAAGTTGGATTTATTTTCCGTAAATATCAACTAACCCGTCGTAGCATTCCGGGAAAATATTTAGTGGAGAGCGTCCCCGCCCTTCTGTATCTCCCCAATTTCCTTACCCCATGGCGCACCGAGGCTTTGAAGCAACGTGCACGGGATAAGGAGTATCTCACGCGTTTGGTCCAGGAGGTGAAAACTAAGATGGAAACTGGCCGCGCGCAACCCTCGTTCTGTCGCCAACTTATTGAGGATCGCAAAAAAAACGACATGAGTGATCTCGAGATCGCGTACACTTGCGGTAAGTCTTCATTTTATTTCACCACTTGTGTTCATATTCGACTCAGGTACACCCTTTGGAGCCGGCGTTGAAACCAGCGCTGGGAGCATCGCGTCCTTTATGCTCGCATGTGCCGCCTTTGGACCATCATTTATTCCCAAAGCCCAGAAAGAGCTTGACGCTGTCGTGGGTCCTGATCGCATGCCGACGTTTGAGGACTTTGAAGATCTCCCCTTCATCCGCGCTATCGTGAACGAAACGCTGCGGTGGCGGCCTGTCGCCGTCCTCGGCGGGACGCCTCATTCGAGCACAGAGGATTTCGCCTACCAGGGAATGTTTATTCCAAAGGGCACCACCATCATCGCGAACTTGTGGGGCATCCACCTCAACCCTGCAGACTTCCCTGATCCGCATCGCTTCGACCCGGAACGGTGGGACGGACGACGCTATTTCATCCCTCATACTAATTCAGCGCTAGGTTCATGTCAAAGCGCGAGTATCCTGGTCCATGGCAGCATTCGGTATGATTTCCCGCTATGCATTGTGAAATTAATAAGCAACGTTTTCGTTCCAGAGCTTCGGATATGGGCGGCGCGTATGTCCTGGGCAGTATCTCGCATCAAACAGCATTTATATCAAGTACGTTCTACGTTCATCCTAGCGGCGCCTGCTCATCTTGGTAATAGTATCGCGCGCATTCTCTGGGGGTTCAATCTCAGCAAGGTTCACGACGAGAATGGGGACGAGATCGACGTCGACACGCTCACTTACACCGATGGTGGAGCTCAACATTCAACGTCGATACAGACTAACGGTTAGGTCCACAGGTTTTAACAGCGTACCTCTTCCATTCCCTATATCCATCACACCACGGTCGCCGGGGCACGTAAGCATTATTGAGCGGGAGAATGAGGCCGCTCAAGAGGAGATGAAAGCCTATGATTCGTGACGCAACGAGATCTGTAGATTACCCAGCATTTACTTACCTCCTGTACCTTAGATTCGCCAGTTGCACACCTTTTGTAAAGAGGACAGCGATACCTTATTTCAACCTGTCTTCCCATGCTTAAAAACACTGAAAGGACTGGGTTAAATTCTCAAATGAGATAAAGGGGGTAAGGGCGACAAACGTCAGAGCCCGTTACCATGGAAAACATTTCGCTATTTCAAAGATATCTCTAATTTCAACTTCTGCGGAAGTCAAACCGGCGGCCCAAAGACTCGCTCGGTCGACGCTCTTGAGTCAGCTGGTTCAGTTTGCATTGGGCAGCATAACCAGATATGTATCTTCCCAATTACACTGGTTAAATATTAAACGTCTCAGTTTGGTCTCAGTCCATGGCCAATCTCAATCCACCACTTTAGCGCCAAAAATTCATGAATCTCAAGCAAAATTATAGGTGTGCTGGCGGAAATCCGCAGCTTCTTTGGCGCCGTCATGAGGAAATTTGGCGGAGGTACTGCTTTACCTACCTAAAGTAGCGCGAATTATTATTTGCACATGCTTGCCCGATTTTGACGCGTATCAGCACACACGTGATGGTAACAATCTTGAACCGCACATGGCGCTCTCTTGTTGGCAATGCGGAGCTCTGCAGATAGCCCGGGCACTCTCAATGCCCGAAAAATCTCCCGTGAATCTAACACACCTCCTGAAAAGCAACGACGTTCCTCTTGACTCGGAGATCCCATTCATCCGCGACATCGTGCGGGAAGGGCAAGATCAGGTCGATGAATTGGGGGCTCAGATCGATAATTTGGACGCCGCGATTGCGCGGCTGGTTCAAAAACGCGACGAGATCGCAGAACAGGTTCGCAAGCATCGCGCTGTACTATCGCCAATCCGCCATGTGCCACCAGAGTTGGTTTGCGAAATATTGGCATTGAGCGTGTTCAGCGACGATGACGATGCAGCGAACAGTCCTCCCTGGCATCTTGGCCATATATGTCAATCCTGGAGACACTCTGTGCTGGGGAATCCCAGTCTCTGGAACTCCGTCACCATCCCCTCCGTTTTTTCCTTCGGACAAGGCAGTCCTTTCCTTCCCATGATTGAAAACCAACTTATTCGGTCAGCTACTGCCCCGCTGAACGTTTATTGGGCGGCGTTTGGAGACGGTTGCAGGCCCGATCCGGGCTCCGTGGATTCAATTCTTGCCCAGTGTGGTCGCTGGAGGGCCCTGCGCTTGAACATATACACACCTGTCGATCTCAATTGGTTACTCCCTGCAGATCGCCGCCTCCCTGTATTAGAGCAATTGGAGGTGATTATTTGCGACGTCGGGGTCGAAGTGCTCGATATTTTTTCGGCTGCTCCAAGCTTGCGCAAAGTTTTCCTAGACAACTGGCAATTCAGAAGCTCCCCCCCTGATATCGCCGTCCCATGGGAACAAATCACCCACTATCGAGGGACAATCAGAAGCGATTCTCATGTTTATATCCTTAAAGTAGCCCCCAACTTGGTACACTGTGCCATCTGCTTCACATGGACCGCCCATGTCACTCCTCCAGGCGGCTCGCCCGCCCTACTTCCATGCCTTCGCCGTCTCGTCATCGAGAACCCTAGATTTCTCCCTCGTCTCAAGGCGCCTCTACTCCAGGAGCTCTTTTGCATCCAGCATGACACGACAGACCTGGTCGCCATTCTTCCTTTCGTCCATCGCTCCCTCTGCTCATTAAAAAAGCTGGTTTTAACGAACTGCGCTGTCAATTCGCAGCTGATTGATGTTCTCCGGGGTCTCCCAGGCCTCACATACCTTTTAATTGAGGTCGACGGGACAGAGGGTTTCGAGGACGCAGAGATTGCCTTTTTCAATGCCATGATGATATCAGAGCCGTCCCGCGACCTCTGCCCCAATCTCAGCTACTTTGCGTATGGGTCAGAATTTAATTTCCCTCGGAAGCTCTTCTTCGACATGGCATAATCGCGGTTCCAGCGAAATGATTCAGGTCGGTTAACACAGCTCCGTCTATTCGGTGGTCGTGATTACGGCATCGATTATTGGCCGCGCGACGTGGCAGCTTCAATTCAGCTCATGCGCGATGAAGGATTCGATGTGGGCTTCCTTAGCGAGAGTGAAGCATACCTTTTGAAAGGGAAAAGATTTTTTTCTTGATCGTAGTTCGTGTCGTCTTCCGTATTTGTGGAGAAGTAGTTTAAGTCCGTACAGTAATGTTAGAATTCTTTTCTATCCTCAACTATCCTCAACTTTCAACTTGCTAAGTGCTCGAGTGCAAGACGACGCAACACTCGACGTTCTATCCGCAAATTGATGGGAAAAGTTGAGAAAGAAATAACTTATCAGAAGCGCCATCTCGGCGGATTGAAAAAGAACGAGCGCAACCCATGGCAGTCAATAAGTCAAGGATGAAATTATACACATACACATATACAACACTTGGTTGAAACAAGATTCGCCCTGCTTCACTCAAACCTCAATACCCCAATGGGTTGAAGTATCCATAGACATGAGAAGCTGGTTCCAATCCGTCGTCATCGGATTCTCCGACCCCACGAGCGGATTGTCCAGCGTAGTCAGGGACAGGAGCGCAGAATGCACGCCCTCAGCATCGAACGGCTCCGGATGCATGCCCACGGGCGAACTGATGGAACTAAACGACGGGAAATCCGGGAACCCATCGACCCTGTGGTATTCCTCGGGTGCCTGCGCTGGTGCAGCCTCCACGATCTTGGTGGTGATTTGGCGGAAGATATCGGCAGCGGGGGAGTCGCTGTTCCGGGTCGGTTCTTCGAGAAAGCCATCAAGGATCCGACAAGCTTGTTTGCATATGAGGGACGCTTTGGGCGAGCAAATGTCGGAGTCGATCCCCAACTCATAAAATTGCCGCACGTCGCGGATTAAAGCGCGCTCTTTCAGAGCCTCTGATCCCTGTTCCTCTTTCTGCAACGCACGGACTACAGACGACGGTCAACCTCATTGATAGATCACAAATTCGGAGATTACTCGCCAAAGAGAACGATGCATGACCCCAGACCGTACGCAGGGACCCACCAGAGAAATTTAAGATGCCCGTTTTCGCCGAGCTCAAGGAGCATCCGACAGACCGCCTCGGCGCTGCGAAGACTGGCGGTAACCGACTCTTTATATTGTTTGTCCTCTGGCGCTTTCGGATTCATACCACGCATGAAGAACGAACGATGCAGGCGAACAACTCGGTTATGGAGTATCGCCAACAGTAACGGACGGTGATCTGTTGCGATTAAAACTCAGGGCAGATCATGATTCGCTGAAGTAACTCACATGAATGGAGGAGTGGATTGGAAAAGTCGCATAGATGTTCAAGCCGGTGTATCTCCTTTTGAAGCCCAGAGTCCAGTTGAAGGATTGTTGCATACCCTACAGGTGCACGCTGTTGCGTGAGGTCTGTGGCAACGCGTTGAAATTGAGCAAGTATAAATAGGTTCTGTGAATGCCAGCTTAGTTCCCGATTATCCCGATAAAGTGAGGTCTACCTTCGTATAGCTGTAAACTGACATGTAATTCGGGGGTTGTTCAGGAATCGTCATGGTAAGTCCAAGATCCTCTTCATCGAGCTGTGAAAATATTAGGAGACCAAAAGCGCAGTTGGATTCCTCACATTTAAAGGCGGATCCGTGTCAACTTGAACTTGTCAGACGGAGAGGCGGAAGGAGCAGAAAGTAACGCACAGCTATTCACATGGATTTGGCTCATGCCCGGAGAAGCACTGACGAATATCCAATCGTGTACTAGACAGAAAAAGAAGATCCGCTTGGCAAGTTCCCGTTTTAGTAGGCATGGCTGGGCGGGAAGCGCAGGATCGTCTGGCGGCATGGTATTCGGGTCGCTTCCAAGCCTGTGTAATCCTAGAAGCTGGCATATCCGTGTGGCAGCGGCCAGCCATACGAAGAAAGACGTTCCCTCATCTGCGTCCTCTGTGCTTTGCGATCCTGGACGCTCGTAGCTGATCTTAAGAAGAATCGCTTGCACAGCGCGCAGTTGTGGTTTAGCCGCCCAGGATGAGGCATGGAGAGCAAGTTCCGCTGTGCGAGACCATACTTTTGGAAGGCCAGCTACGTCGGAAGCAGGATAATGTTTCAATGCTGTCGGCATGTTCGATGCGTTCAAACTAGACGTCGCCCAAGCCAACACCTACAAAGATCTCAACTGCTGGAAAATTAGGAGGAGAATCGAGCAACATACCATGAAATAGCAAGCAAACCAGGCCTATTTGATGAGATGCGAAGATTTGAAGTAGGACCTGAACTTACAGGGTCGATGACATAGTCAGTTCCCTTCTCTATGGCTGCCCACAACTGGCGACACTCATCCAAAAACGTTGGGCCATGGAGAATCTTTATAAGCGAGTCAGCATTGAGGGCTATTAATATCGGCTTTCATGTACCTGGTATATCCATGCAATGCTGAAAAACATCAACAGTGATATTGGTGAGAACGGAGGAAACGATATTTACTTGGACAAAAAAATCTGTACCAACGCGTCGGATACCGGCTTGTCGGGAAGACTCTTCAAGAAAGTATCGTTTTCTGATTGGGCCCCCTGGAGAACAGACCGCTTTGGAGGAGGCGAGCCCAGGAAGATACTAGTAAAGGCTCCTGAAGCTACGAACTGAAATGGGAACAAGTTAATGGCGAACGTATATCTATTTCACAGACTGACCGAAGGGTTGCGAACATGCGAGTCAGGAACCTCCGAATTCAATCCCAGAAAATGATATTGTCGTCGACCGAGAGCAATGTCTTCTAGAGCTTGCGCGGCGTCTTCCGTCTCCGTATTCGGAGTATTGGCCGAGTAGCCCGGAGATTCCGTGTAGCTAGGAGTAGCTTCTGAGGTGATGACCGCGGGCACCCGGTCCTGTTTAAGGGCCATCTGCCGTTCGAGCTGATACAAGTTAGCAAAGTGCAGTGGACGAGGCTTTCGACAACGAACAATTGCAACCCGGCGCGTTAGATGACCAATGGAGGCCGCAACATCATCCGTTACATTACCTACGAGGGCAGGTGCTTCCCATACTGTAATGCGAGTGAGCTGATGAATGCATAGACAGGAGGCGCGTGCCTTACCACACTCCTCCTTTCGCTCTGTATTTCAGAGGTCAGGCCGGGTGGAGGGATAGCAAAAACGAAAAGAAACGCACTGATGCACCCTTCACATCGGTCGCTGTCAATCTGTTCACAACGGCCTTTGCGGCGCTGACACGCGAGGCAGGAAGCCTTCTGGCGGACTCTTTTGCGTTTTGCAGGACGAGCCACTTCTGGTTGACTGGATGGGTTCATTGAAGGATCTGACAAAACCCCATTAACGAAGAACAAAATGCCGGGACACCTTCAGTGCGACGAAGAAGATAAAGGTTAGGACGCAAGTGAATTTCAAATTTGTCGGGGCGGATCATGAGGTCTCGGCAAGTTCCGATGCGACTTGAACCACATCCAAAAGCCATTCGTTGTTCTGCCCGGAACATCCATAAAAAGAGCCCCGCGCGAGATAGAATGACCGATTCATTGTGCTCAAAAAAAGTGTAACTCGAACAGACCTAACAATGAAAGCAAGAAAGGGGGATGTGCTGCCGACAGAAAGAGGTCAAGAAAACAAAGCGTCTGGTTCTTCCTGTAGAATCGATACAGGACGTATCCCAACACAAAGACAGCTTTTAGCATTAGTGAACTGGGAGAAGCCGGGAAATGAACTTTTTTTTTGGCCCAGAATTCGAGTATTTGCAGAGGTGCGCACTTTGTTATCATATGGGGATGGCTGGGACGCTGGCAGCTTCGAGTCTTTGGGGTGCTCTCGAGGTGGAATGCATAGGGATTCATCATTATGATCTTCCGATTCCCGTAAATCTCAGTATTCGGTTCGAGACTCCGAATGACTGTAGGTGACTGTATTAGTCTCGAGCGATCCAATCCGTTGCTATAGATAGTCCTCGCGTGGCGTTACCCTGTGTAGTTTTGACAGAGAGCGCTAGCGCCCAGGTCTCCAGTGTAGTATAAAATTGCCTGCCTCGCAGCGTCGCGCTTCATTTATTCTTTCAACCTTATTCCCCTTCTTTCCTCCAGATCATCATGTTCTTCGCTGCGTCGATCGCATTTTTCCTTTCTGTCTCTGGAATCGCTCAGGGCGCGCCTACAGTGCGTGACCTAACCTTTCTTCGTACGCTCCTGTTAATCGAAAACCGATATTGTTATTCCACAGGTCAAGCGGGACGGCACCGTACCCCTCCAAGTGTGCACCGGTGTCAGCGGGACCGGTTCTTGCACTCCGCTCAACTTTGTCTTCGGCAACTCGGAAGGCGTCTCGAACGACCCCGCATCGTGCACGAACGTCTCCGGTGCCCACTCCCTCATCATGGACATTTCGGACGACTGCACGCTGCTTATGTGCGTCAAATATATCCACTCCATTCCACTGCGGGGAACGCGTATCGGGTTCTGACGCTTGTTATTCAGGTTCCCCAACTGTGTCGTCGGCCTCGGCGTCGACGACATCGCACGGGAGATCTTCCAGAGTGACGACATCACGAACGACCTGCCCGGAAACGTCCAGAGCATAAGCTGCCAGCGTGTCCCGGGGCTAGTCAACGGGTTGTTCCCAGACCAGCTTCCTCCCTCCGACATAATTGGACATATCGCGAAGTAGATGAATTCACCGTCCCAGGAGGCGGTTTATACAGAAGTTAACTTGCGGTGTGGCACAAAACTCGCCAAGAAATTTGTTGTCCCTTCGCCGGTCGTTCTTTCCGATTTTCTAATGGAGCAACAGGGAGTTGGCGTGGACTTGAGCACGAGAGTGTCAGAGCTGCTGCAAGGTGTCGCCTGGCTGACCGGAAGTAAACGACGCACATCGGACTTCAACTTGCTCCGGGCAGTGTCGCTAGAAAACTGAAAACTGACGTTGTTTGTTTCCGGTTTCGAAGGTAAATTGATGGCATCAGTTAAATGTTCTCGTTTTGATGGTATCAACGCGCGCTTATTCCGACCCAATTAGGAAAGCGAGCGAAGAGAGAAAGAAAATGATTCCCTCTCATCTACGGACAAGTTATTCTACACTTGGTGCTTCATGAATTGCATATGTAGACTTACTACTGAGAAAATAATTAAGGAGCCCACGACAGCAAGCCCACGACAGCAACGGTTCCGAAAACAAAATTAGAGATACTTGGATGATTTTGAGCATGAAGGCGGGATGGGGAGGGTATGCGTGCGTATGTGATCGTGAGGGAGGTAAAGAAAAAGAGACATGCGAGATATCCAACGTGAGGAAAGATGTGCGGTCCAAATGGATGCGAGACGACTCTACATGCCGCCGCCGTACGCCGCCTGCGGCCCTGGTGATGCTCGTCCATACGCAGCCTGTGGACCAGGGGAAGGCGCCCGTCCTCCACCGTACGCCATCTGCGGGCCGGGCGAGGCCGTCCGCGGGCCTCCGTACGCCATCTGCGGGCCCGGCGAGGGCGTCCGTCCGCCTCCATATGCTGCCTGTGGCCCCGGGCTCGCGCGGCCCATCATCTGCGGCGCAGGGCTCGCGCGGCCGCCTGCCATCTGGGTCATCGGGATCGCCTCGTTCTGGCCCCACTCGGGCGGCGGCGGGCCGTTGGCTTCGTTGAACGTCTGCGGCACGGGCCCGCGGTACGGGTCGTAGTACGCGCCGCCCGCTGCGTTCGGGTCGTCGTGGTACGGCTGGGCGAGCCCGGGGTTGAGGTGGGGGAGGGGCGGGACGGAGTACGGGTCCTCGCCGTGGAAATCGGTGGAGGAGGCGTTGTAGGTGTTGGCGACGGATGGGGCGCGAAGTGAGAGATCGTCACCGTCGGAGAAGCCCGCGCGGCCGGTGTTGTGCACAGGCATGGCATGGGTGCCCGAATCGGAACCGTGGGCGTTCAGCTCGGGCCACTTGATGTTCTCGCTGTCGTCGAAGTCGGCGCCACGTTTGCGGGTGAATTTCCACACGAAGAAACCAATGAGACAGACGAGGGCCGTGCCACCTGCGACTGCGAGACCGACGATGCCTCCGGTGCTCAAGGTGCTGCTGCCGCCGCTGTTGGAGTTGTCGGAGGTGCCAGAATCGGATGGAGATGGGCTGGCGGACGATGGTGAAGGGGTCACGGAAATGGTGATTTCGACCGTGACATCGTCTCCATTAGCGTCTGTCCCAGTGGACTTAATGACCGAGGGTGAGAGCGCAGTAGGGGGCGGTGTCGGCGTCGGCGTCGGTGTCGGTGAAGCCGGAGGTGAGGTGGGTGGCGGCGAAGACGGCGGGGGCGAGGGGTCCGACGGCGGGGGGGAAGTCGGTGGCTGACTGCTACTCGACCCTCCTGTGTCCGAAGCAGAGGCCGAACTAGTGTCTGTATTGGAATTGCTGGACAGGCCTGAATCGGAGCTCTGTGCGTTGGCGGCGAGGGCCACGACGAGCAGCGAGAGAATATGGTACGGCTTCATTGGCCGCCGTCGTGGTAGGAGGAAGGAGGATATAGGTGTGACTGTCACGGCGTTTTCTCTGAGGCTGTCCTGCATCATGAAAATTTGAAGCGACAGCCACCGCCTTCACCCGCAGTCCCGATTCGAATTGGCCGCCTGTTCCGTCGGTAGGATCGACGGTGGCCCCCAAAAAGAAAGTGAAAGCTTCTAACAGCCGGGAAAAAAAAATCTCGAATATTCTCTAATGTTTGGGAAGAAATTCAAGCTAAGACACCGCTCAAGGGGCCGACGTGAACATGTTTTGCTCTGACATAGACGGCCATGGATGCGGGACTTGCACTGGAATGACTCCGCTCACTCTGCTGCGGAGTATCAGAATACGAAATGTAAGGCCGGTTTAGGCCGTCGTGTTAATCCCTTTCCTCTGACAATATACGCGTCGTCGGTCCCACAGGAATGGTATCGCTACCATCGGGATGTCTCGGCCCATGTAACACTTGTGCCCACGCAACGGCATGCAAACGGCAAGCGCGAGCAATATCCTTCATCCATGGCAACTACCTTGTCATTAGATGAAAAGGCTGCAGGCTTACTTTTCCGCTCGTCTCGGTAGCCTCCTTGGCATTTGCGTTTGCCAACGGCAGCTTAATTTTGAGGTGGTGATCACTTCCCATCAATACTAGTGAATTAAAATCACAGCGAGCTGATATTCCTAACTAGCGAGCCCAGAATACCTGCAGTACTCTTTAAATTCCTCTGCTTCAGATTCGGAGTCTCTGAAGAAGAGTGTATGCGTGTATCCTTTCTCTTTCCCAAAAAAAATAACAACGCACTCTCCGCGAGCATAATTTCGCCCAAGCGCTGCCTTGTCACTGACGTGCCAGCGCTCAGTAAAACGTATTCAAGTTGTTGTACCGTATTGTCTTTTTCGAGCCACACGCAGAGGGTTGAACGTAGTGGAAAGCTGGACGAACATTAAATAGAACACGCCGCTACCGCCAATTAAATTGGGCCATAACGATTTTATTGGATGAAAAGCAGCAGAACAACAGTCGATGGCTCACTGCGAATACGACAACTTGCCTTCGCATTTTTGTTCCATCCCGATGCACGGCTTCAATGCCCCGGTCGCACTGCGCCAGTTGAAGTTGACAAGGTTCTTTTTTCCTGTGCGTGCAAACAGGTAGGACAGGGACGCTTGTAGGTTCCTGCGTGTAAGTCATCGAAACAAACGCTAGCCCACGAAAGCTGTTTTTTTTTTTTGGCGCAGTCCCGCTGATTTTTCATCGTGGTTCATGGATTTTTTATTGCAGTGGGCGAGAAGCCGAATTCCCAGCGCCGTCGAAGAGGTTGCTGGTTCAGAAACAGGTGAAAATGTGGTAGTGTTGCATGAATTGCCTCACACTTTGTTTGTTTATTTACAGCTCTTTGCGAAAGTGATGACACTCATCAAATTTTAATGAATAAGAACAAATTTTGATGCCCCGGGTTGCCGGGCTCATATCTCGCTTAGTTCTCAACCGTTTACCCTGATTCTAGGCGCGTTCAACACGGTTTTAAACGCACTTTCAGCACATACCCTATTCAGCCAGTAAAACGACCAATGTTGGAGTCTCAAAATTCCCAACACCAGTTTTAACTTTTAAACCAACACATTGATTAACTCGTTCTCCGTCAATTCTGGGCCGATCCCGTTGGTTCTGAGTGTTTCTGAAAGGTATGGTCGAGGAAATCATATTTATGCAATCAAAAAGCAAGTCACAGCTGATATGCAACGGAGGGAATGAAATTACTCTGTTATGTTGAAACTTCATTGCCAAGGGTGGATTTCACTATAAAACCAAAATGTTGAGTGTCACAGTCCTGTGCCATGACATAAGTTTTCAGATGATTCTATAATTAGCTGAATCATTTGTGAACTGAGTGAGCTAGAGGCATTTCCTGTTACCATTACAACGGCTCAAGGCAAAATTGCAAAACCGGTCTTTTTGCACCTCTCGAATACAGCCAGAACTATGCAAATCGGCCAAGAATTGATGGAGAAATGGGCTTGGAAATGTGGTGTGTTCGAAGTTGCTCTTTCTTATTCTATTTTTGGATAGTGTCATTATTTTTGCAAACAGCTGCAATCCAGTGGACACTGGATTCCAGCCTCAACATCCACATCTTTTTCCATCGTCTTGTGGATGGAGCCTTTGCAAGCGGCCAGATTTCATCAAATTGGGCACAAATACTTGAGTCCAGCAGCAGTGAGATCCTCTTTTCGTTCGGAATAGAGCCCGTATGTGCAGGGGCGGACACCAAACCGCGCCAACCAAAGCAGCATCTCCTTTCATTAGATCACCATCAACCTCGACGTGTTGTTCCTCCCTCCATGAACACGTTCCCCCACACCAACATGCCGACAAATGCGACCCAAGCCAAGGACCGGCTCTACTCCCAGCTGTCCAGCTCCCTGAGCCGGATGCATCGCGCCATGAGCAAAACAGCAGATCTGTGTGAGCAGCTGCAGGTGGATTTGCACGTGATGCAGACTTTTGTGGGGTTGGATGCGGCAAAGTGGGTGACTCTTTCAAATAATGGATAGTATACCAATCTTCCTTCATCCAGGCTCATGACTGTGGGGGCAAAGCCGAATCCCAAGGAGGGGGAGAGCGAGCAGTCTCGTGAGTAGGTGAGTCACTTGGTCACATTGTCCTTACAGTCTTTTTGCCTGAAAATATTGAATGAGGGTGTTGGCTGATGTTGGATGCTTGTCTAAATTGGCAAGTAAGTATGTGGAGTGGTGTCAAGATTTCCATACTCCAAATGTAATGCTAATTGCACAGCATGAATTTTCATTGGCAGCGTAAATTTATGTACCTAACTACACTGAATGCAACACTATCGATGGTTTTCATTGTTCAACACCTCTGTCCTCTCCTTTCCCCTGTTCAAGAACCTGAAGAAGGGTCATGCACCTGAGGTCCGTCAATACTTGGGATTTGTAGTGAAAGCCAAACTCCACGCAAAGCACTCTGTGCTTGCAGTTGCAGGAACAACACATATGTTGATATTAAGTGTGCTGCCATTATTGCAGTATCTGCTTGCACTTACTTAGAAGTTTGACGGATTGTAGCATCACAGGAACTCAGTAACTCCACCAATTTGACTCCAACGATTTTGTCGATGCCCTGACATTGCGTGCTCCAGGTATGGCAGGCGTACTGAGGGGCACTCATCCCACACTGGTGTCCCTGTCCCATGGCAGCCACTTCACGTGTAAAAATGATCTCTCTGTGCAGATGCTGTGCAGCCGATTCAGAACTCCGGTGAGCTGCGTTCTGCGTGGCTCCTCCCGGTTTATATAGATCGCAGATGATTCTGTGTGTTGATGAGTTGCACGCTGAGGGCTCTGATGTGGAGTGTGCTGATTCAGACTGTGTCGATTAGAACCACTGGTGGGTCAGCCGTCTTCAGCGTCATTCCAATACCTATGTAAAATTTGTGGTACATCTACGGGTTGTTCAAGAATGCGAATATTGATGAGTTTTCTGTGTTTTGAGTGTGAGATGAGTCTAATGGCATCATCACCTGATTAGAGAACTCAGAAGTTTATGTGCCAATGTGGCAAGAGGTCTCAGATCGGGCGGATCTGTACAGTAGTGATGGAACATACCCCCCACAAATATCACGGCAATGCGAATCGCACCTGTATGCACCCAAAGCACATCAGTCATGAGTCAGAAGGGCTCAATACAGTGTCTACATACTCTATAATGTATCTGCTCTGTTGCGCTATTTTCTTTAAACCGCTGAACACAACTTGTGGTGGGATGTTTATTTTCTCCATGGTGTGGATCTGGCATTCATGGCAGGTGTTCAAGTATCATCTAAGGTCTTGATCCATCAATGGCCACCAAAACCAATCGAGGAGTTGTAAGCAAAAATTGAACACAGGTTTTTTACAAAACCCCTCTAAATTTTACAAATCAGCTGTAAAGCCATTAACAAGCGATAGAGCCATCCAATATGTATGCACAATCCCAAACAGTGGTAACTACAGTACTTGATCTCTTGCTTTTGGGGGTTATCCTGGTCCGAGTACTATTTACCTATAGCTCAGCCAATTCTCAACGGATTTGCTTGAAAATATTCTAGATTTGCTAGGCTAATTCATACGGAATTAGTGATAGAAATAAACTTGTAAAAATATGTATGGCAGATGAATTTGGATTTTGGGCTGTTTTTGGGGTTGAGTGCCATCTAGCAGGCTCAGGACTGGTTCAAACGGCCTGGTTTTTGTGAGACAAAATAATTGTACGGATCCTGAAAGATGTCATAGAGCCAGAATTCTATATAACTCAGTCTATGGAACTTATACTCACTTTAGAACAATTGCAATCAGTCTGAACTAGAAATATTTGTAAGAATTGAATGCAGCCATAACCTCTATAAAACTCTGGCTCTATGACATCTTTCAGAATCCATACAAGTATTGTGTCTCACAAAACCAGGCCGTTTAAACCAGTCCTGAGCTTGCTGAATGGCACTCAACCCCAAAACAGCCCAAAATCCAAATTCATCTGCCATACATATTTTTACAAGTTTATTTCTACCACTAATTCTGTATGAATTAGCCTAGCAAATCTAGCATATTTTCAAGCAAATCCGTCGAGAATTGGCTGAGCTATGGGTAATTCTTTGAAAATGTCCCAAACATAATTTTTTTTGGCCACACCCTCGGTACTATTATTGGCTGTAATTAGCACTCTACTTCAGCCCAACAAAGAATAATTACCACTGACATGCAGAAAATATGGCTGTGTAGTATTTTTTCAATCATAATCTGGCTAACTGCAGTTATTGCTGATCTATTGGTGATAAACATTTTACATGTAACCACTCCTCTGTACCCTCCTCTGAAATCAAGAAGGAGGCACATGAAGACATGTATTGTGTACCACAACATGTTTGACAAATGCCAGCCCAACTGACGGTGGTTCTCTTATTATGGGGTCAAGAATCAATGTCAGTTGGGCTGAAATTTGATCAAATACTATCTGTGTGTTGTCTGAACTTCAGACTTGTTATAAAATTATTGTTGGAGGCAGAAGGTGTATTATCCACAAATGGTTGGCATTCTGAAGGGTTATGGAGGTGAATCCATTGCCAGTTCCATTGGAATTTGATGCTGCTCACAAACAAGGTCAGATGAAATTTTCCAACGGAAGATGTGCGTGCCGGTGTGCAGCTGATTTTCCATAGTAATGCCGCACAGCATCCGAATTTTTACAATATGGATGGGTATCATGAAGAATTTTTACAGGATTTCAGACTGTGGAGGAGCTCAGAATCTCTCTTTTTCCTTCTTTTCTTTCTTCTTCCTCTTTCCTTTAGCTGTAAGTCAGAGACATTTTCTCTTGTCTACCAAATTTACACACCTGGAAATTTTCAATAAATGTGAATTGCTTACATGGTGTAGCCACTGTTATTGTGCTCAATTTCCATCACAAATCTCAGCGAAGAGTTCAAAACTGAGTGAGAACAAGCCCAAACAGTCTCGAAAGTTCTTAATCAAACTTATGTAAATGACAGGTTTTCCTCATTTGGAACACCGAAAGGGGGTAAAACCCCATCGGGAACAACCTTCATAAGGGTTGTTCCCAATTGTGAACAACCAGGAACAACCCTTACATGGGAAATTGATCCAACTAACACTGTAACCAAGCCGAGTATTACTGGTACTGCATCAGGTAACTCTGATTTTTCCTGTAAGTAGTCTGTAGCGCTACGTAGCAAGCGGACCTTGGTACGTAGCACTAGAGCACCCAGTAGCAGCTGGTAGCAAGGGCCGGATTGCTGATGTGTCCGCATGCTTTATACCCTTATCAATAACAGAGAGGTGTGTACTATTAATGTCCGCCGACGTTACCTTTTTTGCCCTGGTCATCACATTTGTGTCTCCTGGACAAGACAAATAGAACCATTGTGTCCCCAGACCAAAACATTTCTGGCCATTGGCCATCAGAATATGGTCCCTCTATCAGGGGTTTTTGTCCTAGCCATATTGTGATTTTTGCTCTGGCAGAATCAGTATGCCGCCCACTAGATCATCAGTTCTGGTCCATTTGCCGAACCACTCCGGCCCACTGGACAGCAGCTTTCGGTCCGCTTTTTAAGTATTTCAACAACCACCAACTCAATCTACATGATCTTGGATGTCATTTTGCTCCGTTTTATGAGCATTTTCCGGGAAAAATAACCATTAGTCTGTGCCTTTAGCCGGCTAGTCAGTGTCGGGATTTCCGTCAAAATTCTTCAACTTGGCTGGTTAAGTGTTTGCACCTCCAAATACTTCCACACCCAACTCCATTTGTGTTTTGGGAAACTACCCAACAACACTTGAATGTCTCCCACTGCTTTTTTCAACCACTATACTGCCCCAGGAGAATCAATATTTGGCCTGGTGGATCATCCATTGATGTCCATATGCCGAAACATTCCGGCCTGCTGGTCAGCAGCTTTTTGTCCACTCTTTAAGTATCTCAACAACCACCTAGTCAATTTACATGATCTCACATGTTATTCTGCTTCATTTCACAAATACTTTCCAATAATTAGTCTGTATCTCTAGCTGCCTGCTCACTGTGTCGGGATTTCCGTCCAAATCCGGCTGATTAAGTTTTTGTACCTCCAAATACTTAGCCAACCCTGCACTACTACAACTACTCCTATACAATCCAATAATCATATTTAACTGCTGTAGTAACCACGCAAAATTTATACACTATATGGACAAAAAGAATGACCGATGGGTGTTTGGGGTCATTTCGGGGTCAAATGACTCCAAATAAAATACTAGCATGAAACTTCTGTCGATTTCATGAAGATCTGTGTAGTTAAACCCTGGAGTACCCTCATTAGCTCCTTCATAATAAAATAATCTGGTGTATTTTCGCAAAATCAAGTTTGTGGAATTATCTTGTATGCAAAAATGGTGCATATAGTCTGAAAGTACTCCTAAATTAGACCCTATTCATGCTTTAGTTCACCTAGATTAATGGTGTTTTGGGCTCATGGCGGGCCCTCCAAGTTGGCCATTTTGGGCATTTTACGGTGATTTCTGGTCGAAATCACCCAAAGTCGTCAACTTGCATCGGATATTGCAAGCCCAAAACACCATCAATCTATGTGAAATAAAGCGTAAACAGGGTCTACTTTAGAAGTACTTTCAGACTATATGCACCATTTTTGCATACAAGATAATTCCACAAACTCGATTTTGCGAAATACACCAAATTATTTTATTACGGAGGAGCTAATGAGTGTACTCCTGGGTTTAACTACACAGATCTTCATGAAATTGACAGAAGTTCATGCTAGTATTTTATTTGGAGTCATTTGACCCTGAAATGACCCCAAACACTTGTCGGTCATTCTTTTTGTCCATATAGTGTATCCCAGTCATTTTCTTGGGCGAGCTATAAGCGAATTCTATCGTGCACAAGAAATTTGGTGCCCACCTCGCAATCAACATCCTTTTCCTCTTGACTATTCATCTGGACACTCCTGTGAATGTCCTGTGCCAGGACGACAGAATGTACAGTTTGCTCCAAGACTTCCTTCCTCGCTTCATGGTCCAATGGATTTCCGACGAGTTCAAAAAACAGTGTGGGGGTACAGCAAACTCTCCCAACCCTTTGGACTTCAACTACACCTCAAATACTAATTTTCACCATTCCTGTGTTCGCTAAATCTGTCTATCAGACGACTGTGGGGGTTGCCTCTTTCAGAGAGATACTATTCTACAAGAGTGATATCAACGAAGTGCTGGAAAACCTGTGCAGAGGTCGTCCCAAAAATGTACCTTATGATTTATTCACCCTCTTGTCATATTGCTAATTGTAATCCAGCAAGTGCACCAGCCCAGGAAGGCCACAACACGGAAAAAGCTCAAAAAATGCAGAAATCTCTCCGGTATCAGTGCTGTAACCAATCACTTCAATTGCAGGATTCTCAGGAAGAAGACGAGGACGAGGAAAATGCGATGGAGATTGAGGAACCAGTGTTGAATATTTGAGTGACTCGCTCGAAGGTTACAAGGGCAATTAGTTCTTAGCTTCTACATTGTTTTCTATCTCTTGTCAATGTTCAAGGCCATTTATGCTGCGCTTGAGCAAGTTGGGTTCTCAGTTAATAAGCGACCAAATCAGCAAATACAGCAATGGAACTTGGTGGAAGTTTCTTTTTGCTTTTCTTCAGTTTTTGGGAGGGAAGTACCAGTACCACTCACTGATTGAACTTGAATGGTGCATCTGAGTTTCCGAGTGTCCAATTGCTCGTTTCAGTTGTGCTTCAATGGTTGGATTACAGAACATACATTCCCACATCCAGGTGGGTTAAAACTTGATACAGGTGTATATCATTATCTGTAGATTACTGATAAATATTTTCCAAACCATCTGTTGAAAGCTTTGACTGCATGGTTGAAGGAAAGGTGAAATCTGCCATTTTGCGCCGAGAGATCAGTCGGATCAAATCCTGCCAAAAAAGGTCAGTGGCCAGGGGTCACGAAAATATTTTTCCGAGGGTCCAGGAGGCTCTAGGATTCAGGAATACCCCAAAGAGCTCCTCTGCAGCCAACAGACAAAGATGTGTGGTCCTGCTAAAGGGCGGACAGCAGTGTTGGTCCTCAAGGCCTTGGGTTGAGGTCTGGAGAATCCCAAGGTCTTGGCCAAGCCCAAGGCCTTGACCCAAGGGCGCTGTCAAGGCCTTGGTTTAGCTTTCCCACGGATCTCAGCCCACAACAAGACAACAACAAAATAAGAAAATTTCACCCTAGTCTAGGGACGATATTCGTCGTCTGAGTCAATCTCGATAGAGCCCTCATCGGGATGCAAGTCCTCCCTTGCATCTGCACGCGCCTCTATGTCGGCCAGGGTATCCAAAAGTACATGTAATTTTTTTTGGCGTCCCCGCAGTGGAAACCGCCCAAAGCGGGTTCTCCACCATGGTCACAGATGGAAGCTGGGGAAAAAAGATAGAAACATATATTACAAATGGCTAAACATGATAGCTCAAGGCTTGGCCAAGGGCGAGCCTCCAGGTCAAACAAAAATCCAAGGCCTTGGCCAAGCCCTTGGGGTCAAGCCCTTGGGCCATGGGCGAACACTGCAGACCGGAGGACAATGGCCAGGACAGTCCTACGATGTCAGGGACTGAAAGTTAATATCAGATGACATTATATGGCTTTGCGACAGAGAAAGCCTACTTTAAGGCCTACTGTACTATTTCAACCACTTATTCACAGCATGTCACCATCACCTCAAAACTTCACTGGATAAGGTCTTCATTTGTCGGCAATCACGTAAAATTACCATAAATGGTAGTCCGGCGAATCCCGGACCGGAATTTTTTGATGTTTCTGGGCCTAATTGGGCTGCAAAACCTCAATGTCACCGTCACCGAGCCAAATAACTGTAGTAGCCCGCGGCATGCCGCGGCAGAGCCCGCTATCGTATCTTCCATTGGTGTTCTCAACACTCTTCCAGTTCCTCCTTGAGAACATGCATGGCAAAGCTGGGCTCCCACTAACTTGGCTTTGGAGGTGAGCCGTTAGTTTCTAAGGTGATATTTTGGGGGATTCTCAATCTTTTGGTCAGTCATCGATGGATTTGGTTGAAAAATAGCTAGATGTACTTGACTAATTCATTGCCAGTGCAATGTTCCAGCATCCAAAGTGCATGGGCGTGGAGTGTGACGATGAGTATGTTGTAAAATCATCTACTAGAATGGCTTAAAGATGGGAGATCGTATTCTTCACAGAATAGACTATGAATTTTTAAAGTAAGTATCTGAGCATAACTTTCAGCAAGAGTTTTCAGTGTGAATTTCTGATAAATACTTGGCTCGAGGCCCTTCGCCCGAGCTTCGCTCGGCTCGAGTCTCTCGCAGTAGGAACTTAGCTGAAAACTTGTCTCGAGCATCCACAGCCCGACAGCACATCCATGTCACCATGCTGGTCCCTGTGTTGTCATTCAGGAGCGAGCTGGCTCTGGTTTTGGCAACAAAAATTTGCTTGTAAAAACAGCGACGGCAGTGAAACCTGGGGAACAAATGAAGATAAGTGAATCTGGGCTTGCCAGTATCAAACTTTTTGTGCTGTGGTGGACTGGGCTTCCTGTCCGGGACATATGCGTGGACTTGTATGGATTTCTAATCCTAAATATTGAGACTGATTTGGACTTGATGTCGAACTTCTTCTCCTCGATTTGAAGGCCTACACAGAGAGACATTTTTTTGTCCATACAGATCCCTCGAACTGTTGCCCAATTATCCGATCCACTCACACCTGATAATTTCTGGGCTGCCGATGTCCAGTTGTTCGTTTCTGGAGGCTGGCATCCCAGGATCCTCGTCGTTAATTGGCGGCAGAAAATTTTTGTGCTATTGAACTGGTAGGTAGTACACAAGATATACTATAAGATGTGTACCTTTAATTCCAGGCCTAAACCCTGGCAACATTCAATGATGGTCTCCAGTAATTGACAATTAAATCTAAGGTGACCGACTAACCCCTCGACAATAGTACAGCATTTTTTTTTGACCGATAACTTGTTATTGGAACGAGGCTCGAAAATTGGTGTAAGAGTAGAGCGGCTGCTATTCTTCCCAGATGAGAATGCAAATAGAGCCAAGAATTATCTGCCGAACCAAGGCAAGAAGATATAACAGATATGCAATTGTTGGGTAATCTGTCAACTGAATCACGAAACATCATGGACTGAGGAGATGGGAAAACACTACGAAATTGTCTGCAATGGCACACATGTTTTTTGCTATCACGGGGATCACAAATCGACAAACAGATGATTTTTTGAATTGTCAGAGCACGGATGTGCAGGCACTGGATATTCACAGTCACTGGGTGTTTCAAAGTGCAAAGTTTCAGAGTAAGGTTCAGAGTCATGAAATGAGCCACAATGGACTCGAGGAGCTTGGTAATTGTATTGAGCAATGGAAGCGCCAAAAAATAATGGATTGCATACCTTCAGCTGCCGAGGTAGCTGGCAGACCACGAATAGTACTCTGTTGCGGAAGAGCGCCTACACAGAAAAAAAATGGCATGAGCAATGAATAAAGTAAAAGGGTCAAAGAGAATACCACTGGGATGACAGGGAGAGGAGAGAAAAAGCCAAGCATCAAATGAACTATCGAGCCGGAAACCGCGCAACAAGTCCGCCCA
The DNA here is from genome assembly GCA_029204075.1 of Mycena capillaripes. Lineage (NCBI taxonomy): Eukaryota > Fungi > Basidiomycota > Agaricomycetes > Agaricales > Mycenaceae > Mycena > Mycena capillaripes. Next base: position 992,874 of record JARHKZ010000011.1, on the reverse strand, counting down.
GTCAAAACCAAGGATGACGTCGTAATCAGCTGTCTCGACAACATCACATTGGATCATGGTGGAAAACTTTTCCACCATGATCCAGGAAAACGAGGAGTGGCCAGGCACAGAAATGGTGAAGAGGATTCCATTGCCGCTGGTCCCGGAAGAGGCACGAGCAAACGAAGTGGAGAGTATGCTGTGACTGAGCGGCGGCCAGCACACCATTCACTTTAACAGACATTATTTGAAAGAGGCTTAAAAATTGGTATACAAGTAAAGCGGATCCGGAATGCGGGAAGAAGAAGCAGCGAAGGACACAGTTCAGGCGGAGGAAATAAGAAGCGACGAGAGGGGCAGAGGAGTTCGGGTGCAGTAACGAACAAGGAGTCGGACAGCTGAAACCAACAGCAAGGGGTGAGAAAAATGACATCATTTTTCCAGGAAAGGAAGGTGATTTCCTAATTGGGACGAAAAAAACGAGTTGACACGAACTTTTCGAGTTACCCCCAAAACCCACTATCAATATAGATAGCGGGCATTCCTTCATTTCACGAGCCTCCGTCACCCGTCACGTGAATAAGTGGTCGAAATAGTACAGTATGTTCATAAAGACTAGGAACCGTTTCCTTACTATTATGCCCAATGGGTCTGAATTTCGCACTTTTCTCCTTCATTCCTTGCTCTTTTCCTTCGGAGTTTTTTTACATAGTTACCTGCACTAGTTGAATATGAGTCTATGAAAAATCTATAGGATACGGCAAGAGGAAGGTACTGCGAAAGGGTTCCTGAACCATCAAACTCAGCGACATTTTGGAAGATGGACATGTTCTGGCTTCCCAGCTCACCCCCAGCTTCCGGGGAATTTTGAGAGGTATCAGATACAATATACCAACCTTTCGGCCTCCTCAGAGTAGCCCGGAAGGCCAGAGCATAAGTAACTTCCAAAACATCACTGACTTTAACAATTCAGGCACCCGTTCTCAATAACTTCCTCTCGCCGTACCCCTTAGATATTTCGCACACTCATAATAAACTAGTAGAAAGAAATCTGAAATTCAGACCCATTGGGCATAATAGTATGAGCAGATGTGAGTTCCTAATTAGGACGCTGTACCTGCTTGATGGGTAACATTTGCGTTGTCTTTGTCGGGACAGCGTCTCAAGAAAAACCATTCGCGTGTTTTGGCCTTACACAATTTCTAAAAAAAACATGCCTAATCGTAGAGTCCCAAGGCGACAAGAACTGTTAAAACCACCCGACGGTTCACCATAGACTCAAGTGACCTTCTTGAATTCAATGTCAGTGGCAGGTGGTACGACAAGCGGTGTCAGATAACCGGAACAAATTCACCGCTACATTGCAAAGATATACACAACAGCCCGAAAGAACTTCAAAGAAGACAAAGTTACGGATAAACATGAAACATAACGAGGGTATAAGAGGTACGGGTATCTTCGATAGCAATTTGTAGAGCAGAATCGAAAGCGAGAGACTTAAGCGCCAAGCACCGCATCCACGACATCCCATAGCGAAAGGCGCGCATAGGTGCTGGCGGCAACGTCACACTTCGACATCGCCTCAGATGGCCGGCTACGGCGAGCATTAAAAGACGGAATGATCGCACCAATTACACACATACCTTCGAGTCCGGTCCGTTCTCGCACTTGCGCTCATGTCTGGTCATCGTATGCTTCGTTCCAAACCTTAGAGTGCATTTCCCGCATTTGAAAGGCCTGACTGAATTGTGAGAGTCGATATGATCTACAGGGAAGGATATAAGTAGGAGACCCAATCAAAAATGAGAAAACTTGCGGCGCAGATTGTGCTTTGCGGTAAAGTCTGGGCCGCAAATGCCACAAACGTGAGGTGCCCGTCTCTTCTTGTCTTTACGACGATGAGCGGCCGCGAGACATGCGGCCTTTGTGGCCACTTTAAAGTTATCGAGTTTTTTGATAGGCTCGTCCGACGGCGATGATCCACCTTCGGTGCTAGAGCTTGCTATGGCGATATCGGGAGGACGTTGTTGACCGGAATGAGGAGCGAGATACTCCGTCGACGTCCCGCGTAAATACATGGCAAAATCTTGAGACCCGAGATAACCTCCGGTGGCCACAGCATGGTCATCCTGCAGTTGGGGTTGTTGGTTAAGGAGATGCGCGGGATCTTCGCCCTGACGGCTTGGCCAGTACCCATAATGAAACTTCTCCTCGACAGACCCGCCGTGCCACTCAGACGACGATATCCCATCTTCAATCTTGAAGCTCTGGCTAGGACCTGCAATAATGATATTCGCAGGACGCTGCTGACGAAGAAGATGCTCCGTCGACGTTCCGCGCGTGTGCGAGTCGAAGTCGGCGGGCGCGGGATAGCCACTTGTGACCGCAGGAGGGCCATCCTGCAGCTGGAGCCGTTGGTTCATAAGAAACGGGAGATCTTCGCCCTGACGGCATGTCGCGCGCTCAGTCTCGTTGGAAGAGTGAGTGGGCGAGATAGACGCATTGTCATGGGAATTCCAAATATCTTCGAGGTCAGAACCACCGAAGGGTGAGGCATGATCCCACAAGGGATTGGGACTGGGCGATCGAATCGACGACGTCTCGGAGCCATCGAAGGACGAAGCATGGGGGCGTCTGTACATTGCAGGACTGGGAAGGGTGAGGAACGTCCCATCCCCACCCCAGAATGGCCCCCCCGACAGCATTGGAGGGTGCAGAGCGCCGTTTGACGGCATTGACTGAGGGTGCTCGTCATAAAAACTGCCTCCCATCTCACCAGAGCTCTGCCCCCAGTCGGTAGACCCCTCCGAGCTGGAAAACGACGCATTGGAATGCCCGTACATCGTTGCAGGTGGAAGGAGGAGGTCTCCCGCCGCGAACGGTGGCATTGGAGAGTGTGGATCGTGGCCACTGTGGGCCAGGGACGACGGAATGGAGCCGTATGGAGAATGATCGAACAAGGGAGAAAAGGCATCGTCGATGGCGGAACTCTGGAGCTGCAACGAAAACCGAGGGCGCTCAGAGGTGGTGTCCGAGTGCGTACCCGAACGAAATGAGGGGTGGGATGGGTCGAAAGTGAAACTGCGAGTTCGTGGGGCTACAGCGTGCATCTGTGGTACGGGTGAACTGCGAGTTGTCGTTTCAGCTTTAGCTTGCAAGAACACGGCACCTGCACACACTCAATTCGTGAGACATATCACATGTAAAAAAGCTGACCGTGCTCTTCAATTATTTCGAAGCGCTCAAATATAGCTCTTGGTAGCTCAGCGTAATTTTGGCCCAGCGTATCATCCTTACTACATTTAACAGGATGAGATGGAGGAAGGGGAAGGCAACATACATCGCTAAGCACATCGCACCAGTCATCGTCGTGAGTGATGACGACTGCTGCCTGGGGAGCCTCGTGGTTTGTTCAGAACGACAAGCCAGTGAACATGAATAGTTGGTACCTCACGGAAAATGCGCTCATGGATGATTTGAGATGGGTGGAAGATCTGGAGAGGTTTTCTCAGTGTACCGTTGCATTTAAAAATTTGCTTACCTGGGGAACAGGAGCCGCATCGGATAAAATGGTACCATTCTCATGGACTATGTTTTGGCCCGCGCATTGTTTTCCGCCCGGTGTTGCACCGCCTCCAAAAAAACTTCGAGGCCATGTAGACGATGACCCTTGAGACCCATATGGCACGAAGCCACAACCCGGCTTATTCCCGCAGGGCGATACCGATGAATCCACCAGTTGGGAAACTTCAGCACCCCCAAAAAGTTTCCCCCAGATTCCTTCGTTGACAGAAATCGTGAATGCGTGAATGAAGGTGGTCTGATTGAGAGGGCTTCCGTTAACGGAATCGGCATGTTTGTGGAGGCAATGGGTGCCTTGCCAGCGGTGTCTGAAGCCTTTTTTTAAATTTGCTGTCGGTCCAAACGAGAGGTGAAATCCGTTCTGGAGTGGAACATTTTGGAACGTGGCCATACCCCACGATTTAGCCTTCTCGTGCCCCGTGATAAGACAGAGACTTCCGTTCACCAGTTCGCGTCCTCTGGTTTCATTAACATATTTATACCAACTTTCGGCATGCTTTGCTGCATACTGTCGCATGCTTCTTAGATTTTCGAGTTTTTGCTGATGTGCCCCATAGGGTAGAGCCAAAACAGCTCCCGTCGGTTCCGTACACCTGAACACGAATTGCCCGCCAGGATCAGGCCTGTAAACGGATGAACATCCCTATTTAGGTTTCGATATGGTGGACTTACACCGAAAAATCCCCCATTATCTCATGAATGGAAGGGCTCGAGACATAATTTCCGGGGTCAAAGTCGTACGGGATGACATCTGCCGAATCATAAGGCGACAATGGGATGAAATCGTCGGGAATGTTTGCATTGATGGGGTCGTCTGCAGGGAGGTAGATATTGAAAAAGAAGTCGAAGATTCCTTGGGGGGTGACTCTACCGACATCGCCTATGGCAATGCCGTCCGTACGATATTCGGATGGAAGGTTACTCGGCGGCCCGGGGACAAATAATGGAAATCCGCGCTTCCGACCCAATAGGTGGTTGCAATAGATTTCGCTCTCTGAGAGGGTATCCTCCGAAACATTCAACGGAAGAGAGGTGCTGGTCTGCCCTGGATCTGGCTAGCAAGTGGAGATAAACAGGAATGACCGCAAAGTGCATACGTAGATTCACCCACATTTGTATGGTGAATATGCATATTTCCCGAGACGAAAGTTCCCCCGCCGATTTCAAAGCCAGCGGCATTCGGGAACATACTTAGGCTGCTCCCAAAGGCACTACTACAAGGTCACGAAACCATTCCGAATCGTTGTAGGGGTACATACCTCTGGACAGCAGGAGATACCTGAGTCTGAGCGAGCGCCACAGTCATATTCAATGGCAGCTCTGTGGTCGACATTCTGGGGAGTAGAAAAAGAGCAGGACCAAGATGTTAAAGCTGTAGAGAGACGCGCACAGCCCACTTTAAGGGCGTGCTTAGGCGCTCGGTTTCCCAAGTACCGAAATCATACAGCTTTCGAGAGCTACTGAGAGCTGTATAACCGGGCGCCTGGAATGTTTCTCACTGATCAGTGAATGAACGTTACTCATTAGTGGACGAACTTTGATCTCAACCCAATTTGCGGCAAGGTGGCCTTTGGGCTGGCCTGAAGATTTGTGAGAGAGAAGGAAGGGAGGAGGAGGGATGGCTCGTGTGAATACTGTCTGGATTCGAGACTGGGAGGACAAGGTGTGTGATGTGCGCGGGGGTTCGGCTGTTCCGGCCGATCTGGGCTTTCCGAGGGTGGAGGATAGGCAGCGGGGAGGGGATCTGAGGAAAGCGGGGCTCAGGCACGGCCGAACCTGTACACATCACCGAGGGCTGGAAGAACGAGACCTAAAGCAGCCCAATGAGCGGAGCTCTTCGGCTCGCGCGAGAGCGAGTGAAACGAGCCGAGGGTCCCACATGAGAGCACGGAGAGTCTAGAGATGGGAAGAAAAAAGAGAAGAAAGGATTAACATTCGTATTTATGCGCTCTGCTCATTCAAGTGCGGAGCGAGATGAGTTTGATGGCATCATCGCCTAATTAGGGAACTCAGAAATTTACGTGCCAACGCGGTACCGGCTCAAGGGCAACACTTGCCTGGTCCTAGTCGGGAAAAAGTCTCAAGAATGATCATCCCCTTGTCCTCTACCTTACGCAATTTCTAAAAACTTGACCGAACACGGAATTCAAAGCGGAGAGTTTGCACGTGATGTGTAGATTTGAGTCCTCATTTGAAGAGGCGCCTCACACAAGCGAATTTCATGCAATTAGCATTTATTCCGGTGGTATGTGACGTAGTTATGGACACAAGATTTAACAACTGAGACCCTAATAAAACAGAATTCGAATCCGAAGGTTGTGTATGAGGCGTGGCAGTCAGGCAGAGCGAGATACTAAAGATACAGTAGGTGAGGGTGGGACTGGGACTGGGACTGGGATGAGAGTAGAAGTAGGAGTGGAGGCGATGGACGCATGCAGCCGTGGTATTGGATGGGTATGAATGAGTGTAAGGTAAGGTATATGGGTGGCCGATTAGAAGATTAGTGTTCGTATCGAGCTTAATCTGGGAGGTTGATGTTAGCTATGGTCGAGGGGCGCTGAGAGAGGGACGTACTATATAAAAATACAGTTGTTCATTTGCGGCATCGCTTCCGGTGACGGTTGAGGACGCCTTGGGTCGTAAAGGACATACCGCACATGCAGCGGTGGGGACGGTATTTGTTGTGCGAGTTGATATGGTCTGCAAGGGACAGAGGGTTAGCGAAGAAGAGGAGCGGTAAGGAAAGGAGCGTACTCAGAAGGTTGTGTCTCGCGGTGAAGGTCGAGGAACAGCTCTCGAGTGGGCACTTGAAGGTGGCCTCGTTGATGCGTCTCTTCGAGCTAGCCTGCCTGATCTTATTCGAGGCGACTTCAACCTTGAAGGTAGGGGCTGCCGGAGGCTGCGCGACGCGGAACTCCTGCTGCGAGCCATCACTGCCCTCCGGTGAGAGGAACGCTGATGGCGACGCCGGCTCGGTCTTCACCGCTCTAAACACTCCGTAGCTCTCGCGGGCAGATACAGGCTTGGAACGTCTGCCCTTGGTCGGCGCGCTGGAGGTGCGACTGAGTGTCGAGATGGGGGAGAGGAATTCGTGCGAGCCACGAATAGCTGTGAAGGTGCGTCGCCGGGGAATGGAAACGCCCTCGCCGCCTGTCTCGGCATCTTCGAAGGCTGGGGACGATGGGGAGTTGGGGGAAAAGGAAGCAGGCGTCTGCACATCATTGAATACAACCGCAGAGTGAGGAGAGGCATCCCTGGAGGAGGCGCGAGAGCCGTTGCTCACGCTGCGCGAGTTCGGGATGCTCAGCGTCGACCGATGTGTGCCACGGCCGCGACCTGAATCATGCTCAGGGGGAACAAGGGAGCCGAGATCGGAATGGCTGCGAGATCGCCGCTGAGAGCAAGCATGTCTGCGTTGCAGGCCGATAGTAGGAACCGTCAGGAGCGCGGGGCTGGGTGGCACGCGCTCGTCGGCCGATGATCGCTCAGTGCCAGGATACGTCCACCCAGGGACCAGGCCGCCAAGGGAAGGCATGTTATCATCCCTAGGGCTGCCATTACCGTGGCTCTCGGTTCCCCAGGACATTCCAGTACCCAGGGACTCCGAGAAGGCTTCGGCATCGCCCACCGAGATCTGGACCTCGTTATTGGCGGAGTACTCGTACTGAGGTAAACTCCCTTGCTGAATGGAGCCGTCGTTGCGATAGAATTGAGTATCGGTGGTGACAGCACTGAAGGAGGCGGAGCGTCCGCGCCCGACGCCGTCAGCCCAAACCTCTGCCGGAGACACGCTCTGGACTGAATGGCTGGAGCTGCGGAGACGCGAGAAGGTCGGGGGGCCGTTAGGTAGCACGCTGTGTTCCGCAGATGCGAAACGCTCGTCGAAACCTAGGCCGTCCAGAGCGGAAGTGATCGGCGACAGAGAAGGGGAGAGGGCCGGCGATGAATGACCAGAAAGCCCTTGTTGGTGCCAACTCGAAGGGGCGAAGTCGTCAGAACCGAAGTCGTCAGGGAAGACTAGAACAAAATTATTAGCATGGGGGCCCTCTAGGTAAAGGCACAACTTACTGTCACCGGAGAAGCTTGACACCGGACTCCAGGCCTCACCTATGGGGGAGCTTCGGCCTGAGTTGGATGGGCTATACCGATACTCTGCCGGTAGAAAAGGAAATTCGTCCAGGGGCGACAGCTCTGAAGACGAGGAGTCGGATGATGATATGAACAGCGCTGGTGCTGAGGGGTAACGGCGGTCAGCCATGCCCAAATTCATATCTATACAGCAGTAAGTTTGTGTTTGAAAGGAACTTTCAAACAGCATCTTTACCGCGTTCAGCAGAAGATGCACAGTAGTTGTTGTTGTCGAACATCCCGGGCGCACTACACATGATGAGATTTTGCTCAAAGCATGCCGTGGACACTAACAAGTCTAGGTTGAAGAGAGCCTGCTCGTCGGCAGGTGGGGGCTCAATGTGGATGGAGGGGGTGTAGGCTTCAGTCATTATGATTTGGAAAGAGGGGGGAGGGGAAGCGCAGCTGGCGATACGTGGCTTGCACACCCTTCTTTTAAGGAGAATGAACTGCCTCAATTCTGGCACATGCTCACGGCCAGCAAGGGTCCTGGGCTGTGTATCAATTCGAGAACGGTGTATTCTGCCTCATTTGGAAAGGCGGTGTTTGATGCATAGCCTTCGCACGTCCGTTCGCCTCCGTTCGCGCTGCAAAAGGCGACGAGAGCTGTTAAAACCACCCGACGACTCACCATAGACCCAAGTGACCTTCTTAAATTCAATGTCAGTGGCGGGCAGTACGACAAGCGGTGTCAGGTAACCGGGTCCGCGGAACACATTCACCGCTACATTGCATAGACATACAACAGCCTGAAAGCACTTCAAAGAAGACAAAGTTACAGATAAACACGAAGCAAATAAAACGAGGGTATAAGAGGCATGGCTATCTTCGAAAACAATTTGCAGAGCAGCATCGAAAGCGGGAGACACACTAAGCGCCAAGCACCGCATCTACGACATCCATCCCATAGCGAAAGGCGCGCATAGGCGCTGGCGGCAACGTCAGTCCCACGTCGACATCGCCTCAGATGGCCGGCTACGGCGAGCATTAAAAGACGGGATGATCGCACCAATTAACACGCATACCTTCGAGTCCGGTCCGTTCTTGCACTTGCGCTCATGTCTGGTCATCGTATGCTTCGTTCCAAACCTTAGAGTGCATTTCCCGCACTCGAAAGGCCTGACCGAATTGTGAGAGTCGATATGATCTACAGGGAAGGATATAAGTAGGAGACCCAATCAAAAATGAGAAAACTTGCGGCGCAGATTGTGCTTTGCGGTAAAGTCTTGGCCGCAAATGCCACAAACGTGAAGCGCCCGCCCCTTCTTGTCTTTGCGACGATCAGCGGCCGCGAGACGCCCGGCCTTTGTGCCCACTTTACGGTAACCGAGCTTTTTGATAGGCTCGTCGGACGGCGATAATCCACCTTCGGTGCTAGAGCTTGCTATGGCCATATCCGGAGGACGTTGTTGACTGGAATGAGGAGGGAGACGCTCCGTCGACGTCCCGCGTGAATACATGGCAAAATCTTGAGACCCGAGATAACCTCCGGTGGCCACAGCATGGCCATCCTGCAGTTGGGGTTGTTGATTAAGGAGATGCGCGGGATCTTCGCCCTGACTGCTTGGCCAGTACCCATAACGAAACTTCTCCTCGAAATACTCGCCGTGCCACTCAGACGGCGATATCCCATCTTCAATCTTGAAGCTCTGGCTAGGACCTGCAATAATGATATTCGGAGGACGCTGCTGACAAGGAAGATGCTCCGTCGACGTTCCGCGCATGTGCGAGTCGAAGTCGGCGGACGCGGGATAGCCACCCGTGACCGCAGGAGGGCCATCCTGCAGCTGGAGTCGGTGGTTCATAAGAAACGGGAGATCTTCACCCTGACGGCTTGTCGTGGAAGAGTGAGTGGGCGAGATAGATGCATTGTCATGGGAATTCCCAATATCTTCGAGGTCAGAACCACCGAACGGTGAGGCATGATCCCACAAGGGATTGGGACTGGGCGATCGAATCGACGACGTCTCGGAGCCATCGAAGGACGAAGCATGGGTGCGTCTGTGGATTACAGGACTGGGAAGGGCGAGGAACGTCCCATCCCCACCCCAGAAGGCGTCCGGCAGCATTGGAGGGTGCAGGGAGCCGTCCGACTGAAGGTGCTCAGCATAAAAACTGCCCCCCATTTCAGCAGAGCTCTGCCCCCACTCGGTGGATTGAAAGGATGATTCCGAGCTGGAAAATGATGCATTGGAATGCCTGTACATCGGCTGGGGTGGGAGAAGGAAGCCTTCCGCCACGAATGGCATCATTGGAGAGTGCGGATCGTGGCCACTGTGGGCAGGGGACGACGGAATGGAGCCGTATGGAGAATGATCGAACGAGGGAGAAAAGGCATCGTCGACGGCAGAACCTAGGAGCAGTTCGGAGTGCAACGAAAACTGAGGGCGCTCAGAGGTGGTGTCCGAGTGCGTACGCGAACGAAATGGGTGGGGGGATGGGTCGGAGGTGAAACTACGAGTTCGTGCGGCTACAGCGTGCGCCTGTGGTACGGGTGACAGGAAATGCGTCCCAGAGAGCCGCTCAGGTGGGAGATTCGTAAATGAGTATTCGCCCCGGCGCCTCGGTGGCGTCACCATCGGATCTTCAGCATTATGCATAGAACTCGAAGAAAAATTGAGTTAATTTCGAGGCATGGATATCGAATGAAGGACTTACTTATACTCCGTCGCAAGCGTATCACGGGGCGGACTCTCGAGCACATATCTGAAATAATCGTGGCTCGAAGGGTCCTCCGGGCCCTCCACCGTAATCTCAGTAATGCGCATCTCAGGATCAGCAATGCTTGAGCGTCCAAAAGCGTCCGAGCCACTAGGATTGGCAGACGGCCCTAACGGCGTTGTGGAGGAGGAGGGATGCTGCATTACGACGCTGCGGAGTGAAGGTGTAAGATAAAGAATGAAGAAGAGGTAAGAGCGAAAGCTCGGTCACCCACAAGACAACGTATATCTACAGCCTACATACAGCTCAACAGCATCAGGCTGTCCATGGTCCAGAAAGGAACACCCTGCTTGCGGACAACCCATACCGAAGAACGTGTGAGGATTAATATTCTACGTGTCGGGTCGGCAGTCATGCAGCGATGGTAAGATGTAGCTATTTCGGCGCCAATCAGAATTATCGTAGTATTGTCGGGATGCAGCGCAGTGTTGACCGGCAAAGTTGCGGCAAGCGGGCGTGCCGTGAACCATTTGACTGGAACAGCAAACAGCGGGAGAAGATGATGAATAACAACAGCAGGGCAGGGCAATGAGAGGGTGTGTTACCTCGTGTCCATATGTATGTGTTTCGTCCAAGCGTCGGGATGGATTCGGAGGAGCAAGCCGACGCGGGGGCTGCCGACGGAGGCGAAAGAGTTGGGAAACAATGGTCCGAGGGCCGAGTTGCTCCAAGTGAGAACCCAAGCCTCTGAAGGGCAGTGCATGAATTGCGTGCTTGTGCCAGGGCTTATCGCCTCGCGGCCGACTGAATTGAGTCCACAGCAAGCCTCCTTGGGGTAGCCAATGTCGAGGCGCGAAAGTCAGGAAACCGTAGGGCAACTCAAGCGTTTTTCGTGCGAGTGCTAGGGAGGAAAGTTGGGGGTCAAGGGCTCGGAGCGCCTGTTGTTGTACGATGTTAAATGGTCCCAAGGGAGGGTGTTGAGGAGTAACGCTCAGGCCCGACGAGCCACTGACAGTGGCAATTTGGATCCGAACTAATCCGAGGTTCTCAACAGATTTCGGTGTCAAGCATGCACAGGCTGGGAGAGTCTTCTAGAGCTTGATAAACGCGCGGTGCAACAACGCTGGAATGGCATTGCAGAGAAAAAGACGCACCGATATGGTCACACTGATGGCAGATGACCACTAGATGACCATAATTGTCACTGGGGCGCTTATCACCAGCGCTTATCTCGCAGAAAGAATAAGTAATACACTGAATGTTAAATACACATCGCTATTTGCTACACATGAATATCATCTCAATAAATTAGGCACCGGACGCTGTGGATGGGGGAGGGAGGGGAAGCTTCGGAAGCTCTGGGGTTGCTTCTTCGGAGGCGGAAGGTTGAGACAGGAAATAAATTAAGAGTGTAGTTTCTCCAGAGGGAGGAACGCGTGTCGCCGCCCTAGGGTATGCCCCGGCGGCGTACGGGGATGTCGAGGTATCGAGGAATAGAGGCCGCAAATAGATAGCCGCTCGGGCGCCGCAAATGGAAACCAGGAACCCAGGCCAAAAGAAGTTCACGAGTCATAAACGCCGTGTTGCCAGCGTCCGAGACGTCCGTAAAGCCCTCAAGTGGTGCGCTAGAAACAGGTCAGGCTAGGGATCCTCTCATACATATTGGCCACAGTACCTTCTTTATCCCGGACGAGGCCAAGCCGCATGTGCGCTTATGCCGCTTCAGAACGTGGGCGGTCCCAAAACTCACGCCGCACCCGCCGCACTTGTAGTTTTTGCGCGAGGCATGGGAATTGAGGTGGTCTGCCGATCGAAACATTCAGTACTATAGTTGTAATACAGAATGAGGACGTACTCTTGAGGTTATGCATCGCAGTGAAGTCGTGTCCGCAAATGCGACAAAGGAAAGCACCACGCTTCGTCGGGTCGTTTCGACGAGCCGTGGCGGCGCGGCGCGTGGCATGGGTTGCGACTGAAGCACGAAATGCCGGCGGTTGGTCCTGGCTATCCTGGCCGATATTCCAGGAGAACGACACGCTTTGAAAATCGGGGGGCGCTACGATCAGGCGGGGATCCGTGGTGAAGAGAGGGTTGGGCGCCTGGCCGTCGTGATGAGATAAACCGCCGGCCGACTCGTCACCGAGACCCTTCAGAGGCCAATACGCCGCACTACTCCCTTCTGCCTCGCCGGTTGACGGGCCAGCCACCGGATACGGACTAGCTTGGCGACGTCGTTGAGCTCGTGCTAAGCGCCTGTCAGCATTGCCATGCGAATCGGCAAAAAGGTCGGCGTCGGAGGTAGAGACATGGGAATGGCTACGCGAGCGTCCAACCTCGAAAGAGTTGCCCTCAAATCCCCCCGGGAAGTTGAGGAGATCGAATGGGGACGAGGGGCTGTAAGTGGACGACAAAGTCGACGGGGATCGGATGGAGGGGGAACGCGGTGGGTACAGGGAAGATCCCTCGTTCGACCAGCCAGGAGATAACAAGCTACCTTCGGGCCACAACGAGGCTGGCTGGGAGTCGCCCCGGGGAATGGAGCTCGGATGGTGCGGGGCGCCGCCCTGAGTAGCATACGACTGTTCACCGAACAATCCGTCCTGAATCGAAAGACGCTCCAAGGTCCTGGCCGACGCGCCAAGGGATGAATGGGATGAGTTGAGGTGACGAGGCTTCTGTCGTTCACCTCGACGCGTAAGCCGCCCACGAAGGGGAGACTCCGCCTCAAAAGAGTAAGCCTGATTGAAGGCATTACTCGGCAAGTTGTAGTTGGGCGGATCGGGTGAGCCGCCGCCGACGTATCGCAATGGGACGTTGTCAGGGTCGGGAGAGGGGAGGAACGGGCTGGCTAAACCGGAATGACTCAGAGATGGAGACAGCGACGATCGGATTGAGGACGTGTCGGACGCAGCCCGAGCCTCGCGTGGCGAAAGCAACCCTGGATTTTGAGGGAGGGGGGAGAGTGTCAAGCCATTCCCCGGCGCGGTAGTCCACCACTGAGCGTTGGTGTGCTCAGACTGGGCGGTTGTCATCGGGGGGAGATTCGACGGAGGCGCATATTCGTCTTCGACGGCAGAACCGTCATCGGTAGATCCGAAGAAGATCTCTGGTATTGGGTATGAAGGACTGTCCGACTGTGTGCGACGGCGACGCCCACCAGTCGGAGGAGGCGTAGACTGCTCTCCAAAGCTTTGAGCCCGGATGCCCATGTAATGGGGGGTGGAAGTGTGTATGTCGGTCTGCAGATACCCTGGGGCGAATGCGTGTAAAGGATCCTGCCCTGACACACCAAAGGTGTCCCCCACACCAGCGCTGGGATGGTTTCAGCTGTCAGATTACTATGCCAGAACAGATGAACTAACGAGGAGCTATCCAGACAATCTTCATCTTCAACGTTGAAGATAAACTCTTCATCGGAGCTTTGAGAGTGTTCAGCCATAGGCTGCTGGGTGAGGGGCGGGGATGGACGAGCTGTGTCTTGCGTGTTTGCTGTTATATGTACAAGAGTCAAAGTCAGCGTCATTCATCGGAAAGAGTGGGACATACCAGAAGAATGTAGCCTCAACAGCATCGGGAGATTTCGGGTAATGCTGTTGAAGCGCAGTCGCACATAGCCCACAGGACTTTCGCGTACACGGAGGTATCTTCAAATGCGAGTTAGTAAACCTGAAATTCGTTAGTCGAGTGGTAGCTTCAGCGAAATGTGCCCCACCTAGAGACGCCCATTCGTCATAGGATGTTTGTCTGGTGGTCCGACTATCCGCTTGCGGTCACCCATCGGTATCGTGCAGGGTTGGTGTTCGTTGCCGCAGGCTGCCGGACACGGAACCCGATAGGTCCACAGCGATTGGGGCGGTGGAAGGCAGGGCAACATGATGCGCAATGTACGGTGGTTTCGGGACCGCAGAATGGTCTCCAAGACGAACGGGCACATCCGGCCAGCCGCAGCGGCATAAGAAGACTTTGGGAATGGAAAGATTCATGGAAAACACACGGGGTCGAACGGGGACGAATGACCAGAACACTCTGCATGCAAGTCACAGCCTTCTCGAAAGTGCACTGCTTGTGGTGGCGGGCTTTAGGAAGAACTCTGCGTCGCCCTGAATAGGAAGGACCACAGCAAGCCTCCATCCGGTTGGAGAAACGAGAGTCGTCCAGGGTCAGGGTAATCGTTGCCAGTTTTCGGAAGCGGTGAGGTAGAGATGAAGATCAAGGTGCACGCCTTCCTGCACATCGTTAAATCGTCCCGAGTCTCAGGGAGCGCCCAGTGTAACGTTACTTCAGGTACCATCCATTGGCAGTGGCATGCACTGGATCCGAAAGTATACAAAAGAACAGATTTTGGCGCTAAGATTCCAGATGATGAGAAAAATAATCCATCCAGAGGTTGGCAAGACCCGCGTCGCGCGCGAGGAATGAGAACGGAGGAGACGCGCTAACGATCACATGACTCGTGCACCGCCATGGACCCACACGCACAAACTTTACGCGGCTCCTATGCCCCGCTCTCGCAGTAAATCGCAGCCGGCAGACAGGTTGTAGAAAGGCATAGACATTATACAAATCCGTAAACAATACAGGGCGCGTCACGCTAGGTACTACATATCACTAAAAAGCTCATAACAAGACTAGTAACTGGACTAAAAATTAGGAGGACGACCAATCTACACTGGAAGCGACCAGGGACCAAACAATAACGGAAATTTAAGGTAGCCAGGGTCAATCAGGATTCGCGAGGACAATATTGATCACCGTTTGTTGATAAGAAGAGAGAAGTGGCTTAGGCCGGTGTCGCACAGCGTTTGCACTTCTTCTGGTGGCGCCGAAGGACTCCCAATGTCGTGAAGCCGGAACCACACGTACAGACATGGGGCCTGAGGCCTGCATGAGCGTTGTTGTGATCTGTGGTGTCGATTAGCAAGTGTGGAAGAACATAGATATAGATATACTCTTCAAGTTGTGGCGGGTCGTAAGCCCAGCCCCACAGATGTCACATTGAAATCTCGCGTGCGTCTTCCGACGCAGATTGGAAGCGTGGACGGCCGCCACAGATGCCACCTGTGGATGGAAGACAGGTAGTTCTGGAGTCTGGGGAGAAAGCTCCGGAGTCGTCCCTTGGGAGTGGGAAGGGCTCGACGGGAAGTAAGATGAGGGAGTGTCCGGGGTGGATGGGCCACTCTCTGGCGAGAGGCTGAGTCTGCCTGCCTGATATGCATTGAAGCTGTGCCTGCGCGGCGGCGCCGTCAGCCGATCGTTGCTCACTGCCGCAGACATTGAAACGTCAGATCGGGTACGAGACCGCGAGTCGAAGGTCGAGGGTGGCTCTGGTCCGGAATAAACCAGACGAGGCACTGGCGTGGTACCCAAAAGGAGAGATGTGACATGCTCAGCCTCGTTGGGAGAGTGTGTGAGGGGGACGTCGTAGGAAGAAGGTCCCCAACGAGGACAGGTATGAAGGGATAAATGGCCGAGAACGGGCGAGAGGGTCACATCGGATGTGGGGGCCTGCGCGTATCCTGAAGAGAAAGCAGGTATGTCGAAACTGGTTGTGGCGTCGAGAGACATCATTCGGAAAGCCGATGGCGAGAAAGGGAATTGGGTATCCACGACCGGTCCCGTCATATAAACGTTCTCCTCGTCTAACAACAAACCACATTAGCCGGAACAAAGCCATAAAACAACAAGGTCGCGTACAAGAAGAATCCGAAGGAGATGGGGAGTAACCGCTGCCATCCGAACTTCCGTATTCAGACATTGGGGTCTGTGGCCCAACAATATCCGAGTCATGTCTATGTGGCGCGAGTTCAGGCAAGGTTATTGGCAGCCACTTCATAACCCGTTCCGCTCACATTTGGCGCCAATCGCCACCTGGTGGGGTAGGCGGCGTGACGGAAATGTCGGTGGAGTAGACATCCGCATTGCATGTAGTGTAATTATCATCATTGAGTGAAAAGGTAGCCATGGTCAAGGCGCGAGTCGGACAGTACACCCCAGCCGCGACGCATTTTGTACCAGCCGAGATAGCGTAAGAGCAGAAAAGGAAGTTTACATTTCAAGATATGTTTGACGCCGTGGGACTGACAGTAAACGCAACGTGTTTTGTGCGAGGCAACCAGTAGTCGAGTCGCATTCTGCCGCATGGATACGCAAACTGGCGCTTCGGGCCCTTGTCGACGGCGATGTTCCATGACCGCCCAAAATTCTCGGCCCTATCCATGTAAAAAGAGCTATCCAGCATGAGGATTCTTTGGCGGGAGCGAGAGGAAAAGGAACGCAAAGAGTGTGTTTGTCACGGTATGTGTTGTCAAGATGTGTAGCCGTAAGTCCAAACGGGGATACGGATCCCCTCCGCTCTCCCTCATGTTTTATGGCCCAAAATGCGTCCATTATTTGCCTGAAATATATCGAGAAGCACAGAGCACAGGTCCCAATACGGCTGGGCTCAAATCCCCAGGAAATCCCCGCCGCTACTGTGCGCCCCATCTCCTCGCGATTGCCTCATGGATCAGCTTTTCGTTGGACTGCCTCTGAAAAGTTCCCTGTCACGGAGTATATGGTCCATACGGGTGCCCGCTGCCCAGACAGACTCCGGGCGTCTCGAAGTGGGGTATCAGTGGCCTTCTGCACATACGCGTCTGATTTCATTTTCGGAGAAGGTACCTTTTTGTCTTTTGTCTTTTAGACTGTTCGGATCGTCATTAGGCCCGTCATAGCACTCTAAACTTCTCAGATAGATGCAGCAATGCCTCTGTCGCTCCATTCTGATAGGATTCTGGAGTCTACCCGCGACCACTTTTGCACGATACTACTCACGGGGATATGTATCTCTCCTTCCCGCTCTCCCTCGTGCCCTGTGGCCCAAAAGGCATATGCTATTTCCCGAGACGTGCTGATAATCTCAGAAAACACAGGTCTTGACGGTTGGGCATGCGGAAAATCCCCCGCCCTACCACGCCATCATATCCTCGCCCTTGCCTCATGGATCAGCTTTCGTTGAACTGCCTCTGAAAACTTCACGGACCTTGGATTGTCTGGTTCATCCAGCCGCTGGCGAGCGAGCTTGGAGTGGAGCATTTTCCACACAACGCGTTGAATTTCGTTCAAGTCAATGTACATTTCCAAACCCTTTGGGTCTTCGTTAACCTATGCCAGTGCATTCTCGAAACTTCTCTGTTCCAAATCCAAAGCGATGCAGCAATGCCTCTCTGTCCTTTCTGATAGACATTCTGCGGCCTCTACCCAGCGACCACCGTTGCACATACATACACTTAGAAAGAGTAGGCATTTGGCAGTGCCGCGGACTTTGTAACAGCCCTCGGTTTCTCAAGCGCCTTACCTCGATGTTTACCCTCAGCGTCTATTACCATCCGTTCGCGCCCCAAGATCGGTCGCCGGTGGCGCCGCACATTCTCGCTACGCCGTTCAGTGTCCGACGGATCTTGTCTCTTGCACGATGCTATGGGAACACTCACCCGCTGCTTTCTTTGGTCATGATCCACTCCCGATCGACGTCCGTTATCTTTCCTTGTGCTCCTTGCCGATTCGTTATCGTCGCTATTGAATACTAGCCAGGTTGGTGTCCGCTCTCCGCCGCGGTGACCTGGCGACCCTGTGCAACCGTGCGTCAACGACAAACCCCATTCAACATTTGGACACTGCTCCCCCGCCCAGGACTTCCTGCGTTAATATTGCCAGTGGTTTCTCCAGTGTTTCCCCTTAGATTCCCGGCCGCCCCTCCACACGTGGGTGATCTTCTGTTTGTGGGCGCAAGGCGCTTAAATGGCTCGGGGGAAGTAAAGCAATCCAAAGACGGCAAAGTTAACCATAGGGTTGAGGTCAGTATCTACACTCTTCCCCCGAGACTTTCCGTCTTGCATCCCCCCTCTCCCGCCGAGATTTTTTCGTAGTTCAGAACATCTATGAACATTGAAACACGTTCAATTCAAATTAGATTACCTAGAATTCTGTAATGACCAGTCCCCCGAGGCACCCCTCAGGGTTATCACTTCGAACCCTTGAATCCATTTTACCTAGAGGATCAGCCCGCTTGAATTGTAGGAAGGAAGATCCCTTTTAAATTGTGATTTGGTCAAATCTTGATGTCGAAGCAGATTGAACGCGATCATGTGACTGGCGGTTGAAAGAAGCGCGATGGTGCTTCTGTGCGTTTCAACTCCTACGCGACGCTTGACATCAAGCCCTCGCTTTATTATCCGGCGAAAGTATTTCGGCTGAAAAATACGCGCCAGATCTTCTGATGCTCTGGAAGGGCCCTTGGCCAGAGTGTGAGTCAAAGAATACATTAGTCTAGATAGTTGAATACATAAGTTAATTTTAGGGTTACATGTTGTGAACAACACAAGTGTAGACTATACAGTATGGAACAATTGGCCCAGCAGGATGATGATACAGCGAAGCACAACACCAGAGAATAAATACTTAGATTGCGAATCAAATCGCGCATGCTAGCGCAGCAAATGGCGAACCAGACAAATTCGCGTCGTAGGTAAAATTCCGATTCGGATACGCAAGCGGTGGGACGCAGAGAACTTCATGCGCATGCCGTGCAACAGGGTTGGGAAAGGTTTCATAGCACGTCGAGCAATATAACCGATAGTCATCGTTGTGTTCCGAAAATATTTCGAGGAGCGGAGGAATCAATACGCTCCGGATCTTGAATTGCAGATATTCTGCCAGGTGTGGGCAATGCTTCTCGTGTCTGCGCCGGGAATCCGCCCGGGATAAGATCGTGAGGCAGCCCATACACCATTTGCGATCCTTTCCAGTATCGCTGTAAATCTTCACGGGAGACTGACGGTTGTGCTTTAATTCTTTGTGGCGCGGAAGATCAGGTCTCCGGGTGAATGTCTGACCGCAGTTGGGATATGGGCACACAACTCGCTTGCGGCCCTTCTTCTTTGGTTTCCCGACGCGATGAACTGGGCCAGCATTTTCGCATGGAGAGGGGCTGCGTGGAGGATCATCATCGAGATGGATGATTTGAAGTTGATCCATGCCAGGAGACGAGTCCGAGCAGCATGTGCTTTCCAGGGCTTGAGCGATCTCCACGGGCGGCTGAACAATGTTCTCTAGGCCCTCGACAACATCCCTTCTGGGCGACACCAGACGAGGAGCATGGACAAACGTCAATGGGTGGGAAGAAGAGTCGAAGAAAGGAGGGGTCGGACTGGCCTCCCGATGGAAGGCCGACGTTGCAACTTCATTATGGAGTGTATACGGGGTTGGAGAGGGGTGGAGAAGTGACGTGATACTGGCATTTTCTTCCCAACAGCCGGTGTCGTTGTCGGCCCCGCAACTGATAGGCGAATGCGGAGGAGACAGGATCGACAAGTAAGAGGATGGACTGCTGGGCCCCGAATCAGACAAGTCCGAATTAGACAATTCACAGGCCTGTAGAGCCATGAGTCCCCCGTCGACTGGTATTTATTTTGGAAGTTACCTTGAAATTATCCCAAGCATACTGTGCAGTTGGAATAGTATCTGAATATATACCAGCAACGTCCAATTTGAATTGGTATGCATCATATAGGGCGTCACGATCGAGCACCAGCCTCTCTAGAAGAGACTCGTCGAAGTTCATGGAGGATGGTGCCTTGCTAATGTGACGAAATTCCCAACCCGTCGCGGTCGACTTGCTGGAGAATCGTCTCAGATGAAACTGGTACGAGGCACTAAACGTGCGATGCTTACAGATCGCAGGAGGCAGCATCGAAATCAAAGTAGTCGTCAATGCTCATGTCGTCGCAAGAAAGGAGGGTAGAATGAGAGGATTCCATGATGGGGAAGGAATATTAGGAACGAACGTCGAAATGGATGTACCGATGCTACCTTTTAATGGGTGTTTCTTTTGTATTCCCTTATCCGGCGGTTCGAATATAATTGTACACTTGTGTGCGCGTATGTATCCTTAATTTCGCAATTGAGTCACTGAAATATGGTCCTACTGCCTCACGTTCAAGAATGACTCGAATCCCCCATTTCATCAAGCCCATCGATGAACATTGCAGTAGGCGTCGATTTCCAGTTTCTCTTTCCCAATGCGAGTCGGTAGCCTCGAGGTGCGCCTCGAGGTGTGGGGATTATCACATGGGAGATCGGGCTCTCGTAAAACGATGATCGATCTCGCTGATGCGGAAGCGACCAAAAGAATTTGCCGAGGGTCTTCTAATTTTACAAGGGATTTACATAGCGAGAGAACAAGAAGATTATCCTGATGATCATCTTTGGAACAAGGATTGAATCGAGGACAACAGGAGTTCAAGTCCGAGGGTTTCCAGAGAGTGGTTGCTATCTGGTTGCCACACTAGGCGAACAACATCAACTACGTCGAGAGTTTGGGAGGGTACACCATCATAGAACCTTGGTGCGACCCCTGATATGTTGTGTCCCAATCATTTTGGTCCATAAAACGTGCATGGAATCTGGAGCTTCCGCAAGCCCTTCCATTGCTAGCAAGAGATCAATCCATTAATATTTTGTCGGTGCAGCTCCAGGGCTTCCTTTCAAATTCCCAAAAACATATAGGATCAACATCACCAACAGCTGAAGAAGCTGATTTAGTGGCGCCCATAAGCATCGATCCAAGATCCACCCGGAATGGAAAGGCTCTCAAGAGCGCAGAATCAGAATAACTAACACACCGGCATGGCGCCGAGCCTAAGACTTAAGTTGAGAACTAAGTAGGACCAACTTCAACACAAGTTCGAGTATAAGGATTTCTATTCCGAGCGAGAGTAGGATCGGATGCTGATTAATTGATTAGTTGCCGAGTGACTGGAACCTGCGGCTATAGATTTGTACGTATGGCTTACATGCATTTCAACCTGGGACCCACAAGGCCTAACAGCTACCGGGCCGCCTCGGGCCTGATGACAAAGTGTTTCATCGGGGCGAATATTTCGCGGAATTGAAGACATAATACTATCTGCGCCGATCAATAAATAGGACAGGCTACGTGATTGGAAGAGGTATGAACATATGCTGGATGACGCAAGTTTCATACCTTCGGAAATAATAATAATAAAAGTTTGACGTGCGGAGATGCTCTTGAAAGCTTAATTTGGACGACAACTCAGCGCGGCCGAATTTATAGTGGATCAGATCTTGCCATGTTGCATGTGGTCAGATCGCGGTGAGAGTCCTCGGCGATGGGTCGGGTTGCGCAACAATGAAGGCCCAAACATCTTCAAAGTGAAGGTATGTTGAAAGCAGCCTGGACTACAGATCCGCCGACAAGATGATCTGCGGGCCTCACTGCGTTCAGACCCCCTCTGTAGGCACAGCTCCGCCGAATCCCCATAGGCAGATCTGTAGGCCAACCAGTGTGCCGACATCTGTCGATTCCTCTGTCGATCCGTGCCGAGGTTGGTCTACATGTTCCCACAGGAATAGGCACAAGTAGTACGCGCTCCGCGAGCTTGCATATTTGACGCTACCTTATGTATGCGCGCGCACAGTTTTTCAGCCTCGAGCTCTGATACTTAGGCCCATGTGCCTAGCTATGCAATTTCAAGAAACCAGCAATAAACGTACCCATTATCGATCTCGAACACCCTTCCTCGGTCTTGAACACCTTTTGTGAGTTAATCGGCCTTCAAATAACTGTCCCACAGTCGATCGACATCAATCCTTGATTATTATCAGAAACTGCCTACTCGGCCACCTTAGCATTTTTGACGTCGTGCACACACGTCAAGCGAACTAAATACATATTTATGCACTCTCAAACGAAGACATGCATCCTGGGAGTGAGTTGAGATATTTTTCGCAAATTTACGCTGGGATTTCATGGCCTACCGAATTTTGTTTCTGGCCGTATCCCAAAATGGAAAAAAACGGCCTAGTCGGCCACCTTGGAAAACCGTCCGTTCCAACTCATACCGGCTATCTTGTTGTATCCCATATCATCGAGGACATACAATTACATGATTCTAGATACTCAAGATGTACATCTGAGGTATATGAAGACAATAAATATTTAGCTTTTAAGTCGCCGGGATGGGTGAAAATGTGATCCGGGCGGAATGGCGTGGATTACAAAGTACAGAGGGTATCGAGGTGTCGGATGAAGATATATATGACTCCATGGAATGATTTAGGACATAAATATTTGCCAGGGATGCCACCCACTTGCCAAAAACCATCTGCAAAAAGTTCATTTGTCTGCGCAACTGAATTTCGGTGGTTTGCGGTAGTGCTCCGCCGTTACCAAGAAATCCGAAACTGAAAATGCTGAGCAGCCTGCGATAATACAGAATAGACTATCCCAAATGGAGTCAACAAGTTATATGTCCGTAGTAGCCTTATGTTGCTCGCTGTACAGGTTGCCGATGTGTGGAACTTAAGCTCAGGCGGAAAATCTCTTGCAGGACACACAATACAAGGAAGGTCTATTTAGGCATATCACATGAGAATGGGACATTCAAAAAAGCCAAGAGAAAACAACAAACCCAGAAACTCCTCAATCGGTGGGGAATTGGTGGAGAAATAAGGAAACGATGAGCCGACAGGTCGTTCGGAGATAAGAAATGATGTTCACACGCCGCCATCTTGACAGAAAACCTCCCACAGTTTCGGATCGCCGCATCGGTTGGCCTTCAAATATGATGTACAACATCCTTATAACTCGTACGCCATCCCACGAGCACCAAATCCCAAAATCATACATTGCAACGGCTTATATTATGCAAGTGGCCGACTAGCTAGGTCGGCCGACTAGGCAGTTGCTGATAATATCGCGAACATTAATTAAAAGATAAGTGCCACAACAACAACAAATTGAAATGGTAGAATCGGCCAGGACCTCGGCATATTCGGCTGTACGTCCGATCCGACTCAAGGATTTGCCCCCAAAATGGCCCGCATGTCTCACAATGTGGACATTTTGGGCCTAAAAACGCTTGATGTCTGATCCAGATTGCAGATGAATTTGGCGGTCAGATAGGACGCCGCGTACGTTCGGGCACACATCGACCACTGAATCAACTCTGGAGGGGTGTTCACTCTAAGCACCTCGCATCTCTCAAATTGGCCCACGTGTGGATGGAAAATCACTTAACAGTACGCCTCTCGTGAAACAGTACAAAACTCAAAAACAACGTGTTTGACCCAAGAACAACAGAAAACAGATCTACAAGCTATACACAAACCACGGGCTCTGGTCACCCATTTTCTCGGAATCACCAGTGGATTCTGCGCACCCTCTCGCAGTCGCTTTCCTTCTGTTTTGCAGAGACAGGTACCATATATTCAGAGCGGAAAGTAAACCCATGAACACCGAAAATATCAGGAGGGTTTGTGTAGCCTTGACGTATCTCGGTGCAGGTGATAGATCACCGAAAAGCCATGTTGCCAGAATACCACCAGAGTTGGCCATGATGAGCCCGAGTGCCATGGCCGTGGCGCGACGAATGTATGGGGCGGAGTTGTTGGCATTCCAAGCGGCCAAGGCGGGTTGAATAAGGTATGTTCCGGGGATCGACAGAAACAAAGATCCGTATTGAGCATGGTGATTGGAGGAACCTTGAGTAGATGAATTTTGGAATAACCGCTATGCTCGATAACTGACCGAGGAATAGTCCGAAGCCTGCTACACATAAGACTGAGCCTCCAATGATGACTGCCCCCTGGCATCTGTAAACATCTGAGATCAGAGCAGCTGCTACTGTCGCTGGTACAGAGTCAGCCTTTACTCGTAGGGCATTAAAATCTTGGCGCACCAACCGCAGATACGACAAATGGAGGTATAGTCATTAATTGTGCTGTGGCAGAAGTGTATCCTAGACTCTGAACTATCGATGGCGTAAAACTGCGTCGGACGGTCAGAATTGAGATAGGTTCGCTGTCGGGTTTATTTACTATGCCAATCCATAAAGCGCCACACCTACGATTTCTGTCAGCCACATCGCCTGCAGCAAGCTAAGTGGCGGCACCTACCACTCAAGAAATAAATGATGCCAACTAGAACCACTTGCGGGGAAGTAAAGGCTCTCCCGACCTCGGACCATCTGAAAGCGTCCACATCCGGGTCCTTGCTCATCACTCTGTCCTCTCGGAGTTTCTCAGCCACGTAATCCTTCTCTTGTTGATTCAGAAACCGAGCTTGAGTAGGGGAACGGGGAAGGAGAAAGTATCCAGCGAGTCCAGAAGCAATAGTAACGGCGCCTTTGATAAAAAAGATCCACGCAGCACTCGAATGGCCTCGCTTTCCATCGAGATGTATGATGCCAAACGCTAAGATGTCGGAGAATGCGCCGGAAAGGGAAGCTGCGGAGAAATACACCGCAATCCTGGAAACAGCCATCAATGGGACGTCCAAGTTGAAGGTATATATTACCGTGTCTGAAGTCGCTGTCGTGGATAGAACAAGGACAGATAGAGAACAATTCCCGGAACACCACCTGAAAGAATTAAAATTTTATTTCGCAAACGACGGCAGCGATGGGCCATACCCTCTAGAAGACCAAGAAAGAACCGGCAAGCGAGGAGTCCGCGATAGGTAGTGACCACGCCTACAGATTTATTCAGGAAGTTGCCACACATAATATATGTCCGACTCGGACCTTGGAGTGTTGCGACTAGTCCCCATAGAATCATAATGGTTGGCAAAAAGATATTCGGTCCAATGCGCTTCAAACTGGGATCAATACCCAGTCTACGTCTCGAGAGCCACACTCACCTTCAACATAAGGTTTGAAGGCAGCTCAGACGAAACATAGGCAACATATGTCAAAGTCAACACAATGGTATACTCCTTGTTGGACATGTTCAGGTCCTTCTGCAGACCCGCTATACGGGTGTTTCCAATGTTTGTGCGGTCCTGAATGCAGAATGAACTTCCAACAGAGCAAACAATTATGAAGATCGCACCAGAAACGAGAGAAGATAAAACATTGTGATGGCAGGGAGGATCCAGCGATCAAGTTTGAACCAGACCATGCGCTCGAGAATGGAATCTTTCGAGTCGCTGGCACTGTCATTATCCTTTTCATCGACCGGTGTCATTTTTGAAGTCGTTTCCTCTGCCATTGGCAGATGCGTGTCTGTGTGGGGAGCAGATTGAAGATACAACGGAATTTATACTCCCCGAGACTGGGAAAACAAAACTCGCCTACATAACTGTACCCCAGACCTTCTACACTTTGATGTTTCGATTTCTTATTGGGAGGCCATTTGAATACAGCGTTAAGTGCTGAAAGAGCACGCCAAGACACAGATTTTTCGTCCGGAATGAGAAGGGAACCGGTTTTCGGCCTGCGTTACGGGCAAATACTGTTGCGTTTGCGTTGACACTTTGCCGTCTTGTGTTTATTGACATGGTCTTGAGGAATCTTCGTCTCTTGAGTCATACACAACATCGTCTTGTGGAATAGTGGCCCTCACGCTCTCAGGTCTTCAAGTCTTGACGTGTGAAACACTCTTGAGCCTGAGGCCGATGACGTGAACAAAGACCTGGAGGCCCTAGATATGTGTGGGAGAGAGCGGGCGGAAAGATACGGAAAGATGGCGGAAAGCGCGAAGATGCAGCCGATGACGTTTGGAAAAAAAATCTGGGAGCCCTGGTATGTGTGCCAATGGGCAGAAAGATACGGAAGATGGCGGAAAGCGCGCAGATGGAGTAGGGAAGTAGGAGCCGTTTCGACAAATCAACATGCACGTGGTGTTATTACGTTTGTGCATGGACTTCTGTGCGCCCCATTTCCGTCTGCGACACCGTTTAACGTTTGGAGCTGATATCGCCGCAAGCGAGACAAAGTTTTAGAAAACATTACAGACCAATTACAGACAGGCCCCGGGAAGCTCTCATGAGCGTAACTCCGGATTTAGGGGATTTGAGGCCAAAATTTTGCTATTTTCAAGTCCAGATCTAGGGGATTTGAGACGAAATTTTGGGAAACCCACTCCGAATTTAGGGGATTTGAGGCCGGTATGAAGCAAAGTTGGTGTTCATTCGCGTTCTGCCTGGGGGCTTCGTGAAGATTTTTCGACCAAATTCTGCTCGAGGCAGGAAATTTGAACCCCATTGCTGATTAGAGGGTGAAAAATGCAGAAGTAAGCCCGAAAATAGCTCAATTTTTGGCGGCACGCGGGACAGGGCCTGAACTTACTCTGGGGATTTGAGGCACCAAACCGCCAAAAAGTTTGGGAATTTCTGACCATTTGGGCCGATTTTTCCGGAGTTACCCTTATGGGAGCTTCCCGGGGCCTTTACAGACCGAGTGGTACGAAATTGTAAGTCAACCAATCTCAACATTTCACAACATTTCTGTTTGGCTGTGTAAGACTCTCTAAGGACGATTCGAGTCAATTAGTTGGAGCGGCGAAAACCGCCGGCTTTCTCCGATCACGATATGGTTTACCAGATACAGGTCGTCGCGGGCCCAGAATATTTTACTTTTGCGCACGATTCCTATTATCGTAGCCTCGAAGTTTGACGGCCAAACTGGTCTGCAAGAGCGCTGTGCCTTTCTTTGATTGCGTCATAGAAAGTCAAATGATCAACGCCACGTGCTTGCTGTACGAATATGGTTATACAATTACCAGATTTGGTATGACTTCCAGCGTTCAAGGAAAATTCGGGACGGTGCACGTAAAAAAAAAAGATGAGAGTTTCAAGGAAAACAGTATCACGGTTACGAAACGGAAAGCGAGCGGAAGTTTAAATTTTAAAATGGTCCCGGCGTGATGGCATCGACCTCCTCGCGGAAGCTTCCGTCGCTGTTCTTCGCAAACCAATCAACGAGATTTACTTTCCGCCTTTCAGATTCGGCTCGCGCGTAATGCAACGAATGAACTGGAAGGTGATGGTCCTCTCGCCATTGCCCAAGCTCTCTGTCGCGTTTCTCTTCTTCTTCACGTTCTATCTCCTGGCATGCGACACACATCCTCGTCCGGTCTCGAAGTATCATGATCTTACAGTCGCCAACTATAGTGCTCTTATGAATGACGCAAGAACGAGTTATCTAGTCCGAACGCTTGAAGAGAACGAGAAGCGGTACCAGTTTACGATCGTGGAGAGAGAGAAGTTGATTGAAATATCGGGTGGAAGACATATTGCGGCGTGCGTGGACAAAACCCGTCCCTGACAAATTTCTCCCTAAATTCGAGCGCAGATTTCCTCCGCCTCACACCGTGGTTAGACCCGTCTAATATTTGGTATCGCTCGTACTCACGCCGAATTCTACAGTATTACGTTCTCTGGGATTTCTTTACTCCAGCGTTCACATGTCCTTTCCCAATGTACCGCGTCGGTAAGTCTTCTCATTTCCTCATCGATGAAGCTGAAGTTGAACCATATTCAAGGTCTTCTTGCTGACGGTGGTAAGTGGAAGCCATTTTTAACAGTCCGGACGAGTTCATCGTTCTATCCAGGTAAATGGTCTGCGGTCTGGAACGCGTGCTGCACAATCGTCCCAACTGCGTCGTCTATTCGCTCAACTATCAAACACCGTCGTATTCCAGTTTTGAACTTGATATGCTCGAACGATCGCCTGGGTGCCATATCTATGGTATGCGTCCCACTGATTCGTGTTGTTATCCATCTCATGTCTAAGTCTCTAGGATTCGATGCGAACGCCACGCACGATGCACCGTCTGAGTGGCCATGGGGAGAGCCTGAGGTTACTGTCGACGCAAAATTGAGGTCTCGCCTACACTTCAACCATTTCTCAGTCGCGGACCGGACGGCGGAAAGATATCGTTCGCTACAAAGTGTCATGAGCGACTTCGGCCACGACTGGATAGATATCCTGAAGGTGATTGAAATGTTGTCAGTCGGTGCACAGCTCTCACAATCATACCTAGATCGATCTCGAAGGTTCCGAGTTTGCGACGTTCGTGTCCATAATCACCGATAACCAGGAGAATCCACTGCCCTTCAGTCAGCTTTTGTTGGAGGTTCACATCGGATGGTCTGAGGGTACGCTCGTCTTTGTTGCGATCAAGAACCATCCTGACCGAATCCATCGAGACATGAGAACGGTGGATCATTTCGCAAATTGGTTTACCAGACTTGAGCAAGCAGGGCTTCGGCCGTATTATTTCGAAGTCAGCATGATGGATGTAAACACGCTGCGCGTAGAGCCCGCTGTTGCCTATGTGAGTAGCCATGCTGGATATTCGATCAACGCTTCTGAACCATAAATTACAGTGGTCATTCATGAATTTTAGGGGGAGACACGCACTTGTGGACGACGGGTTGCCCGAATATCCATGATGTGTGTGTTCAAATTGTCCAAGCGGAAGCAAGAACTAGGATTTTGTTCGTTTATTTTAAATCTGGAGGGGTCAACCACGGACTCGGAATGAATCACGGAGCTGTGTGTGTATTGTATACGTAGAACAACTTGGTTTGAGATCTCAGCGCCGCCGGTGCTCATCCTAAGGAACGCATCCGGCAAGCTTGAAAGGACGAATCGCTAATGATGACGACCAGTCATTGAACGCAGCAACCATTCACGGTGGATTATGCTATGCATCCGATGAAGCGTTGCTGGACCCATTGTTAAATTCCAAATAGCCAGAGACAAACAACAGCCAGTAAGGTGATGAGCAATTGCGCAAAGAGCCTCGCGTCAGTAAGCGCCCAATACCCGATTTGTAATATTCTTGATGCCACCGACGCCAATACGGCTGTGCTCGAAACTCTATGGATACATTTGACTGGCAGGAAAGCTGCCTTGAAACGAGATGTACAACATGCAAAAATCAAGATAGGTCGAAACCCGCGTTGGATGTAATCGCCTGCAAAAGCTTGGTTCTCAGGACCTTCTCGCTCTGATAGCGTGGAAGCTGGACGCGTGCAAGTAAGTAAGCAAGAGGGAAAGAGGGAAGGACGACGTGCCTTCAAGAGGTTGACGCAGGTGCTGGATGTAGGCAACCGAAGCTCGTCAGAGCCAGCGTCGCGGATTGCAAAGTTGGGGACTAATTCTTTGAATCCTCTGAGAAGCGATCAGAACTGCAAAGTACAGGTCGCCGAAAAATAAGCTCACAATAGCGGCGGCCGACTACAGCTGGTGACGAAGCGAAGTAGCGCCTTCCGCTGCTCTTGATCGAACGAGTGAACGACCTTGTTAAGCCGTCAATTGCAGTCCGCTGCACAAGGGACGCTGGACTTACTCTCCAGAACGAAATGATCGTGGCATGATTAGAATCAAAGATCCCGCCGTACTGTGTGTTTCCCTGCAGATCCTCCAAATCGACGGGCGAATCGGTGCCTCCGATGAGGATCTGAAGCTCCTGTTGATTGAACATCCTGCAGAAACATGAGCGGGGCACGGATGAGGATGAGGACCGGAACGTACTTGAGCCACTTGTGGTCGATTATCTCCGACAAGCCCTCGAAGAACGCGTCGCTCTGCTGCTTGATCTGCTTGCTGAGACGATAGTGTGAGACGAGGTAAATGTACTGGAGCTTGTTCTCCTTGGTCACAGCGATGTTGCCGCCATGGGGAACGAGGTCCACCGTCTTGGTGACGCCAAAGTCTGTATTCAGGCTCAGAAAGGAGGAGACCGTAACAGTTGATGTGCGCACCTTCGACCGCAACAGTGAAGTTCAGGGACAGGTCCTCCGGGTTTCCGGCATAGTGCTTGAGGAAGATGAGACCGTTGTACAGCTCGGGGTCGAGCGAGGCAAGGTCGTCCAAGAAGCTTTGCTTGCCTAACCACTGGAATAGCCGATGAATAACGAGAGCAAGGGTAGATGCGGTATCCTCACCTTGGCGAGGAAGAACCCAGCGAACGCAATGTCGACAAGGATTCCCTCGTACATTGCCTTGCCAATGATCCGCCCGATGAAGCGGTACCAGTTAAGGTTATGTGCTGTGAGGCGGTCAACGCGTGTCGTGCGGGAACCGGAGCAGGACGTACATTCGACAGCATAGCTATGAGGATTAGGGTACAGCTCATTCTTCTTATTTGCCAGCCAAAGGCCGCGATCGGTGTCGAAGACCTCCTTACACAGCGAGGTGAAAAACTCCTTGAAAACCCCACCGCCGTCGATTCCCGCTCTAGATAAGAGCGGGCATCAGCAAGGGAACAGATGAGAGACAGACCAGCACGCACTCTTCCTCCCCAAACTTGTCGATGAACGTTATACCAATCCTGCCCTTCAGGTCGGCGTCCCTGAGGCGATCGAACCCATCCTGAGCGATGTTCTCTCGGCGCACCGTGATCTGCAATCGCCCGGGATGCATCTCTTCCGATTGACGCCGGGCCATGGCGTCGCTGAAAATGAAGCTGCGGAACACGTTGACTCGCGTGGAGAATGGAATTGAAAAGGGGATGTTGTGCAGGATCCCCAGGCGGGGCGCTAGGCGGGCGATCTGCCGCGCGGTGACTGTGCGGCCACCGCTCGTCGATATTTGTTGTTCTTCGAATCTACGACGGTGTAAGCGACAAGCTCGTAAAGACAAGACAAGACATCTCACAGCGCCGCTTCCACGAAAGATCGTAGGTCGACCTGAGTGGAGACCAGCCAGTGATCTGGTGGGGTGAATGGGCGCCGCGAGCTGTAAGAACGAGAAACTCTTAGACGGAACAATGATGTTTGGAGTAACGGCGGCTCACTCTCGGGCATGGATCGCCACTAAACATTTGGTGGCCTTCTCTCGCACTTCTTCCCAGGTATATCGCACCCCTCTCGGCCCTGTCGTGCCCGACATGCTGACATCCCCATCCGCGTCTTGAGGTCCTTGATAGAGTCCAAAGGCAACGTCCAAAAGTAAGCGGCTGAAGACTGTCAGCTCGTCTAAGCTCATGGGATTCCGCGGCGCCGTGGACGAGCCACCCACATGAGACGACGTTCCAAAGAACTCGTCGTCGCCCATCGTAAGAAGCGCATGGGCATAGAGGTCCGCAAGGAACAGGAGCGGGGGAATCGATGTGTCGGGCTCGTCCGACGCCGGACCTGTTGGAGGCATTAGCCTTGATCTCGAGGGAATATAAACGACGCGCTTACGGGTGAATTCACGAAGAATGCTAGTGGCGTTGGCCTTCCGCACTGACCCCCGCCATAGCTCCTTGACGACACTCGTCCCGCCCCCACCGACTACAATCGCGCTGAGTATGGCGGAGCTCTTGCCAGGCCATATACCCTCCAGAGCCAGGAACGTGCGGAACAGGGCCATCCGCGTGGCGTCCGGGTGCTTCTGGGTGACCGTCAGCAAAGACGTGAGGTGCGCCGGCGTCACAATGGTGGAGAGACGTTTCAGTGTCCGAGCATCGAGGGTGGGGAGGGGAGGCGGTGGCATGCTCGTTGTGAATGAAGAAACGATAGATACGACAGGTCGCGACTCGTCGTCCGAGTCGTTATCCGCCGCTGCCGCGGCTGCAGCGGCGGCCAAACGCTGGGAATTCTCCTCGAACGCGTTTGGGGGGAGCGAGTCGAGGACAGCGGTGAGGAGATTAAGGTAGGCCGTTAGCGCCGGAGCGGGGAGTGCAGCGTAACGGGGCGGCATGAAGGCCATGAGGTTCGCGACGAGGTGAATCCTGTCGCTTGTCGTGAGGCCATCCGGGGAGAACGCCAACAATGCGAAGGATGCGAGGGGGAGGTGAGAGGACAACTGCGTCAAGCTTGGTATCGGCAGGCGGTTGGGCAGCAGCGCGATTGTGAGGATGCCTGAAACTAATCCCTTCAACGACTCCGCATACGCGTCATTTGCGGTGGTGAACGCGGAAAAAGGCACAGTTGCCAGTGGGACCAAGAGAGGCAGCGATGTCGACGTTTTCGCCTCCGTCACAGGCTGCGTCGTGGTCAGTGTACTGCAGGAGTGAAGGAGCGGCAACTCACTATGGACCGAATTGCTTCGGAGAGCAAGGAATAGAAACCCCGTTTCAAGACATACGACAGGATGTCCGCTGCGACATCGCGACCCTGTGGTCCGAGATTTCGCGTCACTACAGCTGGGAAGACAAGCATATTCATAATCTTCAGATACGCGACTGCATTTGGGGATCTGGCAATGACTTCAGTGGCCATTTGCACGAATGTAGGCATATATACTCACTTGGGGGATGCAGCGATCGAGCGAAGTAACAACAAGCATATCTGGCGAATGAGGACCAGCCAACTTGACTGATGTGGGCCAAGGCCAGCAGAGAAAAGAGACCCTACAGTTGTGAGTCGGAGAAAATCCTGTGATCCACTGAACTGACCTTCTCCTTTGGCTACAATCGTCTGCGCCCACTTCCCTAGCACTTCCTGGTCCATGCCAATAAGCACCATGCATCGCAGACCCGTCAAGCCCTCGATATCGTTTTCAAACGCCGTGCGCATCGCCGCCTTTGCGGTGCGGATTGCGGACACGGCGCGCCACCACGCCTGGATGCGCGTTGCACTATCATTCCTCCGTTTCTGCTCAGTTCTTTCTATCCGCCGAGCTTTTGCTTGATCTGTTATCGCCGATAGACTAGATACAGTGGATGAGCCGCCGAGATTTATTTTGCGTCGTTTCTCGTCTCCGAATAATGGCAGCATAGACTTTGTAAGGCAAGGCTTGTTAAGAAGTTAGACGCGCGTCCAGTGCCCGGCCTGTTTGGCGCTGTTGATTACTCAGCTCATCGTGCACTGGAGAGTTCTCGAAGAATGGATTTTTGTCGAGAATAAAACCGTACTGAAACGAATGGAAGGGAACGGCGTAAATCTGCGAGAAAGATTGGGAGACAGAGCAAAACCCCCGGTCAAAGCGAGCTATTTTTCATAATTATTAGATCATCTAATGGACGATTCCTGAACTTGAACATAACAAACGGGGAGCAGCGAGTATGAATACAACGAAATGCAGTCAGACGATGGGATATGCATGTATGTAAAGAGACCATAGGATTAAAACTGAAACCAAAAGCCGAAAAAGCCGATGCGAGTTGAACACATAAAAGTTCAACCAACCCGATCACCAGCGAGGGCCGTCGGAAGAAGAAAACTGCGCCAAAAGTCGCATCTCCTCATCTTCCGGCATTTCCCTGCCCTCATCCACATGCAGCCGCTCCCGTAGCCAATCAAGACGGTCGGTGTCCAACAACAGCCTATTGGCATGTCCGAGGAATAAATTGAGTATCGGTGACCGCAACGCAATGCGCGCGGAAACCAAGCTGCACAACATCGCCTGGTGTTTCTCGTGGAACTGAGCTTGGCTAAAGGACAAGCTTCCGAGGTTGGGCCACGGCATGTGCGTGACGCTGCTCGAGGTGGGCAGCGGCACCAGGAATTCCAGCACTTCGTCGGTGTACGAAGAGTTGAGACAAGAAAAGGACCGAATGGCCGGGAATACACGAGCGATGTCGTAATATTCATCGATGGAAAATGTGTTATCGAAAAAGGCCAAAGACTCTAGTACTGGGAATTTTGAACTGTGGGAGGATTGGAGAAAATACGCCAGGTCGCCCTCATCGAAGTTGTGGAGACGCAAGACGTATAGTTTTGGCGCAGTCATCGACGTTAGTATGACGTCGGAGTTGCCGCCATTGGAGAGCATTAAATAGCGCAGTTCCGGAAGTACAAAAGGCACAACATCGAGCGGCGTCGCAAGACGCCTGTGCGGGCGTTGGGTATGCCCGGAAAAGGAAAATTTAACGAGTAAGGCGCAAAAGCAGAGCACCTCGCATATTGAACGGAAAGGAATAGGGAAGCGTTCCTCTGTAAGACACAACTGGGTGATTCCAGAAAAGGGAGGCCGTATTAAATCGAGCATAGGACCATTGAGTCGAATTGACGTCAACAGAGGGGCACCGCCTGCAAAGGCAAGTAGCGGTGATGTAGCAGAGGGACTATTAAAATCGGCAATATCCAGAGGAGTGTACAGGAAACACTCTAGCGCCGGCATGTCGAACCGCTTGAAGTGGGAGCTAACCGACGGTGCGGAGTAGATAAAATCCGTGACCAGATGAAATTGGCGAACGCGATTGAGATGGGGTCGTATCTTTGCCAACATGTCGGGTCTCCAATATCCCTTGTATGCAAAGAGGCATACACAGAGGCCGTGAATTTTGGACCTCTTGAGGTAGGTCTCGAGTTTATCCAAAGCTTCGAAAGGCGAAGCTCGGATGAACGACCACAAAACCGCGAGACCAACTGCTGTGTCTCGCCATCGCCTGTTGATGTGAGAAACGACAATTTCGATGGGTTTCTGAACAGAAGATTGGCGCTGGGCGCTCCGCGTCCCCGTTTCGAAGATTAGCTCGAGGATGTCGATTGGGATGCGTGACTCGATGGGATATGGAATATCTCCAGTCGCATCGCGTGCAAGATGGGTGTGTGATGCTTCGTCGGCAGAAGACATGCTGTTCAAACCTTGACGGCACATTTGAGAACCAACGAGAGAGATTGTACGATTCTGGACTCACCAGCGCTGTAACGCCAGGAATCTGACCTGCTCCGGCAGGAGACTGCACCAAAACTCAAAGCGACGCTGCGAACATGATAATGGGATCGATGAAAGTAGATCACATCGATTCAGCCGATGAGATAGGATCCGTCCGATCAGCAATCAGGACGATCTCCCGATTAGGAATTAGGTGTTCACGGAAGCTAAAATATGGAAGTAATGGAATCCAAGAACGAGGAGAGCAAAAAAAGGCCCCAAACAGTCTAATGTAAACGTCTTGGGTTGTGGCTTCCATCTCCCATCCTTTTGGCTTTCTTTCCGTGTATTATTGCTCATTCTTCAAGTTATTACATGTTGGAAGTTCAGGTCGCGCCCGACACAGGCAATACAGGACTGGAAAAAGCATTTTTAAATGGCCCTAATCTACGTCCACAATTGACTCCCTGAAGCTACGGATTCAGTGCCTCCTTATCATCGCCCACAAACGTCCCATCCGCCGGGAAAAGCATCGATAATACCCAGTATACCAGTGCGGTAGAGGAGAACTAAGAAGGTGCATCATCCGGAATTGTGCAGAAATAAAAGCACATACGCCGTAAATCCACGCTATGTTAAAGAGAGTTTGCATGCCGTTTACTCTCAGCGCCGGGTTTAGACTTGCAGCTAATCCCGGTACATTCGGTGCGAATCCGAGAAAAAATGCAACAGCTGCTCTCCAATTCTGCAGCTGTTCAGATTGAAATTAATGGACCCACTCAGATACGTACAATTCCATTCCAATATCGGTATCGGCCCTGGGGATTATACAGGTCATCGACTTTTATCTTGCATTTGTGAATTATCCAGTACTGTCGAAATCTTTTAGTAAAAACCAAATGACTGTAGTCGTGTATAAAGTTTACATCGACGACCATGCTAGATCATCACTGAATCAGATCTTACAGTGATATTAGGCAAAATCAACGAACATCGCCGCGAAGGGACCCAAGAAAATCTAAGATGTGCGTCAGCTCTGTGTATCCGCTATTCGGCGGATGAACAAACAGAATATCCAGACATGAAATTCAAAAATCGCGGAGCGCTGGAAACAATCTTCCACGGGCAGATAGTCCAACCTCCAAGCACTGCACAGATAACTTGACCACGCCGGATATTGATATACCTAGGCATGAGCACCGTCATGTCATTCGCAGCACTCAAAGAATTGGCGGCGATATTCGTTCCAAGGACTGGAAGGGACAATCAAAACAATCTTGCCAAAAAGCGACTATGCATCGCACTGACCTGCTAGCGTGAAGCTGAAAGCAGCAAAGAAGCTAGCCGCTCGAGATTCCCAATGATCAATAATTTTCATCGGATCCCAAATGACCGATCCGTACAACACCTCGCTTGCAGATGCAACAGCGATTCCACAAAATCCAACCAGCGTAACAATGGCGGGAATGAACACGGCTTGGACGTATTGCCTGGCCAACCAAGTCAATCAACTTTGCACGACGTACGATAAACCCGGGATCGACTTACGCCTTCTCATTGATGGCATAACGA
Source organism: Mycena capillaripes (assembly GCA_029204075.1). Lineage (NCBI taxonomy): Eukaryota > Fungi > Basidiomycota > Agaricomycetes > Agaricales > Mycenaceae > Mycena > Mycena capillaripes. Next base: position 956,635 of record JARHKZ010000011.1, on the reverse strand, counting down.
GTAAAGTCCGAGATATTAACTGAGAGCGTCGACCAAGCACCGATCGCACTGTTCATGGCTCCCAAAAATGCCCAAGCTGATGCAGAACCGTTCAATGCCCCGGGTTTCGCGAGGCTCAGATGCGGCGGTGCTCTCGCCATCGCCCATGCCAACATGGCTATGAACGTAGCGGGAACGAGGAGGGCCTTCGCGACGAATAGGTGACGGATGTGCCGCGGGGATATCAACAGAAGCGGGAGCTGTACTAGCCAGAAGATGAAAAAGCAGGCCATCTCAGCCGTCGTAATGCCCGCAGATTGGGGAAGGTTATTTGGAATACGAGCGATTGAGGGCCAGATTGCCTTGAGCATCTGATAAATACATTCCGATCCTTGAAAAGTCTGAAAGTTCAATTATCGACTCCGATTCTGATAGATCGGATGTCCGCTCACCCCTATCCCAAACCAGAAAATGGACAATATGACTCTGCTGAGGACACAGATATAACTGAACCAAAATCCGAAGGACGCTCTTGCTATCACCTGTTATAATGTGAGTTTTCTGGGATCTTCGAGAGGAACCTGAGTGACTTGCGGGAAATGCTATATGAAGCCGCGCTCCCATGGTCCCGTTCAAAACAATGACTGCAGCAATGATAATGTGGCCCACAGAAATCGCGGACAGAGCTTGCTTCCTAGATGGGTCAGTAAATTAAATACTTTGAAATTATTTATTATGCGCAGAGTCAAACCAGGAAAGTCCGACAGCAATCATAGAGCTTGCTAATTCCCACATCACTGGATTCATCGCGTCTGAAATCCAGTACGCGACATAATTCTGGATGAAACCCAATTCAATCAGGTAAATATTAGTTGCATTTGGGTATTCCTCACCCAGCTAGTCCACGTCCGAAGATGAACTGGGACAGGCTCCATGTCTTGATTGCTCCATCTCCGAGGGTCGGGTCGCTCGAGTCGCCATGTAGACAATGTCCACCAGCTTGAGAACATCATCCTGATTCCCGACCGCAACAGAAGTCGGAGTGAAGATATCATTCGCTGGCAGTTGAGAGGGCCAGATAGGTTCGACGTAATCATGGGTACCGAATAGTAGCTTCCGAAGCAGGCGAAGCGATGGCAAGTTATGGAGCAAGAAGTGAGGAAGCCTGGAACTAAGTGTACTCCAACGGCGCAACCTTGATCGCACGACGGACCTGTGAAATGCTGTTCCGCTGTCCATTTTCTCGCATTGGTCATTTTGAACATGTGTTTGGAGTTGTTTTACCGTTCGAAATCAAGCGGCGATCAAATATTCTTGATATGATCAGGTCCTGAATCGGGCCGATAGTTCAGCCGTCTTCTTTGACCGTGACCTCTCGCCAATGTCATCGCCCACGCGGCAACTTGGTGCGTATCATGTCTCTGCTTCTAGGCCTCTGTGTTTGTGTCGCAACAGTCTTCTCCCTACTTGTCGTTAGACCAAGGAAAGCTAAACATCTCCCGCCCGGACCTGGCAAGTTCTTATCCAAGACGCGGGAAGTTCTACTGAATTTAAAGGGCTTACCAGCGCCGACTAGCTGGCTTGTGGGGAACAGGAACCAAGTTCCTCCACAAAAGCCGTGGCGATGGTTCCAGGAACTCAACGACCAGTATGGCCCCGTAGTATATCTGCAGATGGGCCAAACTCCAACGGTGGTAATCGGAACAGCCCAAGCTGCTTGGGAGATTCTTGAGAAGAAATCTCCTGTCACCAGCTCGCGCCCTCGGTTTATTATGGTGCGCCGATGTCTATTCCAGCTCCCAGAATGCTGAATACACCTACAGGGACAAGAAATTTTAAGCAACAACATGCGTGGATTGATGTCGTCCAACAACCCGTTCTGGAGGAGATGGCGTCGGGTAAGTATTATTTGCTATCTGGACGTACTCGATTATTCCCGACTTTTGTAGGTTCTACACGGTGCGAAAACGGAACATCTACTTCAATGGTGGTTCTTAAATCAATTCAGGCTCCTTCATGCAGAAGGCATCGGACACTTACAAGCCAATTCAAAATCTTGAATCCAAACAGCTGCTTTTTGAACTGGCCACAGCCCCGACCAAGTTTCGCGAGCATCTTGAGCGCTACACAACCTCTGTCGCAGTCGTGGTCACTTACGGTAGACGGGTCCACGATATATATAATGACGAAGTCGTGTGTCTCAATCGAGAGACAAATGATTTCTTGACTAGTATCAAGTGAGTCTCGTTTATTCGTTATAAATACAGCGTAACACCAGTCAAGCATTCCAGGAAAATATCTAGTCGAGAGCTTGCCGGCTCTTCTTTACCTTCCCAACTTTCTGACCCCATGGCGTACTGCTGCGTTGAAACAACGCGCACGCGAGATCGAGTATCTCACCCGTTTGGTGGGCGAAGTGAAAGCCAAGATGGTGAACGGCCGCGCAACGCCTTCGTTTTGCCGCCAACTTCTCGAAGAGCGCGAGAAGAATGAAATGAGTGAGCTCGACATTGCATATGCCTGTGGTAAGTTACGCCGGGTCCTCTTGAACGCGACTAATCACTGGAATCAGGCACCCCGTTCGGAGCTGGCGTCGAAACCACAGCCGGGAGTCTTTCGTCGTTCTTCCTCGCATGTGCCGCCTTCGGGGAGTCCTTCATTCCCAAGGCGCAGAAGGAGCTTGATTCAGTTATTGGACCCGACCGTATGCCGACGTTCGAGGACTTTGAAGATCTCCCGTTCATCCGCGCCATTGTGAACGAGACGTTACGATGGCGGCCGGTCGCAGTACTCGGCGGGACACCCCACTCCAGCACGGAAGACTTTGTGTACCAAGGGATGTTCATTCCGAAGGGCAGCACCATCATCGCCAACCTCTGGGGTATCCATCTCAACCCCGCAGATTTTCCTGATCCTCACCGCTTTGACCCTGAACGGTACATTTTTTCGTATTTCGCTTCCTTTACGTGACCTTCCGCTCCAGTTTTATGTCGAAGCGTGAGTACCCTGGTCCGTGGCAGCACTCGGTACGCTTCTCTTGAGCCTTAGGTGTCAATCTCAACAACTGCTTCCAGAGCTTCGGCTACGGTAGGAGAGTATGTCCTGGCCAGTACCTCGCATCGAACAGCATTTACATTGGGTGCGTTTCCATGTTTGTTCGATATTCAAATAGTCATCTTGGTCGCAGCATTGCGCGCATCCTCTGGGGTTTCAATCTTACTAAAGCTCGCGATGAGAATGGGCAGGAGATTGACGTCGATACGCTTGCTTACACTGATGGTGGAGATTCAACTTTGAAAACTTGCACGGATACTGATATTGCGTCTTTAGGCTTCAACAGTGTTCCGCTACCATTCCCGATGTCAATCGCTCCCCGATCGCCAGGACATCTGGCAATCATGCAACGCGAGAATGAAGTGGCTCAGGAAGAAATGAAGGCATACGACTCGTGAAATAAACGTCCTGTTTGTAAATGTCTCAACAATGCTATTTCAAATCTTAACATGTCCAGAAAATAAATTGAACGTCGCGTTGAAAGAGTGGATTTTTACAGATGTTGTGCACTACGGGCCTACCACGGCAGGGAACTTTCCTTCTCCGAGTACGTCCCTGTCTCTCCGTCAGGACCCAGAGTCGCGAGTCGAACGGCGTTCTTCGCAGCATCTTCCACCGTCCCAGGTCCCGTGTGATTATTGAAATCTGTCTTGGTGTATCCGGGATTGTGGATGTTGACCTTCCATCCCTGGGCTCTGAACTTGTCCGCGTACCCTAGAGCGAGTATGTTCATCGCCGCCTTGCTCGAGCGGTATGCGGGATAACCGACGTAATGGTATCGCCCGGCGGGATCGGCGCGAAGGGCCAATGAACCAAGGTCGGAAGAGACAAAAACGACGCGGGCGGCGGCGGATTTCTCGAGAAGCGGGATAAATGCCTCGGTAGTCGCTGCGGCGCCAAAGACGTTGACAGCAAACGTCCGCTCAAAGAGCGAGCGGATCGAGGCTGGAGCCTCTCCGGTCGGGCTGTCGAGTGAGATGCCGGCGTTGTTTATGAGGACGAGTCGGCCGAATTTGGTTTTAACTGTCTGCGCTGCGGGGTCGATGCATTTGTCGTTGCTCACGTCAATGGTGAGGGGCTCCACGGATAACCCAGCATTCTGCAGAGTCTCAGCGGCTTTCGCTCCTAGACCAGCATCTCTGCTGCCCATTAGGATGTGCTAGCCCTTGTGTTGAGCGAGCTCTTTCGCGATCTCGAAGCCGGTGCCTTTGTTGGCACGGTGATGAGGACGATGCTGGACGATGTTAGATGCAGAGATAGATGTCATCCCGCGCGAGACTGTGAGGCAAGGGAATGGTCGACCCAGAAATTGTTGTAGGGTTTGAATACCTATAATTGAATTGAACACAGAATGGATTCAGTAAGCTGGACGATAAACGAGAGCTTGGCCCATGATTCAGTCCGTTTATCCGCCGCAGTTCAATGTGCGGATAAACTCGCTGGCGTGAGAAAGATGGTTAGCGATATTACTGATCTCCACCTAACACGCGTCTTTGTATGTTGGTGCTCAGGCCACAGAGAAGCGCATACAATTACAGAATGCCAAAATACCACTATCACTTATCACCAGTAGATCAATTTCCTGATTTGGAACGGACGTCGCACGCAAGCGATTTATGCCGGTTTGAAGCGTGGGCTTAATGTTGCATCCGGAATCTATTCTTCTAAAAGTCTATCAACGGCGGAAAAGCAGTGTTATAGGCTCTGAATGCAAACCGTAAGTGAGCCTGTGGTCGTTACTTATTGGAAACGTACCTCGAGTAGTGTCGGAATGGAAACGAAAGATACAGATGACGCTCTTCGATATCTCGTAGGTCTTTCAACGCCTGGAACCTTGTTGGAAGATGCAGATCGGGAGTTGAGGAAGGGTCTTCGGAAAAAAATTATGAGGGAGAAGTGTAGCGACAGAATATCGTTGGAATCACATCTCAGGCGGGCGAGAATCCTTGACGCTGTGAGGCTCGCAAGCACTTGGTATCGGATAACTTTTAGCTGGATTTCAGAATCAGAGCAGGTCGTAGAAATGGAAGAGTAAGAGGGATTTCATGACCGCTGAGTCCGCGTACTCACTGGAGGAGCGCCCGCGTAAAAATCGCAAGACAGCCTTGAAGCGAGAGGCAACAGGAAGCATTTTAAGCAATAGCGCCGTTGAAAAAATGCCTGTAATTGAGAAGTGGACACTGTGCAGTGAGAGAGAAGAGGGAAAGAAGCCAATCAAGGCTGGAAGCCTTGCTTTTCGCATCGAGAGCCTGTCAAACAAGCGGAGGCAACGGGCTGGATTACATCAGTCAGATAAAAAAATGATACGAGTCGAAAAGAAGATTTAAAGTGGGTAACTAGGTGCGCTGGCAGGATAAACTCTGGTGAAACGTAATCGACTTGGAGGCGGCACCTGGCTTGCGCAATTGACTGGTTAACGGAAAGGGCATGAATGCCCAGGCAGCCCAGCAAATACTCCCAGTCTTGACAGTCCCATTCTATTTTTTTCTCCGAGTCGGCTCTCGTAAGAATTTAGGCCGCGGTGAGCAACCAGTGGTTTGATGTCCGCAGCAGCAATACTCGGGTTCAAAGCCAAGAGAACAAGAAAATCCGGTCTGTACGGGTTTCGGACTTTGACGCTGGCCGCAATTGAAGCGTAGTTGTGGTGCGTGAATCAGGAAGATGACAACAAACTTCAAGTTGTCACGATCGATGCGGCGAATTTTACTCTGGAAGGACAAAACCCAGAGGAGTTCAGACCATACCGTGTGGGTGGGAGAAAATAAAATAAACAAACAAATAAACAAACGAAAATATTGCGAGGATCAATCGCACCTTCTGACCTTGCCAAATTGGGTGGAGCTCCTCCGCGCGACATATCAAAAATAGTTTTGTGGATCTCCAGTACTTGACCATAATTCATGAAAATATTTCGGGAGCTTGAGGGGTAATAGGAAGGTCTTTCATATGTTTTAAAGCGGCATCTGTCAAGAGTAGAGTACCTTATTGACGGCAATATACTTGACTGAGTTTCGGGCAGCCGTCAATCACGGCAATCTCCTCGGCGAAGGTTCTCCTCATTTCTTGCTTGTTTCTCGCTCTGAATTCTGTATTCCAAATTCCTCTAGGGCTTCACTGCGCCGTCCCTATCATCTCGGCTGCGTATACGCATGCACAACCTCGTATATGGCCATATACGGGAACATCTCTCTTGTACGATCCGTTCAGCAACATCATGCATCTCGAAATTTGCGATGATGATAACCATATCTGCCGCGCTCGCTACTGGGACTCCAGTAGGCGGTCTTCCTAGCGGGTAAACCACGCCTCGTGTTCCATAGGCACCACCCGGCGCTGCTGACCGGACGGGACGTTAGCGGAGTATTCGGCTGGAAGGAAGTGCGTCCACTATGCTGTTTTACGATTCATGACTTTCTGAGCATCCGACGAATTCAAAATTGGTCTTTCAGCCAATTTTCAGTTCATCTGGATCTTGAGACTCCGAGTACCGGACTCGATAGTGCTTCAGTGAACTGATGGTTCCCAACCGCAGCTCGGTCAGCGCTTTTGTTTCAGCTTTTCAATTGACGAATCTGTTACCGGAAGCCGAGTGTCCTACACAGCGTTTACAGTGACGTGGTTACCGAAGTTCTACTCTACATCCATTTCACACCTCCGCGGCCACTTGTTGCACCGACGTTTGACCAACTTGACCGAGACCTTTTTTAATTCAACCGACTTGTCACGATATCGATTTTGAAACTTTAAACTCTGCGCGAGCCACGGCCTTGGAGTTGCGCTCAGAGGGCAAGCACTGCACGTCCACTATGTGCACCTTCATCGACGGGCCTAGCCATTTCGCAGTCGAGAATTTGGTACAGTGAAACTCTTCACCGATGCAATCTTAACCCTCCGTCTGCCATCCCGCCCGGAAATGCGCAAAAATAATGGGTCGACTCCGCTGTATGTGATAGTGATAGTGCTAGTGAGAGTGACAATTTTGGCTTGCAAATCAAACATCATCCAGCCACGATGACAATTTGCCGACGAGGTGCGGGCTTGTTAAGTTCAATACACTTCCCTGGTATTCATCTATCTCCCATCCCCGGGAATTGACTCAAAATGAATTATTCATCGAATTTAACCAATCTAGTCCTTGATGTAGTAGCGTAAGTATGCGGTTGGGGCAGCCCCAAAGTGAAGACCAAGGGATAATACATCCTGGATGAAAGTCATGAAACAGTTATGAGACGCTCAAAGATGCATACCTTGGCTTGAACCAACAAGATACCAGATTCAACAGCAATATCGTTGCTGAAATGAACACACACGACCCTAAATAATACTTGCAGGTCCAACGAACTCTTATGGCTTGCCTTGTGCTACATAATCTGAGCTTGTTAACAAACAAGGCGAACTGTCCTACATCGGTCTGGCTTAGAGTGTGGCTGGATTCTGGGAGAAGTGGCCTGGGCATGACCGGAGTGGCTTGTGGGCTTGGGTACAGTACCTCACACAGCGGGCAAGCGAATTCCGAAATAGTTGAGGAGCTGCATTCTTGTTGTGGAGGTAAGGAGGCGGAATTGAACTTAAACTGTCGACTGGATCAATGAAATTTTGACGACTGGCGTGAACCTGTGGGGAGCATTATATTTGTATAACGGTCTTATGGCCAGGACGGAGCATTGGGAACGAATGAAATGTCAGATTGCAACGTTTGAAGTATCGTAGCAGTCTTCATGCTATTGATCTAGATCTCTGCTTCACCGCTGGATGGATGGGTGAAAGTTGCGGTAAATAAAACAGCCTTCGCTCATCCGCCACTTCTCTGTGGAGGTACGGCTTGGGCGTGGCTTGCGCAAAGACTGGCTTGGGCATTAAAAACCGCAGTCACTCTACTGGCATGTTGGAGCTAAGTCGAGAAATAACGCATCAGACTACTTAGACTGGTGTGCTCTTGATAGTATGTGTCAGGGCTGAAATGGTGAAAGTTGACATATTATCTACTCATGGCAAACATAGAATAGAATTGGCATGGGCGCACCTAGATCCAATACATGTGCTCAACAACGGTGGAATGACAAACATCGGCATGTTGAGTTGGCAGCACAGGGACCATGAATGATGTAGAGATGCCCGTGCACAGATTAAACACTCAGCGTCGGAAAAGCCGAATTCGATTGACAGGGCAGATATGCGGAGATACAGCCTGGTCAGTGTGTCAGGCTACCGGTGGGTTGGTCATTCTTGGAAATCACAAGTAACCGTGGACCAGTTGTAGCCCTGTTCCGGGAAATTAATAAAAGTCCTTGGCCCTTCTTCTGTGAATGGCATACTATTAAGGAATTGTGTCCAACAAATGTACGTATAATATTTTATCAAGTTAACAAAGTCTCTAATGAGGTACAGTGAAATATGTAAGTTGTTTATCTGGTACACACTAGAAAATCATCATCTGATGTACCGTGTTCGGACCACCGGGTTCAGGCCCAGGCCTTCGTCTTCGAGCCAGTTTTTGCTGCTTTAAGCCGCTCGTTCAGTCCGCAAAACAAGTTTGAACAAGCTAATAGACCTGTATGGAGATGTCCAGCCAAAATCAGAATGTTGAAAGTGCGATATCCTGACCCATTACTATGACCGGTCCTGATCCTAGTTCATATTGGCTGATAGGCCACTCGAATGAATCTGATCAGTTCTGATACAACCGTCAGGCACTGATCAGCGAAATTTGGATTTTCTGACAATGATGGCCATACTGTAGGCAATAGTTAGAGCAGAATTATTTACAGTGTAGCTTTAACGGTAAGGGAACACAAGTCAAGTCACCCCTCAAGCCACGGCCATACACCCGCAAGCCAAATTCAAACTCCGCTAGCGGCGCAAGCGACTTAGCCAAGCCAGTCGAAGAATTCTGGTGATAGTGATAGTGATGGTGATGGTGATAATATATTGATTGGAAGGTATTTGTCTCCGGGTAATTAACTGCGTTCCTGTTGTAATTATAGATTGGCAGCTCGGCCTTCAGGCATTGATTAGTAACGCCGACAGTTCAAGTAGATACAAGTAGAATATTCTAGTTACATTCTGTGATATATAAGTACAATCCTGCTAGAGCATCTGATTGCTCTAAAGCAGCCTTCTAATCAACAGTGCTATTGCAATTCCACCTCCTCTTATTATATTCTCACCCTCCTTGCTTATATTCACAACAGTTCCGTTACCAAGAAAACCATAGACACTCACCTACCGGTCTTGAGATATAAAGAGTGTTGGTTACCTCTTGTGACACTACTACGAGTTCGACCCCTTTCCTTAAAATGGCCCCACCCAATCTTCATTAATATCCTTTTGCTCTGATATCATTTTTGATTCAAGTCCTACAGGCAGCGTCATTGCCAGCATGTTCCCACAAGTCTCGCTCCGAATTTGATTTCGTTGTTGTTGACTCAGGTGTGGGTGGTGGCCCTCTTGCCGCACGGTTGGCGGAGAGTGGATTCTCTGGTATGCATTCGGTACTAACATCATTCAACAACATATGATAACATGCTTTCAGTGCTGCTTGTTGATGCAGGGAATGATGTCGTGAACTTCAATACGACCATCCCGCTCTACTTTGGCCGGGCCATAGAAGGTTGGTTTGACTTTGAGCACGACAGCTGAATTCTCACGGTTGCAGACCCGCAATTGGAACTCAACTACTGTACTAATACATTCAATTCTCCGGCGCTGTGACCCGTGACACAAAAATTCGAACTTTGAAGTTCGTAAATGGGCTGTGGCAGCCGTGACATCAAAAAATTTCATAAATCGACAAGAAAGCACGCTCTGTAATGTTTGAGTCACTACTGAGTACATCCAGAAGACTTAGCGTAGCACGGTGCGCCAAGAGAAAGCCAGCCAAAAATGGATTCGATCAATCTCAGCTTGAATGATGACATACGTACTCTTTTTCAACGTCCATCGCGCCGTCGCACGAATGAGTGGACTTGGAGTGGACTTCCCGATATTCTCGGGATCCCGGATGGGCCCGAAAAGCTCTCGCTACCCCCTGCCAGTCTTCCCGTGGCCCAGCTGATCAAGTTTCAGCTGCCGCCGCAGCGCGAATCCACTGACTTTGCAGACCCCACCGACTACCTCTCCGACCTGTGTCCGACGATAACCACCTTCAACGTGACGGAGATCGTGGTGCCGCCCTCGGTTGTTTTCAATCAAGGCACCGCTCCGCTCACGTCACAAAGGTTGGCAGTTTGTGTGAACACATCACCATGCGCGCCGTCTATACGCGCGTGGCAGCGAAAATTGGGATTTTTCATGGGTTTTTGCCCATTCCGTGACCGTTGTGGCACATTCGAATATCCCCTCGGTGACCTGTGACACGTACGAAAATTTTCGTAAATTTTTGGGGCTGTGACGCGTGACATACGAATTGATTGTATTAGTAAGTACACCTACGACGAATATTCTGCGGGAGCCAAATTTCCCAGAAACGGTGCTTGGTGAGTCTCAAAAGGTGGCCAGAAAGCACATAGTTCGCAACAACTGAGCTCCTCAGGTATCCCCGTGCGCGCGGACTCGGTGGGTCAACAGTAAGGCTTCGAGTTGGAATGATACCCTTGGGCCTTTTGTTTACCCCCACCGAAAGATCCCACCGGGGGCAAATGACGACGCACTGGGAGATCGAGTGCTTCCAATGCATTCAGTTGGCATGGAAGAATCCCAAGGAACAAAGGTGCCAATCACCTTTATGGCACCTTTGTTTCCGAGGGGTGACTGAAGGAAAAACAAAGGTGCCATAAAGGTGATTGGCACCTTTGTTCCTCGGGATTCTTCCATGCCAACTGAATGCATTGGAAGCACTCGATTTCCGAGTGCGGCATCCTTTGCCCCCAGTGTCCATAACGCTATGGTGAACAACATTGCAGTCACAAAACGTGACTTCGACAATCTGGCCACTATGTTCAATGACCCTACCTGGTCGTACCATAATATGCGAAATTACTTCAAACGGATCGAACACAACCTTTATCTCAATAGTTCTGATCCTGACCATGGCTTCAATGGATGGTTGAAGACAAGTCTCAATCCTGCTTCCAGCCTATCCAACCCTCAATTTTCAGGTACGGTGCAGAGGACATTACCAGCACATGCACACCAAGTTCTTACCCGGGTTTTTAGATGCCCAAAGGGATGACATAGTCAACATATTGGTGACATCTGGGCCGATGATCGACAACGTCAACAGTGTGGCCAATGACGCAACCATCGGTGTCGCGAATCCCAGCTATGCGATTGACGAGCACCACAACAGGTCTTCCGTGCATGATCATCTTGTCGACGTCAAGAAATCCACTGGCGGAAAGCTTCAATTTGCTCTGGATACGCTGGCGACCAAGGTTTTACTGTGTGAGAAGGAAACTGGAGGATCTCCTGTTGCTTATGGCGTAGAAATTGCCGTTGGGGCGGCATTGGCCTTCGCTAGCAACTTCAAAGGGAAGCAGCTCCTGAAAACAGAGGTTATTACTGTCCGGCACGAAGTCATAATTAGCGCTGGGGTGTTCCAGTCCCCTCACTTGGTGTGCATTTTTTTTTTTTTGCGATGGTCTTGACATGACTTAAACACATTATTAGCTTATGGTATTTCAATTCCTCCCGTATCTCAACGCGTTGGGAAATCTAATTGATTTATTCAGCTGTCAGGAATTGGAGACCGAGATGAACTTTAATGACATGGCATTGAACCCATTGTCCATTGACCTGGTGTAGGAACCAACCTACAAGGTTGGAAACCCATTCCCTGTTCAACTTTCCATCTAACAAACGAGATCCAGATCACGACGAGGTCGCGAATATTTGGACGTTGAAAAAGAACCATACGTTGCTTGACGGCTGCACCGTCCTCTATACTCCCAAGGAGGGCCCCTGCCTCAAATTTTGGATGGATTCTGGCCATCAAAATTTGTATTCCTTCGGCGCACTCTTATCCATGATAATGCTCAAAAGTGCACCTGTGCTGCCCAAGCTGGATGTCATGATTTATTGGATCCCCGCGTATTTCCGTGGCTGCTTCCACGGTTTGGGAGATAAACTCGCCGCGACTCACAATGCTATCACTGCTGTGGTGTTGCTCGCACATCCATTGTCTCGTGGCGCAGTTTGCCTAACCGGAAACCACCCACAGGATCCGGTCTACATTGAGAAACGTCACTTTGAAGCACCTGGTGGCCGCCAGGATATCGTTTCTATCCGGGAAGCAATTAAAGTCGCCCGAAACATCGTGGAACACCCAAATATTACCATGCATGTCGATGCGCAAGTGTTTCCAGACCCAGGGCCCAAGAGCAATACGGAGATCGAGGACCATATCCTAAAACATGCCTTTGGTGTGTCAACTATAACAGTGTGGCAGAAGGGTATACTTACCAGAATCATTGCAGGCCATCATGCTTGTTGTACTAACCCGATGGGCCCCGAAGATGGTGTGTATCTTTTGTATTCAGCTATTACTCTTAACGTCTCAGCTTCATGCGCATAGAACCAAAGGCGGTCCTTGACGGTAATTTCAAAGTTCGGGGAGTTGAAAATCTCCGGGTTGTCGACATAAGCTCGTGGCCGAAGGTTCCTGGATGGTTTGTAGCCACGCCAACTTACATGGTTCGATCTAATTCACCTTACTTGCACGGTGCATTCCTGATGTTTTTACAACCTTTTCCAGATATCAGAGAAGGCGGCCGATGTCATCATTGCCGCCACACGCGGATAATAATATCCTGCGGTAGTCCAAGACCAAGTTAAGTGAGTGCCTAGCACTGTGACAGTAGCGATGGTCAGTACAACATGCCAGGGGTGAACATTTCGTTGTAGCATCTGTTTAATAAGAGACTAGATGTCCAGTAACTTACAACATGCGAGCGTTTATTTACAGACGGCTACCAGTAACTCTACATAGTTTTACTATTCCCATATTTACATAATGTTTTTTTCGGCAGCTCACTACTACTAGTATCATACATATCTATGAGCGATTTTGTCTTCCGAGGAGCGCATTCACTGGTCTACTCGTGGCTGGAAAAAGTAATTGCATGGTGCCGTTTGGCATGTTCAGGCTACCTAGACACTCCAAACAAGTTATAGACAGAAAATATGAGGAAATACAAGATATTTGGACATGTTGATCAATTGCCAAAAAAGGAAATTCTCACAGTATAAGCCATTTTCGGTGAATTTTTGCCAGAGCTGAAAATCAATTTTTTTTAGGGAGGCCTTGAGCAATTTGATGTATATGGTCTGAAAGTACTTTAAAAATAGTGTATTTTACCATTTTAAATCATGCTATTATGTGGTCTTTTGAGCTCACAATTGGCCCCACAAGTTGCCCATTTTCAGGCAAAACTGACCAAAAACCGCAAAAACACCCCAAAATGGGCAACTTGTAGAGCCAATTGCGAGCTTAAAACGCCACATAATGACATAATTCAAAATGGTAAAGTACACTCTTTTCCAAGTACTTTCAGACCATATACATCAAATTTGCTCAAGGCCTCCCCCCCAAAAAAAATGATTTTCAGCTCTGACAAAAATTCACCGAAAATGGCTTATACTGTGAGAATTTCCTTTTTTGGAAATTGATCAACACGTCCAAATATCTTGTATTTCCTCATATTTTCTGTCTACAACTTGTTTGGAGTGCCTAGGTAGCCTGAACATGCCAAACGGCACCATGCAATTACTTTTTCCGGCCGCGAGTAGGCATCAGAGTGCTCCTCGCACTTGTTTCCCACTTCAAAACTCCTCGATCTCGGCTATTATTATTCTCATTCCCCACGGTTGAAGTACAATCGGGCCGGCAGCGGCGAATCAGCGTCTTCTGCAAGTACTTATACCACGGGGTGGCTGTACTGGACCACGGACCGGAATTTAAACTCCGAAGGTATCACGATGCCGTACGAGATCAAACAAGAGAAAAACGCGATGTGACCGTTACCATCACATTCCTCTCTCTTGAATCTCACTCACCAAACGATCAATTGACGTTGAACCGCTGTATCCCCATATTCAGGCGTTCCGGAATGCAAACTTCATTCTGTGGCGTTGCCATGCATTTTTTACGGAGCATAGCCGAACAGCCGAACAGCTTGGCTCCGGTCAGGTTGCACTTCTAGCCTTGTGGAATTGGAGTAAAACCGAATGAACTGGGAACTAAAGCCTCGATTCTCGATGTCGATGCTCTGCAAGTCAATCCCCTTTCCATTCGCGACCCTTGCCCAAGATTAACCCATGTCACCTGGTTCACCAAATTGTTGAAGGCTTCAGGCTCGCGTCTTAATTTACGTATTGAAGTGTACATCTGATCCCGAGAGTGGTTTATATAGTGGCATCTGGCCCAGCGGACTGCCCAATTCATTCCCCGCCTCAGCCGCCTCTTGCCAATGGCACCCCGAATCCCACCGGAGCTACTGGAGCACATCATGGATCTGTCCACAGATCTCAAAACCGTCTGCCTATGTGGACTAGTCTCCTCGGAGTGGATCCCTAGGAGCAGATATATTCTATTCTCAACAGTTTGCCTGTCTGGTTCGAATTTCCGTCGATTTCTCGAACTCTTGGGATCCCCAACGTGTTCCTTCGCCTCCTCTGTATACCATTTGGGCTTTGACGCCGAGACGTCCCTTCAGAGCGCATTCTATACCTTGGCCACGAGCTCGGCGTTTGGACGCCTTGTACACGTACACTCGTTGCGACTCACGAACATCGACTGGACCTGTTTTTCTGTCTTCGAACAAGCCGCCTTGGAATCGGGTTTAGCACGGCTAAGGCATGTCACGGAAATTGACCTCCACTCGCTATCCTTCCATGATCTCGAGGGCACACTACGAGTCGCCAATTCCTTCCCACTTCTCACTCACCTCCGCCTCATCGATGTGCATTTCTCTAAATACCTCGAGTATAATCTCTCCTCCGCAAAAACCCAGCGAATCCCTCCTGCTTGGGAAGTCGTCGAAATCGATTCGGGTGATGCTATACCATCGTTTCTGCGTTGCATTTGCGCAAACCTCGCTGTCGGACCTTTGGGTATACGGCTGCTCAAATTGTTGCACATCGATGAAGAGCACCATTCGTACGTCGAGGAGGCTATCCGCTTCATAGATGTCAAACAACCCGGTTGGTAATAAATCGTAGCATCGCAGTCATCTACTAAGAATCCCTCTAGATGTTTTGCTCTTCCCAGAGAACTCCGATTTTCCCTTTTCTACTTCACGACGCAGAATGGCGGCGAAAACCGCATGGTATGTGCGGATTTCAAAGTGAATATCAATACTAATGACTACATAATTCCAGATCTATTGCTTAGTGGGATGAAAATGCATGGAAGCTTGCATTTCACACGCTAGCAAAATGCTGTTCATAGTACTCCTGGGCATCTCTAATGGCGTGGTGCCTCAGTAAATAATCCTGCACTTCGTGGGCTATCAAATACCATGAGTAACCTCGAAAAATCTACTAGCCTTGACGTACATCGGAAATATAACCCTCGCTTGGATGGTACCGTAGCCTGCTCGAGTGCCTCTCTGTTCAGGTAGTCTCCCCGTGGTTTGCGAAGCGTTTGATACGCTTCGAGCCTGCTCGGTACATCTTCCCTTCTGGTGCCGAGAGGCATCAAGCATCCTAATGCCCCAGCCTCTTCTACAGCTAGCGCTGCGCCTTGCCCAAGCGTCGGGAGTCTGGAAAATTGGGAAACGCAGATTAAGGTACAGCTCTTGCACTCACGTGGCATGTGCAGCATCGCCTAGGAGAGCAGTGCGCCCACTTATCCAGGTGTCGAGAAGCGGTAAAACTCGAAGCTGCCATCTGAGAATGGGGCTGTCCACCAGGCGTAGGATCCCGAGGAACTTGGGATGTATGTCATGGAATGTCTGCATAAGCTCTTCCCGTGTCCCCACCGGAGACCAATCTAAAAACGCCATTGGATTCTCGTTCACATTACCATGCAAATACGCGCTGACCTGGATCGTCTTGGTGCGGATCTTCGTATATAGCGACAATGTTGATCAAACTTCCACCGCGGCATGGATACATTGCCATCAGGCGAAACTGTCCGTCTGTAAAGACCATGCCCCGCATGCCAGAGAGTCCTTCGGTGAACCAGTCGGTGTCTTGGACGTCCTGTAATTTGGAAGCGTCCAAAAGACTGCGGAAACAAGAGAGGCCTGAGGCGGGCGCTGTTTGAGCCTGACCCAAGACCTTGGTACGCAAAATAGACTGGAGCAAACGTTAACGCCTTTTCTCGAGAGGAAATAAAATTTCGTTGCACATGAAGTCCATCCGCTCCGATGACGAGATCGGCCTCTATGATTTCGCCGCCTTTCAAGGTTATTGTACCGTCCTCAGGGCTACAATCGACGACTCTGCGTCCCAGATGAAGTTGAACTGGTGGTCCTTTGCCTTCTCCGACTGCCAGCCGCACAAGTTCGTCGTGAACGTCACTTCTGTGACATAACAAGCTCTGTTGCATTTTAGAATTGCGCCCTGAAATCAAGGTTGAAAAATACCCGATTTTGATCCATCTCGGGGAGCAACCAGCCGCGAGCGACGCCTTCTCCGGTCTTGGCGTCAAATGTCGTAATCTGCAGACGCGTTGTGAAAATGCACCGAGAGTGTCATGTGTGTGAGACATACGCCATCGTAGCTGACGCCTTTCACGTTCTCCCGAGACAACCCCCAGTGCTCCAAGACTCGAAGCGCATTAACTTGCACCCCAATCCCGGCGCCAATCTCGGTTTTGATCTCCGATGCTTCAAAAACCTGGATCAAGATTAAATTTCTGGAACACCAGGATATATGTTCGGACCAACCTCAACAAAGTGGCCGTTCCTGCGGAGCGCTATCGCAGTGGCCAGTCCACCAATGCCTGCGCCAACCACCGACACTTTGAGAGGTTTCGAGGACTTATCGTGGGCCATAGTGGTGTTCCTGCGGAATTGGGTGCGATACTAGCAACAATATCATGGTCTTTAAGTATCGAGCCAATGACATTGACAAGCCGTGGCATCGCCTCACAGGTGACCGAGCTGAGCCGATATATAAATGGGCTCGCTAAATCGGGGAAAAGACACTCGAGGCGGTTTCCGCAAAATTTCCGAGACTCTAGATCTTACCGTAACTCCAGAGTTGTATAGAAACGGAAATAACACGGAAGATGATTGATAGCTGCCTGTTTGCGGTGAAGTGCATGCAGAGCGTAATCAGAAGCAGATTATTCCGGACCTCGTGAGAGCGATAGCAATTTCTGTTGCGTTGGAGTCAAATGAATTGTTCGACAAACGGTCCGGAACGAAGAAGTCTAGAGAACATGCGTACCAAATTTGCGCCATACGCAAGCTGTCTGAGAGAATGTTCCGGCCGGCTCCTAGCAGATGAATAGGTGAGAAAGATACACATCCAAGGGGATTTCCACGGCTCACCGCAAGCCCTGGGCCGAACGACGGAACTAAGACGGAACATGATTTGCAGCTTCTTGCGGTGAATCGCACGCAGAAGCAGTGAATTTTCGGAGCTGGGAGCGATATCGAATGTTTGGTTGCCTTGAATGAGGCCGGGAAGAACTGTGACAAAGAAGTCGAGGGAATGGATTACTTTAATCGAAAAATTGCTCAGAATGCTGCGTCATCCAAGAGAGAATTACTGCGCATAGTCAAGTGGGGAAGATAGACACCGATTGAAAGCGCTAAGAATGAAAGGAATTTCAGCCAAGATCCATTTGCGAAGCACACAGTGACCGTCAAAGGAACGAGCGCACAGATTATTCCGGAGCTCATGAGAGCGACAGCAATATCTGTTGCGTTGGACTGTTCGACAAACGGTCGGAATGAAGAAGTCTAGAGAACATGCGTACCAAATTTGCGCCATACGCGCTGTCTGAGAGAATGTTCCGGCCGGCTCCTAGCAGATGAATAGGTGAGAAAGATACACATCCAAGGGGATTTTCGCGGCTCGCCGCAAGCCCAGGGCCGAACGACGGAACTCAGACGGAACATGATTTGCAGCTCCTTGCGGTGAGTCGCACGCAGAAGCAGTGAACATTCGGAGCCGGGAGCGATATCGAATGTCTGGTGGCCTTGAATGAGGCCGCGGAAGAACTGTGACAAAGAAGTCGAGGGAATGGATTACTTTAATCGAAAATTTGCTCAGCATCATCCGAGAGAATTACTGCGCAAAGTCAGGCGGGGAAGATAGACACCCATTGAAAGCGCTAAGAATGAAAGGAATTTCGGCCAAGATCCATTTGCGAAGCACACAGTGACCATCAAAGGAACGAGCGCACGTGTAAACCCCGCAAAGAGAAGTTGGCAAAGAAATCCCCGGACAACGCAGGCCGATAGTGCAGCGGCAGGGCCATTGCGGGATCCAGAGCTGTCTCTGCGAGCAGAGCTCAGCCCCGGACTCAAGAGGGTAACCAAAAATAGTAAAATCTTTGGAGAGACTTGCTCCCGTTATAGCGGCTAGACTGTAAAGAACAGATACTACACTTGATCCTAAGCCAGACGGCTCAGAGTGGTGGGGACCCAAGAAAGGATCGGGAGGTATTTATATGGAAGAGAGCCCACGGACCAGGGCCACAGGATGCGTGGACCGCAGATATATTTTGTGAAGTGCCTTGCGAGTCAGTCGTAGTCAATGGACATCTTGCTTGCATCTTGCCGCCGAGGACCGAGATTCAGAATAGCTATATCCACAGTTCAGACTCGCCAATTTACGGCGCATTCTCTGCATGCACTATTTCGCCGTTCAAGTTCTGCACTCAGCAGATGAAACGCTGAAAAAAGGCTGTGGTGGTCCAGCTTCAGGAGGGTCACGCAGGTAACAGCGTCGCGGTGACTCCTCGTCTTTTGTCGAAATCAAGGCGACATTAGATTTCCGCCCAAGAGGCACCTCCTTGAAGGCTTGGAGTCTTGGATCTTTCTGACCGCGAGGGCTGGAGCTCTTTAGGCCTAGGTATGATTGAAACGGAAAGACGGAAATATGGAAAACCGACACGCGTCGGTAAAATATTTGTTTAGCAGCATATCCGCATCGTACCTTGACTTTGGCGTTCCACACTCAGATTCAACCGTCGATGTGCGAGTCTTCAATGCCGCGAACATGTCCATTGTAGGCGGCGCAGGCGATTTTATATTGCCCGTTCTTCCGGGACACGAGAACGGGGACTTTATCCAGTTTTTCTTCCTCATCGAGCACAAGAAAACCCAGACGCGCTTCATGTTCGATCTCGGACTACGGAAAGACCCCGAAATCTGGTTCCCGCCGCCGCTGCCTTTTTTTCCGCCGGACTTGTCCAGATCGAGCAGGCCAAGGACATCCCAGAATCGCTTGTAGATGGAGGGATTCCCCTTTCTAGCATAAACGCTGTCATTTGGAGGTCAATCTTCTCGGTTGTGACCGAGTATGTCTCTAAGCTGATCTCGCCCATAGTCATGCGCATTTCGACCACGTCGTGCGTATGTACCCTCGCCTCGCCTCTTTCAAGATTTGTGATTGACAGACGTTTCTCAGGGAGACATGTCCCGATTTCCCAACGCCACTAATCTTATGATTGGGTCGGAAACTGACACCATTACGTTCCCGGAAAATCCGAATGCGACTTTGCAAGCAAGCGATTTAGCGTGAGTGGCATACTAAATTTTGTGAGCCTGAATATTCACATTCCATCTTCCTCAGAGGCCGCAGAATCACCAAAATTGATTTCGCCAAAGCGAATCTGACTTTTGCGGCTTGAAAGCCATTGACTACTTCGGAGACGGGAGTTTCTATCTCTTGAACACGCCTGGTGTTCTTGTTCTTGTTCTTCGTTTTCTGCAGCCGTTTCCCTGATATTGTGCAAATCACCCATGTAGCATTTGCCGGGCCACATCACTGCCCTTGCCCGTGTCACACCTACCACCTTTGTCCAACTCGCAGGCGAAACCTTCCATCACGCCGGGCAGGCTCGTCCCCGTCCCCGGTTCCAGACCAATTTCCCCTGTCCCGCACATCTGCTGGAAGACGTCAAGGCATCTGTCTCCACCGATTCTTTCTGGTCACCGCACACCCACGACGGAGCGTTCGACCTGCCCTCCCGTGGGCAGCAGCTCCTCTCCATCTCGGACGTGCCTGGTTTGTTTTACGCGGACCCGGTGACAACTCAAGTTTCACTCGAAAAGGTCGCAAACTTTGACGCGTACCCTGACTTCTAGGTCATTGCGTCTCACGATATAAGCTTGTGGTCGTCAATCGTGTACTTCCCCGCGTATCTGAACGATTGGAAGGCCAAGAATTTGAAGAATGAGACGGTGTGGAGCTTCCTTGACGATGCAAATCCTGCATTTGTGTTTAGTCCGACGTCAGTGTTCCTTCTGCAGGAATATTAATTAACCAACCAATATTGCAGCAATCAGACCAACTAATCAGTTTCCGAAGCCAAGTTCTGATTTGTCGGGTCGTATCCGATGAGCACGCATAAAAAATGACACCCTATTGTTCACAATATTACTGTTGAATCAACTATATTTGGTGTGCACGTGCCACCTGGGGAACAGCCATCCAAGGTACAAGTTCTAAATCCCTGGTAAACCCAGAAATAATGTCCCTCCGAGTACTTAAAGTTCTGCATCATTTTCTCTTCTCTGAATGAAGACTGGTATTTCACTCTACGATGATTTGTCTGCACTAGTGCTTGGGTCTGTTGAAAGACTCTACTGTTGATATTGAAACAGAAATTGAATGAAGGGCCTCCACACGACGCGAGACTTGCCAGACTTCTCTGACAAGTTCATAGCATATAATTCGCCGCTCCTGTACGTTGCATACTACGCCAACTCGTTCGAGGATTGTAGATAGAGATCAGTTCGTGCTACGATCGGCATGGCATTTTAAATTCATTTGCATTTTTTGAACCCGATCGCGTATATGTCTTCCTTTTGTAAGTATTGCGGCGTTGTCTGTAACCGAAGTTAAGTGAACTCAGAACCGTGAGAAATGGTCGGTGATTGCCGGCGCCTCTGGATTTTGAACCAGCCAGCGTATCCCAAGTCCATCCAAGCAGGATTCATAACAGAAATAGACGCTCACAGCAGTCTCTCTCTCTTTTTTTTTTTTTTTTTTTGCTGTTCTATTTTTATTCTTGGACTGAAAGAAATGATTGTCCATACCGCAGTGACGCGCAGCCGGCATCGGGAATGGGGGAACTTTTCCGCCAACCGCGGAGCGTGCGGTTCAAACAGAATTCAGCCGTATGCGTAGCCTCAAATAACTCAACCAGGATGCCGTGGGACTGGAATGCGCAGCGCCGGGTATCGATGGCTCAGATTTGAAGGTGGAGAGTCATCGAACCCATGGCTTCCCACTTTGCAAGAGACGGCGGAATGATTCAGAATCTGAATGTATGAGATCCACTATACGCATAACACTACGCACCAACTTGTCAAACTTGAATATGTCGAACTGGCCGCCTCACGGCACCGATCGCAACAATGTTCAGATTGACCGCAGAACGGGAACGTCGTCGTCGCGGGCGGATGGGATCCGCTTGTAGAGAATTTGTATTGCCAAATTACGCGTGTCAGTCTGACCTGAGATGTCTGGTGTATAGTGTAGTGTCATAGATCACAGCTTGTGAAGTTAATTGCAGAGAACACGAGAGTGCCAAAGGTAGTCGAATTTTGTGATTATGAGAATGCGAGGAACTTCAGCCAAAATCCATTTGCGAAACACACAGCGACCGTCGAAGGAACGATCACATGCGTAAGCCCCGCAAAGAGAAGTTGGGAAAGAAATCCCCGGACAACGCAGGCCGATAGTGCAGCGGCAGGGTCATCGCCGGATCCAGAGCTGGCTCTGCGAGCAGAGCGCAGCCCCGAACCCAAGAGGGTAACCAAAAATAGTAAACCTTTGGGAGACTTGCCCCCGTTATAGCGGTTAGACTATAAAGAACAGATACTACACTTGATCTAAGCCAGACGGCCCAGAGCGGTGGGGACCCAAGAAAGGATCGGGAGGTATTTGTACGAAAGAGACGGCGCACGGACCACAGTGCGTTGCCTTGGGAGTCAGTCGTAGTCATTTGAGCTGGAGCCGATGACCGAGACTCGATAGCCACAGCTCAGAAGGCGGTCCGAAAATTTTGTCCCTTCTCCGCTTCGAGTGATGTTGAAAATAAAGAGATTCTCTCGGTTGAGCACTGAAAGATTCAAACTAGTAATATTCGTCGTCGTGGTGCAGATTCAGGAAGGTCACACAGTTGTGACCGTCACTCCGGCTCCAAGAGCACAAGTCATTTCCTCCCGACGTCGTCGCCGATTTTCCGCCCAAAATGCCGCCCAAGAAGCAACCAGCTCAGGGGAGCTCTTCGAAGGTCAAGGACGACAAGGTAACCGCGGTCTTCCTGCCGACCCCGAAGGGCACTGACTGACCAAGGCCTTCAGACGTTTGGCATGAAAAACGTTCGTCTAGAACCGTCGTAATTGTCCGGACCATCTCATTTTAGCGCCCCATTCTCCCAGAAAAATAAATCTGCCAAAGTCAAGCAGGAGGTAGCGCGAATACAGGCGCAGGCGGCCGTCACGGGCAAGTCCCGTGCGACCGTCGAGAAAGAGAAGGAGCAGCAGATGCGCGCGAAAGAGAAGTTGGAGGAGGAGAAGCGCGCGAAGGAGGAGGCTCTGCTCCTCCGCCCCGTTCAGACACAGAAAGTACCGTTTGGTGTCGATCCCAAAACGGTGCTCTGTGTGTTCTTCAAGGCGGGTCACTGCGAGAAAGGGAACAAGTGCAAGTTCAGTCACGACCTCAACGTCGACAGGAAGGTCGAGAAGAAGAACCTGTACGAGGATAGTCGGGAGGAGAAACTTGCTGGTATGTGGTATTGTTCTTTGGCATGGCATTCACGCCTTTACCGAGGCTACAGATACCATGGACACATGGGACCAAGAGAAGTTGGCCCAGGTTGTCCTCTCGAAGGCTGGAAACCCTCGTACAACGACAGATGTACGTTCTGCATCTTTTTAGTGCGGTCTGGAATTTAATCGGCTCTGCAGATCGTGTGCAAGCATTTCATTCAGGCCATCGAAATTCAAAAGTGCGAATCTTGCCCTTTCCTCATCCTAACATCTCATCTGATTGTCTAGATTCGGCTGGTTCTGGGAATGCCCTAACGGCGAGCAATGCCAGTACCGACATGCTCTGCCTCCAGGATTCGTCCTGAAATCCCAACGAAAAGCGGCCGAGGAGGCGGCTAAAGCGAACGTCATAAGTTTGGAGGAGTTCCTCGAGGTCGAGGTATGGCAATCTTTGCTACCATCGTCTCCTTTTCCTTGACTCGCTGTAGCGACACAAACTCGGCCCCAACCTGACACCAGTGACTCCCGAGTCCTTCGCAATATGGAAAAAGACGCGAATGGACAAGAAGGAGGCGGAGCAGGAGGCTATGCGCAAGGCGAAGGAGCAACACCACTCCGCCGGCAAGAACACTGGTATGAGTGGCAAAGATCTGGTGCGTTGTCCCATTCGGTGTCTCCCACTACTTGTTTTTGACTTGCCTCCGCCGCAGTTCGAATACAATCCCGAGTGGTTCGAGGACGAAGACGACGGAGACGCCTCGGACGACTGGGACCTCAACAAGTATCGGAAGGAGCAGGAGGACGAACGTGAGGCTGAGGAAGCCAAACGTATCGCTGACCTCTCCCTGTACGAAGGTATGCAAGACGGTGGAGCGGAGGGCAGCGGTGGCGGGCGGGATTAGGCATGTACGTTCTGAAACAATGTATTATAGCGATTTTTCATTCGTTATATTCGAAACCCCTTCATACACACATATCTTATATCATCGATAAAGTACAGGCTGGTGGCTAATCCTCGTCGTCGCTACCGTAGTCTGCGAGCCCTAACCCTTCCTTCAGTGGTACTGGGGCAGCAGCTCGCGATGGAGGGGCGGCAGGGACGCCGTTCCTTTTTCGAATCTCCGCGAAGTATTTCAATCCCTCCAACGTATCCGCACTCAGCAGCCCCTTGGGCTGCGGAGGCCCCTCTTCTTCTGGTGGCGGGGGAGCCTCCAAGCGCCGCCGCTTTGAGCCTGGCTCGCCAGACCCGTCGTCTTCGACCTCCTCGCCGTCGAGTATGTACCCGTCCTCGTCCAGCACATCTCCGTCCTCTAGCGCACGAACCGTGCGCATCGCATCAACGATGCGGGGGTCGATCTTGGCCTTGATAACTTCCTGGCCCATCTCGACGAGGCGCCGCTTCTCTGCGACCTTTTGGACGGGGTTCGGGTCCTCTGTAGCCCAGCGGACGTTGAGGATTTCGTCGTTGTCCATCGACTGGCACGCCATCGCCTCCTTTGCAAACTGCGCGTGAAGCTCGGAGACGTATGTCACGAATGCGACGCTGCGGTACTGCAAGACTTTGACCGCCCACCCGGTTTCAGAGTCGTCTATGCAGCAAAGGTTTAAGCGAAAATGACTTTACAGAGCCCGAAAAGATACTCACCGTGCTCAATCTGGCCCCATTCTTTGAAGTGACGCATGACGACTTCCTCCGTCTCGAGACCATTTCCCGTCTCTTTAATCCGCCCAATGTACAGCGTCCGATTTTGTCGGTTGAAGCTACCCACGCCGCCCATGTCGTCGCGGTAGTCCGAGAACTTGTCGCGCGCGAAGCAGTCCTTGGAGCTGTCGGGAAGCTGGTCGTTGGGATCTGGAAGCATGTGCAGGTATTCGCACTCCCAGCCATACGGGCAGCATCCGCGCGCGAAATAGAGACAGGTGTACTTGATACCGGTGACATTTGCACGCGTGAGGCCAGAGTCGCGCTTGATATTACAGCGGGTCTGAGACTTGACTTTGCTGGATATTATACGTTAGTTACTTTACCGTAATCCAGTTAAAATAACGAACTTGGAGTAACTATCTTCGCGGTCCCCTCCTGCCCACTTGTTGTACCAAATATCTGGCGAGACTGGGTTAGATTTGTGCACGGAGAAATGGATGGAAAATTACTGTATTCCTTCCCCGTTTGCGGTGCTTCCGTCTTCACGACATCGCCAGGCTTGACCTGCTTGCGCGCAGGTTTTAGTTTCTTTTGCTTTTTGGTTGGTGCTACGACCGCGACGGCTTGAAGTTCCTCTGTCGTTTCGGACGCCATCGCAGCTGAAGCAGAGTGAGTCACAATGTGACCACGTGACAGTTCCTTTGCTTTCAACCGCACAATGATCCAGTCGATCCTCCTCCTCCAGTACTGCTACGACGACGCTGGAATCAGGACAAATAAGACAGACTGAAGGAATTGTCTTTGGAAATTTTGGCCCAACTCAGGCCGCCGTGGCGCCTCAAACCAGCTTTTGCGAACTCGGTATTTCAAAGTAGCTTAGTGCAGACTCGGATTCTGCAGTGAACTATTTAGAATTACCAAGTTTTCTGGTTAGCCTTTACCACCCGTTGAACTGCCAGACTGTTATCTAATATGCGGGCCACAGTACTCAGGGCTCCAACATCTTGCATCGATTCCCACACCTTCATCATGCCATCCCTTCTCTGTGGCAGTACACAACAGAATTAACCAAAGGTTTATTATTTTCTCCGCGTGGCTTTTATTTTGTGGATCGTGTTGAGTTGTAACAGCCTGAGAATTCGGTTAACATTCCGAGATTCGGATAACATTCCGAGGTCTGAACAGTCAATCTCTTTACGACGTTCATCTGCTCCTGAATTTCCGTTCAGTTTCCGTTCTCTGACGCAACGACTCGGGACTGTTATATAAAAGGCCTTCCATGCCTTCCAAGACCTCAGCAAAATGTCGACCTCTGATTCCTCCAACCCCTTGAAAGTCTCCATAGTCGGTGCGGGCATTGCTGGACTGACAGCAGCCATCGCACTCAGAAGAAATGGTCATCTCGTCCAGGTCTGTATATTCGACTCCTGATATTGCTCTCAGTAATTCTATCCGTTATCCCTTAGATTTTTGAAGCGTCGGAAATCAAGACGGAAATTGGCGCTGGTCTTGGAGTGTCGCCAAATTCAGCGCGGGTTTTAAATCACCTTGGAGTTTGCAGAGACAACTTGAAGGGTACTCTATTTTCCGGGGTACGCTTCAAAATTCATTTTGATCTTTGTTAATCTAAAGTGCATTAGAGTGTGTCCTTCGATGTTAAAACCGGAGAAGGAAAGGAAGGGAGCTGGTCAACCCCGAGTGTAAATGAGAACCCCGTATGTCTCACGTTATTGGGGAAATTTACCATCCCTGATCTCGGCACAGGCCTTCTTTGTTCATCGGAGCGATCTGTACGAGGAACTCAGACGCCTGGTGACAGGCGATGGTGAAGGGCCCCCGGTGAACCTGCGTCTTGGAAGCAAGGTTTTGGAGTGCGACCCCGAGGAGGGAGCAATCACGCTGAATAGCGGCGAAGTTGTTCAGGCGGATCTTATCCTCGGCGCTGACGGAATACATGTGAGTCTCGATCCTTCTCCTCTTCAGGCCACCAACCGACTTTCCAGTCGGTTATTCGTACTCACGTTGTAGGTAGTGTCCAAAACGCTTCACCTTCCGGCTGGTCCTGCTTCCGCGCCGTTTTTGAGCCCACGGTGGCGCTTAGTGAAATACCTGAGCTACAGTGGTTCACTTCCGGGCCCTCTGGCACGCGAACCGTTCTGGCACAGGACGGACAATTCCGGATGCTGCTCTTTTATCCAATGCGCAGTGGAACTCTCATCAATTTCGTCGGTTTCTTCCCCGATTCGCAGGATGCTGCTGGAGGTGCTTGTTCCATCATATCTTGGCCTCTGAATATCATTGATAGTAAGCCCCAGAATGGACACCGACTGCATCGCGAGAGGACATCGTAGCCCAGTTTCATGATTTCCACCCCAAGTTCTTGCGCATCTTCGATCTCCCGACCCACAGCGAGATGCTCAAATGGAAGTTGCGCGTTCTGCCCCTACTACCTACCTGGATCCATGGGCGCGCAGGGCTGGTCGGAGATGCTGCACATGGCACCCTACCCCTCTTGGGTATGGGTGCCGCAATGGCGATCGAGGAGGGAGGAGCTCTTGGGTGTTTGTTTCCCGCAGGGACACGACGGGAAGATGTTCCGGCCAGACTCCAGGCGTATCAAGACATTCGGAAGACCAGAGGAGATTTTGTGAGGACACAATCGGTTGAGCAGGTGTCCAGGCTTGTGCATAGCGACCCCACCCAGTTTTTGGTGGCTCAAAAGATGCAATCGTATCTTATGGAATACGACGCGATAGGAGTTGCACAACAGTGCTATGACGAACGTTTCGGTGCTAAATCTGTGTCGACTTAAGGAGCACACATATGTACCTCGAGAGTCGATGTTACAGTAGCTACTTGTCTCGAATCGTCAATATCACATCAAAATTGAACGAGATCGACACATGCTCGAAATTAGCGAGCGAGAACAAGCCATTCGCTCTGGCTCTTTCTCGCTCGCTCCGATTCGACGCCATTCTCACTGGGAATTATCTGTGGTCCCAACAATTATCGCTGCAGACGAGAGGCCGGCAGCAATTGTGAGATGGTGGCGGAAGGGATTGTGATCGGAATCTTGATCCCCGTCCAGTTTCTTCCACATTTGGTGATGACTCGCTCCCATATTGTGTCTCCGCACGACGTTTCTGTTATTGCGTACGCTGATTCATTCCCATACGCAGCGCGAGCTGATGCGCATCAACGGGGCTGGATAAACGGACAATGCAATTTGAAGGAGCAAATCTTCTTGACGCAATGACTCGGGACTCTTCTGCGTCTGCCTCACGGGAGACCGCCGGGTGCGTCTCAAACTTACCCAACCAGAATTGCTGAACATGAGAAGCAATGATTCGGGACTAGTATATAAGAGGCCTACCATGCCTTCCAAGACCTCAGCAAAATGTCGATTTCTGACTTCTCCAATCCCTTGAACGTTTCCATAGTCGGTGCGGGCATTGCTGGACTGACAGCAGCCATCGCACTCAGACGAAATGGCCATCTCGTCCAGGTCTGTGTACATTCGCGTCCTGATATTGTTATAACTCTGATCCATTTTCCCTTAGATTTTCGAAGCATCGGAAGTCAAGACAGAAATTGGCGCGGGTCTTAGCGTGTCGCCAAATTCAGCGCGGGTGCTAGATCATCTTGGAGTTTGCAGAGACAACTTGAAGGGTACGCCACTCTCCGGGGTACGCTTCAAAATTCTATTTGATCTTTGTTAATCTAAAGTGCATTAGAGTGTGTTCTTCGATGTTAAAACCGGAGAAGGAACGGAAGAGAGCTGGTCAACCCCAAGTGCAAATAAGAACCCCGTATGTCTCACGTTATTGGTGAAATTCATCATCCCTGATATCGACACAGGGCTTCTTTGTTCATCGGAGCGATATATACGAGGAACTCAGACGCCTGGTGACAGGCGATGGTGAAGGCTCCCCGGTGAACCTGCGTCTTGGAAGCAAGGTTTTGGAGTGCGACCCCGAGGAGGGAACAGTCACGCTGAATAGCGGCGAAGTTGTTCATGCGGATCTTATCCTCGGCGCTGACGGAATACATGTGAGCCTCCAGTTTCCCCTCTTCAGGCCACTAAAAAAATTTCCAGTCGGTTATTCGTACTCACGTCGTAGGCAGTGTTCAAAACGCTTCACCTTCCGGCTGGTCCTGCTTCCGCGCTGTTTTTGAGCCAACGGTAGCGCTTAGTGACATACCTGAGCTACAGTGGTTCACTTCCGGGGTCCCGGGCGCGCGGGGCGTGGTGGCAAAGGACGGGCAATTCCGGATGCTTCTCTTTTATCCAATCCGCAGTGGAACGCTCATCAATTTCGTCGGTTTCTTCCCCGAATCGCACGATGCTGCCCAAGGTATCAATGGCATCATATATCAGCCACTGAAAAAATATTGATTGCACATGACAGATTGGACACCGACTGCATCGCGAGAGGACATCGTAGCCCAGTTCCATGATTTCCACCCCAAGTTTTTGCACGTATTCGATCACCCGACTCACAGCGACATCCTCAAGTGGAAGTTACGCGTTTTGCCCCTACTACCTACCTGGATCCGTGGGCGTGCAGGGCTCCTCGGAGATGCTGCGCATGGCACCCTACCCCTCTTGGGTATGGGTGCCGCAATGGCGATCGAAGAGGGAGGAGCTCTTGGGTGTTTGTTTCCTGCAGGGACACGTCGGGAAGATGTTCCAGCCAGACTCCAGGCGTATCAAGACATTCGGAAGACCAGAGGAGATTTTGTGAGGACACAATCGGTTGAGCAGGTGTCCAGGCTTGTGCAT
This sequence comes from Mycena capillaripes, assembly GCA_029204075.1. NCBI lineage: Eukaryota > Fungi > Basidiomycota > Agaricomycetes > Agaricales > Mycenaceae > Mycena > Mycena capillaripes. The sequence continues at coordinate 927,333 of JARHKZ010000011.1, read as the reverse complement.
GGCGGCCCCGCTCTGGCTCAAAAGATGCAATTGTATCTTATGGAATACGACGCGATAGGAGTTGCACAAGAGTGCTATGACGAACGTTTCGGTGCCAAGTAAATCCATCTCAACTTGCCTCCCTAGAATATTTTTTCGACGCGAATCCGTATAGTACAGTATTATGTTCCAGTATGAATTTTTGTTTTGCTTTCGATGGGTGAAAGACCGATGGATATGCTTCGGTTTTATTTTGTTGACTATTGGGGCGTTGTTTAATGGCGCATTAGCATTAGAACCCCAAACGGGCCAAAACGTGGGTCCATCAAAGCAACTGCTCGAAAAGGAAATCGATTCTTCCTCTTCACCTGGTCTCCGCCTCCGTCTTAAAACTTTACTCTTCAATCATCCTGTCTGTCATGCGAAGTCACTGTACTCCGAAGGATTGCGGAACAAGGCGATTGTTCCCCAGTAAGTAGACTCGGCCCGCCATTCTGCTGCGCGGTAAGGTTTTATTGAGCATCCGAACCTTGTCCGAAACCTAACTGCGTTGATAGACAGATGCACAGACGGTCGCCTGCGATTAGATTGTTGGTGTGGTCTCTCATTTCAAGCGTTGCAGCAGCTAATATAGGTTTGAAATAGTGTGTGAATATTCATTCGCCATTCTGAAGGCTGCAGCGAATTTTCTCAGTCGCACGATGAACCATAACCAGCCTACCCTGTAGAGTTTGTTTCTATCTTGGGCACACCCATTCAAATGCTTCCATCTGCGAGAACGCAACGGGTACCATCTTCTTCTGCTTGCTCAAGTCTTCCTGAAGATTCTGATCAACTTGCGACTCTGAGGAGTAGTGAGCAACTCTGGACCCTGCATGTAGAATGGCGCCCATCACGAAGGAGCGGACACAGAAAATCCTTTTCTCCGCCAAGGGCGCGGCGTCTGCCCTCGACTTGATCGCACAAGCGTCGCAAACACCATTTCTTGGGACCACTGCCTCTCTCAGTACATCCATCCTGAGCAGTGTTCAGGTCAGTCTCGTTTAAATCTACCCATAAGTATCCCGTTGACGTCACCAAACTAGACGCTCAATACAAATGTTCAAGAACTTGTGGGGATGGCTGAGGATATCCACGACATTCTTTGTGGTATCATTACGCTCGCCGGCCGTGGACGTATCGTTACTCCGGCTGTGCTGCACGAAATAGGAATCTTCACTGAGCAAGTAATGCTTCTCGTTCCATAGTCCGTTCTGATGACGCATAGAACCGTGAATAAAATCCAAATCTGGATCGAAAGCCAGCAGAGAACGAGCAAAATTCGAAGATTGTTTCGCCAACACGAAGAAGCCGCGCAACTGCAAGCCTGCGCGGCTGCGCTCAAGCATGCATTGCTTGACGTCTTCGTCGTACGTGGGCTTTGATCGATATTCACCACTTACTTTTCGTTAGACCCGCTCCCGGATGTCTATGACAACCGCTCTAAAGGCTATGCAACAAGATACACAGGCCAAGCACGATGCGATCATGGAGTTGCTTGAAACTGATACAGATGCAGACAGCTCGTATTCTGTACGCAAGTCTAAATGTGAGATTCAAGCACACTAACGGCACTCTTCAGGCGAGGTTCACTCTACAGAATCTAGGAGCCAGGTAATGCGACGGGATTTCATAACATGCGGCCACTCAAAGACATTCCAGTTCAGGTTCCCTTTCCTTACTTCCGGCGTCTCCCAAGATATTTCATGGTCGCGAAACGGAGTTAAAAGACTTGGTTGGCCTGCTGCGTGCTGGCTTCCCGCGGATTGCAATCTTAGGCCCCGGTGGTATGGGCAAGACGAGCCTTGCGATCCACGACCCGAACATCATCAATAAATACCAAACGCGATACTTCATCTCCTGCGACTCTGCTCGTACATGCGATTCTCTTGTTGCGATTATCGCTTCGAATCTTGACCTTGAGCCCTCCCGAAAGTTGGCGAAAGTCGTCGTTAGCCACTTGTCCACAAGTCCTCCGTGCATGGTAGTTTTGGACAATTTCGAGACGCCACGGGAGCCAGTAGATGATCTGGCCCAAGTCGAGGAGTTTCTTTCGTTGCTGACTGACGTGCCTCACGTCGCGCTTGTGGTGGGTCCAGATCATAACTTTCCGCACCCTTACTGACTGCGCTTCCCCAGATCACGATGCGTGGCGCTGAGAGGCCCAGCAAAGTCCAGTGGACTCGTCCATTCTTTCGTCCCTTGTGGCCTGGAGTCAAATCGCTGCTCGTCAAACTTTTTTGATATCGCGGATGAACCCACGATTCCGACCTCGACGAGCTTTTAGGCATTACGGATAACGTCCCTCTAGCAGTTCAGCTCGTTGCCGCAATTGTGGCCTCTGAAGGGTGGAAGCGGGAAAGCACCGCTCTTCTCTCCGATGACTATGATAAACGCTCGAATCTGGAGATTCCCATCTTGCTGTCCCTTTCCAGCCCCCGCATGGCATCTTCACCTCATGCACAGGAACTCCTGTCGCTCTTGTCGCTCTTACCAGACGGCATCTCCGACATAGATTTGCTTCAAAGCCAACTGCCGATCCCTGATGTCGCTGAGTGCAAAACGACATTGCTCCGCACTTCGCTCAGGTATTCCGACCATATCGGGTGATTTCAAGTGTTGCCGCCAATCAGGGAGTACATCTACAGCGCCAGGCCGCCCTCCTCGCGATTAGTGCGGCCCGTGCGACATCACCTCAATGGCCTATTGAAGCTCTGGTGGACCTTTATGCACCATCTCTCATTTGTGGCCGACTTGCCGCAAATCTGCACAATGTGCTGCTTCATGCATTGGAGTTCGATCAAGCTGATCTTGGCGAGACCATGCGGGTTATTCTCTCCCTCGATGTCGCCGCCGCCTTTCGCAACGCGCTGTACCCCCGCGGCCTCTCCTGGTACGAGTTCTACGAAGCAGACTTCCGACTCCGCGAGGGCGACGTGGCGCGTGCGCGCGCTGAGTACATACGACTCTTCGCTGCCTCGCGGAGCAGCGACGACGAGCTCGCGTGCTGCTGCTTGGCGAAGCTCGCAGACCCCACGCAGCGCGTGCACGCCGCTGGCGCTGACGCTAACGCTGAGAGCGAGGCTGCGCGGTAGGCGGCGGTGTGCGTCGCGTACACGATGCGCGCGTCGGTGCAGAACCCGCTGAAGGTACACCAGGTACTGCGGTGCCTCGGGGACGTGCTCGCGCACGGGATGCGAGACGCCGACGACGACGCGGCGCTGAGTGTCTTTGCGGTCGCGCTGGAGGGGTTCATGCGGATGGATGTGCACCAGAGCAGAGCCAAGTGCATACGGGCGATGAGGGACGTTTATCTGCGCCGGGGAGAGCTTGGGCGGGCAGAGGAGCTTTGGACGAGCGCGCGCCCGCTGTTTGAGCGCTCTCAACAGATCCGAGATGTTGCGGGGATCGACGAAAGGCTGCAAACGCTCATCGTCGCAGAACGGCTCAAGGATGGGACGCCACTCTTCTTACCTCCGCAAACCGCTTCGGCTTCCTAGTTCTCTCGCGCACAAATGTGTATATGATCCATGATACATTCGAGACACCGAGGCCTCCAAAAAACGCCTACATACACGCACCCTAATACCTAACTACAAAGTACACATCGAAAAAAATTACAAAGTACAACGACCTATGGCTAGCTGATCATAAAGAGATGGACACAAGTACAAGTACAGTGTACAGTAGGCTTAGTATACAAATGCGATGATGAAACCAGATGAGAGGATAGAGAGAGGATGGGGGATGGAGAGAGGAGATGGAGGATAGGACGAGATAAATATCGTAATCGCGTGTATGTACACGGCGCCTCGAGTGCAAAGTCCGCGCCACCCAAAACCGAAGAAGTGAACACCGACACCGACGCTCCCCGCGCGCTCGCTACCGCTCCCACGCGCCATCAACCCACCAACGCTTCTCCGCGCCGCGCACGCCCCACTCAGCGACGCCCGCGTCGCTCGCGACGTATATGAACGCGCCAGACGGGTCGAAACACGCACCCGCGAGGTTGCGCTCCGCCTCCAGATCCGCGTCCTCAAGATCCTCCCTCGACGCCGGCGGTGCCGATACGCACCCATCTTCCTCCTCTTCCCCATCCTCCCCATCCTCCTCCGCATACCCACGCACATACGGGTGCCTATGCGCCGGCTCCCCCTCCGCATCGACCTCCATCTGCGCATCGTCCTCCGGCTCCGGCTCCTCCTCGATCCGAAACCGCGCCGGCACCCCATGGTGCCCCAGCACCCGCCGGACCTCGCGCTCGACCGCGCGGTCGCCCAGCGGCGGGATGACCAGCACGTCTGCGTCGCCGCCCGCGCCCCCGGTGGCGGCGGCGACGCGGAAGGAGTCCTCGAGGGTGCGCATGATGCGCGCGGTGGCTATGGCGGAAGGTGGGGGACGGTGTGCGGAGGGCGTTGAAGTCGTGGTGGTAGTGGAGATATGAACGGGGACGGGGACTGGGACTGGGGCGGGGCCGTAGCGCCGGGGCGACGTGGGCGACGTGGGCGACGTGGACGCACGCGCGGGGGAGGGGAAAGCGGGCATGTGCAGGATCTCCTCCGTCTCGAATGTGCGCGCGTCGATGACGTGGATGAGGGAGGTGTGCTGGAGGATGCAGTTTCGTTAGTTTTTCCGTTTGCAAAGAGAAGGAAATGATTAAGGGCTCACCTCGGTGAAGAGCATGAGCTCGCGACCAGGCCGGCCGCCAAACTTGACATTGCGCGCGCTCCACCCGGGCCCGCGCGACTTGCGGTGGCTCCACTCTTGCGGGTCCTCGGAGAGCCAAGTGGTACTCGCGCTCGCGCGGCTGCTCCCGCGCGTCTTGTCGGTGTGGAAGACCTTGAGCGGGCGCGTGCTGCGGACGTCCCAGACGGCGACGGCGCCCTCCTGCGAGGCGACAGCGTACTTGCTCCCGTCGGCGGAGAAGGCGGTGGAGAAGGACGCGACGAGGGCGGGGGAGGAGAAGGGGTTGGAGGTCGGCGGGAGGGTGAGGGTTGCGATGGGCGAGGCGGTTATGTAGGCGCCGCCGGTGAGGCGGTGGAGGAAGACCTTGGATGAATCGCCCACGGAAAGGAGGGTGCGACCGTCGGGAGATATTGACGCTGGAATACAGCAATTAGTCCCGGATAATGATCAGAACTCCCAGCCCGCAGTCTCGCCCAGTCCGCAGCTCCACGATGGCTCGCGCACGAAGCCGCACACATCCACACAGGCGAATCGCCGTGTGCTACATGTGTCTTTTTGCACCGCAAAGCCGTGGCGGGTAACACCCATAGGCTGCCACTTCAGTAATAATATTTCCCTGCCACGCGCCACGAGCCGAGCGCTTACACGCGACACCAACGGACTGGAAAATGAAACAAGGGACTCACAGTGGTTAACCGGGACATTAAATCTGACTGCGCCGACTGAGGTGATCTTGCTCGGGCGAGAGCGAACGGGGACGTCAAAGAACATGACGACGCGGTCATTGTTGCTGACAGCCATCCGTGGTTCCGCACTGCTCTCGTTCGAGTCGGTAAGACTGAGCGACGTGAGCAAGATCGAGTTGTTAATCGAGCCCTCTAGATTGGTGTAGTGCTGCCAGACACTCTTGCTTTCCGGATTCAGAAGCGAAAGGTGTATCTCCGCGTCCTGGCCGCCCGCAGCAAGAAGGGTATGGTCCGTACCGGGTACCGGGAGAGACGTGAGGGTGTTTGGCACGAAAGAAAGGTCCGCGATTGTGCGCGGCGGCTTCTCTGGCTCCAGGATATTATGCTCGATGATAGACCGCAACTGCACATAGTTTACGATTCCGCGCTCTCTTGGGCATATTATAACATCGCGCAGCTGGCTGTGGAGCTTGGTTAGAGCGGGGAAACGCCGCAGAGATCCTATACGCACACATGGCCGATGGTGACTGTCGCTGGGGATCGCAAGGCCGGGGCTGGAGAGGCCAACAGAGGAGGATCCCTCGCCATCGTCCGCGACGACGTACAGGAAGAAAGCAAGTTGAGAGGAGCAGAACAGGATTGCTCCCGCCGTTAACGCTGTCACGCCACATGTGGCGGTGTTATCGCGTGTACATATTCGGTTGAATTCTTTGGTTGAATTTGGGTTCATCTTGGGTTGAATCTATAGTAATTTACTGATACATCCTACAGCTCGGCTATCTCGCCAAAGGAGATTAACCGCTCGACGCGCCTCATGTTTTGTCTCAATCCAGGAAATTTCCCAGAACGCGTTTGATTGGTTTCACACGACCACAGGTCAGTTGATCTCCGGGATCTTTCGCTAATTTGACCCCGTTATCGGCGTCGTCCTTTTGGAACCTCCTACTTAAATCCTTCAGAACGTATCTCCACATAGCCGCAGATCTGCAGATAAATTTAAGCTAAACGCGGCGCGGCAAGTAACTTACTTCCCTTAGACTGTCCTCAAGCTTAACTGAGATGGAATTAGGGGTGAGCTGGGAATGAGAAATAAAAAAAAGACGGGCAGGGAGAAGCGAGTCCATCGCCTTGTACAGCTGTCCATCCTGTATGGGACAAATTACGGACAAGGAGGGCCGCACCCTGGCCGCACCCTACCGGGAACGCTCGGGGACCTCGGACGCGGTTCGGCTAAGCCACACCGAGTTGAGAAAAATAGCTCACCACTGAATTAGAATTCGAGGGTGGCTGCGACGGACCGTAGCCGCGAATCTCCGTATAAGCCTGTCGAGGATTGTATTGAGTTAGGTAGGGCACGCGTGGACGTCGGCCCCCGAGAGGTGCATATTTGATTCTTGTCGCGTCCAGATTCTAGATGCCGTTAAAGATTTGCTAAATATCGAGGGATAGTTGCAATTGATTGTGCGCGGATATCCTCGGGTGGCGGATGCCTTGTGAATCTAAACCCGATAGCGCCGGTTCTGCATCTTTCTCAAATTTAAAGGTACTAATAGTCGAGTCGCCGTCCACTTCATGATTCGTAGGACTCAAACCGCCATTTCTCAAAAGGAGAGAACAAAGGCATGAGACCAACCTAGCAGGAGGATCCCCTTGAATTCTTATCTCTGAACTCTTCGAAGGAGCGCTAGTTGGTTCAGAGGAACTTCACATCTGAATGTGTCGCGGGGCTGCCAGCCAAAACCTCGGCAATCGCCGATCATTTCTCACGGTTTTATGGTTCAATTTCGCTGAATCTACGCAGTGGTGAGGTATGCCAAACGTGTATCGTGTACGCTCAAGAGATAATAATTTAGAAGTAAAGAATCAATGGACTTCAAATTGCGAAATGCGCATTTTTCGAGTCGAGGGTTAACGTTTCAGGGATGTTTCAACTCGGATTGGTTATCCCATATAAGTAGTGAGTTCAACAGCAAGACGACGTTAATTATGTGCTCATGGGATTAAACTAACTCGATAGATTAGAACTCGCACAAAACCAATTACCGAGTTCAATTGCTGCCACAGTAATGAATACGATGTTGGACCAGATTCAGATTCATTCAGCATTAACGGAATAAACTTCTCTGGATGCACAAAGACAAAGGCGAAGTATAGCAAACGTACATCTGACCAAGGTTGATTGCCTCTCTTCCGAATCGCCGATGGAAAGACGGTGTTGTGAAATGCGGATTGTATTCGTATCCACGGCTCTATATTACTGGAAATATAGGTAAAATGATACAGTGAGAAACATATTCACCCGTTGAAGCAAAAAAGTGGAAGGTGGAAAAACCGTGGGGGGAATTATTAGAATACAAGCTTCGACCAAGATCCATTTGCGAAGCACAGCGAACGTCAAAGGAACGAACTTATGTGTACACCCCGCAAAGAGAAGCTGGGAAATAAATCCCCGGACAACGCAGGCCAGTTGAATTGATCGAAAGAGCCGCCCGTCATCCATTTCGAGAACGATCAATGTCGGATAGCGGCACAGACCTAATGTATTGACAGAATGCATACACTACGACCTGTAAATCTTGAACGAATAGAGAGAAGATGAGTGCCAAGTGTGGGTGAACCTTGGATTGCTAAGAATGCATGGAACTTCAGCCAAAATCCATTTGCGAAATACCCAGCGACCGTCAAAGGAACGATCACATGCGTAAACCCCGCAAAGAGATGTTGGCAAAGAAATCCCCAGACAACGCAGGCCGATAGTGCAGCGGCAGGGTCATCGCCGGATCCAGAGCTGGCTCTGCGAGCAGAGCCCAGCCCCGGACCCAAGAGGGTAACCAAAAATAGTAAAACCTTTGGGGAGACTTGCTCCCGTTATAGCGGTTAGACTATAAAGAACAGATACTACACTTGATCTAAGCCAGGCGGCCCAGAGTGGTGGGGACCCAAGAAAGGATCGGAAGGTATTTATACCGACGAGACAGCGCACGGACCAGGGCCACAGCATGCACGGACCACAGATATATTTTGTGCAGTGCCTTCAGCGAGTCAGTCGCAGTCATCTGGCCGCCGAGGACCGAGATTCAGCATAGCTATATCCACAGTTCGGACTCGCCAATTCACGGGGAATTCTCTTGCATGTACCTGCACTCAGCAGATGAAACGCTGAAAAGGCTGTGGTGGTCCAGCTTCATGAGGGTCACGCAGGTCACAGCGTGACTCGTCGTCTTTTGTCGACATTACCTTTCGTAAAATTCCGCCTAAGAGGCACCTCCTTGAACGCTTGGATCTTGCTTAACACGAGGGCTGGAGCTCTTTAGGGCTAGCGAAACTGATGGACTCCATGGAGTCGACTTACCGGCCGAAGCCCTCATCAACCAGACCGCTCATGAACCGTCTTGTCACTCGATTGTCGGGATTCTGGCCTCAAAATCTCGGGTCGGGCTTTTAGTCTCTGTACAGACTATCCACTCGTAACCTACGTCGGGCCCTCTGCACGCGTAGTTCAATACAACTCTCCAGAGGCAAACCGCATCCGGATCCGTGATCCTCTCCGCGGGCTAGGGTTGAGGAGAAGGAGCGGCAAGTTGCGACGTTCTGGCTGGCTTTTTCTGCGGCCAATTCGTGGAATGTTCTCGACCACGAAACGGTCGATCTCTCGTTGCTTGCCGCGGCATGCCGTGATCCGACACGGCGCCGAAGCCTCAAACGCAGTGATTGATGTGAAGTTCCGTCGGACGGCGACTTCGGCACGTTCAGCTCAAACAAAGTCGCGGTGAGTAGTTCATGCGTAGTCGGTCTGATACTCGAGGTATGAGAAATTCTCGTTGTTCAAATGTAATCTATTGAAGAACTTGAACCGGACATAGGCGTGCGTGCCAGTGTGATGTAACACTGAAGCTCCGGCGCGGGATGCCACCTCGAATGTCAATGACTCACCATCTGAGAGCGGGCGATGTATCACACTGACCCCAACTTGACTGGTGCACGTAACCTCGAATGACAATTTTGCTCTATTTTACCAAACACCCGCAGTTGGCCGACGCTTGCGCCATCTCGATGCCGGCTGCGGTTCACTGCGGTATGATTAAAAAACGGAAAGACGGAAAACCGACACGCGTCGGTTTTCTATAAATGCACGGACAAAGAATTTATTTAGCACCATTCGTTCCCAACATGCGCCCCCTTCCAGCCCTTTCAATTGTTTTCCTCGTCGGGCAAACGTCCGCTTCGTGCCTCGACTTCGGCATTCCACACTCGAGTGCAACCGTCGATCTCAGGGTCTTCAATGCCGCGAACGTATCCCTCATAGGCGCCGCCAACACTTTCATGGCGCCCGTTCTTCCGGGACACGAAAACGGGGACTTCACCGAGTATTGCTTCCTGATCGAGCATAAAAACACCCAGACGCGCTTTGTGTTTGATCTCGGAATACGGAAAGATCCCCAGAACTCGGTTCCGAGCATTGCTGCCCTCGCTGGACTGGTAAAGATCGAGCAGCCCAGGGACCTTCCGGAGCAGCTCGTAGATGGAGGGATTCCCCTTGAGAGCATAAACGCTGTCATTTGGAGGTGAGCCGGCTCGGTTGTGAGTATATGCCACCAAGCTAATCTCGCGCATAGTCATGCGCATTTCGACCACGTCGTGCGTCCCTCGCATCGCCTCTTTCAACATTTTGATTAACACCCATTTCTTAGGGAGACATGTCCCAATTTCCCAACACCACTGGGCTCATTATTGGGTCAGAAACCGACACTTCGACGTTCCCGGAAAATCCGAATTCGACTTTGCAAGCAAGTGACTTTGCGTGAGTGGCATCCTGTCTTTCCGAGAGACTGCAATATTTACAATATATCGACCTCAGCGGTCACAAACTTACAAAAATAGACTTCTCCAAAGCGAATCTGACCTTTGCGGGCTTGAAAGCCATCGACTACTTCGGAGACGGAAGTTTTTATCTGCTAAATACGCCCGGTGTGAGTGTTTTTGTGCTTCGTCTTTTGCGGCCGTTCTCCTGACACCATGCAAATCCAGCATTTGCCCGGCCACATGAGTGCCCTCGCCCGTGTCACACCTACCACCTTCGTCCAACTCGCAGGCGACACATTCCATCACGCCGGGCAGGCCCGTCCCCGGCCCCAGTTCCAGACAAACTTCCCATGCCCTGCCCATCTGCTAGAAGAAGCCAAAGCGTCAGTCTCCACTGACTCTTTCTGGTCGCCGCACACCCACGACGGAGCGTTCGACCTGCTCTCCCGCGCGCAGCAGCTCCTCTCCATCTCGGACATCCCTGGGTCGTTCTACGCGGACCCGGTGACCTCTCAAGTTTCTCTGGAAAAGGTCGCGAACTTCGATGCAGATCCCGATTTCTGGGTCATCGTTGCGCACGATATAAGCCTGCAGACGTCGATCCCGTACTTTCCCGTGTATATTAACGATTGGAAGGCCAAGGATTTGAAGAGGAAGACTGTGTGGAACTTCCTTGACGAGAAAAATCCTGCGTTTGTGTTTAGCCCGACGTGAGTGTTGTGTCTGCATAGTTCTGGCTGTTGAAATTAAAATATTAGCATGGCAGCAATCAAACCCGGTAAGGGTTCAGGTTTTAACCTTTCGAGTTAGCTTATTATTCTAAAATTTGCTGTTGAATCAACTATATTCGGTATGCGCGAGATGTCATAATTGGGGGATAAATATATCTAAGGTTGTGAACCTCTTTCTCTGAATGAATTTGTTGTCCGACATCGGGACCAACCTATCCGGGAGGTCATAGTATGTAATTTGCCGCTCTCCCATGTATGCGCGTTACTAGCGCCAACCCGTCGTAGGGCCACTGGCAATTCAAGAAATATGGGATCCAATCCGGCATTTTGTTTTCGACCTGATAGCACCGTGTACGTGTCAGTTTTTCCTTTCCTCTTGCACGACCAAATCACTGTGTGAAGGTGGCATACTTCCCCACGAAGTTGAACGAACTTGCGGAACCGTGAGAAATATTGGAGAAACACACAATTCTTTTCCCAAGTATTCACGGATTTATAGATTCCCTTGAGGGTGGCCGGCCATCACTATTTGCAGGGGAGTGCGGTATCCCAATTTTGGGAACCGGCACTATAGGACAAGCTAGAGAGAATCGGACACTCGGTCCGACAGTGAGTTGTGCCTGGCAGGCGCCTATCAAACTTGACTTACCTTTCTTTCGTCGGAACTCACTTCATAAAATCGGCCTGCATCCTTCCAGCCACCTACGGAACCCCAATACCACCTGCCGCCGACAATCGTTGCCTCCATGCTCTGGACACGTAAGTTTCCCCACATGCACGCCCCAAGAATGAAATATTAAGTTGTTTGAATATTCACTAGTGGGCAACATGCCATTACAGGAGATCATCTACTATGACAAGGTCGACGGAATTTTCATTACGGGAATCACTCTCGACCCCAACATTACTATTTTGATCAAGCAGCCGTTCCTGCTCAGTGAGATCACCGCTGTCACCGAAATGTCAGTTGAAACGCGGTTGGATGTACGTCCCTTACACGCGTGAATTCATACGAACCAACTCACGGACCCAATTGTAACGTAGCTCAGCATAATCGCGGTGTGTACCCTCCTCAAACAATTCCAACCTGCCTTCTAAACTGAAGATTTCCAGGTCCTCGTTGGCCTGGCGGTATCCGTCTTGCTTCTGCTACTGTCTCTTCCCTCGTCACTTCTGCACCGCGGCAATGACGCGAAGCTCCCTATCGAGGGCACCGGCCTCCTCCACGCGATGTGGCTGTACCGCAACCACCCGGAACTCGAGACGCTGCTGGAGCAGGTCACCCACCCGACAAACGACAACCTGCGCGCGGCGGGGCTGGTGCGCACGACGCTCGTGGGGACGGGTCGGCGCAGTTCTGAGTCGTTTCCAATGACAAGAAGGCGGAAAGATTATGGGGTGGGAAGTTGAACTGTGAGAACTTCAAAAGCGGCGGGGGTGTAAAAAATTCGTTGTCATCCAAATACCCTTTGAAATATATACCATGCATATTCACAAAACCTGACGTCACGCCCCAACATCCTTCACTCGTACCTCGATGTGGAACAATACAACGGAGACAAATAGAGAATCGGGAGGTATTTATACGGAAGAGACGACGCACGGACCAGAGTCACAGGACGCACGGACCGCAGATATATATTTGCGAATGCATTGCCTTACGAGTCACAGTCATTTGTAACTACAGTCGAACAGCAAGGACCGAAGTTTAGGATACCACTGCAAAAGCAACTTCACAGCGTGTACTGTTGCGTGCCCCAATTTTGGGGTTCTGCGCCCAGGAGATGAAATTAATAGATGAGGAGTAAGATAAACATAAAGGAAAGTACCAAGAGACCAAACCGGAACACCAATTGGAAGCTTCTCTTGACGCTTCCGCCGGATCCCGTGAGGGTGAAATTATGCCCGGTGAAGAAGTAAGTCCTTGTTCTTGTGGTCGAAACGGTGCCGATTTATAGGTGCGGCGATCCTAACTAAGTTTTCTGTCAAGGAGCCGGCTGCATACCAGGAACTGACGCTGGGAGTCGATCAACTCTGCGACAGGGGGATGGAACCTAGAGATGTCTCCAAGAGGGCGAACCGGTGGCTTGCGGTTATCGCCCCAAAAGCTACGGGAAGCTAGTCTTTCGTAGACAGACGCTCTATACATTCTTGCTCGTACCTCGCTGTATAGAACGGGAAGCGAGTATCAGTATAATCTTGTCAAATCGGATATGCAGCAGTGCGTACCAGGAGGAATCTTATTCTTGCCATTGGGCACGCAATTTCTTGGGACGGTGAAATTGAATGTTGAAATCCAGGACCGCCAGGGCCGAAACACAGAGCCATTGCGCTTGAGGTCAGAACCAGAGAGAGCTGAACGGCAAGCAGTATTGCACCGATGTTGCACAATCCACCGAATCCTAGAAATATGGGCAGACACGGCCTGAGATAGGACATTTCGAGAAACGTCGCTGTTGAAAGCTATCCCTTGTATGTAGTCAAAGAAGTTTTGCGAGAGGCATCTAAAGAATTTTTGCAACAGTTCAGAACAGTGAGGTTGTTGAAAAAGGCACAGCGCGTGTTGCGCGACGGTTCCAGCTCCAGAGAAATGGAAGCAATAGTAGTAGTGAAGTGTTATTACATGGTTTGGTCAATTTGGATTGTCAAAGATATCCAGGCTACCAGGAGCCTTTCAGACCGCAGAGGGCGTAGGTAAGAGGAGATCGATTTAGGCTGATGCATGGGTGAAAAAAAGTGCGAAAGAAGCCGGGCGGGAAAGCGAGGAAAGCAGGGTTTATATGAGAAATCCATACGCAGCCCTAGCATTGCAACCAACGTGCGAGCCCGAGTGTGAATTGGAGACTCCATTGAGCATTGTCTGGTTGGTTGGCAATTCACGAGACTTGGCTTGACTGCCCCATTCTCCCAATTTGGGTTGTGGTTGACAGTTCGCAGTTGTTGCGCAGTTTGAGAAATGAACTGTGTCTTGGGTCATGAGTTGAATATCTCCGGACAGTGTGTGAAACCACGCTAAACTAAAGGAGTTGACCACGGAAGAAAGCCAGAGACAGGGGAAAGCAGAACGGGTATATGGGGATCTTGCACAGGTTTCGTAGGATTTTGGTCAATATAAACGCCGCAGCTAGCCGAAGACCAGTGCACTTGGCTCGCCGTGGGCGGGCCGAGGTTGTTTTCGCCATCAATCGGCGCTTTCCGTTTACGCGCATTTTTCTATAAATGCACGGACATTGAAAGTATTTGACTCGACTAGTTCCCAGCATGCGCCTCTTTCCAGCCCTTTCAATCGTTTTTCTGGTCGGGCAAACGGCCGCATCGTGCCTCGACTTTGGCATTCCACACTTGAGTGCAACCGTTGATCTTAGGGTCTTCAATGCCGCGAACGTGTCCCTCATAGGTGCCGCGAGCGCTTTCATGGCGCCCGTTATTCCGGGACACGAAAACGGGGACTTCACCGACTATTGCTTCCTCATCGAGCATAAAAAAACCCAGACGCGCTTTGTGTTCGATCTTGGAGTACGGAAAGATCCCCAGAACTCGGTTCCGAGTATTGCGGCCCTTGTCGCCGCCGGACTTGCCCGCGTCCAGCAGCCCAGGGACCTTCCGGAACAGCTTGTAGATGGAGGGATTCCCCTTGAGAGCATAAACGCCGTCATTTGGAGGTGAGCCGGCTCGGTTGTGCGGATATGTCACCACGCTAACCTCGCGCATAGTCATGCGCATTTCGACCATATTGTGCGTCCCTCGCATTAAGATTTTCTGCTTAACAAACATTTTTTTAGGGAGATATGTCAATATTTCCCAACACCACTGGGCTCATTATTGGGTCAGAAACCGACACTTCGACGTTCCCGGAAAATCCGAATTCGACTTTACAACCAAGTGACTTTGCGTGAGTGGCATCCTGTCTTTCCGAGGCTGCAATATTTACAGTATATCGTCCTCAGAGGTCACAAACTTACAAAAATAGACTTCTCCAAAGCGAATCTGACCTTTGCGGGCTTGAAAGCCATCGACTACTTCGGAGACGGAAGTTTTTATCTGCTAAATACGCCCGGTGTGAGTGTTTTTGTGCTTCGTCTTTTGCGGCCGTTCTCCTGACACCATGCAAATCCAGCATTTGCCCGGCCACATGAGTGCCCTCGCCCGTGTCACACCTACTACCTTCGTTCAACTCGCTGGCGACACATTCCATCATGCTGGGCAGGCCCGTCCCCGGCCCCAGTTCCAGACAAACTTCCCATGTCCTGCCCATCTGTTAGAAGAAGCCAAAGCGTCAGTCTCCACCAACTCCTTTTGGTCACCGCACACCCACGATGGAGCGTTCGACCTGCTCTCCCGCGCGCAGCAGCTCCTCTCCATCTCGGACATCCCTGGGACGTTCTACGCGGACCCGGTGACCTCTCAAGTTTCTCTGGAAAAGGTCGCGAACTTCGATGCAGATCCCGATTTCTGGGTCATCATTGCGCACGATATAAGCCTGCAGACGTCGATCCCGTACTTTCCCGTGTATATTAACGATTGGAAGGTCAAGGATTTGAAGAGGAAGACTGTGTGGAACTTCCTTGACGAGGCGAATCCTGCGTTTGTGTTTAGCCCGACGTGAGTGTTGTGTCTGCATAGTTCTGGCTGTTGAAATTAAAATATTAGCATGGCAGCAATCAAACCCGGTAAGGGTTCAGGTTTTAACCTTTCGAGTTAGCTTATTATTCTAAAATTTGCTGTTGAATCGACTATATTCGGTATGCGCGAGATGTCATAATTGGGGGATAAATCTATCTAAGGTTGTGGACCTCTTTCTTTGAATGAATTTGTTGTCCGACATCGGGACCAACCTATCCGGGAGGTCATAGTATGTAATTTGCCGCTCTCCCATGTATGCGCGTTACTAGCGCCAACCCGTCGTAGGGCCACTGGCAATTCGAGAAATATGGGATCCAATCCGGCATTTTGTTTTCGACCTGATAGCACCGTGTACGTGTCAGTTTTTCCTTTCCTCTTGCACGACCAAATCACTGTGTGAAGGTGGCATACTTCCCCACGAAGTTGAACGAACTTGCGGAACCGTGAGAAATATTGGAGAAATACACAATTTCTTTCCCAAGTACTCACGGATTTATAGGTTCCCTTTAGGGTGGCCGGCCATCACTATTCGCAGGCATCACGGTATCCCAATTTTGGGAACCGGCACTGTAGGACAAGTTAGAGAGAATCGGACATTCGGTCCGACAGTGAACTGTGACCAGGCGCCTATCAAACTTAACTTACCTTTCTTTCGTCGGAACTCACTTCATAAAATCGGTCTGCGTCCTTCCAACCACCTACGGAACCACAACCCCACCTGCTGCCGTTAAAGTGCCGCGAGGAGCTCCGCCGCGGTGTTTCATGAGTCAGTTCGACCCAAAATCCTGAGCGCTCAGAGTCGCCGAGCGCTGACGTTCAACTGTCTGCTTAATATCCTTTCAGCCTCGACACGGCAGGTGCTTAGAGGCACCAATAGTTGTTCTCAATATCAACTCTTGAATCGCCTGGGTGCTCGTGTTAGAGCCCCAGAGCTCCGTTTTTCAGCTGAATCAAACTTGATGTTCTTCCCGTTGTCGTTTGTGCAATCCGTTCTGAGTTTCGTTGCACATTGTTGCGCCCGAAAACACCTCGAAACTTCTTGAAATCAATGGAGCAGCCGATTCATGGCTTTCAAGATCTGGTATTCTCCCTCTTTCGATTTCTCTCGTCCCTTCCTGGACTACCAAAATCGAGATCGATTTCTCGGCACTCATCGAGACACTGATCCACTATTCGTCTCGCTGGAAGCGGATGCGTTTCAAACTCAGCTCTTCCTCTTCTTGGAAACTGTTGGCGATTCTTTCACCCGCTGATGTCCCGTTCCTGGAAACCATCGTTTTTGACGGCATTCAACCACGTCACGGCGAAGCCGTCGACTGGGGCTTCACGGCTTTTCTCGGAACAACCAGCCTTCGAAGCGCCGCCCTCTGGAGTTTGAATAGCCCCCTCCTTCCACTTCCCTGGAATCAGCTTCGCCACCTCTCCCTTGCTAAGGGCCGGCACGGGTTGCTTTCACCAGCGGAAGCTTTGGATCTACTGCGGCGGTGTTCTAACCTCGAGACCTGCACCCTAGCATTCAATTCCGCCGGTGAGGATGCTCCTTCTCCACCAGCATGTCGCATGGAACACCTGCATCGGTTATCAATAGGTGATAACCGGCAAAAGACGACCGACTTCTTTCGAGCTCTCGATCTTCCCAACTTACGGTCTCTGGAATACTCGGCAAGTCGGGTTAAGAGGCTTTTTTTATTCAGGCCGTTATTGATGTCCGGCCACAATATCCAATGTCTCAGGCTGGAAGTCACACATGTGACAGCCGAAGCCATGATTGACTGCCTTCGCCTGGTGCCAGGACTTCGCGAGTTATTCCTTTTCTATGACACATTCTCCGCAACGAATCCTGATACGGACTCTGACACGGAGTCCGACACGGAAACCCCAACCCCGGAAATTGTTCTTGAAAACGATTTGTGGAAGCCCCCTCATTCCGACCGCCCAGAATCTCGACAGCGTCCTCTGCCCTCAACTCCAGGTCGTAAACTTTATGCAATTTTTCCATGTTTCTGACCAGATGCTCTTGGAATTTCTTCGAGCACGGACAGGATCGCGTTTTCCCGGAATTGCTCAGCTGTCGAAAGCCCATGTGCATTTCATGCGTCCAATCGAGGTTGATATTGTTCCAGAACTCCGAGAGGCTATTATTCCACATGGGGACGATTTTGCCTTGCGTTACGCGCCTCGGCCACTTGGCTACTCGCCATCGCAGGACAATCGGGAGCATGTGGGAGAAGGAGAGTCATTCACGCATGACTGGGCTTTGATTCCCATTACATATCCAGTCTTGACACTTTAATATCCCTTCATGTCTTGTGAACCAAAGAAATCCATTGGTGTCAAAGACAAGATTGAAGAAATGCATGTGTTAGTGTCAGGGTACGTATAATGAAAGCGGGGCGAGCCCGCCTTTTCTCTCTTTCTCTCTTTTTTTCAATTCTTCTACTTATTCCATTCTAACTACTTACTGTGGCCGCTGGCCATTTTCTGCATGTCTCCTAGGTGGTACGTACGTAGGTAGGTATATTTCGGCGCGGTCCCATTAAGAAACCGCCGGGGAGTTGGGTCAATTCCTACTCGTGACCCTGCAAGCGTATCAATGGTCTTCCACCGCAAACTTGAATCGCCACCGTCTTCTTTCCATCCAAATTACAATCTCAGGCAGCTCACCCTCCCATTCCAAGTCTAAGCGATATTTAAAAACCACTCTAAATCTTAAACCAATACCCGCCGGCCGTGGCGTCGCAAGTCGCAATTAAACTCCTATACTGTACTACTATCTCCTATTCTGTGAAACCTTATTCTGTGCGGCGCATCAACGTCGCTACGGTGATTATCGCTGGTCTGAACTCCTCGAGTCAGTCTGGTTTTGTCCTTCCAGAGTCAAACTTGGAGGTAATTCCGTTCGTGGAAAATGCACACACACGGGGGCGCGACGCGTCTCTGCTTCTGGAATCGCGAGCCTCGAATATTAATACTTCCTTCGTCTCCAGCTCGCTCGCCGGCTTCGTGTCAACCAGTGCGGGGACCCACAGACTGGAACGCCGCGGGACGCCCGCATCCAGATTCCAGCGGCAGTTGTTATCACCGCGCCTTGGGGGTCGGGGCTAGCGGGATCGCGGACTGAACGGCTAATAAATAAATTCGCGACCCCACCTTGCACAAATGCCTCACTTTGGCTGCATGGTCTCACGGCGGCTATATTAGATGCTCTTCGAACGTGTCTCGCTATTTTTGTTTTCTGTATACCTATAACCGCGGATTCTGTGGACCGCAATGCGGACCTGATGCTGAATTCACGTCGGCTTTCTCCACCGGCTTGAACCGAAGGTATGTATTGTATCAAAGCTACACTGTTGTATATGTATCAAAAACTACCTCCGCATAATTATTTTTCTTGACAGACAGACAAATATAGCGCTTTCCGGCTAGCTCGGCCCTCGGGGCGGGTACTCTGCTTCTTCTCTCCCGCTCTACCGTACCGGGGAAAGGATTAAATTATACTAATAGGAGTGAGCCAGTCGCCGTAAGGGTGAGTAAAGATTCTACTAGAGCTACATAAGAACTTAATTTCGTCGTTGTTCGGGAGAACATCGATGGCTAGCGGACTTGCGAGTGCCGCCTTCGGGGCGCGGGTACACACGGTATGTTCCTGACCACGGCCGCGGAGGGTCTATGTCTGTACACATGCGATGCTGCAGGGCGCCGTGCAGCAATGGAGATTCCCGGTCTTGACGGGATGCAAATGTATACTTCCGCTCCGGTGAGACGTCGACATGGGAAGCGATTGCCGTTTGGAGGAGGAGGAAAGAGACCTGAAAGCGGGAATACGGTGGGGATTCACCGTTGACGGTTTTAAAAAGAATATATTGTGCTACAATTGAAGCGACGCGAGCAACGCATGATGACTGCACACTGGCTACACACGGCCTGCAGATGGGAGTCGTGAGGACGATGATCTCATGATGCAGACGTCACTTTTGTGTTTGGCCATGTTTTTCTCGGAGACCTCAAAGTAATTCTCGTCTTCTGTTTACAGGAGAAGAAGGAAGAATTGCGCTGCGTCCTATAGCCGCGTAGGTTTAGAGTCGCCCTCTTTGTGGGTTAAATACAATAAACACCATCAATATATACCTCCACATACACCGCCAAAGTGCCGCCAGATTTCCACCAGCTGGAAAATTGACATGCTCAGTAGTCCCGATACCATAGAGTGGGATTCACACTGGGGGCAAGCCATCAAATGCAGGCACTGGAAATAAGGTGCAAATTGTATGTAAATTAATTATTTCCACCTTAAATTCCCAGTATTTCCAGGGCCTGTAAATGCTGGGAATATTATATATATGTTATTAATTTGCACATCATTTACAAGCCTGGGAAACAAATTATATGCACATTATTTCCTTATTAAGTACTTCCTATTTCCAGTGCTGGGAAATTTTAAATTTCCAGGCCCTGCAAATTGAAAGGAAATGATCAACCAAACTTTCTAAAAAAGGAAATAAATACAGTCAGCTGACTACTAGGATTCATGAAATCCCAGAAGCTTCTTGGATTCCAATCTGAATTAGGAAATTTCTGGTTGACGCTTGAGACTTACTCAACCAGGAAATAAGAATTGAGAGTTACTCAAATGGGTAATAATCACTGTACAACACAGGCTTGCTGATATCATGTGCAATCATTTCTGGGCTGAGTTACCAACCAACATTCTATCATTAGTACTCATGAATCACATAAGTTCAGCACTGTTCAACTCATATCTTACCTGTATTATCAATAAATGTGCTTCCAATGCACAACAAGTATTAGATTGTTCTTATTTCCCAAATGATTGGAGGTATCAGTTCTTTCACAAACAGCTATAAAATCATTCAGCTTCCAAGAAACACATTGATAGAGACATCCAGACAGAGGCATGTGATTCTAGGGCAAGTCCCAGCAGAACATCTCTCTCCATGTCTGCTTAGAAATGTGCTGTACAAGTGAACTAGACAGTTATATTTGAGCTTACACTCTCATCCAAAAACTGCAGTCAAGAACTGAGCAACAAAAATAATGGTACCAGGGAGGATTGAACTGAGGTGCCATCAGATTATGATTACATAATAAAAATAGGGCCCAGCAAATTGTGAGAAACAAAAATGATGGCACCTGAGAGGATTGAACTCAGGTGCCTTGAGCTTGTGATTACATAATTGAGATTGTAGGGGCCTGCAAATTTGTGCGTATGACAAGCGGACGCGTCCGCTTGTCATGAGGTCGTGGGAAAAGTCAGGTGCTTTTTCCCACACTGTATTATTACAGCAACTTCAAATACTTTGTCTCTTGTTGTGCTCATTGTGAGCCCATTTCTTGAAATCACTTGTTAATAGGTGTGTTTGTTAAGTGAGTACAGGACTGCATTAGAATGAAAGCAGCTTCAAAATGCTTTCAAATGTGCCGGATAACAAGAGATTTCACCAAGAAATGGGCTCACAATGAGCACAACAAGAGACAAAAGTTGCCATGTGATTTTTCACACAATTTCAAACCCGTTGTTCACACAGCTGTTAATAATAAAATAATTCAGTTGAAGACATTTCTCATCCAATGAGTCTGTATTTTGTGTTTCTTTCCTTCATTTCTTCCTCTTTTCTCCTGAAGTTTTTTAATTATGATAAGTACATGTACTAGTTGGGTATCAGTACACAAAATATCTAAGGGATACGGTAAGAGGAAGGTATTGAGAACAAGTGCCAAAACAATTAAAGTTAGTGGTGTTTTGCAAGTTACTTATACAATCAAATTTCAGAGGCATGCAAATTGTGAGAGAACAGCACGTGAGAATCAAGAGGGGCAACACTGGGATTCAATTGTGATAGTTCCTAGGATTCTGGGATTCAAACATGATGGATTGGTATCAATTCTAACTGTTTTAGGCAACTGTTTTATTTCCTTTCTTAGAATGTTTGGTTCATCATTTGCTTTCAATTTACAGGGCCTGGAAATTTAAAATTTCCCAGCACTGGAAATAGGAAGTACTTAATAAGGAAATAATGAGCATATAAGTTATTTCCCAGGCTTGTAAATAATGTGGAAATTAATATCATATATAAAATATTCCCAGTATTTACAGGCCTTGAAAATACTGGGAATTTAAGGTGGAAATAATTAATTTACATACAATTTGCACCTCATTTCCAGTGCCTGCATTTGATGGCTTGCCCCCAGTGTCAAGAAGCAGAGTGGTACCCAACCCGAGCCAGCCGGAAAAGCGCCGATCCGGATCACCTCCTGCGCCACTGTTGCCGCCTCGTTCGCCTCCGCCCGTCGCCTGTCCGGATAAAATTGGCCAATTCGAGATTTTAGAGACCTGGCCTCCAGAGAGATTATCAGGGGGACTCCAAATATCAAAGCCATTGTCGTTAAATCGGGGAATTTACCATTTGGGGCATGAGCCGTGACTAAGCCGGTTTAAGCCGGCTTTAGTCAGCTCGGCTCAGGAGCTAGCCGCAGCCGAGCCGCGGCAACATGAATTTCGGAGTCGATCGGAGTCGAACTGGAGGCAGAAATGGTGAGACTGCACTAGCTACGGCACAACAGCGTCGCTGTGCTTTTCTGGAGGGCTTGGCTTGGCTAAATCCGCAGGTCGCAGTCCGTGGCATATGTATAAAGAGACCTCGAGGAGACGTACATCACTAGCAGCACCCATCAGTACCCTCACCTCGTCTGCTTTCCCTTCTTCTCATCATGGACGACGAAATGACTGCTCTGGCAAGCATCCACCTCCAAAGCCATGTCCTGCCTAACAAAATTTTCTTTTCCAGGTTATCGAGATTCGATAATGGCTCAGCAATGTGCAAGGCAGGGTGTAAGTCATTCGATAATCTCCGATAATTTTCAGAGTTCTGATTCTTGCTTCACAGTTGCCGGTAAATAAATAAATATTTCGAGTTCCAAATGAACGATATCTGACCTCTCGCTAGGCGAAGATGCGCCCCGTGCCTAGTGGTGGGAGGGTCCGGTTCAAACATCGGTCCGAGCCTGAACCGAACTGAACCGGACGCGGCGTTCAGGTTCACGGTTCGGGCATTTGCTGAACCTGAACGCCACGTTCGGTTCAGCGTTCGAGCTGGGAGACAGCAGTTCAAACGCCAAACCTGAATTGAACCCGAAGACTCAAAATTCAGCATGATTTCGACGGCTTTGTGCTTTCTGGAAGAACTTTTGAACTCTAATTCACATTGTAGATGCCCACAACAGCTATTGGTGCGAAGTTGGACCCATATCGCCGGGGGAAGGTCTCGTCGACGCAGATCACGGCAGGGTCGAGGGGGCCGGTGAGATGTCAGCAACATTCGGATGTGTTCAAATATTGGTTTCTTTACCCAATTTAAGCTTCGATCGCGTAGATTTCCGATATCACAGCCCACAATGACGCCGCAAAACAAATTTGACCAGCATTCGAGGAGGAAATTGGGTCCCCGAGATGGCCGACGCCCTCTAGGTTCAAACGCGAACCGAACCTGAACGCAGGTTCAGGTTCAAGGTTCAGCACATTGTTGAACTGAACGTGGGGTTCAGTTTCAGCGTTCAGAGCGATGTACCCTGAACCTGAACCAAACCGAACCTTCCCAACACTACCCGTGCTGTATTCCCGTTGGTCATTTATTGTACATGATGGAAAAAATAGCTGACGTTCTTTACGCTCAGATCTGTTGTAGGTCGCTCACGACATCAAGGCATAATTGTTGGGCTAGGGAACGAAGACTCTTACGTTGGGTTAGCACACCGTCTGCCCTCCGTCGTTGATTATGATGACTAGTCCTAGTGATGAAGCACAAGCCAAGCGAGGTATTTTGACTCTACGGTACCCCATCGAACATGGTATTGTCACCAACTGGGACGACATGGAGACAATCTGGCACCACACATTCTACAATGAGCTCCACATTGCACCCAACAAGCACCCTGTTCTCCTCACCGAAATGCCTCTCAACCCAAAAGTGAACCGCGAAAAGATGACATTGATCATGTTCGAGACGTTTAATGTTCCCACCCTTTACGTCCAAATTCAGGCCGTCTTGTCGCTCTACGCTTCCGGTCGGACGACTGGAATTGTCATGGATTCTGGCGACGGTGTTTCACACACTGTTCTGATCTATGAAGGATTCTCTATGCCACACGCCATTCTCCGCATGGACGTTGCAGGACGAGAATTGACAGACCATTTATCCAAGAACCTCTTGGAAAGAGGGTACCCGTTTACCGCCCCTTCCATGCGCGAGATGGTGCGAGATATCAAGGAAAGGCTGTGTTATGTTGCCCTCGACTTTGAGGAAGAACTCAAGTTGACCGCGCAATCGTCAGCGGTGAAGAAAAATTGTGAACTACCGGATGGTCAGTTCATCACCATCGGAAACGAACAGTCAGTAACCAGTCATCGGAGTTAGTGCCTTAGCTCACCAAAATTATCAGTTTCTGGGCGCCGGAGGCTTTGTTTAAGCCCTCCCTCATCGGCAGTGAATCAGCGGGCGTACACGAAACAATGTAAGCAGCTTTCTCAACACCCATCTCCATTGCTGACCGTTCACGCAGATATAATTCCATTCAGAAATGTGATCTAGATCTCCGACGAGAGCTTTACGGAAACATTGTCCTTTCTGGAGGAAGCACAATGTTCCCTGGCATAGCTGATCGTATGCAAAGGGAACTGAGCGTGCTTGCGCCGCCCAGTGTCAAGGTTGCTATGATTTAATTGAGCTAGTCAACATAGGAAAGCTGACTGCTTCCTTAGGTTAAAATCCACGCACCGCCAGAGCGGAAATGCTCTGTCTGGATCGGCGGATCCATCTTGACTTCGCTCAGCACATTCCAGAATATGTGGTGTTCCAAACAAGAATATGACGAATCTGGGCCGGGAATTATTCATCGAAGTATGTCCATACCCATTTTTTTGGCAGTCCATTCCGATGTTTTGCTTTTTTTTGGCAGTGTTTCTAAGTTTTCCTTTTCTGTACATCACATTTGCATAATGCGATTTAGGTGAGTTTTACGGATCATACACTATTAATGCATAGCCAGTAACCTATTGCGTTAATGTGACCCGTGAAGTATCTGGATTGAAAATTAACGCAGTCTAAGTTTGAGCGCCGAACTCGGACTGCCGCGACTTGAAGTTGACCATCGGCGATCCAAGAATGGAAGACTCTGAATTTCTCTCGCTCTTTTTGTACCGAACAAAGCCGGGGCAATTTCGACATACGCGAATTGCTTCCCGGCCTTACGGCCTTGTCCCAGACTCTTTTGATCCCTGAGCATTGCTCCAAAGTTCCCGCCTAAGTGTTGGCTCGTCCGATCTCGTTGGGTCCATAATGTTATTCTTGCAGCTTTTAATGAAAATTCCCGTTGATTTTTGGTGAACTTGACACCGCCGTGCAAGTTACAATATCTGCCCTCCACTTGATGTGCCGAGGAGTACATAACTAGGCGGTAATTCGTGCCCTGAATTTGGGAGCTTTAAAAACATCTAGTGATTCAGAGCTAGGCGAAGCAAGGTAGAAGTGTTTATTCGCAAGTTCGTTCAACTTGGCGGTGTGGAGGCACTTTCACAGACAAATATCGCTTGGAATGGTCGATGAGGAGTAGGCCACCTGATATTGGATGGAAATAAGTGAACACAAGACGAGGTTGAACGAGTGGGTGGATTTGCGGTGGCCATTTAAGTTCGCGGTCAACTTGAAAGACCAAGCTTCACAGTAGGTGCTGGGTCTACGAGTAGGAATTGAAATGAATCTAGAGGGCTTGAACGAGGTTGAGAGGAAAAGTACGAAAGCGGAAGACTTGAATTGAAGGCTTGAAGCGAAGAAAACTTGAAGGTTGAGGAGGAAAACTTGAAAGAAACTTGGAGGTTAAGGGAAGACTTGATGCAAAGAAATTTGATGCTTAAAATTTAAAATTTGACGGGTTTCAAAGACAGCGGCCTTGATGGTACGGAGAGACACTTAATGCAGTGGCTTTGACGAACGCTTGACAACTCCAAATTGAACATCCCAGAGTGGTAGAACTCTTGGGGGGCGATGTCGAGGGCTTTGAAGTGGTTTCCGAAGAGAAAGCGATGTAAATGACCGCACCAAACACGCGGTCGCCGTTACAGATGGACACACCGATCTCCAGCGCATTGCTCAGAGGTGTTGCCAAGCAGACTGCAAGTTGCGTTGCGAGAGAATACAGTAGTGTGCTCACTTCGTGGAGGAGCCACTAACACGTCTAGCAGCCGTCACAACAGCAAGCACTGTTACAACATAAAAGCCATTGTGCGTGGGGATATCTGTTCACGTATCTTGTACTCGGGGGTGTCGTGGCTTAGCTTGAACTGTTGGTGAGGGATGATGTTGTGGACTGGGTCGGTGTGGAAGTGGGGAAGAAAGAGTTGAGAAAGAGCTTGGAGAAAGAGCGCGAATATGTAGCAACGTGCATGTGATAACAGTCACACTGTCAAACAAGCGCACGGACCTCCCCCTCTTATCCCCCTCGATCCAAACCTACCGCGACATGATGTCCGTTCATAGTCAGAGTTTGATAGAAGAACGGACTAAATTTCGATTACAATCAAACTGAGTTGATCAACCATGAAGTCGGACTTTTTTTCTTGCAGTTAACGACTCGCGGTTCAACATGAAGCGTGAATTCTAACCTGGTGTGAGCAGATATGTAGGAATGTTCTTGACAAAATTCTAGCTCCATAATTCATATTGCTCGAGAATTTTTAATGTTTGGATCGCCTGCAGTCGGATGGGAAGAGGCTGCCAAAATAATGTCGTGGTCATGTGGAATACAGCCGGTGGACACCTGAAATTCTGGATGGAAATTTCAGCTGGTATCCACCTAATATCCAGCTAGGACCAGGTGCCAAAAATGTGGTTAGCTTGAGTCGCCGAAAGGGTGAGTAAAGATTCTGCCTGAATCGAGCTACATACATAAGAGTTTAATTTCGTCGTTGTTCGGCGGTCGAGGCAGACGTACGGGAGAACATCGATAGCTAGGCCGAAACTACCCAAGCCATTCTGGACTTGCGACGGGGTTCGGGTACACACGCATGCGATGCTGACGCCGCGCAGCAACGGAGATTCCCGGCCTTGATGGACGCGAATCTATACTTCCGCGAGACGACATCGCCATTTGGAGAGGAGGAAAGGTGGGAATATGGCGGGGATTCGCCGTTGCGGTATGTTTTTACAAAAAAGACTTGCAACTTCGGCAACTTCAGGCGACGCGAGCGACGCATGATGGCTGCGAGTAGTGGTGGCAAGGTCCGGTTCAAGAATCGGTCCGAACCCGAACCGAACCTGAACTGAACGCGACGTTCAGGTTCAGGTTCAACATTTGACCGAACCGAACGCTGCGTTCAGGTTCGGCGTTCGGGGCGTAAGGGTCACGTTCGAACGCCGAACCCGAAAATCTGAAAAGTAAGTGATTTTCCGTTGATTTCTGGCAGTTTTGACCGACTTTGTAGTCCAATTTTGGTATCAATCCACCAATTCCCAGCTAATATTATCCCAGCTCTGGTTTTGACGCAAGTTTGCCTGTGTTCATGGTCCAGGCAGCTTGACTCTTGGCATCACACATTGTGACAATCACATAGAGAAACGCGATTTTTCGTCTGTGGGCCGTTAGACTGCTGGTAAATGGGTTTATATGACTGCCGTGATTCACGGTCACCTTAGCATGCAGACACGATTAGTTATCCTTCTGCGGAAGATTTCGGGTCCCCGAGATCGCCGATTTTTGGCCGCGTTCGAACACGTTCGAACGCCGAACCGAACCTGAACGCGGGTTCAGGTTCAAGGTTCAACACTTTGCTGAACCGAACCGAACCTTGCCAGCACTAGCTGCGAGTCGTGAGGACGATCATCTCATGATGCAGACCTTTTTCCAGGAGAAGAAGAAAGAATTGCGCTACGTCTTATAGCCGCGTAGGTCAGAGTAGCATTCGCTGGGCCAAGTACAATAAACACCTAATTGAATAAATAAAGATCTTTTCGGAATACCGTTTTGTTGCGCCGACGTTTTAAAAAATTGAAGTATTATCGCCACTTTGTTCAACTCGTCCGACTCTTGAATATTTGTCTCAAATTCAAAATCTCCGACGCCGAGATCGAGTTGGTTCGAACAGGTTTCATTTCATGGGTGGAAAGGGCCTACGAGTCGTACGTTGGAATAAATTATTTGTACCATCGCAACATGCTTATGATTTCCAGCATTTACTTTCAGAACGACGTCGATCGGATGTCTGTATGCCCCCTGACAATCCATGCCCTCCTTCATATCGCAGAAGGGATTAGATTTTGTGGCCCAGTCTGGTGCTACTGGGCATTTCCGATGGAGCGGTACTGTGGAAGTATCCAACCTGGGATTCGCAGCCGCAGATTTCCATGGGCTTCGATTGATCGATACGTCCTGGAAATTGCCCAGCTAACACAGATTAAGACTCGTTACAATGTTGTGCAGGAGCTTGCACTCGCAGCTCCGCGCGGCAGTGTTCAGGGCGCATTCACCGATGAATTATGTGAGCCATCATTTTTGTTCTTGAAGCCACTGATTCACAATCTCAATTGTAGACCCTTCATGCATCCTCCTGCCTCCACGGTCTCCGGATCGCCCAAAAAACCTCCGCCACATCGCGGCCGCACTGTCCACTAGAACTGAGGCAACATTGGCCAAGGTGAATTCGGCACTCCAAGAAGCAGTAATAGAGGAGTGGGGGAAGGTACGCCGGATAGATTCAGAGGCGGGTGACACCATGCGCTCGTGCTCGCTTGGGGTTGCTACAGAAGACGCAAGGTATGCGACATATGTTCGGGTTAGTTTGCAAGCCTCTCTTTTGCTAAAGTATTTACCCAGTTTTAGTACCAAATGCTCGTCGACAAGAATGAGAAGTACAAAAACAAGTCCGTGGAACTCGAACTTCAATCATTCTTCGGCCAGCTTACACATATTTATCGCATCCATCTCCCCGACCCTAGCCCCGAACTGCAAACAAAGAAACCCACCACTTATATCCTGGCTGCGATTCGATCCTGCGTCTTGAAACCTGACGACAGAGAGCTTGCTGATCTGGATATTCACTACTACACCAATCAAGGGGCGTTGGATGTGGTGGATATAACCACGGTTCAAGCCCTTGTTGGCCGAGTGAAGGACTCTGCTAAATCCTGGGCAATTATAGATCGGAGTGGAGACCTCGCACGGGCAGACTGGTTTGGCGGGGATGACGATTAGACATCCTATCATCATAGATTCCTGTATGAATTCATTTATTCAACACCGCAGCTTCAGTTTCCGGCCCTACAAGATTTTTGTTGTTTTTAATCCTACCATAGGTTGATTTGGACGTAGGTTGATTCGACCTGGAGAACCGCGCGAATTAATATCATGCGAGAGTAGGTTGAAATTTGCTGGATGAAAACCAATCTAGAAAATAGGTTGAATAAAATCAACCTATTACCAACCGCCTATAGGTTATTCGATGCTTTCCATCCTATGGTAGGTTGAAAATCATGCGGGGATACCTTCATAGTGAAGTGTTTTGGTCATCACCAAATATCTGCTTGCTCTCCACCATCACGCACCGCGGCAGCCGTTGTTCAAATTGCGGACGGAGAGACTTCGCGAGCGCGACAAAATTTGCGGGTGCACTGTGCAGGAGGAGCGACACCATAGCGCAATTGCTGAATACCACAAAAGCCTAAGCGCGCACTTGCACGGAACCAGGAATGCAGCAGTCTGGCCGAAGTGCTCTGGCAGCGTTTGAACTCGAATAATATGCAGACGCCGGGCATAAAAGAAACCCGAGAGGGTGATTGTCGCATGGTGGTTTGAGCTAGAGATAGTTTGCTATCCAAAGTTGATTGAATCCAAGCGTTCTTTTCATTACATTGTAGGTATAGAGTTGTGTGCGTCATAAAGTGCTTAGGTATCGAAGTCATCAAGTTAGTCCGTGAGGTGTGAAGAGAAAGAGAAAAAAACTATATGCGGAGCAAGATGTAATATATAGCGTCCTTGTCGTCGCCCCGTCGTGCGAGCGCGCACTCCTCCAGCCTCCTCCAGCCAGCCAGCCCAGCCTCTCGAAAAGAAGAGGAATAAACACGAGTGCGATCCCCTCAGTACGGGTAGCCAGGTTGCGGCGCCGCCGCACCAGGAGGGAGACTAAATCCCATCGAGTTGCGCGAGTACCGATTTTGCGACTGCTGCTGCTGCTGCTGCTGCTGCTGCTGGTGGGAGCCCTGCCCGCCAGCGCCTACAGGCGCCTGTGACGTCGGCCTTCGCGCGCTCTGCCTCGCCACCCTCCGCACCCCGCCCTCCGGCCCAGGCACGGGCCCGCTGTCCATCAGCCGCACGCCACGCCCACCGCCCCCTGCCCCCACACCCGCGCCGTTCCGCATTCCAGGCGACATCATCTCGGGCTCGTCGTACATGACGGGGCTCGGGGAGCCGCCCATGACGGGGCTGTTCCCGGTGATGAACGGGTTCGCGCTCCCAGGCGGCGTGTCCATGCTCGCGCGGTAGTTCTCCCGCGGCGGGCGCGGCGGCGGCGACGCGGCCGCCCTCGCTACGGGCGCCTCGTACGCGCCGTCGCCCCAGTGGTCCACAGCAGCACTCTGCGCAGTCGGGATGAGGTGCACGGACGACTCGAAGCCGCCCTCCTCGCTCGAGCGCGCCATGGAGATCGTCGACGACATTGGGTTGCTGCTCCCGGTGCTCGCGCTCGCGGTGGTGTGGCGCGACACGGCGAGCGGCGTGGGGAGCATGAGGAGCGCATTACTGTCGTGCCGCGCGCGCGGGGGCGACGCGTAGCCGCCCGCCGACGCCGACTCGATCGTGGACGAGTCGACACCGGATGGAGGGTGGAATTGGTCCGAGTTGGAGGCAATGGAGTACCGATTGCTGTTGTCCCTGTGCGCACCCTCAGTCAGCTGACGTCCTCCCCCAAAAAAAGAGGAATAAAATACGCACTTGCGATTATAATACTCATCCGAATCACGACTCTGCGTCCCGCTCTTCCACCTCCTCTCGCGCTCAAACTCGGCCCAGCGCTTCATCACGATATGCGTCGAGTCAAACTCGCCCTCCTTATCGCCCGTCTCTGCCTTGTCTCCATCGACCTTGCGCGTCTGCCCCCACGAAAAGTCGTCAAAGTGCCAAAACGCATACGCAGGCAGCACCCCGTTCCAAATCGGCAGACTGATCAGATAGATGAGCATCCACCCGACGTACGCCCACTTGCGCGAGGTGATGACGATGAGCACGAGCGGGAGCCCGAGCACGAACGCGAGCAGGACGAGCGAGACGGTCGTGTTGGTGTGGTGCGGGATGATGGACGCGATGATGAGGTACAGCGTGAACGAGATGGCCGCGGGTAGCACGAGCGTCCCCGCCAACTCCATCCCCACGACAAACTGCATCGAGAAGCAGAACGTCCCGCACAGATCGCGCACCAGCACCAGCTCCGCGAGGTTGTGAATCGTCGAGTTGATCCAGCGGCGACGCTGCGAGAGCAGCACGCGGAACGTGTCGGGAACAACGGTCTTGCACACTGCCTGCGGGCAGAACATGTTTTTGCGTTTCGGGAAGGTCTTGAGCATGAGCGTGGTGAGGTAGCGATCCTCGCCGAGGAGGAGCAGGTTCTTCTTGTGCAGCGTGTCGACGACGTTCTCCGAGTAGTGCTCGACGATGTCCGGGTTCGCGAGGATGGGGACCCAGAAGCCCGAGTCGCCCTTGGGCGCCTTGATGCGGTACATGCTGAAGCACCCGGGCAAACAGGTTACACCGCCAAACATCGACTCGAAGGCCTTGGTCATATGGTGCGAGATGTAGTATTCGAAGACTGCGCGTCCACGCGTAAGCACCACTCGTAAAGAAAGAGGAAATAAACGCACCCTGCATCATCGTCACAAACGTCTCCCCCTTATTCGCAATCTTCGTCTCCCCACAAAGCCCCATAATCTCCTCGTCATGCACCATACAGCTCACCATCCTCGTCAAGGAATCGGGGAACACCTTGGTATCCGCATCCACACACAGCACCAGCTCGTACCGATCCGGGCTCACCCCCGTAACCCTCCACAGCGAGTTGAAAAACTCGTACTCGAACGTCGTCATCCGCTCGTCAAACATCACCTTTTGCAGGAACGCCATCAACACAATCTGGCTGTCGCGCTTCCCGCGATTCCCCGGCTTCCCATCGCCCGCCTCGAGCGGATTCCCGCACTTGGCCACAAGCACGATCGGCACGCGTTGTTGTTTCGAGCGCTCGGTGGTGGCGTCGTCGTACGCATAGTACCCCGCATACACCTTTGCCATATTGTGCCGCTTGTGCCCATCCGCGATGGCGACATACGAATGCGCCTCCACTTCCGTGGGGGGGATCACAAACTCCTTCATCATCCCCAAACAAATCTCCGGCGTCGTCTTCTCGTTCCCCGCACCCTTGACCATCCCATCCGCAATAACCAAAATTAGCTTATGGCTGTTCGGATAGTCCGTCGTCGCGAGCGAGTCGAGCGTCGTCCGCAGCCCCTCGACGCTCTCGGAGTACGCAGTGACGAGGCAAATGGTGTGCGCCAGGGGAAAGTTGAACGGCTCGTAGTCCGCCGGCGGCTGCGGGACGACGTTGTCGAGCGGGAACGGGCACGGGTTCTCCGCGAACGTCCCGCGCGGGCCAGGCGACGACGGCCCGCTGCCGCCGCCGCCCCACGACATCAAGCTCCGCGGACGCGTCGGCGTGCCCCCCGCAGGCGACCCCTTGGCGCTGCTCGGCGCGATCGACCCCGCGTACACCGTCGACCGCTTGTAGTTGCTCGGGCTCGACGAGTCGAGCGGCCCGTACGCCGTCGCGGGGCGCCCCCCGCCCTTGGTCCCCTCCGCGGGCGTGAAGCGCGACGTGTTCGGCAGGAACGTCTTGCGCTTCTCCGCCTTGGCGTTGCGCAGCCCGCCCTTGCCGACGTTCGGGCGGTACCCGCTCGGCGCGGGCTTGTAGATGTCGTTCGACCACGCCTCGATCTCGGCGCTGCGCGCCATGCGCTGCTCGTACGTCTCCTTTGGGAAGTTGCCGATCTTGTGCGAGAAGAACCACGAGAACATGACGGCCATGGCGAAGCGGATGAGGACGACGCCGACGATGAAGACGAGGGAGATGTAGAGGAGGACTTGGGAGGCGACGCAGCCGATGCTGTTGGTGTCGATGAAGCCGACGGTGATCATGTCCTGCAGGCAGTGCCCGAGGTTCATCTGGTTGCGCCGCATGAGCTGCATGGTCATATCGATGTTCGCCCACTGGCTGTTGGCGGCGTGCATCTCGGTGAAGAGCGAGGGGACGGTGATGTGCGCGGGGTCGAGCCACGCGAGGAGCTCGAGGTCGAGCACGGAGCTGAATTATCGCATTAGACTATGCTTTGAAAAAAAAAAGGAGCACTTGCCTCTCAAACACCGCGAGATTGCGCGACGGATTCCGCACGTCGTCCCACGTAAAATACACCTGCCCCTGCGGCTTCATCGTATTGAGCTGCCCCTTGACCGTGACGTGGCAGTTGGTCGGCGAGTCGTACGCGGTCGTATTCGGGGTCTTCTGCCCCGTCTGGCTGAAGACGTTGCACGGAAAGTACCAGTCCATCGTCGCGCCCTTGCCCGTGATCGTGCTCGTGTTCGGCCGGGTGACGATCCCCAGACAGTTCTGGTTCACCTTCTGGAACATGAAACTGATGTCGTTCCCCGCGATGCCCCACCCGCCCACGAACAGCGGGTTGGTCGTCCCGTCAAACGTAGACCCCGCCGCGGGGTGGTGGAACGCGCCAAAGTCGTAGTCGTATCCGTTGATGACGACCGAGCCCTTGCCGATGTTCGCGTCGCCGATGGCACCGCCGTGGAAGCGGTTCGGCGGCGTCCCGCACACGGCCTGGGTGAAGCCAAAGGTGATGAACCCGACGGCGGCCATCTCCATGAGGATGATGCTGATGAGCCCCATCTTTTCGCGCCAGGCGCGCTGCTGCTCGGGCGAGCGCAGGCCGCAGGCGCGCATCATGGGCGTCGGGACGAGGGCGGTGAGGAGGTAGCAGTAGAGCATCCACGGGCCCTTGGGGCCGGGGGCGTAGTCGCCGAGGCAGCCGATCTTGCGTTTGGGGGGTGCTTCGGGGGTGGGGTTGAGGGGTGCGGTGGCAGAGGAGCGCTTGCGGCGGAGAGTCGCGCCGCGTTTGAAGAGAGCGAGGCCTGATTCGTGGACGTCTTCTTCGCGGCCTAGCAGGGATCTGCCGCGTCGTAGGGCTTGTCGTTGGGGGTAGTTTCCGGTGGCTGCAAAAGTAATCAGAGAAATGTCAAAGTTGGTTAGAGACATCGAAGAAGGTGGTGGACGTGGCGGCGAGTGACCGAGCGACATCGGGACCAGCATCCTGCTGCCACGGGAAAGTGTCTCCGGCTTTCCTTGCCGAAACCCGGCCTCGAGGAACCGCGATACCTCGTCCACAGATAGGCCAAAAGAAAGTAGAGGAAAGCACGGCTGTCGCCCCGAGACTACCACTCGCCAGATGAGGGCGCCCCATAGCGATGTTCTGGCTTGGATATTAGGACCAAAGCCAGGCCAAAACCTTGGCCGAGCCACAAAATACCAGCCAAAAGCTATGAGTTTCTAGCTTTCTGACCAGCCTAGCTCGGCTTTTGACGTCGATATTTCGAAGCCAAAGCCACGATGTCCAGGCCAAGCCATCGCCGCCATCAACGACGAAATATAAAACACCATGACGCATGTCCAATCCAGGCACCCCCACAAAAATTCCAAAAAAAATCATACGCACTCGAAGGCATAACGCCGACTCTGCCCTGCCCCTCCTGCTCGAGCTGCGCAACCTGGTTCCGATAATGCCACTGCCGATGGCCCGGCTCGATCTTCTCCCTGTCGGGGCGCACCAAACTTTTCTTGCGCAGAACCCGGTCGTAGTCTGCGCTCTCTGGGTCGCCTGCGGGCTGGTATGCGGACCCAAACTGGGTTCTCGTGCGCGTGGTGTCGAGGGGTGCGTGTCGGTCGCCCTGCTCGACGGTGCGAAAGGACACATTGCCGCGGGAGCCGTCGTTGGGCAGGAAATGCTGGGGGCGGTCGGGGTAGGAGGGCGCAGGCGACTGCGACTGCGGTCGCGTCTGGCGCGGCGGACGGCTTCCGCGGTGGTCCATCGTGCGTGGTGGTGGAGAGAGAGCAAGCCGATATTTCCGCTTTCGGTGATGACCAAAGCAGAGTGACTTTGATCCCAAAAAAGAACCAATTTTAAAAATTAGGGGTTTATTGTATTTAACCCACAAAGAGGGCGACTTTAAACCTACGCGGCTGTAGGACGCAGCGCAATTCTTCCTTCTTCTCCTGTAGCAGAAGACAAGAATTGCTTCGAGGTCTCCGACAAAAACAAGGCAAAACAGAATGACGTCTGCATCATGAGATCATCGTCCTCACGACTCCCATCTGCAGGCCGTGTGTTCCAGAGTGTATCCATCATGCGTTGCTCCTGCCCGTCGCCAAAGTTGCTGCACAACGATTTTTATTTTATTTACTAGAAAAAATATACCCTCAACGGTGAATCCCCGCCGTATTCCCACTGTCCGGTCTCTTTCCTCCTCCTCCAAATGGCAACGCCTTCCCATGTCGACGTCTCACCGGAGCGGAGGTATACATTTGCATCCCGTCAAGGCCGGGAATCTCCATTACTGCACGGCGTCATCATCGCATGTATAAGTACTTCCGTGGCCGTGGACACTGGCAGTGGTCAGGAACATACCGTGTGTACGCGCGCCCCGAAGGCGGCAGTCCAACTCTAGAATGGCTTGGCTAGCCATCGACGTTCCCCCCCGTACATACGGCCGCCGAACAACGAAGAAATTAAAGCTCTTATGTAGAATCTTTACTCACCCTTACGGCGACTCCAGCTGAATGCTCACTCCTATTAGTATAATTTAATCCTTTCCCCGCTACGGTAAAGCGGGGGAGAAGAAGAGTAGTAATACCCGCCCCGAGGACCGAGCTAGCCGGAAAGCGCTATATTCGTCTGTCTGTCAAGAAAAAGAATTATGCGGATGTAGCTTTTGATACATATACATTAACTTCGGTTCAGGCCGGTGCGAAGGCGAATTCAACATCGGTATCTGCATCAAGTCGGGTTGACGGTCCACAGATTTCGCATCACAGATTCCAGAAGCAGAGGCGCTGCTCACGAGACGAACGGCGCTAATTTGCTCGTAGCGCTGTCCAAGACAGACGCTATACCCGAATCAAGCTCCTACCTCGCGCTTCGCTAATATCAGAAAAACAAAAATAGCGAGACACGTTCGAAAAGCGTCTAATATAGCCGCCGTGAGACCGTACAGCCAAAGTGGCCAAAGTGAGGCATTTGTGCAAAGCGAGGTAAGGTCGCGAATTTATTTTATTAGCCGTTCAGTCCGCGATCCCGCTAGCCCCGACTCCCGCCCGAGGCGCGGTGATAACAACTGCCGCTGGGATCTGGATGCGGGCGTCCCGCGGCGTACCAGTCTGTGGGTCCCCGCATTGATGATTGCCACGAAGCCAGCGAGCGAGTATTAATATTCGAGTGGTCGCGATTCCATAAGCCGTCGCGCCCCTGTGTGCATTTTCCTTTTTCCACCAACCAGGCGTAGAACGGACTTACTCCATCGACGCGGCGAATATGACTCTGGAAAGACAAAACCAGAGGAGTTCAGACAAGCGATAATCACCGTAGCGACGTTGACGCGCAGGTTTCACAGAATAGGAGATAGTAGTACAGTATAGGAGTTTAATTGCGACTTGCGACGCCACGGCCGGCGGGTATTCGTTTAAGCTTCAGAGTGGTTTTTATATATCGCTTGGACTTGAATTGATCGATCATGTGGAGGAGTGTGTGCCGCCTGCTATTGGATGGAAATAAAGGTTGAACGCCGCACGAGAACGAGTGGTAAAGCTGAGTTCATGGCCAACTTGAAAGACCAAGCTTCCGAAGCGAATCACAGTAGGTGCAGGCAGGGTCTACGAGTAAGAATTGACTCTACTTCACCTAGGACACTGCAGAAAACACAGTAGAAGAAAAAGAGAGAGAAACAAATCGAAAATCCATCATGATCTTGCATCCGGGCATCTTTATCTCGAGCGGATTGATATCATTTTCTCTCTTTTCTAGGCTGTCTTATTAAGGTTGTTCACAGTTCCCTTTTTCCACCCTTTTTCTGCCCTTTTTTGTTCCCTTTTTGCTCCCTTTTTGCTGCCCTTTTTGCTGCCCTTTTTGCTCCCTCTTCCCACTTTTTTGTTCCCTCTTTGCTTTGTTACCCATTTCTTTTTGCACCCATTGCTCTGATTCATGCATTCAACTGAATAAGCACAAAACATGGAAGTGGATTGTATACAAGTAGAAGGAAAGGGAAAAAGGGAACAAAAAAGGGAGCAAAAAGGGAACAAAAAGGGAACTGCCCTTTTTCACACCCTTTTTTCGTGGAATTTGCAGTTTTAGAGGTATCAACCTAGTTTTTTCCCTTTTCTACCCTTTTTACATGCCAGATACTAAAAGGGAAAAAAAGTCCGGTGAAAAACGATGAAAAACTGAAAAAGGGTTAGAAAAAGGGACAAAAAGGGCAGAAAAAGGGGATGCATGTGGGGGGTTTCACAGTAGACTTTTTCCTGCCCTTTTTCGCGCCCTTTTTTCGTGGAATTCTTGCAGTTTTAGAGGTATCGACTTAGTTTCTTCCCTTTTCTACCCTTTTTACATGCTAGAAGCTAAAAGGGAAAAAAAATCCGGTGAAAATCGATGGGAAACTGAAAAAGGGTGGAAAAAGGGGACGAAAAAGGGTGGAAAAAAGGCTACTGTGAACGACCCTATTAAGCCAAAGTGCAGGTAACTTGAGGAATGCCAAGGATTGGCAGAAAACGTTGGTGTGGAAAACATTTAACTCTTTGAGCTCAAGTGTTAGCCCAGACCCGTTTTCGGTATAATCTATGGTACGTCTTCCCGTGTATAGTTCGAGCTCCCTAAAACGAGGCTGGAGAGGAGTTACTCCAGGTCCCAGCTAATATTCGTCTAGGGGATAACGTTGACGTCAGGGTCGTAGCGGCTCATGTACCATCGACAAGTGTTATTCTCATAAATTCGTCGGGGTTATTGTTGGAGGACTCGAAAGGCAAATGTCGACGATGTTGTGTTGTTCATTATATGACACGCTCATCTCTTGTCTTTGACACCAATGAATTTTTTTTTGTTTACAAGACATGAAGGGATATTAAAGTGCTATGACTGGAGAGCCAACGAGAATCCGGGCCCCGCCACGCGTGAATGAGTCTCCTTCCATATGCTCCCGATTTTCCTCCGATGGCGAGTAGCCAAGTGGCCGAGGCGCGTAACGCAAGGCCAAATCGACCCCATGTGGAATAATAGCCTCTCGGAGTTCCGGAACAATATCAACCTCCATCGGACACTTGAAATGCACATGGGCTTTCGAAAGCTGAACAATTCCCAGAAAACGCGATCCTGTCCGTGCTCGAAGAAATTCCAAGAGCATCTGATCAGAAACATAGAAAAATTCCACAAAGTTTACGACCTGGAGTTGAGGGTAGAGGACGCTGTCGAGATTCTGGGCGGTCGGAGTGAGGGACTTCCACAAATCGCTTGCAAGGGCGATTTCCGGGGTTGGGGATTCCGTGTCGGATTCCACGTCAGAGTTCGTGTTAGATTCCGTTTCCAAGGATGGGTCACGGATAAGGAACAACTCGCGAAGTCCTGGTACTAGGCGAAGGCAGTCAATCATGACTTCGGCTGTCACCCATGTGACCTGCAGCCTGAGACACAGGATATTGTGGTCGGATGCCAACAGTGGTGTGAACAAAAACCCATCCACTTCATTTGCCGAGTATTCCAGACACCGCAAGTTGGGAAGATCGAGATTTCGGAAAAAGTCGGTCGTGCCTTGCCACTTATCAACCACCGATAATTGACGCAGGTGATCCATGTGACATATTGGGAGAGAAGAAGCAGTCTCCTCGGCAGACTTGAATGCTAGGGTGCAGGTCTCGAGGTTAGGACACCCCCGTAGCAGATCCAATCCTTCCGCCGGTGAGAACAACACACACAGGTAGCTAGCAAGGGAGAGGTGGCGAAGTCGATTCCAAGGAAGAGGAAGGAGGGAACTGTCCAAATACGCATCGAGGGTGACACTTCGAAGGCTGATGGTTCCGAGGAAAGCCATGAAACCCCAGTCTTTGGTTACCCCATAATGTGGTCCAGTCTCAAAAACGATGGTTTCGAGGATCGGGACTTCAGCGGGGGAAAGAGCCGCCAACGGTTTGCAGGAATCGAGGGACCTGAGTTGGAATCGTATACGCTTCCAGCGCGACGAATAGTGGACGAGTGTCCCAACGAGTACAGAAAAATCAAGGTTGTAGCAGCAAGAGACGAGAGAAATCGAAAGAGGGAGAACACCAGATCTGGAAAGCCATAAATCGGCTGCTCCGTTGATCTGAAGAAGTTTCGAGGTGTTTCCGGTCGCAACAATGTGCAATGACGCCCACAGACGGGGTGTCGAGAGCGCTAGAGTCCTCCATGCTCGACAGACATGGCAGAGCAGAAGGGGAGCCTCTGCACTGCTCATAATCGCGTTTCGATCCGCAGGAAGGCATGCGGCAAAGACCTCGGCCACAACATCTGCAGGAAGGCGGCGAGTAGGCGATATCAACGCGAGATGGGGAGTGATGAAGTCGTTCAGTTGGTCTCGTTTCTTAGAGAGTTGGCTAATCAAGTCTTGAAGGCACTCGATTTTGGCGGTGAGCTCTGCGACCTCTTTCTGTGGGCCAACTAGCAGCTCGCGGATGCGCTGGCAATCTGTATCGGAGGGAATAGTATTTGTATGAAGGATCTCCTTGAAAGGACTGTCCATAGCTGCAAGTACAAATCAGTTTCCAGGGCACATTCACCTCCATGTAACTCACCTTGTTTTTGCAAGTCTCGGGAACAGCGGCCTTTGGGCGGAAGTAAGTAGAGAGCGGTCTAGATCAACCCGAAATGTCAAAGCTTCAAGTTAACGCCATGTAGATCGATCGGCAATCATTTCCTCTTTTGACTTCCACTATCATCCTCACCGACTACGGTTTTGAGCAGATAGCCAGTCAATCATTATTACTTACTGTCGATACTACTTGCTCAACTTTTTCGGATGACGAGGAATCACCATTACAGCTTCAAACAGAACGAAGTTGATCCGAGTTTCCCAGTTCCAAGTTCGGGGGTATGGTTGCGGACAGAACTTCGTGACAAGTTTGTGTCTAAATTTAGTAACCCTTACTACATGCTCAGAAAACATTTGGTCATCCATTTGAGAGTGTAAATAGCACTGTAGGAAGTCCCTTTAGATATTCCATGGAGCAAAAGTTGTAAAATCTATAATCTTTTTTTTTGACGGAGAGATTTCGCCGTTTGGTGGCTGTGCTGTGGCTGTGTTCGGCCATCAAATCATCTCTGCCGGGCCTTGTGTGGTCCTCGTTGCCTCCTTGCTCTTTCTTACTATGCCCAAGGGCCCTCCAAAGCAATCCACTGCCTCCAGAGGCCCCAATGGAATGTTCCTATCAACTCTGTCTCATCCCAATACCTCTGGATCCTCAGATGAGAGCAAGAACCTCAGCAGTGACTCCGATAGCGACATAGGGGCATTGAAGTCTGATTCTGAGCTCGAGGAGGATCCTGATTATTCAGAGGACTGGGAGGGGCAGCCACATCCCACCACATTTGAAGAGAGAAGGAAGATGAATAAGGAGAAGAGGGCAAAAATTGCTGCCAAAAAGCGACAAGCAGAAATACGTAGTGCTGAGCAACGTTTGGCACGCCCTGCCAATAGCCAGAAAGGTATATAACTTTCTGTGAATTAAGGCAGATATATGAACACATTTTTAAAGGAAAAAAACGAGGAGCATGTGGCGATTTAGGTACACTAACTTTGAAAAAATTTGTCCAAAATTTTGCCATTTTCAACCCTAAGTTGGGGTTACTCCAATCTTTCTGAAATGAAAATTTTGAAGGTAAACCAACCCTATGTTCCTGCTAAATCTCGAAGATCTAAAGGTTTTGCTCAAAATTGTGATTTGACATGAAGCGATGTCTGCAACTATACACTAACTTTGAAAAAATTTGTCCAAAATTTCGCCGTTTTCAACCCTAAGTTAGGGTTACTCCAATCTTTCTGAAATGAAATTTTTTGAAGGTAAACCAACCCTATGTTCCTGCTAAATCTCGAAGATCTAAAGGTTTTGCTCAAAATTGTGATTTGACATGAAGCGATGTCTGCAACTATACAGTTTTCAACCGGTCAATGGGACACCATCACTCACTGGGACAGTCGGACAATTTGCTCAGTTCAGCTCATAGTTCTTACTGGACTGTCTTGAAATAAATTACACTTACTCTTGTGGGTATTTTCACTGTTCCTGCTGATACACATTGCTGCATTACAATGTATCATGTGCTCAGCAAAATCATACTGACAGAACACAAAATGACACAACACTTAAATGGCCCGTTCTGAGTATAGTAAAGACATGGGACCCGTTATATAGTGCTCATAAAGCCTCCTAGCCAATATGAGTGTACTCCAACCCATATTGTGTGAAGAGGAACCAGTTTTCGATTTGCCGTTGCTTTGCCGAGAATTTTGATGGGCACATCCCAAATAGGAAGTCACAATAAACGACATGTGTTGCCTTCAATGGCTGGACACGCAAAAACCCGAGAACAGAAATGCATTATTTTCCTGCATTGACCACACCGAATGGATCCTGGACCGTCATTGCGAAATATTGACACTCATTTTGAATAACAGTTGTGACCATCATCATACTTGTGTGACTGTCCCACTGAGTGGTGGCAGAAGTTCGCTCTGGTTTGCCCCTTAGATGAGTCTCAAAAATTAAGACCTTTTATATGGAGATGTACAATGTATGATCAAAGGTTTTAGTCTACTAGGAATTGCAAAAGAGCCTCAAAAATGTCTCAAATCAGTGATTCAATTAAAGTGTCCCATTGTAAGGGGAACCCCCGATCGGCGCTGGATCGGTCCCCGATCCAGCAGTACTACCACCCCGACCCGGCCGCCGGTCGGCCGCCGGCTCGTCGATACGACCACTGACCGCCGGACTTCCGGATGGCATTCTGCTTGTGACCAAGCCCGGGACATTTGCCGATCACTCCGATCACATGATCCTAGTCAGTAGCTAATTATACTCACGGCCGGCGTGGGAATCCTTAGAGTTTCTTCTCTTTGGATCCCCCACGCCAGGTGCGCTTCCTTGTATATTTAGCTACTTTCAATTAACCTTTGGATCCCCCACGCCAGTTCCTGAGTACCTCGGGCCTTCGTGGTTGCCCTTACAGCAGAAGAAACTCTCTCAGGGATCAACTGGCCAAGACTGCTGGCTTTGGTGCGAACGGCTCGGACTCTGACAGTCCTCCATCCTCCCCTACCCAGAATCTTGCCCCCTCCTCCCCGCTCCCGACTCCCTCCATGGACGCTGCAAACGCCACCGAGGCCTTCGCTCGCCTGGATAGGCTCGAGGGCCTCATTGAACGCCTTGTAGAAAAAATTGACAAACCCCGTGCCGACTCGCCTGCCCTGTCCCTTGCCGCTTCGGCTCCGGACCCGGGTACAGGACTATTTC
Source organism: Mycena capillaripes (assembly GCA_029204075.1). Taxonomy (NCBI): domain Eukaryota; kingdom Fungi; phylum Basidiomycota; class Agaricomycetes; order Agaricales; family Mycenaceae; genus Mycena; species Mycena capillaripes. The sequence continues at coordinate 885,094 of JARHKZ010000011.1, read as the reverse complement.
CCCCGGCCGTCCCCGGCTCAAAATCGGTCCTCCGACCGAACCCCCCGTTCGTCTTCGACGGTGATCGGAAGTCCGGCCGGGTGTTCCTCCACGCTGTTCGGTCGTACATTCGGCTCCTGCCGGAGGCCTTCCTCGAGGATGGTACCCCCTCAGAGGAGAAGGCAGTCCGGTTTGCCATGTCCTTCATGGCCAAGGACTCTGCGTCGAAGTGGGCCGAACGGCACGCCGGTAAAACTGTTTTCCCCTTCCTGACCTGGGACTCGTTTGTCACGGAGTTCCGGCTCCGGTTTGTCGAGGAGAACGAACAGGACCACGCGCTTCGGGCCCTAGAATCCCGCTCGTATCACATGGGCTCGCGAGACGTCTTTAGGTACACAGACGATTTCGAAGACCTGGTCGACCTTGCCGGGTTCGAAGATCAGCTCATGAAGGTCACAAAATATCGGACTGGCCTCCACCCAGCGATCAACCATGCGATCACCGGTTCGAGCGACCCCCCGGATCTCCGAGACTATCCGGCCTGGCGCCTCCGTGCATATCGGCAATATGAGTCGCTCCTTCGGGCTCACGGACTCGGACCCGGCACCGCCCGGCACCCACTCCCTGCGCGCTCGGGAGCTTCCCCAATCGCTGCACTTCCCGTCCCGATGCGTCCGGCCGCACCGCAGCCGAGGGTTGCCACTGCGCCCTCGCTCCCCCCACCTGTTCCAATGGACGTAGACCGAACTCGGGCCCGTGCGGCCCCGCGTCGCGGCTGCTTCCGCTGTGGCGACCCGAATCACTTCGCACGGGACTGCACGACGCCCGTGGACGTCCGGTCGGTCGACGTACTTGACGAAGTGATCCGGCAGCTCGATGGCGACCTACTCGACGAGCTCCTTGCGCGTCTAGCCTCGGCGGAAGTTGTTGCGGAGCACACCGCGGCCGCCGAGTCAGGGGATTTTCAACCTCGCGCAGAGTGAGCGGTGCGCCCTCTGTCGTGTCCCCCAATCGTTTCACTGTCCTATGTAATGAGTCTGACAATACATCTCTTACATTTGTGGAAACGATAGACGCACCCCCTAAACTGGTCGTACCGGCACCGCCGGACCCGCCGGACCCACCGCTACCTCCGGCCCCGCAACGGACCCCGCGCCCCCAGAAAAAATCTGCCTGGGAGCGCTGGCTTCCGAAGCATTTCACTCTTGCAGCCACCTCCGAGAGCAGTAACTCCCTACGGTTGCCCCTCGAGATCGAATCCACCACCGATGCCGTGAAGTTATCGCTCAACGGGTTAGTGGACTGTGGAGCGACCTCTGAGTTCATTGACGCAGAGTACGCTGCTGAGCACAAAATTCTGGTCCGCCGACTCTCCCAGCCCATCCCAGTCTACAATGTCGATGGCTCTCCCAATGAAGCCGGCTTCATTCGGGATGTGGCGGACGTAGTTCTTCGCTACAAGGGTCATAGTGAACGTGCCCAGTTCGCGGTCACCCGCCTTGGAAAGGAGAAGCTCATCCTCAGCTACTCCTGGCTCCGGAAGCACAATCCGGAGATTGACTGGGCCAACCGCGAGGTCAAGATGAGTCGGTGCCCGACCGGTTGTTGCGCCACCTGTGTCGAAGAGGCACGCACTGAACGGAGGATTGCCAAGGTCTCCGCTCGGATCCTCCGGCAGCTTCGAGCCGGGCCGGTCCCGAGAATTTGTGTCGTAGACACCGACGACCGCCTGGGCGAGGAGAGCGATGACGAGTTCGAGGGTGATCTCCCGGAACTCGGGCCCGACGATGGAGAGGATTCTGACGACGAGGACGACTCTGTCCAGGATGGCGACCGAGTCTTCTACACTCGGTTCTTGCCCCCGGCGGACATCCGGGCAGCCAGCACCGTTTCGCAGCGGCTGGCTGAAGCACATGCCAAAAACTCGGCGCCCGGTACGGACGAAGTTCCCGAGTGGGCACGCGAGTTTGAGGATGTCTTCAACCGCGAGTCGTTTGACTCGCTCCCGGAACGCCGGTCGTGGGACCATGCCATCGAACTTGTCCCAGACTCCAAGCTAGCCAACTGCAAGGTGTACCCCATCTCTCCCCTCGAGCAACGCGAACTCGACGCGTTTATCGAAGAAGGCCTGGCCACCGGCCGGATCCGACCGTCCAAATCCCCAATGGCATCCCCGGTCTTCTTTGTTAAGAAGAAGGACGGGGCACTCCGATTCGTACAGGACTACCGAGCGCTCAATGCAATGACCGTGAAAAACCGGTACCCGCTCCCCCTGATTAACGACCTTATTAATCGTTTAAAGGGAGCCCGGTACTTCACGAAGCTGGATGTCCGATGGGGCTTCAATAATGTCCGGATCCGAGAAGGTGACGAATGGAAGGCCGCGTTCCGGACCAACCGAGGGCTGTTTGAGCCGCTAGTGATGTACTTCGGCCTAACCAACTCCCCCGCAACCTTCCAGACAATGATGAATGACATCTTCCAGGACCTCATCCTGTCTGGCGACGTCATGGTGTACCTTGACAATATTCTCATCGCACACTCGGACCTTGCCCGGCACCGAGATATTGTCCGGGAGGTCCTTCGGCGGCTCCGGGAACATAAGCTCTACTTGCGACCGGAGAAATGCGAATTCGAGAAATCGTTGATTGAGTACCTCGGGGTGATCATCTCACATGACCACGTCGAGATGGATCCGGTCAAGGTCGCTGGGGTTGCCGCGTGGCCCACACCAGAGAACAAGAAGGATGTACAGCAGTTCCTTGGCTTCACAAACTTTTACCGCAGGTTCATTCGCGGGTTCTCCGATGTCGCCCGGCCCCTCTTCGACTTAACGAAGAAAGGTCTGGTCTGGCTCTGGACCGAGAAGGAAGCCGCCGCGTTCCGAAACCTCAAAAGCGCGGTGACCACCGATCCGGTCCTGATCCTCCCGGACGAGTCGCAGCCAAACCGAGTAGAGGCCGATAGCTCTGACTTCGCCTCGAGCGCCGTCCTCTCGCAGCTGGCCTCCGACGGAAAATGGCACCCGGTCGCCTTCTTTTCCAAAAGTTTGAGCTCGGTCCAACGCAACTACGAGATCCACGACAAAGAGATGCTTGCGATAGTTCGAGCCCTCGAAGAGTGGCGACACTTCCTCGAAGGCTCGTGGCATCCGGTCGAGATCTGGACTGATCACAAAAACTTGGAGTACTTCCGGAAGTCGCAGAACTTGAATCGTCGGCAGGCCCGGTGGTCCTTGTACCTGTCGCGGTTCGACTTTAGCCTGCACCACAAACCTGGTCGCGCCATGGGTCGCCCCGATGCGCTGTCTCGGCGGCCCGATCACGGCTCCGGCCGGGACAACGAAGACGTCACCCTCCTACGCCCGGACCTGTTCCATGTCCGCGCGCTAGAAGGCGTTGTCGTCGCCGGCCCTGAGGTCCCGGTCCTCCGGGACATCCGCGACGCGCTATCGCACGACCCAGACCTAGAGGATCCCGTTGCCCTTGCGGCTCGCGAACTCCTCAAGGTCCCGGGTCACCGATCTCGGTCCACCCGCTCGGACGAGTGGCACCTCGACGCTGGTTTGCTCTATTTCCGCGGCAAGATTGTCGTCCCCCGGGACCACGATCTTCGGCGCCGAATTTTGGAACAGCACCACGACACTCGGGTCGCCGGCCACGCTGGTCATTTCAAAACACTGGAACTTGTGTCACGAAACTACTGGTGGCCCCAGATGTCCCGGCACGTCGGCCGGTATGTTGCGACTTGCGACCTGTGCTGCCGAACCAAGGCGCTTCGGAAGCTTCCAATCGGAGAGTTGCACCCGACCGAGGTTCCAGAGGAACGCTGGAGCACGGTCTCGGTTGACTTCGTTGTTGAACTCCCAGAAGCTCACGGGTACGATGCAATCATGGTTGCGGTCGACGCCCTCGGGAAGCGGGCCCATTTCATGGAGTGCCACACCCAGATCGATGCTGTCGGCGCCGCCCGGCTGTACTACCGGAATGTCTGGAAGCTCCACGGTACGCCCGAGAAATACATCTCCGACCGGGGCCCGCAGTTCATCACGGAATTTACCACTGAGCTCTGGCATCTCATTGGTGTCAAGCCTGCTACCTCTACGGCTTACCACCCGCAGACCGACGGCCAGACCGAACGAGTCAACCAGGAGATGGAACAGTTCATCCGCATCTTCACTAACTACATGCAGGACGACTGGGATGACCTCCTTCCGGCCGCCGAATTCGCCTACAACAACCACGTCCATTCCTCCACGCAGCAAGTTCCGTTCATGACGGACACCAGCCGGCTCCCCCGAATGGGGTTCGAACCGAATGGACTGTGTTCAAAACTGGAGTCAGTTAACGAATTCCGCGACCGGATTGCCGCTGGTGTGTCCGAGGCACGCTCTGCACTAGTCAAAGCTAAAGAGGAGTACAAACGCTACTACGATCGCCGGCGCACCCCGGCACCCAAAATCAAAGTGGGAGATCGAGTATGGCTCAATGCCTCGGACATCCGGACCACTCGGCCATCGCCTGGCCTCTCGCATCGCCGACTCGGGCCCTTCAGGGTCACCCAGGTTGTAAGCCCTGGTGCGTACAAGTTAGAACTCCCGCCACGACTCTCTCGGCTCCACCCGGTCTTCCCCGTGGTAAAACTCGAACTCGCTGTGGACGACCCTTTTGGCGGCCGGCCCGGCTATGACGAACCGGCCCCGGTTCTGCCCGATGCTCCGGGCGATGCCCCAGAGTGGGAGGTTGAAGAAATCTTGGATGCAAAGGTGCGATGGAAGTCGCTCTACTTCATGGTGCGTTTCAAAGGCTACGACGAGTCGCACAACCAATGGGTTCGACACTCCGACCTCTTCGCCCCGGAAGCCGTTGCCGAGTTCTATCGAAAATACCCTGCAAAACCACGCACCATCGCCGTCGCCAGCTTCGATTCTCTTCCCTTCCAAGATCCCTCCTTCCATGTTCGTTCTATGCGTCGGGGCGCCGCATTCCACAGGGGGGTGATGTAAGGGGAACCCCCGATCGGCGCTGGATCGGTCCCCGATCCAGCAGTACTACCACCCCGACCCGGCCGCCGGTCGGCCGCCGGCTCGTCGATACGACCACTGACCGCCGGACTTCCGGATGGCATTCTGCTTGTGACCAAGCCCGGGACATTTGCCGATCACTCCGATCACATGATCCTAGTCAGTAGCTAATTATACTCACGGCCGGCGTGGGAATCCTTAGAGTTTCTTCTCTTTGGATCCCCCACGCCAGGTGCACTTCCTTGTATATTTAGCTACTTTCAATTAACCTTTGGATCCCCCACGCCAGTCCCTGAGTACCTCGGGCCTTCGTGGTTGCCCTTACACCCATTGACTGGTTGAAAACTGTATCAGCCTTCAGGACTCCGTCAATCTTTTTATTCAGTTTTCTTTTCATTTGTGTTGATCATATTTTTTTCCCAAGTGATCGGTTTCCTCCAATTGCTTTGTCTGTTGCATTATGTAGAGTCGTAAGTAGCCTATGGATGGATGGATTTCATAATTAAGATTGAAAATTCAAGTTGTGTATATAGGAGTCCCTTTGAGAGATCGGTGGTAGTAATGAGGCAAGTACTCGAAGCACAAGGCGTGCGCCTGCTGCTGTAACATTTTCACGATGATTTAGCGGGAGCCTGGGAGGGTACCGTTCAATTCGGGGTCAGATGATAGTGTGAAAATTTCGATATTTTTCGTCCTCGGTTCAAATGTGGTTTGTACAGTGTTTTTACCTGGAGCATTGTCTTTCCTTCCCTCCACCCCATTGTGGAGCACCGAGATATGCATTGATACATATGTGCTTTGGCGGACATGGATGCTCTTCCTTCCACCAGTTAAATCAGTTGTATTCTGCGCATCGAGGTACGAGTTAAGGATGTTGGAGCGCGACTGGGTCGGTTGTTCCGCGCTGACACCGTGTTTTTATCAATATGCATGGTATATATTTCAAGGGGTATTTTGGATGACGACGATTTTTTTACATCCTCGCCGCTTTTGTTTTCACAGTACAACTTCCCACCCCATGATCTTTCCGCCTTCTTGTCATTGGAAATGACTCGGGACTGCGCCGAATCGTCCCAACGAACGTCGTGCGCACGAGCCCCGCCGCATGCAGGTTGTCGTCTGTCGGATGGGCGACCTGCTCCAGCAACGTCTCGAGCTCTGAGTGGTTGCGGTACAGCCACATCGCGTGGAGGAGGCCGGTGCCCTCGATGGGGAGTTTCACGTCGTTCCAGCGGTGCAGAAGCGGGACTAGGGCTGGCCAAATACAAATACGATACGCAAAATTGCGTATCATATTCACAGTGATATCAGTGATGGGGCTTAAGATTAATTGCTAATAGCACTCATTTGGGGCTTAATCCTCAACACATAGAGCAGTTCATTTATACAAGTGTAAGTAATACATGGGCTCAATCCGGGATTATCTACTATAGTAAGACCAGGATTGACTTTGCAGCAGCTGTGAGATCGGGGATTATACAGGATTAGGATTATTCTGTGGGATTGCGGGACAAGGATTAATGAGAATCAGGATTATAATAAAGGTTAAGCTTGCCGTAGACTGGGATTATTGCTCGGATTATCCGGGTGCCAATAATTCGATTGATGGGTTGTGCGAGGATTATCTGATTTGTCGGATTATTCCAAGTTAGAAATTGACGTTGGTTATTGTGTCGCTCATAGCAGGGATTATCTGAGACAGGGTCAGTGTGCAGAATTATCGGGGAGAACTTAATGACTTATTGAGTTGTGAGAAGAAAACTCACTGGAAGGAACCTCAAATATCGATCGTCTCGTAATATGCCTGGGAAAATAGTTCAACGAGAAGGGAAATTAAGACGCACCGAGAAGTCAGGACCATGTTCTGCTTCATACTTCTTCTGAGCCGCCTCTTCCTCCTGCCGTATTTTCTCCGCTTTCTTCTCTGCAGTGATTCTATCCGCCTCCACCAATGCAGGATATCAGCATCCTCCTCGCCACGAAAACGTCTCTTGCAGGTGCGCCTCACCGAGGAGGGAGGGGTGTCATCAGCCTATGAGTCTTCACGCAGCCTGGATTGCCACTGCAAGTTGAATGTCACTGGCCGACGGAATTGTCAAGCCAGAATCACCGATGGCAACGTCAAGCGAGATTGGGAACGCCGACGTATACGTCAAGCATTGTCGAGGTCGGTCCAGCATTTGGTAGCTGATGGTCGAGTGTCGCGGTGGTGGCAACGGTGTGGTGGTGGTCTGAGACAAGATAAAAGACAATAAGTGTCGATCGGCATCTGCCGTGATCGATCAGCGGACCGGGTTGTCCGGTCACATCACATCACTCTCTTTGTAAAATTAAGCCGTCCGTCTGAAGCCTTTATCCCCATTTAACTTCGAATCTTTAGAAGCGTTCCCAAATCAGCATCAAATCATTGAGGGCGCCCGGGAATGAGCGCCAATCTTTCTACGGGTGTCGTTTGGAAGCGTACCCAAATCAGCATCCAATCGTTGAGCGCCAATATTTCTCCAATCATTTCCATCCAGCCTCCTGGATTTTCTTCCGCCCACTTCGCCTGCCCAAGCAGCGGCCATCAATCTATTCTGCGGGAGCACCCGCAAATGAGCGCTAATATTTCTCCGAACATTTCCATCCACTGTCATAGATTTCCTTCCGCCTTTTTTGCCCGCCCACAAATCCCGTTGATGCGAGCTGATGCAAACTGTTTGAGGCCTAACATTCAGGACCCCTGGGACGCCCGCCAGGGCGCAACAGCGGTGAATTAGACGTCGTATTCGTCGCCGTCGTCGTGCACGGACCCACACATGATGTCCATACTTCTTTGTATAACTAAATATATCATATCTCTGTCCCACTGAGCTCTGTCTGCCCTTGCGTCCAAATTACTGCCTGATGCACCATGGTAGTAATAAAGACGATCTCGCGTTGCTGAGATGACGCGTGGCTGCAGCGCACGAGTCGTGCAGTGCAAACTTGAAGCGTGATTGCGTGCAGATCAGCTACGTCGAACAAGGCCCCGGGAAATACGTCTGCTGCACTTGTTGTGCATTTGACCCTGGTTCCCCGTCGACTCGTGCGCGCGCACGCCAAACCTCCGAGACACGATTCAGATACGTGCAACACAAGATTGCGGCAACTGATCTCATGTAGAAACTGCGACTTGGCGTATATATTTGCCCAAGCATGGTGCAAGTAGTCGGGGCTGCAAAACGAAATCAGTAAATGTTTTACAGTTGAATAAACCAAGGACTTACCCGTATTTCAGACGTTGAATGCAGTGGAGCCTCGGAAAACAATATAGCTATTTCCTCCAATCTAGGGCTCCGACCCGTTCCCGTTTCGACGGGTCCGACGGCCCGTCGTGACGGTTACCGACCCGTCCGTCGGGCGGTTTTATCTTTCTTCAAAACGGACGGGTACGTGACGGGTTCACCCGTTAACAGCCAACCCGTACCCGGCCGTCGACGGGTTGACGGGTGTTGCCGAGGTTTATGCTCGGAGCAAGCCAGCCGCACGCTCCGGCCTAATCATATCGGTGATGAGATCAATTTCGCCGTGAAACCGAGGTTGCCGGTTCGCCGGCACTTACTTTGAACCACCTAAAACTCGCGGTCAGGATGTTATTTACAACCGTGAAGGCTTAACATTCCAGCACTGAGTAGTACGACGCTAGTCGACAAACATGACCAATCTGCCCCTATCTCAGTGGTAGCTTGACATTGACATGAACAAATTTTTTAACGTGCTCGCCTCAAAGGTTCTAATTCGTGTGTGCTCCTGCAAGATGTCATATGGATGCAAACTCATATGGCGAAATTTTGCTGATGAATTTTTTATGCGTGCCGTAGCCGATGAGGGCATTTCCTCCAGGGCATGACAACTTTATCGCACAAGTATCAAGGCCTAGACGGTTCAAATTTTGATATTTCTGAAGGCTTAATTGCACTTAGTGAGAGCAAGGAAATTATGGATAAGTTTACTGCAACTGACATGATTTAGAAAATCAACTCAAATTAAACACCATTTATACCCGTTGAAACGGCCGTAACGGGTTCGATGGACAGGACCCGTCCGTCGAGACCTCTCAGAATTGCCGTCGACGGACGGGTGGACCCGTCCCGTGGTCAAAAACAGCCGTTTTTTCGACGGCCGTCACGTTTAACGGACGGGTCGGAGCCCTACTCCAATCGACACGTCAGTAGAGCGCGGACCGAGAATAGCGAGGGTACGTACTTCTCGTCATTCAAGCAGGCCTTCGGAACCATTCTGCGAACTTTGCCACTTGTACTCCTGCTGCTTAAGCCAGACGCTTTGGGACTATTTGTATGTTTAAAGTAAGCAAAATGAAGGAACTAAAGAAGATTTGTAGACGAGGGAGGCGGAGGGTACTGCAAAAAAAAAGAGCTGAATAAAAGGGATAGGAGTACATCGAACGCTGAAGTCTACGTTCTAATACTGCTGTGCGCGATCCATTCAAGTCAAAATTAGGAAGTAAATGTTGTGTCAGTAACTGAAGAAACAAGAACACACTAAATACATACCTGATTCCAATTACGCAAGTCCATCATCCTTGTTTTGAGCGCGAGAGTGCGGTGATGTGCGAGGAATTTTGAAGGAAGATAGTGTTGACTCTGAGATAATGTTTGAGCAGAAAGAAATGAAACCGCAAGTTGAACTTACTTTGAACGGTGTACAGATGTAGATGTGTCAGGCTGACTCGAAGCAATGCTATACCAGACTGACTCTGCTCATGGAACAAGTCAGTTGCGTTGCATGATAAACCGGAATAAATTTGGCTAGCCTGGGAGTCTGCGAGCATAGTCTCGGCACCCAAACTCCGAGTTGGTGAAACGCAACATGTGTTAATCCATGTCAGGCAAGTCAGTTGTGTACAATATACAAACGAGATTCAAGCGTATATCCAGCAATTCAAGCATAATAGTTTCGGCATCTCGAAGCTCGGAGCAAGGGAATAAGAGTTTGCGGGGTTTTGGCCTTTTGAAACGAGTCAGGACAGTATAAGCATAATTAGGAATCGTTGAGACGCGCCACCGAGTCAATATCCCATTGTTTAAACAGTTGGGGCCGACGTCAATGCAACTGTATGTAGACCGGGTTCAAGGTAAGTAAGGTTACCTTTGCACGATATGTACCTCTTGGACGTTGAAGCGAGACTTGCAGAACCTAAGCACTGTCGAAATACGGGGAGTTGAATTAATGAAGGATGGAACAACGATGAAGTGCAATCACCTGGAGATATACGACTATAGTTTCGGCCTTCTGGGCTGCGGTAGAAGGAAGCAGAGCCGCGTTTCAAGTCGGCTACAAAATATCAAATCAGAATGGAAGTTTGTTAGATAGTTACATGCGCAGCAACTTGTGAGCGCTTAGCCTATTGATAGTGGTGTCAATATATATGCTAAGTAGAGAAGAGGACATTTAAGAAGGACCTGAGTCTGACCCGACTGTGCTCAACTTGGAATGTTGAACATGCTCAACTTAACCGTGAATATATTAGTCGAAGAAGCCAACATAAAACCAGATAAGAGAACACAATTCGGAGTAACGGCGATAGTCTCGGCGTGTTGACGGACGGTGTGAGGTAACGTAGTCCCGGCTCTACAAGTCCATCATCAGCTTAAATTTAGGATTAATATTACATGAATGGTGCACCTAAGCGCAGTAGACTGAAGTCGCAGTATCTAGTAAGTACAGGGCGAAAGATGTATTAGAAATTTCAAAGATGGTCGCAGTGTTTGAACGCCCCACGAATCTGCAAATTCAGCCGATGAGAACAAGATAACCTCCACGCAGTGGACATTCAGCAGCGATTGTGTGTTCAAAGTCTATTAGCAAGTGTAAGAAAGTCACAGAAGTTAAACTGAAAACTGAAGAAGCACGCACTTGGAATTTCAACCACAATTTCAACCCGTTACTCTCCACAGCTTTACAAGTTGGGAAAATAGTTAGTATATATGTAGATCGAGAAGAATGAAGTACGCACATGAATTTCAATCAGAGATTTGACCAGTCAACAGGCACAGTTAGATTCATGAACCAAGGTCTATAAGCTGGGTCAGCAAATTTGGGATTGAAGATCAATGGCGCACGTACCTAAGATCCAACCAGTCAATCTACACCATCGGGTACACACAGCTGAGGGTCTACACCGAAAAATCGTCAGTAAAGTTTAACCCCAAGAGATGAAGCCCGCACTTGATTTTCCACCAGTCCCCACCGATAGATTTGTGGCCATGAAGCACGTACATGAGTTTAACCAGTCAATCTGTAAAGGTCTACAAGTCCGAAAAATGGTCAATATAGATCAAAATGAAGACGAATTTAGCGCGCACTCGAAATTCAACGAGTCAATCACCACCGTCAGATTCAGGCGCGAGGGTCTACAAGTCAAAGAAAATCGTCAGTAAATTGGAAAAGAAGAACAAAAAAGTACACAGCTGGAATCCAACCAGTCAATCTGCACAAAGACTGAGACAATACACACCTCATTTTCCACCAGAAAAACAACCAGTACTACCGTCAGATTCATGGGCGAAGGTTTACCAGTCAAGGAAAATGGTCGGTAAAGTCGAAAATGGAATCAAAAGGAACACGCCGGAATTCCAACTAGTCAATCACCACTGTTTTATTCATCAGTGTATAAGGCGAAAAAACTGAAATTGACCAGTCAATCTACATCGATACTCGCGACACGTCTCACTGTGTTATTTGACGCTCGCACACAGCCATTGTTCATCTTCCGTCGCATCTTTTGGCCCGCCTCTGTACCAAAGCTACCTCTCCCCATGATCATCTAGCAATACATCAGAGAACCGAGCATACAGTTGTTCCGATTCACAGTGAAGAGGAATTTTTTGTGTTTAACACTTTGATGAAGAGCGGAAGCTTCTACCATCAGCCCCACAAAGCAACTGCGCCCATTCAAAATTTTGATGTATTTGTGTGTTGAAAAAGGGAACTCGGTTGTAAATAGATTAGATTATGGGGGCGAAACGCGCATAATGCAATCACTGCAAGATGGAACGAGTCGTTGATGTGTGCAATGGGGGGAACCGTCTAAAGATATTAGTTGACACGTTGTTCTGCATCTGGGATGCCTTACGGCGCGACTTAGCCTCGCGGCACGTCGCGTCATTCTGCATGCCAGTGTGGGATGCCCTAGGACGTGACTTGGACTCGCGAGGCGTCTGAATGTGTTATTCGACACCTCGTTTTGGATGCAGTGTGCTGTGCGATGTATCGGGTGCGAAGTATGAACAGTTGAAACAACCTACCCAAGTGAAGCATTTGAATCTCTGCTCATGCGGCCCCGAGACTTCCCACCCTGTCTGAATAATCACAATGAACTGTCATGAAAGGCGAATCATCGCGAAAGTTTGTAAGAAACATGATGATTCTTTGTGAAAGCCTATGAACTGCAATGACAGCCTGTGATTGTCTCTGAAAGCAAAATGATTTTATTTTTGTCCGGCATGCACACTTTTTGATTGTGCAAAAAGTTGTATGCAGCTTCCCCCCCCCCCCCCCTCTAAAGGCCATTATGACTGTTTAATAGCATTGGGATGTCGGAATTTGACTGCAAACTGCGACCTCATGAAGCTGTTCATTGCTGTGTTGCGCAGCTGCGATTTTACATGTATCATGATAGCACCTTGACTCACTCTTATCTTCCACCCTGCGTTCTTGCCTGTCAGTTATATCATGGAAAGTGACAATGAATCACCGCCGTGTGTCTTAACATACTCCTCCGAATCCGCTACCGATTGTCCGAAGATGCAACATACTTGATCCCAACCAAATTGAACGCCTTGCTATTGGATATCAACGGCAGCGTAGGCATGCAGTGTAGCGAACTCGACGCACTAGCGAGGATAATAGTATCCAGAACCTCCGAAGAGCACAGGACGCTGAGGCAAGGAGAGTCACCCGTGCTTCACTAGATGTATCGGAGAGGAATGCTGCTCGCCATCTAAACACGGCGGCTCGGAGATTGGCTTGCAGCAGGCCTAATGATGAGCTAAGTGCACCGAATTCGGATTTAGCAATTATTCCTTGGTGGGATCATGTTGCAGCACTGAACTCTTCGGAAACGCCTCAACCACGTGGTTTGCGCTGGACCCGAAAATGTGACAACTGCTGCATCGAGGTCAGATTACATAGTCGACAATTGCCAACATTTATTCAATACATACACAGGGACTGACAAAAGAACGACTTTACAATAAATGCTTCGTCTGTGATCCGAACGGCAGTCATTATCGACCACTTCTTCCGGTGTATCCTGCTGAATTGGAATGTTTTATCAACGACAGAAAGACTGCAGATCTATGAACAATCTCTTCACATTGACTGCGATTGCCGTACACGACAAGAACTTCATAAAATTTTGTCCCGGAATTTCTGCTGACACTCTGAATGGCGGTGGAACCTATCACCGAATTCTGTCCGCGCACGAGGGCCAGCACGCCATTCGCTGGTTCATCCATGACCCCTCAGCTTTTTTTGAACAGGGCAATAAGTTTCAAATTTCTCGGGACTGGATATATGCCCCGTTAGCGGGCTTGGATCGGGTTAATCCTTTTATAAAGGAACTCAGACATCTCCAAGCATCCAGTACCAGCCATACCATGGTGTTACACATTGAATAATCTGACAAAACCCCAGAGAAATTGCAGCTATCCTTGCACCTGCCTCCCCGCCATCGCGCCGAAAACTGGTGATTCAGCGAAAGGGAAATGATAAACCAATCTATCTCGGTATTCTCTCTCCTTTGTGGATTTGGCGAGAAATCGATGTACAGCAGACAATCAAAGGCTCAAACGCACTTTAGGATTTAAGAGGCGACGCGACGTGTTTCGATCAGGTGATGAGAATGTCACGTCACGCGGTGACTCTAAGCCTCTTTCACCACCACCCAGCAGCCACCAGCGACCACAACCACCGCCAGTGTATCGACGAGTTGACGATCACGTCGCTCAATGGCTTGACGTTTCCGTCGGCCCCGCCCCAGTGCTTGACGTTGACGTCGGCCTTGCAATTCCAGAACTTCAATGACCAGCGCGACCGTTTCGCACATTGTACATTCAAGAACTCAAGATTTTTCTCAGGGCTGCGATCACACTTATTTCCACTCTCGCGAGGTCTGCTCTTGTCCCCTTACCAGTAGATCCGTGCGATAGCTTGAATTTTCGCAGATTTGCAGGGTGGCACTGACTCTGACTCTGTACGCATTTGAAAAGCGAGGGTTCCTGCCATTGTATGTGGAGTTCCCTCCGCATATACATGGCAACTTCTGAATTGCTCAGCGTAGGCTTGTCACTAAGGTATGCACTGCGATTGAGTGACCTGCCGCTTTGGCGAGCGTCCAAGCCAATTTCTTTCATAAGTATTTGGTGAGTGGCACACCACAATTCTGCTTACGCTTCTCCAGGGTGTTTTATTTATCAAAGTGCTGCCTTCGTTCAAAGCCGGAGCGAGACTGATTAAATACTGAGTAGGTCTATCCCTTGCATCCCATTTCATCGCACCATACTCATTGCCACCTCAGCATGTCTGAATCTTCCTCGCCCCAACCTTCTTAACCAGAACCAGAACGTGATGACGCCCGCCACCCGTCAAGTCCCGACAGGCGACAACTGCGGCTTCTCGGTAGCGAATCGGTGAGTCGTGTTTTTTACTCTTGATAACCCTGCGTTCAATTACTTGTTTCCCAGATATTAAGAGTCGGCGGCCAGATCGGGAAGATCGATATTTGATGTCCGTTCAGCGCCACCTGTCAGGTTTGATTGCTCGTTGACAGGCGGCTTGTGTATAATCCAACTCGGTGAGTTGTTATAAGCCCTCTCAATAATCCTTGTCACTAACCCTGTTCCAGTTAATCCTGCTAGGAGTGGCACGGTCATCTCGGTGAGTTTGTGCTGATAATGTGAATGAAATCACAAGTCATTGTTCTCTCCCCAATCCTGTGTTTCACCAACACTGTCACAGATAATCCCTGCTATGAGCGATGCGATAATCACGATAAATTTCTGCCTGGGAACAATCCGGCAAGTCGAATTAAGCCTGTTCCCAGAACAACCCTCGCATAATCCTCGTCAGTCGAGCGTGTTGGCGCCTGGATAATCTGTTGACATTCACGGTAATTTTAATCCTTGAAGTAATCCTGATCCCCATTAATCTGTTGTCGTGCAGCCTGATAATCCGCACAATAATCCTAATCCACAGTAATCTTAATCTTCCAAATAATCCTGATCCCTGTTAATCCGTTGTTGTGCAGGCTGAAAATCTGACACAATAATCTTAATCCTGTATAATCCTCGATCACGCAGCGGCTGCAAAGTCAATCCTGGCCTTACTATAGTAGATAATCCTGGATTAAGCCGATGTATTAATTACTCTCGTATGAATGAACTGCTATAGCTGTTGAGGATTAAGCCGGAAGTGAGTGCTATTAGCAATTAATCTTAATCCGTGGGGGTGCAACCGTTGATATTCATGTCTGTCTGTATCATATTCGCCTCGGGGGTCGCATCATATTTTTAATATATCGTATTCATATTTCGGAAATGAATTTTCGGTGTAGACACCGCCGTGCAAATTACAATATTTGCCCTCCAGATGTGCCGAGGAGTACATATCTCGTAGGTGGTAGTTTGTGCCCTGAATTTTGGGGCTTTAAACCCATTTAATGAGCTAGAAGAATGTGCAGCGGAGCGAGGTCGAAGTGTTTCAAAATTTCTCACGGTTCACAAGTTCGTTCAACTTGGCGGTGCGGAGGTACTTTCACAGACAAGGAACACGTACGCGATACTATTAGTCGAGAACAAATCGCAGAACGAAAAAGATGCGGAACTTTAACTGGACCCCCGATTGAGGATCGCGCACATGAGAATATAGTGCATTCAACGGCAAGGTTCCGAAAAAGAAGGTGATATTTACTATATGTGCTCATAAAATAAACTAACTCGACAAGTTAGGGCTTGGATTCCGAAACTCATTACTTAGTTTGGTTGCTGCCACAATAGTTAATTCCAACGACCAGAACGATGTAGACACAACATTCACGTCGGGCGAAACACAAACGCAGGATTCGCCTCGTCAAGGAAGATCCACACCGTCTCCTTCTTCAAATCTTTGGCCTTCCAGTCGTTAAGATATGCGGGGAAGAGCGGGATCGCGGTCCGCAAGCTTATATCGTGAGACACAATCACCCAAAAGTCCGGGTCCGCATCGAAGTTCGCGACCTTTTCCAGCGAAACTTGAGCGGTCACCGGGTCCGCGTAGAACGACCCTGGGATGTCCGAGATGGATAGGAGCTGCTGTGCGCGGGAGGGCAGGTCGAAAGCTCCGTTGTGGGTCTGCGATGACCAGAAGAAATCAGTGGAAACGGACGATTTGACGTCTTCAAGCAGATGTGCGGGACAGGGGAAGTTTTTCTGGAACTGGGGACGGGGACGGGCCTGCCCAGCGTGATGAAATGAGTCGCCTGCGAGTTGAACGAAGGTGGTAGGTGTGACACGGGCGAGGGCTGTCATGTGGCCTGGCAAATGCTGCACGGATAATTTGCATAGTGTTAGGGAAACGGCAGCAAAAGAAAAGGAGAAAAACTCACGCCAGGGGTGTTCAAGAGATAGAAACTTCCGTCTCCGAAGTAGTCGATGGCTTTCATACCCACAAAGGTCAGATTCGCTTTGGCGAAGTCTATTTTCGTGACTTTATGGCCTCTGAGGACGACATTGTGTAAACACTGTAGTCGCAGAAACATAGGACGCCACTCACGCAAAGTCACTGTCTTGCAAAGTCGAATTCGGATTTTCCGGGAACGTCGAAGTGTCGGTTTCTGACCCAATAATAAGCCCAGTGGTGTTGGGAAATCGGGACATGTCTCCCTAAGAAATCGGTGTTAATCAAAAATGTTGAAAGGACCGACGCGAGAGACGCACGGTATGGTCAAAATGTGCATGGCTATGCGCAAGATCATGATCAGCTCTGCGACATGGACTCAAAGCCGAGGCGGCTCACCTCCAAATGACGGCGTTGATGCTAGAAAGGGGGATCCCTCCATCTACAAGCTGTTCCGGGATATCCCTAGGCTGCTCGAGTTGGATAAGTCCGGCAGCGAAAAAGCCAGCAATCCCTGGAACCGAATTTTGGGGATCTCCCCGTACTCCGAGATCGAACATGAAGCGCGTCTGGGATTTTTTATGCTCCACGAGGAAGGAAAACTGAACAAAGTCCCCGTTCTCGTGTCCCGGAAGAACGGGCGCTATAAAATCGTTGGCGACGCCCAGCAGGGACATGTTCGCAGCATTGAAGACCCTGACATCAACGGTTGCAGTCGAGGCTGGAATGCCAAAGTCAAGATGCGATGCGGATGTTTGCCCGACGACGAAGACGATTATTGAAAGAGCTGAGAGAAGATGCATACTGGAAACGAATTGTGGTTTGAGTCTTTGTCCCTACCGGCATTTATAGAAAAACGCCTGTGGATTTTATTGCTACCGCAGTAGAGCGCAGCCGGCATCGGAATACGCAAGACCTCGGCTAACTGCGGCGCGTGCGGGTGAGTACAGCATCCAATCATTGGAGAATCGACGTATGGCTCATCCCGCGTCGGGCTGGCCCGCACCTATGTTGAGGTTCGTCGATGGCTCACATTTGAATGCGGAGATCTTACCGACGCCGATATAAATATATATATCTTCGGACCACTCGGAAAGTATACTTAAGACCCACTACGCATAAAACTACTCACAACGACTACCAATCTTTTTCAATGAAATCCCACGCGCCGAACTGGCCAACTGACGGAATTGATCGTAAAATCGTAATGATAATGTTTCCGGCCGCAAACGGAGAATCGCGTGGGGCCAACCATAACCCGACTGATGGAGCCTGATGGAAGCAGGTCAAAATCGAGGATCAGATAGCTAATAGGAAATACAGGTCAGATATTTAAGCGTGGGCCACTGAGGCCGAATACCATGAGTGACTTACAACCCGTATGTATGTGTTGTCAATCGACTACTCTAGATTAATTGTTGTCGGAATCAGTTTGTTCGCTAAACTCACCAATGGAAGTCTCCTAAAAGTATTCTAATTCACGATTGAACTGACCAAGCTTATTGAACGTACTTCGATTGACAATCCCCGGTCCAAATTCATCATACTCTTGCTTCGAGTACCACAAGTTGCGGAATGTGCGCTGAGACTCCCAGATGGATACTTTTTAATCCAGATAACTTACTTCATGGGTCACATTAACGCATTAATAGTGTATGATCCGTAAAACTCATCTCAATCGCATTATGCAAATGTGATGTACAGAAAGGGAAAACTTAAAAACACTCTGCAAAACAAACATCAGAATGGACTGTAAAAAATGGGTATGGACATACTTCGATGGATAATTCCCGGCCCAGATTCGTCATACTCTTGTTTGGAACACCATATATTCTGGAATGTGCTGAGCGAAGTCAAGATGGATCCCCCGATCCAGACAGAGTATTTCCGCTCTGGCGGCGCGTAGATTTTAACCTGAGGAAGCAGTCAGGTTTGATATGTCGATTAGCTCAATTAAATCATAGCGACCTTGACACTGGGCGGCGCAAGCATGCTCAATTCCTTTTGCATACGATCGGCTATGCCAGGGAACATTGTGCTTCCTCCAGAAAGCACAATGTTTCCGTAAAGCTCTCGTCGGAGATCTAGATCACATTTCGCAATGGAATTATATCTGCGCGAACGGTCAGCAGTGGAGATGGGCGATGAGAAAGCTGCTTACGTTGTTTCGTGTACGCCCGCTGATTCACTGCCGATGAGGGAGGGCTTAAATAAAGCCTCCGGCGCCCGAAAACTGATAATTTTGGTGAGTTAACGCACTAACTCCGATGAATGGTGACTGACCGTTCGTTTCCGATGGTGATGACCTGGCCATCCGGGAGTTCATAATTTTTCTCCACCGCCGACGATTGCGCGGTCAACTTGAGTTCTTCCTCAAAGTCGAGGGCAACATAACACAGCCTTTCCTTGATATCTCGCACCATCTCGCGCATGGAAGTGCCGGTAAACGGGTACCCTCTTTCCAAGAGGTTCTTGGATAAATGGTATGTCAAGTCTCGTCCTGCAATATCCATGCGGAGAATGGCATGCGACATAGAGAATCCTTCGTAGATCGGAACAAGATGCGAAACGCTGTCGCCAGAATCCATGACAATTCCAGTCGACCGACCGGAAGCGTAGAGCGACAAGACGGCCTGCATTTGGACGTAAAAGGCGGGAACATTGAACGTCTCGAACATGATCGATGTCATCTTTTCGCGGTTCACTTTTGGGTTGAGAGGCGCTTCGGTGAGGAGGACGGGATGCTCTTCGGGTGCAATACGGAGCTCATTGTAGAATGTGTGGTGCCAGATTTTCTCCATGTCGTCCCAGTTGGTGACAATGCCATGTTCGATGGGGTACCGTAGAGTCAAAATCCCTCGCTTGGCTTGTGCTTCGTCACTAGGACAAGTCAGCGCAATCAACGACGAAGGGGAGACGGTATGTTAACCCAACGTAAGAGTCTTTGTTCCCGAATGCAACCATTAAGCTTGGATTCCGAAAGCGACCCACAACAGATCTGAGCGTAAAGAACGTCACCTACTTTTTCATCATGTACAACAAATGACCAACGGGAATACGGCGCGGGGCGCATCTTCGCCTGGCGAGAGGTTAGATGTGGTTCATTTAAAATCCGAAATATTTGCCAGCAACTGTAAAGCAAGAATCAGAACTCAGAATATTATCAGGGATAATCGAATGACTTACACCCAGCCTTGCACATTCCTGAGCCATTATCGATAACCTGGAAAAAGAATTTTCGTTAGGCGGGACGTGGCTTCAGAGGTGGATGCTTGCCAGAGCAGCCGTTTCATTGTCCATGATGAGAAGAAAAGAAAAGCAGACGAGGTGGGGTGCTGGTGGGTGCTACCAGTGATATACGTCTCGGCGAGGTCTCTTTATACATACGCCACGGACTGCGACCTACGGATTTAGCCAAGCCAGCCCTCCAGAAAAGGACAGCGGCGCTGTTGCGTAGCTAGCGCAGTCTTACCGTTTCTGCTGCACCTCCAGTTCGACTCCGATCGACTCCGAAATTCGTGTTGCCGCAGCTTGGCTACGGCTAGCTCCTGAGCCGAACTGACTAAAGCCGGCTTCGACCGGCTTAGTCACGGCTCATGCCCCAAATGGTAAATTCCCCGCTTTAACGATATTCCGGCTTTGATATTTAGAGGACCCTGATAATCTCTTTGGAGGCCAGGTCTCGAATTGGTCGATTTTTATCCGGACAGGCGACAAACGAGGTGAGCTTAAAGCAGGAGTGTGAGAATCGAGATGCTATCAAAGCGTGATCCGGATCGGCGCTTATGGGCGCCTAAGCGGAAACCGTTTCCCCGTCACCGTCTTTCATCTCACCACCACACTGTGGCGACGGCTAGCCGCGACAACGGCTCCTGGCGGCCTCAAAGACGGCCTTCTGGTGGCCTCCCCCCCTCCCCTGGAGGTCGGAGGTGTCAAGTGGCGGCGCCAGCCTAATCCAAATAGGATAATCGTGTCTTGACTATGTTTTCTCCCATTCTTTGGAACTCCTTTCAGAAAAAAAAATATCAAGCGCTCGCTCAAAAAACAGAAGAATAAAGTAATGATTTGATACACGCTCAACTTGCACATTTATCCTCAAACCTGAGTGAACCAATGCGTTCCTGGCACCCCGTGTAGACTAACCTCGGTGTACGTTGGTCTACGTCTGGTGACGCGCGGCGATCTTCGGCTACATTCGGCTACGTATGTGTACGCCGTGACGTGGGTATACGTCTGGTTACGTCTGGCTACGCGGTGTTGACGTCTGTTGACGTAGTGTCGGCTACGTGCGTCTACGATGTAGACGCACGTAGACACACCTCCCTCTATTTCATAATGCAGATCTAGCTTCCATCAGTGTCCTGTTCTACTGGATAGGCCAGCTCATGACCATCCTCTGCACATCCCACAGTTTTATTGGTAAATACTAAATTTAGTAGCTCCGGATTTTCCCATATCGGTCTACATCGGCCTATGTGCGTCTACAGTCTATGTCGGTCTACGTACGTGGACCGATGTAGACAAATGTAGATATACGTAGACCAACTGTGTCTACAAGGGGTCTGAACGAAAACGATCGCCGCAGTTGGCTTTCGTCATAACACCCACCTCCCAGTTCAATGTCCTTCTCAACTTCTATTTCTGCGGGCAAAGAATTTATTTCGTCCACTGCGTTTTCAGTTGAGTTGAACAAATTCTTCTCACGAATTTGGTTTTTGCAGCTTCTTTCATCTCAATTAGTGCTAATTCAACCGCTCTATTGCATATCAGGTTATAATACAGTCTTCATGCCAACGCAAGTTTTACTGAAAGAGTATTTTAATTTATCTGCGGTGCGTGAATTGTCTGTGATGTGCTCACCAGCGTGAAACGACTTCCAAAAGAGCCGCCCCCTTTAAGGCGTTTTCACTCAGAACACTGAAACCAAGATCTAAAGTGTGAGAGGTACAACTCAGCGTTAAATATGTATGCCCAGAAAAGTAGGCCTCGTGTGAATCGAAAAGACTGGGTCACGTCTCTCAGCCTCTGTGCTATGTTTCATTCATTTATGCGACTCGAATCATTTACATGAACCTAAGGAAGACATGAATGTCAAACTTTAATTGCACCACCAAAATGTGCATCGTAATATTCCTGAGCAATTTTAATTGCGTCGTGTTCGAGAAAGAAGGCTTGCAGCTCCCGAGCTGACAAGAACATCGGCATGAGGGCTAGGGGAGGCAGACATATACCACTCACATCTGAAGTAGTGCCCACGCTTCGCTGGCGCTGATGCCTGTGAGACGGACTCGGCATTCACAAACTCCCCTCGCTCCTTTCGAAGTGATTGGTATGCCTCGAGCCTGATCCTTACGTCTTCGTTGGTGGTCCCAAGAGGTAGCAAGCATCCCAGTGTCGCTGCCTCCTCGATTGCTGCTGCTGCACCTTGATGATTCAAGTTAGAAATGATAGAGTGCCTGTCGAGACAGACTAGCACCTTGGCCTAAGAGAGGTAAAGTCGCATGTGCGGCATCTCCTAGAAGGGCTGCGCGCCCACGGATCCAGGTCGGCAAGACGGGCAGGGATCTCAGCTGCCACTTGAGTATGGGGGTGGCAAGCGGCAAATCCAGGATACGGAGAAACTTTGGGTGGAAGTCTGGAAATTTCCTGCGAATTTCCTCCAGGGATGCGGTCGGCGTCCAATCTATTGTCATATTAGCCCATGTGGAATGAGTGCTGTTGAGTGCATAACCTGGTGAATCTTGCTCAGAATCGGTGTAGATGCCCACAAAATTGATGAGAGTGCCACTTCGGCAAGGGTAGATGAAAAACATCCGAAACGCCTGTTCTCTCATTACAGCCGATCTCGCGCCCTTCAGTCCTTCTGTAAGCCACTTGAGGTCGCCAAATTCATTCAGATTTGACGCATCGAAAAGACAACGGAAGCATGTCCAGCCTGATGCAGGGGCTTTGACAACATGTCCAAGAACGCTGGTCCGAACAACGGACTTGTGCAAGTTAAATTCCTGGAATGTTTTTGGGAAAAATAAAATACCCACATGAATTCCGTCAGCACCGATAACAACGTCTGCGTGGATGGTTTCTCCGTTGCCTAAAGTTATTGTTCCGGCTTCCGGGTCGCAAGACACAACTTTGTTGTTAAGGAGCAGTTCCACAGGTGGGCCGCCTTGACCTTCCTCAATTGCAAGGCGCTTGAGCTCGTCGTGAAGATCGCCTCGGTGACACATCACATCCTGCCCGATTTTAATCACAGTTCAGACAATTGAATTCAAAACGTACATGGAGGTCGTCTGGCCGCGAGATCAACCAAGGACGGTTGATACCGACTCCGTTTTTAGCATCGAAAACTATGCCCTACGCCCAAACACTCAAGTTTAGAAAATTGAAGCGGAGTAAGTTAAAAGGAAAGAAACGCACGCCGTCAAAGTCTACGGGTCTTACGTTTTCCCTGGAAAATCCAAACCGATTCAAGACGCGTAGCGCATTGGCCTGCACGCCAATGCCAGCACCAATTTCGGTCTTCGTCTGCGAGGCTTCGAAAACCTGGGCGTTGGATTAGAACCCAAAGTAGCAAGTTGGAATCGAAGCCTACTCTGATATGGTGTCCATTCCGTCGCAATGCGATAGCGGCGGTTAGTCCCCCAATACCTGCGCCAACGATAGAAACTTTCAAAGGACGAGGAGAATTTTCAACGTTTGCCATTGTACGGAGCTCTTTACCCCACTGCGTCTTTTAAACAATAAGTTGTAGGAGGAACTTGATTTCTCAGCGTCCGACCGTATCGTGGCTTCATCTGGTCCGAGATGTATCACCAAGACGCTGAATCAGTCAGTGATTAGCAATCGGTAATGACACTCAGTGAAAATCGGGAAAACGGCGCCAAGTTGGTCATTAAAGTTTGAAGAAAGCTTTCAGGTGCGATGGCCGTATAACCGTATATATATCGGCAGAACGTCATCTTGTATTGACATTGCTCCAGAAGAAAGCAGCGCAGTGAATCAGCTGATCTAGAAAATACTGATAAAAGCGGGGGTTGCCATACGGCGTCAGAGAAGTTTCCAGAGGTCCAAGTTCGCCAAGTTCAAGCTTCCACGAAAGGCGAGCCCAGACGTGCGGCAAAGAATATCTAGCGTAATCAGGATTGCGAATTGATAAGCCTCGAGCAAGCCGGAATAGTTCAGGAAAGCGGTTGAAGCGGAGTCGTATCGAAGACCGAGAAAGGATCTTCAAGTTGAGACTGGCGCCGCCGGTGACCCGGTCACTGATTGCGTTACTGATCCTATCAATTCTTTCTTCTCCACTACCTTGTTCGTTCTTTGTGGGCCACTACAGCTCCGGACAATCAAAGACAACAAATTTTATAACCTAATTATATTACATCCGATAGTCATCGGAATTGAAGGGGAATAGTGAGAGGAGGTTGCTGATTTTTTTTGAGCACATTCTATCGAGGCGTTGTTGAGATAATGCCCGTTTTGTCATCTGAAGGGTCAAAATTTTGGCCGAGCACCCAAAATCAAGAGTAAAATCATCAAAATATTTATTTGAGCTCTTTTCGACTATCTGAGCGTGATTCTGGCATAAAGAAATATTTTCAACGAGCGGTTACACCACAAAACCCTGGGAAAGTGGAGTGTTACCGTCACAATGTCACGCATTGATCATCACAATCCTCAAATCCAAAGTAACCAGTGGTTGATCCGGAGACACAAAAATTAGGAAAGCAAAGGCCAGAGCGGACAGAGACATTTGAGGCATTTTATAGAGCCGGAGAACATGTCTCCTAACCTCCGGATTCCCCAGGACGCCGACAGAGGTACACAGAATTTCGTTCAGATGGCCCAAAATTTTGGCCGCACCCTTTTTCTCGATGAAAAATTCCGAAAAAATCGGTTTTAAGCATATTTGAGGGTGCTGAATCTGGATACCATACCGGCTAAGCTCAGAAAATAGCCGTTCAGCCGTGGTTTAATTTGTTGCCTTTGATTGTCCAGAGCTGTACATCGGCTCGACGTTTCGGCCGGCCCTGCGGTGACGACTTTTCAAAGTCTTATAATATAATCAAGCATTAGGTTGGTTGAGGCCGTTGAGCATCTCACCGAGTTCTCAGACTTGGACATTAATGATCACGTTGTCTGGCTTGCCCGAATAACTCAAGTCTGAATATGCTGCTATTCAAAGGAGCCTTAACACCCGGAGCTCCTCTAAAAAATATACGTATCAGTATTTTCCTGCAGGCACTCAACTCTTCAGTCAGACTTGACGGCCGCGACAGTCCGACAGTCCGCAGTCCGTCATTTCAAGTTACTCGGAGTCAGTCCAAGTCGAGCTGGAAGTGCAGCAGAAATGGTGGTACTGCGCTAGCTACGGCGCAACAGCGCCGCTGTGCTTTTATGGAGGGGTTGGCTTGGCTTAATCCGCAGGTCGCAGTCCGTGGCGTATGTATAAAGAGACCTCGCGGAGACGTACATCAGCACCCATCAGCGCCCTCTCCTCGTTGTCTTTCCCTTTGTCTCATCATGGACGACGAAATGACTGCCCTGGTAAGGATCCACCTTTAAAGCCAAGTCCTCCTAACGAATTTTACTTTTCCAGGTTATCGATAATGGCTCAGGAATGTGCAAGGCTGGGTGTAAGCCATTGATGATCCTTGATAATAATTTTAGTTCTGATTCTTGCTTCACAGTTGCCGGTAAATAAATATTTTGAGTTCCAATGAACGACATCTGACCTCTCGCCAGGCGAAGATGCGCCCCGCGCCGTATTCCCGTTGGTCATTTATTGTACATGATGGAAAAATAGCTGACGTTCTTTACGCTCAGATCTGTTGTAGGTCGCTCACGGCATCAAAGCATAATGGTTGGGTTCGGGAACAAAGACTCTTACGTTGGGTTAGCACACCGTCTGCCCCCATCGTTGATTGCGCTGACTGGCCCTAGTGATGAAGCACAAGCCAAGCGAGGTATTTTGGCTCTACAATACCCCATCGAGCATGGTGTTGTCACCAACTGGGACGATATGGAGAAAATTTGGCACCACACATTCTACAACGAGCTCCGCGTTGCACCCGACGAGCATCCCGTTCTCCTCACCGAAGCGCCTCTCAACCCAAAAGTGAATCGCGAAAAGATGACATCGATCATGTTCGAGACGTTCAATGTTCCCGCCTTTTACGTCCAAATTCAGGCCGTCTTGTCGCTCTACGCTTCCGGTCGGACGACTGGAATTGTCATGGATTCTGGGGACGGTGTTTCACATACCGTTCCGATCTACGAAGGATTCTCTATGCCTCACGCCATTCTCCGCATGGACATTGCGGGGCGAGACTTGACAGACCATCTATGCAAGAACCTCATGGAAAGAGGGTACCCGTTTAGGACTAGCGCTGAGCGCGAGATCGTGCGAGATATCAAGGAAAGGCTGTGTTATGTTGCCCTCGACTTTGAGGAAGAACTCAAGTTGGCTGCGCAATCGTCGGCGGTGGAGAAAAATTATGAGCTCCCGGATGGCCAGGTCATCACCATCGGAAACGAACGGTCAGTATGTAACCATTCATCGGAGTTAGTGCGTTAACCCACCAAAATTATCAGTTTCCGGGCGCCGGAGGCTTTGTTTAAGCCCTCCCTTATCGGCAGTGAATCAGCGGGCGTACACGAAACAACGTAAGCAGCTTTCTCATCCCCCATCTCCACTGCTGACCATTCGCGCAGATATAATTCCATTACGAAATGTGATCTCGATGTCCGACGAGAGCTTTACGGAAACATTGTGCTTTCTGGAGGAAGCACAATGTTCCCTGGCATAGCCGATCGTATGCAAAAGGAATTGAGCATGCTTGCGCCGCCCAGTGTCAAGGTTGCTATGATTTAATTGAGCTAGTCAGCATAGGAAAACTGACTGCTTCCTCAGGTTAAAATCTACGCTCCGCCAGAACGGAAATACTCTGTCTGGATCGGCGGATCCATCTTAACTTCACTCAGCACATTCCAGAATATGTGGTGTTCCAAACAAGAGTATGACGAATCTGGGCCAGTAATTATCCATCGAAGTATGTCCATACCCATTTTTTGCAGTCCATTCTGATGATCTTTTTTTTGCAGAGTGTTTCTAAGTTGCGGTTTACGCTTTCTGTACTTTATATTTGCATAATGCGGTTGAGATGAGTTTTCGGACCATAATACTATTAATGCATAGCTAGTACCTTATTGTGCTAATATGACCCACGAAGCATCCGGACCATGTACATTAAAAGTTAACGCGTCTATATAAGTTTGACCGAGACGAAATTGGATGGAAACAATCGATAAGATAATCATAACCCCTTCGGCAATTGGCCCCGATGCCACCGATGCCGCGATCACTGGCAATACGCACGCGATTTCTCCTCTCCAACTCCGAGTCTCCCACTCATTCCATGCTGTCCTGCGTCGCTGGGCGCGCCATCCTACCACGCATCGCTCCAAATCATACTGTGCTCGTCCGTACAGCAAGATGGCAGCTTCCACGACCCCTCCGATACTCGCTGTCACGCTCCTTCCAGCAGATGGCAACTCCACCAAAAAAGGATGATCCTGCGAAGCGGGTAGGCGAGAGTGAGCACGTAACGGCGAAAGAACAGCGCAGAACGGACTGGAGGATTGTCAAGACGCTCGTGAAACACGTTTGGCCCAAGAATGACTGGAAAACTCGCGGCACGGTTATATTCGGTTTCGGGCTCCTAATATCCTCCAAGGTGTGTTATTCAGCTGAAAAATATGTATCGACTCAGACTTTGTTAGTTGCTCAATGTTCAAGTTCCCCTGATCTTCAAAAATGTCATCGACTCTTTAAACATGGATATTGCCTCGACTTCCACTGCGTGGACTATCGCTGGCGCCATGGTCGTTGGTTGTATGTCCTCAGTTTCCGAATGTCGCATTCCTCCCTCAATAAGCAATTTAGACGGCGCTGCAAGGATTGGTTCAGCAGTATTTGCGGAATTGTTGAACGCTGTGTTTGCCAATATCGGGCAAAGCGCGATACGGAAAGTTGCGAAAGACACTTTCGAACATCTTCTCAGCTTGGATTTACGCTTTCATCTTTCGCGGCAAACAGGTGGCTTGACCCGTGCTATAGATCGCGGCACCAAGTGACGGTCTCGCATTGGTTCAAGTGCAATACTAATGACTCTTTTAGGGGAATCACGTTTCTCTTGCAAGCCATTCTCTTCCGAATAGTCCCGACGGCACTCGAGATATCTCTAGTATGCGGTATTTTAGTTCGTGATTTTTTAGATTCAAACACAGTGATTGACCCCGTCGCAGACTTACAAGTTTGGCTGGGATTTTGCGGCCATAACCGCCATCACGCTGGCCGCATATACATGGTTCACCATCCGCACAACATCTTGGCGGTAAGAGCCTCATTATGGAATCGACCTGCGCTCAACCAGTTCTAGAACGCGCTTCCGTCGAGAAGCAAATCAAGCAGACAACAAGGCAGCATCTTCAGCAGTGGATTCATTGATCAATTTTGAGGCTGTCAAGGTGAGGTTTGACATCCTAAGCCACGTCTTGCTTAACCTTTGCCAGCACTTCAACAATGAGGCATATGAAGTCGCTCAGTACGACAAGCATCTAAAGGAATATGAAAAATCATCCGTCAAGATCACAACGTCGTTGGCGTTCTTAAACTCGGGCCAGGTAGTCATCTTCTCTAGCGCATTGACAATGGCGATGTTCTTGGCTGCACAAGGCGTTGTCAATGGTACGTCAATACTCAAGTTCAAGTGAGACACTCTGATGTTCGTCTAGGTTCGATGACCGTCGGTGACCTGGTCATGATCAACCAGCTTATATTTCAGCTCTCGTTGCCATTGAACTTCTTGGGCACCATTTATCGCGAAATGCGCCAAAACCTGCTCGACATGGAAGTCTTGTTCAAGATCCGTGAAGAGAATCCACCACCCCAGGTGTGCTCGCTCGCTTAGGCAATTTTGTCTGGATCATGTTCATGGATCTCCAGGACAATCTCGGGGCCCTTCCACTCGCCCTCGACCGTGGGTCCATCCGGTTCGAAAATGTTAGCTTCGGCTACCACGAAGATCGCCCGATATTCCGGAATCTGTCGTTTACCGTCCCCGGCGGGCAGAAGGTCGCCATAGTGGGACCGTCTGGATGTGGGAAATCGACCGTCCTGCGGCTGCTCTACAGGTTTTATGATCCGAATGAGGGTAGGATTTATATCGACGAGCAGGATATCCACGAGGTGCAGCTGGAGAGCGTGCGGAAGTGTATCGGGGTAGTACCTCAGGATACGCCGCTCTTTCACTCAGATATTATGCACAATGTGCGATATGGGAGATTGGATGCCACCGACGAGGAGGTGCGCGAAGCGGCGAAGAAGGCGAATGTGCACGACACGGTCATGCGGCTTCCTGAGGGATACGCAACCAAGGTCGGTGAGCGTGGGCTTATGATCAGCGGGGGCGAGAAGCAGAGGTTGGCTGTGGCTCGGGTGCTGCTTAAAGATCCCCCAATATTGTTCTTCGATGAGGCGGTACGTTACGTTGTTGCGCATTTTTCTTTACTGGGCTGATTTACATCATCCCAGACGTCTGCGCTCGACGCGCATACTGAGTCTGAATTGATGCGCAACATCAACAACATTTTAAAAGACCAGTCTCGAACCTCGATCTTCATCGCACATCGGCTCCGCACCGTGGTTGAGGCCGGTAAGTTGTGATGAGGACCTTGTGTTGGGAAATGTCTCTAATCCTAAGCCGTTTTGTTTCCAGATTTGATAATTGTACTGAAGGAGGGTCAGGTTGCGGAACAAGGAACGCACGAGGAATTGTTGCGGAAATGTGGATTGTATTATAGCATGTGGCAAGAGCAGGCATTGGCTGAGGAGACTTCATCCGTCTAGAGGAAACTCCTAGTTTGGTTCAATTTATCTCGCATCGTCATTAATGTACCGTACAGTAGCAAACCACTTGTCTCACTCAATCCGAAGAGGGAGGTACTATTATTGACCCGCCTAAAATATTATAACATCCCTCCTACAAGGCTAACCAAGGCTTTTGTGCCAAGTCGTACCCTCCGCTGGGCACCCTTCCAGGGACTCGAGTATGCTCGCAGATTGTCGACTTCCTCTGCAAGTTGGCGCCGAAGTGGGTCTGAAGCGGAAAATTCCGGGACCAGCATCAAAAATGACAGCTCTGTGTCGATATGCGCCGATCGCGAGTTGAGGTTGGTCGAACCGAAAAGGGTGAGCATCGGCGGGCTGCCTGATTCCTCAGAAAGCCATATTCCTGAGAACATGAGTATGAGCAAACAAATAATGAATATTTGGGGTACACAACCCACCTTTCGCATGATATGTCCATCCTTCTCTCTCCCATTCATTGAGCTGGACGCCAGTTTGCCTACCGGCGTGCTGTACGGCATTCATAAACCGCTGCTCAAGGAGGGTGTAACCTTCAGGTATCCGTCCTGAGACCCCGCGAGAGCCGTAAAAGCCATTCGCCTGAAGAAAATACATGTATGAGAAGAAGGGAATCTGCGATTGTGACTGACCCGAGGAGCAGCAGCCACGATACGGCAATCGATGTTGGAGCTCCGCAATATTAGGTTCTGATACTCTTTATATAATCCGAAGTAACCGCTGGTTAAGTCAAGTATTGGGCGGGCACCTTCGGGCTGGGTGTTGTTGATGTGCTCAAACAATATCTTTAGAGTGGACTCCTCGTCTCGGATGTTGAATTGGCCCGCCTGTATTAATGGGAACAGGGTTACTTTTTTGGAGTCGAAACTTTCGGGTGTTGTTCCTGGTGAAAATGAGTAGATGCTACTTGGGCGAGCCTAGATACGGATTCGTACGACGATAAATATCGTGGAGGGCAGATAGGGCCAACTCAGCGGTTTTATGGATATGGTGAGGATGGGTTTCTGGTATTGGCCAAGATATGGTATACTCGCTTTCGCGAAAAGAATAGAGACCTGTGGACCCTCCTTCTGATGGCGACTCTAGTTTAAACGAAAATTTCGAGACGGTTTTGATGAAGTCCAAGCAGTATTGTGATAAATCCAGTTGTTTAGTAAAGTGGATGTATCGGTCTTGTCGGTCAGTGAAATAAGACTGGTTCAAGTTAGCGCTGTAGCTAACATGAGTGAAAATATCGATACAAGGCAGGAGACGCTACCCGCTGATCATGACCTCATCGTCAACGCCGTATATTTTGGCGTGCCATGTTCCCCACCCCTCGTTGAAGCGCGGAGGCACCAATTTCGCGAGAAGTCCACGGAGACTTGGGCTACGGAAAAAGGACACGTGTACGCGGTCCGGAAATTGGGACACCAGGGGAACCAAAAGCTTCGCAGTGGAATGTGGACCGGGTCGCGTAGAACGATTTAGATCGAATAGCATATGTATTTGCAATTCTGGTTTCTTGTTCAGAGCTTCAGTGAAAGCAGAAACCTGAATGAATCATCAGGATACAAGCCAAAAGGAGAAATGGCTGGTTCACACAAGTTCCGATTCGCTAGAGCCCAAGTATAGTGAAGAGATGAATATTCGTGTTTGAGCGCGACGAATCATATCCTGAGGGCGGAATTAACTCAATAATATGGAAGTTTTGTTCAACAGACTATAAGTTGAGAGTAAAACTGGGTAGGCTTCGAAAGAATTCGTATATCATCCGGGGAGACAGCGAATTTTGGCTGCTGGAGTTTCGCAGCGAATTCTTCGATCATCGGACGGACATTGGACGCGGATGACGCGCATCTCGGAATGGACCAGTGCACGGAGAATTTGGTGGCCGAAACGCGTCCAAATAGCCTCAATGAGCGAGACAGCATGAAGGAGGGTGAGGAAATGGCGCTGTTTGGCAAGATCCTCGATTGCAGAATTGCCATTAGAAC
This sequence comes from Mycena capillaripes, assembly GCA_029204075.1. NCBI lineage: Eukaryota > Fungi > Basidiomycota > Agaricomycetes > Agaricales > Mycenaceae > Mycena > Mycena capillaripes. The sequence goes on along the minus strand of JARHKZ010000011.1, from coordinate 853,554 downwards.
CAAACAAACTCACCTTTTTTCAAACTCAGCTACTTCCTCGATCTTGATTCCTCCATGCTTATCTTCCAGCGATGCAGAACGATAAGATATCTTTCTAACAAATCTTTTCTTGTTTGCTGCTTCCCTCCCTGAAAACGGCTGAAAGCTAAAACGGGACTGGCCAATTGAAGGCTGACAATTAATTTCAAGTTCATTCCCGTATCTCGCGATTCTATGGAGGCCCTCAATAATTCCTTAATCTCGGAAAGCCCTTAATGACTTGGAACGACAGGCGCTCACTTGGAGTCTCTTCATCACCGGCCACGTGCTAAAATAGAATCGCAATCACCACCCAAAAGCCAGAAGCCGAAGGACCTGAGGGGCATGGTTCGGGATGTATCTGGGTAATCACAAGTCTTAAATGGTGTAACTCTTTCATGTTGACTTCGTGGGAAGTACCGCATTGGCGACACGCACCTTGGACCCGTTCATAACTTCCTGTGGCGAACATGGCTGAAGACAACGACCATGACGACCAGCTCGACGAATTTATTCATTCTTATTCTTACTCGGACTATGATGGCGAGACTCAGCCGTAAGCGCGATGCTTTGCACCCGCGCCGCTTTTGACGACTCTCCCCAAGCAGGTCCGACGACGACGAGGATGCCTCTTGCTCCGACTCTGGTTCGGAACCTCCTGAAGACCCGTCAGTCCCCTCCTTTATGTCGTAAATTACTCACCGGCGCTAATAATCACCCTTTGTTGTTCTTGTCGTTTGTAGGTCTGGCGAAGCAGAGGACATAGCCCTCTACGACCTGTATGACAACAGTGCTCGTCCTTCGCCCCAACCGCCGTCCAGCCCGATACTGCAGGAGGCCACACTTGAACTGGATTCTGTGCTCGACACAATCGCCGAAGAGTCAAAATGCCTCCACCCACGGTGGCGGAAGCGTCGCCGTGGTCAAAATTCCGTGGCGGCGGCAGCTCATAAATCCGACGAGATTGATCCTGGTAAGTTCATCGAACAGACGGCGCTTTCATTCTAAGCAATTCCCCCAGAAGTGCTGGTAGAAGACTCTTCAGAGAGTGGCACAGAAACCAGCGACGAGGAGAAAAGCTGAGAATAGCCCGTGACGCTATAGAATAATGCAGGTCATGGAGTTTAATGTATGGCTGGATATCGGACCAGCGATCTGCCCTCTACCCCATTGTTATCAGCGATAATCGATGATTCCTCGTCCCGAGCCCGACGTGAGGGCGCCATGTGGCCCGGCGTGCAAACTAATGATGGAATCCAGGAACGTGCAGAAATTGAGGCCACTAATTCGGCATTGGGTGTGAAGGTGTGGTGCACAGGCCTACAATACGTCCTTCTTTCCTCCCGCGAGGGTTACGCTAGCGCTGACCGAGCCACGGCGCTATTGGATCCCTACACTCTAAATGGTTCGCGGACAATATAAAATCCGAGCTTCGCTAACGTTTGTGCCATCTGACCCTGCTAACTTTCTCCCGCGATCATTGAAGACAATTGGTAGATCCGATCGCAAAAATACACGCACTGGCCGATACGTGTGGTGTGCGAGACGTGATAATCTCTCAATAATGTATCCCCACTAATTTATTCCCCTTGTTTCTAGCCTTACAAAACCCTCTTCACCTGAATCGACGTTTTCGCATATATACATACTTCTTGTCATGATCGAGTTGGGTACAGCAAGAACTCGCGGATCCTAGCTAAATTCCCTACCGACTCCCGGCGGGGGGCTATCTGCCAGCATTTGGCCTCGAGGTCTCGGCACTGTTGCCACATAACCAACCATTTACAAGGGCATGGAAGCGGTATGCTGGCATCGCAGATGGTTTCGAGACGTCTGACATTTTATGCAGGCAGCACGCCTTCCCCCCCCCTGTACAGGAGGCGCCACTACCCCAGTGGGACGAGCTCTTGTTTTCTCTGCGAAAGGGGAGCAATATACTGTGGCCGTAAATCTATACGTATCAGACACAACGCGGCGGTCCTCATAGACTTGCATTCCTTGCTCGCCTATCGCCCAGGTCGTAGATTTCGCCCTTGCTGAAGACGAACTTCGGCGTCGGCATCGTTGCTGGACAGATGTCCATTTCTCGAGGGTGTGGAGATGGTGTGCGCGGATAGTGGACGGTTTCCAGAGGTCTGACAATTTAGATAGGCTATACTCCTACTCCGCCGCCGTCGGACGAGGCCCCGTATCTACGAAGAAACAGACCAGCAATAGGTCTACACGCACCAAGGTCTTTGACCCATGGACGACCTCGAAACTCGGCTCTAATCCTCCAACACCCAGATGACGACTGTCTCCCAGCGGTAAAGGCACAAGTTACCAGGAAGCCCAAGATTGTTGAGGATGCGTGCGGACTCGTCATTCTCTGTAGTATTTAGCCTGAGGATTAGGTAGTGGAAATCCATGGGATGCACCAGCGCTCATCGCGTGGGGATAAGTCGTTTCCGTTGCCGATGTATGACACTCCATTTCTCAACAGGACTAGACTCCTCTAGCGAGCAACAGCCTCCGGTCTTCCATGTGGATTTAATTTTAACAGACGCATTTGTTAATTTCCTGTTGTGATCCTTCCATTGCTGGCGATTAAGGGTCTGCAGTGTTAAGGTACAGTATTATACATGATAAAAATTTACCCCAGACTTTTAATTCTATCGGCCGCTGGACGGACATGAATGCGCATGCACGGATCGCCATTCATATTACGACGGTTGACAAGATAACGAACTTGACATTTTACCGAAATGAAGCTGAAATGAACCGAGGAAGATGGAGGGCAGTGTGAGATCAACGAGAACTCTATAATATAACATCATCTCAACTCTGTTGACGCTTCTCCGCAGCAAGCCGCGCTTCGTTGAGTGGTTTCCTCCATTTCGCTGCCGGCGCATCCCACAACCCGAACTCCTTCTTCATGTCCTCGATATTCTGGTCCCAACGCTGCTCCCAGTACACGGTGATCAAGCTCCTGGCGCTGCCGCCGCAGCGCAACGCCCACGGGACGTATTCGGAGAACAGCCGCTGGAGCTGGGCGCTGTTCAGCCGCAAAGGCCCAAACACAGCGGAAAGCGCGGCCAGGGGGAGTCCGAGGTTCGCGAACTCAAAATACTTGACCGCAATCTCGGCCTCGACGCTCACCGGGAGATTCACGATACAGTGGTAGAAATCGTGGCACTCCCGATAGCGCTGCATTACGTACGCAAGCTCCGGGTCGTCGATGTAGTGGACCTGTGCGGCGACGCGGTGAGTTCCTGCATTTCGACGTGAAAAAGAAAAGAAAAGAAACGGACGGGTTCACGGGTGTCTGGGGTAACGCCACACCGCTCCAGCCAAGTTATGTAGGTTCTGCCAAAGGTACCGTCGGGATATTGAGCGAGCTTTGACATGTCCACTGTCGTCGAGTTGATTCGCGGCCGGTCTTTAAGAATTTGACGGCCCTCAGGGCTTTCCAGCATGATATCACGAAGCCGGGGAAGAGATGGGCCCGCAGTGGTTTCGCCGAGTGCAGCGACCATGTCTCCAAGGCGAGCACCATGAATAAGATATCGTTGAATGATTTGAATGCGGACTCACCACCCCGGCGAGGATCAGCGAGAGACATGAACGCAGAGCTCACGGCAAGGACTCCGTTCTCAAACCAGCTCAATGGGATGTGGCCCTCGTATGCGGGCACCTTGCTTCCTATGGAACGCGTCGCAGTGACATTTTTGTGGGGGACGGTTCGAGCGATGCTCAAGGGAGCAGGGAGCCTGCTGAGCCGACCTCGGAGTAGACTAGTTGCCATGATAGTGGATCCTTTGTCGCCGTAATTTGTGACCGATGTTACTGGCAGTGGGGCCGGTTATCAGGACTGTCAGTAACAAGATCGTCAATAACAGTTAATTAACTTGTGTGAATAATTGTTGTTCACTTGCAGGCTGTAAGTTCTTCTTTTCTGATCCAGTTGGGCACCTGAATGGAAATAAGCCGAGGCCCAATCACAAGAGAAAAAAAGCTGACCTAGTGGATCCGTCGGCTACCCGTTTCAGATCAAAAAATTAAGACTCTCAATAACGCCCGACAAACTAAAGAGGCAGTTCAAAGGAAACCCGATAAGTCGCAAATTACTCTGGTTACTAATTCACAATTATTCGCACTTGATTCGCACCGTTTTGGAGGCTGTTTTCAGGTTCCTGCTGGTGCCATGGCGTTAATAACAGCTGTAACACATGGTTGTTCACCGACAATGCTTTGTGTCAGGACTTGTGGTAGCAAAGCCCAGCGATTTGTTCGTGTCCTTGAGCGTTCTTGCCACCGCTTGTGACAGTGTGACGTGACGGTCGCGTTTGCTTTTCACGACGATCCGCCACGTTTTCCGGCTTTTGCGCGTCCACAATGACTTCGATCAGCTTCAATCCTAGTAGAAGCTCGAATCTCGGCTACATCGTGCTACGGGGACTGGTGGTCTTGGGCACACAATGGAAACACTTCGGTGGCCTCTGATGGACTGAGTTACCATCTGTTACCATTTCTGGAAATGCTTGGACCTCAACCCAAAGCGCGTCTGGATAAATAATGCAAGCTCTACGCGACTATCTTTCAGAACTTTCCTTCTACTCTCATCGTCCTTGGCGCTTTTCATCTTTGCCACCGTCATGAATACCTCTATTTTCCAAGACCTTGTCTCCTACTCGCTGGGAGTGACGTCCAACGACATCCCGGTTAACGTCAAGCGTAATGGCGTCTACTTCCCGAAGCCGGAGAACGTTGTGGAGGAGCTGGAACATGTCGAGCTTATGGACGCGACATTATTCCAGTCCGAGGAAGTTGACGACGACGATATCAGTACTTGGGAGTTCCGTGCCCCGGTGGCATCTTCCCTTTCGTGGAACTCGGAAGCGAGTACCTGCGCCTCGTCTTGCCAGACCCCGGCGCAGGATGTCGTGTACCGCTACCGCGCGGGTCTCAAGGTAGACCTTGGGGAGCGTTCTTCCTCACCACAGAGCTCCAAGGACGACTCATCGGATGTCACCTCCTTCGACGACTCCAAATCCGGCTGGGCTTCGAGTTTTGAGACGTCCTCCACGACCTCCTCCTTCTCCCTTCCCTTCCCTACTCAACAGGAAGTGCGACCTGCCTTCCGGGAGTCTCGCGCCAACGCGCTCCTGGATATCGTACGCCCTTTCCCCCTTTTCTACGCTCTTCTCTGACCTCCATTCCAGCGCGAGGAAGCTCTCGCCGTTGTGAAGGAGGACAGGCTCGGCGAGCATGACCCTGTTGTATGCCACCGCCCCGACTGCCGTGATACCCTCCCGAATATGAAGGCGCTGATATATCACCTTCACATCCACAACATGCACGACCGGTACGTATTCCTGCTACATTCTATAACGTCGCTCACCGTCCCTCTTAGGAGCTATGAATGCGAGCTTTGCGGAAAGCGATTCGAGTCGCGGCGCTATCTGACGATGCACCCGTGCCCGAGGCTTGCCACCTCATGCCCCTCGAGTCCCATCCGAGGTACGCTCTTTCGGTTCTGCTCTCTGTCTTCGCGTTAACGTTGTGCTGTCCAGAGACGTTCATGCGCGTCCTCACCAAAATCACCTCGCGTGAATAAAAGCATCTTCCTTCCCCCAAATTCTCTTATACTCTACAATAATTCTCGAACTAATGTATCTATTACCATCTCATTCACGACCCACTGTATTCATAGCCCGTCCTAATAATCCAAAGCCTCGTTCTGTACCTAATATGCGCACTATCCTAAAATGGAAATCCACTCTCTCTTGATCTCTCCCACCATGGACGTCTTCGAGACTCTCCTTGAGCAAAATCCAGCGACCCGCACTATCAAGGTTGTCGACATGCACACGTCTGGGGAGGTGGGCTGCCGTTCTCCCTGTGCTACAAACGCTCCACGTCGATCTCTTGTTTGATCAGCCCACACGGATCGTCGTGAATGGGTACCCCGACCTCGAGGGTAATACGCTGCTGGAGAAACGGCGCTGTGCGCGCGAGAAACACGACGATATTCGCCAACGGTGCTGGCTCGAACCTATGAAAAATGCCGCACTAAACGAGCTATAGGTTAATGCGGGAACCTCGGGGGCACGCCGAGATGTACGGCGCCATTCTCGTGGCTGAAACGGAGCTTACAAGACGAGGGGAGGCCGACATTGGTGTCTTGTTCTGTCACAATGGTGGTGAACACCCTCGCTCGTTTATACGATCTCTCTAACCGCACCACATAAAAACAGAGGGATATTCTACGATGTGCGGCCATGCGACGATTGCGCTGGGCCGATTTCTGGTCGACACGCACGACCTGTCCATCTTTCCGCGCCGGAATATGTTGAAGCACGACGAGGCGACGGGCCTGACGGAACTGCGCCTCCATGCGCCGTGCGGCGTCGTCCATCTGAGCGTCTATACAGACGAAAGTCACTCCGATCCGACGCGCCCCGTGAGCTTCCTCGGCGTCCCGAGCTTCGTCACAGCGCGCGACCTGGAGGTCGATATACCACCGCCCGCACAGTGGCCGCGCCTCCGCGCCACGCAGCGCAGCGGCGTCAAGGTCGACATTGCGTACGGCGGTGCGTTCTACGCGCTCGTCTCTGCCACGGAGCTCGGTTTCCCCGACGGCGTGCGCGGCGCCGATGGTGCCACACTCGCGGAATTCGACGTGGCGACGGCCGCGCTGAAGAAGGTCCTGTATCCACGGAAGGAGCTCTACGCGCACCCGAGCGAGCCCGACTTGGAGTATCTCTACAGTGTCATGGTGGTGGAGAAGACGCCCAAGAGCGAGCTCGGGCTTTGCTTCTTTGCCGACCAGCAGATCGACCGCTCGCCGTGTGGGTCGTGTGTTATGGCGCGCGTGGCACTCGCCGTGGACCAGGGTCAGCTGAAGATCGGCGAAAGCTGCGACTACGAGTCGATTGTCAGTTTATTGAACGAGGGGAATGGCTTCCGGGGGACGGCGGTCGAGAAGGTCCCTGAAGGTGTCATCGCCAAGGTCGAGGGCAGGGCGTTCTATACGGGTGCGGCGAGCTTCGTCGTTGAAGAGCACGACATGATGCCGAATGGGTTTACCATTGCATTACCCAGTTGATTGTTCGCTCACAATCTCGTACAGTGTAATAGTATCGAAAAGAAATAAAACATGTATTATTCAAGAACCTCATCAGAACCGGAGATGGATCAAGGTCCCGCAGCCTTGTTCATCGCGTCCTCCCTGCACTCTCTTCCACAGAAATAATCTGTATCGCTCTGCGGCAGTGCCAAGCAGAAGATGCAAGGCGAGGCCAGCCCCAGCGAGACCGCCTCTCTAATTAAAATAATCAGCACACCGAGTGCTCGAGGGACACGAAACGCATACTCGCGATGCTTCTTGGAGCAGTAATCGCTCATGACACCCGATGCGTCGACGTGCACGGGCTGCCCGCACCCGGGGATGAGACAGTCTAGAGGCTGCAGCGGCACCTGTGCCTGCGCCTGGGGGACAACGTTAGCACTTGGGGCCGCCGCCCCCGACGACGTCGGAGGAGGTGCAGGCACATTCAGGAAGGGGTTGTTGCGCGGTTGTTGTTTGGGCTGCGGGTTAGCTGGTGCGGGCATGGGAGCGGCGCTGGCAGGCAAAGGGGAGGAGGGCGCGGCTGCCGCAGCCGCGGGGACCACGGCAGCGAGGAAGCTTTGGACCTGGGGAATATGCTGCGCGACTTGTGGGATGTGCTGCGCTACCAGCTCTATGGCGAATTAAAATCAGACACAAGCGAGATGGACGAAGTATCACGGACTGGCGATATGGACGGGGTCTAGGAGCGAATTCGTGCCCTGGGTCTGCGGCGCAGTCGCATTGCCGCTCGGGGTCTTGGATGACGGTGGATTTTTAGCTGGGCGATTTCCAGACGCCGGCGTCGTGGTCGCTGCTGCCAGAGCAGCGCAATTCTTGCCGCAGAAGTCAAAGTTCTGGTACTTGGGCTTCTTCTGACAGTACTGGGAGAATATTTGAGAAGACGATAAAGCAGGCGGAGACCCAACGAACGTTGCAAAGGGTGGCTATCTGCGCCGCGCATGTCTTGGAACAGTACGAGTGGATGCCGTGTTTAGGCTTCTGATGACAGTACTGAGCGCGCCAGGGTTAGAACAGACGATCTGGGGTCGGGAATACTACCAGTTATCTTACATCGCACAGCTGGGCAGTGGGCACAGGAAGGGCAAGAGCAGCCATCGAGATACAAGGGTAAGGGTGGTTTATTGTAGAGGATAGACATGTTTAAATGGGACGCGCAGGCGAGGGCATGCGTGCGTCCGTATCGTAGTATTACTTGCACGTGTTGGAGGCACCAGAAAACGGAACACGGCGGAATGGAAAGGAATGGAAGCCAGACGAAGGCAGTGCGAAAATCGATAGCGATTTATAGGTTCCGGAGCTTGGTTCTGAGCCTCTCCAGCGCTTTTCCGAGTTCATTCCGGCCTCGTCGATCTGCCCCGACCCCCCAAAAGGCATCTTTGTCGGAGTCCTGCAAGTTTGCTTATCAGGCGCTGATCTCTGACATGGAGTAAAAATAAGTAGTCGAACCTCGACCAGCTCCGCGTCATCCGTTGCTAGTAGTTCCTTCTTGAGGCTCTCGTGCTGCGTAAATTTGTGCCACAGCGCCAGGTCCATCTATCGTAGGAATTAATTACTAAAAAATTAAACAAGTATAACACCACAACCATTTGAATGTTAACGTCTTTCCAGTCAGATCTCACTTCTGGCTGGAAGCGTCTAGCTTCGGAGAAGGCGACGCTGGGACGCTCGGAGCACGTTCGTATATGCTCTGCAAGCCTCGGCCGATGCGGCTGGAACTAGAGAAATTATAAGCAAATAAATAAATAGCCGCTGATCTTTGCTTACTTTGAAAGACTGGAAGAGATGCTCGCTCGTAGGATACTGCTTGTTATCATACAACACAGGATGTGCAGAGAAGTTGGTAAACCCGTAATGCGGATCCGTCTTGTGATAAAAAAGAATGCGCGCGCGGGTCGGAGTGCGCGGAGAGCTTCGGCGAGGAGATATAGGAGACACAGCGGACATCCTCGACCTCATGTCGGGGGCCTTGGAATCGTGCCGGTGACGGTGGTACGCAACGCTGGAGCGCCGAGGAACTTCGACAATGTCCGCAGGTTTAGCCTCAATCTCCGGATAGAACACGACTGGTCTGTCCGGCATGGACCGAGTAAGACGGATCCTCACATCCCGATGAGAGGGATCGTTTCCTGCTGTTTCTCCAAAGTCTAGGAGATTGTTCAGCTGTGCTGTGTCCCAGTCGGCGGGCGAAATGTCGGTCGTAACATAGACAGATCTGCGCTGTTCAATACGATAATGCATCGTAGAGGTCGCGGTGGGAGATGTAGGAGAAGGGTCAGGAGAGTCTCCCCAAGGAGAGACCATGGTCGTGCTAGAAGACGTGCGAGTAACAATAATGGGAGTTGGGGATTGCATAAGGAAATAATGAAGCTTCCCACCAGTGTACTGGCTGTTTTAATAACCCAGTGAGATGGGGCGATACTAAGCTGACTCAAGGTCCACGTGTGAACCTTATGTAGAATAGAAACGGTCCGTACTGACAGCTGAGACGCGAATGGATCGTATCATCCCGGGCCATGAAATGAAAATTCTGCGTGAGATTCGCGGTACATAGCACGCCGGATGCTGGAGGAAAGAAAGATGGGTTGTCACATGTGACTAAGTGACTTTGCCTTGCTTCAAACCACCAGCCGTTCACTGCGCGACATGTTTCAGGGTGGCGTCAAGCCCCACCTTTCCCGCAAAATCTATGTCCTCGCGACCCACATGCGTTAGCGAAATTAGCCCAAGGGAACGCGTCGGCGCCGCAGCCGCATTTCACAGTTGCCCACGGGCCACTGAGCTAAAAGGCGCAGCGCAGCAATTTGCAGTAGGTGTTTCATCCAGATCCCACCTTTCTCCATGATTTTCCAACGATCCAGTTTCAAACGGCCATCCAGCTGGACGAAGAAAAAAACCACCCGTCTGGTTGCTCTGAGTCCTCAAGATCCAACATACACCCAACGTACGCCTTCCTCTTCTCGTCTCAAACGTCTTTGGACTTGACATGTACAATACTAGTGGAAAGGCATTTTCAGGACGCCTGGACGCATCCGAAGAAGCCCAAACCTCAGGTTCACGCCATTTTTGAGATAGTATTGACGGAGGAGAGTCTCGTTGCATTCTTGCGATATCGGTTAGTATATGGATGAATTTTACATCTGATGATTTTCATGTTTAATTTACAGCGCGCTGGTCGAAATTTCTCGCGTGCCCAGACACGCAAATGAGCAATTACTTTTCCATGGCACTAATCGAAGTTGTATGATTGGCGATGAAAAAACACGGACACAACTATGTAAAATAGCCGGCTGTTTACTCTGTGCTGTAATTCGCAATTCCTTTGACGTCGCAAAATGCGGTAAGTATCGATTTGCCCGTTCACGAGCTCTGCTTGACATCCTGTGCCTCCAGGAAAGAGACACAAATTTCGCAGGTACGTTCTCCGTTCAACCTTGCTTTCCCCTCTACTCACGATCTATAGATTTGGGACAGGAATATATACAACCGCCTGTTCATCCAGTGTGTTTATTCTCTTCAACGCAGAATGCATTCTAACTAGCCTTCTAGAAGCAGATGATTATTTCACCGGCGTCCCTGACTCTCCGTTTCGCGCTGTGCTCGTAAACCGAGTTGTCGTAGGAAATCCTTTGACCCGAAAATACAACGCCGAGGAGATAACTGAACTACCCTTTGGTTACCACTCTGTAGATATATATTTCATTCGGTCGTTTCCACTTCTGATCACAATTCTAGGTCGTAGGAGTGCCCGGGGCAGATCTCAACTACGGAGAAACCGTGGTCTATACGAACGACGCGATCCGCCCTGCGTACCTCATCATCTATGCGGCAGATATTCCGCCCGAGGTTCACGTTGCTGACCTTAGATCCATACTTTCGACGCTCTTCAAGACGCCGATAGCTGCATGATCGGCTGGATCCCGCTCATGAATTTTTAATATATGTATTCTACATGTGAAAACGACGCGAATACATCATACAGTGTACATGATGATAAAGGCTGGGACGATGGCGTCGGCACTCGGAACGAAAAGCGATTCCTCGTCGGGGACCTGCCAGCTTATTAGAATCAGGAATGAGAAACCCGACTGCTTACCTCAAAATTCGATTCGACGGCGACATCACAAGCGATCATGACCCGATACGGCGTGCTCGTGGCCGAGGTTGCATGAACGTCCGCCAAACTTGGATTTCTGTAGGAATAAATTCCTTCTCCGAATCTTGCAAGCTTCGTTAATGTTGCCTGCACAATATATTGCAGAAGTGGAGCGTACCGGCCAGTGTTGAATTTCTCTCCAAATGCAAATTCATTAAAGGACGACTTGAGAATGCAGCATATTCCGCACGACTTGAATTGACACAGTGTGGGCGTTTTCGTTCCCAGGTCGCAAATGCACTGAGCGCTGTGAAAGGACCGAATTTCCTCCGTCGCACGTTGATTCGCACTGGAGGTCCAGATCGAAGCGTCAGACGTAGCCCTTCATCCGTTAATCAGAGCCATATTACCGGTATGCGTTGTGTCGCGCTCGAACGTCGCGAGGGACAGAAACTTGGTACACCTTATCGATCCGCGGGCGTGCAGCTGCGGGGGAGTCCCACTCGCTGAGAAATTGAGAGCGGACTGGGTTAATCGGTGAGTGACGAAGAGATGTCGCCGACGAGCAAATTTCATTTACCGTCAGCGAAGGTTGCGCCGCCGACATTCAGTTCTTTCAAGCGAGGGCCTGGCATTTTGCGATCACACGCGATGCAGAGGTCGCCGCTACCGCGAGGATGATCATGACAGGAATCGCATCCCTCTACCTGTCCAGCTCGCACAGCCTGTCTGTTGGAAGCCAAATACCGTCAGGTCTGGCCAAGATCCTGCGCGGACACTCGCCTCCCATGTTCGTCAGAACAAAAATTGGAAAACGCCGGTTTTCCAGTAGCGCGACATCCACGAAGTGTACAGACAGACGGGCTGGCACCTTGAGCACTTTTCGCGCAGCTTCGGCTACAATATGCGTGCCGAGAGCCTCCAGGCTCGGTGAATTTCGGTTTTTGGCCGCATTGCTAAATGATGGTAAGGTAAGGCTCATTCGGCATGCTGCCCTTACCTCGCACATATCATTTTGCACGGGAGTTTGAGCTTTCTGTCGTCCCCAGTGCAGTAGTGAGGGCATGGTGAGAGTTCCGTGCAAGGTAGAGGTTGCGCCCAAAATGCGTGTGGGGTTGTGATGAACTACACGCACCAGCCTCGTTGATAGCTTCCCCATCGATCCCACCTATTTATGAAACCAGGGCCGGGTTCCGTTTCCAGACAGCCTTCTCCACCCACTTACTTTCATGACTTCCCACATTCCGCTGGCGTTGTCGCTTCTGCAGACGTTCGCGTCGCAATACCCTGGAGGGAAACAACTGTGGACGCCGCCGAGCGTTGCGACTCCAGCCGCCCCCGCAGCTGCAGCTGCAGCTCCAGCCGCCCCCGCCCCTGCAAGCCAGAGCCCCCCGGCAGCGCCTTCTGCACCGATCAACGTGCCTCCAAAGCCTCAACGCACCAGCACTGCGAGCAGTGCTGCCGTTGCTAGTATCAGCCCTCCGGCTCCAGCGACTACCTCTAACCTATGCGAGGTGAACAGTGCGCCTTTTTTGGTTGAATTTCCGAATTAACTCTTGCTGTTCAGAACTGCCAACTTCGACCAAAATTTTCAGATACAAATAAAACACATGCTTATTGCTCCAAGAGCTGCGCATATCAGGCCAGGTTGCCATCCCAGCCTCCAAGTTTGAGCACCAGTATTCCCAAGTCGGCCAATTGTGATGTTGGTCATTTAACTGTGTTCAATCTTTTGGTACCATGTTAACTTTTCCTAGTTCTGCGGCGTTCGTCCGAAGTTTTTTGACGGGAAACGAACACATCCTTTCTGCAGCAAAGCCTGCTCGAAGAATTCAACAGCCCAGAACCCCCTTCTCAAACCAAATGCGAAAGGTGCGGAATATACTCAATTTTGTTGAAATTCAACCAAGAGATCGTCAGGGATGTGCCATGCACCTGGATGCCAGAAGCCGGCTCACAGCAACGCAAATGGCACCTCGGGAAGCTACTGCTCGCTTGCTCACAAGATGTATGGTGTTTCTATCAATTGTTGAGTGAGATTAACATTTGCGCAGAATCGGGGAAACGATATGTCTCATGTGTAAACAAGCGCCGAAGCAACCACAGTCTCATTTTTGCAGCACTGCATGTGCAGATGACGCCGAAAAGAATGGGCCTATGATTCTGGAAGTTCCGGTTGGGCATGCAACGTTTAAGAGCGGTGCGTACCGGCAATTCTCCCGAAACTTAAACCGATTGTCTTCTCCAGTTGCGGATCAATTCAAGGTATTGTTTGCTCTTGATCAATGATTTGATTTTTACAACAGTTAGGCGTCCTGGAGGCATACTGGAAAAATATGTCCGCCTGTACGACGGGTATACAAGATTGTAGCGACTCAGGCAGCGCTTGCAAGTTACAAAGCTTACCAGTACGCTCAAAAAAAAGGTATTGATTGCAATTAAAATCTTTGGTAGAACAACGGTGGAGAATGCGGGGCATTTTGTCGCGTCGGGAAGATCTGCAGGCAACGAGAACCGCCGCTGGCACGGGACACGACGGGAATGCACACTGGGGGACAAGGGTCAGACGCAATTTTGCGCGTCGACGACTTGTTCGTTGTGTTGTATCATCAAAACTTCGTTTGATATTAGTCTCTGGGGGAAGAAGACGGGATGGGGCAGGTGCGGTGTGTTTCGTACTCCTATTTTCCCCCTCACCGAATCTTTGGAAGGTTCGGCAAAGGGATATATACGTCGTCGACATCTTCGAAGTACATTCTTCTCTGGCTTCTTTCGTGCTTTATTAACGCTCGCATTCAGATCAAACGACTACTCTAATAATGACTGCGCTTCGTCGTTCAAGGCGATACTTTTAAACAAGGTAATTGTCGGTAAAGGGTGCAAGCTTACCCACGACAACGTCGCCCTAACGGCACCACCGGCTGGCTATGACTCCGTGAGTGATTTCTGTTTTGCGTCGAATACGGGCGACTCATTCTAATCAACTTAGGTTTTGGCTGAGAAGGGGGGCAGTCTCAATTATGATGAGCTCGTGGTATATACGAATGATGCAATTCGGCCATCGTTCTTGGTCATTTACGAGCCGTAGACGATCGCTTTGTGAGCTGGATACACATGTACTTATCAAGAAGGACATGCAGTAGAATAAATTACAAATGCATATGGGCCAACAGAGGACAATAATTTACACTCGTGTATCAAGCAGTTTGGCTGCGGATCGGGGATGGGTACCACACATCGCGCGCACATCGCCAGGCCAGCCACATCGCTATTACCATACCTCCCGTAAATACCACACTGCAAAGAGACGTCAGACTGAGTGGTCGTTTCATATACAGATGGCTCACACTTCCAAAACGGAGAACGCTGCTTTCAACTCTCAGTAATGACCTGGGAAATAGAAAGAAAGAACAACTTGCCGAATAGGGCTCGAATATGACCACAGTATATCAAGCGCTGACATGTGTTCTTGTCGAAAAGTCGGGGAAGAGCACGATTGAGGACAGCTACACCAGCAAGCCAAAAGGTCCAGGTAAGGATAACCCATATTGACTGTGTGCCGATGGAAGAGATAGGGTGCTTCGACCACGTTGGGTGCACGAAAAGAATAGTAAAAATCGCTGCTGTGACGCTCGTCCAACAAGCGGCAAACCTAGGGAACAATAAACGCGTAGCTCTGCATTTCAGAATAGACGAACAAAACGAGTCGCATGGCGATCCGAGCTTCAGCGTTCGGGTAGTTCTGATATAGACTGTACTGGAGAAGTATCCAGCTTGGGATTGCAATCTGTTGTCAGATTAACGTCACATTCTGCACGAGTAGAAACTCTCGTACAACCACCAGGCTACTCAATACGATGAACGCATAGGCAACTGATCCATGGGGAGTTACACAAAGGCAATATATATATATATATTTGTGACTCACTCGGAGCGTATCGATGGGATGCAAGGGACGGCGTTTTATTTAGAGGGGCTCGACGACGATTTCCGAAGTCCAACGTCCAGAGAACGCCACAAATATACAAAAAGGCAAGCACCGGAATCAAACAGGCAAGAACGCTAGTTAGACCACTCGTGAGGTTCGACGCTTGGTCGGGATCGGCGGGTACTGGCGCCATTGAGGGAAGAAAAATCAAGTAAAGGATTCTGAAAGGCCAGACCAGAGACCGCCAGGTTAACACCTTGCAGTGTATAAAATGCGTTTGGCGCATTGATTTGCTTGCCAGTAATAATCCATGCGCTGTATGCGTGTACACCATACTGCGCCGGACTAGCCTCGAGCTGGCGGCGAGGTGAGATAGGATAAAGTTTTGATTGCCGTCGGCGAATGCCGCCGCGGCAGGCGACTTGCCCTCCGCTTAGTGTTGCCGCGACTCAAGTCGCGCGAATTCGACTTAACTCTGGGCACCGGCAATCCAGTGCTATTTCAAACTCCGATCAGAGCCTGATCGGGCCTGTCCAGATGGTTTCCATATCTTGGACGATATTTGAGCTCAACCGCAAAGAATAAGGTCAGACATAATTGGGGGAAAGTACTTATTATCCATGTTAGAGGGGAATGTCCAGGTTTTTTGTTTATTTCCTACTGCAGGGAGTGGGGTAGGACAAGAAGATATGTAGTAGACTCAATATATAATAAATTCAGCCTGGACATTCACCCCAATTCCCTGCTAAAATAGGAACTGCTTACTCATTTCAGGCATAATGTTGGCGGATCGGCTCAAATTTCGGCCGCAAAGCCAGGGCAATTGATCTGAACACGTGACTTACTTACCACCTCGTGTGCTCCCAATTGCGCGTCAAGACACGTTAAACCTCTGGGAAACTATTTAGAATGGCCCAGGAGACCTTTGGAAAGGAGAAGAGGCACAGAAAAAGCACCTGGCACAGGCCCGAGGAGGACATTGGACATGGAATTGGGCTATTAAAAATATATTAATGCATAGAACTGAACTAATGTACATTAAAATCAATTTGGCTTCTTAGCTATGGGGCGGATCTCGCACAACGGCACGGGAGACCGTGAAATTCGTGAAAACCGTCGGTTTGGTGGGGGCAAACAAGAACAAACAGCACACGATCAACCGTCCATTGCCGGTGCCCATTAACTCATTTGCTGACTTACCTTCGCATATTTTCCCGGATATTAGACCTGTCAAACAGAGCATTATGATGCCTCTCTGATATGTATCAACCATTTCTGGTAACGTCACTTTGTCATTGAGTAATACGTCATTTATTGCTCCCGAAGTCGCCGACTCAAGTCGGCGACTTGAGTTACGTTAATTCCCATGTTTCTCCGCGGTCAATCATTATTTCGCTAAATGCCTTGTGAACATGATGGACCTATTGTAACCCCAGTTGCTGACCCCCTAATACCCCAGAATGGATGTGATCCATGGCCGCTAGGCTCGTTAAGTCGAATTCGCGCGACTTGAGTCCCGGCAACACTACCTCCGCTACATATCACAACCGAGGAACAAGGCAAGATAGTAGGCCCGGAATACAACAAGCTTGAAATTAATCTTCGCTTCTCGCAGCTCGTCAAACTCATGGACTCACCTTTCAGGGAGAATCTTCACACCAATGCTGCTCCCTCTGACACGGAATGCCAGCGCATCCGTGAGCTGCTTGTAGATCCGTGCAAGGAGGCAGCGGACCTTACCGTTGAAATCGAGCGCTTACAAGCCTTAATCAGCCAACTCACCGAAGAACGTGCCCGCTTGAACGACCTCAGCTTGCATTGATACCCACTCGCAGGCTTCCTGCAGATGTGGTGGCGGATATCTTTCACGCATGCCTTCCATCCGACCAATTGAACGCGGTTATTTGCGGCGCAGAGTTCCCATTGCTGCTCTGCCCAGGCATGGAGGAATCTGGCGTTCTCGACACCTCGTCTATGGGCATCGTTGCACAAAATTGTCGCCCCCATAGACGTCCCAAAACTTCATCAAACCAATGAAGCAGCGAACACCTGGCTATCCAGATCCGGAGTTCTCCCTCTTTCGATCTCTCTTGTCCGTTCCCGGACATTTAAGAGCCCGATTTTCTTATGCTCATTGAAACCCTCATACAATATTCGTCGCGCTGGAATCAGATACGATTCGCACTCGATTCCTATGTATCATTCAAACCAGTGGCTGTTCTTTCGCTACCCATGTTCCGATCCTGCAAACTATCGTTTTGGAGGGTTTTCAACGAGACCATGGTCTGAGGGACCTGGACTGCGACCGGATGGGTTTCCTGGCAACTGCGAGCCTCCGCAGTGTCACCCTCAGGCGTGTTGGAGCTTTCGCGTTCTCCTTCTTCTGGAATGGACTTCGTCACCTTTCCTTGGGTCATAGTCCCGCCGCTTGGTTCACGGCAGCAGGAGGACTCCTCGCGTTACAGAAGTGCCCTGACCTCGAGACATGCACCCTACCCTTCATCTCTACCCTGGCGAAGGATGAGTTGGTCATTCGTTTGGACCAATCCCTCGACAGCGAGTTTTGCACTTCCACAACTCCAACAGTCCAAAATTCTAACAATGTTTTATGCCCTGGACTCCAAACCGTAAATTTCTTCATTTCACGGCTACCTCCGAACACGATCTTCTCGACTTTGTTCAGGCCCGGAGTAAATCCCTCTCTTCAATATCGCCCGGCTTTCCAAGGTCGATATACAATTCACCCGTCCGATGCACGTCGACGTCGTCCCGGTGCTCCAACCGGCCATTGCCAGTGGGCTTGGTTTCAACACCATTCCCTGGTCGCGGGTTTAGCTTTCCAAGCTAATGTAAATGAGTCTTATATTAGGTGAGATTGAGTGAACTCATCGCTGTCGTAGTTGCACCAAAACCACGTATTCAAGAACGTGGCAACACGCGACCTGACAACACTGACTCACAATCGACAAGTATATCTCTTGAATCTCACTCGCATATCCGTCCCCACATGCTCTCTCTCATTTCTACACGCCTCCTCAGACTCACTATATATGTGCCACTGCTTGTACTTAATGCCCTGGCGATTTTGAGCGAACCTCATTTTCTTACTCCAGGTATGCCCAATGTGCATCATATTCCATTCCTGGCATTCTCACTCTGTAGATATTTGAAATCCCGCTCCAGTTGGCTGGTCGTATTTCAATGTGCGCGCTGCTCACGACCCGGAGGACGGCCATGGGGCCAGAGAGCAAACATTCAACGGACGCTTGATTGATTTAATACACGCCTCACAATTGATGCGAAGTGCGTCTTCATTGATCTTAAGTGGAGGGATAGCTGATACCAATTACAATTTTCATTTCAACCACCAGCTCCGCTGATACTAGTCAACGCCGTGATAATTATCTTCGAAGTTCTGTTTGGTTGATTGAGTAATCAGCATTTGATGCGAATTTGGTGTCACATAGCGCGGTATTACAAGTGAACTTGCCCGTGCGTTCTCCGCCAAGTACTATAAGCAGCAACAATTTCCTCCGCATCCTCGGCATCCACCTTCCCCATGTCACAATTCTGCTTGAATATTTCAGACTCAAGGTCGCCGCCCCCGTCTCGAATAATTTTCGCGATTATTTTGCAGAGGGGTTTGTGAATGTGCCACGCGCGGCGCTGGCATTCTGTCCCGCAGTACGAGACAACTTTGCACACAGAGCACCGTTTGAATGTTTGCGACGTCTGGAGTGATTTTTCGCATGACATCGCGTAGCAGCGCAAGGACTGCTTCCATGCTATAAGAAGCAGGCGGATAATTGTGAGCGGCGGGTCGTGAACGCGGTCGAGTGTGTGGACAGCTTCCTGAATGAGGGTGGGATCAATTCCGTCGGTGTCGACCCCGACATCAAGAAAGAGCGTCAGGTGGTTGGTGAAATCCTTGATCAGCATAATGCGGTCCTCTTTCGCCGCATATTTCACAACAAGCGGCGAGCGAAGCATCTCGATCACGCGACCACACATCTGCACTATGACTGTTTTTCGCTCCACTGGGAAGTTATCGAGCATCGCTGGGCCTCCTCCCGACATTTGGAAGGTATCGTGGAAAAAGGTTGTGATAGGGCGCAATCGAGAAACTAGTTGGCCCGTTGCTTCGGTGATTTTGGACTTGGAGAATCGCGACGAAAGATGTGGCGCCGCATCATCGCAAATTTCTCCGGTGATGCGAAGAATGGTGGGGATCAGAGTAGGTGATTGCAAAATGGCGGGAAGGATGAGAGAGCAACAGATAGACGCTATTGAACCGAGTAGCTGAATTGGCCAAGGGCTCACGAAAGACATGTGTCGGGTCCACTGTTCCAATGATTTTACTGTCATGTTAGGCCCGATAGTGGGGAGTATGATATCGTCAAGAGAAGCAGGCCATTCCTGCCGCCCTTTGAGCTTGGCGAGCTTAACAGGATTTGTTTTCCTGAGGGTTTGGAGTATACGGATGGAAATTATCTGCATCACTGCGTGAAAATGCGTCGGAAGAGCTAGAGATCCTCCTATAGCGGCAGTTTCGAGCTGAGCTTCAGCCCCGATGTCGTGGAAAGCCTCGATCCATCCGGTTTCGAGTTTATCATGCGGATCGGCAGGCGCACAACGACATCGAGACATGCCATCCAGAAGGCTTGTCATTTCGACTTCGGTGCGACTGCATACTATGAAGTGAAAAGCGGCCGGAATGGCTCCCTCGTCCTCCGATGCAAACATACGAAGCCAAACACCATGCAAGAATTGAGCACAATATTTGGGTCGCAGAGGTTCGCTGAATGCGATGTCAGAAAAGAGGATCGCTGGAGGGATGACCATTTCGCCGAGCGCTTCCATGAGAAACTCCTCCTCAGGTGTAAACGGTTCCTCGGACATGAACGGTACGTCGGTACTGGGGAAGTCAACTTGAAGGAAGTAAATAAGCACTGCCGCAAGGGAAGAGTACCAGGGACTCCAGTCTTACCGGAATTTTCAGAGTATATTGACTGGTCCGAGATGGGTGGGATTGTTGAGCTGCAAGAGTGGCGAAAAGGAAAGGCTGAAAACAAAAGAATCGGCGGCTGTGCATATTTGTACATGTATCGGAATGGACCAAAATGGAACACGACGCTGATGGCCATTTCGGGTAAGTAAGTGCTGTAAGTGGAACATTGGGCCAGCTTTATTTATAGGAAATATATAGGAAAGTAACCCATTCTTCCCCGCCAAAAAAAAGATTTAATCTATCATCGCCACGACTTGTCCTTAGCTCACGAAGGACTGTTCCCCTGGCAAAGTACGCTCGTCTCGCGCCAAGGAATAGAATATGCCTCCGTGCTGATCTGTTCTTAAGGTACAACACTGCTACAATGGACAAGTCGGTTCCAAGTCGGCAATTCGGGATACAGTTTGGTCACGTGTAGTTCCTCACAGCAAAACTGCGGCTTGTATGGTAGTTGGCAACTCGTAGCTCAATACTTTCCACTGCCTCCGCGACTCTGAGTTTGATACATGAGCACCGCCAAAATGAGATCAATTCGGATCGACGGTTATCTGCGGCGGTTCTGAAAATCCGGCAGCAAAGCGGCATTGTGGCAGTGCATATGTAATGCGACCACGTGACCAAGGACAACACGGCAAGAACGGTGTCGGTTATTTTCACATCTTCCCATCAAATGACATTCTTCCGTCTACGCCGGAGACAGTTTATTTCCCGGATGAAGGGTGCTGCGCAGAATCTTGGCTTATTTTCGATTATGAAGCAGGTCACGCCTGCAATAGCTTCACAGTACTTGCAGCGCGACGGCACGGCTATAACATGGGCGGGCAACTTGCGAAGATCTCTCACTTCATCTTGCATCAATGTCTTCGAGTTCCCATCAAGATTTCAGTGGAATTAACGTTATCAGACCTCCCACGACTCGGAGGAAGCGTCCACCAAAGCCTCGAACCGAGCCACTCAGGCGAGGGAAAGCATGCTTGAACTGCAGGTATATCCAGTCTTTTTTTTTTTTTTTGTCGATCGGAGACTAATTTTTTGTAAAAGGCATCTCAAGATTGTGAGTTGAATAACCTTCGCATGACGTCAATTTTCTGATTGGCATCATTTCAAAGAGATGCGACGGTGCTGTAAGTCTCCATCACTTGATTGCTTGGTTCACGCTGAGCACAGTTTTCTATAGCGCCCA
This sequence comes from Mycena capillaripes, assembly GCA_029204075.1. Classification (NCBI taxonomy): domain Eukaryota; kingdom Fungi; phylum Basidiomycota; class Agaricomycetes; order Agaricales; family Mycenaceae; genus Mycena; species Mycena capillaripes. The sequence goes on along the minus strand of JARHKZ010000011.1, from coordinate 832,213 downwards.
GTGTGTGGACCCTGTACCCGAGTGCCTAAAGACGACGAGTGCGAATTCACAGATGGGCACTCTCGGACGAAAGAACTGGAAGCAACGATCAACCGTCTCAAAGCCAGAGTTCAAGAGTTGGAAAATCCAGACGCTGTGCCGTCCGTTGTGCTGACTAGACCCAATTCTCCTGGTCAAGCAGCGTCTGGCAGTTCCTCTAACTGGGCTCAAGGATCTCCCCCAAGTCCATCTGACTCTGACAGCCGAGTGTCGAGTAAGGAAAATTCCCCGGCACGCGTACATTCTTAACTAAGCTATGTAGGTTCTACGTCGCCCAATTCGGACCATTCACTCCTCGGTGTGCAGGTAAGCTGACGCTCGACCATTGGAGTAATTACTGAATTGTATTCAGGAACCTCCTTTCGCAATGATGCAAATGCTGTCTGTATTTTTTCTCCCAAGCGACAACAACCCAACTCACTGTGCTCTAGTCTGGATCAATTTCTGCCACATGCATCTCAATTCGGGTTTTTCATGCATCCGGGCCGCTTTCGTGCATCCGCCCTCCTCCAATTACCTCTCGGTCATCCAGCTCGCCCATCCCCCGCTGTATTATGTGCGGCATATCTTTGGGGTATCCATCTCTCCCGCTCCGAGCCCCTTGTATCCTACGAGGCAGTCTTCATCCGGCGTGCCCAGCAGCACATTGCCACGGAACTATCGGACAGTTCACACGCCGTCCACAGAATCCACACCATTCAAGCTCACGTCCTGCTTTCAACCTATTTTCTGCGCAACAAACAGTTCTTGGAGGCGGAATTTCACACCAACGGCGCTGTGACGCTCGCTCTTGGTTACCACTTGCACAAGATCCGCTCATCTCGCCCGTCTTCCCCTCCGCTGATTGGCGCTTCTGCATTCACTGAAGTCTTTCCCGATCCGCCGCGCGACGATGTCGAGGAAGGAGAGCGCATCCGGGGGTTCTGGACTGTCGTTTGCAACCAGAACAACCTAATCATGACGCTCCGAACAGCCAACAACGTCGGCATACTCGACTCTCCCAGTATAAAGATTGACACGCCTTGGCCGCTTGACATCGACGAGTACGAACTCGGCATGTTTCCGCATGATTTGCGCGGCAGTGACACTGTGCACAATTTTGTGGCCGGCGGGATCCCTGGACCGACCTCGATCTTCGCATTAAAGGCGCAGGCCTCGGTGCTCCTCCAGCAGGCCGCCCAGCTCGCACGCAAGTGGTCTCCTGGTAGGCTCTTCACAGTTTGCTCTCGAGCTTTTGTTTCACCCACTTTGTTAGTTATGATCCCGCATGCGGCAGCAGTGCACATGAACGCGAGCGCGTGGCTCGACACACGTCTTCAGCAGTTCAGCGCGGGGATCCCCCTCCTCAGCGAATACTACGACCGCGGGGAAGACGCGCGTACGCTCGCGGTAACGCACGCGTTGCTCGGCGGCGCGATGATCCAGCTGCACAAGAACGATGGCGATGCCAGCGCGACATGCGTCAACGCCGCACGCGCGATCGTTCTTGCGCTTGGAGACACCAATGTTCCGAACCTCATCTGTGCGGGGCCGGTCGTGGGCACGCTGCTCCTTCTCGCGTGCCAGGTGACCATCCGCGAGATCGAGCGAACGCGATACTTCCGCGCGAGCCTGGTGAGCACGCTGAACGTCGAGGTCGCAACAAACCAGGAGGAGGCGGGACTTCTTCTCGATTTGCAAAATGGTTTAACGACCATGGCAATTTATGCGGTGGATAGCCCGCTTGTTGGTGAGTATCTTTTCTCCTCGCCTCGATACCGACATGCTGAATTCTTTTGATAACAGAATATCAGTTGTCGAAGATACAGCAGAAATGTGATGCGCTTGGACTTTAAGTGCTCGATACGCCTGGACAAGAATTTGCTTACATTGCTCCATCTGAATTTCCTTATTACGGGCTATCTGTAGCCACATAGATACTGTATTCCTTGTAATTATTTATCTAGAGTTTCGTTACCTTCGTAAATTTGCTCTTGTCTACAGGTAGCACCTACTTAAATTCCATTCCTTCGGCGGCCGGCCCCGCAGATATGAAACATTTTCTGAACCGTGCGAACTGAATTACGAAAACGCATCAAAAGGAAGGCCGCAGTCAAAAGTTCCGGCATTCGGGGTCGGGCGGCCGCTCTCAGTCAGCTTCGGCCAGACCTCTCAGCAAACTCAACTTCTTCCTGACAAAGCTGCTGACTGCTTTTTTGAGGTACACTTGTCAGCAAGCGTAAGCCAAAGTTCGAAAGTAAAGTTGTAAAAATTGTCAGCATAGGTATGCGGAATTCCGTAGGAGCTCAAACGGAGTTCCATGAATTGAACGGCTGAAGTATATAAGGTTTGCCAAAAGTTGTTCAGTGCCAGAAAGACGGACATCTTCTTTCCGCTTGTCCGTAATCTGGGTTGGACGTAACGTTTGTCCAGACCAGTCTTGACGAGACCAGTCTTGACGAGGCTTGAGAGGCCATTAATCTAAACCTTCTGTATTGGAGGGATGCATGACGAAGTAGCGACGTCTCAAGCGTATCTTCAATCATAAAATATCTCGTCTCTTACATTGAACTTTTCCACAAACGTTGTATAACACTACGCAGACTAGATTATTGTTGTACGAGACTCCAAGTTCGTCGATGTGATTTAATCGAACAGAGTTCCGCCGTCGACGAGGACCTATTACCGGTATAAATGTCCGGCAATTGCATTAATCAATCATTTGGACTCACACTTTGGCCCGTCACAAATCCACCCTCTTCTGAGGCTAGAAAAGACACGAAACCGACAAGATCTTTCGTCTCCCCGTTCCTTTTGAGTGCAGACATCGATGCCCACTGGAGAATAGTTTATACAATCTTCAATCGGCAACAAAAATGCGCACCAGCTCACCCGGATCAACTCCAACCAGACCAGCAGCAGCAGCCAATTGCTTCCCGAGCTCCTCGACTGGACTATCGCGTTACAAATGCACACGGGAAAATTATACAGGCATACCGAGAGGGGTCATTATGAGACCGGGACAGTAGGCTGGCGGAAATATTTTCAGATTGAATCAAGTCCACCGAAGCGAGGAACGAACTGTTGACAGTTATCCCGTGAGGACCCCATTCTTGAGCTATGAAAGGTTTGAGTACAAGATTTGCATAGGAAATTGACCGCACCAGCTGCCTGAGTGATCCCCCGGACAGCAAACTTGGAGGCAGAATACACGCTCATGTTAGGGTATCCTGTTCAAAACCGTATTCAAAATTGGGATTTTAAAGGATGGGTCTGGTCTTTCCTTTCTTTGCCGCAGTGGAGCCAGCACCTGCACGAAGACAATGTTATGAATTGCTCATTGACATCTATGACGCCAAGTCGAACCAATGATGCGACCCCCTTTGCCTTGTTTGATCATTTGCCTAGCTGCACACTGGTACCCCAACCAGACCGAACGAAAATTGGTATCAAAGAGGCTCTGCATGTCCTCCAGAGTGCCTTCGAAGTTTTAGAGAACGCAACTCGTGGATCAAGCGACAGGACGCACAGTCGATCATGGGCTTAACCCAGCAATTACCCGCATTGCAGACCATCTGAATATTGACAGTAAGCGGTAGTTCAAAGAAGTCTGAAGGAATATTCTTGCGATATCCAAAGTGCCGTATGTCGAGACACACTTCTCGACCAAGTCCCTGACGTTCTGCTCTATCGTGATGTCCGCTGCAAACGAAATCGCCTTTCCACCGCCGGCAGAGGAAATTTCCGTGACAAGACCATCCAGGGATGCTTGGTTGACGTAGAGGTCATTGATAACGACATTGCACCCATCGGAGGCCAGTCTCAAGGCAATGGCGCGCCCGATGCCCCGGGCTGCACCTGTAATCACTGCATTTCGAGGAGACGCCATCGACGCTTGATACCAGAAAGTTGACGGATGCACACAGGTAAATGTCCCCTCTTAAGAGTGGGTCCGCTTGTGACTTCTCTGCCCATTGGCATACAGCATCAATGATATCGACAGGTGTCGAACAGAATCAACTTCTCCGGACCCACAAAGATGCACGTGGCGGCGGAAGCAACCCAGCCTTCCTCTGTTGAGCATCAATAAAGCCATGGTCGTTTTCACCCAGTACATCCAGCCAACCATCCATGGTCGCCAAAAATGTAACTGGCGGAGACGGAGCGGGGAAGGTGGCGAGCACGAGACAGTCGTAGGTGAACCGTGAGAAAAATCATATGTGGGCGTGTGGGTGCAAATATGTTGAGCACATTGATACCAATATAATGCTCCAGGATGATCCATTTTTGCTATCCTATTTTTACCCCTCAGAGGAGATACCACATGGACCATATTGCCGGCTACGGATGGGGGACCCACCATTAAAAGAACGGGGATACTACATGTCATTTTATCAACATTTCAGCTCTCCACGGAACAGACAAACGCCGTACGCCGTTTGAATTATATTGCCTATGCAGATGGAGGATAAGCAAATGTTCTCGTTAATTCGGAACGTGTGTGGTGTCCGAGGGCATGTACTTTATCGCATTCACCTCTCCGCGGCACAGACAAACGCCATGCACCCTTCTGTTTCTCCTCAACGCTACGATCGGTTCGAACTGCGGTCGTGTTCTCGACTGCGGGGCAAAGTGTCAAGCTCTCAAAGATACACAGCTTGAAAAGATCGGGCTCAGTTTGAACACCGTCCAGGCCCCCCTTTTTATGACTGGCGGATGCGGAGGACAAGTCCAATTGATGATGTCCAGTCGAACCGTGGCTTTATATAAATACAAGCGGCTGCTCGGGGGCTTCGCGGCCTCGCATCCCCTTCCAAACATGTTGAACCAACAAAGGCCGAGAAATGATGCATTTGACACCAACAAATAAGTGGTGATGATTTTTCCCCTGAGTCCTGTAAGAAGGAACCGAATTCTGGGAGAGTTGCTGAAGGCTATAGACAAACGGGGAAGAAGCTCATCGGAACATTGCGGAGGCGGGTTATAATGCGATTATATTAGCGGGGGAGCATCAACGCTAGATGGAGCTGGCAGAGCTTAAAAAAGACGTTGGGCAACCATCCCTAATTTATCCAAGGGCATCGATGTCTGCCCAAACTCCGCGATCTCAGTATACGGCTTCGTTCGCTTCCATCAAGGTCACTGTGAATTCCATTTTGATCCTTCGCTAAACACGCATTTGATCTGATCTCGAAATGTGGCCAAGGCGTGCATGCAACCGTGTGTTCGCCACATTTTTTCCGGAATGAAGACGGTGACTTGGAGCGAATGACGCACTCAAGATGTCACGGGCCGTCAGGATACTCCTGCTCCGTCTTAACGGGCTGCGCACAAATATGTAATAGTTTGGTGGGTCCACAATCGTGAACCGAATGGGTCTCGCTTTAGCGACGTGCAGGGGCGGCTTCATCAGCGGGGCAATTACACGTATAAAATTCTGCTGGATAAACAAGGGGGAGCACGTTCGCCCTCTGTCGAAATGTCTCCAGAGATTAAACTGTATGTTGCTCCGAGCCTTCCGAGATATTGCACTCATGCACTATACTATTCGTAATTCAGAGTTGGTCCTCTGGTAGGAGCCACATTTCTGCAACACCGTTCCTTTTCGTTCAATGCTGAGGGGACGAGCGCAGTTTATAGGGATTATTCTGGTGTGGGCACTCATGGGATCGATTATAATCCAACTATGCAAGTCTATGAGCCTTTAATCTTCCACAGCAATATTAAGGTCATTCCTTTGGCCAGACGATTACCACAACACATCCCGGCGCACAGACAGGGCCGCGATCAAAGCCCTGGGTGAGCCCGCTCTGCTTGATCGTTCCAAATCCCTCATGTTCAATACAGTTTACACCGTTTTCTTCGTTGAGATTGTGCACACCTCCATGATCACCCATACATGCTGGGTCATGCTCGTAGCCAATTGGGGCGACTCAAATTCCCTCATCAATACTCCGTGGTCTTCGGCGTCCACTCCTTTACTGAATGGAATCGGTGAGTAGTACTTTCCGCCATTTTTCGGTCAGTTGCTGGAATTTTTTTCAACTCTCAGCGGCCACTGAGGTCCAATTCTTCTTTTCCTGGTGAGTTGAGGCATTTATTTTGCGGCAATATCTCACTGCTTGTTCTCAGGAGAATCTGGCAAATGTCAAATTCTCGCATCGGTCAGACAGTTGCTGTATGGATTATATTGGTACGCCCGGGCAGCCCAGAAATGTGAAGTAGAGCGAAACGGCATATCCAGATTGCGTTGATACAGTTGGGTGCTGCCACTGTTATGACGGTCGAGGTATACGCACTCGAAATTTAATCATATGTGTCCTGAAAAACTCACACCAGTACGTCAATATCGCGAGAAATACAGCAAGACTGGCAACGTTGTCTGTGATAGCTGATGTGCGTTCCACTGTTCACAACGCAATTTTATATTTCGGTGAAATGATGGGCTCCACTGTTTTCTTTAGACCTGGCTGGTTGCCAGCTTCGTTTGCGACGCGATTAGCGCCCTTTCAATGGTATTCGTGGTACGCGATTACTACTGTTTTCTCTCTTTCAGTCTCCTGATTCACTGGCACAGTTGAGGCGGGCACGGAACCAAACAGCATACAAAGGGACAGAGTCCCTCCTGAATCGCCTGATCGTTATAAACGTCGAAACCGGGGCCATCACAGCAGGATTTGCTCTCATCACCCTGGTTCTATTCAAAGTATTTCCAAACGATTACTATTTCCTTACAACGTTAGTCCTTGGTCATAGTTGGGGTCGTAATATTATTAACCTCGTGTAGGGAATTCATTCTCGGAAAGATGCACGATCTCTCCTTTTCAAGTTCCAAATTTCCCACTGACGGGTTATCAATCAGGTATTCCAATGTGCTTCTTGCGACGTTGAACGGACGCCAACGCTCTCGCAATACTGTTCAAACCGTCATGTCGAACTTTGGGACAATAAACTTTGGGAATGAAATGAACACCTTTTCTCCGGCAAGAACAGCAGATGCAGGCAGCTCTGGAGTTGTGATCTCAACAGCGGTGGCCACGGACCGGGTGAGGTTCAATCTCGGCGCCTGAATACTCACGCTAACAAACGTGTATCTGAACAAGGGCGATTCCCTTTATTCAGATGGAAAGGCAGTGTTGTGAAATGCCGTCGTCACATTCGTATCCACTACTACTCTATACATTTATGTACTAGAGATATAGTCGAAGAGATTTGCAAAAAAAACGTACAATGAGATAAATGCATACCAGTTAAAATAAACAAAAAAGAGAGAGCGACAGCAGAGCAGCACGGTGGATGATGAGAACTTTGCAAATGACTTCGGCCAAGATCCATTTGCGAAGCAAACAAGGACCGTCAGAGGAACGCGCACACTTGTATACTCCGCAAAGAGAAGCTGGGAAGAAATCCCCGGACAACGCAGGCCGGTAGTCCAACGGCAGGGTCATCCCTGAGTCCAAAACTGGCTTTGAACAGAGCGCAGCCCCGGGCTCGGACCCAAGAGGGCAGCGAAAAATAATAAAACCTTTTGGGAGACTTCTCCCCGGGCAATTATAACGATTAGACAATAAAGAACGGACATTACACTTGATCTAAGCCAGAGCGGTCGGGAAATAGGGCCCCCGCCGCCCAAGTAAGAACCGGGGGGTATTTATAATGAGGTTACGAGGGAGGCAGTCTGTCAAGAAAGACAGGCTAGTAGGGTGTTTATACGAAGAGACTCTGGCGCACGACGAGGATCACACTGGGATGCACGAACCACTGGCACAGATATATAAGTTGTGAATGCATTGCCTTACGAGTTATGCGAGTCAGTAACGCGTCCTGTTGCATGCATTAACTTCGAGTTCTGTGCTCAGGAATGAAACGACGGTTCTGATCAGTAACGCAATCTAAGTATAGAGCTATTCGGTCATCCTCAAGGCTAAGCAATTGGTATCCGCGGTTACGCTAGATATTCCTCGTTCTCGTCACTGCACCTCCTTTTCTTTTGAATGGCATGGCGTCTACGTTCTGCCAGATACTAAGGTCCAAGGCAGAGTGGTCCGTACCTGCATCCACTGATTCCAGGGGTGGACCACCGATTTCGACATTCTCTACCACGACGCAATGATCGCCCGTTCGACTCGACCAAGATCCAAAGCTGCTCCAACCCTCATCAATTGCGATTTCTTCCCTTCCCTCTGCCTCGTTTGGCTTCTGCCTTTAAAAAAAATTGCTTCCTTGTTGGTTCTTGGTTGACTTCAGGATTATTTCTCCCAACCGGCTGAGTCATCGTTTATCGGCAGAATAACTTTATATGGTACGTCATCGCGTCTCCTTCAAGCTTGCACCCAAAATTGAAAACACGGTTACTCGTAGCATCGGAGAAGGAGGATCCCTCGCGGGACCGTGATCCGGAACTGGCCTCCGCATTGGTCGGCAACTTGATCCGTACCAATTAACTTCCCAGGGTTGCCAATCAGATGGTTCTGTACACCTCAGTGAGCTCCTCGGGTATTATGTAAAGTCCTGTTAGGTGGGTTAAGTGGTCGCGAATAAACGTACCTAAGAGGTACCTTTGACGCGGAGGTGGGGAGGCGTAACGGCATGCTGAAATGCTTCTATTACTCATCTGGCGGCGTACACCTCCTCCAGAGGTGCCAGAGGTGGAGGGTCGGTGGATTTTCTGGACGCTGCATTCATTTACAATACGAGACAGAATTCATTTCAAGTAAAGAGATACATAGCATGTATTAATGTACACTGAAATGCAAAAGCATGGTGGGGCAGGCGCGAATGCGGCGGCGGGGGAAGGCGCATTCGCGTTCGCATCGCGTGGGGGCTGCGCAGGGGCGTTCGAATCGGCAGGGGCGCTGCGCAGGGGTGCCCCGGGTCGGGCGCGAGCGTTCTTGTCGGCAGGGGAGGCCGTGAAAACAGCGGGGGTGTCCGCATCGCGCGCGCTGCGGGGGGAGCACCACAGGGATTGCGTGCTGGTGTTTGCATTGCGCGGCGACGGGGTGGGTGCGAAAGCAGCGGCGCGGCGTGGCGGGTACGAAAGCAGTGGCGGGGGCGGCCGCAAAAGCAGCCATGACTGAGACGGGGCGAGTGCGAAAGTAACGGGAGGGCGGGTGCGAAAGCAGCAGCGCAGCGGGTACGAAGCAGCAGCCAGCGGGTACAAAAGCAGCAGCCAGCGGCGCGGTGGGTGCAAAACCAGTGACACCACGGGTGCGAAAGCAGCAGCGGGGGCGGGTGCGAAAGCGGCCGTGGCTGCAACGGGGCAGGTACGAAAGCAACGGGGGGCAGGTACGAACCAGCGGTGGCGGCATGTTCGCGTTCGCATCGCGTGGGTGCATTCACATCGACGGGGGCGGGCACAAACTCGGCGGCGGCGGCAGGCACAAAACAAGCGGTGGGGCCAGGCGCGAAACCAGCGGCGGTGGCGCGTTCACGTTCGCATCGTGCGGGGGCTGGCGGGGCGCTGTGCAGGGACTGCACGTTTGCGTCCGCATTGCAACGGGGCGTTTGCATCGCACCGGGGCTACACATTTGCATTCGCATCGTGCCGGGACGGGCGTGCTCACATTCAGATCGTGGGTGTAGCGCGCCGGCTGCGCCTTTGCATTTACAGCGCGGGGATGTTCACATCGACGCGGTGCAAAGCCAGCGGAGGCCGGCGAGTTCACGATTGCGTGGGTGCCGCGCGGTGTAGTGGAGGTGCAATCGTTCGTTATCCATGAAAATGACGGTGCGTACTTGGGGATCTTCGGCGGTGGCGGGAGGCCTGTTTTTGGGCGGACTTGGGCGGTGCGAGCGGTAGGTGGCGTCGGAGCGGTGTGCAGAAGGTGCACGAGTAAGTTGTGAAGGAAGCAAGCTGGAGTAGCCTGCGTACCGTGAAGCTGTACACCTCCATTCCGTTAGTTAGGGCTCAGTTAGAAAACAATTCCAAGTGAAGAAAAGAGGGAAAGGAGAGCGCACTGGAGGCCCCGAGTGTATCTGTGATCCCTTTCACGACCTTCTACAGCAGCCTCCTCAACGGGAAAGAGTCTGGCACAGTGTCGAAAATTGAAGATGGTGGTCAGAGCCAAGTTCTTAATGGGAATTAAGCTGGCTTTTGGGTGATTTCATGCACGGCAAACTAAAGGGTCTGAAAAAATGTAAAAAAAAATCAGCCGGCAGCGGGCATCATATAACATACGATTGCAATGCTCAGACACACCAGTCTCCTGTGAAATACGATGCAGGGGAAAAATACAAGGAGCTGACGTTTATTCGCCATCCGATTGGCTGCTGGTTGAGGTAAGTGGCGCCGCCACTTGACGCATCCGGTCTCCGGCCGAGGCGGGAAGGCCGCCAGGAGGCGCTGTTGAGGCCGCCGGGAGGCGTTATCACGGCGGCGGAGTCGACGGCAAATGCAGCCGGCCGCTGGTGACGTTGGTAGTGGTAAGAAAGAAGACAAAGAAGGTGGCGGTGCTCGAAATTTGCACGCCACTGGTGTGGCAAATAGACCAAAACTAACGTCATCACCTCCGTCTCGCCTCCGTTCGCCTCCGTTCGCCCTTCGTCGCCGCTTCCACTGCAGCTCTTTCTCAGACACAGAGGGGTTTTCTCACATGCTTGCCGTACTACCAGCTACGATCTTGCCGGAATACAGCGGTGCTTTTATTCTCTGGATTTCTGCATTGTTTCTGCACAGCGGCGCGGCACCTCTTTCAGGCCAGTTTCAGTCTGCAAGGCATGGGGGCACCAACACTTGTACTCACCGTTTTTAATAAGCCTGCCGCTGCCGCTTCAAAGCAAGTGCTGCCAAATTTCGAGCCGCCCCCGAGGCCGCTGCCACATTTGCACATGCCGCCGCTTCAAAAGCGTCGCTGAACACCTGCGCCTCGAGCCCCATTCATCGGCACCCCATTGCACACGCAGCTAACGCTCCGCCAACTAACCAGTGAAGCCAACGGCGCACCCCCAACCGCCGCCGGATGGTGCAGAAAGCGCCTGCATGAAAGCCGCTGCCGCATCGAGCGTACGATTGCGTCATGCGCCGCACCGCTGCACACCCTCGCCTCGAACCCCATCCATCGGCACCCGATGACGCGTCCAACTACCGCCGTATGCCCCGGCGCGCTGCGAATGCCGCCGCGCAGCCCCCCACGAGGCCCCCATCACCGCTTTCGTGCCCACCGCGCCGTTTTTCAACTACCCCCGCTGGTTTCGCCCCCGGCCCGCCCCGCCACTGGTTTTGCATTTTTACTCTGTATTCTAGCGTTCCCCGCTAATGTGAATGCCCCTGCGCAGCCCCCTGTACGATGCGAACGCGACCCCGCCGCCGACCCTACCGCCGCTTTTGCGCCCAGCCCCGCCGCTGGATTCGTGCCCACCTTTGCTTTCAATTTACATTAATGTATGTTGTGTATCTATGTACTGGAAATAAATTCTGCCATGTATTGTAAATGAATACAGCGTACAGAAAATCCACCGACCCTCCGCCTCTGGCACCTCTGGAGGAGGCGCGCTCCGCCAGATGAGTAATAGAAGCATTTCGGCATGCCGTTACGCCTCCCCACCTCCGAGTCAAAGGTACCTCTTAGGTACGTTTATTCGCGACCACTTAACCCACCTAACGAGTCCACACTAGATTACTATTATTCGTAATGGCCCGAACAGCGTCCGAAGCAGCTAGAAGAGGTGTCAAATGCTTCGCGGACATGATGCAAAGCATCCGAAGCCCAGCGCGTCGTATGCTGTGCTGCAGGACCTTGGCCACCGCTAACGGCGGCCAACCTTACTCGGTTACCGCTTTCGGGCGCCTTTCTTGCCGAAATTCTTGTTTGTTGTTCTGTCAAGGATTTTCGGAATCTCGTAGACCGCACGGTCTTCGCTGGCATGAGTGCCGGCAAACCTTGCAACTCTAAGTCATTTCTGGCTCTAGAATCATCCATTACTTCAGGCTTCAGCCCATCGTACAGTTATTTTCTGCACTACTATTGGCGTTGGGGCCATCGCTTGGACTCCAAATCGAAGGAGGTTCAACCTGTAGGTGATGTTCCTTCCAATCTAAACTGGTCCATTCTTTCGTGAGTTTATCAGTACTTTCTCATCGATATGGTAGCCAGGGCTCAAGTTCAACGAATGGCAAAGGGGTTTAGATCTGTCTAAAGGCTTTTTTTCTTCTTCTTGACGCTTGCTAGGTTTTAATTGGCGGAGTTTTTCTAGGGGGGAGCAAATGCGACTCCGGCGCAATTGCCTACCGCCGTATCTTCTTCTCCAGTCGTCCACAGATTCCAGAGTTGTTTTTGGGTATGTTTTGTCCTCGGGCCTATCTAGCTGTTTTGTCACATCTTTCGATTTCCATCTCAAATGAATCAAGCGTAAGTAGTTTAAACCAAAACTGTCTGCTTTGGCGCAAGTATCCTAAATGCAACGAACGAGGTATGAGTTTCGATGTTGAAGCGTCTGCCTACGAGAGACTACTTGAATGTATCAAATATTGGTCAACACCTCCTCGCAGCTCGACACCCGGCCTCTGCACAGCTTTTTCCTAACAGGGTGCAGTCCCTCACAGCTGAAGACGCTACCCATGGAGCACATTATTTCCCGTCACCGCTGCGCCGGAGCTCATTACTCTCAAGCCCTTAGGTCTTCGCGTATATAAAGGGTACATCTTATTCTCCAGGGCTGACACTCTCAGGCACTCTCTCCCAAACTCAATAGCTTGGATCAATTGTCATTTCTTCCGGGAAATCTCTCGACTTTTCTGTCTGCTGCATGAGACTTTCATTGACTCTGGATACAGGGCCGATGTCTGTGCTGGTGGTATCAATGATTTTGGCTCAAGTATTGTGCATTCTTTGGTCCTTGTCCTCAACATGCTCAACTTCATGCTTTTTTTTTCGTGCTCTTCCCCCAGCATAGTAATCCCCATGCTCCGAAATCCACATGTTCATGAAACATCTCACATTATTTCCAAGTTGGATTAATAAATTTGTAGGTTTTTGATGCGTTTTAGCGTGATTCAATTTGGAATTCTGGAAAACCGGCCGACGACTATGCCTATCGACCACCGCCAACTCGTCAACTGGAGATCGATTTCAAACATTCGAAGTCTTCGGCCATCTCGGAGTTGTTGAACCATCATAAAGAGCTGTCCTCTGCGATAACAGAATGAAACTACTAGCTAGTTCTTAATGACTACCAGAGAGTCAAAAACTCGATTATGGACAGATGGTTTCATCCGTCGTCCTAAGCACGGATTCCCGAAATAGCATTATTCCAGCTGCGAACAGTTTGTAATTCCAGCCCAGAAGTTAGGCCGCGGCGAGGGTGGGCACGTTCTCCGACTCAGAAAATCCTCAGGCAATGATGTTTCAACAGGTTACCGATTGGTGCATTCGATCAGTGTTTTGGCATCTTGTGGAGCCCGGATTCTGGTTCTGTGCTGAATGGCCTCTACCTTAACAGCATATTGAATGAAAATAACCTCCCAGTCATATTTTGGCCTTGAGCAGATTTTCAACGTGTCTCAACGCGTCTGCTCGCAAAAATGCGCTGATTGTTGATGGCGGGCACTGGCGAAGAGGACTGCAAACTGTTAGCGTAATTTATAAGATATGAAAGAAAACTCACCGCTGGTTTCACCGTCCTTGTGATTGTCTTCATCCTCATTCATCCCAGCTCGCGTCCCGCATCCCCGTCGCCGTCCGCTACCCCTCGTCATCGTTTGCAGCCGCAAAATCCTTATCCCCGTCGGGACTCGACATCAGGGAAAACCTCCCCTGTAAATTTAAGAGAATATTTTGCAAATTTTGTTGTCCCCACCTAAATTTTGCAACTTTCGACAAATTTCTGCAATATTGTTGAGAATCATCGCGTCCCCATTTCTCGAAACCTTCGGAGGTTGAACATGCATGGAATCAACAATTGAATCGATAGGTCCATCATTGCCGTACGGGTCCGAGGTGCTGAATTTGATTCGTTGAAACACAGGCACTCCATTGAACGGGACATCGAAACTGTTAGCTTCCCGTTCAACTTGCCTAGATGATGACTCTGGCTCTGTCAGTCCAATGACATAGCAGCTGAGTGCATCACGGAAAAATGTTGCGCCATAGGTGGTCTCCAGGATATTGAATTTCACGGATTTGTGGGCGGGATTTTTAGGCATGGTGAGCTTGCGCTCATAAATTATGCCGGGATTGAGATTCTCTATTATTGGAGGCCCTGAGGATCCGTGCGACTTCCAATCAAAAAATTGAGTATGACAAAGAATCTTCTCTTTGCGTTCGAGCCATAAGGTCATCTGTGAAAATTCGTCCTTGCAATTGGTGGAACGATACCCATCTTTGGCCAAGTCAATGTGAAGTCTCTCTGTATACTCTGTGTTATAATTATCAGAGGTGCCGAAGTTCATGATGTCGTCAGGGTAATGCTCCATCGAGTGCAGTTTGGGAAGGTCAAAACCCTCACGAATGCCGAGATCCACAAAAATACGAGTCGTATAGAACTTCATCACTACGTAGGATGTGCAAGTTCGTAGTTTGATGGATGATCTTCGTAGTTTGATGGAGCAAGCTCGTCACAAGCAGCCAAGCGAGTGCAAGTTTGTCAGAACCCGTCGGAACGCATCAAGAGCATGTAAGTTCGTCAGAACATGGTGCAAGTTCGTTGTAAGCCCCAATTCGGCGAGCCATCTGATGCATGCCATCATTCTAGTTGATGCGCCGACTGCTCTTCTTCACCATCATCTCGCCCCGCTGCCCGCTTTCTGGCAGTCTTCGCGGTGTGTATTCCCCTGCCATCGGCTCCACGCCAGGCTTGGACACTCATATTTCCTGTTCTGACAGACAACAAATGGGTGGCTCCGTCTTTTTCTGGGAGAACACAGGCCAAGAACAGCAACGGTACGATGAACAACTACTCTCACTGCCCTGCTCACTCGAGTGTTCCTCAATTTTAGGCACTCCCGCATGTCAATCACGATGCGTTGGGTGATTTCCCAGCGTCAATCCCGTTAGAAGCGCCCTTGGCGCCGTCTGTCAATTCTGGTGGTTACGGCAACCCTGCCCGGCTTCTACCTCCAGGTGCGAGTGTTTCCCACCTCAATTACCCCGATTCAATGAGGTTTCTGGACAGATCTTTTCCCTGGTGCATATACGTCTCACGCTGCTTCCGCCACATTCCAGCACACCCATAGCTGTAGCATTTAGCCTCCCGACATGTATGTAGCCAACGGAATCTTTTCCTAACGCACTAACACTAGCCATGGATGGCTAGGGCCATAGTGTATAGCGTAAACCCTGCCTATTCCCAGCACATGAGCATCCCTCGGCCTTTTCCGTGATGCCTGCCGTCTGATTGGTGGCTCGGCATGCATTAAAATATTGTTTAATCATGTACAGAAATCATTAAATCATTAATTTGTATGTGCTCCCCCCCCTTGTTACTCTTTCAGGCGCCGTCACACTCGCTACTCGGTCATTGCCGACCCCTTTGAAACAATACAAGTGTAAGCGCTCAGCTACTTCATAAGCGCTCAGGTACTAAAAATGTCAAGCCCATTTATTAAGCGCTCAGCTACTCTACGTTGAAAAAATGTTCCAGATCTGCCTCTTCATCCTTCGCCGCTGCCTCTTCCAACTGTACCAGACGCTGTGCAGCTGCGATCACCGATACATTCCACTTCCGCTGGAAGAAAGCGGCAAGACGATCATGCACGTCAGCCTGTTTCAGCGCGTAAGCGTGGATCCCCGCGGCGGCCTGCCGTGGAACGTCGTCATCCCGCAGATCGACGTGCGCCCGCCACCAAGTCGACTGCCATGCGAGGTACCTTAGTCAGCGTCGCATCTCCTCCCTCAAAGTTTGCACCTCCTCCTCCCAACACTTTTTCCGTGCGTAGGCCCGCGACCATTCGACTCGGACGGCTAAAAGTTGGTGAGTCGCATCATGATGTCGCGTTGGCATGACTCACAATCATGCAACCGCTCTTTCTCGTCGTCAAGTGCCCCCGCTGCTGTCCATATCCAGGACATGGTCCGTTTCAACGTCCCTGGGGCGTTCCTCGGTGCGCGCGCCCCGCGCCCTGCCCCGATCATGGCCAGCTTCTTCCGTGCAGCTGCGTCACTCTCGCCCGCGTCACCATCCAGCCGGACGTCGTCCTGGCGCAGTTCACGGAATGTGGAGGCATCGGCTTCTCCTGAAAGCGAGATCAGCGAGGAGCGCGCGTGGCGGTACTTCTGGACGCAAGCATCAACGCGATCCCCAATCTCCCCGATCAACGTCCGTGCCTTCGTCGACTGTATCTGGCCAGTGACGTGGTCGTTTCGGAAGGCGATGAAATGCCGCTTGGCGTGAAGGCGGGCGCGGAGCTTCGCAAGGGCGTTGTTGCATCGGGCGGTGCGCAATTTTGCTTCCATATTCAGCAGTCCCTTGATGCAACCTCGTAAAGGATCATCCTTGCTCACTCGCATCTGGCTCGGCATCCACAGCTTGATCTTCTCCGCCTTTGGTGGAGGGAGGTCCGGGTCTCGAGCCGCTTCTGCTGCCACGATCGCTGGCGCCGCACCAGGCATGTAGATCTCCTGCAAGTCGCGGAATTTCTTGATTTTTGCCAGGAGCGCCCGGCGCCAGTCGTGAAGCTTGCCCTCATGGTCTGCCGTCATGAGAGTCGCTCCAGCTACCTCCGCTAGGATACGCCGCCTGTCAATTACATTAGTTTTATTCAGATGATCATTGGTTACAATAAACGCACTGTGCTTCCTCGATCTGCAAGCCCACGATGAGAAACGCAGTTGCACTGCGGCCCTGTACAGGCGACGACGCGCCCTGAATCTGTGCCTCCTCGTCCTTGCGGACTTCAAGTCGCACCTCCGCTTCCGTTGGGCAATCTTCATCTACAGGTCAATACATTTACTTTGGCAGCTTACGATCACATACCTTTACGGCTCAACGTGTATGGGTTGTCATTGTTCTCCGGGTCAGCCTCCCACTTCGAGATTTTGGTCTTCCAAGCATTCCGTACGTTGTGCTCGACCGTGGCCGAGACATCCTTGAAGGCGGCGACCTGTCGATCACGTTCTGCGACCGCCACAACAAATTTACGTTGCAGCGCGTCCCCTATATCCCCTTCAATTAGATACTAAAACAATGATCATCACCAACACTCACCTTGACCGATATTTTTTAAGGAAATTGTGGCTGTCAATCTTATCTTTGAGCACGTCGACACGTTGTCCACGGCCGGCGTCCTTGGTGTGATATGATGCCGGGTTAAGGACGGACCAGACATGTTCGACGCCCTCGCCGTCACTCTTCCCCACGCCAGATTTGAAGCTGAGGCTATTGTCGTCTTGACAAGTCTCGTTGTGAGAGGACGCGTGCCAAACGGGCAACGCACATTGCAGTGTGAAGTTGTTGAGGGGCAGGCGGATTGCCTTCGGCATTTTCTTATTACGCTCCGGGAGCTTCTTCTTCCACTGGCAGGCAATGTCGTACGAGATCGTCAAGAGCATCAAACTAAAGCCGAAGAGGGCCGACATCACGATATAGTCCATGTTGGCATATCTAGCAATTTCTCAGAGCGGTCCAAGACATCATTTCAGACAACGTACCTTTCCCCCTTCTGTAAGTCGCCAATGCCGTTAGGTCGCACACACTCGTGGCGGGCGCATACACAGCCCCCGACGCCTGAAGCGCGCAGCCCCGTGGTTAACCGTGTATCTTTCTGGAGTAGAGCTGCGAAGGCAATGCAGGTACTGAGCTAAATTGAGGAATCAGGATATGGCCCATGTGAGTTTGGACAGAAACATACATCCTTCTCCCCAACATATTTCCTCAAATGCCGTCGATAGCGCTGTGGCTCAACCCAATAGCTCCAGCCAGGGCCCAATGATGGGTCGTCAATCTCGTTTGTCCGCATGCGGTTTTTTAATCGAAAGTTCGCGTCAACAGCTAGGAGCAGCATGTACAGAAACCTACGCCTGTCAATCACAAGTCGCAACGCAGACCAAAAACACTCACCTCATTCTCAGTTCAACCTCACGCCAATCTTCTGGCAGATTGCGTCCATCGTAAGGGCAAGTCCAACATGTCACTGTGCATGCACGCAATTCCGTGGCGTCTACCCCTGCCGGATCATGTCCGCGGCCCGCTCGCTTAACGCGCTTCAGAAATGCCCACTGTCGTGCCATACGCTGAAATTGTTTATAGCGATCCTGGAGGAGGTTAGTGCATAACAACAGCATATCGAGGTAAGTGTACCGGTAGCCACGACATCCCCGTTGACGCCATCGCGTCAGTCGCTCGCTCCATCGCGTGAATGAAGTCATGGACATTCAAGTTGCCAACAACGTTGTAAAGCTGGAACGCCTCCAGAGTCTTGAAGGTTGCGCACGTCGCTGGGTCCGTGATCGACGCGGGATACCAGGCGTTCCTCAGCAACTGCTCAACATGGTCCGCATGGTCGGACCTCGCACACTTACAGTATCGCACCCGGACCTGGTGGATGATCGGTGCCTCTATCACCGTCATCTTGTATGTTCTGCTGTCAGGGTAGATGCAGGGGAGCCCTCCGTGGCCCAATTGGTATACCAAGCCAAGCACCGCTAGTGTGGTATCGCTCCAGAACCGCCCGTTCCATTCCTAAGAATGATCAGCCCCTCGATCGCATCATGGACATGGAGCTCACGTACCTTGATTACATGCAGAGGTGCTAGCGCGTGGTGCGATAAGCAGCACCCCTTGCACTGTAAGAACTGTCCGCAGTCCAGGCATTTGAATATTTGGGTAGTAGACGAGTACGGGGTCTTGCAATGGCCGCATGTCAGATCGTGCAGGTCGTCACCGAGACCATTGTGGCGCAGAATTTCGTCCAAAAAACTTCGATTTTAGCGGACGCCAGAGCGACATGGGGTCATCCTTACTCTCGTGAGTGAGAAATCATTCAGAAAATACTGAGACAACCCACGGAGCTCGCATATTCTTTTCGTTTCCTGCCAGACACAGCATCTACCGCATTGATAGGATGGGATTCGGAATCTCGGCTTTCAAGTTCGTCGTACCCCTCTTCGGGCATTGGGATCCAAAGGCCATATGAATTGCTCAAGTCGGTCGGCTGCACTCCCCGTTTCTTGTGTGAGATATTGAGCAGTTCTTCCTGGCGAGACAGACCCTCGAAAGGCTCCGACAAGAAGTAAACCCCACGGTCGGCCACTATGGTCGTTGCATCGCGAGGGTCTTCTCCGACTTCAATATCGATGACGCAGCCGCGGCGAACCATTGCAGTGGAATTGGTGACCAGAAAAAACCGCAGACGAGAGCCTCGAGCCTCAAGTTATGTATCAGATTTTACCTTGATTTCTCCATTTAGTAGCGGTATCAGAACTTTTGAATCGGCTGCTAAGCTCATCATCAAGCCATTGAGGAAAGGAAAAATTAAGAAACGCGGAGACGCGCGATTCATGAGAGGAACAAGCGAGAAAGCACCGCCACTGATCAAGTTGCGTAACACCGGGCCGCTTTCCATTTACTACTCGCTTGACATCATTCTACGGCACACTCGACATTCTACGGCAAAAACTATGACTTGACGACTACTCTGGGGCTACCTCTCTAATGGCACGAAGGTATCTGGCGATATTCTCAGCTGGCTGCTCCACTGTTTGAATCTAGTATGTCCACTCACGATACGGGAGGAGATCTGACGTCTGATTTCGCGGTGGTTTCCGACTCGGCTATTTTACCGGTAGTGAGATGCACCTCCGTAGCCGGCTCCTCGCGTAGCCGATGACGAATGTGCGCTGCGTGGACGGGCCGAGCATACAGAGTGTCCATTGCTGGTCGATTCATGCGGGAGTCTCTGCTGGACGACAGAGTGGTGGGCTGCGTGGCAGTGGGCGACTGTGTTGTGGGGGCATCTGCTAAGGCCATAATCCTCGCGCGGATGGTGTGGAAGTCGTTATTGCCAAGGATATTCATGGGCACATTGCGGCGAGATCTAACCATGACCGTAGCTGGAGGCCCGCCATAAATAATCCGTCTGGAGGGAGCAGCTGCGAGCGGCGCCAGTGCAATCAGTAACTGATGCCTAGAATAAATGATTTTCTCTCACCTCGGCGGGCTGGAACAACCGCTGAATTGGTGCCACTGGCACGCGTCCTTCGAGGCGGGCGGCGAATCATTTTGTGGGACGATGGTCGTGTCATCCCCTTGCGTCCGGGGGCCACAATCCTATTCCCCGCGGGCACCAAAAGATTCTCCTTCATGCCGGTGGGGCAGAACGAGACGCGCTACATGTTCAGACAGTATTTCCATTCGAGTGTAATGCGCTGGGTTGAGAAGGGCGGTCGATCCGACACTGAATTCGACAGCAAAGCTAATGCGGACGAGGACATGGCGTGGAAACTCAAACGCGAGGGTCGGGCAAAAGCGGCTGTCAAAACGTTTTGCAAACTGGACGAGGTGTACTATGTGTAATCTAGCTAGCGCTAGTATTTAGCGTAGACCCTGAAGCTCAAACTCACTGTCGTTTCCCTCTCCACTCCATCGTTTGACTTGAGAAAGTGGCTCTTTGCGCTCCAGAATCGTGTGGTAGAAGAGAGGCAATATCATGATGATCATGATGGTAACAATCGCATCATGGCACGATCAGTCAATAGCCTGATGGCAACAGCCGGTGTGCGTGCCCGCAACTCCCCAAGGACTCCTGCTCTCAGAACCACAAAATCTAGTCAAAATGCGCGGGACATAAACCCATTATTTATTGAATCACCAAAAGTATAACAACTACGAGCGGGGACAGTCAGTCTGTCAGTAAGCGACCGATGCGAGGGCCATATGCATTATCAATTATGTTCCCATTCCGATCGACGTACTCCACATAGGCCTCCTTGGCCCGCCGCTTTTGCCTTGCCAAACGTTTACGTTCGTGCTTCTGCTTGACATAGGCAGCATAAGCCTCGGGACCATATTTCTTCTTGTAAGTTCTACACTGGGCTCAGATGGTTGTTGAGAAGGAGTGTGTGCGACGTACTCAATACGGCGCTCGGCCTCCCATTTCCGTAATTCGTCGCGATGACTACAGCACGGGCAAGTCAATACACGTATTATACAGAAAAAGGGGCACGCAAAGACACGAACTTTTCATGGTATGTGGCTTGATGAACACGAGCGCGGGCAGCCGCAGTGGCTTGCTCTTCCAAGGGCCGGCTTTTGAGCTCGGAACGTCTCCTACATTCAACGGGTCACAATGTTGAAAAGGAAGACCACACTGCGACGTACAGAGCCATTCGTACGCGTGCTTTCTCTCGGCGAGCCTCCTGGCGCTGAATCCTGTGTATGGCTGAGAGACAGTGCCACATAGTCCGGGGCCGAGGGTGTACTTGAGCTCATATTCGGTTGGACCACATTGATGCTTGGCGGTCAATGGGGGTGGGGGAAGAGGAAGAGAAGAAGTTGAGGAGGACGATGTAGTCATGCAGAAAGAGTGATGAACCAAACATGCAACAACTTGGATGACAGTTCTGGGCAGTTCGCATAGGGGCACAGAGTATGATTTGTGAATAGTGATTTTGATTAGAGCGCAAAAATCTGAGGCTGCAAGTACTGATATAGCCGCTGCTGTTCCTTCTTTATTCAGCATTGAGCCGGGCAGGAACTCACGAGAAAATGTGATTTTGGGGTAGTGTAGTCCGTGGCAAGTTCGCAGTGTCGACGAGCATCTTCAGACAGGGATAAGTGGATTGTAACCATTATGAACGTCTGGCAAGAGTGCAGTGCTCCAGTCGAGTGTATTTGTAGTTGTTCGCAGACAGAATGAATAAAAAAACAATGTTGCGACATGATTTTGACCAATTGGAAGTCGAATTGCAGTAAGTCACATTGAAAGACAGTTCAAATGTGAATGTGTGACAAGTTCGCACCTTCCATCAACCCTATTTATTCGCCGTGAGTGCCATAAAAGTCACCATTCACCCAGTCTACATGTAGGCAATGCTACATAGGCTCAAAAACATTCTGCGTCTTCAGATCTTACATAGGGAAGTTTTCACGGGCAAAAATGCCTTCTGGTTAACGAATCGTCTTGTGAGAAGTTCGCACCATCACTCTAATTGTGACAAGTTCGCACGACTGGTCGGAATAGAGATATATTAATGCGCCAGAAAAGTCGTCAAACATATCGAACAGGTCGGGATGGCATTTCAAGCATCAGCAAGATGAAACCCACGACTCGGGTGTGGCCTAAAAAATGAAGAATCAATGGTATGGACATTTGAACTGCAGCAATTACTATGGTGAGTTCCTCATCACACATTGATGTGGCCAGTTCGCGGTCCTCGTTTGCACTCATTCGTATATAAAACGTAGGTATAGGCAAGTTGACAGCACATATATATTATTCGCATTCATTTCGATGTCCCCTCTACAAAAAATCTACATATGCCGGCGGGTTTGCAGTTCTAATCTCACCGCAACGAGCCGCAGCCTCAAATTTGGCCAGGGCAGCGGAAGTACCGACGACGGACTCGTGGATGGCACCCCACACACCCAGGGTATTAAGTTGGCTTTCGAGGCTGAGATAAATGTAAGTAAAGCCGGAAATAACGAAGGAGACAACTCACTGAGATCGATATAGCCCTGGAGTCACTCCACGATAAACAATGTACCATTTACCATCAAAGTGCTCGTCGTCATTGAGAGGATTGACAGCGTCCTCGACGTGGATGGGCTGAGGGAGAGCGGGGATAGCAGTGAGTGGGGCGTCGCACACGCGCACCCACGATTGCGCAACGGCATATGCGAAGGCAGCATCAGCGGCCGCCAGAGTTGCGTAGCCGCGGTAAATGCAGTTGCTGACGCCCTTGACGAGAGGCTCTGCCTGCAACCTGAAATCATTTTGGGTCAGTGAGATCGCATCCAGAATCGCAAATGAAGTACGCACCAGGTGCGGAACACACCAGTCGCGCGACCACAAAAAACCACGTAGGCGGCCTTCTTACTATGACTCTTTTTGGGCCGAGCGGTAAACACATGGACAGTGCCGCCGGCAACGCCTTGGGTGGCTGTTCCAGCTTCAGACCTGGACGGTAGGTTTAGAATTATGAAAGGAAGGGATGGGAAAAACATTTGGAGACCATTCGGTTGTCTGGCCTCGCTGGATGGGTGATTCGTAGTGATAGATCACTGGCCGCGTGGCTGGGGCGTACATGTGATGCCTCATCTCGGGAAATGTTTGCCGCGCAACGTCAGGGTTTCGGGGCGGCGGGCGCGGCGACAGAGTTGGGGGTGATGGCACTGGAGCAACATCGACCAGATCGAGGCGGGCAAGTAGGGCGAGGAACTCTGGGTCGTCGTACTCAGGGGGGCAATCGCGGTGGGCAGTCGTGGGCAGAGACAAAAAGAGCAAAGAACCTGAGACAAGGGAAATTTTGGATCAAGAGGGCAGGTGAAACAAGGAAACGTACTGAGGGTTCATCAGCATCAGAATTCCATCAGCGGAATCAGAAGGTAGACAACCGACTGGGCTAAGTCGAGGAATAGCGCGGCCATGGACACAGTTTCAGTTAGAACTTGAGATGCATAGGGAGCTATATGGTTGACAGGATGGGTATGCAGAGATAGGATATTGGCTAGGGATTTCTGGGCGCAGTGCAGGAGGGAAAATGACGGTCAGAGAGAGCCGGGAACTGCCCAGGCGTATCATCGATATCATCGATTATCATATGTGCTCATGGTCTGCGGAGAACGGTGATCTGACTCCGTTTAGCTATTGATCCGTTCTGAGATTTGCATCTTCTCACTAATTGATCCCGTTCTAAGATCGACAGATCTTGTCAAGAGCACGATCGAGATTCGTTTCCCGCATCATCAACATATATTTCAAGTGCGTCTACTAAACTACGCGATACGCACCAAACTACGCGACACGCCTGGAGCCTACGAATCAGAACAAATCAAGTGAGGAAATTATCTCATTGAAAGACGCCAGAGCGAGGGCCTGTGTCTTGTGGCTCTTCATGGAGGAGCCAGAGACACCACTGGTGGCGCTGAGGGCCAGGGCGTTGCTGAGGGTGAGGCCGATGAAATGACCGCGGGTGATGCAATACCAGAGGGGCCAGATTCGTCCTCAGCTGGAGCCTCTTCCGCAATCGCACCCATGGGCCCTGTAGAGAGAGCCCGCAATCCAAGGGCCAGTGGTCCGGAAGCTGGCGGTCCCCGCAGCGGGAGCGGGAGCAGGAGCAGGAGCTGGGGCGGAGAGCAACCGCATAGCAGCGGCATTCCCTACTGAAAGTATTACGACGAGAAAGGAACCAAGAACAGGAGAAGTGACTTACCTCCACTGCCTGCAGGAGTAGACACCGCATCTGGAACAGAGTTGGGCTCTGTTCCGGAGGCAGCAAAGTCAAACGAAGTCATGTTTGGGTCGGCGTGAGCACAAAGAAAATTGATGGGGCTTTTATACCTTGGAATCCGAAAAGTTCCGGGTTGATACAGTGATACGTGAGCCGCACGAGTGCGTGAAGACCATGCGTGAAGGGGAAGTAGTAGGAAGATCTGGATCTCGAATCAAATAAACTAGGCAAATACTTGAAAACAGCTCCCTCTTACCAACGCCACGTACATCGCCATTCCCGTGTTAATCGAGTCTCTCTTCAAAAGGTACGGCCTTCGATTTTTGAATGATTTTCAGTGCCTTGCCTCATAATAATTGCTTTTAGATGGGACATAAACGCGTACGGATTCCCAAAGCCGAGCGCAAGAATCTGAGATTTTGGGCCGAAGGTGCGCGAGAAGAAATACTGAGTCCGCATCTGGAGCAGTATGCCGTTGCGATGGACAAGAGCTGGACCGAGGAGCAAGCGTATTTGCAGAAAGTGTGCAACAAGTTCCATGCACGCGTCGACTGGAAGCTCGAAGATCACCAAGAGCCGGTCTTGACGGATTACGACCCCAAAGCTCACATCCCTCCCGAGAGTCTGCCAGACGATGAGGAGAGAATGAAGCGTGCTCGAATCGAAGCCCTAAATCAGGTAAGTCACACCAGTGACACGCGTGACAGTCTCTCATCTTCCTCGTCTCCCCAGCGCATTCGGCGATGGTTCGTTTATCGGGTTCGGAAACTCCGGAAGCACACACGCGCCGCCAACTTCGACCCTGAAAAAGACCCATATTCGGTTTTGCTGGCCAAACTGTCTGGCGTTCAAAGTCCACCCAAAGCGAGGCAGGCATATCAACAATTCATGCACGAGTCATACGCTGACAAAGTCGCACCTGTGGTCGCCGACAAATGGGCCGACAAAGTCGCGGAGGATCCCGGAGACCCCGACCGCAAGAAAGCACCGAAGGCCGGATTTCGTGCAACAGTCGCGCGTGAGGTCTTTGCTGAACTTAGCAAAGATGAGCAGCGTGCGCTCGGCGAGCGCGCCAAGGAAGAGGCAGCAGAGAGAAAGCGGGTTTATCAGCAGGCCTTGAAGGACCCTCCCTCTACAAAACCGGCGGATCGTCAAAAGTAAGTATCGAATCAACGCTTGTGAAGATCGGCAATTGATCTTGTGCTTAGATGCATCGACGCTCTGCCGGAGTTTGTGGGGCCCATCCTCCGGGGTATCCAGGAGTATACGGGCATGTATTCCGAACTCATCTTCGGTGGTCCTATGCCAAAATATGGAGGAGAGTTACGAACACTGCAGTACGTATCCAAGAACAGGAGTTCGATGGAATTTCTAACCGTGTTCTGCAGTGTCGCGTACGGCCGGAATCAGACGGGGGCAACTCAAACCTGGCCGCAGTGGGATAAGCCCCGCTTCAGCAATGTGCTGAATTTCATGACAGAGTATCTCCAGACTGCATTCAGTATGTTCGCCTTTTGAGAAGTTTTCATAGCGCTAAACTTTTTGAAGCCCCCCAGCAGTGTACCGATGCCTCGCTGACTTCTGCGCTAAGCTTCGCGGGCGCTAAGTACACAATGCCGCCGATACCGACCGCTAAAGCCGCCAACAACGCCGAGGCCCACTCTGAGAGCGGCAGTGACAGCGAGAGTTCAGACTCAGAGGAATCGAGCTCAGAATCCGATGACGAAGACCCAACGGACGGCCCTCAGCGCAAGAAGCAGAAGGTCGATTCCCGCAGCAACGGAAAGGCGGCCGACAAAGTGGGGCGCGATGCGGAGGGTCTGACTATGGAGCAGGTATGTGCGCAAGCAATTTAACGAGACCCACGCTGACATCGGAAAAGATCCGCGCAAAGAATATCGAGCGGAACAGAGAGTTAGCCCGCGATCTCGAGCGCGACTTTGCTGCGCGGTACCCCGAACTCAAGAAACCCGAGCCAAAGAAACGAGTGCGCAAGCCCAAGGAAAAAGGCACGGCACCGACCCGCAGATCGACGCGGTTCGGCGCGGACTTGCCTGACAACAGCGCTGGCAACAGCGTTGATGGCAGCGTGGATGCCACGTCGACAAGACCCCAGCCTCGCCCTCTCTTTCGCTCCTCCACTTCCACCTTCACGCCATCGTCAGCACCAATCTCCGACGCCACCGACGGGCACGCACCCCCAACGACCATTCCACCGGCGGGACTGGGCAATGACGCGATGGATGTCGACCCAGCAGCCACACCCACCCCACCTGCTAGCCATGGTCCGCCCCACAGGCCACACTCGCATTCGCCCCGCCCCCCCGCCGACCCGCCAGCATCACTAGCGCCCAAATGCCCGGCGAAGGCAGCTGTGTGGTTTGTGGACGCGCATGCAGAGATGACATGCACGGACTTGGACTGCCATTTCCACGCGCTCATCGCTGCCTGGACACGGGTGGAGGCCGCGTCGCGGTATGAGTCTGGCTCTACAAAGCTCTCCACCACGGGCCGGCCAGTACAAGTCAAAACGTGGGTTGCCCATGCACAGGGAAAACGCCCGTGCGATACGAGTATCCCGGACGTTGCGGTGTACGCGGCAGGATGGCAGTTATGGTGGGACGCGCTGCAGCCGGCATGGAGGAAAAGAGACGGGAATGGAAAGTGGTCGGTAGACGGCGGTTACGGGCGAGATGGGAAGGAATGGGGGCCCCTGTACCAATGGGGGCCCAACGGCACATTGAATGTCGTCGCATCCCTCTATTTCTGGGGCATAGCCGTTCGCGAATCCACGGGGCCGTCGAAGGACCTCTGGGAGGAAGCGGTGTTAGACGTTGTATGGATGCTTGAAGGTCTCGCCCAATATTATGAAATGTGGAATGGTAAATTTTGATACATCGTATGATACATTTGTGCTTCATACTTTACTTATTTGATTGTGTCTATCTATTGGCTACCTTTTTTGTGACCGTGGGACTTTTGAGTTGGATGATCGCGTGGGTTAATTCCAACGACGACTTGAGGGATCTTGCAGCGTGTGTCCAGTAAGAATTTAACTATGCAGAGTCCAGATGTGATGAGGAAATGATTGGGAATTTCGTACCACGGGACATTTAATGTACAAAGAAGAAAAGAAAAACCGTCATTCGGCCTTAAAGAACTAAACTCGATGATTCTCTGAGCAGCTATGCGCATCAAAATACCGATCAAGATATCAATCGGCGCATCAATCGGCGCAGCAGTCGGGCAATAGCCGCCAAGGAGTGCTGGGTGTGACATTTCTCATTTGGAAACAAAAAAAAAAGGGAAAAAACAAACAAGAAAACCCTCGCTAAGGAGGCAGACCAAAACCAAAACACACAACTCAAAGCGGCATCGCCGGCACGAATTTCGTGATGAATGCTCGCATGGCAAACAGTTTTGCTGTCTTTGTCATTTTTCCTGCTCAGCTGTTAATCTTGAAGAGAGGAAATATGAACCGCAGAACCGCAAGGTGGCTAGTGCCAGGCAAAGGGACGCCGAGCAGGGATGCCGAAGGCGAGCGGCGAGGATGCCGGAAAAGGATTTCTGTGGATGCCGAATGTGCGGCCGCAAAGGTGCGCAGCAAGCGCGAGATACCGAATAAGCGGGCGCAAATGCCCGACACGCAAAGATCCGGAGGAGAGGGCGCTAAACGCGATTAAGCGCTGGCAATCCAAAACCGCACACGATTAAGCGAGCGCAAATGCCCGATGCGCAAAGATCCAGAGTATATGGCGCTAAACGCAATTAAGCGCTGGCAATCCAAAACCGCAAATGCCCGACGCGCAAAGATCCGGAGGATATAGCGCTAAACGCGATTAAGCGCTGGCAATCCAAAACCGCAAACGATGCCGAATAAGCGGGCGCAAATGCCCGCCAGGCGTGGGAGTACGCGCAAACATCCGGAGGAGGGCAGAGGATGCCGAATCAGCGGGTGCAAATTCCAGCCAGGCGTGGCAAAAGGATGGGCGATAATGGGTGAACCACAGACAGAACCGCACCGACCTGAGGAAAAACGGTGGATATATTCAGCAGGATCCCGATGCCGAGCGGCGCCGGGCTAAAGCATGCGAAGCAAACTCATCCAAAGAGGAATTAACCAATTCTAAATGCTCGGCGGTCAAGATTAGAAGGAAGGCTGCATACAGAAGGAAAACCTCCGCTAAGCTTGAATTATTTCAGAACCTAAGGGGAGCGGAGCAGAGGAGGGGTGAAATGCCGCAGGTAGGTGGTGACGGTCAAGGGATGCCGAGGAGCGGTGCCGAAGGAGAGCGACGAGGGTGCCGGAGAAGGATTTGATGGATGCCGAATAAGCGGGCACAAACGCGCGCGAGGCGTGAGAGTTCGCGATTGATGGATCCCGAATAAGCGGGCGCAAACGCCCGCCAGGCGGGAGTACGCGATTTGATGGGTGCCGAATATGCCGAAGAAATGGGCGGAAATGCCTGGGCGTGGGAATACGCGCAGGCCTGCTAAATGGGATTAGCACTGACAATCCGGGAGGGGGGAGGGGGACGACTCCAAATGGGTATCAAGAGACCCCCATCAAAATAAAAATATAGTAACACCTATTTCCCGCAAAATACCCAAGGAAATCAAAACCCAAATACGGGTACATGCCCCCAAGGCGTGGGAGAAGCCATCTGAAGGGTCGCTGGCCTAGCTGGCACTGTGTAAGCATGTAGCCAAGTGGTTGGCTGGCTCCAGAAACATCGCTAAGGGTTCCCTGATCCTTGCGAATGTTCGGTCTGTGTTGTTTCTCGTGCGCATGCCGTCTCTTTACAATATATTATATTTTACAACGGGATGTCATTGGACGAGAGTACCTACAAAACCCGACCAAATTTTTCCCTGAGCAGTTTCTCTCTCCGCCCATGGGAAGCGGCGAGCCCTATTTTTTGTGCTTGTTTGGATTCGGGCGGAGGTTAGCCTCGGATCATTTTTGTGGCCGTGAAAAACACTCCCTTACATCTGAATCCGATAGGAAATGTCCCACTGTCCACTTTGTTGAGAGAAACCTCTGGATCGCAATTGCGTCGATTCTAGCGGCGTGCACCATTTCGAATGCACTGGATGAACATGGACACGTGATTGTTCCGGAAGCCTCGATGAGCGACGGGGTGGATAGGTGAGTAGGCATTTTCATCATCTGCATGCACTAAGGGATTAATTTAACCCACGACTCACTCCAGCTACCCGAACGATCTTCGATCTATGATCAAACCGCCGTCTAAGGAAGTGGAAGCGTTTCTGGAGGAAAGCATATTGTCACCGACCGCCTAATGGGCCTAGTCGACCATCTGCGGACTGAGCATTTATAGTGAGCCATTATCCGTTTTTATTATACCAGTATTGGTCGCATCCTATTCGCTACCGTATTCGTATTCTCTTCTCGTCTCGGCAGATATCTCTACACACGGAACAACAAATCCTTTGCACTTGGTATTTGATAGGATGGAAAAGTTGCCTGGGCTTTCGTTTATTGCGCTCGGTGCCCAGCATCATGCAACTTGGTCAATACCATTTCCAAGAAGCCTGAACATTACTCGCAGCCTATATCTTGGTTGAACCGTTGGTTGATTTACTAAATTGTTCAGAATTATCAGGTGCGCTCGATTAAGACTTCTGTCTGTATTCCAGATCACCGAAACGATGCGGGGGTGCGTTCCCTTCATTTGATCTGCGTTAGCCTTTGTCTTGTCGTGACAGAGCGAACGCGCTCCGTCCTCGGAGTTGGCAACTACGGCGACAATTGAACCGTGGGAACAGCAATGTAGCACAGATGGCAAAATATTCAGTGGCACTTCCAAGACAGAAAGGGAGGGTTCGGCGAACACAGGTCGGACTTCTGATGGGAGCGATGGCAATGGTCGGGATAGGCTAAACGAACGCCTCTGCTCATCGGGTTCTAATCTGACCAGCTTGCACGTTGGACATGCCAAATATGGCATCCGACGAGCTTGCACTTGAACCGACGAACTTACGCATCATTTGCCGAAGCCCTGACATCCTACGTAGTGACGAAGTATGTGAGGGCTCCAAAAATACCCTTGTTTTGATGCCGGGCATCCTCGAGCTGAGCGAGAATTTCTGTTGTGTGCATGGGATATTGAGCAATGAATGTCAATACAAGCACTCCCCGTACAGCCTCCACGAGGCATACAGCCGAAAGACCACCAGGAAGTTTAACGTCAATGATGATGCCGAGAAGAAAGCAAGAAATCTGGTCGTGCTCCCGGCCAGTTACCCGATTAAGGTGTGAAAGCCCCTTCATAAAAAGACGGATATTGTGATCGGGAGGAAGGCGGCCGCAGAGCGCATCCAGCTCCGCCTCACCGAGACCTTCCTTCAACCACTTTATCAAGTGCTTGATAATACCCTGATACAATTGGTGCAAGACGTCGGAGGTGATAGACAAGAATATGTTTGTGTATGGCAGCTCCCAGAACGGATGGACGACAGGCTTTATGCCTGCCTCTGTGCATGCCTGAGTATGGCGGGTACCGCCCTCATCAAGCGTGTCGAGGGCATCTAGAATTTTTGCCAAATTGTGAGGTACACATTTCGACTCCCATCGCCGAGATTATCATGCTCTGTTTGGCCTGTAGGACACCATCCTGTCTTCACACAGGTGACGAGTGATTGCTCCGGATAGTCGCCAATGTAGCAAGCCACGACTGGATGGCCTCGCCCAATTTTCCATCCCCGCTAGCAATTGAAATACCAGTAACACCGGCCTCCCTTAAAGGCGCATTTATGAAGGATAAACAAGCATGAAACAAATTTGCCAGAGTACTACGGCGCCGTGCAGCTTTGTATTTTATGTGCCCAAGACGCGAAGTGGTAAGGTAAGCAAGAAGAATACAGGCTCGTCGTGACGGTTTACGCCGTATTTCCTTGGGAATATTCCTAATTGACATGTAGACGGGATAGGCTGTTTTGTTGCCAAACATTGTCAGCTGAGTCTTGTCTGACGAGAGCAAGATTGGAATAATGGTCGCCCCCGGATTATCTTTTTCAACTTGTTTCTGTACAAGAGTCAACAACACCTCTTTATGAGACCAAAGTCGACTATACCTGGGTGCTCCACCACCACCTTCTGGTATGCATATTATAGTACAAGCGAACCGTCTGGTCCTTAACGGCATAGTGACGCTCGGGGACGACGAATAGATATGGGGCAAAATCTGTATCCCCGAAGAGCGCCCGAACACACAATAATATTGCGGGAATAAAGCTCAAAGACTTCGCCTGTAACGACGACCTCCGAGCGCGTGAATTTAGGGTGTCCCGGAAGCTTTTCATCGATGATAACATTCAGCTCAAGGGAGCTTCCATATGAAAGTCCTAATGTTTGTGCAACCTGTTTTAATTTCATTAGAATGTGTAGGCGATGAACTGAGCTGAAAACACTTACGCCTTCGATTTTAAGAAGGTCTGTGAACGCAGTAGATCCAGAGCCACGTAATTTGACCCAACGCGCAACCTCCCAGTCCATTTTCGAGGCGAATGGAGCATAAATATCGACGGCGGCTTCGAGCCGGAAGAAGACATCTTCCGACCGCAAAAAGCGGGGCTGCCCTTCGCTTTCTCGGGCATTGGGGACAGAAAATCGTTGTAGTGGACCTAGAGGAAGCACTGTTTGCCTTCTAAAATATCCTTAACCTACGCGTCCCATGTATCCTTCGACGTGAGATCGATCGATGTCGGCCTCGGATGCCACTTCCAGCCGGACATGGCACGCACGGTTTTATATGTTTTGCTGGAAATTTGTCTGTTTTAAAATTCTCACTGAGCCGCCGGTGGTTCGAATTGTTTGGAGGTGACAGCCTCACGGAACGCCACAGCAAGTCATAATCTCGCAGCTTTCGCGGATATTAAGCTCACCCCGACTCAAAACGTCAGACGCCCCGGGGTTTGGCGCCGACGTCCGGGGATGAGCGCGTTTTGGTGTGCACGCATCGCAGTGAGCGCCGAGCGGCAATGGCAGTAAGCGGTGGGCGGTGGCCAAGGTCCTGCAGCATAGCATTTGATGCGCTGAGCTTCGGATGCTTCGCATCACGTCGGCGAAGCATCTGACACCTCTTCTAGCTGCTTCGGACGCTGTTCGGGCCATTACGAATAATAGTAATCTACTGTCCACTCCCACCTAACAGGACTTTACATAATACCCGAGGAGCTCACTGAGGTGGTTCTGTACCCGCCTCATTTAGTCCTCCCGTGGCTGCGACAGTTGTCTGTTCGAGAATCAAAGATGGACAAGCCACAGCTTAATAGCCTTCCTTCGGCTTGCTTCTGACCCCCACGCAGGAAGATGCACTTCGCGGCCTTGGTCACTTTGTTGTCCCTTTCCCCGGTCTTCACAGCGGCAGAACCACGACACTTTCCCATTCGAAGTGGCCGCTGTCTGCTAACTCCAAAGGACCATTTTGCCGCTGCAGAGCGTACAAAGGCGCGCTATGGCTTCAAGCGTGCCGTTGCATTACCAGGGGAGCAGCAGCGCAAGGGGTCCGCAGAAGATCTAAATATCACCGATTTGGTGAGCATCTCAATCGTCTCCGTTGAGAATTCTTTTCGAGCTTGCCGTCAGTCCAACGACACATGCTATTCCATCCCAATCAGCATTGGGACCCCGTGCGTCATTGCCTCAGCTATTGGAGGCCCGAACTGACTGCTTGCAGCCCGCAGCACTTCAGTTTAGCGCTGGATATGGGGTCGTCCAACCTGTGGGTAGCAGGGACGATGTGCTCTGGTTGCTCTTCCGGCTTCGTCCCATATGATCCTTCCGCGTCGTCAACAGCGGTAGATGAATTCCTGAACGGAACCGCCCCCGTCACAATTGCATTCGGCGCAGGCAGTGCGACGGGAAATATCTTCAAGGACACCATCCAGATGGGTACATACTCGGTAGAGCAGTCAAAATTCAGTGCGTATGCTTGCCATTGTATCGCACGCAGGTGTTAACCCAGACGCAGTGGTGGCTGCCTCGATGTCAACCAATCTGATAGTCAGCGAGATTTCGGGCGTAATTGGACTAGCATTCCAGGGACTCACGAAAACAGGCGGCACACCGTTCTGGCAGTCTATTATTACAAGTGGCCAAACAGCGGCCCCTGAGATGGGAATGTGGCTCGCACGCCTCACTGGGACGAATTTAACGAGCGACGGCCCTGTAGGAGGCGTATTCACATTTGGGGGAACAAACACGTCGTTGTACGCCGTTCCAGATGTGGAATTCCTGAATTTGACCGGCCCGGCGTCGACATACTGGATGCTTAATGTTTCATGTGCGCTCCCAGAAATGTCAATGCCGTGGCTGAATGCTAATATTCTCCCGTCGCAGTTTTCTAAGCGCAGAGACAGAGAATAAATATTACGCGCAGCACCAACTTGGCCGCTTTCGACACTGGCACTACTGGCATCGGTGGACCCCCAGCAGTTGTCGAGGCAATATGGGCAACCGTCCCAGGTTCTAGTCTGAGTACTTCCGGAGATGGATTCTACCAATTTCGTGCGCGCATCGTTCCGCTTTTATAATGATTGTTGAGTCTTCCAACAGCTTGCAACACCAGCCTGGAGATCGAGGTCGCCTTCGTCGGAAGTCGCATTCTGTTGCTCGATTCAGCGGACATGAACCTGGGTTCAATCTCAGGAAACTTTTGCCTTGGCGCAATATTCGCACTCACGCCCAGCAGTACTTCTACACCAGGTTGGGTTTTTGGCACCGCATTCTTGGTGAGCATTATGATTCTGGTTTGATTTCGTCATAGTCTGTCCTTGACTTGATATGTCCGTCAGAAAACTACTACACCATTTTCCGCTCGGAACCGCCATCAATGTCATTCGCGGAATTATATCGTACGCACACTCTTTCCCGTATTGGGCATTGGATTCGCTCTCTCAGTTGGTATGTTTTAGCAAACCTGAATCCACCCCATACCTCAGCTACCCTCAATGGCCCAACTTCAACCGCCAAAGTCCGAGTCATACTGCACTGTCCAAAACAGATAAAGGCGCCATCGTTGGTGGAGTCATCGGTGGCCTTGCAGTAATCTTGGGAGGATTTTTCCTCTTCTGTCGACGGCAACGAAAACCTCGCGAGAGCTTTGCCATGCAGGCGCACCGCGAAGCGCAAGAGGGTGACGAGCGCATGAGTGGCGACACAACAGTCTGTGAGGGCAGTTAGGAGATGGAATTTAAAACACATTAGTTAACTAATTACCATGTTGTTGCAGACGAATAATTAATAATTGACCGGCTCATTACTATCCACCCTCAGCATCGTCGACAGCGGCGGTCGATGTAGATGGCTTTCCGGCTCAAAAGATTGGGTAAGTTTTTCATTCACAGCACTTTTAACCTTAACTGTGACGTAATTTTGAGTCCAAATGGTCGCAGGCGGGATGCCGACGTCCCGACGCGCCCCCGACATGTGGTGATTTACCCATTTTGATGTGACATGCCCATCAGTTGGATATTACCGCGGCGCTTTAAAAGGGAATTGGATATGGATATTGAATTTTGGCAGCCTTCGTTAACTTTTAATGTACATGGTCCGGATGCTTCATGGGTCAGATTAACGCAATAAGTTACTGGCTATGTATTAATAATGTATGGTCCGTAAAACTCATCTCAGCCGCATTGTGCAAATGTAAAGACAGAAAGCGTAACTTAGAAACACTCTACAAAAAAAATTATCAGAATGGACTGCAGAAAAATGGGTATGGACATACTTCGATGGATAATTCCCGGCCCAGATTCGTCATACTCTTGTTTGGAACACCACATATTCTGGAATGTGCTGAGCGAAGTCAAGATGGATCCGCCGATCCAGACAGAGTATTTCCGCTCTGGCGGTGCGTAGATTTTAACCTGAGGAAGCAGTCAGTTTTCATATCCTGACTTGCTCAATTACTTAAATCATAGCGACCTTGACACTGGACGGCGCAAGCATGCTCAGTTCCTTTTGCATACGATCGGCGATGCCAGGGAACATTGTGCTTCCTCCAGAAAGGACAATGTTTCCGTAAAGCTCTCGTCGGACATCGAGATCACATTTCGTAATGGAATTATATCTGCGCGAACGGTCAGCAATGGAGATGGGCGATGAGAAAGCTGCTTACGTTGTTTCGTGTACGCCCGCTGATTCACTGCCAATGAGGGAGGGCTTAAACAAAGCCTCCGGAGCCCGGAAACTGATAATTTTGGTGAGCTAACCCACTAACTCCGATGACTGATTACTGACCGTTCGTTTCCGATGGTGATGACCTGGCCATCCGGGAGTTCATAATTTTTCTCCACCGCTGACGATTGCGCGGCCAACTTGAGTTCTTCCTCAAAATCAAGGGCAACATAACACAGCCTTTCCTTGATATCTCGCACGATCTCGCGCTCAGCGCTAGTTCTAAACGGATACCCTCTTTCCATGAGGTTCTTGCATAGATGGTCTGTCAAGTCTCGTCCTGCAATGTCCATGCGGCGAATAGCGTGCGGCATAGAGAATCCTTCGTAGATCGGAACAGTGTGCGAAACACCGTCGCCAGAATCCATGACAATTCCAGTCGTCCGACCGGAAGCGTAGAGCGACAAGACGGCCTGAATTTGGACGTAAAAGGCGGGAACATTGAACGTCTCGAACATGATCGATGTCATCTTTTCGCGGTTCACTTTTGGGTTGAGAGGCGCTTCGGTGAGGAGGACGGGATGCTCGTCGGGTGCAACACGGAGCTCGTTGTAGAATGTGTGGTGCCAGATTTTCTCCATGTCGTCCCAGTTGGTGACAACACCATGTTCAATGGGGTATTGTAAAGCCAAAATACCTCGCTTGGCTTGTGCTTCATCACTAGGTCCGGTCAGCGCAAACAATGAAGGAAAGACGATGTGCTAACCCAACATAAGAGTCTTTGTTCCCGAATCCAACCATTATGCTTTGATGCCGTGAGCGACCTACAACAGATCTGAGCGTAAAGAACGTCAGCTATTTTTCCATCATGAAAATAAATGACCAACGGGAATACGGCGCGGGGCGCATCTTCGCCTGGCGAGAGGTCAGATGTCGTTCATTTGGAACTCAAAATATTTATTTACCGGCAACTGTGAAGCAAGAATCTGAATTGAAATTATTATCAAGGATTATCGAATGGCTTACACCCAGCCTTGCACATTCCTGAGCCATTATCGATAACCTGGAAAAGTAAAATTCGTTAGGAGGACGTGGCTTTAGAGGTGGATCCTTACCAGGGCAGTCATTTCGTCGTCCATGATGAGAAGAAGGGAAAGGCAAACGAGGTGAGGGTGCTGGTGGGTGTTGATGTATTACGTCTCCGCGAGGTCTCTTTATACATACGCCACGGACTGCGACCTGCGGATTAAGCCAAGCCAACCCCTCCAAAAAGCACAGCGGCACTGTTGCGCCGTAGCTAGCGCAGTCTCACCATTTCCGCTGCACCTCCAGTTCGACTCCGACTGACTCTTGAAATGACGGACTGCGGACTGTCGGACTGTCGCGGCCGTCAAGTCTGACTGGAGAGTCGGGTGCCCGCAGGAATATGCTGACACGTAAATGTAGAGGAGCTCCAGGTGCCAAGGCTCCTCTGACTATGGTCATATTTGGGCATATTCAGACTTGAATTATTTGGGCAACTTGAAGTCAGAGTCTCAGACCAAGTCACGATGATCATAAGTTGATGTTTCACAGCCCGGTGAGAATGCTCAACAGCTTCAGCCAACCTAGTACCGCGGTGCTTGATTAATACTTGGAAAACTCGTCAAAGCAGGGCCAACAAGTCATGGTCAGAAGTTGGTCAGAAGAAAGAAGATAGGATCAGTAACACAATCAGTGACGGGTCACAGCCGAATAAAAACGTCCTTTCTTTGGTCCTTCTAAGTTCTCACTCTTCTATACGACTCCGCTTCAGCCACTTTTCTGTTCCGGCTTACTCAAGGCTTACCGATTCGCATTTCCGATTACGCTACACAGTCCTCGCCGCACGCGTCCGGTGCTCGCCTTTGGTGGAACTTCTAAGCTTGAACTTGAATCTCTAGAAATTTTTCTGGCGACGCCGTATTGCAGAGTTTTTGCGCATGACCTCCGCCTGATGATTTTTCTCGATTGACTGGCTCATGGGTCTTCCAGTGTGATTTTCTTCCGGAGCAAATGACAATACAAGATGAGGTTCTGCCGTTATACGGTTATACGGCCACCGCACCTGATAGCTTTCTTCAAATTTCAATGACCAATTTTGCGCCATTTTCCCGATTTTCACTGAGTGCCATTACCAGTTGCTAATTCCTAGTGG
Source organism: Mycena capillaripes (assembly GCA_029204075.1). Lineage (NCBI taxonomy): Eukaryota > Fungi > Basidiomycota > Agaricomycetes > Agaricales > Mycenaceae > Mycena > Mycena capillaripes. The sequence goes on along the minus strand of JARHKZ010000011.1, from coordinate 794,556 downwards.
GACCTCCGCAGTAATACACCCTTCCTTCCTTCCTTCCTTCCTGGCTGATTCAGCCGCTTGGTGAAGCTGCGATATGGTCGGACGCTGAGAAATCAAGTTCATCTTACAGTTGATTTAAAAAGAAGCAGTGGTACTAGTACTCAAGAGTACAATGGCAAACATCGAAAATTCTCCGCGTCCTCTGAAAGTTTCTATCGTTGGCGCAGGTATTGGCGGACTAACCGCCGCTATCGTATTGCGACGGAATGGACACCATATCAGAGTAGGCTTCGATTCCAACTTGCTGCTTTGGGTTCTAATCCAACGCCCAGGTTTTCGAAGCCCCGCAGACGAAGACCGACATCGGTGCTGGCATTGGCGTGCAGGCCAATGCGCTACGCGTCTTGAATCGGTTTGGATTTTCCAGGGAAAACCTAAGACCCGTAGACTTTGACGGTGTGCGTCTCTTTCCTTTTAACTTACTCCGCTTCAATTTTCTAAATTTGATTGTTTCCACGTAGGGCATAGTTTTCGATGCTAAAAACGGAGTCGGTATAAATCGTCCTTGGTTGATCTCGCGGCCAGACGACCTCCATGTACGTTTTTGAATTCAATTGTCTGAACTGCGGTTAAGCTCAGACAGGATGTGATGTGCCACCGAAGCGATCTTCACGACGAACTCAAGCGCCTTGCAATTGAGGAAGGTGAAGGCGGGCTGGCACCTGTGGAACTGCTCTTTGACAGCAAAGTTGTGTCTTGCGACCCGGAAGCCGGAACAATAACTTTGGGCAACGGAGAGACCATCCACGCAGACGTTGTTATCGGTGCTGACGGGATTCATGTGTGTGTTTTGTTTCCCAAAAAATATTCCAGGAATTTAACTTGCACCAGTCCGTTGTTCGGACCAGCGTTCTTGGACATGTTGTCGACGCCCCTGCATCAGGCTTGACATGCTTCCGTTGTCTTTTCGATGCATCAAATCTGAACGAATTTGACGACCTCAAGTGGCTTACAGAGGGACTAAAAGGCGTGAGACCGATCATAATGAAAGAACAGGCGTTTCGGATGTTTTTCATCTACCCTTGCCGAAGTGGCACTCTCATAAATTTTGTGGGCATCTATACCGATTCTGAGCAAGATTCGACAGGTTATGCACTTAATGGCACTCGTTACTCATGGACTAATATGACAATAGATTGGACGCCGACCGCATCCCTGGAGGAAATTCGCAGGAAATTTTCAGACTTCCACCCAAAGTTTCTCCGTATCTTGGACCTGTCGCCCGCCACCCCCATACTGAAGTGGCAGCTGAGGGCCCTGCCCGTCTTACCGACCTGGATCCGTGGGCGCACAGCCCTTCTAGGAGATGCCGCGCATGCGACTTTACCTTTTTTAGGCCAAGGTGCTACAGTACTAGTCTGTCTTGACAGGCACTCTATCATTTTTAACTTCAATCATCAAGGTGCAGCAGCAGCAATCGAGGAGGCAGCGACACTGGGATGCTTGCTACCTCTTGGGACCACCAACGAAGACGTAAGCATCAGGCTCGAGGCATACCAATCACTTCGAAAGGAGCGAGCGGAGTTTGTGGGTGCCGAGTCCGTCTCACAGGCGTCAGCGCCAGCAAAGCGTGGGCTCTACTACAGGTGTGAGTAATATACGTCTGCCTCCTCTGCCTCCTATGCCGATGTTCCTGTCAGCTCGGGAGCTGCAAGCCTTCATCCTCGAACACGATGCAATTAAAATTGCTCAGGAATATTACGATGCACATTTTGGTGGTGCAATCAAAGTTTGACATTCATATCTTCCTTAGGTTCATGTAATCGTTCGAGCCGCATAAATGAATGAACATGGCACAGAGAGGCAGAGAGACTACACTACTCAGTTACCCAACCTTTCGGGTTTACACGGTTTTTTACGCTGAGCTGTACCTCTCACACTTCTAGATCTCGGTTTCAGAGTTTCGAGCGAAAAAACACCAACGGGTATGGCGGTCCGTTGGCACTTTCAATAAAACAGGCATATTTTTACTGTTTTGCTTGAAATATTGTCAGGTTTTCGCATGTTTTGTGTGTTTTAAGACCTTTTGATGAAAACTACAATCCAACATTCTGCACGTCGTGATTTCAATCTTGTCGAGAAATGATAGGCTTGTGGATGTGCGATTTGTTCTGGACGAACATTGCGATTTTTAAATATTTTTTTTGGGCAGCGTGATTATAATTTTTTTTTTTTTTTGAAGTTGCATACTTTTATTGGCTGTGTGTCGACTTTTTTTCTGCTTAGGGGCTAGTATGAGCCGACTCGACTGAGCCGCTAAGCCAAGCCAAAAATAAGCCAGCGGCAGCCGTAGCCAGCCGATTAAACGGGGGCGGGTCTTTGGAAGAAAGGCTTACTCGTTCCACGCTGGTGAGACGATTCACGCACCGCGAATAAATCAGATACTCTTTTGGTAAAACTTGCGTTGGTATGAAGACTGCATTATAGCCTGATATAATCGATAGAGCGGTTGGATTACCGCCAGTCGAGATGAAAGAAGCCGCAATTGCAAAACCCAAATTCGCCAAATGAATTTGTTCAACTGTACTCAGTGGACGAAATAAACTCCTTGCTCGTAGAACTGAAAGTTAAGACGTTACAGCGTTCGTTCACTCAGGTTTTAGATTAAATGTGCAGGTTGGGCATGTATCAAATCATTACTTCTCTCAGAGTCTGCATCAAGTCTTCCAGAGTGAGTGCAACTCTTGTCCTCGACGCGCAATTGGAGCCAAGATTTTCCATCGAGGCGGCCCGTGCTCGTCTCGGAACCCTCCTCTCCCCAAACTCGTTTCACAAAGAGCGCGATCATCGTCACGTACGGTCTCGGCGGGGGTGCAAAAGGAATTCGGTTGGCAGATCTAATTCACCGAATTTGAGTGCTGGACACAAAAGGGTTGAACTCCGAGAATTCATGCTGAGAACTATGTGGCCTGGGAGTTGGATGGAGATCATAGAGCGAGACCTAAAAAGGAAAGTCGCGACTCGCGATCATATCATATGACCTAAACAATCCTTTGCGCGAAGAATACGATGAACGTCAATTTCCCTCAATTCGAACACATATTGCGCTCCAGATCTAAAAGTTTCGGATCCGCGTCGGCGTCACAGTCTCAACCCGAAGTCTCCAGCCTCGAAAAATCCAAGAATGCTCCTGGTCGCAGTCGTCAACTTTTCCATGCCTTCCGCACTCTCGCTGGCGTCTACAAGATCTTCCTCTTTTCTGCTATCCTCCTGGTCGTTATCTTCCTCTTTCTTTGGCCTCAAAGCCCAATAGTGCTCCGCGAGGTACCCGCCGCTCGCCCGAGACACGAACCCGAGATAACAGTGTTGACTGCTTTTCATTCTCTTCCCACCGATTCTCCTTCAACACGTCACAAAGTGCCCTTCGTCGACCGTGCCATTCTACAGAGACTAGCCGATATGGAAATATTTCCCGACCCGGACGAACGTCCGTACTTTGCTTCGAGCCACCCAAGACCACCCATGGTGACGCGCGTCCCAGAGGCTAGAAAACCGCTTGGTCCTGCGCATGCGCTTCCCCCGGATATATGTGGCCCCACCTCCACCCCTTGTCGTTTCCTCTTTCCTCTCCGAATCGGCGAGCAGGAGTCGAAAGCCCGGATTCATTTCATGGAGATCCTGCAACTCGCCCAGAAACTGGACCGGATCCTGGTACTGCCAAATGTCGGGAAGAGCCGTATCGGAGCGTGCTTCAAGTCGGATTTCGAAATGTACTATGACCTCGAGAGGTTGACGGAGGACCTGGCTCATGGGCTGCCCACCGGCCGAGCGGCGACGGTGAACCAGCACCTCTTTCGGCGCTGGGTCGATGCGGCGGCGCCTTCCGCGCAGCTGAGCTTCCTCTCCGCCAAGCAAGAAGTGCCGCAGCGGGGAGTAGAATCCACGACATTCTCCAACGAAGACGTGTCGATGCGTGTGGGCTCCGTCGACAGCGATCTGAATCTACCCGGCTGTTTCGCAAAACTCAATGCACTCCGCCTCGGCGCATATGCCCCGCTCCACATCCACCTCAAGCCCCACGCGCACACCCGCTCCACCGGCGCCTCCATCGTCGACGCCCTAACCCGACCCGACATTCAAGCTGCCGCCGCCACCCCGCCCTTGACAGACCCCGCCGTCCTCGTCCTCAGCTGGGACCTCCGCTACCCGATCTTCCCCACCACTCCTGGACCCGGGCTCCCCACCCTGCACCTGCACTACTCCCCTGGCCTCCACGCCCTCGCAGCCGCGCTCGCCCCGCCCGCCCCATACGCGATGGTCCACTGGCGCATGGAATCCGTCGCGCCCGCCAACCTGCCCCAGTGCGCACACGCGCTCGTCGACACGCTCGCGCGCCTCCCCTGGACCGGCAGCAACGGCGTGCGCACCATCTGGTTCGCGAGCGACTACCCGTACGCTGTGCACCGCAGCGCGCGTCCGGGCGTGGACTACGGCGTCCACGGCGAACGCGAAGGTCAAGTCGGGGACGTTCCGCGACGTGGGGCCGCTGCACGCGGAGGCGGTGGGGATACTCGGGGACGCGTTTGCGGAGGGCGGGGAGTTGGACGGGTGGGCGGTCGCGGAGCTGACGGATGCGCGGCTTGCGGCCCTCGAAGGCGACTGGGAGCCGGAGTTGCTTCAGGATGCGGGCGTGCGCGCGATTGTGGACAAGATCATCGGCATGCGGGCGGCGCTGTTTGTGAGCGGTGCGCCTAGGTGCGCGCGGACTAGGTGAGTGTTATCAGCTTTCGTCTCAGTAAGTGCTCATGAATCTAGCTCGTTCACGAAACAAGTGCTCGATGAGCGACGGGCGGCGCTGGGTAAGCTCGACGACGACGACGAGCTACCAGGTTTGCAGAACATTGTCGAGCTCTTTGGCTGATGACGCACGAATGGGTTTGGCATGGGTAAGCGCATAGACATTGCAGAAGTATATCATAACACTAGAACGCATAAACTCCCACTCGTCCCGTCTCATCCTATCCATATCGCACGACGACGTTTTTAAGGAGCGAAGAGGGTGGCGGTGAAGGCCTCGCCAGCAGCGGTGGGCTGCTTGGGCTTCTTGGCGTTCTTCTTCTTCAGGCGCTCTTGCTTGACTGTGGGAGAGACGGTAAGTAAAAGCGAGGAAAAAAAACTGAGGGACATACGGAGCTCGTGCCTGCGGATGGTCTTTGCGTAGGGGTTCAGGCGGAAGAGAACGGCCTTGTTGACGAGGGGGTTCTTCTTCTGCGTCCAGGGGCGCTTCTGGACCTTCTGGCCGGCGGGGCGGACGACGGACTGGATCTCGTCGCTGTTGATCAAACGGGTGACGTCCGGGTTGGAGATCTTGGGCGTGGGCAGACTGCGCGGGGGTGAGCTAGGCTACAACTCAAGAACCTAAACACGACGTACAGGTAATCCTTCTTGTGCGTGGAGGCCTTGTCAAAGGTTCCAAACACGTCGTCGAGGAGCGCAAAGGCAGCCTCAGTCCAGATGACGAAGCGGCCGAGATGACCACCAGGTGCGAGCTGGAGGAGGTTGAGTCTCCGGACGTTGACGAGCTCGACACCGGGCAAGTTGCGGAACGCCTTGACGATGCCGTTGTCCTCGTTGTAGACGACGAGGGGCCCGCGGCGCTGGCGATGCCTGCGGTTGCGCATCTTTCCTTTGCCCGCGCGCAGCTTGCGGGAGTTGGAGACCTTGATGACGTCGGCGTAGGCGTTCAGGGACTTGAGGAGGGCGACGGCCTCCTTTGTTTTGGTGAACGACTCGGCGGCGTTGGCGATGACGAGGGGGACCTCCTCGATCTGCTCGATGCGGTGGCCGCGGGCGAGGACCAGCGAAGGCAACGCCGAGGCAGCGAGGGCAGAAACGACGGCGAACCGGCGCTGGTTCTGGTTCACCTTGACGTGCCACTTGCGCCAGGTCTTGGTGGGGGCGAACATGCGTCCACCACGGCACATGTTTCCGAACGCGGCCTTTTGAGAGTATTAGAATAAAATTCAGGCTCTTGCTTCACAAAAAATCGCACCTGGCCAGCACGGTGGGTACCCGAGCCACCAACACGGGGGATACGGGCGACAGCACGACCAGTTCCCCAGGACTCAGCGCTGGTCTGGTGTCCGGCCTTTTCGCTGACGGAGTACGCCTGCCTTTTGTTCTTTGCGATGCTCTCTGAAAACCACGATTTAGTTCTTCATCTTCTGGCCTGCAAATTATCCTTCGACATACTGTGCACTTGCGCAACGACATCGAGCCTAATGGGTGCCGTCAAGACCGCCGGGAGGGGAAGAGAGGTCGATGCCTCTGCCAGGAAAAATCGTCAGAAGGAACCCATGAATCGTGGCGCGTATAAACGGACCTCCGGAGGCGGCGTGCACGTTCACGGTGGGGCGGGAGGCCATGGGGGATGTCTTGAGGTCTTGAGGAGGAATGAAGAAATTTGGAAGTCACGTTACAAGCTATGCAGTCGGCTGCAGCCTAACAAGACCAAACTCTCGGCAAGTCGGCTTGTTCGACTTTCAGGTTTGGTTCAGTTCAAGAGTGCCAGCAGGAAATTTAGTTGTGTCCGAGAGGCATTCGAGCCCGCATCTCTTTCCGCTTCTCAGCTCCTACGAACGACAACGCAAAACTTCAATCGGTCCAGTACCATGGTAGGATAGCTATAGTCATGGCGGTGCGGTGATTCACAAGCAGAGGAAGAAAAGAAAATTTAGAAAGATGCTGCTAGAATTCTGAACTCTGGACAGGATGGCCATACGCTAGCTGGTTCAGTTTCCAGTGCTCTAGAGGGGCAAATCTCGGTAATCACCGATCATTTTTCGCGGTTCTCAAATTCGTTTCAACTTCGCTGAATTTCCGCTGTGATGAAGTATGCTGCATGCCAAGGGTAAAGGCTTTGCTTACAGTGATTTGGGCTAAATCTTCGGTGCCAAAAGGAACAGAATAAAGAACACGTACGTGGCGCATCAGCAAAATCACAAATAGCTATGAGCTGTTGTATAGCGCTGCATAGACCCTCATATAGACGCCATAGACACCATATCAACTGTCTATAGCGTCTATGGGTGTCTATAAAACTGCTCATAAACACTATAGCATTTTTGTATTTTCCTGATGCGGCAAGAGGATTTAGAATTGGTCATTTCAACTCTTGCGCATCTCCGATATAGCGAATTCAACAGTTAAAATTCAAGAAAGCGACGTTCATTATGTTACAGTGTCCTCATAGAATAAACTAATTCGGCAGAATAGAAAAATTCTTAAACCAATGGCTTGGTTTGATCACTACCACAGTGGTTAAGTACAACATAATCACGCAGAACCAACACTCACCTCGGACTAAACACAAACGCAGGACTCGCCTCGTCAAGGAAGTTCCACACAGTCTTCCTCTTCAAATCCTTGGTCTTCCAATCGTTAATATACGCGGGGAAGTACGGGATCGATGTCTGCAAGCTTATATCGTGCGCAACGATGACCCAGATATTAGGATCTGCATCGAAGTTCGCGACCTTTTCGAGAGAAATTTGAGCAGTCACCGGGTCCGCGTAGAATGACCCAGGGATGTCTGAGATGGAGAGGAGCTGCTGCGCGCGGGAGAGCAGATCGAACGCTCCATCGTGGGTGTGCGGTGACCAGAAAGAGTCGGTGGAGACTGACGCTTTGGCTTCTTCTAGCAGATGGGCTGGGCATGGGAAGTTTGTCTGGAACTGGGGCCGGGGACGGGCCTGCCCGGCGTGATGGAACGTGTCGCCTGCGAGTTGGACGAAGGTGGTAGGTGTGACACGGGCGAGAGCACTCATGTGGCCGGGCAAATGCTGGATTTGCATGGTGTCAGGAGAACGGTCGCAAAAGACGAAGCACGAAAACACTCACACCGGGCGTGTTCAACAGATAAAAACTTCCGTCTCCGAAGTAGTCGATGGCTTTCAAGCCCGCAAAGGTCAGATTCGCTTTGGAGAAGTCTATTTTCGTAAGTTTGTGGCCTCTGAGGAAGATATATTGTTAGTATTGCAGTCTCGGAAAGACAGGATGACACTCACGCAAAGTCACTTGCTTGCAAAATCGAATTCGGATTTCCCGGGAACGTCGAAGTGTCGGTTTCTGACCCAATAATGAGCCCAGTGGTGTTGGGAAATCGGGACATGTCTCCCTAAATGAGTGTTAATCAAAAAATGTTGAAAGAGGCGATGCGAGGGACGCACGACGTGATCGAAATGCGCGTGACTATACGCGAGATTAGCTTGGTGGCATATACTCACAACCGAGCCGGCTCACCTCCAAATGACAGCGTTTATGCTCTCAAGGGAAATCCCTCCATCTACGAGCTGCTCCGGAAGGTCCCTGGGCTGCTGGACGTGGACAAGTCCGGCGGCGACAAAGTCTCTAATATTCGGAACCGCGTTCTGGAGATCTTTCCGTACTCCGAGATCGAACACAAAGCGCGTCTGGGTTTTTTTATGCTCGATTAGGAAGCAATACTCGGTGAAGTCCCCGTTTTCGTGTCCCGGAAGAACGGGCGCCATGAAAGTGTTGGCGACGCCTATGAGGGATACGTTCGCGGCATTGAAGACCCTGAGATCGACGGTTGCACTCGAGTGTGGAATGCCAAAGTCGAGGGACGATGCGGACGTTTGCCCAACGAGGAAAACAATCGAGAGGACTGGAATGAGGCGCATATTGGGAATGAGTTGAGTCAAATACTTTCAATGTCCGTACATTTATAGAAAAATGCGCCTCGGTTTTCAAACACAAAGTTATTGATGGCGAAAATTACCGCGGTCCACGGCGACCCAAACGCAGCCGACATTGGGAAGGTCAATCACTGCGGCGCGTCGCTTGAAGCCGCTTGTCGGTGGAATAGAGCAAAATTTGAGTCATTCGAGATTACGCGCACCAGCCAACGGGGCGCGCCGCCAGTGTGATCTCATCACCGTTGCATCGCACTGGCGTACAGCGCGCCACCTATGTCCGCGTCGATGACCGAGACTCGTCGACAGTGGTGGAACTGACAGATCCACTACGCACGGAACTCACAGCGACTACCAATCATCCTGTTTGAACTTGACCGTGCCGAACTGGCCGGATGAGCGAAATGATCGCAATAATAATGTCGGTTGACAGAGCCTGTGAGCCAGGACTCGGAAGGCTTAGCCTCGGAGGAACGACAAGATGAACGTCTGAATTGTGAAGACGTCTCAGTCTGAGTCACGGACTAAGCAGCCGGGAGCCAGGTGTAGCGTCTTGGGCCGAACGGCGATGTTGACAGTTGCACAAGGAGACGTGACCTGTGTGACACTCCTGAATCCTTCCCACCACAACCTTTTTTATCTCCAGGGCGCACCCGAAAATTAGAGCAGGCAACAGTACGCGCTGTAAAGCTGCCTCTGAAATGGTATCCTGAACTTCGGTCCTCGCCGCTCGGCTGCAATTACAAATGACTGCGACTGACTCGCAAGGCAATGCATGTTAAATTATCTGCGGTCCGTGCATCCTGTGGCTCTGGTCCGTGCGCCGTCTCTTCCGTATAAATACCCCCGATCCTTTCTTGGGTCCCCACCGCTCTGGGCCGCATGGCTTAGATCAAGTGTAGTATCTGTTCTTTATAGTCTAACCGCTATAACGGGAGCAAGTCTCTCAAAAGGTTTTACTATTTTTGGCTACCCTTTTGGGTCCGGGGCTGCGCTCTGCTCGCAGAGCCAGCTCTGGATCCGGCGATGACCCTGCCGCTGCACTACCGGCCTGCGTTGTCCAGGGATCTCTTTCCCAACTTCTTTTTGCGGGGTTTACGCATGCGATCGTTCCTTCGACGGTCGCTGTGTATTTCGCAAGTGGATTTTGGCTGAAGTTCCATGCATTCTCAACGTTGCAAGGCTCAACCACACTTCACAATCACATCTTCTCTCTATTCGTTCAAGCGTAGTGTATGGATTCTGTCAATACACTAGGTCTGGCTACCCGACGTTGAAATGGATGACGGGCGGCTCGTTCGATCAATTCAACCAATAGGACTAGAATCAAAGGATAGGTACATCCTAAAGGCACTCTGAAAAATGGCCTGATCAACAACTGAACACAGAAAACATTCTGGACTGTACTTCGATTGACAATCCCCGGTCCAAATTCATCATACTCTTGCTTCGAGCACCACAAGTTGCGGAATGTGCGCTGAGACGCCAAGATAGATCCGCCTATCCATGCGGAGTATTTTCGCTCCGGCGGCGCGTGGACTTGAACCTACGAACAATCGTCAATGTCTAGCTCGACGGTTCAATGAATTGCAAAAACCGTGACACCCGGCGGAGCGAGGTTACTTAGTTCCTTCTGCATACGCTCGACTGTACCCTGAAACATGGTATTTCCTCCCGAAAGAACGACATTTGCGTAGAGCTCCTGCTCGATATCCTCATCACAACTTTGAATGGACTTGTTTCTACTCCGAATAGTCAGCATTGAATAAACGAGTCCGAGTATTCCCTATACGTCGCTTTATGTATACCAGCTAAATCACTTTCAACGAGCGAGGGCTTGAATAAAGATTCCGAAGCAGAGAACCTTGAAAATATGTATGTTGTGAGTGGACCGATTAACGTTGCAGCTCGTGCTAACTCACCGCTCATTTCCAATGGTGATAACTTCACCATCCGGAAGTTCATAACTCGGAGCCGGGCCCGCCATTCGGGATTCTTGCTTGAAATCAAGGGCAACGTAACACAGGGTTTCCTTTATATCTCGAATAATTTCGCGTTCAACAGAGGTCGTCATGGGGTATCCTCGTTCCCCGAGGTCGTTGATGAGCTGATCTGTCACTGTACGACCCGCGATGCCCATTCGACGGATTCCGTTTCGTATAGAAAATCCGTTGTAAATCGGCACAGAATGGGTTACCCCTTCACCGGAATCTACGACGACGCCGGTAGTCCTACCGGAAGCATGCAGCGCAAGGACTGCTCCGATTTGCACGTAGAACGCCGGGACGTTGAAAGTCTCAAACATGATCGAGGTCACCTTTTCGCGGTCCTCCGGCGGAGTAAAAGGCGACTCCGTGAGGAGGACGGGATGGTCTTCAGGTGCGACGCGGAGCTCGTTACAGAACGTATGGCGCCAGACTGCCTCGATATTGTACCAGCTTGCGACAAGACCTTTGTCGATAGGGTAGTTCATCCCCATGATTCCGCGCATGGCCTGGGCTTGTTCACTAAACTCCTTAGTCAAGGCTAACAGTGAGCGCAAAACGGACGTGTTTACCCGACATAAAAATCTTTCTTAGCAAATCCCTCCTGCAGGATGCCTTGATGGCGAGGGCGTCCTGTAACTGAACTGCAAGGGAGAGCTCGGATGAATGCGCATCGTGCACCGAGAACGACGCACGGAAAAACAGCACAGGGCATATACTCGCCTACGAAGAGGTCAGATGCCATATGTTGATTTCAAAATTATGCCATTCACCTGCAACTGAATAGCAGAGATGAGATCAGAATAGCACAATGCATCATCAAGAATTCGAACACTTACAGCCAGCCCGGGACGTCCCGGAGCCATTGTCGAAGACCTACGAGTGAAATTCCCTCAGCGAAGTGGTATTCTGGAACCGCATGTTCCTACCAGGGCCGTCACATCGTCATCCAAGTGCATGGCAAGAAGAAAGGAATGCGAAGAGCTTGGTCCAAGTTGTCTTTATGAATTATGTATTGCCCAAGGAGGGATGAAGGCACGGCAAACAGTTGACGTGCGATTGATACGTGGGACTGCTGTGACTAGGCTCGACTGTCTTGCGAGAATCCCAGACGTTGTGAGTGAATCCAGCCGCCGGAAAGAAGTGGAGGTCCCAGCGCTACACGGTGGAGTACCCAGAAAACGCAGAATCGCCCCCAAACCTACAATTCAAGCTCGAGCGCTGGCAGAGTCAGAATCGTCGACGAAGTCGTAATACAAGTACCCTGTATTTGGCTCTGTTTCCCTTTCACTCTGATTAAGTTAGGAACTTGGGCAGACTTGGGCGCATTCGATCCAAGGTCCGGCAAAACCTTCGAGCCGAGAAATGTTTGGGAACTAACGCTTGGAGAACAAGGGCTGACCGCAATCTGCATTGACACATATCCCTAAAATGGTATACAAACGAAGCCTGTTCAGAACGATCACCATGATTGACTCTTCCACCCTTCGCCAACACACTACGTTCCTTTCAAGCTGCAGATATAGCAATCTCGATGTTTCCGGTGGGGTTCGCCCCGCCACCAATGATCATGGATCCGGGAGAAGGACCACATGCTGTGAGAAGGTTCTGATACAAAGTTCAAGTTTAGCAATGGTTCAAATGTCAATTGCAGGAGCTCACGTCGAATCCACCGTTAGTCGACCCGTGTCCCTCGAGGCGGCCTTTGCTGATATCAATGGTGGTACCTTTGACGCGATGAGCAAGTTGCATATGTGAAGCCAACGGCCATGGTTTATTTACCGCCATCGACCGCCGTGGCAGTAACTCTGCAGGTCCCGCTGACGGCCGTCGTAGACGCCGCATTCACACGCAGGAATTCACTTCAGACAAAAGTGAGTTCGATGGGAGATAGTGATATGAATAAAAACAAACATGGCCCCTGCGATTCCACCTCCAAGCTGAGGCAACGGGTCAGCAGGACGGTGCAGCAACAGAGTAGAATCGTACCCCAAGTAAGGCCACGTTACAATCATGCTCAACTAGCTTCGTGGCCGGATCTGTGCATGTCGCCACGTTCAATGCCGAAGCACGGGGTTTCAAGGGAAGGGCATCGACGACAGATGCAAGGAGCAAGGCCGAGACGAAGACGATGAAGCGCGCAAAAAACATCTGTGCGACCAGTCAGCAAATTGACTCAGGGCTAGCAGCGGTCTAAAAGCAGACTTTGGATTTAAGAATAACGATCGAGTTTGAAAGAACGAAATTGAAAGAATGTTTGAAGGCTAAAAGGCGACTTGCGCAATTGCGGGTGGAAGGGGAAAATAATGCGGAAGCTGCGGGAACGACACGAGTTGGCCGCTTTTATGTGAGCCCCGCTATTGCCTCCGGTAACTGGTTGCCCATTTCGAAAGAAGCATCATTGATCGGCCCGGGTCGAACTTGTGGGTGCCTGACTTTCGTCCCGGACAAAATCCCAGACTAAAGTTCAAAGCTTCAAAGAGTGGGTTGGGACGAATCCTTCCATTTTTTGAATACCAGCTGGCCCTCATTCCGCGAGAAAATGTAGTGCCAACGGGATGCCACGGTCCGCTTAATCACGCCGGCTATTTATAAACTTCCCATCCATGACTGGACAAGCCTTCGCAGGCCCAGTTTAGATGACTTCGGGAAGGTTTTGCAGAAGTAAAATCGAGCAATTTGAATAAATCAGAATGGTCAGGTTAAATCTATCACCTCTCCAAGAAGAACGATGTTTCCGCTTTAACCTCTTTCTTTATTCCATTGGATGGCCGCTGAGGTTTCTTCCGGACGGCTGCAAGCTTCTCCTGTAGCAACATGTGAGCGAAAATCCAGATGCATCATCAAACGGAAAGTGATCCAGGCATACCTGAAGAACTTTAATTTGGGATGCTATCGCTTCTTCATCTTCGTCGGGGATGACTTCAATAGCGGCCGGCTTTGGCCTGGGACGGGACCTATCTGCTGGGGCAATTCCATTTGCTTTTAGTAAATCTACTCATAAAATTGAGCATCTGGACAGGCAGTGAAGGAATATGAATTCTCACCCAACGGGCGGTATTTGAAAGTGAATTTCGCGAGAGTTTTTAAGACCTCGACCTCAGAAGTGCTGTGCATTGCCCCGGAAGATGGGCCAGGAGACCGAAATTCGGGCCGAATCTATCAAGGCAAAACATCGGCGTCTGAGGATAGCAGGAGGGAGACTAAGACGAACTGAACAGAATGACCGATGACTTTTTTTGACTGTTCGTGAAGCTTTTGCGGAGGAAGGGAAACAAACTGGCGAAGCTTTGCCGGTGTGTTGCGTTCAAAAACATGGGCGAATTCCACGCCAATGGTTCCAAGATCGGGCGAAATTGACGCATCGAGAAATCGGTCATCATCTGGAAGAAAACTCGGTACATAATTACACCACAGAAGTGGCGCGTACCCGTGAACTGCTGTCGCCCAAAAAGGAGTGAGCGCCTTGTCGTCGGCGAGATGCTCACGCTGTCTCTATGGCCCGTACCAAGCCATCGTCCACCGGCTCTAACAAGGCTTAGCTCCCTTCCACCACAATCGATTCCGTCCACGGACACAGAACCGTAGACTCTACGAGTCGAAGACGCGTTGGAGTCTATCCAGTGTATAGAGAATTTCTGAGGATGGTCGAATTCAATGTGTCGCGACTCGCCAGGATCTCCAAACGACTTTACCTTGTCTACCTCCGAAGGTATCCAACAAGTAGCCTCCTCTCCATCGGCTGAGTTTTCGGGAGAGTATTCGGAAAGTCTCACGTCGTTCACCTCAACCCAGCAGCTAAACCGACCGAGCTCTGGCATTGCAATGGTGGCAGGAAGAAACGTGTAACAAAGTATGTAACGCAGTAACAAAGTCAGCTGACCGTGACAAAACGCGTTTTGGGCGCGAGGAGTGGCAATGACTTGAATGTACATGTTTCTCAAAGTCTCTTACTGTTTTCAATTTTTTGAACAGCTTTGAACACTTACCGCTAGCCACCTCGGGCGTATCTGATTCATCAATAGAAGTTTTGTCTTTGCAAGACACTCCCGTGGTCACCTGAAGATGAACTAAAGATCTTATGGACAGTTTATCTCACGAAATCAGTCCAGAGGCTTCGAGTCTTTTCATTCGGGCCGGTTAAGTAATTTAAAAGGTGAACTGATCAACAACCCCATCCAATGCTCGATCCACCTCAGCCTCTAAATGTTGCTATAGTCGGCGCCGGTGTTGGCGGATTGGCGGCTGCTATCGCCTTACGACGGAATGGACATAATATCAGAGTGCGTTGACCATCGCGCCCCACGGCTCTCATCTAGGAACTTCATACGCAGATCTTCGAAGCATCACAAATTAAGACGGAAGTCGGAGCAGGTGTTGGTCTACAGAGGAATGCACTGCGCATTCTGCAACATTTTGGGTACTCCCGGGATAACCTGAGATCCGTCGACTTCGATGGGGTGCGTTCACTCGCCAGTGGACCGCTAAAAGATGAATGGTTTGACTTCAGATTGCGGTTTTCGATGCGAAAACGGGGGCTGAAACAACTCTCCCATGGCTGATTCCCAATTCCTCGGACGAAACCCATGTATGATCTTCATTGATCGACGAATGCCATCTCACCGATTCGCGCAGGATTTATTCTGCCACAGAAGCGATCTTCACGACGAACTGAAACGCCTCGCAACCGGTGAAGGGGAAGGCCCGCCTGCGCAACTGTTTCTTGATAGCAGGGTTGTTGCTTGCGATACTGAAGCGGGAACAGTGACTTTGGCCAACGGGGAAGCTATTCGTGCCGATGTTGTTATCGGCGCTGACGGAGTTCATGTGAGCCATTTTATTTAGCTTCAACAATTCTTAATGTTCCAAGTCCGTCATTCGGACGAGCATCTTGGGACATGCTGTCGCAGCCGCACCTGCAGACTGGGCATGCTTCCGTTGCCTTTTCGATGCCTCTACTGTGAAAGATATTCCCGAACTCAAGTGGTTAACGGAAGGAATAAGCGGAGCAAGAAGTGTGGCGTGGAGAGAAGGTGGACCCTTGCGAATGTTCTTCATTTACCCGTGTCGAAGCGGTGCCCTCGTCAATTTCGTGGGCTTTTATACGCCTACAAAGCAAGACGACCCAGGTCAGAGCCCTCAATACCCTCTTATTCAGCCCAATAATAGCGATACAGATTGGACACCAACTGCAACCCGAGAAGAAATTGTGGAGAAATTTGACGGATTTCACCCCAAATTCCTGCGTATTCTCGACCTGCCGCTTTACAGCCCCATTCTCAAATGGCAAATAAGAGTGACGCCCCTTCTGCCGAGTTGGATCTGCGGACGAGCAGCTCTTCTTGGTGATGCCGCGCATGCTACTATCCCCCTCTTGGGTCAAGGCTTGGCGATGGCGCTGGAGGAGGCTGCAACGCTCGGATGCCTGCTTCCTTTTGGTACCACCAAGGGAGATGTGCCGACACGACTTGGAGCGTACCAGGCACTCAGGAAGGAGCGAGGAGAGTATGTTAATACAGAGTCTGTGGATCAGGCTGGGGTTCCAGAAAAACGCGGTACATATCTCAGGTGTGAGTGGCATATTCGTTTCCTCCGCGCTCGTTGATGTATTCTCGCCAGCGCGGGAAATGCAAGCGTTACTGCTGGAATATGACGCCGTAAAGACAGCACAGGAGTATTATGATACACATCTTAGCGGTAGAGAGGCATGAGGGCTAGTTAGCCTGTTGCAAATTCGTTGTATAGTTGTAACGCTGTAGCATCGTTGAGCCGAGTGCTGCCGAGAGTGCAAACTCAGATTGATTGTTAATGTCCGTGTAAGGAGAGAGCTGGGCTCACAAAAACCAGAACTCAGTTGTCACTCGCAGTATATACAACCAGAGCATTCCGTTCAAATGTTACATATAAAGCTCTGATATTACAAGTCCTTGTAACGAGAACGGGTCCATTCGCATCATACAATCATTCAGTTCGTGGTCGCATCCGTAAACTCTGTGGTGGCAAAGCCGACCTATTCAACGAATTCAATATAGATTGGCTAAAACAAGATGGAACGAGGCACACCTGAGAGTTGGTCGTGTCAAAAACAGAATAGAAGCGCTGGAAAATTGTAGATTTCAGCGATATGGAATGCGCGAACAGGGACGATGGAAGCATACCTGGAGGAATCCAAAGCCGTCTACCCTATGGATTAGTATATGAATGGAAGCTCAATATGACCAAACGAACCAATAAAGTCAAGCCCAGATCCGCTGTTGCTGCCCAAGTCGGCAGTGATCAAGTAGATCTTGTCCTCGTCACCACCGAGGGTAGAGTTCAACGCGCGGGGCCAGATTTGCGCGTTGGGAGTCAACTCGAGAGTTTGCTGTGAATGAATGGGGGTTGAATTTCATCAATCACTCAGTTCAGTTACTCACGTCTCCGATCTGGAAGAACAAGCTCTGCATGTCGGCGAACTGGCTGTCCGTGACGGTGAGCAATCCGGTGGTCCTGGACGTATTTTTGTTAGGGACGTCAGAAATAAGGAAGAGTTTGAGGGGGACGCACTGGTCTGCAGTTGCGCCAGTTGCTTGCTGGTATGCCTGGAAAGCATCTGTGGCGAGCAATAACAGAGTTGTGCCGGTATCAACCTAGCAGCATATCCATAAGCAAGCGGAGAACTCGACAGATATCAAGGACTCACAATGCCTGCGGTAAGGTTCAAAATTTGGGTGTCCGTTCCGTAGCTAAATGAAGGCAAAACAACATATGTAAGCGTCGCACAGTTTGAACATACAGATAGTTCACAACTTACGTAACGCTCTGATCGATTCCCCAGTAGCTAGTACAATACGTGAGCTAAAAAAATCAGAGAAGTCAAAATAGAGAACGCACTTGCTCGCCGGGGAGGTCTGCGTAATAGGAACAAACGAGATGTCGCCCGTGAATTTCGAGGAGTCAGTTCCGCCAAAGGTGAGCTCTCCATTGGCAATATCGGTTCCCGAAGTTGAGGGAGTGTACGAAATCCCAATCGACTCGGTGGGAATAGTGCCCTGCTGGAACAGGTTGTCCGTAACAGTCGGGACAGTGCTCGTCGACTGGACTGTGCCGCTGGTCAGATCTGCCGGTCCAATGCTAGAGAAAGGGAATATAAATGTACGGCAAATGAAGAGGGATGGAAAATCAATTACCCGAGTATTCCGTCCACATCGTTGAATCCAGTAGCCTGGGAGCTGACTCCAATGGACTGTTCCTGAATTACGAGATCAGGGCCGAGAGTGACCTGGTCGATAACTGTGTTCCGTCAGCCCATGCCAATTTAATAGGATAAGGGATAATACATACATTCGGTTCCAGTGAACTACGGAAGATTAGTACAGACTGAACCCCAAGCGCGGTATGTACTCACCGATCCCGAGCCGTAGCTGACGTTCTGGGAACATGTCAAGAAATCACACGTATCTATAAATGATAAGACGCACAACTGTGTTGCGGGTATCCTGCAGTGTAATGCATAAGTCTTGACTGAATCACAGATCGAAGACGCGGGCGTACCGTGCTAGTAGACGTCGGAGTGTAAGCCTTGCCTGCGCCGACCCAGGTGTTCGAACTCCCTGAAAATTTCATCAGTTGGATCATGGTCGAGGGAAAACATCCATTTCTGACCAGTATCGATCAACAAGGTGTAATCCGTCGGCGGAGACCCAACTCCGACACTGATTGTGTAGGTAACAGCTGGAACAAATTTATTGAATACGATCCAATGGAAATTGAATTTTAAATTACCTGCGTCAGTAACGTCGACTGAGCTGTCTCCGGCGACTGGGGGCGCCCCAGCGGCTAATTCAGCTCCTGCTGCGTGATGGCGGTGGTGGTGATGATGTATGTGTGACTTGTGCTTGGATCGAAAGGCGAGAGGGCCATGCGCATGGACGCCAGTCAGAAGCTTCGCAGCGCGCGCTTGGTCGACAGCGAGGATGCTCTTCGTGCCATGAGCTTGCACACGGCAGGTGAAAGGCAGGGCCTTGATGACGAAGTGAGACATGAGGTGCTGACAATTGAAGGAAGTGAAGAAAGTAGGAAAGAGATAACGATGTAGCCGTCCCAAGTGGGGCCCTTATAAGCCCAACCCCACGCAATTTCTCCAGAACCCCACGACCGTCATTATGACTGTGGGCGTCATCGGCAACAGACAAACGAACAAATCAAATGGAATAGAAGACACCGATTAGCAGACCGCAAGCGAGTTACTGTATTTATAGATCTTGCGCCACGGTGGGTGCGGAGGTAAAATTAGGGCATGACGCCAACTGAGCCCGCGGCTTGCAAATTTCACGAGCGCCCCAGAACCATAAGCATATCTAGGCAACCAGGGAAAAAAGACACGGCACACCACGCCAATGAGCGGTGGATCGCAGTCCATTTCGGACGAACGGACGCAATGTTGCGCGTATTGTGCCACGCACGAACGTGGTCCCTGACGGCGATGATGAAAGTCGGTTGCTTATCGGTGCTATTAATATCATGGGCGTATCCGAAGCACGAGCACCGCCACCCAATCATGTGATCGCGCATGTATCCGTGAAGTTTGGAGCAAGAGGTACTCGTATGAAGGTTCCTTTGTACAAAAAATACATTGGCGCGCGCGAAAGACGTTGCCGCAAAAGAGACTCGGCGTGTGAAAACAAGGAACCAACTTGGTAATAAAATTGGTTGGACTAAGGCGATGACCAAATCCGATGACCAAAAGCGAGAGCGCCAAGGGACAAATGGACAATTTCAAGGATACAATGACTCGTAGCTACTTCAAGTTGGCACAGAATGAACATAGAGCAAGTAAAACGGGAGAGAAATGGAAGACACCTGAAGATACTGTGTAAAGTGAATGAACGGAGGGGGCAACGAAGATGCAATCGAGAAGCGAGTAGGGGTAGGTACGGGTGAGTACGAGAGACGAGGCCCGAGCGGGACGAGGCTGGCGGGATGTGATCACTGATCGTCGGAGGAAGCAAAGGCGCGTGGGGTTGTGTTTGTCTCGGAGGCTCTCGGTCATCTTGGACATACCTTTTACGGACACATCTCCTCCTGAATCCTAGGCCGACACAAACGTTGCATTATTCAGCTCCTCCAACTCGGAGACTCCCTCAGTTTAGTCGTATAGCCGTCGGCTGTCTCTCAGGTCGCCTCTCACGCCCGACGCCGCCCTTGCCCGATGCCACATTCGGATATTCATATTCAAGCCACAGATTCTAATTGCGCTCCGTTGGGACTACATGGGGAACCTTTCTCTCTGTTATTGTTACCCAACGTATATATATACGCCCATTATTACGGGGTCCTTCTAGTACGCAGCCGGTCGACAGCCACTGAAGTTCTACTCTATGATTTTGAAATCCCTCTTATCGCTCGGGTTCTTGGGCCATGCTTATGCTTCAACGGCTACATCTCCTCTACCTACCGTGACCACTGACGTCGTTATCATCGGGGGTGGCTCAGCGGGGACCTACACGGCTACCCGGCTGCAGCAGCTAGGGAAATCTGTCCTTGTGATTGAGAAGGAGGACGTGCTCGGCGGGCACACCAACACGTTCCATGTACCGGGGACCAACACGACGTTCGACTACGGCGTGATCCAATTCGCCAACATCAGCGTCGTGACCAACTACTTTGCCAACATGGGCGTGGCGCTGGGACCGTTCGGCAGCGGTGGTGGCACGACCGAGTACGCCAAGCTCAACGGCGGCGACGCCACGGCTACGACCACAGTGCCCTCCTCTGTCTCGTGGAGCAACGCGACGAATGTCGCCCTCGCGCTGGAAGGCTACCTCGCCCAGAGCGCCAAGTACGCGCCGTTCCTGACCAACGGGTACGACCTCCCGGATCCTGTACCCGAGGAGCTGTTGATGCCGTGGGGCGCCTTTGCGCGGAAGCATGGCATTGAGGCCTTCGATTACACCCTCTTCTCGTTTCTCGAGGGCGCCGGAAACCTGCTCGCCCAGCCCGCGCTCTACGTGCTCAAGTACTTCGTCCTCTTCGACGTGCAAGTCCTCGCCGGTATCCAGCCCGCCTTCCTCACCACCGCCGCCCACAACAACCACGCACTGTACGACGCCGCCTTGGCGCGACTGCAGGCCGGTGCCAATGGCAGCGCCGTCGCGCTCAGCAGCAACGTGACGCGCATCGCGCGCTCAGCGTCGTCCGTGTCCGTGTTCGTGTCCACGCCAGGCGGCGCCAAAACAGTGCACGCGAAGGAGCTCGTGATCGCCATCCCGCCGACTCTGCCCAACCTCCTCTCGCTGGGCCTGGACCTAACGCCCAACGAGCGCGCCCTCTCCGCGCAGCTCAACAACAGCTACTATTGGGACATGGTCATCGCAGGCACGGGGATCCCCGACAACCTATTCATAGACGCCGTCGACTTTGCGGCCCCCGACGCCATCCCCGCGCAGCCGGGCTTGTACGGGGTCAGCTCGGCGGGCGTAGCCGGGCTGGCATTGGCCTACTTCAGCAGCCCGCACTATATGAGCGATGCGCAGGTCAAGGCCGAGACGGTGGCAGCGCTGGGCCGCCTGGCGCGCGCGAATGGGTGGGGCAACGGGACGCTCGCGCCCGAGTTTGTCGGGTTCCACAACCACGCGCCGTTCCTGCTTACGGTGGACGTCGAGGCGATCCGCGGGGGGTTCTATCGGCGCCTGAACGCGCTGCAGGGCGTGAAGAATACATGGTGGACCGGCGCGGCGTGGCAGACGCAGGATAGCTCGCTGATCTGGAACTTTACGGAGACGGTGGTGCTGCCGAAGCTCTTGGAGAGTTTGGGATGAGCTGTCTCTGGAAATGGAGCTACTATTTGGAAACTGACGAATGATATTAATGTATACTAGACCAATAAAGAGGATGCACGAGCCACCGATGGGGCTGGGTAGTATTTTAGCGCTGTTCCATTTTGTTATTTGCTGGTACCCGGTCATCGTCCTTCTCGTACTGTATCCTATCCTTCTCCCATCCAATTCGAATCTACCTTCCTTACACTGCTAGGAGGGTTAATATTTCACTAGTCTTGTCGATTTTGAGTGGTGTAAAATCTTCCAAAAAAAAAGAACAAGGAAAATTTGGTCTCTCGGTGATATTTTTTAAGTCTTTATAATTCAGCTCTATGGGCATTCGGGGTGCGTGCATTTGAGAAAGCCACCACACCGTGCGATTTCCTAAAACGGAAGTCTGTGTTTTTCTAGCTTCCAAAATCTCCTTTGAAGATCTTGCGCTCGCAACTTCGTTCTGTAGAATCTTCCACTATTTACCTATCATTCCAAATTGAAACTAACTTCCCTGGTACCCTTGCAAGGGGATAATATCGAAGCGGCGGAAGTAAAACATCAAAATTATTGCCCGAAGTTTTCAATTCCATGGGTACATGTACGTAGATCCGTACACATTGACAGAAACAATTTATTGGTTAAAAAACGCATTTACTCTTATTCTAGGGCGAGAACGTTCAGATCGCGACTGTAATGGAAATCGGTTATTGTATTCAGCAAATGAATTTCAACCCACCATAGTCGTAAACCAGACGGGCGTGGATGGTATTTCCCTTTGGCCCAGTGAAGGTGATGTGCCTAGTGTGACGCCTCTCGCCGTTAATTTCTTCGATACCCCAGGTCTGCATGAACGGAACGGTTCAGCACTCTGATGTACGTGGGACTAGTTCATTTCCAAAGAAACTGACCTGAATCGCAGTCCAATTGTCCTTTCCGACGACGTGCAACTGAAGGACGCCGCCTTCGACGGTCTCGGCGCTCCAGCCTTTTTTCAAGTGCTCATCGTCGAGCTCGGCAGGTTTGACGCGCCTGGACGAGGTCGGGAAGTGAAAAATGATCGAGGTGCCGAACGCACCTCGACTTGGCGGTAATATTTCCGAAAAGAGGGTGGTCGATGCTCTTCTCAGTCCAATCAAGGACGCGCACTTCCTTAGCAGGAGATTTACCAGGAATTTGCTTCGATAAGACAAATGAGAATTCTTTCGAGTAGAGGAGCATTGGAGAAGGCCCACCGGTTCCACCTCCATGTGTTCGACACCTTCAGCGTCCTCGTAATGCCTGATGCAGATGGTCGCTCCAGCAAAGTCGATAGCCTTCCTCATTAGTAATCCGAAACCTTGTTGCTCCAAGATGGCGTCAGAAGCGTCCGAGTCGCTCAAGGGCTTGTTCTACGAGCGCAACGAAATGAGAATGCGCCAACCGAGTCAAGTTGAACCACTGACCAGAATGTATTTGCCGCTGATATCTATCATGGTATAGGTTTCCGGAAGAGCCATGTTGATTAAAAACTGAGATATGTGAATTTGAGCTGGACAGGTGATATAAATTGAGATGCTCTGAATTCTTAGAGGTCGCGCTGGTTTTAAATGAGGTTGAACTGCGCATCACGTGATCATATACAGGCTTGCCTCCCAACACCCGACGGACCCAGCGGCTCGCGAACGGATGTGTGCCTCGGCTGTGCGGGGACTCAGTGGAGTTCCCGTCGGATGTTCCGCCTGTCAAGGAACAATGTACGGACACTATCCGCTGTTTTCGAGTTTGTATCTTTGGATTACGTTGCAAAGTCGATGTTGAACTGGCTGCGGACCACTTGCGGGCCGCATGTATGCCCCGCCCCGTTCATTACGCACGTGTAGAGATAAGGCAGTAGATAAATGTTTTGAGAGAAAACTAGAAGCCCGGAAACAAGAATACAGAGAGTACGACAAGCAATCTATAAGGCCGGCATCAATAATTCTGACCGGACAAGGGGGCATTTCGCGTACATCGCGTCTTTCTCTTTTTGTCTCTGTCTCTCCGTCCTCAGACCGAGATAGAACTGGGACACGGCTCTCAGCCTTTTCTATTCTGAACTGTCTGAGCAGTTTCTCTCGCTGCCTGGTCTCCTCTCTCCTGAGACGCAATGCCTCCGCAGTGAGACCTCCACGACATTTGAATCCGGACCCCTCTGCGTCTGCGGCACATTTGATAGCCAGTAGATGTCCTCAAAACTAAAACCACAGGTCTAAGACATTTGAGGCCCAACTCGTCATCATCGTCGAGTCCCTCCTTGGTCCTCGGCGACAGGCGGCTCGATGCGCGCGGCGGCGCAGTAATAGCTTCAAGGATTCTCTGGCGACGCGCAAGCCAGCGCCGTCGTCAGCAGCACATCAGCATAACGGAAAAGTTTCCGAGGAGGAATTCCTGTTCTTTTTTTTTCGCACTAGATAAATTATCGAGAGCTCAATGACACATTCTACTTAACAGTTGCAGGGTAATTTATGACAAAAAAAAAAAACTGCCCCTCGTCGCGCCGCCCGGATGTATATATTCCCTCCAGCACACCGGTGGGCGGCGCGCGCATCGGTCGCATACACACTGCAATGCAAGTAACGCGACGAAAAGTCTGGCGGACGAAGCCAGAAGCCAAAGCGGAGAGTGCTGTAAGAACATGATCAATGGAAGATGATTCAAATCGATTCAGCCTGTCGGTCAGCGTCGAGCGTTGATCAAGAGCAGATGGAGGCGAGAGCACCCACCGACTTTGGGCGATGGCAGCGATCGGGGTTCAGCGAAGAGCAGAGGACCTAGGTACTTGTGAATGCACGTGTCGTCAATCGAGTCTCCTGAATCGGGAGAAACGGCACTGGACGCAGGTTTGGTGCGCAAAGAGGTAGACAATGATTTGGGTTTCGACTTCGCTCGGTGGGAGCACGTCGACTTTCACCTTCTACTATCTCAGCTTCCCCTCATTGAAGTGACGATGCCCCTTCTCCGGGAACTCGAAATCCGGGTCTCAACAGACGATGTTTTATTTTCTCCAATCATATTTCGATACGTACCTCGGTTGACTACCGTCACTCGGCAGGAGCAACGAAGCGCAGCATAGCGAGGACAGGTGCGACGATGCGCGCAATGTGCGCACATCGTCCCTCACCCAAAATCAAAAAAGAGGGATTGGAAGGAGGAGAGGGGAGGAGGAGGGATGGGTGGATTTGAATTTCCTAAGGAGGACCTGCCACGAGTATTTAAGCTCCAGAGGACGACAACTGGTGTGGATTGGAATTTGCTGCGGGACATAAGCCCGACAAAACTGAGGTGGGGCAAGTGGCGTGAGAGGAAATTTTCATCAGGTGCGACCGAGCGATAGGCCAAGCCAGAAAGACACGGCGAAGCACGGCGAGGAGAAGAGGTCACTGGGTAGTGTTGCCATCAGCGTTGAGGTCGTAGGCAAACAGCGGCAAACAGACGCGTCGCGTGAGGAGGCTAGGGTTAGAGTTACCCGAAGTGGAGTTTAAGTTTGAGACATACCATTCAATAAAGAGATCTAGCTCTAGAGCGCGCCCGATGGGTGTGGATTATAAATGCAGCATGGCCGCAGACTCATGACCCGCGCGGTTCGACAGAGAAGTTTTGTGCGTGGGAGCGGCAGGTACATACTTAGTACTTAGTGTCGAGATTGCCGAAACTTCTCAACGTGTTCTCAACCTCGAGATTTTAAAAAAAAAACCTGAAAAAAAGTCCACATCCTCAATTTTCATATATCAGGCAACAATAGTTTCCAAGAAGTTGCGCGCCATTCCATCCCCGAACCTCCAAACGAATAAACTAGGCGAGAGGGGGATTTCAATAGCCGTGGGATGAATTTGAATGCTTTATACCCACACAATTTATGGATGAGCGCCGGGCACAGTTTAGGTATGTGAATCCCATCGTCACCAAGGTCCAAAACACCTTTGGACATCTACCACGACCGAACCAACTCTGGCCTAATGGACTACCAATATTCGTTCGGCCCAAACAATTCCTACTACCTCTGCGTTGCTGCAGGCTTTTGGGTGTGGTGAGTAAACAATGTTTGAAGTGGTAGATTATCCCTGTTTAAGCAGAGTGCTCGCAGCGATAAGAATGCACTGCCCAAGAAGGCGTTCGATATTTTTACAGATGAGAACCACCCCAAAACCATGGACACTCCACGCGACGTGGCATTTCCAATGGAACACGGCATGTACCTGATGCGGTGGACAGATAAGGATGGAAAGAGCTGGCAAGGTGCGTGGTCGCAGATGTCCATTTTATCCTTTGTGAATTATCTAATACAGAGCACACCCTTGATGCAAACTACGCGCGCCTAGTCCGGTTCGTGAACAAGGCCAACCCGACGCGCACCACCTTTGGGCCAGGCTGTAGCTACTTCTCGATATCTAGGTTGGGATGCTCCTGGCAGAATATTCCGCTCGCACTAGAGGAGGACATCCAGAACTGCATGACGATCCGGCAGCCGACCTGCGTGGCATTGGGAGTGGATGACACCTATGTTGTCATTTACAACGATGGTATCATACGCTCTGAACTGCAGGGAAAATATGCTCGTGCAGAGATGACGATCCGAACCAGCGCTAGTATAGGCGGACTCGCGGTGCGTCGGGATTTGAGCTGTTATTTCAATATCATTCTGACCCTCACCATGTTACTGTAGTATATCGCATTGAGCCCCTTCCACGCGGAGCATTTCTATGCAGTGTACAGCAAAGGAGGATGGAAATCCTATCTTCCGAAATCCTGGACCGAGTGCGTTTCAGCGGTGAGCAAAGGAATACAGCCAATCACACAAAAGGCATCGTCGTCCTCCTCTGCACCTTCCGCCCCCGTGGTGCACAAAAAGACAACCTGGAAGGAGGGACTCGCAATTGGATTCAAAGTGGTCAAGGTGGCTACAGACATCGCGACCCCGGTAGTCAGCGCCTAATGACAGAGACCCGTATTTCATGCACCGATACGTACGGCTTGGGCGTTGCTCATCACAAGGTGAGTACGAGAGACGAGGCTCGAGCGGGAGATTGTTGGAGGAAGCAAAGGCGCGTGGTGTTGTGTTTGTTTCGGCGGCTCTCGGTGATATCGGACGTACCTTTTACGGACACAACATCTCCTCGTCGCACCATTCAGCTCCTCCAACTCCCTCAGTCTAGTCGTATAGGCGTCGGCTATCTCTTACGTCGCTTCTTACTATGCCTCACGCCCCGCATGCTCGATGCGACATGCGGATTCGATTCAAGGCGGGAACTTCTCAACTTCTCAAGAACTTCTCTCTGTTATATTCTCACCCAACGTATATATACATGCCATTTGGCCCATTTTTTCTCGCACGCGGCCGGTCGACAGCCACTGAAGTTCTACTCTATGATTTGGAAATCCCTCTCATCGCTCGGCTTCTTGGGCCATGCTTATGCTTCAACGGCCGCATCTCCTCTACCTACCGTGACCACCGACGTCGTGATCATCGGGGGCGGCTCGGCGGGGACCTACACGGCTATCCGGCTGCAGCAGCTAGGGAAATCTGTCTTTGTGATTGAAAAGGAGGACGTGCTCGGCGGGCATACCAACACGTTCCATGTACCGGGGACCAACACGACGTTCGACTACGGCGTGGTCGAATTCGCCAACATCAGCGTCGTGAACAACTACTTTGCCGACATGGGCGTGGCGCTGGGACCGTTCGGCAGCGGTGGTGGCACGACCGAGTACGCCAAGCTCAACGGCGGCGATGCCACAGCTACGACCACAGTGCCCTCCTCTGTCTCGTGGAGCAACGCGACGAATGTTGCCCTCGCGCTGGAAGGCTACCTCGCCCAGAGCGCCAAGTACGCGCCGTTTCTGACCAACGGGTACGACCTCCCGGATCCTGTACCCGAGGAGCTGTTGATGCCGTGGGGCGCCTTTGCGCGGAAGCATGGCATCGAGGCCTTCGATTACAGCGTCTTCTCGCGAGCCCAAGGTTGTGGAAACATGCTCGCCCAGCCCGCGCTCTTCGTGCTCAAATACTTCGTCCTCTTCGACGTGCAAGTCGTCGCCGGTATTCAGCCCGCCTTCATCAGCACCGCCGCCCACAACAACCACGCACTGTACGACGCCGCCTTGGCGCGACTGCAGGCCGGTGCCAATGGCAGTGCCGTCGCGCTCAGCAGCAACGTGACGCGCATCACGCGCTCAGCGTCGTCCCTCTCCGTCTCCGTATCCACGCCAGGCGGCGCCAAAACAGTGCACGCGAAGAAGCTCGTGATCGCCATCCCGCCGACGCTGCCCAACCTTATGTCACTGGGCCTGGATCTAACGCCCAACGAGCGCGCCCTCTCCGCGCAGTTCAACAACAGCTACTACTGGGACATGGTCATTGCAGGCACGGGGATCCCCGACAACCTCTTCATAGACGCCGTCGACTTTGCGGCCCCCGACGCCATCCCCGCGCAGCCGGGCTTGTACGGGGTTGGCTCGGCGGGCGTAGACGGGCTGGCAGTAGCCTACTTCGGCAGCCCGCACTATATGAGCGATGCACAGGTCAAGGCCGAGACGGTGGCAGCGCTGGGCCGCCTGGCGCGCGCGAATGGGTGGGGCAACGGGACGCTCGCGCCCGAGTTTGTCGGGTTCCACAACCACGCGCCGTTCTTGCTTACGGTGGACGTCGAGGCCGTCCGCGGGGGGTTCTATCGGCGCCTGAACGCGCTGCAGGGCGTGAAGAACACGTGGTGGACCGGCGCGGCGTGGCAGACGCAGGATAGCTCGCTGATCTGGAACTTTACAGAGACGGTGGTGCTGCCGAAGCTCTTGGAGAGTTTGGGATGAGGCCCCGTCTCCGGAAAATGGAGCAGTCTAGGCCAATAAATAGGATGTACGAGCCACGGGTATTTTATCCCTGTTTTCTCGCATACTCGTCCTTCCATTTTGTTATTTGCTGTTCTCGTACTGTATCCTATCCTTCTCCCCATCCAATTCGAATACTGTTTAACCCATCCACGCTGTCGCCTTTCCCTACCTTTCTTACTGAGCTCTATGACATCACACTGATTTCCTAAAACGGAAGTCGAGTCTTTTTCTTCTCATCAACGTCCTCAGACTCTCAGACCGACATGGAACTGGAACACGACGTGTCTCTTTGCTATTCTGAACTGTCTGAGCGGTCTCTCCCGCTGCCTGGTCTCCTCTCCTTTCAAGTTCAGTCTGAGACACACATCTTTGGAAGAAGTGCCTCCACAGTGCACGACATTTGAATCCGGACCCCTCTGCGTCTGCGGCACATTTGATATACAGCCAGTAGATATCCTCAAAACTAA
This sequence comes from Mycena capillaripes, assembly GCA_029204075.1. Lineage (NCBI taxonomy): Eukaryota > Fungi > Basidiomycota > Agaricomycetes > Agaricales > Mycenaceae > Mycena > Mycena capillaripes. Next base: position 765,775 of record JARHKZ010000011.1, on the reverse strand, counting down.
AAACACGGGTCCAAGACATTTGAGGCCCAACTCGTCATCATCGCCGAGAGTCCCTCCTTGGTCCTCGACGACAGGCGGCTCGATGGGCACGGCCCGCGTACGCGGCGCAGTAATAGCTTCAAGGATTCTCTGGCAACGCGCAAGCCAGCGCCGTCGTCAGTAGCACATCAGCATAACTGAAAAGTTTCCGAGGAGGAATTCCTTTTTTTTTTCGCACTAGATAAATTCTCGAGAGCTCAATGGCACAATCTACTGAACAGTTGCGGGGTAATCTATGATTTAAAAAAACGAACTGCGCGCCGTATTTCCCCTCCAGCACACTCGGTGCCGCGGTGGGCGGCGCGCGCATCGGTCGCAAACAGTGCAATGCAAGTAACGCGACGAAAAGTCTGGCGGACGAAGCCAGAAGATAATCATGATGCAATGGAAGATGATTCAAATCGATTCAGCCTGTGTAAGTAAATGTCGGTCAGCGTCGAGCGATGATCAAGAGCAGATAGCTGGAGGCGAGAGCACTCACCAATCTTGGGCGATAGCAGCGATCGGGATTCAGCGAAGAGCAGAGGTACTTGTGAATGCAATACACGTGTCGTCAGTCGGAGTCATCGTCGGACATCTCATAATCGGAGTCTGCTGAATCGGCGGGAGAAGCGGCACTGGACGCGGGTTTGGTGCGTGAAGAGGTAGACGACGATTTTGGTTTCGACTTTGCGTTGGATTTGGATTTGGCTTTGGACTTGGCCTTGGACCGGGCTTTGACGCTGCCGCGCGGGGTGGGCTCGGCCGTAGCTGGCGCATCCTCTAGCGTGGAGCCAGCGAGGCGTGCGGACTTGCGAGAGCCCGCAGTGCGCATCCACCGCGCAGCGGACCCGCTGGCCTTCGTGCCGACGGGGCCCACCGCGTCGGACGTCGTCGCGCTGGGGCTGACGGTCGTGCCCACGGACATGGGCCAGTATATGATTGAGGTGTCGACGAGGGAGAGGGACGAGGGGCACGGGTTGCCGTTTTCCATGACGCAGGTGCCATGTTTCGCGTGGTAGCGAAGGCCGTTCGGGTTCAGGTACGCCTGGGGAACGTCAGTCGCGCCAGAGGATAACGCAAGGGACAGAATGCTCACCTTGATGCAGAGCGGAACCTAGGGGAGGGGATGAACGTAATTAGCACATGGCAGAATCATATCGAAGGGCGACTCACCGGGCAGACGTAGATCTTTTCCTTGCCGTGCAGATAAAGGGGTGGTTTCGTCAAAGTCTGTTCGCCTGCGGTCGTTTCGGAGTCGGATTCGGCCCCATTTTCCTCCACCGCGTCCACGTCCGCATCCTCGGGGTCGTCTATCTGCTCCGAGCCTTCGTCTTGCATCTCCCCGAGCGCGTCTCGAGTCTGCGAGACCTCCACTTCTTCCGCCAGACCGTGACTCTCGGCATCATCCAAAGCCTCGTCTCCCCCGTGCGCGCCGCTCAGAACCTCCGCGTCGGCTTCGGGTGCAGTCACGGTCGTATTAGCCGTAGCGCTCGCCCCATCGACCTGCATCGCATCTTCTGGGGAAGCCTCCTTCGCATCGTGCCCCGGAGTCTCCGCGCGCGCGGCGTCGTCGGTACCTGATCCAATAGGCTCCGCACGACGCAGAGCGTCCGCCGGCGCCGACGATCCCTCGTTCCGGATGCCCGACAATCCCTCGCCGCCGGCCACAATCCCGCATAGGCTGCCAATAAAACGTTTGCGAAGATTGGCGAGCGTCAGTGCAGCAGCCTCGGCGCGCGCGCGAGGTGCCATCTTACAGGGCCCTTTGGCTGATGGCGGTGAACGGGGACGCTCTGGAGCTGAATTGGGGTCTGAGGCCGCGACTTGCGAGACAGCTTGCCATGGCGGTGGTGGAGGAGGCGCTGGTAAAGCTGAGGCCGGCGTAAGAAGTGCAGGCGGCAGTGGTGTAGATGGTAATGAAGCTGGCGCAGGAAGTGGTGCAGAAGGTGGCGGCGGAGCTACAGTCGGCGAAGTAGATACACGGGGAAAAGAGGTGGCGTGAGGCGGAGAAGGCGAGGGCAAAATCTGATCTATGTCGATGACTTCGACGTTGGGCGGGGCACCCGAGCTAGCAGAGCGTACGGGAATGTGGGGCACGGGAAGGGCTGTGGGATAATGAAAATAACCGTAGCCGTACGCCCCAGGGTAGATCGCACCGGACGTAGAGATACTCCAGGACAGCGGGGTCGGGGTCGGTGATGGTTCCAGGCGCAGCGTCGCCGGCACAGCGACTGGGGTATAGATTTTGTCTCGGGTGTGGACGGATGGGCCTTCGTAATGCCTGAATACGCTCGAAGACTTTTCCTTTTCGGGTCGAGATTCGGATGAGGAGAGTCTAGAATCAGATCGTTCGGGTTTTGACGAGGAAGATGCGGAGGACGGCTCTGGTGTTGAGGCTGAAGATGAGAACGTGGAAGTGGCAGGAGAAACCGGGGGAATGGGTGGAAGCGGCACGCGGGTGAAGAGACTCTTTTTTCGGAGGGAAGACGGCGGGGCAGGAATCTCGAGAGCCTCTGAGAACGTGCCGCTAGAAGATGGTCCCGCGCACGGCACAGAGAATGGTAGGTCGCAGATATCATTGCCGGGGTGGCAGGTTTCGAAGTGGTCATACAGCGCGTGCAAGTCCGAGAGCCTCGCGTCGCAGCACTTGAAGTCGGAGCACTACCAAAAGTCAGAGACGGTCCAAAAATTGGATGCTGCACGCACAAACTCGCGCTCCTTCTGGAGGATATCCATTGCAACGGGCGTTCAGAGGAACGGATGTGGGGCGAGAAGAGACATTGATGGGCGGCATATAACATGCTGGAAGCGAATAAATGTGAAGAGCTGGGAATGCCGATCGGTGTCAAGGGAATGGATCAGCGCAATTTATATTTTGGCTTTTGACACGCAGTGAACTCCAGGAGACAGCGCATCAATATCGAATCGCCAGCCACCGCATAGACTCCACTTATCACCATCCGGTCGGACAGGTACGCGCCATTCGAGTGTCAAGAAGTCCGACGGGAGTGATTTTCAGAGGGTGAAACTGCGTGAAGAGGAAGAGAAAGAGTTCGCTGTCCGCGAGACCGGTCCGAAAGAGGCCAGACCAGGAGCTCGTTTGAAGCAATTAAAGAGCCGTCTCGTTCCTGATATTTCATCATCGGAGAAAGTCTGAGCGTGAGGCTCATTGAGAGCTGGCCTGTATTTGTCTGTGCGGTTTCAAGAGAAAGAACACAGTGCCAGCGCAGCATTTTCACGAAGATCGGTTTCCAAGACAGCTAAGGCCCGAGAAGACCCCGAGCTTCTAGACCTCCTTGAAAACCACGTTGTGCTTTTGGCCATCCTCTTGGCGCGCCAGGGAAGTGAGGCTTTTGGCCTACAATAAGTAAGAATAAGGCTCGAAGTGTGCAGCTTCCGACTAACATAAATGAGTACAGCACGCCAAAATGAATCGAGTTGACGAGTCCGCGACGAAACGTAACGATTGGGTGAATAGGGATCGCCGCCTGATTCAGCTGAGTGGCTGTTGTGGAGGGATACAAAGCCAAAGCGTACTGTAAGAAAGAGCGGTGGCACGCAATATTTTTCAACCTATACTAAGATATAAAGGTCATCTAGGCGTTCGCTGGCAGGATATTTGTATCCCACCTTTCATTCAAGCCGTATCAAATATCGAGCCTCAATCCATCACTGAAACCACTCATTTATCTGAACCAGCAGCCCCACCACCGACCAAGCTACAGGGAAGCTTTCCAGAGTGGATTGACGAACAATTCCAGATTTCGAGCCATGGGACGTTGAGGGCAAAAGGTGCAGTGTCACACGGTCGAGTCACCCAAACATGTGAACGTGATGATGGCGTTATTTGTTTCGTGTTTGGAGAGGCCCTTCTGCATAACATCCATGTCGCAAAACAAATGTACGTCGTCCGCCAACTTTGCCTGCACTAATTCTGACTCTGAGAACTACAGCATCTAAATACTCGTTCTCGTTTGAATCACCCGTTAGGCATCTGCTTCACACAAATGTTGCTCCAACAACGCAGGAATGTGCTCAGATAACAGGATATATTCTTGTCCAATCTCAAAGGGAGCTTGCCCAGCTTGACGATGAAATGGAACGGCTTCATGTCCATTTCAACGATGAAAGGTTTCAAAAGAGGCTCACACAACTAAATACCAAGCGCGCAGCACTCGCGGCAGATATCGATGCACACTCGGCGTTGTTATCACCCATTCGGCGCGTGCCCGATGATGTTCTCCGCGAAATATTCGTAGCTTCGCTACCTGAAACAAACAACGCCGTCATATCCAGTCGAGAGTCACCGCTTCTCTTGTGCGGTGTTACTTCCGGGTGGCGTCAAGTTGCTCTCAGCACGCCATGGCTGTGGTCATCACTTCATCTCGTTATTCCTGACGAGCCCTACATCAAGAACCGTTCGTTCCTAATCGAACGGTGGCTCACTCGATCAGGAATACTACCCTTGTCCCTTTCCGTCGGTTCCTCACCCCAGACATATCACAATTTCGTCAGCGGCTTTTCCCGCCCTCTCTTCGATCTTCTTTTCACGGTCTCCAATCGTTGGCAAGCCATCGAGCTTATGATACCTCGGAAGTCCCTGGAGAACAACTATGCGCCTTTCATTCTATCTCCTACAGACGTTCCCAGATTGACCCACGTTAAATTCAATGCTCGCCATGGGGGAGCCTTGTATTTGCCTTTCCTCGCGGCACCTAGCATATCCAGCCTCTCTTTGTCATATATGCCCGGCGTTGCCGAGATGACCTCGGCGACGATTTCCTGGCCGTTACTCACCCGACTCGAATTGTTTTCAGGACCCCGCTTATCTCGGGGAAATCCTCTCAGGATCCTGGAACGTTGCATTAATCTTGAAAGTTGTACTTTGGCACTCGCCTACGTGGATCCGGACCCCATTAGCTACAAGGTTCTCACCCTTTCCCATCTACACTCCCTCTCCGTTACTTGTTGGGATTCCACAGTGGCGGCATTCCTCTTGAAGCACATCTGTGCTCCAAAGTTGAAATCTCTCGAATGTTTTGAACCCGTTGGATTGTCCACATTTCCCTTCTCAAACTTGCTGATAAAGGCCACGAAATTGCGAAACATAGCTGTCACTGGCCTTTTCACGCGTTCTGCGTTTTTGGATTGGTTCACAAACCATAAACCCTATCTTTCCTCCGTGGAAACATTCCAAATTCACTCCCAAGACAATGCATGGCAAGGAAACGACGATTTTTCTGATGACGATAGTATTCTTGATGCTGTCGCCGCAGCTCTTCCCGCTTTGACGGCGTTGAAAGTTCATGGGTGCTCCAAATTCACTGCGACAGGATTGCTGGCCTTTTGCACTGCGCGCGTCAATAGCGGCACTCCCCTCCAACGTCTCGACATCCGTTTTAATCGCCCCAGTCCGGAGGATATTCTTCCCTCCCTCGCTGATTTCATATCCCATGGCCTCGTAGTCTCGTTGAAATATGAAGAACCGGATGAAGGCAAGAAATCCCTGATACCGCCCACGGGAGCTTGACTGAAGTCTGCATCTCACCAATTAAATGCGCTCTCACCGTTTGAAGTTCTATCTATTCTATCTATTTATGGGCTCGTCGATGTTCAACGTTATTTATCCTCAATATGACGACGTACTTAAAAAAGTCCTACTGGTAGATTCCTGATACAGGGTGCTGCCGACCCTCGAGAGAGTATCCTACCATTGACGTTGTCCTCCGTGGATATCTCTATCCTATTCCGTTTACTTCTCGAAGGACCTTAAGTATGTTTCCCCCGAGGCGAGAAGATTGAAGCAGGCGAAGTTAAACTGTTGCGCCGTTTTTCACTCACTTAGCGAGGTAGGTGAGCAAAATTCCGCGCCACCAACGGATCCTCAAGCTTTACTAATTTTAGTTCTTGACAAAATTCTGTCGCGTGTTTCGGTAAATCAAAGTTCAGTCGGTGCCCAATTCCCTTCATCCTGGACTACCACCCGATCTCCGCGTCTGCCTGCCAGTGTGCTGCGACCGTTTGATATTTTATTTTTTCTCCCTTTGACTTGTTGCTCATCGAGATGTCTAACAAAATAAAATTCTGCTGCTTTCGCTCGCGTGTTTCCGTGATTCCGAACATAAATCAAAGTTCATCCCGTGCCCGAATCTCTTCATCTTGGACCACCACCGTATCTCTGCGTCTGCCGGCCGCAGCAATGATAACATCCGCCGCCTTCTCTGATATCTGTCAAAGGTCAGAAATGCAAGTCAGACGGGTAAGACCGAGATATATCGAACCATGTAAGTCGGCGTGGTTACAAACCATCCGGGGACCTTCGGCCACGAACTAATGTCGACGACTCGGAGATTTTCAACTCCCCGAACCTTGAAATCACCATCCAGGACGGCATTCGGATCTATGTGGGCGCTGTTAAGGATTTGAGGCGTAACGGTTAAACAAATAAACATACCGTCGTCCTCCCCAATTGGGTTGGTGCAGCAAGCATGATGCCCTGAAGTTATTGTCTAGCTATACTGCGATGCATAACGACAAAGTTCACTCAACATACCAAACACATGCTCCAAAATATGGTCGTCGATTTCTTCATCGCCTTGCGTTGCTGGGTCAGGAAACACTTGCGCTTCGACATGCATGGTGATATTCGGATGTTCAACCATGCCTCGCGCGATTTTGATTGTTTCTCGGATTGCCTTAATGTCCCGTCGACCCCCAGGCGCTTCAAAGTGACGTTTCTCGATCCGCAACGGGTCCTGCGGGTGGTTTCCAGTCAAACGGACCGTGCCGCGGGAGGCGGTATCGGTCTTCAGCACCACCGCTGTCAGAGCGTTGTGGGTGTCCGCAAACTCGTCCGAGAAACCGTGGAAGAAGCCACGGAAAAAACCAGGCGCCTAGTAGATCATGACGTCTGGCTCAGGTATGGTAGGGACACTTTTAAACATCATCATGAACAAGGCTGCGCCGAAAGAGTACAGACTCTGATGGCCAGACTCGATCCAGAATTTGAGGCAGGGGTCCTCCTCCGGGGTGTAGAGCACGGTACAGCCGTCGAACAATGTGTGGTTCTTTTTCAGAGTCCAAATATTAGCGACCTCGTCGTGATCTGTATTGGTATCGTGTTTGTGAGATGAGGGTTGAACATGGTAACTGCCAACCTTGCAGGTTGGTTCCTACACCCGGCAAATGCACAATAGGCTCGATGCCATGTCGCTTCAGTTCGTGTCGGTCGCCGATTCCAGACAGCTGAATACATACATAAATGAGGTTTCCGAGTTTCGTGCGCGCGGAATCTAAATACCATAAGCTAAGAAGGAATCAATAAATTGCAAGAACGCCGTAGAATGGAAATCTTCGCACCAGTTGAGGGGACTGGAACACGCCAGCACTGATTATGACTTCGTGTCGCGCAGTAATGAGTTTCGTTTTGAGGTGACGCTTCCCCTTGAAGTTGCTAGCCACGGGCAATGTAGCCCCAGGAGCAATTTCTACGCCATAGGCAACGGGAGGGCCACCGGCTCTGGTCTCACAAAATAGAACTTTGGTTGCGAGCGTATCCAGAGCGAATTGCAGCTTCCCGTGACTGAATGTCTCGACCTTCACGAGATGATCACGGATGGAAGATCTGTTGTGGTGCTCGTCGACAGTATAGGTGGGATTCCCGACCCCGATGGCTGCGTCATTGGTTGCGCTGTTGATGTCGTCGATGGTCGGCCCGCCTGACGTCGCCAGTGTGTTGACTATGTCGGTCAATTGAGGATCTAGAATCCAGAGTAAGAAGTTGGCGCTGGGGTATTTGAGATCTAAGATATCTGGGTACCTGCAAATGCTGGGTTCGCGAGTATGGAAGTGGGGTTGATGTTCGTCTTCAACCATCCTTGGAAGCCATGATCCGGATCCGACTTGTTGAGATATAGATTGTGTTCGATCCGTTTGAAGTAGTTTCGCATATTCTTGTACGACCAGGTCTGGTCATCGAACATGGTGGCCAGGTTATCGAAATCACGCTCCGTAACCGCGATGTTGTTTACCATGGCGTTGTGGACCTTCAGGACATGTCAGACAATCCTAAGCTGTAGACCGAAAGCCCCATCTCACCGTTGATCCTCCAAGTCCGCGCGCCCGGGGATACCTGAGAAGCCGCAGCCAGTTCTCACAGGGAATATGCGCGCGGCGGTTTGAATACTCACCAAGCATCATTTCGCGGAAATTTAGCTCCTGGAGAGAATTCGTCGAGGGTGTAATTGAGTTCCAACTGCGGGTCTGCTCAACCGTGAGTATGCGGTCGGTCACGGAAAATGAATCCCAATCTACCTTCGACTGCGCGACCGAAGTAGAACGGGATGGTTGTATTGACGTTGACGACGTCGTGCCCTGCGTCGACGACAAGCACTGAGAAATGGTCAATTCATACGTCAGTTGAACGATGAAGAAACGTACATACCAGAAAATCCACTCTCCGCTAAGCGTGCTGCAACAGGCCCCCCGCCTACACCCGAGCCGACCACCACGAAGTCGAAGTCGGCTTGAGACTTGGAAGGGCAGGATGGCAATGACGCTGCTTGTAGGACTGAGAAGGAAAGCGAGAGGAGAGCAAAGAGATTCCGCAGATTGCCTGGCGCCATTGGGAATGGGCTCGACTTGGAAGAGGTATCGGTACGCCCTTATATACAACCTAGAAAATGATCTACATACTTGGAGATAGATACATTCCTTTGCCCACCGCGAATCAGAAATCGACCGGATGGCTCAGACCGGACCAGACCATCTTGAGGATTGGCAATAGAGGGTGCATACGGCGTCGGCGGGGGTTTGAGACATCGTGACCTCCGAGTCCTACGGGGATCAGGCGAACACAACCGCAAATTCTTTGGCACGGAACTTCGAATCATCCATATTGACCGAGTTGCAAGAGGCGGAAACTGAATACTTGCTCTACATAGTCTTGCGCTCAAGCTCGACGGTCAGAACGCCCTAAAAATCCCAACCCTTGAATAAAGATAGATCTCCAAGTCCGCTGGTAACGCTAAGGATGCTATGTCAATTAGCTTCAAACCGGAGTCATGAAAAGCCCGTCTTGAAGACCGGCTTACAAATGCTGTTGAAAAATGCAGACTCTGTACCACGTAACCCGCCGGGAATCAACATCGTCAGATCCGGGATCGGTATGTAAGTAATGATAAGCTTGCGTTTCAGTTAACTTGGAAGACCGAAAAGAAAAAAGAAAAACCGAAAATTGAACCTGGTGACCCACAAGCGTGCGCTTAGCTCTCCCCAATGCGCTTTTGTCGCACTTGGAGTTGTTTCTCGGGTTTGGTCTGGTCTGGAGCCCCGGTGCTTTAGGTCCGCGATTGAAATGAGTGCAGGCTGGCCAACTCAAACTTGGTGATCCTTGCTTCAAGGAATTGAGAAATGCATTAGCTGGTTCCGAGTCTGAATCATATTGAATCAGAGGCACTAGAGCATCGACGATCGCTGCTGGTGCCTGGTGCCTCCATAGCTTGAAGCGAGCTTTGTGTTGGTCAACTCGAAGAACGATGAAGCGTGTGAACGAAACACGTGAGCGTCATGGCGTTATTTGATTCGTGTTTGGAAAGCCCCTTTCTTCACTGCATCCATGTCGCAGAACAAGTGTACGTCGTCCTTCGCTTTCCTTGCACCGTTTCTGATTTTTTGGGAATATATAAAGACCCGTGCTCTTTTGAATCACCCGTCAAACATTTGCTTCACACAAATCTTGCTCCAACAACGCAGGAACGTGCTTGGATATCAGGCCACATTCTTGTTCAATCTCGAAGCGAGCTCGCCTTGCTTGACGAAGAAACTCAACGGAGGCAAAGAAGTTTAGATGAATTAAACGCCAAGCGCGCAATACTTGCGGCCGATATCGACGCCCACCTCGCCTTGTTATCGCCCATTCGCCGCATACCCGACGATATTCTTCGCGAAATATTCGTATCTTGTCTCCCCCAAACACACAACGCCGTGATTTCCCCTCGAAAGGCACCACTTCTTCTATGCGATGTTACTTCTGGATGGCGCTATGTTGCCCTCAGCACGCCGCAACTGTGGTCGTCACTTCATCTCGTTATTCCCGGCAGCCGCGAGCAGACCGAAAACATTTCCTTTCTGGTAGAACGATGGATTGCTCGATCCGGAATGCGGCCCTTGTCCCTTTCCATTGTTCCCGCCCCAAACATATGTCTTTCCCCTTGGTTTTCCTGGCCTCCACTCAATCTCCTGCTCGCGGTCTCCAACCGATGGCAGGCCATCGAAATCGCCACATACCGGGATGACTGGTTCTCCGAGTCGCTTTATCCTCTATCTCCCGCGGACGTACCCAGATTAAAGCCCGTTAATTCGATTGTCGAAACACAAGCGCGATACATCCTTTCCTTGCAGCATCTAACATATCGACCTTCTCTCTAGCGTACATCCCGCAACCAATCGACATACCTTCGACGACGATTTCATGGCATTTACTCACCGACCTCGATTGGGGAGCAGCGTACATAGTTTGCCCATGGGGAGGTCAGGCGATGCTCATGATCCTTCGACGTTGCAAAAACCTGGAAATTTACACTCTGACAATCAACTCCTCTGATCCAGTATTCAATGACCAGGTTGCCACCCTCCCTCATCTACACTTCCTCTCCGCTACCTGTGATGGTTCGACAGGTGCTGGATTGATCTTCGAGCACATCTGTGCTCCAAAGTTGAAATATCTCGAATGTTTTGAACCCGCAGGACTGTCCACCTTTCCCTTCTCAAAATTGCTGATGAAGGCCACGAAATTGCGAAACATAGCTGTCACTGGCCTTTTCACGCGTTCCGCGTGTTTAGACTGGCTCACAAACCACAAAGCCCACCTTTCCTCTGAGGAGACATTCCAAATTCACTCCCAAAAGAATGCATGGCAAGGAAACAATGATTTCCCCGACGACGATAGTGTTCTTGATGCTGTCGCCGCAGCTTTTCCTGCTTTGACGGCGTTGGAAATCCATGGGTGCTCCAAATTCACTGCGGCCGGATTGCTGGCCTTCTGTACTGCGCGCGTCAATAGTGGTGCTCCCCTTCAACGCCTCGACATCGAGTTCATTCGCCCCATGGAGGAGGATATTCCCCCCTCTCCTGCCGATCTCATTCACTCCGTGGAGGAGGATATTCTCCCCTCCCTTTCCGATTTCATTTCCCATGGCCTCATTGTCTTCTTGAACTACGAACCGGAGGAAGGTGAGCGCAGTCCGTCGTAACGCCCTCGGGGGTTTGACTGACGTTTGCATTCCACCAGAATAAATGTGCTGCGACTGCTTATTCAACTCTATCTCTTAAATTTATGAATGTTCACATCAGGAAATCCCGAATCGCTATGAGGTATTTTATAGACCTGCATAGACACTATAGACACGATACCAACTGTCTATACTTATGGATGTCTATAAAGCTCGTAGTCTATGTTATGTATACTGGGATTATACTGCAATGTCATTTCTGCCCAATATGAAGATACTTCAAGAACGAATTCTGTGACCTCCAAGATTAGCTATTCTCTCGAAACAGCGCCCATGTTTGACAGGTACACTTCATATCGACAGCGAACTCGTTCGGAGGTTACTGTATCATTTCGACCGAGTGTTCAAGTAACGCGTAGCACATGCCTCTGAATTGAACACTTCTCGGCATCCCTTGAACGAGTCAAACCGCCATTCTCTCTCACAGCAAAACCCATCGTAACCGACGCGCCGCCGGCAGCAAAAACACCAGAAACGACATCGAGTGGGGATGTCAACAGTCGTCGTAAAACGTCGTGCTCGAAGAAAGGTGCGCGCTCTCTTCGATTTTTAAAACGGGCGTCAGCCAATCGGGGTACGCTCTGCGGGTTTTCTTTATGAAGATGACGGAGCGAGTCGTGCCAAAGCTTCGGGCGAGGTAAGGCTGGCATGAGACCGATTGTAAACACCAATGCGAGACATTTCGAACGCCTGAAAAGGGCGTTAGATTTTTTTTTTGGGAAAATATGGATAAGCGAGGGTACTTTTTGAATGGTACGATCCATCCGACAGACCTGTCCCGAAGGACACCGATGGTCGTATCGAGTTTTTATTTTATTTTATTTTATATAATCTTCGTTATTTGCCCCTCACCGCGTACAGGATGTTAGGCATACTTCTAAACTATTTGATGTACTATGTATGTGGCTATAAGTCCGTGTAATTTGTCCGCGAAATCATAACCGACCAGCCAACCTTAGGCTGAAGCCAGACGGGCGCACCGTAAACGGAACACATTAGTGAGTTGCCGGAGGGGCCTGGTAGGTAGTTTAAGTGGCCCGCGACGTACGGTACGGATATAGGCGCCTCTTCCGGGTGGGCTCTGTTGTCGTAATGTATGTAAGAGAGGGTTGGAGGTGAGTCGGAGGGGCAGGACAACGGCGGCGGTAGGTCTGGGCTTGTCTGGGACCGTTCGGCTCGGGCTGGGCGAGGGGGGAAGGATGCGGTGTGGTGGTCCCGTCAAACGCCAAAGGGAGCCGCTGAGCGCGGGACTTCCTGCGGCATTTTGGCATTCGCGAGGATCGTATCGAGTTTAATCCTAGAAGCGGGCTTACCGGTCTGGATTTGACTCGGGGCTACGTCGACGATGTCCCGGTGAGCTGAGACTTGTAAAGTTCAATACTAAATAGCCGCAAAGCGCCGTCTTCTTCGCCTCAAAGTATGGCGCGATGACGTCGTCGACGAGTGTGTGCATGGTGCCGTGACTAGACCAGTACGTGGCGGTCAGCGTGGGGACCATGGTATATTGGAGCTCGACAGCCTCGCAGTAGCGTTTCGAAGGTGACCAATTTACCGCAGAAGATAGATTACATCGGCAGTAAGACCCCGCTCGCCGAAATGGAGGGGATGGCGATGTGAAGGCACGCTTCTCCTCCTACCCGACGGTAGCCACCTGCTTTGCGCCCCGCTTGGTCCATGTCGAGCTGGAACCTTGCTGATACACCAGCTGCGTCTGGTTGGTATTGACGCGCAGCGTGGTGGTATGGGGTAATTGCGAAATGATGTACGCCTCGGAGCTCGACACCTCGACAGGGGCCCGGGACAGGCATGCTCTTCATCCGACTCGAGGCCAGATGCACCAGAGTCGCTGGAAATGAGAAGTGTGGCTATGAAATGATCGGAGACACTGTGGAGAGTATGCGCAGTCAGATCAACTGCGTGAAAGCAATCGGATCAAGGGTAGGGCGGCAGTGGATGCAACTGCCGTGCTACACTTGATCCGAGTGTGAAGACCCACTTGATCCGATTGTATTTTGGCCATTTTGAGGCCTTTTCCGACTGCGGCCTGGCAGTCGGATCAAGTGTCTCCTGGCAGTCAGATCAAGGGTTTAGGTAGCGAATTTGAGTGCCCCATATCGTTCCGTTTATTCTGTAGCAGATCTTATATATTAATCCTTTACTATTACATCCACGGCGTAATCTACATGCGGGCGTCACCTGCTGTCAAATTGCTGCACTGGATACATACAGAAGTCAACACCAACTTGAAAATTTGGGTAAAGAGTAACGTACCGCGCGCAAGTCAGAGGATGGGTGACCTTTGGCTAAAAAAAGTATAAGTCAGCACTGGTGAGATGGAACACAAACGGAGGCTACCTTGCTTCGCAACTGGGCAATATTGACGGCTGGTGCGAGATCTGAACTCGAGGAGGCCATAATCTCTCTTGTTGTGTGAGTAGATAGATTAAATGCGCTCAAGGCGCAACGATCTGCCCTTCGATCGTGAATTGAGCAGGCAAAATGACGGATTCACATACTTGTTAGGATCGAGCTCGTCTAGTCATTGAAGTTGATAGATCCCGCTGCCCAACCTCCACAAGATTGATTGCTAACGGTCGCGTCACTCGGTATCGTGGATGTCCGGGGAGGACGCACCTGGACAGAAAATAGGCCGCGAGAGCCTTGCTCGTTCCGGGTTTAACGGCGAACCCCAGCACATGGAGCCACCCAACACTATTGTTGACTGTGTATGTACTATATAGTGGGTCTGTCAATTGCGTGGCTGAAACGTCACATTCACGTACCTGGCAGATCGAGCGCGTTGGCGGGAGGATACACCGAAGGTTGTTAGCCTCGTGTCATCTCTGACGCTGTAAATCGCGCTGGCATGCTTGTCGCGGTAGTCGCCTCATCCGAAAATGGCGCCCGCGAGAGCCATCCCCTTCCGGACTTCGCACGACGAGCCCAAACATGGCAGCGCTGATGAGGATTGGTGTATGCAGACATATGTATTAGTGTACGAGGGGAAAACTGAAAAGGGAAGGAACGCACATCTGAAATCCTAAGCTGCTCCCGTACTTCACGTAGTAGATAAGACAAACCCACCTGCTCCAGAGGCGCGCTCAAGGATGACGACGTTGCACAGGCTCGCGTGCTGCGCGATCCTCTCCGTATCGGACATGTGCACCCGAGGAGCGAGGAGGGGGCGCTTGGGTGTCAATTGAGAGGGGTTAGCCATTGGAAAGAAAGAACAAGTCACGCGAAGAGGAGCGCGCACTGAGCACCACGTGCCACACCCCGCTACACACCCGCCTCGGCGTCCTAAAAAAACTGCGCAGTCCGCGCTCATGCCTCCTTGCGTACATTACGCGATGATGAGAACGCGCTTGGGCAAGCACTGCACGAACATCGCCGCCCTCGGCACATCTCGCGCTACAACCGACCTCCCACACGCACGCACACATCACCTTCCCCTCGAGGTCACATCTCCACGCCCATGAAGGGTAAACGAATGAAAGGAGACCAATAATGGGGAAGAGAGGGGAAAAAACCCACTCACTCCCAGCGCCGGCATGCCCAGATACTCAAACACCGTCTCCTGCACGAGCGCGAAGAGGTCATCGTCTTCGCTGGTGGACCTGTCGGGAAGGTGGGGTCTGTGCCAGTGCACAGGGGGAGTTAGTGATGAGGTAGAGAAGGGAGAAAAAGAGAAGATTGGGATTGGTGAAACGCTTGGTGCGTAAAGGACCGTGAACTCAAATAAACCTCCAACTAACTCTTTTCAACCCAACTATTACCGCCCAGCAGTAATCCCAATAACCAATCCAACCAAAGTGAGTCCAACGTCCAATACGTTCCGTAGCGCGCGTGTTCGGGGGTTCACGTCGAAATATACGACGCTTGCAATCCAAGTAATAGCCTTTCAACAATAATCACAGTTCCTCTGAATCAACCGTTCCGTCCCAAAACCAAAATCCAACTATAGTCCCGTTCCGTTCCGTATAATCCGTTCTGTATGTTCGTTCCGTTCCGTTCCGTTCCGTTCCGTTCCGTTCCGTTCCGTTCCGTTCCGTTCCGTTCCGTTCCGTTCCGTTCCGTTCCGTTCCGTTCCGTTCGTTTTGTCCCAAAGATACCAACCGTTTGTTTCGTTCACAAGACCAAGAGAGAGAGAGAGACACGGGGGAAACCCGGGCGTAAATTGTCCTTCCTAGTACATTTTTGCGCTCCTTATATACCCCTACTATTTGTCCTTACCAAATAAACTACCACAACCGTAAATTATGGTTCTAAACGCTTGGTCTCTAAGTTACGCCCTCTTTTTGAGCACGTATCCTTCGTTCCCTGACGATATCCTTGACAACACTCTGTAAACCAGTGCATATCCATGCCTATTGCCCTGGTTTTGGGGCAATGCAAGGCAGTACCATGTTTCCACGGCTACGGTTGCCTGTTGACACGTCCCTACACGTCGAAACTTCACTACCGTCGCGTCTGTACTGTGTTTGATCCAAAATTCACGAACGGTCACGTGATCACGTGATCGTTTGCACTGCCCATTTTGACATTTGATCCCCGTTGTACGCCACCACTCGACGTTTCTTTTGTGCACAGGTGAGCGGCGTTCATCACCTTTATTGTTTTACATGTCCCTGCCAACGCAGGGCCATTCTATCAAACTCAGGCTGTCGCGGAATCTCCCGAGTCCTCGGTAAGTCCCTACTTCTCCGACACATTATAGCTTTATTGATCCGTTTTGGAATGTTTTCTCCATCGCAAATATTCCCCGCCTATCATTGGAAAGAGAGGGCGAAAGGGAAAGGAGACGCAGCAGTAAGCGGACCACAAAGAGTCGACTCCTTCATTGAGCCATCGCTGACTCGCCCTCTGCGCTAGATCGCGCCGATCTGTGTGCAATGAGCGGCGGTGGCGGGCAAGGGTAAGCAGCGTGAAATGTTGTTGGTGTTTGGCAAGGGCTTCGACCCGTCATCAGTTTAGAAACACAGCCAACAGATTATATAACTTGTCTACCAGAAAGTCCACCAAGTCCACCAAGTCCACCAGGTCCACCGTCCACCGCGGTTGACTTTCTCATTCAGGTATGTTCTCCAAAATGCACGGCGAAAGATTACATATAGCAAAGTTTGGACGATAATTACAAGGAGACGGTGATTGAGAATAAAGTGGCAGCAGAGTTAATATCTGTAAAGAAACAGCGCAAAGCACAGAGCAATTACGACCATGTTTTGGAGCGGGTTCCATAAGAGGATGTCTGCCGGTGAAAGGTTGCATGAGCATTGACACAACAAATTCAGATACTACCCACCTCGGCATCCGCTGTTGGTTTGGTTTTACGCTTATTCTTGTCCTTCTTCACTTTCTCAATTACTCCGTTTTGTGATGCTTTTGATTTCAACTTTGCTTTTGACATTTGTACGGGCTATGTATGTGTTAGATTCTGAATAAAGGTTTGAGCGCACACGTACCGGAGTAAAATCTTCCAAGGTAATTTCTTGTTCTTGTATAATTTTCGGTGGAGGTATGCGGATCTGTAATTAATAAAGCCTGTGTTAGCGCTGAGAACAGAACAACGACACATCTTGAATGTCCTGGGTTTCACTTCCGCCTTGACATCTACTTTCGGTCCATCCTTCCTGAAGCGCGGGGGCGCTGTGTTCGCAGATGGATTTGAGTTATCAAGTTTTTCGGCTGACTTCTCCGCTTGAGCTGAGCGAACTGCGACCATATTTTGACAATGGATGTTGTCAACTTCTGGTTGAGAAATATCTTCTGGGTGGAACGGCTCACCAAATTTGCTGCTGTTGGTTTTTTCGAAAGTGGCGTCTTGGAAGGTTAAAAGCGCAGGCTGGTCTTCCAGGATAAGGAAAACCGCGGTGAAAGGAACAAGAATGAAGCGGGTGAAGTCGTCCAGGGATAAGTAGTTGGAGGCGGCAAGTGTTTCGTCCCAATCAAATTGGCTGTCATTTGCGGTTATGACTGCCTGCAGAGTGGAGAACAGGTCTTGCTCAAGTTCTTCCTTGTCCTCGTCGAACTCGGAAATCAGTTGCAGCAGGCAAGAATAAATTCGTCTTTCGGCCTGTAGCTGTCAAATTAATTGAGATGTGATCGACTAGAAAGGGAATGTGGACTTACTATCCACAGCATTTACTGCGAAAGGCCTTCCCAAAGTCGGACTTGTTTTTTGCCTCGCAAAATTTGCCAAGATTGTAATCTGTGGCCAAGATAAACTCGTCCCATACTGCGCAAGCCGCGAGTTGTGTGCTGTCTTTGAACAAGCCCAGGATTCCTGGCTTGAGGTCCGAGATTCTGCGTCCGAGTCGTCGCCAGTGTATGCAAGACAAGTATTCAGGCAACAATGATACCATACGGGTTTGGCGAGAGATAAGATGGCGACGCAATGGATAATTGCCCACTGTGAGAGAATGTCGAGCTTGTGGTTGAAGGCATATCACATTTGCTCAAACTCCTCCCGCAACATGTTGGATAACAACATGAGCCAAAAGGCCCTGATATTATCGCGATCCTGCTCCGTTAAAATATCATTACCTGAGAAACTGATTGAGCACAAGACAGCGAAGAGTTAGAAGAAACGCACGCATGGACCAAAGCTCCTGGTCTGGTCCCAGCATCTTGTCCAGCTGCGCAATTATTTGCTCCCGCAAGATCGGCTCGTCTGCATCCAATATCTCGTCAAAACCACCCCATCCATCGAGCTCCAAATTCTCATCTTCCTCTGGATTCAACGAATTAAAATATTCTGGGCATTCACTGGACTCGGAATCCGAATCAATAATCATGTCGTAAGATGTGGATGCAGCAGCTGAGTCGCTCGAATCGTCACTCTGCTCTCGAGTGGGAAAACCAAGATGTATGGGATCCTCGTGGTGACCTTCTAGTTCAAAGGGAGGGTCGAGATGTGGGGAAACAGAGTCGTTCTCAGATTCGTTCTCAGACTCAGTTGAAGCAGATGACTCGGATTCGGATGGAAGCATATAAGCTGGATCGGCTTTTGCATAATGACGACGACGTGTCCAGGCAGAGCACCATTTATAGAAGGGATGACGAAAAGGGTGCGAGTGCAACTCAGCCACTCGCACTGTCACCAGATTGACAGTACGAGTCAGCACCATCAGTGCGACTGGGCCCATGTAACAATGCGACTCAGCATTAAGCAGTGCGACTGAGTAATATACCCGCTGGTGGAAAGTTTATTGGCGGCCACCAATGGACACCAGTGTAACTTGGCAGACGCTGGTGGGCATCAAAAGATGCTGTTGGGCGCTGTTTCCCAAGGCTCGGTAAAATATGATAACAGTTTATGGCAATCTCCATCAGTCCGCATTGGGTCCTGCCGCTCTCTTCCTCCACTGGACTCCACTGGATTTTGCTGGACTTCACTGTAGGTCAGGGCGTCCTATTTTAGCTCTATGTGGTTGGGCGGCCTAATACATGATCTGACCATGTGGGTGCCCTCTTACGGTTCTCTGTGGGTGCCGCTGGCCTCCACCATTTAAAGAGTCGCTTGTCTTTGGCCTGTAACTCAGTGCGTACCACCCACTTGCTGCTATGTCTGACGCCACCACTATCGAGTACTCTACCCGCCCTCTCCACAAGAAGCTTAAACCGGAGCTTCAGGCGATTGCGACTGCCCTGGGCTTGAATGCGAATGCAGCAGTGGTGGTCCTTCAAAAGTCTATCCAAGAGCACATCTGCAACCACCCGGAAATTGCGGACGATCTGAGGTTTCTCCCTCTCCTCATTCATTGTACTGCTCCCACACCGGGCAAGAACAGTGTCAACAAGGCCGCCGAAGAAGCATCAGAGGCAACTACCACTGGGCAGGTAGTATCTGGGTACATGCCAACTTCATAAATTAATGCCGGTTGACGTTGAAATTAAATTTTAGCGCAAACAAGACCCTTCTCGCGCAGAAGGCCAAGACTGATCCAGCTCCCCAGTTTTGCAAGCTTTTGTGCAAGGACATTGACAGGCCGCATTGACACCAAAGAAAGTAGCGGCAATGCAATGTGGCTGGCCGTTATCTGTGACTGTGTTTCAATGTGGTTGGTGTCTAGCCGTCCGGCCAATTGTACCCACATTGCAATGCGGCCGTAGTTAAGGGTTGGCGGGGAAATAAAAGAAAGGCCGCACCCAGGATTGAACCAAAAGCTATTCCAATTACCTCAGCCAAGGCATAGGGAAACACATAAACCAACTAGACTATAATAAAGATACCAGAACACAAACTGCTGCCACCATGTACAGCATCTACCAAACACATAATAAGCTTTGATCTTTCCCTAGAATGCCTTGCCAGGGGCCAGGTTAGGGTTAGGGGGTTAGTGTTTAGTGGTTAGGTGTTAGGATTTCTAGGGACATCATTTGCTCTGTAGGTTAGAGGTTAGGGTTGGTTAGGATTGATTAAGGCTGGTTAGTGTTAGGTTGGTTAGGGTTTAGAATACCATCAAAATACATAATAAGCATGTGAAAATAATTTCGAAGACCTAGGGCAGCTTGCCTGCCCTAGGTGTGGGTATAAGCAGTCCCAGGTAGGGTAAGGCTAGCCCTACCCTAGCTGGGAAACAATTCCCATGCTTATGTCCACTTTGGTCCAGTGGGTGAGTACACTGTTCTGTGTTTGGTTACATAATTAGTATCCTCAGGTCCTGGGTTCAATCCTCATTTTGGCCACTTTTATTTTACTGCTTCTTACCCTGCCTTACAGGTGACTATGTACGGCCACATTGCATTGCGGGTATAATTGCCCAGACTCCAACTACATTGCAATACTGCTCTCGATAACGGCCATCCACATTGGATTACAGGTACAGTCTCTACATCGTTTTGGATGCAGTCGTGTTGGATCGGTGAATTGATAGTGGTACTATATATGGTATTACATGTGTCAGGACCATCTGGGAAGGAGCGTAGTGCACGCTGTCCCAGGGGTCCCGCAAACGGGCCGTTCATGGCCATCAGTGATGGACATACACCTATCACATCAATAAGCTGCTCGTTTTCTGTTGCCATACATCTGGTGCAGTTCTCCGCCTCAATCACCTAAACACGATCCAAGCTCCTTCAATCACCGCACTCCATCACAAATATCCAAAACAGCAACTAATGGGTCAAGGCCTTGCGTCTGGAGGTAGACTACTAGACACGTCAAGTACCGGAATCGGAATTCCCAAGCCTTCCAATTACCCTCAACTGAACTTTCAAGCCTTCAAACTGCTCAACCTCCTCAAGGCTGCCATCTCTATTTGCTCCGCATCTGGTTGTGCCCAAACGACTCTGACGGTGAGGGCTAAGTGTCGGGCTGTCCACAATGTGCTTCCCAAGCTCCGAGCCTACTTACAAGATATGCACCTGTGCTGTGTTTCCTCCCGTTGCTCACGAGCTCCAGCCATCCTTGTCCTCTCTTTGGTGCGGCCTGTAGCTTGACCCGGACACCGTCGTTGGATGTAATAGTTGAATAGTTCCATAATATGATTTTTTTTACACCTGCGATAATCATTTGAAAATATATGAATTCAAAATAAGCAGAAGCAGCAAGAACAATTCATGACAATAATGGTGAACATTCGCGAGCACAGAGAAGCTCCGATAATCGGTTGCGACAATCGTGAGATCCTGTCAGGGGAACCCCCGTTTCCAACCCCCGATCCTCCGATCGATCCTCCGATCCGACCCCCGGTCAGACCTCCGCTATCCTCCGACGTTCCCCCCGCCGAGCCAAACCCCATCTGGACGGATCCCCGCACTCCGCATGGCACTCCGCATGTGATCGTGCCCGGGATCACTGCCGTTCACTACGCCATCAACAAACCATGCGCAACCCGTAGTTAGCCCTAGCTGGTATATAGGCACGCACCTGGCCGGGGAATCCTTAGACTTTCTCCTCTTCGGATCCCCCCTGCCAGGTGCGCTTCTTCCTGTAGTAGTGTACTTCAATTGACTTCGGATCCCCCCTGCCAGGACTCTTGAGATATTTCGGGCCGCCAGGGTTGCCCTTACAGCAGGAGAAAGTCTCTAAGGGATTAACCGGTCAAGATTGCGAAGTTCGGCTTGGATAGCGACGATTCGGAAGACGATCTTCCGCAACCTCCGGATCCTCCGCAACCTCCGAATTCGAATCTTGCCCCCTCCTCCCCGTCCTCCGAAGCCGACATGGCCGATCCTACTTCCGCGACTTCCGCCGACATGGACCGCCTGTCCCGCATCGAAGAGACCGTCGCGCGCCTCGCAGCGCTAATTGAAAACACCGCACAATCTTCCTTTCCTGCCCCGGCCCCTTCCGATCCGGATCCGGTCGGAGGTCCAGGTCTTTTCGCAAACCTCAGCCCAGCCTCAAAATCGGTCCTCCGACCGAACCCTCCGTTTGTCTTCGACGGCGATCGCACGCAAGGTCGGGCCTTCCTACACGCTGTCAAGACTTACGTCCGGCTCATCCCGGAGGCCTTCCTCGAGAACGGGGAAACCTCCGAGGAGAAGGCCGTGAGATTCGCTATGTCCTTTATGGCGAAGGACTCGGCGCAGCGCTGGGCAGAGCGCATGGCCGGGAAACATCCGTTCCCACTCTCCACCTGGGATGCATTTGTCCGGGAATTCCGTCTCCGCTTCATCGAGGAGAACGAGCAGGACCATGCTCTCGCCAAGCTCGAGTCCCGGGGGTACTACATGGGTGCCCGGGACGTCTTCCGCTACACCGACGACTTCGAGGACCTCGTCGAGCTCGCCGGTTTCGAGGACCAGCTGGTGAAGGTCACCAAATACCGGACCGGCCTCACCCCCGCCATCAACCACGCGATCACCACGTCGAGCGATCCTCCGAGCCTCACGGATTATCCGGGCTGGCGCTCCCGTGCCTACCGCCAATACGAGGCACTGATCCGCGCACGAGCCGCCGGAGGATCATCGCAACCTCCGACGGGGGTTGTTCCCCGCCCCCGCCCGACCACGGTCGCCCCCGTCTCGGCAGTCGCTCAACCTCCGAGGTCGGCGGCTCCTCCGTTCCCACCTCCGGTCCCGATGGAGGTTGATCGGACCCGTGCCCGCGTGGTCCCACGCCGCACCTGCTTCCGCTGTGGCGATCCGGGACACCTTGCCCGAGACTGCACCACCCCGGTGGACATCCGCTCGGTGGACGTCCTCGATGAGGTGATCCGGCAGCTCAGCGGAGAATTGTTGGAAGAGCTTGCCGCCCGACTCGTAACCTCCGAGCCGGCGATGGCAAACCCCGAAGTGGAAGTGCCGGAGGATTTTGTCCCCCGCGACGAGTGAGCGGTGCGCCCTCGTTCGCGTCCTCCAATCGTTTTGCCTGTTTGTATCACGAGTCCGATAATAAAGTTGATTCAACAGTTGAAACGAGAGACGCACCCCCTGCTTCGAAAGGATTTCCGGAACTTCCGAAACCTCCGACGATCCCCCGAGTCCGCCGACCCGGCTGGGAACGTAGGCTTCCGAAACGCTACACGGTGGCGGCCACTCCTGGCTCTAACTCCCTCCATCTCCCGGTGGAGATTGAGTCGGTCGATAACGCTGTCAAACTCTCGCTCAAGGGTTTGGTCGACTGCGGCGCCACCTCGGAGTTTATCGACAAGGAGTATGCCATCTCCACCCAAATTCCGCTTCGTAAACTCTCGCAACCCATTCCCGTTTTCAATGTGGACGGGTCTCCGAACGAAGCTGGAGCGATCTCGGAAGTTGCGGATGTAGTCCTCCGGTACAAGGGGCATTCCGAACGAGTCCAGTTCGCAGTCACGCGCCTTGGTAAGCAGAAGCTCATCCTTGGGTATTCGTGGCTTCGGAAACATAACCCGGAGATTGACTGGGAGACGCGGGATGTCAAAATGACCCGCTGCCCCGCCTCCTGCGCTACCTGCCGCGACGAAGTCCGAAAGGAACGCCGCGAGGCCAAGGTCGTAGCTCAGATCCTCCGCTCCGTCCGCGCCGGCCCCTTCCCATCCATCTGCGTCGTCGACGCGGATGACCGAGAAGATGAGGACGACGACGACGACGATCCGGATCTTCCGGAGTTAACCCCCGACTCGGAGGATGACTCGGAGGATGAGGACGACCCGATCGAAGATGGCGACCGCATCTTCTATACGCGGTTCGGACCTTCGGAGGATATCCGGGCGACCTCCACCGTTTCCCAGAGGCTTGCGGAGGCTCACGCTAAAAACTCCGGACCTCCTCCGACGGAAGTTCCCGACTGGATTCGGGAGTTCGAGGATGTCTTCAATCGGGAATCCTTCGACTCTCTTCCGGAGCGTCGGACGTGGGACCATGCCATCGAACTCGTTCCCGATTCGAAGCCGGCAAACTGCAAGGTCTACCCGATCTCCCCCCTTGAACAGAAGGAGCTCGATGCCTTCATAGAGGAAGGGTTAGCCACCGGCCGAATCCGTCCGTCCAAGTCGCCCATGGCCTCGCCGGTCTTCTTTGTGAAGAAGAAGGACGGCGCTCTCCGGTTCGTCCAGGACTACCGGGCGTTGAATGCCATGACCGTGAAAAACCGGTACCCGCTCCCTTTGATCAATGACCTCATTAACCGGTTGAAAGGAGCTCGGTACTTCACGAAACTTGACGTCCGGTGGGGGTTTAACAACGTCCGGATCCGCGAGGGTGATGAATGGAAGGCGGCCTTCCGGACTAACCGGGGATTGTTCGAACCCCTGGTGATGTACTTTGGCCTGACCAACTCCCCGGCGACCTTCCAGACCATGATGAACGACATCTTCCGAGACCTCATCTTGTCCGGAGATGTCATGGTCTACCTCGACGACATCCTTGTCGCCCACTCGGACCTCGCGCGCCACCGGAAGATCGTCTCGGAGGTTCTTCGGAGGTTGCGTGCGCACAAACTCTACCTCCGACCGGAAAAGTGCGAGTTCGAGAAGGCCTCGATCGAGTATCTCGGCGTGATCATCTCCCACAACCACGTCGAGATGGACCCCGTCAAGGTTGCGGGAGTTGCCGCCTGGCCGACCCCAGCGAACAAGAAGGACGTGCAGCAGTTCCTCGGCTTCACGAACTTCTACCGGAGGTTTGTTCGGGGTTCTCGGATATTGCCCGGCCCCTCTTCGATCTCACAAAAAAGGGCATGCGGTGGTCCTGGGGAAGCCCGGAGGATGCGGCCTTCCAAGCTCTCAAGGACGCCGTAACCTCCGACCCGGTTCTTATCCTTCCGGACCCGTCCAAGCCGTACCGGCTTGAAGCAGACAGCTCCGACTTTGCCACCGGGGCTGTCCTGTCTCAGCCCGATGCCGACAGTAAGTGGCATCCGGTCGCGTTCTTCTCCAAGAGCTTGAACGAGGTCCAACGTAACTACGAAATCCACGACAAGGAGATGCTCGCGATCATCCGAGCCCTAGAGGAGTGGCGACACTTCCTCGAAGGCACGGAGCATCCGGTAGAGATCTGGACCGACCACAAGAACTTGGAGTACTTCCGTGAAGCGCGAACCCTCAACCGCCGGCAGGCTCGGTGGTCCCTCTACCTGTCCCGGTTCGACTTCGCCCTTCACCACAAACCCGGAAGTTCCATGGGTCGCCCGGACGCCCTCTCCCGTCGTCCGGATCACGGAGGTTCGGAGGATAATCGCGACGTCACCCTTCTCCGTCCCGAACTCTTCCATGTCCGTGCAATGGAAGGTCTCGTCGTCGCCGGCCCGGAGGTTCCGATCCTCCGAGACATCCGGAACGCGCTCTCTGGAGAGGCCGACCTCGAAGACCCCGTTGCCCGCGCCGCACGGGAGGTCCTCAAGGTCCGCGGCACCCGGTCCACCCGATCCTCCGAGTGGCATGTCGAGGGCGGGCTGCTCTACTTCCGAGGGAAGATAGTGGTCCCCCGAGATACTGACCTCCGGCGTCGGATAATGGAGCAGCACCATGATACGCGGATTGCCGGGCACGCTGGCCGTTTCAAGACGTTGGAGCTTGTCTCCCGGAACTACTGGTGGCCCCAGATGTCCCGACACGTCGGCCGTTACGTCGCCACCTGCGACCTGTGTTGCCGTACCAAGGCCCTCCGGAAACTTCCGATCGGAGAACTTCATCCGACGGAGGTTCCCCCCGAGCGCTGGCATACGGTCTCCGTCGACTTCATCGTCGAACTTCCGGAGGCCCACGGGTATAATGCGATCATGGTCGCGGCGGATGTTCTCGGTAAGCGGGCGCACTTCATGGAATGCCACACGCAGATCGATGCCGTGGGCTCCGCGCGCCTTTACTACCGGAACGTCTGGAGACACCACGGAACTCCCGTCCGCTACATCTCCGACCGAGGTCCGCAGTTCGTCGCGGAGTTCACTCGGGAGTTGTTCCGTCTCATCGGGATTCAACCGGCGACCTCCACCGCTTACCACCCGCAGACCGACGGGCAGACCGAGCGCATTAACCAGGAACTCGACCAATTCATCCGGCTTTTCACAAACTACAAGCAGGACGATTGGGACGAGCTCCTGCCAGCCGCGGAGTTTGCGTACAACAACCACATCCACTCGTCGACACAGCAGGTTCCGTTCATGACGGACACCGGTCGGCTCCCTCGGATGGGGTTCGAGCCGAACGGTCCACGCTCGCGACTGGAGGACGTGAACGACTTCCGAGATCGGATTGCCTCGGGGGTTTCGGAGGCCCAAGCCGCACTTGTCAAGGCCAAAGACGAGTACAAGCGGTACTACGACCGCCGACGAACCCCCGCACCGGAGATTAAGGTCGGAGATCGCGTGTGGCTTGACGCGTCAGATATCCATACCACACGCCCATCCCCGGGGCTTTCACATCGCCGGCTCGGACCCTTCCGTGTCTCGGAGGTTATCGGACGTGGCGCGTTCAAACTGGACCTTCCCCCACGCCTCTCCCGATTACATCCGGTGTTTCCCGTGGTGAAA
The DNA here is from genome assembly GCA_029204075.1 of Mycena capillaripes. Taxonomy (NCBI): domain Eukaryota; kingdom Fungi; phylum Basidiomycota; class Agaricomycetes; order Agaricales; family Mycenaceae; genus Mycena; species Mycena capillaripes. The sequence goes on along the minus strand of JARHKZ010000011.1, from coordinate 739,567 downwards.
TTGGAGTTGGCGGAGGTTGACCCCTTCGGAGGTTGTCCGGGGTACGAGGAACCCCCGCCCGTACTTGCTGACGGAGCGGACAGCGAGTGGGAAGTGGAGGAAGTCCTGGACGCGAAAATGCGCTACCGAAGCCTCTGGTACTTTGTCCGGTTCAAAGGATATGACAACTCGCATGATCAATGGGTAAAACATTCGGACGTCTTCGCCCCTGATGCTATCGCGGAATTCTACCGCAAATACCCTGGGAAGCCCCGAGCCATCGCCGCTGCCACTTTCGACGCCCTTCCCTTCCAGGACCCCGCCACATCCTCCGCCCACATCCGAGCTGTGCGTCGAGGCGCCGCATTCCAAGGGGGGGGTGATGTCAGGGGAACCCCCGTTTCCAACCCCCGATCCTCCGATCGATCCTCCGATCCGACCCCCGGTCAGACCTCCGCTATCCTCCGACGTTCCCCCCGCCGAGCCAAACCCCATCTGGACGGATCCCCGCACTCCGCATGGCACTCCGCATGTGATCGTGCCCGGGATCACTGCCGTTCACTACGCCATCAACAAACCATGCGCAACCCGTAGTTAGCCCTAGCTGGTATATAGGCACGCACCTGGCCGGGGAATCCTTAGACTTTCTCCTCTTCGGATCCCCCCTGCCAGGTGCGCTTCTTCCTGTAGTAGTGTACTTCAATTGACTTCGGATCCCCCCTGCCAGGACTCTTGAGATATTTCGGGCCGCCAGGGTTGCCCTTACAGATCCATAATAATTGTGAGGCTCGCGAACACCACACAGGTGGGTAATCGCTGATGAGGATTGTGAGGATTGTGAGGATCGTAAGCGCTTATATCCGCTTACAATTTTTTTCCAGATTTGGTGATGGCCACCTTGCTTTGTTATTGCCCATTCGCCGCATCCCCGACGATATTCTTCGCAAAATATTCGTATCTTGCCTCCCCCAAACACAAAATGCCGCCATTTCCCCTCGAGAGGCACCAATTCTTCTATGCGGTGTTACTTCTGGATGGCGCCATGTCGCCCTTAGCACGCCGCAACTGTGGTCGTCACTTCATCTCGTTATTCTCGGCAGCCGCGAGCAGACCGAAAACATTTCATTTCTGGTAGAACGGGGGATTGCTCGATCGGGAATGCGGCCCTTGTCCCTTTCCGTTGTTCCCGCTCCAAACATATGTTTTTCCTCTTGGTTTTCCTGGGATGACTGGTTCTCCGAGTCGCTTTATCCTCTATCCCCAGGGCGGAGGATGTTCTTCCCTCCCTCGCTGATTTCATATCCCATGGCCTCGTAGTCTCGTTGAAAAATGAAGAATCGGATGAAGGCAAGCAATCCGGGGGAACGCCCACGGGAGTTTGACTGAAGTCTGCCTTTCACCAAATTAAATGTGCTGTGACAGTTTGAAGTTCTATCTGTGCTATTTATGGGCTCATCGGTGCTCAATGTTATTTATGCCCAATATGACAACGTACTTCGAAGTCCTACTGGTAGATTCCTGATACAGGGTGCTGCCCCTTGAGAGAGTATTCTACCATTGGCGTTGTCCTCCGTGGATATCTCCGTCCTGTTCCGTTTACTTCTCGAAGGACCTTAAGTATGTTTCCCCCGAGGCGCGAAGATTGAAGCAGGCGATATTAACTGTTGCGCCGTTCTTTCACACACTTACGAAGTAGGCGAGTAAAATCCCGCGCCACCAACCAATCCTCAAAGTTTTCTTAATTTTGGTTCTTGACGGAATTTTGTTGGTTACTCGCGTGTTTCGGTAAATCAAAGTTCAGTCGGTGCCCGATTCCCTTCATCCTGGACTACCGCGTCTGCCTGTCAATGTGCTGCGACCGTTTGATATTGTATTTTTTTATCCCTTTTACTTGTTGCTCATCGAATGTGTAACAAAATACAATTCTGCTGCTTTCGCTCGCGTGTTTCCGTGATTCCAAACATAAATCAAAGTCCTTCCGGTGCCCAAATCTTTTCGTCTTGGACCACCGCCGTATCTCTGCGTCTGCCGGCCGCAGCAATAACAACATCCGCCGCCTTCTCTGATATCTGTCAAAGGTCAGAAATACAAGTCAGACGGGCAAGACCGAGATATATCGAACCATGTAAGTCGGCGTAGTTACAAACCATCCAGGGACCTTCGGCCACGAGCTAATGTCGACGACTCGGAGATTTTCAACTCTCCGAACCTTGAAATCACCATCCAGCACGGCATTCGGATCTATGTGGGCGCCGTTAAGAATTGAGGCGTAACGGTTAAACAAATAAACATACCGTCATCCGCCCCAATTGGGTTGGTGCAGCAAGCATGATGCCCTGAAGTTATTGTCTAGCTATACTGCGATGCATGATGACAAAGTTCACTCAACATACCAAACACATGCTCCAAAATATGGTCGTCGATTTCTTCATCGCTTTGCGTTGCTGGGTCAGGAAACACTTGCGCTTCGACATGCATGGTGATATTCGGATGTTCAACCATGCCTCGCGCGATTTTGATTGTTTCTCGGATTGCCTTAATATCCCGTCGACCCCCAGACGCTTCAAAGTGACGTTTCTCGATCCGCAACGGGTCCTGCGGGTGGTTTCCAGTCAAACGGACCGTGCCGCGGGAGGCGGTATCGGTCTTCAACACCACCGCGGTCAGAGCGTTGTGGATGTCCGCAAGCTCGTCCGAGAAACCGTGGAAGAAGCCACGGAAAAAACCAGGCGCCCAGTAGAGCATGACGTCTGGTTCAGGTATGGTGGGAACACTTTTGAACATCATCATGAACAAGGCTGCGCCGAAAGAGTACAGATTCTGATGGCCAGACTCGATCCAGAATTTGAGGCAGGGGTCCTCCTCCGGGGTGTAAAGCACGGTACAGCCGTTGAACAATGTGTGGTTCTTTTTCAGAGTCCAAATATTGGCGACCTCGTCGTGATCTGTATTGGTATCGTGTTTGTGAAATGAGGGTTGAACATGGTAACTGCCAACCTTGCAGGTTGGTTCCTACACCCGGCAAATGCACAATAGGCTCGATGCCATGCCGCTTCAGTTCGTGTCGGTCGCCGATTCCAGACAGCTGAATAAATACATAAATGAGGTTTCTGAGTTTTATGCGTGCGGAGTCTAGATACCATAAGCTAAGAAGGAATCAATAAATTGCAAGAACACCGTAGAATGGAAATCTTCACACCAGTTGAGGGGACTGGAACACGCCAGCACTGATTATGACTTCATGTCGCGCAGTAATGACTTTCGTTTTGAGGTGACGCTTCCCCTTGAAATTGCTAGCCACGGGCAATGTAGCCCCAGGCGCAATTTCTACGCCATAGGCAACGGGTGGGCCACCGGTTTTGGTCTCACACAATAGAACTTTGGTTGCGAGCGTATTCAGAGCAAATTGTAGCTTCCTGTGACTGAATGTCTCGACCTTCACGAGATGATCACGGACGGAAGATCTGTTGTGGTGCTCGTCGATAGTATAGGTGGGATTCCCGACCCCGATGGCTGCGTCATTGGCTGCGCTGTTGATGTCGTCGATGGTCGGCCCGCCTGACGTCGCCAGTGTGTTGGCAATGTCGATCAATTGAGGATCTAGAATCCAGACGAGTAAGAAGTTGGTGCTAGGTATTGGTATCTAAGATATCTGGGCACCTGCAAATGTTGGGTTCGCGAGTACGGAAGTGGGGTTGATACTCGTCTTCAACCATCCTTGGAAGCCATGATCCGGATCTGACCTGTTGAGATATAGATTGTGTTCGATCCGTTTGAAGTAGTTTCGCATATTCTTGTATGACCAAGTCTGGTCATCGAACATGGTGGCCAGGTTATCGAAGTCACGCTCCGTAACCGCGATATTGTTTATCATGACGTTGTGGACCTTCATGACAGGTCAGACAATCCTAAGCTGTAGACCGAAATTCCATCTCACCGTTGATCCTCCAAGTCCGCGCGCCCGAGGATACCTAAGAAGCCGCAGCCAGTTCTCACAGGGAATATGCATGCAGCGGTTTGAATACTCACCAAGCATCATTTCGAGGAAATTTAGCTCCTGGAGAGAATTCGTCGAGGGTGTAATTGAGTTCCAACTGCGGGTCTGCTCAACCGTGAGTATGCGGTTGGTCACGGAAAATGAATCCCAACCTACCCTCAACTGCGCGGCCGAAGTAGAACGGGATGGTTGTATTGACGTTGACGACGTCGTGCCCTGCGTCGACGACAAGCACTGAGAAATGGTCAATTCATACGTCAGTTGAACGATGAAGAAACGATGAAGAAATGTACATACCAGAAAATCCACTCTCCGCTAAGCGTGCTGCAACAGGCCCCCCGCCTACACCCGAGCCGACCACCACGAAGTCGAAGTCGGCTTGAGACTTGGAAGGGCAGGATGGCAATGACGCTGCTTGCAGGAGTGAGAAGGAAAGCGAGAGGAGAGCAAAGAGATTCCGCAGATTGCCTCGCTCCATTGGGATTGGACTCGACTTGGAAGAGGTATCGGTATGCCCTTATATACGCCGTGACTAGGTCATGCTCTAACCAAGTAGGGGCAGTCAGAGTAAGTATTTTCGGTCGTTTCTGACGTCGTTCCTGATGTCGTTTGTGAAAAAAGTTTTCGTCATAAACGTGGGAAAAAAAGACTTCAGCTCTGACCGACACTGTGAAAAAATAGCCGTCAGGCCGGGATGGCCCGGCCGAAAGGTTCAGCACCCGCCTCGAAGAGGCCCAATCCCAGGCCATTAATAATATTACTAAATATTAGATATCAGGTCACATTCTTGTTCAACCTCGAAGCGAGCTCGCCTTGCTTGACGAAGAAGTTCAGCGGAAACAAAGAAGCCTAGATGAATTAAACGCCAAGCGCGCAGTACTTGCGGCCGATATCGACGCTCACCTTGCCTCGTTATCGCCCATTCGCCGCATCCCCGACGATATTCTTCCCGAAATATTCGTATCTTATCTCCCCAAAACACACAAAGCCGTCACTCCCCTCGAGAGGTACCACTTCTTCTATGCGGTGTCACTTCTGGATGGCGCCATGTCTCCATTAGCACGCCGAAACTGTGGTCGTCACCCCATCTCGTTATTCCCGGCAGCCGCGAGCAGACCGAAAACATTTCCTTTGTGGTAGAACGGTGGATTGCTCGGCCCTTGTCCCTTTCCGTTGTTCCCGCCCCAAACATATGTCTTTCCCCTTGGTTTTCCTGGCTTCCACTCAATCTCCTGCTCGCGGTCTCCAACCCATGACAGGCCATCGAAATCGCCACATACCGGGATGACTGGTTCTCCGAGTCGCTTTATCCTCTATCTCCCGCGGACGTACCCAGATTAAAGCGCGTTAAATTTGATTGTCGAAACACAAGCGCGATACATCCTTTCCTTGCAGCAGCTAACATATCGACCTTCTCTCTAGCGTACATCCCGCAACCCGTCGACATACCTTCGACGACGATTTCATGGCACTTACTTACCCGCCTCGATTTGGGAGCAGCGTACATAGTTTGCCATGGGGAGGCCAAGCGATGCTCATGATCCTTCGACGTTGCAAAAACCTGGAAATTTGCACTCTGACAATCAACTCCTCTGATCCAGTATTCAATGACCAGGTTGCCACCCTCCCTCATCTACACTTCCTCTCCGCTACCTGTGATGGTTCGACAGGTGCTGGATTGATCTTCGAGCACATCTGTGCTCCAAAGTTGAAATATCTCGAATGTTTTGAACCCGCAGGACTGTCCACCTTCCCCTTCTCAAAATTGCTGATGAAGGCCGCGAAATTGCGAAACATAGCCGTCACTGGTCTTTTCACGCGTTCTGCGCTTTAGACTGGCTCACAAACCACAAAGCCTACCTTTCCTCTGTGGAGACATTCCAAATTCACTCCCAAAAGAATGCATGGCAAGAAAACGACGATTTCCCCGATGACGATAGTGTTCTTGATGCTGTCGGTGCATATTCTCCCCTCTCCTGCCGATCTCATTCGCTCCGTGGAGGAGGATATTCTCCCCTCCCTTTCCGATTTCATTTCCCATGGTCTCATTGTCTCCTTGAATTATGAACCGGAGGAAGGTGAGCGCAGTCCGCCGTAACGCCCTCGGGAGTTTGACTGACGTCTGCATTCCAATAAATGTACCGCAACTATTCAACTCTACTGTATCTCTTAAATTTATGAATTTTCGCATCAGGAAAATCCCAAATTGCTATGAGGGGTTTCATAGACCTGCACAGACAGCCACAGACACATGATAGCAACGGATGTCCATAAAACAGCTCATACATTGGAGTTTGGGATTATTTTATTTCTGCCCAGTATGAAGACACTTCGAAGAACGAATTCTGAGATCTTCAAGATTACATAGCTATTCTCTCGAAAACAGCGCACATGTTTGAAATCTACACTTCATATCGACAGCGAACTCGTTTGGGGGTTACTGTATCATCTCGACTGAGTGCTCAAGTGACGCATAACACAGGCCTCTAAGCTGAACACTTGGGACGCTCGTGGGTAAATGGATACTCAATTTTTTGTAGTCCTACAAAGAACTAAAAAATGAATCTAAAACACGCAGAATTTTGTATTAAAAAACGTCCGAAAAATATCTCCTCCCAAAGGGAGGTCCCGATTTTCTTGCGCTGGCCAGAACCAAGAGGTGCAGATGAGGGTACGGCTTCCTCTTCAGCATCAGACTTCTCGGCATCCCCTGAACGAGCCAAACCGCCATTCTCGCTCACAGCGAAACCCGTCGTAACCGACGCGCTGCTAGCAGCAGGAAGAACAGAAACGACATCGAGTGGGATGTCAACAGTCGTCGTAAAACGTCGTGCTCGAAGAAAGGCGCGCGCTTCTTCGACTTCTGAAAAGGGGACTGTTAACCAATCGGGGTAAGCTCTGCGAAAAGTTCCGGGTTATTTTCACGAAGATGGCGGAGTCGTGCAAAAGCTTCGGGCGAGGTAAGGCTGGCATGAGACCGATTGTAAGCACCAACTGGACAACATTTCGAACGCCTGAGAAGGGCATTAGATTTTCTTTTTGAAAATATGATAAGTGAGGACGTACTTTCTGAATGGCCACGGATTGTTATGCTTGCACGATCCATCCGAGAGACCTGTCCCGAAGGACATTGGTGGTCGTATTGAGTTTGCAGGCTTGCCGGTCTGGATTTGACTCAGGGCCCGTCGACGATGTCCCAGTGAGCTGAGGCTTGTGAAAAAAATAGCCCCTGAATTCCGATATCAAGCGGCCGGTATAAACTGCTGGGGACGAAGAGCAAGATGATGGGATGATTCTGCTTCATCCAGTCGAGATACTCCTTGGACCTGTAGACGGACCAGCAGTCGATGGCCCATATGGAACATTGGGACGGCGGGAGACCAAGCGCCGTCTTCTTCGCCTCAAAGTGCGGCGGGATGACATCGTCGACGGGGGTGATTAGACCAGTACGTAGCGGTCAGCGAGGGGACTATGGTATATTGGAGCTCGACAGCCTCGCGGTAGCGTTTCGAAGATGGCGAATTTGACGCAGAAGATAGATTACATCGGCAGTAAGACCCCGCTCGCTGAAACGGAGGGGACCAATGTGAGGGCACGCTTCTCCTCCTGCCCGACTGTAGTCACCTGCTTTGCGCCCCGCTTGGTTCATGTCGTGCTGGAACCTTGCTGATACACCAGCTGGGTCTGGTCGGTATTTACGCGCAGCGCGGCTGGTATGGCGTAATCGCGGATGAGGTACGCCTCGCGAAGGAAGTCGTCGTCAAGAATTTCCTCGTAATTGCCAAGGCAGCCTTGGTAGCCCGAGCCTCACTCCAGCCCTAGAGTATTGCGAAGATAGCGACGGAAGAATAACTCCGAGCAGCGGAATGTGCTGCCGTCAGAGCCCATAGGGCGCTCGAAGAAATGCGGCGCACCATGCTGGATATGGTGCCGCGAATCATGGGGAGGCTGAGGGCAACGCCCATTCGCGCAGTGAGGTGAGTTGGCGGTTAGTTCGTTTCCGAATGTCCGCATATGGTGGCTGAATTTCTTTGCGTCCTCCTGAAATTCGCGGCGTGGGCGGGAAAGCTCCGCAAGGGTGATATCACCGCTCCTACCCATTGAGTATCACTGGAATCCAGTGGTGCGTCGTCAATGTAATTCGTCGGAGGCGCAAAAAGGTCACTGAGCAGGGACGTACCAGCAGGTTCGTCGCTGGAAATGTCAGGTGTGGCTGTGAAATGATCGGAGCGGTCATCCGAGCCTTCGTCTTCCAAACTCGTCGCAAGAGCTCTCGCGACTCAGCATCAGTCAAGGTATCGGCCGGAACACGCACTCGCTCCAAAGTCAATTTTACAATCTTGTTGAAGGCTTCGAGCCTCGCGTCGACGAAAGAAAGCCAGGGTGGCACGCTCAGCAAAATTTGGGGATCGACAAAATGCTGGAGGCTATTGTCGACCAACATCCCACACGAGAACCCGTCGGTCTGGGTCACGGTGCCTATGGGGACGTCTTAAAACACCAGGTGAGCCTCAGAGTCCTGGGCGATTTACGGTTTACCAACGACAAGCTGCCAACAACGGCGCGGGCCCAAATGAGTTACCGGTGGGAGAAGCCAAAGCCGAGACCAGAGTTCGTCGTTGATTTCTCCCAGATGTGCGGTGCTGATCAGCCCGGACGAGATCTCGCGAATCCGCCGGAAACTTTGAGAACTATTGTACGTCGAGTCGCTGCCCGCTTTATGAGCCTCGAGGATCTTGGCTGCTAGAGCGCCACCCTGGATACGAAAATTCTTGGCCAACTCCGGACCGCTGTCGAATTTGTGACGGACGAGCTTCAATATATCATTCTGCTGAGAACCCGCCATCCAGTGAGGCTCGAGGAAGCGGCAGAGATTGTGCGCTGGCTCGGAATCTGGAAGCATTGACGAAGGGAAGAGGCCGAACTCAAATTGCTGGGGGACAGTGAATTCTTCAAGTTCTTTCGCAATTCTGTGGACCCGTGGCAGCGCACTTTTCTTTTCTAATCCAGTCAGAAATGTTAGAAGCTGTTTCTTGGCTCATTATGTCGGGTTTGGTACCATGAGGCAGGTATTTTTTTTTAAAAAAGCTCGTCATTTGCGCACATGTTATATTGGATAGTTGTATTCGGCACCCACAGGTGCCAAAGTATTCAGATGCCATACAAATGCTGAAGCGAAATTGCGGTCGTCGCAATCCCCTTCTCACCCTCCGAAATGAACACAAGACGCAATCTGAACACTTAAGGAGAATGAACACTTTAGGTAACGCGTACCAGGGGCTGAACAATCGGTCGAAATGATACAGCAGTTGGCTTCTATCTGTTATGGTCTATGTTCAGTGCTGACCCCCAAGATCAGCTTTGGCCCGCACCCAGTGACTTGTCGAGCGTTTATCTTTTTCCAAAGTTTCAAAGACATGGAATTGAAACGGGGAATCGGTTCGGCCGTGGCACCTGGAAGGTTGTTCTTGACTCCTCTGACGTCAACTCTTGGACCAAGCACGTCGCGAGCTGTCATCACATGGGCGGCCTATGCATTCCGTCTCTCAACTACTCATCCAAAGCGGCAAGTTGCATTCTGAATATAGACAAAACAGGCTGGAACTGTGTTGTGTGCCCTGATTGACACCAACCATTCCTATGCTTTTATGTGAAAACTCTCATTCCCGCGGCTACTGACCGATAGTTGGAAATGGAGCTGGCTGTTGTACTGAAATGGAGCTCAGAATTTAGCACCATCTCTCATTCCACCAGTCAGTCGACCATTTGCCATTTCAAGTGTGTGACGGGGTTGCGGTGTGGGTTGGACTGCAAATTGACGTTTCCTGGACCAAACGTTCGCCACCCGGAGTTCAGACACCATGGAACCCGTAATTTAATCAGCTCTGAGCTCCTCTGTCGCGCCGAAAATCACAACGTTTCTATATCCGACTCACCGCTGGTTTGTGTAGATCAGCCTTCATGCTGTCAACGTGAGTTCACAACAGCGCCTAATCTTAACCAGACTTGTGGTGTCACTATACTAGACGCCCAACATACCAACCAAGCAGACATGCATTTACATCAACATTTGCAACTCTTTTATGACGTCTGGCTTGAAGCTAACAAGCATTAGTGGCAATGGATATCTGTCTTCTCGAGGTATAGCCATCACAGTACCTGGGACTCTTCGCAGTAAGGATTCTACACCTGTCTCTGCCATCAGGTACAATCAAACTTTGAACTGGGCGTACGACGGGTCTTGGCGTTCTGAATAACTCCAAGGGTATCGCAGTTGCTTAGTCCTCCATTGTCGGCGCCGGTCTCTCGCCGGAATCTTCAAGAATAGTGTGAGCCTCTGGCGCTTTGTAATCCTGAAGGGGTCTATCTATGTGCATATGTTCATTTTATCTGTCGCCCGAAAGAAGCTAGATCATGGAGTCGTCATGGAGTCGTCTCGAAGTATATAAAGGCACTCTAATATCTCTTGTTGCAATACCAGTTCGATCCTATGGCGCTCTTCGCTCTCGTCTCCCTTTCAGTCTCCATTTCCATTCAGGTCCTACAAGCAGCATCATTGCTAGCCTGCCCCTCCACATCCCAAGCCGATTTCGACTTTGTTGTAGTAGGCTCCGGCGTGGGTGGAGGTCCTCTTGCTGCGCGGTTGGCGGAGAGTGGGTTTTCTGGTATGCGTCACAGATTTGCATGGCCACGACGTGGATCGAATGAATGACATTCCTGCGTTTCAGTGTTGGTAGTTGATGCAGGGAACGACGTCGTCAACGTCAATACGACGATCCCACTCTACTTTGGCCGCGCTGTCGAAGGTTGGTTTATGGCCGTGTACGGGATATGACTTCTCACGGTTGCTATTTTGCAGACCCGCAGTTGGAACTCAATTACACCCTCGAGGAATTCTCTCCAGGAGCCAAATTTCCTCGCAATGATGTCTGGTGAGCTCTCAAACAACCGCTACATATTCTCTCGGTACGAACTGGGTTCATCAGGTATCCCGTGCACGCGGACTTGGCGGATCAACAGTGAGCCCTGTTCGACGGATATCTGAAATGTTTTCTAACGTCCGAAAGGTTCACAACGCTATGATAAACGACGTTGCAGCTACAGAGCGTGATTTTGACAATCTGGCCACCATGTTCAATGACTCGACCTGGTCGTATAATAATATGCGAAATTACTTCAAACGGATTGAAGACAATCTATACCTCAACAATTCAGATCCAGACCATGGCTTTAACGGATGGTTGAAGACAAACATTAACCCGACTTCCATCCTCGCCAATCCCCAATTCGCAGGTATGGAGCCGATGTAATCACACCCAAGCTCTGATCGTTTGACCCTTCTGGGTTCTAGATCCCCAATTGATCGACATAATTAACACATTGGCGACGTCCGGACCCTCTATCGACGACATTAACAGTGAGACAAATGACGCTGCCATTGGTGTTGGGGTTCCCAGCTACACGATCGACGAGCACCGCAACAGGTCTTCTGTGCGCGATCATCTTGTAGACACCAAGACATCGACTGGCGGAAATCTGCGGTTTGCTCTGGATACATTGGTAACCAAAGTTTTATTGTGCGAGAATGGGACCGGAGGATCTCCCGTTGCCTATGGCGTAGAAATTGCGCCCGGAGCGGCCTTACCCGTTGCTAGCAATTTCAGGGGGAAACAGCCTCTGCAAACTCAGACCATTACTGTCCGGTACGAAGTCATAATTAGCGCTGGTGTGTTTCAATCGCCTCAACTGGTGCGTATCCGACTTGCGCGCTGTTCTTGTCATTTTTTGAACACCCTTCGTTAGCTCATGGTATTTCGTTTCCTTGCGCGGTGAACCTTGATATTTACCGCAATTAACCTATTCAGTTGTCGGGAATCGGTGACCGAGATCAACTTTCTCAGCATGGAATCGAACCCATCGTTCATTTACCAGGGGTAGGAAGCAACCTTCAAGGTTGGCGATCGTGCTTTAAAATTCAAACTGTCATCTGACAACAGAGTTACAGATCACGACGAGGTGGCCAATATTTGGACGCTTAAACAGAACCATACGTTGTTTAACGGCTGCACCGTACTCTACACCCCCGAGGACGACCCTTGTCTTGAGTTCTGGATCGAATCTGGCCACCAGAATCTGTACTCTTTCGGTGCAGCTTTATTCATGATGATGTCCCGAAGCGCCCCAGCGCAACCTAGCCCGGACGTCATGATCTACTGGGCCCCCGCCTACTTCCCTGGATTTGTCCGCGGCTTCCCAGACTCGCTCGCCAACGTCCACAACGCTTTAACAGCTGTAATATTGAAAGCGCACCCATCATCTCGCGGGACAGTTCGCTTAACCGGTAACCACCCACAGGACGCCCTGCAGATCGAGAAACATCACTTTGAAGCCCCTGGCGGTCAACAGGACATTGCGGCCATCCGCGACGGAATCAAAGTCGCGCGAAGCATCGTTGAACTTCCGAATATTGCGATGCATCTTGAAGCGCAAGTGTTTCCTGATCAAGCGCCGCAAAGCGATGAGGAGATTGACGACCATATTTTGGAGCATGTGTTTGGTATGTCGGGTGGACCCTAGCAATGTAAGAGTACACTTACAGTAATGGCAGGCCATCACGCTTGTTGCACCAACCCCATGGGAGCCGACGACGGTTTGTTTTATTCGTTTCAATGTTACACTCCGACTCATTAGCCCCACCTGCCCAGATCCAGACGCCGTTCTGGATGGAGATTTCAGGGTTCGAGGAGTTGACAATCTCCGCGTTGTTGACATTAGCTCGTGGCCAAACGTTCCCGGGTGGTTTGTAACCACGCCAACTTACATGGTCAGACATGATCCGGTCTTTATACATTTCCTTCCTGATCTTGGTTTCCCAGATATCGGAGAAAGCGGCCGATGTTATCATTACTGCTGCCGGAAAACAAGCTGAATGGAGCTGAGTGGCTTAGTGTATTGATCGAAAGTACAGCCGTTCATTCTAGGCGGCGGAGTTTTCTAAGTCCGACGAATATATGTTGACATACATCTATCTACCTCTTTATCTATCTATTCTATTCTAATCTCTTTCTTTTTCTTGTCTTGTCTTTTTATAAGATTACGCCTGTCCGAAGCCTTTCTAAACTCCGCTATCAGCGCTTCAGGACCCATTGCCGGGACCTACCCTAAAGTCAAGAGGTTCGTGCATCGTTTGATACATCGCTTCTCAATATTCCACCCAAAGAAAGGGATGCGAGGCCGCGGAGGGAAAAAGCACCGTGAAGGTTCGTCCAATCGCAAGGGTACTCGTGCATAGTCGCCACTTGACTGTAAGAATTTTGTGAAGGAGCTATGATAATTGGCATCATACTGATACTCCCTGGACCGCAGGTAAATGGCTCAGCTGTGAGCGCCTAATAGATGCACATCGATTCTCTGACACCCTGACACTGGTCTCTTTCCCTTCAAGTTTTGCCTGCATAGGTGAACCGCTTCAGAGCCAACTGCCGCATCCGGCGAGGGTGCGGCAACGGCCGCCGGTTGAAAAGCGACTGAGGGTGATGTTGCGGAATGCAGAGCTGCACGGGCGCCAGAACATGTACTGAGATCTAGATCTAAGACGTCAACTGACGCGCTGTCACGGCACTCCGGGAGTCCGAGTCGGGCCAGTCGATCCAAATGCGGATTCGAACAATCTAATTCGGGCTTACGGGCGCTTGCCATATTGCACCCGAAGGATTTGTAATCCCTTCAGTACAGCCAACCTGGGCCCAAGGGATTTTAGATCGTGGAGTTGGCGTCGTGGGGGAACGTTAAATATCCCCGGATGCATCAAAGTGCATTCAAGTTCAGGCTTTGAAGTTTCGACCGTCAGGTAAAAATTGGACTATTTTGAAATAAAGGTAACCACGGCCATTACTCTGGAATTGGCAGAAGACCCTCGCGAATGTGTAGGGGATTCATTCAGAATAATAGCTACTTATACATATGTGAACAGGAACAAATTAAGCCTACTACGGCGAATTAAACCAAGTAAAGTGTAAGTGAGGCATGGCAAGGAATTGAATAGGTACATCATGAAATGTCTGAACGGATGAATAAATGTGTCTGGTTGCTGTGTTGGCGACAGCGAGCGACCGAACTCGAATTCCAATATTATTACATAGCACCTATCGTCGAACAATGGCGATCAAAGAAGACAGAGACTCTTTGTTCGATAATCTAGGGCTAAACCACCGAGGACCAGGAAGCCCGTATAATTATTTTGTCGGAAGATAGCTGAAATGACAAGTGAGCGCTCCAGCCACATATACGAATCATAGCAATTTCTCACCGTCACAACTTGAAGCTCGATTCAAATCGACTGTCCAAAGCTGCCACAGGAGATGGGCCGACACACCACCCACAGATATCAGGTAGAAGGGCCAAGCATGGCCGTCCATCAATCCCACAGACATAAGGGAGAGAATAAAGCCACAAGCAAGACAGAACAGAATCGGCTTGATCCAACGCCCGAACTTGAGTGCTGTCGATTTCACTCCGGCCTGGGCGTCGTCCTGCTTATCCTGACATGCATAGATGGTGTCTGCAACCATTGACTAAGTATATTTCAGAACACTAAAGGTGGTCGCTGACCGTAATACATCGTCCAGCTGTGTCGTGAAGTAATCAGCATACAGTTACATGCCCGATGGATAACTGACCTCCAAGACCCGGCGAGAAGAGGCAACAAACGACGATAGTCAAAAACATCCGTCAATGTCAAGTACGCAATCAGAAGACCCCAGTTTGCCATGATACCGAGCCACGCTTGAGGCCAGTACGTATATCGCTTAAGAAGCGGATAAAGAGATATCCTGTTGATTTTGAGCTTTTATTGCAATAACGCGGAAGTGAACAGGGGCATACAATGGAAAGAGGGAAAAAATCCCCAGCCAAAACCTATACCAAACCGATCAGTTCGGTGAACGTGTTCAAGGTCAACCAGATTCATACGCTTTCGAATTCTGCAGGAAGGAGAAGAACAAGATGCATAATGCAACCTCCATGGCAAGAAATACAGATGCGTTTGAGACCGCAAGTCTACCGCTGGCCAGCGGCCTTTTTTTGGTGCGCTCTACATGAGGGTTAAAACAAAGCAAGCTATGGACAAACGGAATGAACACACCAACTCTTTTATCGAATTTACGATCCAGAATATCGTTCCAAGTGCAGGCAGTGCTTCGAAGTAAGAAAGATCCCCCCAGAAACACGGAAAGCCAGAAGGCGTAATTTTTCGGAGTGATGCAGTGGTGAGAATAAGCCAGAAAAATACCCCATGCTATGTACGCCGAATGAGTCTTGTCCATAAACAGGTCTAGAATATGTGCACACCGAAAGGCCAGAAGGCTAGTATTATTCCCGTCGGCTGTTGTCCAATGTCAGACATCGAAGTTGAACGTTGAACACCCACTTTTTCCAAACGGATCAGTTCCACATAAATGTAGATATGGGACGGGATGTGTCGAGAGAGGATGGTGGACATAAGGTTTTTGGGGGACCTGAAAGGGGTGCTAGCCTCTCTTTTAACCTGTTATTCTTACAAAACAGGAAGCCGAACCTGTGTTGTCCCCATTGCAGTGATGGTTGGCTGGCCAAGCTGTTCCAAGCAAAGTGGTGATTGTAAAACACTACACAGCATGTTCGGAGTTGAGAGCTAAGCGCCGATCTCCGGATATTGAGATCCTACATACACAATTCCATTCAATTCGCAAGTGCATGTTATTATGGAGAGTAGGATATGGAGACTCCGGGACACCAAATATAGTATTCGAACCTAACGACGTAATTGTATGTTACATTCGAAGGCTTCAGGATGCCTGCGAGATGATGAGGAGACTGAGGTGGTCTGAGAGATCGAGCACATACGATATGATACCGGATGTGAATTTTAATCCGCCACGGACGTTGTCAGCTTTGGTGATTTCAAACGCAGACAATGATCTGACAACGCAAATGTACACCATTGAGTCAGCTAGGGCCTGTCCGGGACATATCCTACGGTGGGTTTTTTAAAATAAAAAAATCACTCAATTCTGTAAGGAGAATCACCTTCGCCCAAAGCCGAAAACGCAGTGTCTTGGATCCGGATCGGCCCTTGTAGCATCCATGTACCGTTCGGGCCAAAAGATATCTGACTGTGGATACGTTTCTTCGTCATGGCATATGGCCCTAGGTGGAAGATCAAGCCTGGAGCACGTGTCAATGGAAGCTGAGGACGAACCAGACGTTCACGAACACCCCAGTCCCCCGAGGAATATATTTTCCGCGATATGTGTCTTCCTGGGTGCTCGCATGCGGAACTAGTGGTGCCACGGGATGATATCTGTAAACCTCCTTGATAATGGCCTCAACATAAGGCAACGAAGAACGGTGCTCGAATCCTGGCGTAAACCCACAACCAACGACAGACTCGATTTCTGCCTGAGCTTTGACTTGAATACTTGGGTGTAACGCCATCATAAGGAAGAACAGTTCCAGGACGGCTGCCGTCTGTATGACGATGAAAGAATGAACAGAAGAGACGAAGGATTATTCACCGTCTCCACCCCTCCTGATACACAGACATCATTAGTCAACTATTCGAAACTAGAGCGGAAACGAACCTGCGTGAAAGCTGGACGCCGCAGATGCGATTATACTTTCATCTTCTTTTGAGAGCTCCCCGTCATTTGACATGGTACCAATCAGTTTGGAAGTAAAACTCGACGAAGCGGTTCCAGCAGCCTATAAAATCAGAAATAGATAAATACCCTGTAACCTGTTGATTCAATGTCATATACGAGGGACGAACCATCTTGGTCTTGACAAGATGAACAGGGAGATGTATAGTCTCTGCATTCCGGAGGCGAGCATATTCGGCCCATTTTTTAAATGATGCACCAGGGGCCCAGGACGGTACATGCCTGACTGTTAAAGTGGCGAGTTAGGCTGATGTATTTGAAGTAAAGAAAGGGATAACGGACGCAAAGGAAATAAGTCCACAAGCCACCGTCCAGGCTGAACCGCCTGGTCGGTTAGACGAATCAATTCATGTGCTAGATTGATGAGCAGTTCGCCTTCTTCTTCCGTAAATGAACCGTATGCAATGCGAATCAGAGTGCGTCCCACAAAGCTACCATAATGCGGTCAGGAGGGAGGTGCTAGTACACAGATATATAAAAAAGACGTTCGAATTTGGGTTGCGGGATCCACGAGTTCATGTCTGCCACTAAGTGAGTCGATGAAATGTTGTACCTCGTCGTTTAACTGTCCATGGTAGTTGGAAGAAGCCTGCGAATTAAGCGATTCATGGAGAAAACGCCTGCATTTTCGGAGACGCGGCCCATAGCGAGAGAATATCAAAGCTGTTTCTCCTCCCGCTGTTTCCCGCCCAATCAACTGACCCGCCATGGTGAATGTGGGGCGGTCGCTATAGATGGCCGACCGTTTGATCAAGAGTTCGCTAGCGCACTGAGCTGTATTCAAGACAATAAAATGCCTGCTTGCGATCCGAAAGTATACAACATCGCCTGTGAGTCTCTTTGAAAAACTTTTCCGAAGCAGTCAAAAAAAACTACTGGCCGTATATATTGGCCCACTCTGAAAATGTCTTCCATAATTGTAACTTAGGAAGTTGATGCACATTCCCAATGAGCGGGAGACACCATGGACCTGCAAATACATGAGATGGTTCCAAACAGTAATGAATTATTTTCACCAGGGGGCAACTTTCTTCTAGATTTCGTCTCCCACAAGAGCCAGGTACCGGATATAAAGGCGATACCGACAAGCAGGACAGCCAAAAGCATCATGCCTGGCCAGGACGGTGTCGCAGAGATGTAGATAAGCTGCAGGAGAATACGAGGAGCTTTTTTAACTGGGGAAATACCTGGGAAGCAGCATCCATATCCGAATAGGTAAAACCAGTATCCACGGCCTCCTCTCCCGCCATCGACAAGCTGTTGAATCAAACGAGGGACAGGTGACGGGAGTTGGCGCTCAAACTTCGTGTCTCAGGCTACTAGCGTTGTTTTGACGCTGCGATAATAGTACAATTTCTTCCTGGCGCTTCTTTCGCGGGATCGGGTTAGACTTCGCTGTCAAGTCGAACCCGAACCACCGGTTGCACTCGAGCTATTATGGGATTAGTGGAGGATCAAGGCTGAGCAAATGCACGGCGGGGATACTGAAGACGGTATCATGATAATCTGAAAAGAAAATGCAGAGAGATCTCACCGGCGGCGTTGCGGATATCCATGTCAAGGGGACTTGATTTTACTTCCACTGGGTCGCGATACAGTACCGAAGAAGTTGGATAGGGACAATGTATGTCTGTGTTGATAGACCCGTACTACTCGAATGTGGACCATCCAAGGGCCATCCCATCCGTAGCTCTGAAGGCCAGGGTTGAGCTTGAAGAGAACGCTAATGCAGTTGGACGGGGACAGCCTGAGGCTGGGTCGCACCCGGACTCTTTCACCCTTCATTTGAACTGTCCACCTGAAAGATGGGTATTACCTTTCAACACTGGACCTGAGGAAGCCTTGAAAGGAGTTGAGAGAAGTCGTGGGCCGCTGCGAATCATAAGCGGAAAAGGCGTGTTCCCGGGCCGCAAGTTCAGCGGGTACTTATGATCCGGCTTGTCCAAATCACGGCCCTTTCTAGTCTCTTCTAAACAGACGCTACAACAATTCTCACTCAGTGTACCTCGTGTGTTGTAGGCCCTTTCCGAACATGCCGTTAGCGAATTGCATCTCAGTTAACTTCAGGTTGACTTCCGGATATCAAGAAAGATTCAATAATATTTGGTTCCCACGGAAGGACTTGGAAAGATGAGGGATACATCGAACGGCAGAGTCATTGCATAGGTATATTCTTTTCGGGGGATGAACGTCTCCAAACCAGTGTGGGACTCCGAGCCGAAAAGTTAACCTACTGCAAGGACTTGAAAGGAAAGGGATGTACCGAACTCCAGAGTCATTGCATAGGTATTTTATCACAACAAGTTCGATACAAGTAGGATACTAGTTTGGGGTAACGTCTGTTTATAAACCGCTGTTTTAGAGAAGTCTCATTATAAACTATTCCATAATAACCAGCCGAATTGAATGTTGAATTTTATAAAACTTCAGACCGTCGCATAATTTTACATTGGAAACGCTTCGGGTGGCTATAATCAAGTTAGATAGATTCACGCAATGGTTATTGGGAAACGCCATACGAGACAGGAGCAGAAGTGAACTGAATCTGGGAAATATCGCGCTGTTGCATTGAGCTTGGGTCGGGAGTGATATTGACTGTCGCCAGAGTCCGTGCAATGCATAAAAACACAGTGGTGTCTCCGAAATATTTTCCCGGGCATGACCTCGAAAAGCGTCTATATATGCGAGTACCGCGATTGAACAGGACGGACTGACCTCCGGCCGTAGCCAAAAACAAACTGACGAGGGTCTGGGGGGACCTCATTGGAACTGTCGGGCATAAACCTCTCCGGCCAAAAGCGGTCTGGATCGGGATATGTGCTTTCATTGTGACAGATGGACCTGAATTTTCCTCAAGGCTCTAAGAATTAGGCGTGCAAAGTGGCGAGCTGACCATAGGTTTATCAGCATGTTGCACCCGGCAGGAATATGATATCCGGCGTAGTCGTCGTCTTTCATGACACTGTGCAAAATCATCGGTGCCGCTGGATGAATCCTGTAAACCTCCTTGATTATGCACTCGATATATGGTAGCGAGGACCGATCTTTCGGATCTGGCAATCGCCCATTGTCAAGCACTGTGTCGATTTCTTCTTGAGCCTTGCGTTGGACGTCAGGATGAAGCATCATCATCAAAAAAAATGTTTCTAATGTGGAGGCCGTCTTCAAAATAACAGTTATCAGGCGGACAAGAACATGGTCTGTGCTTACGGTGTCTGTTCCCGCTAGAATGTTGTTAGAACCATGGTCAAGTGAAAGAACTATCAAGGCTACCGGCGTAGAAACTGGATGCAGCACATGCAATAATATGATGCGCATCTGGTCCCAATAAGCTAGTGGATTTCAAAAGATCTGCCGTGAAGGAAGGTAATGCTGTCCCATTCGTCTACATAAAATGTTCGTCAGTGAGGACCAGCCTCCGAAATTCGGAATGGCTACCATTTGTTCGTGAACCAGTTTTAAAGGACTGAATAATATCTCGTCGCTGCGCTTCCGTTTCTCTGCGGCCCACCGTTTAAATCCCGCGCCGGGAAACCATGAGGGTACATGCCGAACTGGAAGAAACATTATTGACGATTGGATCGAGAGTATGTGGGTCACAAACGGATCGGGAATGAGTCGACAAGCCATCTTCCTGGCTGGATCGCCTCCCCGGTCATTTTTGCCAGCTCCTCCGCCAAGTCAACATAATAATCTTTACCGTCTTTGACGATATAACCATATGCTATGCGCAAAACGATCGCACCCGTCATGCTAGGAAGGGTCAGGATATTATTCAAGGTAGCGAGTTTGACTCACGCGCGAATTCGAGGTATGGTTTCGCCGGGATGCTCTAGGATTCCTTGGACGAATTGGTCAACGGCGTGGATTTGAATGTCCAGGTACATCTGCGAAGAATTGGGGTTCAGGTAGGCATGAAGCAGCCTGCGGTATGTCCGCAGACGTTCCCCATAGTGCGAGAACACTACAGAAACATCCCTCCCGACGAGTTCCCCGCCCATGACGAAGGTAGGTCGATCACTGTAAATTGCAGACCGCTTATCTAACAAATCGCTCGCGGCTTTGGCCGTGTTCAGAACGATGTAATGCGCCGAAAAGACGCGAAGATGGTATATGTTTCCTACATGTCTGATGTGACTAAATGCAAGTTAATCTGGTAGAACACTTTACCGTAGACAAGGGCCCAGTGGTTGAAATGCATCCATTGCTTTCTTCGAGGCATTTGGAAGGCGTTTCCGATCCAAGGTAGTCCCCGAGGACCTGTGGGATATCAAGAAAAATCCTGAGAGAGAATCTAGTGCGCACCTGGCGGTAGTGGCGAGGTAGTTGAACGAGAACGAGAACCATAGACTATCGCCGCAGTCAGCAGGATGCTCCCCAATATCGCGTACATCGAGAAGAAGACAATTGACTTTGAGGTCAAAAGTTTCAGTGGTGTTGACTCTCGTTTCGTTGTATGCACATGTAACGTTGAATGGTACAACATTTCAACAAGTCCGGTCTCCATTATGCTACGGCGATACTGCGGATTCAAGGAAACCATATTTTTGTGCTTTGCTTCGACGGTGGCTGAGGTGACACAGTGATTGACGCCAAATTGACGCCAAAGGATACGATTAACCCCAAAACGAGGGGCGGGAGAAGAGAAGAGACCTGTCTTATCAAAACCCTTGATGTACAGTACCTCACATGGGACGCGATTCATCGTTAGAGCGGAAATAAGACTTCCCATTTGGAAGTTGCCCCGCTTCAAGCCGAGTTATTGTCAACCTTGCGTTCCTCCAAACACCACCACTAACGACACCACGCCGTTATTCTAGGCTGTGGTTCTATTATTAACATGTTTTAGGGCGCAACCTAGGCGGTCTGAACCCGCCACCCCCCACCCTTGGTACTGACATGGATTCCTTGCCATTCGACGCACCCCTGAAGAATGGATTGTTGAACGTTCCAGGCGCATCGCCTGACTCTGTTGCCCTCATCCATGAATTTTTGCGCAAGGATTACGAAGAGCACCATTGCTTCTGGAGCGACTCTGGTCTTCACAACCATCTGTCTCACCAGTACGTCTGCGCCAGTGATCACTATTCCTTTTCTTAAAGCTTGTCAGCCTCTTGGCGGCTCACGATCTAGGAGCTCCAGCGTCGCTTCTGCATGCTATATTCGACAGAGAAGTCGGCATGCAGCAACCTTTGCGCAAACCTGGATCCACCGATGATTCGGCTGAGGAGTTGACCGTTGCAAACTGGACTTTGCGTCTTGGGAAATCCGAGTAAAGAATAACGAGTCCTCTTTCTCTGATATCTGACGGAGTTGTCAGGGCATATCCAGACTATCTAGCCTTTTTCGCCTCCCAGATCGCGGCCACTGGGATCACTGCGGTTCTACAGCGCTACGTTTTCTCCCCCTCGGCGAATGGAAATGGAGCCTTGATGCTCGTGCGCTTTGTCGGTGGCCTGTACGTTCCCATATCTTTTGATGTAATACGGGTATCTCAACCTTTCATTTTCAGCATGCATCCATTCATTCAGCTTGGAGTATGTGGTGCTGCACTTCGCATCGCAAGTTCCGACTAACCTTGCGTCAGTATGGCATAGAATTTGGCCAAGACTTCATGGTCGCTCAAGGTATAAATTATCCCTTTGCTATTTTTATCGCTGAAATCGCCGCAGGGCTCGCCCAAGCAGCAGTCACACCTCCGGGTGGAGTTGCAGCCTTTAACATGCCTGCCGGAATGCCTAACGTTGAAACCAAAACCCCGAACAAGCCGTCCCCGCCCTTGCTCTCACTCCTTCGAGAGGCGTACGAATCTCCTCTCTTGGTGCCGGTCATGCCGTATGAATCGCAGGTTCTAATGATCAAACGGCTTCGAGACTGGATGTCCGATCCAAAGCGAGGGGCCGAAATTCGCCGCATTTATTCCCAATGGACCATCGACCTCAACGGTAGCGATCAGGAAATCGACAAAAAGGTCGAGGAGTGCATTGTGCAGGCTACCTTGCTGTTCGCAGCCACAGGCAAACCAGGACGCAAACCCAGGATCGACTTTTTCCTGATGCATTACCTCACGGGGGCCATCTTCCTTCCCAGTGTTCTCAAAGTTCTTGACACTACCGTTGCGAAGGCTCAGCTCCTTCAATCATATGTTCGAGTTGCGGCATTAATCCTCATGCTCCGCGGCCGTCCTCGCATCAATATTCCCCTTGTCATGTCGTACCCCATGTTTTTCCAGCCACCCGGCGGAACTGCCACCGCCAGCTCCGATGCATTTGGGGAACCCGACGAAGCCGGTGGATCAAACCCATGGCTCGCCGTGGTTAAAAATGCTCTACACCATCCGGAACCACACGTTGCGAAGGCCACCCGCGCATTATACTATGCCGCTCAACAGTACGGAAGTACTCCCGTCGGAGCCTTTGCTGGATGCTTTGATGCACAGGGTGCTGAAGCCTACTCGGGGTGTGCTCAGCTGGATGGTACGATTTTCGTCCGTGCGGCTGGACTCATGTCACACGCGTTGGGTTGGGTTACTGCTGGAGAGAAAAGTGGCCATTGGGATCGAAGCGGGCTTGGGTGGGATGAAGCATGGGCATCTTCTGATGAATAGCCAGCTCCATGGCAAGCGTCTTTGGGTAGTAAAGATCAAATCCTGTCCGTGTTCTGTATCCTTTCTGTGTTCCCTCGCGTACTGAATGCTCTGAATCAATGTTGTACAGAATTAACTGAAACTTAGGTGCAAGATGCATCTCACGGATTGACCGATGTATCAAAGTTCTCAAAAAAGACCAAGTAACCAAAATCATGGCTACACACAGCATTAACGTCAAGTCGACGCCACTGAATTGACCAGGATCTGGCACTTGGCGCCTACCTTGAGCGTTTAGCGCCTATCCTATGCCGGATAGGGCTCCCGCTGCAACTAGCGCCGACTCAGGGACTTCTCGTGCATCATACCCTTTGAAACCAACAACCACTTTCCGTGATTTTATTGGGAAGCTCCAGATAGCTGGCTCGAGCTGCTACAGCACTCTGTGCGGATTGCAACATGATGTGAAATGGATCTGGAGACAGCACGTCTACATAATGAATGTTTCCACCTCAGTTAGCGAACAGGCAGCTACATTATGACGACGAATATTTCCCTTTCCTCGGAGACTCCGTTTCTCCCGTTGACGATTATCGTGATCGGTGCAGGAATAGGTGGACTGGCCGTCGCGCAACGGTTATCTCTTGCTGGACATGCTGTGACAGTGCTGGAGACATCTACGGTTTTGGGCGAGATAGGTGCCGGTCTACAGCTCAGCCCCAATGTGACCAAGCTTCTACACCGGTGGGGTCTCAAGACGAAGCTGGAAGAAATCTCGGTGACGCCAACCCAGATGGTCTTTCATCGATGTGAGTCATGTTCAGAGTCCCGAATTCCCTCTCCACCTTACTTTCGCAGTCAGCGACGACGGAAGGCTTGGTTTGATTCCGATAGGATCGATTGTCGAAGCCACTGGGTCACCATGGTACACTATACATGTCGGCTTTTTTTCTAATCGCTCTCAGCTCGCATTTGAAATAAATATTTGACAGCGCGGCGATTTGCACAAACTTCTCGCTCACTCTGCCGAGGGTTCGGTTGAAATTCGGTTGGACTCGACTGTTACCAGGGTCTGTCACGATTTCGGCGATGATGCTGCGAAGCCCTGTGTGATCTTGTCCTCTGGCACAAAACTCACGGCAGACCTGATCGTTGGCGCGGACGGAATAAAATCTATCACTCGCCGTACCATTATTTCAGAAGAACAAGACCCGCGAGTGGATAACGCTGCTGCATACCGGTGAGGGATGCTTTGAAATAGGAACAAGTTGAATTTAAGCAGTAGTTGAACAGGGCAGTTTTGCCATCTGGTGCACTCCTAGAAGACCCGGACCTGCGGAGCTTGATTGCGAATCCCGAGGTTACACAATGGATTGGTCCCGGGGCAAGCATAGTTGGGTACCCTATTGTATATCTCAAACATTAAATCAAAGAACCACGACTCATCCTTCTTCAGCGGGGCGGGCTGGAATACAACATCGTCGTCGGGTTCCTGAGTGAATCATCGCAGCCTGCTATGTCACCAGTCGAAAAGGCGAAAGATATGGAACGAATGTTTCAAAATTGGACTCCCAGGTCCACCATACTTTCTAATGGGTTTCTAAATTCAACTGACGCTGCCCTATAGAGTCCGCAAGCTCTTGGCCCTTGTTACGGCTACTGAAAAATGGCAGCTGGCAGACCGAGAACCGTTAAAAACTTGGATCCATCCACGAGGTCGTATCGTTCTCCTCGGAGACGCCGCACATCCCATTCTGGTGAGTATACTTTGCAATTCCAGGCCATCGAATAATCAGAAAAAAGCCTTTCGGGGGACAAGGAGCCGCATTAGCTGTGAGCATTTCTTCGTTCATGCGTATTGTCAAGTGACCACTATCGTAAAATTCAGATCGAGGATGCCTCTGTGTTGGCGACGGTACTTTCAAACATCAGCTGCATCTCAGAGGTCCCCGGGTTGCTGCATGCATATGAGGCACTGCGTCTTCAGCGTTGCTCTGACGCACAAGCTGCGGCCCGCATGAACGGCATGACTCTACACGCTGCAGACGGACCAATACAGCGAACAAGGGATGAACTGCTCAAGCAAACTATAAATTGGGCTGTGGGGAATTCTGCTGAGGTGGACGAACGAATTCTCAACCAGAAACAATACGCTTACGACGCGGATGCGCAAGTTGCGGAGTTTATGGGGAAGGAAGGAAGGAGCTCACATTAATACATCATACAGTGAATCATGATCTCAAATTTCAACCCAAGTACCGTACATTTGGCCGGCACCGTTATGCAACCATATTATGCCTGGTTTAGTAGAAAACTGGTGAAGAACCATTAAAAACGTGAACCTCATTTTCGCGTCAGAATATATATTTCGCTTTCTCTCCAATTTCTCGTTTCGCTGTTGAAAGGTTGAACTTACATAACGATCAAATTCTGATGTCCGCGGGCAACTGCTCTTCACCGTCGGTCACCTTCGCAAGATGAGTGGTGGTTTATAATAACACAGCGGAGCGCTGAACCCGTTGGTAAGCGCTGAATTTTACCAAATCTAGTCCGTAGCTTCGAAGGGAAACAGCATTGGCGCTGGCACCCTCGTCTCTTCTCTCTTTATGAAATTATCCCTGTCCGTCCGAAGCTTTAAACTCCGCTTTTGGGAGATCAGCCCCGATTTTTTGGAATATTAGCGTTAAACTTTGGGATCAGCGCCAAGTCAAGCGCTAATCACTGAACTTCGCGGCCCACCACGCTCTTGTTAAAATTACGCATGGTCTCACCCTTATCAGCGCGCGCTCAACATCTTTCCTCTTTGGTCCGCCTTGCGTCTGCCTCGCCTCTGCTATTTTGTACACTCTCAACTGTCTTTCGCAGTGGCTCCCGCTGCAATCATTGAAGCTTCGCACCCCACCACCGGTCCCTCTTGTTCAAGTTATGAATATGCAAGGAGCGATTCTCAACTGATCATGAACGCAGGAAGCCAATCTCATATCCAGTACTACTACACTTAAAAATAGACAGAAACCGGCGGAGGAGGAAGAGGATACATTTGACAACAGCTCCAACAGCAGGAGATACAGCCCGAAGTCCGAGTCCTTCAGGCCGCTCAGTTCCCAACGACAGCCTGAACTGATTATGATCTATGGGCGCTTGACTTGGAGAAGCTCAGCGATTCAGCTGTATCTCGGTCTTAATACCAAGAAGCCTCAAAATATTTAAAGATGGATGTTCCGCAGCGCAAGACCTCCCTACAGCAAATGAATACCTCCCCTTCCGATTCTGCTTTTCTTGCTACTTTGGAAGCTGCGATACAGGGTACCAACACAGTCAAGTATTGTTGTGTAGCTGGCATTGCATGGATGGTTTACGACATCCGTGAGTCCATATCTTTGCAATGAAGTATTTTATGGACTCACTCCCCGATGCAGTCATCAATCTGGATCGAGAAGTAATTGACTACCCCGCCAATGTCAAGTTTTAAACTTATAGCACTCTCCCAGATCAAATACTTCTGGTTTCCTAAGTCTAACAAATGGTCATTCCCCCGCATGCTCTACTTTCTGGTTTTGTGATTTTCGTTATTGAACTCCGTCCGGGTTGCTAAATGTAACAACTATGTGGCAGAACCGATACTTCTCCCCTGCCCGGGTGGCTCTCTTCGTGTTCGGTAATGCACAGCCTGATACATGTTAATTTATTGATCTAATTGGCATTCAGGTCTTTTTCATCCCGTTTCCGATCAAGTACGTCGTTTCTGTTCGATTTCCACATGCGCATATTTAGGTTCATCGCCCTAAGTTGTACGTATCGAATTTGGTCATGTATTTATTTCTGATGCCCCTGCAGCTGTGAGTGTTCTCTTCTACTGTTAGCCCTTGTCTGACCGTTTTTATTTAGGCACTGCATCCATATACGTGCAAACCTGGACCGGTATGATTTCCGTCGTAGTTAGAATCATGCTGAAAATACATTGACAGGGGCCCTGGAAATCTGGTTTCTGCAAATTATCCTCATTTACAGAATCAATTGTCTGTATGGGAGAAATACGAAGATCCTGATCAGCATGATCGCTTTTTTTGTTGCCTCTGCGATCGCAGTTATGGTGATTATGACCTTGGCCGTCTGGAAGACGAAAAGTGTGTCCTTTTCCATCTTTCATCTCTTGAAGTTCGACTGAAATTGGCATTGCACAGCGATAGCAGAACATTTACCGGCTCTATATTTCTGTGTCCCTGATCCTTCCCGTCCTCACCCACGTCGGGGACTAATATGGCCATTCTGGTATCGTCCTTCACTAGAAAGCCTTTCACGCGGATAATGCAACATCTTGCAGGATCCCCATCCTGCTCTTTGAAAGTTATCTTTTTCTGCTCGCTCTGAATCAACTAGTACGCAATATTGGAACAATTCGCAAGGACACTTTACTCTTTCGGTCGAATTCACATCTGCGCTGGTTGATATTACGAGATTCAATGTGGTATTTCTTGGTGTTCGTGTTTTTATTTTGGCCCTTCTGTTGCAATTTTGATCAATATCGCATTATAGCGTCTGCCTGTGAGTAACGAGCCAATCCTCGGGGCACCAATTAAAAACTAGGGCTAAGGGTTGATCTCACATCCCTTGCTATATGGCAATCGCCCCATGTGAGGCATCAACCAAGATATCTGGACTCCAAGATTTACCCGTAATGAACTAGGTACCCAGTGGGACGGAATGGACGACTGGGTTCACAGCCCCGCTCTTCTCTATCATCGGCACCCGATTGATGTTGGATCTGCCCGAAGGCGCCGATGCCGGACAATATATCAGTACCGGAGGCTCACATTGGCGTGGTACTGAACCACAGTCGGCGATTGAATTTGCCGAGATGCCCGCCTTCGATGATTCGACCACAGCCATCCATGCAGCTATCTTACAACACAGCCTAAACCCGGATTTTACCTTGGGGCCCGACGACACTATCTAGCGTCGAAGCCGTTGTCCATATGCCACTCAGCTGATCAAAGTCCAATTGGATGCAGCTTGTTCTGGCGCTTGTTCAAGTTCCTTTAAATCAGTGGTTTCAAGTCTGCTATTTCTTAGTGTAATTCTAAATTCTCGCGTGTAATATAAGTATGGCATATGTAGTTCACAATCCTTTATCTGTGACTTCGACCTTCGAGTTTTCGTGTCAAAGTTCCGTCGCCGCAAAGATCGCATGGTAGCTCTCCGCTGCAAAAAGTAAAGAAGATTAGCAAGCGACGGAAGCGACACGCAATATTCAATTCACCTTGCTCGCGCATCTCGTGGACCCTCAACGGCTTTCCTGGCGTCCCATCCTCCTCGAAGGTGGTCACGCCGGGGTACTGTGCGACGCATCAGAGGAGAACAAAGCCTCGCAAAGCTGAGATAACGCACATTGAACTTGCCCACGCGGGGCGGGAGACAGTACTCGATCTCGACGCCGTTCTCGTCGCCGGACCAGCCCTCTCCGACGTCTGGCACATTAACCAGAATGGCGTTCATGCTCTCCATCGCGGGGTCCCAGTCGTTGAAGTTGAACGGGGTAAGCAGGACCCTGTGGGATGGTCAGGATAGGTTTACGTTGTACTGCAACACATACGAGGAGGTCGCGATGTTCGTGAGCGTCATCGCTGCAAAATAAATAAATATTCAACCACGTGTTCAAGCTCATGGATGCTATCAAGTACGAACGGGAATCTTCCGCTCTGGGAATATGATGCATCCCTAGGTTGACCCAGACGGTGAGATCCTCTTGTTCCAGTGATTCACTAAGCACGGCAAACTCATTAGCAGTCAATAACATACCCACAAAAGCAGATTCGTACCCATCAAAGAATTTATAAAAGTCAACAGCTGGGTTGGTTGATGGTTCAGTTCAGCCAATACTCGCTCCGTATTGAAAAGAGTAAGTAAAAGACGCACGAGGAGTGCCGGGCAGGTTGATGTTCCAAATCGACGACGACCTGGGCTCCGAATCCTTCCTGCGCGACACGGCGAGGTGGTGCTTCGCAAAGTTGACGTTATTCTTCGTGCGCTTGCTGTCCAGGTTTGTCTGCCATGCGAAACAACTATCAGCGACAAAGAAGGAACGGCACGAAAAAAAAAGCGGACCAAATGAATCGGTGAAATTCCCGGGTGGATAGCGTAGCCCCGAGCTTGAATCAAATATCGTCAGCCCTGGAAGAAGGAACAGAAAACATCAAGGACGATATCAAAACTCACGATACCCCCAGCGATTCAGCTCTTCCTCATTGACGATAGCGTACACGCCCTCGTAGTTCTTCGGGTAGTCCAACAAAGCATCACTCTCATTCCTCACCATTGTCCGCACGATCTTCTGCTGGTGGACGTCCCGACCCCAGTCATCGTCGAACCACGGCTGCTCGACGACTTCGTTTTCGAGAGAGACGGCCATGAGCGAGTTGCGTGTGCCAGCGATGTCGAAGTCTAGTTTGTAGTTGCTAGAAATGAAAAGGAGCATTAGAATTTTTACTGCGCTGTAACATTTCGTGCGACGTACATGACGTGGTCGTGGATGCTTCCCACTGCAGAAGAGAAAGTGAGTGAAGCGATGATGTCTTGACAGGAATGAGATGCGCCACGCACTGTACGTATCCCGAATCTTAGTCCCATACGGCGTCTCCGCCTCGTCCCACCACGCGCCCTGCAGATACCCACTCGCGGAAATTCTCACCTCAAGTGTCCCATCGAGCTGGAACGTATAATCGAACAGATAATCGTAATTCCCAACCGTGCTGATTGTGCGGACGATGAGCTCGTAGCCTTTTATTGCCTGTAAAATCCCGTTGTTGATAACTATAATTCGATGGCAGGGATAAGAGAATAGAACCCACCCCCATCTCGCCCTTCATATACCCAGTATGACGACTCAGCGGCTTGCCCGAGTCGCGTTCGAAGACGCAGATGGCGTCGTTCTGCAGCAAGGTCCCCACATCGGTATGCGTAATGCCAGGGAGGAAGAGCGCGTCATAAGGGCAGTCGTATCCCTTTATCAATGCACGAGTCGCCCGACCCATGCCGAACCCGCCATCCAGAAACACCGTGCTTCCTTGATGGGGATCGCTACCCGCTATCAAAAAAAAAAAAATGCAGTCAGAACAACACAACACACCACAGCCCCCCAAAAATCAGATCTCGAAAAGAAAGCAACACATACAATAAACAGCCAACGCCTCCTGCGGCGCCACCTCATACAAAATGCGCTCCCCGCGGAAACGCACGTCCCACAGGCTCAGTCCCATGTCGCGCGCGAAGCTCAGATAGAACGCCCACCCCATCCAGGTGACCCACTGCTCGGCCTCGTCGACGCGGTAGCGCGGCCCGTTGAACGAGACCTGGCGCGGGCCCGCGCGTTCGTCGAGGTCGCGCGGGGTACCTTTGCGCTCCCGCCCGGACCAGGATTCCTCCTCGACGGTGGGGGCGTCGGGGCGGCTGGAGCGCTTTAGGGTGCCGTTTCTGCCCGTAGTAATTAATTAATTAGTTACCAACATGAGAAAGAGAGAAAGAGAGAGATGAACATACGAATATGCCTCCAAAAACTCTTCCGTGGTAGCGAACACCTGACGGTTGTACACCATCCGGATGAGGTACCACTCCGCGGGGTCCATCGACGTGAAGTCGACGTAGAAGTACATGTCGAGCGCCTTGAGGAACGACCCGGGTGTATTCTTCTTGAGCTGGAGCCACATGCGGCGGAACGAGCCGTCGTACGAGAAGGGGGTGCTCGCGCCGAAGATGAGGTTCGACTCGCCCACACCCGGGACTTCGAGCGGGGACCCCTCGCGCCGGCCACGCACGACGCCCCCGAGGAGGTCCTGGGTTGCGTTGTGCAAAGGGGTTATGAGTTTTAGAAAGAACTTTTCGGTGTAAGTTGCGTTCATGGTGTAGAGGCGAGCGGTGTAGGGGACTTCGGGACTCGTGAAGATATGTCTATGAATGAATAGATGAGCAATACTGGCGTGTCAATAAAATTACCAACTTGAGAGGAGTGAGAGCCAAGGGAGACGCGCTGAGGGAGAGCTTGGAAATGGGATTTGGAAGCGGTCCGAGAAGATATTGGCCTATGGATGGAGGTGACGCGGCTCCAAGTATCATGTTGATCTGGAGGCCCCGTCGTCAGAGTCCGATGAAAATCTAGAGGTATAAACCCATCTACCTTTGCGAATCGCTGAGGCTCCTTCTCATCCCCATCGAAATATCCCAGAACATCCGCCTTTGGCGGAGTGAAAGTCTCGATGAGCGTAATTGCGTTATCGCTAACCCAGAAATCATTCAGCCTGCTTCCAAAAAGCCCTCGATTAAAAAAAACTCACAAATCCGTCGCCGCCAACCCAGCCGTCAAATTGAACCCGCGCCCGTCCGCGTCCTTGTATGCCCACAACCACTCGCGGATGGTCACGGCCTCGTCGACGTCAAAGTTCTTCCACACATTGTGGCGCGGCGCCGTCGCAGGAATGGGAGAGGTATCCGCACAGAGGCCTGGCATCGAGTGCGAATCCCCCGAGGCAAAGTCATTGAGGCTGTTATTCAGCGACTGGCGCGATTTAGGTGCGAAGAGCAGGAACGCAGCGGCCGCGGCCAACGCGCCGAAGAGCGCGAGTCTGCGGCGCGTCTTGCCTCTGGCTCGTGACGGCGCACTGGCATCGGGCGTAAACGCTAGGTGGGGATCCTCCTTCGTGGGCAGCACCGACATGGTCGAGGATAAAATTCCGTCACACGCAGCAGCATTCCGGTCCGTTCTTATCAGTGCACAGCGGCAGCGTGCTGCGTTATCTTCCCAGACGTCTTGATTTGAGAGAAAAGTCTGGATTGGGCCAATTGATCGTCGGCTATCAATGTCCCGCTTTTGGCCGCGGCCATCATAATCAACCGTTTTGACTCTTCGTTCCTGACTGGCACCAGTTGAGAAAAATTCAGGTTTTGTCTTTGAAGAATTCACCGCTACACGACGAGACACATCGGAGGTCCCGCTCGTCGTTCCTCCTCGTAGGATGGAATCAAATCCAAATCACTTTCCCGTTTGCTTCCCGCAGCTAAAGCACGTGGGCCAGCCCCACAAATTCTGGCAATCATCTCCTACGGACCCACGCAGCAGTCAGACTGGATGGCTGCGCGAAAATAAAAGTCGCCGCGCGGGCTTGTGGCGGGCGCGCTTCGACCCAGGACTATTCTATTCAATTTAGGACCGATGTCCCGACTCCCGGCAAAAGGGTTTGTCCGCGCCAGTTATGTTGGAGTCCGAGTTTAAATTTGGTATGGGGAGAGGCAACTTCGAAGCCTGGTTGCTCAGCTATGCCAAAGAATCTTCATTTTAAATTTTCCTCCAAGTTGTCCCAGTAATTCCCTAGAAATAAATTCGATAACGATACACTCTCTCTAATTTTACTTCTTGGCAGTACCCCACAACCCCGACCCAGCACTTTACGCATCCATAACAGCCGCCGTCGTCCGATCCCTGACCGCCTTCAAAAACCTTGCGAGGTCTGTCCCTCCGGTGCCCTTCAACGGCGCCTCCTGCTGCTCAGCGTCCACGGACGCCACACCCTCCGTCTTCGCCGCCGCCGCCCGCCGGGCCGGCTGGATAATATACGACGTCACAATCGTGATATGATAATCCCTAAACCGCTTCAGCGCGCCGACCGCACTGTTGTACGCGTCCAGCAGCGTCCCGTCTGCTCCTTGTGCTTCTGCTTCTGCGCTCGAGCTGGCACTGGTGCTGACAATCGCACGCAAGGGGCGCGGGTTCGCGGAGAGGTGGTTGAGGAAGTTGCGGTGGTGGCGCGGCATGTAAAGCTGCATCCTCGCTAGGAACGCGCTCTTTTTCGTTGTGGAGGTGGAGTTGGAATCGGAAGAGGAGGAAGCACCCGCACCCGTCAGCGTCGGCGCATGCGAGAACTCGTCCACACCGAGGAACATATCCAGCGCGTGGATGAGGCTGCTCTGTCCCGCGCTGGGGCCGGAGAGTTCAGCGGGGTAGCTCCACGATGGGTCGCTCTCCATCCCCTCGAACTCCCACCTCCGCGCGCCCCCACCAGCACCTGCACCTGAATCCGAGTCCGCACCGCGGAACCACGGCCGGATGGCGTTGTAAAACGCGCCGGGGTCGCACCCATCGCGCACGCCCGCAAGGAGCGTCCGCAAGTCGTCGATCACCGCCGCGAGGCGCGTGAGGAACGACGTGATACGGCGCATCGCGAGCGCGTCGCCGACGAACGCCTCGTCCATCGTGGCGCGCATGAGCTCGAGCGCCTCGACGCCGCGCAGCTCCATCCGCGCGGAGGTGAGGTAGAAGACCTCCTCGTCCGTCGTGCCTGTGAAGAGCGTCCGGCTCTGCAGGTTGTCGAGCGCGGGCGTCGGCCGGCTCGAGGGCGATTTGAGGGTCCAGTTGTAGAGGACTGTGTCGGAGTAGGTGAGCACGGGTGGGAGCTGAAGTTGGGCGCAAATTTGGAAGAGCGGAATGGTGATTGGCGCGGGGATGAGCACCGGTGCGTCCGGCGGCAGGGAGTGGATGTAGAAGTGCATCGTCCATGTTAAAACTAGGTGCGCGCGCCGCAGATTTGTCTCGGACCTAATCAGACCCGCGATCGGGATAACAGGCAGCTATTTGCGAAAATAAGATTGGGTGCCGAGTAAATTCAATGCGTGTAGCGGCACCTCTCTAACACGCTGCCGCCACGTCTCGGATCGGCTCTTTTCCGCTGGGGTTATTCCTGGTTTGTCGCCCAGCTGCAAGCGGTCCGCGATAGCGCCATCGAGCACGAGCTCCCAGGCCTCCCAATCTGCGGGCAGCCGCGACGGTGGCGCCTGTGGGGGCATGAACCCAGTGCGGTTGTCGACGTCGAAATCGTGCGCCGCGAGGGTCGATGTGTCATAGGTGCTTTCTGAAGATCCGAGAAGCCCATCGAGACGGGAGAGGGCGAGGAAATGGTCGGGGGGAATGGAGTCCATGGGCGACGGAGATGGACGGCGGTGAGGAAGACGACGATGGCGCGATTAGAGGATCCCATTTTAAAACAGGAGAAGTTTGTCATGATGGTAACACTTCGGATCTACGGTCCGCGTCGCCGTCTCATTTCCGAGGTGGCGGTGCTGTGCGTTGCTTCCTTTGTACTTATACACGCAAAAAAATTGGGGGCGAGATGAGTGCTAGGGTTCAATTCCTCGTTCGCAATTGACATGATTTTACCTCGAACGAGATTTCTTTGAGCAAATTTTCAAGGTGAATTGTCGGACATCGGGAACCTCCCGAGGGTTTGTAACAGATGACCTGGTGAGCTACTTCCAGGTTAGTAAGAAACTCTCATTAGTCACGGCATAATACAAACGGTGCCCAATGAAGCTGACCGACTTGGCACGCTGACGCCTTTAGTTCGGGCAGAAGAACTCGCCGGTTCTCGACCTGTCTGGCTCTGAACATACATAGACTCATGTTCCCAGATCCGTGCTTCGCCGGTGAGGGAGAATGCGCACACGGCAAAGAGTTCGGCATCTTCATATGTGGAGTCAGATTGCATTCCCGAAAAATCGGGATATGACCCACAACAGAGCTGACTATGAGGAAGGATTATGTCACGGTGCACCAACAGGCAAGAAGAAAAAGTCAGAGGTGGCCCACATGATTGGATGCACACAGCAGATGGGCGTCCACACCGAGTCGGAGGATGCGTTCTGAATTGATACGGCATCAGCATGAAGGAGGAAATATCCAAACAAGCAGCCGAATGCGTGTATTGTTGGTGTTTTGCCGGAGAAGATCGGAGCATCGTATGATTTTGGATGCCCGCACCATAAATTAGTGGCTAAAGATCTGTGATTCACTTCCTCGTCAGATTGTTCAAAGCTGTAACGAAAGCGAACTTCAAACTAATGCAAACCCTGTCGCATATACACGGCCGCATCATTAAATTAGCGAATTATTAAGTTTCTGTCAGGTTACAGATACACAATGTTCATCTTACTGAAATCGACAATGGAGACCATTTAAGAATTAGCCTGTTTGTGCCGGAGCCATTCAAGCCATCGAATCGCTTTTTTGCAGTGGCTAATGGCTCATATTAATTTTAACCTAGTGCTCATGTAGGGCTCTCTTGCTTCAGTTCTGATTATATGTGAGTTCTATTACTCACCTCGGCCTCGAAGCATGTTCTGGCAGTCCCATTTTGAGGACAATATTATGTGTTTCGGCTGATTTAAATCAATTACAGTGCAACAGTGTTTGAAAAGCATCCCTGAATGACTCCACAAGTATGCATTCCATTGAACACCATTTTTTTAGTAAATATCCAAAAATCCATCAGATGGCTTGAATGGCTCCTGTGCAAACTCTCTATTATTAAGAGAGGAGAATTGTAAGATTTTCTCGAGAGGTGATATGCCCCTTCTGGACGTGTCGCTGGCTGGCACTGGCAGTGTTGTCAAGGCCAACCACGGTTGATTGAAATTGACCGTTGACCGTGGTCTGACGCAGTTTGACCGAATTTTTGCCAGTTTCAGTTGGCCGTGGTCAAAGATCAAGACATTTGGTCAAATCTCAGTCAAAGACAACATTTGAATTTCATATTATTATATTCAGGCTGGTTGCACACCACCGCTCAAGTAATCAGAAGAATGATGTATTTGAAGCTATGGATAAAATAGTGACTAACCTACGCCCATGCTGTTGAAGCAGCCAGAGACCTTGCGAGGACGTTAGCGCCAGCTTGGCCCTCACCCAGTGAGTTCAGTGACAGGAAGGTAATAACTGCAACAAAGATATGGGTTTCCAGACCACAGTGTCAACGAAAACATACCTGAAGACAACACTATACTGCTGAATGTAAACATCCTGGGGTTTGTAGGTTAACTACAGAGTAGGGGGGGGTTCAGGTCAAAAATGCCCACAATGGCAAATTCCGTTGGGCAATACTGCTGCAGTGATGGGGAGGGCCCTCATGGAAGTCTTTTGTAAAACTGTTTCTAACCAGGAAGCGCCCTAAGGCAATGTATTACAAGGTCTCTAATCAGAACCTCAAATGCATCACTTTCCTCTACGGTTGCCCTCCGGGGTCAAGGTCTGTTTTGATTGATATGATCAAAATAAGGTGTTGGGGTCCCAGTGTGACACCTGATTCTAGCCTGATGTCAGGGGAACCCCTGTTTCCAACCCCCGGTCCTCCGATCCAACCTCCGGTCGGACCTCCGCTATCCTCCGACGATCCCCCCGCCGAGCCAAACCCCATCTGGATGAATCCCCGCACTCCGCATGGCACTCTGCATGTGATCGTGCCCGGGATCACTGCCGTTCACTACGCCATCAACGGACCATGCGCAACCCGTAGTTAGCCCTAGCTGGTATATAGGCACGCACCTGGCTGGGGAATCCTTAGACTTTCTCCTCTTCGGATCCCCCCTGCCAGGTGCGCTTCTTCCTGTAGTAGTGTACTTCAATTGACTTCGGATCCCCCCTGCCAGGACTCTTGAGATACCTCGGGCCGCCAGGGTTGCCCTTACACCTGTACGACATTGTGCTGACGCTATCCTTCACCTCCCACCCCGCAAATGATGTCGATGAACAGGCGACGTGACACTGTGTGTCCTTACACGTCCTCACCATTGTCATGATCTGACCTACTGCTTTCCTTTTCAGGGTTCTACCATTTCCTTTTTGGGAATAACCCGGTACTCTCCGGGTTATTCCTCACAACACATGCACACAGAACCCCCAGCTATACCCTTTTACAGGATGACTGGACACACTACCGGCCATATTACCCTGGCTCTAATCCACATGCAGGTGGATTACTCGCTATCAACTCCCAGCAAACACTATTGCCTTGGCTGGCATTGCTTGGGTTATTCTGCGATAACAACCCGACCTCCTTTACTCTAAAGCGACCGGTCTGGATTCATATTTGACTCCTCTTTATTGGCAGTGTTAACCCCTGGTTTCCCCTGCCAACCCCTTGATACTCCACAGGTGTCTTACCCCTGGCTCCTGTTGACCCTGCCCCTGACTCTACTTGTCAACTCCTTTGTGTTATACTAATTAATTTCCCCTTTATGCTACATATGGCCTTTACATTTATCCTACGATCGGACTCCTTTATTTATTGTATATAAACCTAAGTAGAATCTCCTGTACAGTAGATTCTACCTCGTCTATTCACCGGACTTACTTTGACCTGGACTGCCTGGTATTGGACCTGAGCCTGCCTTGCTCTCGTCGTCTCGTTGACTTGGGCTTGCCTCGGCTTCCTCTTCTCTCGGCAACACCTCGTCTCCTATTTTCTCAAACCCTGTCTTAGTTCGCGACCGGGTTATTCCTCAATGGGGTTGTGGGTGGTGGATTATATGGATAACCCAGACCAGAGAACCCTTGTTCGGGTTCCCCAGGACCGGGTTATTCCTCACTTGGGTTATTCCCACACCTCGGATTCTCGATATACGGTCATTCGCTTATGGAGCGGTGACGGGTTCCTTCTCAATACCTGGGGCTCGGCTGCGGTTGTGTTAGGCTTTGGCACAGTCAGGCTGACCTAAGCGCCGTTGCTGACAACCATCAATATCAGCTGTCTGCTGAAAGTCTTGAAGTTTGCATAGCAAATGGAAGCTTGCTGGCCAGGCAAGAAACACTGAAGGAGAATCACACAATGTCAACAAGACCACGGTGTGATTCGTAAGGATCCCCAGGGGTAGAGGTAAACCTCCGGAGGTACAAGGAAAGGTACATGGAGGTAGGGGTAGAGGTCGGGCCATTGTGAAACCTCCCAAACCTTTGACCTTACCTGGGAGGTACAGAGGTACAGGGAGGTCTGGGATGCACTTCTTCAAATTTAATTGTTTTCAGTTCCACAGTGATGCAGTTGGTCCTGTTCCAACCGAACAGGGTTCTTCGTGAGGTCACCAGTTCTATTCTTGCCACAGACAATATTTTGTTGGACTCCTTTTGATAAATCCATGACGCACTCCATCAAAAAATTCCCAGAGAAAGTGTCCTACTTTACCATCCAGCACGTCATCGATACTGCAGCTATTTATATAACTTCTACGCAGATTCTTCGGTCCATAATGCGATCACCAATTTCATGAAATTGTTGATAGAATTTCTTATTTGCCTTATAGGCTGAAGGCTATAAGCTTCAGCTGCCGCTACAATGAATTATGGAATTAATCACAAGTTCTGTATTTTGCTGCAGCTGACAAGATTCACCGAGCTGGAGTAAGTCCGGCAATAATGGATTATCGGTGATTCAGAACCTCGAGAACATATGGGAATTGGGATTACCGGGGAATGAAACCGGGATCAATACCGGGATCAGCACCGGGATCTGATTGATCTAATTGACAATTACGGCAACCTGCTCCTTACTTTCTGTTGCTGCTCTCATGGCGCTGCTGGCCTACTTCAGCTAAAAGATCAGCACATATGCAGCACATTTAAGTGTTACATAGTCTCAGTTGCATTTGGTCTTTGACTTGTTGTTGACGGTGTGGAGTAATCTGTGACATGTCACATCGAGCTCTTGATGTGATGTGACTGAACGCGTCGACAGGAAGAGCAAACAAGGTGCTTCATTCCATGGGGAGAATACGAATACAGGTAGTAATAAATGTGGAGGTTGAAGTAATAGTCCGATAAAATAGGAATATTCATTTATCTTCGCAAGGGAAAGCCCTTTGTCCATGCCGTTCAAAAGCCCACGGGGTCTTGCCCAGTCTTAATGCTTGTTCGCGAGCCACCTTGCACAATCTTGCAGCTGCATGACGTGAGGGGCGGAGAGGGAGGGAGCGAGAAGATGATATCCAAATGCAGACATCATCAAAATTCGCCTGATGCCGATGCTGCCGCCGGTTTTGATCCCGGTCCATTCCCCGGTAATCCCATAACCCATACTTTCACAGAACCTCGGTATTTCACTTCAGCTGCACTGATAACATGGGAAAAGGGAAGGGAAAGGGAAAGCAAGGTGGAAATACATAGTTCTATTTGTTGATTATATACGGCAGACATTGTACATGTTATTCCCGGCCATCTCTCGCAGCCAAGTGGTACAAACCTCCGGGTCAAACCTTTGGAGGTCCAAAAAGAGGTAGCAGAGCATCAGACTTTTGACAAATAACTTGTGACCTTGTACAAGGCCAAACAAGGTCACAAGTTTCACCAAAACGGCTGCAAGCTCACAAGGTCACAAACCAAGTCTGGAAAACCACAAGGTCAGTAGTTCGACTCTGGGCAGTGGCGAAAATTTATTGTTTTTTGCAACGGATTGATGCATCGGGGTATGCCGCAACTGGAATAAGTCCCAGAGGGTGTCCTTCAAGCTCTGAAAGCTATTCTAGGTCCTGCTGTTCATTTTCCAAGGGATGTTTTTTATCGCTTTGACCTTGTGAGCTTGTCGGCAAGCTCACAAGGCCAAAAAAGTCACAAGTTTTCTGTCAAAAGGCTGATGAGGTATACCTCTGAGGTACGGGAGGTAAGTAGGGGTATACCTCCGAGAGGTCGGAGGTTTTGGAGGTAGAGGTAGAGGTCGCCCCCTCCGTACCTCTACCTTTACCCCTGGGGAACCCTAGTGATTTGGCAAGACGAGCGCGAGCTACGACAAGCGAGAGGTAAACGACAAGAGCTAACTAGCGTATGTAAGCGGTCATCGGTCCATAAACCGGGGCCGGGTTTACAGCAAACAGCACAAAATAGTTCAAGCGTGGGGTACAGCATGTATCACTGCACTACACAGTGTTCCGACGCTCGCACTTTGGGGGCTTTGTATACATTTGTTTAGATGAATTGTGTTGAACAATATTCTTTTACTTTGCACCATCAGTTCCAACACGGGATTTTAGATCCCCGCACACCGCTATTTTGGACTTGTCGTCCGCCGGGCCACTCTGAATCCTTTACAGTGCCCCCCAGCCAGAGGAATCTGTCAAGGGGGGGGGGACTGTCAGGGGAACCCCCGTCCCGACCCCCATCCAGAGCCCTCCCGGCCCCTCCGGTCCTTCCGGTCGCTCTCCCGGTCACCGGCCTACCGGAACCGGTACCGGAAGCCGGCACGTGACCCGCCAGGGGGACCCCCGATGGCACCTCGCATGTGACCGAGCCCGGGACATCTGCCGATCACTCCGGTCACATGGTCTTAGCTAGTAGCTTACTTATACCCACGGCTGACGTGGGAATCCTCAGAGTTTTTTCTCTTTGGACCCCCCACGTCAGGTATGCTTCTCTGTATATTTAGCTACTGTCAATTAACCTTTGGACCCCCCACGTCAGTCCCTGAGTACCTTGGGCCTTCGTGGTTGCCCTTACAGGGACCCAGAGCAAGGTTTACACTCGTCGGATGATCACACCTGATCTTCTTGCATCCTGATTTTCTCGATGGGGGCTTCCAGTTGCAAGAGATTTGCAACCAGGACTATCCTTTTAAAAAACATCAGAGTAGTAATTTCCTCTTTCCCGGAGCTTTAAGCCATTTCCCACGCAACAGCATAAAATATGTTTAGTAACTACTCACGCCAAAGACATCTCTGGTGTATTTGATTAAAAAACGAGACACATCAAAAAATAAGTGGGTGTCAGAGTCTCTATGATTCCCGCTCAGTGCGTCCCGCCATTGACATCTGGGTACAGATTTACATGGACAAACATTGGCTCTCGACTCGGCGGGTAACAATTCCATAGGTGGAAGATATGAGGCCTAAAGCTATTACGCTCTCGTTCATCGTATATATAGGCACTTATTATATCGAAAAAACGCGCGGAAAAAGTGTACTGCCAACAAACGAGCGCGACGAAGGTCAACGCGTCAAACCACGTGACATTCCAATCAAATATAGATGGGCGTTGAGTGGTAAATTAATTACTCAACTCAGTAGCGTGCGTGATATTATTCTAGCCAAGTTCCAACTCAGTGAAATGGATCATAG
This sequence comes from Mycena capillaripes, assembly GCA_029204075.1. NCBI lineage: Eukaryota > Fungi > Basidiomycota > Agaricomycetes > Agaricales > Mycenaceae > Mycena > Mycena capillaripes. The sequence goes on along the minus strand of JARHKZ010000011.1, from coordinate 698,394 downwards.
AGATTTTATGCTGCTACAGGCTTGTATCCTGTACTGTTATAAATTCATTTACATATTTTGCCAACAGACTGCACACTACAGGTTCAACCAACCATTGCAAGGTTCGCATTGACAAGAGAGAGACACACTGGGCCTAAGTACGTTTCCCATTTGAAGTAAAGTGCTCTCAACACCCTCCTCCTCATTTCGAACCTAATATAAGCCGGGCAGGGTAGTGCCTAACGGAACGGTAGCACATCTGAGTAGCAGTCACAGAGTGCCAGAACCCCCGCGCAGCCCCGCGCACCGCAAGCCGACAACAGTTGGGATCACAAAATTGCCTAAAACAGACCCTGACCTGGAGGGCAACCGTATTTTCTCTCATTAGTACCGTCTAATGTATCGTTCTGGCAACATGGGCTGTACAGGGCGGATACTAATTACGTACGTACCTACCAACAGCAGTGAGTACTTTCGATGGTGGTAGCAACGTCGCGTCCGGGCAGAATTGAAGACTGTACCCATCCTTGTGGCGTCTGTTGCTCTTCCATCGGATATGATCAGGGTGTATTCTCATCTGTGTCTAGGTGTTTCTATTGGTAGGTAGGTAGGTACTAGGCTCAGGAAATTAGAGAAGTAAAAGTACGGGAGATCAATAGATCGAGATATGACCTGAGCGTTACCGGAAGAATGGATTTTAGTAAGAATGTGGTTCGATAGAGGACCGAAGAATGTTTCAGAGCGGATATCGACTCGGATCCGGAGACGTGTGATAGTGATAGTGATAGTGATAATATTATACACAGCATGGTCCAGTCTCTGAACGCTGTGTTCCCAGAAGTATCCCAACGCGCTCAAGCTTCTCGCGCCTTCGTCCTCGTGTAATCATAGGCCGTTCGAAACGTTGGCAACCAGAGATCTAGTGAGACCGCTGATTGGTCAGGCTTTAACAGCGCTTGTTAGGCGCGAATGGACCATGGTTGTTAGTCGCCTCTTGGCTCTCTTCCTCAGTTCAACAGCGCTGATATCCAGCCTCCAGCCCTCTGCTATTGTCGGGATCTGAATACATTGTACATGTTGGATGTTTTGTTTGTGTGTTGGAACCTGCCGAAACCGTTGAGCATCAAGTGATCCGAGTGATCCGAGTCAATGGCGACATCACTGCCACTGGCACCGATCTTACACAAATATAGGTCAGTGCTCCTTGGAGCCCTTCCCTACACCTTTTACCTGCAGGTCAATGGCACTCTGCGTGATCTCTGCGAGACCACTCGGGGTATTGGTGACACTCGCGCTCTTGTTTCTGGGCCTTTGTAAGTCTAACTTTTTTTTTGGAACTGGGGCCAGTCGTGCGCCTCCTAAGTATTCGTACCACTAATATCCCTTCGCTCTGTAGCCCCTCCATCCGCCGCACAGACTGTCACAGGCACATTGTACGGTATCACGTATCCGACGAATTATGTGCAGCTCATCAACGACGCGTACTCATACGAGATTTTCGAGTACCTGTGGATTGGAAACGACCCACAGATCACGATACTCGGGATCGGTGCCGACGGTCAGACCACGTTCGGATACAACGACGTTTACACGCAAGAAAATCTGGGGGGCACTTCCACTGCTCCAGCGACCCTAATCACGGAAGCTGGTGCGTCTGCGAGGTTTCTTGATTTCACGTACACATATCAAATGCGGTGATGCCCAGGGACCCTCGTGCAGGATAGCGCGGGACTATATTACGATGGGAGTTTTGCCGCCGAGACCTGCTCATTTGGCCCGGAAGCCACGGCGGGCCCCGCAGTATGTGTATTCGGTATCACCATTGGGGGCGTTGCAGCCACGGTCACAGGGAGTATTACTCCGTTCTTCACGTACATCGCAGCGCTGCCCACGTCAACGCCCGCGTCTGGTTCCAAAACTGGCAGTGGCTCCCCCACAGGCACGTCGTCCATCCCTGTCTCGCCCAAGCATAAGGTGCCTGTCGGGGCGATCGTAGGCGGTGTGATCGGTGGGCTCGCCGTAATCGGGGTGGTCCTCGCATCCTTGCTCTGGCGCCGCAGTCGCAAACACAGGTACTCAGTGCGGGAAAATAAGCTCGATCTCGAGCCTGGGCGTGAGTCTCTGTTTTCACACATGTCCGTCGCAGTTCGCTTACGTGAAGTGCTTTGCAGTGGACCCCACCGTCCCACCCACTTCGTTTGTGCACAATGAAGCGGAGTCGGGCCAGCCGCTACCCTCGGGACTCCGGTCCGCCGTCTCGTCCACCGTTGCGGCGACGACCACGGGGTCCGCGACCGCTGCGCCGCCGCCGCCCGAGATGCGCCACGACCGCCGAATACGTCTGAAGCAGATGCAGGACACGGTACTGCAGCTGCAGCGGAACACCAATGAGACCGCGGTGGAGTCGGAGAGTGTGTCGCAGCAAATGGCCCTACTCCTCGAGGAGGTCGAGCGCCTGCGTGCAATTGTTGCGCGCGATGAAGTCCTCCCTGCGTACGAGCAGTAGCACGACATGTGTTATTTGAACCCAAAGCAAGTTTAAAATCGCACCGAGGGGGGGAGGCCAATTGAATTGAAGAAGCAAGATAGAACGAATTATTCGGCCGATGTCAAACGCACAGGCTTGGGAATGTTCCTAATTTGATGGACGCTGCCACTGTACCATGTGAGATTGCGACAATCTTCCCAACTACAAGAGGCCGGTCCAATGAATTCTTTGCATCTATGAGCTACGCCTGAACCAAGCGAAGGCACGTCTTGAAACTTGTATATGTCGTTTAACTGCGTTTGAGCGAAGCAAGCAGTGAGACGATAATCCTCATTAACACAATGATGATTCATACCAGTTTCTAATCACCAAATGTCCTATCGACTGACATAGAGGCTGAGTAAGGGGAAAGGTTCATGAGACTCGGCCCTCGACGACGCAAATCTAGAACCAAATCGTTGGCCGCAAATTCTATACTCGCTCAGTTGAACACGTTGAGGTTCAGGTACAACGGTAAGTCTCTCTATTTCTTTGAAACCCTCTCTAACTTCTCCCTTTTCTCTCCCCTTTCCCCTCTTTTTGCAACTTGAATTTCTTGGTTTCTCTCCTGACATAGTACATGAGCCGGGAAAGCCGGGGCGCGGTGAGCAGAACCAAGATGTGGGAAAGTCACACATTCGGCAAGTGACTACTTGAAAAGGTAAGATAGTTGCCCATCAAGATACCAGTATCCTCCAGTATCTCGCAGCTGTCCACACCCTAAAAGTTTCTGTCAGGTTACGGATACTTACACAATGTTTATCTTATTGAACTCGACAACGGAGACCGGTTAAGAATTTATAACTAAACGAATGATTGCGGGAAACTCTGAAGTGTATGTCACTAAGCATGAGAAGCTTCTTCTTCTTGTTTAACCAAATTTAATTCGTATCCTCCCGATGAAACGGCACCCGCCGATGGCTCCTCATAAGCAGAGCGCTCTGACCGGGTCCCCAGGGCGTTGACTACGGCATTGAAGCTCCATAATATAGCTGTCCGGTCGTAAGTTTGGTTGATGTAACCAGCGGTGCTGTTGTAGCCTGAAGCCGGCACATAAGATGATGATGACTCAGCTCTCGACGCCTTGAGGTTCAAAACGAGACGATTCGTGATAACCACCGGTAAGGCAGTAGCAAGACTGGAGGCACGGTGTAAGATACGCTTCAGGTTGAGAAATAATCAACTCTTACTTTGCGTGGATTGTCGTAAGATCCAGGGGCGCAAGCTAAGGCTCATTATCAGTGTTTGGAGTACAGTCAAGGGAACGAGCGCACAAGCAGAGTAAGCATGTTCAGCAAGTTGATGAATACGACGATCCTAGAATACGATCAGACAGACTTGACAGCGCGTCGCCAGAAATACGGACGTGAAGTACAGAGACCCGTCCCGCAGAATAATGTGCAATATGCCCAACGAGCGGTTCTCTTTGAGAGTCTGAGTGGTCATGGCGAAGACGACCACATCAAAGATGAGGGAGGGAGCCCAGAATGCAGCCGCTCCACGACTAGACGATCTATCAATGTGTGGGATAGGCTACCAAGTCAAAGGCACTGACTTACCAATGGCTCGTCCTCCTCCGCATCCAACAACGCCCGGTGGGTCCGGACGGAACGTGGTATGGTTGATAAAGAACTGGTAAATGATAAGTGGGGTTGAAAATGCGCATTTCAACGAGGACTTACCGCCATAAACGCAATTTCAGCAGCGAAGAATATCATAAAGGCGATCAAGAAGGATCACCGGGATCCAAACAGGGCATACGTCCGGAGAGCGAATACGCATTGGACCAGAGTGACGCAGATCAAAGAGTACGTGCCGGGGAACGGTATGTAGGCAGCGCAACTGAATTCTCTGGTGAGCGGAGGTTTCAAGAAAATGGCACAAGTACCAACTTCTATTAAGAGAGATATGAGTGACTGCAGTGTCGGTAGAGAACAAGAAAGAATACTTTAGGAGTCCACGAGGTATCGAACATGGCTGAACAGATGAAGAGATTAAGGAGCGATCATTAGATAAATTTAGATACTCACTATCCAGCACAACAATTTCCATGAGAGGTAGGATGTATCTGAGCTGTATGGAGATGATCAGGAACGATGGTGTACGACAAGGATCGCATACCAAGAACCAAAGAAAGGTGAAAGCCCCCCACTTCTGTTTTTAGATATGTTCGACCTCCAGGTCAAAGGTCAAACCTAGACGTAACTCTTCAACGACTATCATTGCCAGGTTACTGAACTTTCAAACTCACCTATATCCAGGAAGAGGACGACTGCGCATGACACAAAGTAGTACTTGTGTGCCAAACTGTTCATGTATTAGCATGGTTAGAGTGGATTGAACTTGCACCTTCACGAACATGTGTTCGAAAGCGGTCGTTAGAGTATTAATATCCGGGACTGGAGGGGAAGCCATAGTACAAGGAAGGATACCGGAAGTAAATCCGCAGAGACGTACTTATAGGAGAATCTCAATGTTAGGGACAGAACGCGAGTATGAATGGGCACCGTATCTTGAGCTGCCAGGGATGCGATGCCACAGTTGAAGTTGATTCGGCTAGTTAACCGTGCGAGGGGGCATCTGAGGCACCGCATCTCCGTGTACAGGTGGGTATTTTCTGGGTCATCGCTCGTTGTCTCCCCGAAACCCATTTATCATCGACATGTTCCAATTTCTCATGGATCAGACATTATTTGAAAGAAGAAAAAGAAAACTCCCTCGAAATGATCTGATAATCATTCATACCACATGTTCAAAATGCCTTCCACAACTGGCATCAGGGACGATCCACGCAGGGGGATGTGATCTGTCATCTGCATCTGTCATCCGTAACCTCTATTGGTGTTGTACTGCCATTTAAGTAATCCCATGCACACCGATAGCGAAGTCAGTTCGAGTACGAGGCGGTGTTCTGCGGGAATCTAGAAAGGCCCACGGTCACCAAACCTTCTTCAGGTCCCAGCTGGCAGAACACAGATTGAATGGCTTAGTTCGAAATGATGTACAATTTTTGATTTTGGAAACGAAGGGCTGGCACTACTGATTAGTGCCGTTCAAAGTTTCCCTGATTGGCTCTTTTTTGCACTCTTGATTGGTGTCGTAGTTGCTTCCAGGATTGTTGTGTGGTGAAATGATAGTTGGGAGGTCGAATGAACTTGAAACATACAATCAGTAAAATTGCACAGGGGCAACTGGATTTTCTAGACAGACGTGGGTTTAGGCAGTGAACTCCATATCAACAACGCAACTGCCGTTCTGAGGGCCTTGATCTTCTGTCGGAAAATGGTCTGTCAGACTGCAAAGTTCGCTCACCATGTCTTCCAAATATTTGACGAGGCACCGATGGTACTTATGACCAGAGGATTGAGAGAGTAAGTGTGGCAATTTCTTACTTATTTATGAGCTCGATGAACTCTGGTGGCTGTAACTGACCTCCCCCAGATCTATAGCCTTTAATATATTTAACTGAAATTGCCCCAAATTGGAGGAAATCCCGGGTTATTGCCAAGGGAGGTTTTTCCTGATGTGCATCGACAGAAAAGCCAGAGGGGAGCCAGAAGAAGACGCCAGATATCGGCACCCACCAGCCATGCGATGGATTCTGGTGTGTGTATTGCGGACGCTCCGGCTAAGTTAAATCTGCGTCGGAAGTTCGGCCATAGGCGATACAAATTTTATTTGGAGTGCACAAATGCAACTGTAGGTTCGATCCTCGACATAATTTGTATTCGAGTCGCAAAGGCTCTTGCTGATCCAGAGCGCGGGCTCACATTTAGGTCTGATCGAGAAATCTTGAGTCCACAAAATGACTCGGTTATCCACTAGATTACCCGGTATTCCTACCTGTCGGCGCAATGAGCGTACTCTGCGCGCCGTGCGGCGGTGGTTCTTCCAGGTGGGAAGACTGACTAGAACAGTAGTAGCAGAATCTGTGATTCGTCCTTTAATGAGTGATCATCTTCGGAAGGAGATTCAGACATACTAGCATATGTGTCTTTGAAGTTTTTTTTTGTGTTTTTTAACGACGGTCGCCAGCTTTATTGACAGAGATGACAGCCAGACCATTGAAAATTCGAGATATTTCGTACCTGCACCAGCCGAGTCACCGTGATAAACAAGGCGGATTTCACGAGTTTTGAGTCAGCATTTCGTTCAGCCAGATTTTGGCGAGAGAGTGGAACGAACAGCCGATGCTATCGGCATCAAGTCGTGAGAGAGACATGCCTTATCCGAGGTGAGACATCTGATCGCGCTTAAATCCCCTTACCTGCGCTGCTGCGCCTTGCTGCGCCCTTCAAGTTCCACAACAGCGAAGCTATAAAGCACGGATGCTAGCGTCCCACACGTCGACCCAATGGCCGCTGTAACGCCAGCTCCTTCCGGACTGGACAAGGATCCTGCAGCGTACCTCGCCCTCCCGCGCTTTAATCACACCCTCGATTTTGACTTTGAGCTCCCTGGCGCAGAGAGTCGCACAGCCAGCGTCACATACGCGCTGACCGACGCCCCGCCCTCCTCCTCCTGGCCCGTTCTCGTCTTCTTCAATGGGCTCGGGGGACACCGCCTCATCGCCGCCATGATTGAAGGCATAGCACGCTCGCACAGCGTGCAGATCCTCACGCTCGACAAGCCCGGCGCCGGCGGCTCCTCTCTCGGCGTCTCCATCCCCCTCGCCACACGTACCCGCTGGATGCACACCGCCCTCCTCGCCGTCCTCGCCCGTCAGAGCATCACCCGCTTCGCCGTCCTCTCGCACTCGAACGGGCTCTTCTACGCCCTCTACACTCTCTTGCACCTCCCCCCCACGCTCACCGCGACGAGCTGGACGCTCAGCGGTCCGTTCATCCCCCAGAGCATCAGCGGCTCCGTCGGGCTGCGCCTCGCCGCCGCGCTCCCCGCACCGCTCCCCAATGCGCTCGGCTCCCTACTGCAGCTCGTCCCGCCCGTCGCGCGTGTCGTCAGCTGGAGCGGTGGCCTGCTCTCCATGAGCGCTGGCCTGCTCTCCGCCGCTGCGCCCGCCGCCACCGCCGAGGATGGACTGGATGAGCGTGAGCGTCGCAAGCCGCCGCACCAACGCCGCTATATGCACCGCTACGTCGGCGCAGCGGCGCGGGAGGCGATCATGCGCCGCGGGATGAACGAGTCGCGCGTGGCGATGGGGCAGGAGGCGCTCTTCTGCCTGCATGGGGGCGATGCGGTGCCCGTGGTGGGTGGAGGCGCAGGTGGCGGCGGCCGCGGCAGGGGTGAAGGTGAAGGCGACAGCGTCTGGGGCCTCGGCCCCGGCGCTTCAGACGCAGACGTCCTCCGCGCCGCATTTGCGCGCGTCGCAGAGCTCCACCCCGACGATTCCCTGCGGATGCACGTCGTCTACGGCGCTGCGGACGGGTTGGTGCCCGTGAAAGGCCGCACCTGGCTGAAACGCGTGCTTGAGGATGTGGGTCTGATCAAGAGCGGGGACGAGGCCGTGTGGATTGAGGTACCGGAGGCGGGGCACGATGATATTCTGTTCCTTGAGGATGTGGCGGGTAAGATTTTGCAGCGCGTGGATTGAGTAGATGTAGGTGTCCTTTTGAGGGATGCAGAAGTGGATCTTGTGTGTACCGTATGTAGCATTCGAGCTAGGGTTTATCCTTCTGAAAGAGAAGCGGGATCCAGCTTGCAGCATTTACTAGGTAGAAAACTGTGAATCATCGTAGTTTCCTGCCTATACACCGTGCAATCGATCAGGCTCAAAGTCTGGCGCGTCAGATATCTGAGCAGAGACAGAAACCGGCTTCACTGCGGAGCCGGAAGTTTCAAGGCCGCGCAAGACTTTTCAAGCTTTAAAATTGGAAGGGGTGCCCTCAGGCTCACGGCCTCGTCTCATAGACGGATTCGGGAACTTGAATTTCGGCTAAGTGGCAGAAAAGTCGGAGGGAATTGAGCTCGAGGCCCAGGCCCTTTCTCGAGCCCGTAATGCGCGACAGAGGGGGGAATAAGCCCCGGAAGGCACTGAATTTACACACAAGTACACATTGAACGAGGCTGGTTGATGACGGTAAGAGAGAGAGGATGATGATCAGGGGCAGTGTATACTATGCTGCTATTTGGCGAAGACTTTCAAGTTGCTAAACAACATGCACGTCGTTTTCTCCCGAACGTTTTCAATAACTAGGAGCTGACTGAGTTTCAGTTACTCTTCACCGCGCCCGTCTATACACCTCCCACATTTCGGCGTCACCCTGCGTCGCCACGATACAAAACTTGGCACTGCGTAAGTGTACGTCAATTTGTGAGATTTCAATGTCTAACCTTTGAGCAGACAGCTTCGAGTAGCTTTGCAATCGAGAAATGTCTGTCGCTGAGCACAGCACTGACTCACCTGCTATTCGACGCCAGCTCAATGCGGCTCGAGGTCCAGTCGCAGCACTACCATTGGAGCTGTCCTCCAAGATCTTCATTCATTCCCTTCCTTTACACCCAGCGCTTGGCTCCAGCCATATTCCTATGCTCCTTACAAATGTCTGCACTGCGTGGTTCGATATAGCCCAATCCACTCCGGCCTTATGGGCCGCTATCCAGGTCGAGTTTCCACGCGGCCAAAACTTCCGCAAATTCCTGGAGATCTGGTTTAAACGCGCAGGGAACCAACTCCTTTCTGTATCCCTTCATAAATTTTCGACGACGACGTCGCCGCCTTCGTTTGGCGACACGTAGGTCGGCTCAGGAGCTTTGAAATATATCACGACGACTCCGAACCTCGCTTGTGGACACCCTCTGTCTTGGAGCCGTTTCCGCTCCTCGAGAGATTGACGCTTGGCACTTCCCTGTCCAACTCTTATATGGAGGTCAATTTAAATCGCCTTCTCGAGATTCTGCGTGGTGCTCCAAACCTCGTTGAATGCACCTTGGAGTACATCTTACTTCGAGATAACTCGGAGGACCACACATTCACAGAAACCCTGGTTCTTCCGAGCATCCGGTACCTGTCCATCGGCCAAACGGTATTCCAGACCCGCGAGGGCGTTCTTGCAGATGATGCACGCCTTCTAACATATCTCACGTTACCTGCGCTCGAGACTCTGGAGCTTCCGGCCTGGAGCCTTCATTTTCAGCATTCATTTCTGGCTCGTTCGTCACCATCACTGCGGAAACTCTTGCTGCATGATAACCTCGATGTTTTCGCTTGGGAAATGGGTAAAGCGTGTCTGCGACTGGTCCCCCTGGTGACAGATCTCGAGTTCAGTTGTACCACCAAGTTCCTAGATGACTTCTTGGCTGCCCTAGAACACTCCCTACCCGCCCTTCTTCCAACCCTTCGCATTCTGAGGATTCGTCTCGGCTCGTCGAGCACTGCGCGCTTTCTTCCACCTTCATATGAGACGCTACTTCGCCTTCTATCAGCTCGTCGCAGCCAAGTTGTCAGCTTCGAGCTGGTGCTATCTTGTTCATCGGACTTTCCCGATGCAGAGATGCTTGCAGCCTTCCGACAGTTGATCGCAGACGGGATGAACATTTATATTGGAAATTCGGATGAAAATTTCTTGGAGGCGGGGGCAGACGAATGAGGCCGTGGTCTGGAAACTGTTATGGCTGCCGATGATGTACATGTACTTGGGACGGGACAAAGTGAAAGCCCGGTGTGGCCCTCATGGTGGCGATTGGACAACAGGTTGAGATCATACCTTACCCTCTTGATGTTTGTCGTGGGTCGGAATTATAGATGCTGCGGCGTCGTTGCGCTGCGCGTACATTGAGAGCTCTTAAAATGACTCTCCAAGGTTTGGCCGCCGGCAACTTGAAGCTCCGCCACAGTCAGTGTTCAAGTTTGTATGCCCACGAGTCACCTGGATTACTATCTTGTTTCTTCTCTTGCAGACGTTGAAGACATAAATAAGCATCATGTATAGAAACCCGCCACCATTCCCTCATAACAGGAATATTCAAAGCAGTTGGTAGGCCACCAGCGGAAGACCTATTAAAGACAACATCACAAGAATTGAATATCCCTGTCTCCTCGCCGAACTGGGAGTGCCGCTGGGAGCTGCTAGGGCAGCAGACGGGACGTCGAGGATTAGCGTCTGCAACTTCCCGCTCAAGGTGAATACATCAGTTGTGGCCGGGGCCGGCTGATAGGTCGGCTGTACGGTGCATGCAGCATGTGTTGTGCCTTGCAGCCCGCATTCGACCATGATACCGAACGATGCAGGGGCGTTGAATGTATCCAAGGAGAAGTAGTCAGGGCCCGCGACGACGTTGGCTGGTTGAAGTTGTGAGCGCAGCGCAAGTGAAGAAGAGGCGTGTGCGCCCGGCTTACCTGTTGTGAGGGACGAATCCAGCTTTGGAATGGCATAGGTGGTGTGTCCTTGGACATCGACACCAGCAATTGAAGCGGACTGGGGTAAGCGTTCTCCGACTGCTCCGACTAGTGTCACGAAGGCAGGGGATGGCAAAGCAGTCACAACTGGATTTTCATGTCACATATTTCTTTCATTTAAGAATGGGGAAACGTACGGTGTGCGACGACGGCGAGAACGAATAACTGAAAAACACGGCCAGCCATTGGGTTCGAAATTGAGAAATAAAGATTCAAGGTGGAGAAAATGAAGAAAAAAAGAATACAGCAGGTTGAAAACATTCTCCGTTTATATCCAGAGAAAGGCCAAGCCACTCGGAATGTTCAATGCATTCCAATTTCCCGCAACTTACGGAAGTTAATGGACGATCGCTGATGAGAGGCCATAGCAACATTGCTATGGCGTCTCTATGTGGGTCTATGGCGTCTATGGCTTCTATGCAGGTCTACGCGGCAGCCCAGAGCGACTTGTATTTTTTTCTGACGCCGTTAGTCGTGCGAGATTAGCGTAGATGACTTTCATTTATCGACGAAGGCTTGGGCGACGCCGCGAATTGGCTCGACGTAGTTCGCATGCTACCAAAATCAGGACTCGGACCCGGAGTATGACATATAAAATTCCGCGCCGCCGTATGCGTTTAGGCAGAACTTCGAGATCGTTTTCGAAAGACGAGTTCTTTATGGGATTCACAGCACTGCTCCAGATCTCTCGTGTGTTTCATGTACAACAATTTATCACCATCGCATCAGCAAAACCTGATTTTTGTTGTAGTTACCGTAGCGCCGAGTTGCTAGCTAGTTACGTAGTTCCCTGTAGTTTCTCGTAGTTTCCCATACTAGGTTACGAGGCTGAGGTGCGGACGTACAGGGTAGGCGATCCTTGCGATGCTGGGTCTGGACGCAGCGGTGACACGGGGGGATGTGGTGCGCGGCTTTGGGACGCCTTTGAGGCTGGAGTGGCGCTCGATTGTGGACCAGTGGTAGATCGAGGAGTGCGATGGAATCGTTGATGTGGGAGCTGGCGGTCATTGCTCGGCGCGACTTGTTTGGGTCTTTCGAGAATAATAAGTGGGAGGGAGGGAGGAGGTGCAGGCAGACGTGCACTGTGGACGTATGGAGTGGGCAATCGTGGTATGCAATGGGGTCGCCAAGGCGGGGATCGAGGATGTGATGGCGGAGGCTGGCGCCCTGCGGAGTGCGCACCGGCGGTGGAGTCTGGCCACCGTGGTCAAGCAAACGACTACGATGTGTACGCGTTTGTGCCTTCTTTCTCCTTTCCAGGCACTCGACCCCCGCCATATGGGAGAAGGAGCACACGCGAAACCGCCCGCGAAGAAGAAGCGCAAGAGTAAGAGTAAGAGCAAATCAAAGAAGAAGAGGGAGGATGGGGATGAGGAAGATGAGCTTGCTTCAGATGTTGTATCCCCATTCTCTTCTAACCTTTACCTACCTCCACCGCTTTCCTCTGCCCCCCGCAGACCCTCGCTGACCCACGCTGTAGAAGTTGCCGCTGAGGAAGATGCCGAGGAGGAGATGGAGAAGGTTGGGAAGAAGCAGAAACGAGTATCGTCGCCACGCCCGCGAAAGGCAGGGCGAAGCCCAGCCGCCGCCGACGACGAAGAAGGGCGGGAAGAGCAAGAAGAGCAAGGCGGCGATTGAGAGCGAGGACGATGCGGGTGAGGATGGGGAGGGTGAGGGTGAGGGGCGGAGGCGGGAACGAGACGGAGGAGAGGGCGAGTAAGCAGAGTAAAGTTGCGAAGGAGGAGGATTCGAATGGTGCGTCGTGCCCTCAGGTGGTGGGGAGGACGGAAATGCTGATGAGAAGTATAGTCTAGTGAAACCCGAGTCAGATCGGAGGCGCTCAAGGCCAGGGAGTGGCGCCATAAGCTGCAGAAGATGTTCCTCAGTAGTAACAAGGCGCTGCCCAAGGAAGATGTGCGGATCGTGGTGTGGATGAACCAACGAGAGACGATGAGAAGTCCGTGAAGGTGGCGAAGAAAGTGCTGGCGGATAGCGCACACCGGCTTTTCCTAGTCATTGCTTCAGAGTACCATGTTTTGAAGCACAGATCTGCAGGCAGCCATGGGCGCTGGAAGAGACAACAGTGAGCGAACATACTGACGGCATCATCACTCCGTTGCTTGCGGATCACGACGCCAAGTGTTCTTCCTTTTCCTCTCCGTCACTAACAAGCATCGAGGTTCTGTCCAGGTTTCGCAGTCTTGTAAGCGTCAGGAAACACCCGTAATTTTATAGACAGAAAAACGAGATAGAAACCGGAAAAGAGAATATGATCCACCATACACTCCGAGGTTGAATTATTATAGTAGTTACAGCTATACAACTATTCAAATGAAATTAAACCGCCCGCTTCGACGAAGTTTCTCCCATTCCTTTCTGCCTTTAACCTGGCTCATCCAAATAGCATTCTCATCCTCCATCAACATGGCACCGTTTCCCAGGAGCGACATTCTCTTGTCCGACATCATAGTGTCGACGCATACCATACGCACCATACTGCTCTTCTCCGTGTCTTTCCCCCCTGCACGCGCTCCAGAGAATCCAGCGCAGAAAGCTGTGTTTCACACCAATTAGTCTGCAATTCGCTCTTGTAGCCTGGCGGACAGCGGAGTAGAGTGATCCTCTGGTTTGCCTCACGCCAGCGCAGTTCCTGCTGGAGCGTAACGAGATCCCCATCGTACTCTGTGATGGCGCGACGTATTCGTAGGGAAAGGTCGCCCAATGACTCTGTCCGGAGGGTGCCGGCGCAAACCACAAGGCAGATCGTCGAGGCGGCGTTGTTGATATACGGGGTGTTGAGGCCCGATGCACCAGGGAAAACGTGTTTGGTTCGCAAGTCAACGGATAAATGGATAGAAATCGGTTCTCTGTCGTCGGGTCTATGGCAGCTGTAGCTCGTCTTCCAGGAATATGATGAGGAAATGAAGGAGGAAAGATGAGAAAATTCGAGACGAACGAACCTTGAACCACCATGCCAGGAGGACGTCGGTGGGTGCCACCCACTCACTCGACCCTTGGAGTTTTAAACTCTCCATTATCTCGCGCCTTCTTTCATCGAGAAAGGCCTTAGGCACCCGGATGAGCCGGCAGACTTCACGGTCGCGCATCCGCGCCTCCATCCAGTCGTACACCAGTTTCACCACTGGCTGCATAAGGAAGAGCGGGTATTTTTCAGGAATGAGATAACCATATCCACGCACACAAGTCATTGGCCCGGGTATTTTGAAGCTTTCAAAAGGTGCAAGGTTCCATTCCATGCCTGGAATCGTCTCGATCTCGTCTCCTGCAAGGATGTGTGTCCATGCGTGAAGCAGCGTGCCCAGACCGAATGCATCGAACATCATATCCGATGATGTGACTCCAATGACGGTGAGATCATCGAAGAGCGAGACGTGCACATGAATCATGGGTGTGTTGGACCTAGCAAATTCCGCCGTAGACGTGGGACATGTCTTGTTTACCAAGTACTTCCTCAATGAAGGAAATTTGGCGAAGGTTGGCTCAAGATTGAATGAATTCATGAGCGCCTGGATGTCCGGACGAGCAGTCGACCTATACGGTTAATTATACTGCGCCCCAGTGAATCCGACGGCGGGAGTGTCGAGGTCGAATGTTCCGGGAATGTGAAACTCGTATACCTTGAACCGATCAGATACCTGCACCAGCAATGGAATTTCGGGATACATACCCCCTTGGTGACAACCAGCCTTGCTCCTGCTCTAGGAAACTTGCATGCGATAAGTTTTGATAAACTGCGTTCAAGTATGTGTGCGTCCAAAAGAGTATTAATGATGAGGCCGATCGTCAGGACAGCAGACCGCTTTTCGACATCCAAGGCTGAGCATCGGACAATACGGATGCCTGCCCGTGGCCTGGGGGTCGGTGCATTTGAAAGGAGGTTACAGAGGAATTGAGGGACCATCGGAGCTGGAACATCCTTTTGATGCCAGTATAAATGGCAATGATTTTAGGGGCTTCACCGCCACAAAACGGTGTGGAATTTGTAGTCACGATCCTGGCGCGGATAAACGGAACCGATGCCGGACGACACCCCTTTCAAACGCATGTACAATCTACGCTCGCGCAAGCTGGGATACGACTGGGCATAAAACTAGTTGTTTGCAGAGCATGACGGTAGTCAGAGAGAGGATCAAGGGCAGTGTACATACTTTGCTACTATTTGGCGAAGACTCTGCCACTGAACGACTTGCACCTCGTTTTGTTCTGAACACTGAACTTGTTTTTAATAACCAGCAACTGACTGAGTTTCAGTGACTCTTCACCACCCGCCGCCCATACACCTCCCACATTTCGGCGTCGCCCTAGACGGTCGCCACGACACAAAACCTAGCACTGTGTAAGTAAGTCAATTTGTGCCAAGATTTCAACGTCTAAATTTTGAGCAGACAGCTTCGAGTAGCTCTGTAATCGATAAATGTCTGTCGCTGAGCACAGCACCGACTCACCTGCTATTCGACGCCAGCTCAATGCGGTTCGAGATCCAGTCGCAGCACTACCATTGGAGCTGTCTTCCAAGATCTTCATCTATTCCCTTCCTTTACACCCAGCGCTTGGCTCCAGTCATATTCCTATGCTCCTAAAAAATGGCTGCACTGCGTGGTCCGATATAGCCCAATCAGCTCGTCGCAGCCATGTTGTCAGCTTCGAGCTGGTGCTATACTGCTCATCGGAGTTGGAAGAACCCGATGCCGAGGAGCGTGCGGCCTTCCGACAGTTGATCGCAGACGGCATGAACATTTATATTGGAGATTCTGATGAAAATTTCTTGGAGGCGGGGGCAGACGAATGAGGCCGTGGTTTGGAAACTGTTATGGCTGTTGATTGTGTACATGTACGTTGGGACGTAAGTTTGACTCGCTATTTGACCCACGTGTGCTTTGGCTTTTATCCATCTTTTTCGCTCTTTGCTTCTTACCTCCGCACTCTACCCTGCCCGGTCGAATGTCTGCCTCAACGCTCGGCCCTTGTATCTGCTCGAATCCGGGAACATATCTCTGTCCGAAGTGTCATGCCGGTCAGTTCCAATTAAGGTCTCTTCCCGCCGCTGCCCTGACCGACCGAAATAGTGCCATATTGTTCACGAGATTGTCAAATTCGTTGAGTCGTATCTCATCCTCTCCGACGAGGGAAGGGAAAACTGAAGCCCGAATGGCCGACAGTTCATTCGCGTACCCACAAAAACGAGTGTCAAACCCCAGGGCCGGGGGCGCTCCCGAAGCCTGCGACATTGAAAGTTGGAACCCCGGAGCAGCTCACGAAGCTTTTGAAGATCGGAAAGGGCAAGATGGCGCTACTGGCCAAAGCTGTAATGCCTATGACGTGTGTCTTTCCCTCATACTGGTCGTGAATGTCTCAATACTTGTCTATTTTATCAGCGGACGGGGTCTCTATCCGCGGGCCACCTGGGAAAGCTTTGACGTGGAAGAATCGTCACAGTTGTACCGGCCAGAGAAAAGCGCAAACGTGGGCCTTCCTGAGAGCCATCGGATACGCGCTGGCCCTAAATCTGAGCAAGTATGGTATAACTACCGTTGAAGTAACGATAAGTTATGTTGAGTGACTTGATGTCGCAAATGAGAACGTTGGTGCTGCCAGTATTGCCCTGCTTTACTGCATCAGCAAATTTGGTCAAAACATAGGGCACATTTCAAGTTGCAAGAGAGACTCAGGAACAGTTCACGGCAACCCGAGGTTGAACTTGTGTTGAACGGTTCAACATCGATGGCGCCGGGGTTAAACTCATTGCAAACGTAGTCAATGGTATAATAAAAGATGAGGATGTCGGAAAGATAGGTGTTTAGGTGATTTCTGGGTTCAGTTTGCTGAAGCCTGAAAGCGAACATTGTGAAGCACGCCAATCCCGCCCGAGCCATCAATCATATGAATAATTACCACATCAGGAATTCATTATAACCAGCGAGGTACGAGCTAGAATCGGTTATAGAGTCTGTCTTAGAGAGGCTGCTGGTTGAGCGCTCCAGGGTCAGTACCTGCAGGTACTTGTGTGGACTGGGGGATCGTACATCGTCACAGAGACTTTCCTGGCAGCAAGACTTCCTTGTATTCACAACAGCGAAACCCACTGTGAGTGATTCAAACTTTCCAACCGTTTAAATCATGTATAAACGGTTTATAAACCATTCGACCTCAGAAGCAAACTAAACGGAAACGAAAACGGTTAAATGCATGTATAGTCGTTTACAAACGGAAACGGCTAGAGCCTTAGCCCAGCAATGCTACCTTCTTGTGATCATTTTCCACTCTTACATTCCCGGCGCTCCCCTGAGTCGTTGGTCCTAGCTACCACCACGGCTAAAACCTTCGGTGGGAACTTGTGGGAGTGGTTGCGGGGCCCATCCGGCGTGCGACGTGCGCTTGCGTTGGGATGGGTTGGCGCTGGACTCGAACTGACTGGGAACATACAGCTGCAGGCCCTCAATATCTGTCTACGGGATCGATGTCGGCATAGCCCATTAAGTTAGATTGGTGCGCAGAATGTCACGTACCGCTTCGCGGACTCTGATTATGGCGTTGGGACTGATCTTTTCCTCCGCGGACGGTCCCACTGCGAGGAGGATGTTCCATTCAGTCCTAGCGTTGAGGCTAGATGTGGAAGGAAACAAGTACGGATGTAAACATGTGTGCATACGGGCAGTCAGTACTTACGTTGAAATTAGGCAGATGGAGTACATCTTGGACAGCGAAAAATCCCATACGAAATTGCTGGACGAATGGTAAGCATAAATCGGATGTGTTAATAAGGGAACAACGCGCAGAGTCGTTCTCTGATTTTCATGGTTGTGAGCTTTTTTTTTGATTCAATGACAAAAATCCCTTACCGGAGCAATCAAGAAGAGGAGAACGTCCGCGACCGCCACAAAGGAAGTCAAAGCCCCGGTCTGAACTGTGAAGAAAATGATTTTGTCCGTGACGGAGTCTGTCTGTGTATGAAACCCCGTCTTATTAACCCACTCCCCCAAAAATAGGTGAATATCAAGCGGATGGCCTGAAACGCCAACTCACGAGAAATTTTACGAGGAAGACTAACCTTAGCACAGGAACGTATAGCTCAGCTGCAGCGCCCCCTGGAGTTTAATCCTGTACCTGCACCTGCAGGCAGACGTAATCGTCCTGCAGAGCCTCCACAACAGCAGCATTCAGATATTCTAGTACAGGGGCAGCAACATTCAGCTCAGGTTCCACAATTCAATTCTGACAATAGAGTGAATGCTGTAGCTGGACCCTCAAATTGGCAGAATCCACAGCCACTTATAGTTACTCCAAACACTACTCTACAGCCACCTCCTGCTCTACCAAACCTCCAGCCTATACTACAAAACATTCCACAAGTACGACCAAGGGCCAGAGATCCAAAGCCAGGGTTTCCTGATTTACTTTGGTGCACCAATGGCAGGCACTATAGACCCCAAAGACTGTTTGGACAGATGCTTACCTGTTCTGAATGCCGCGAAAAAGATCGGAGAAAGGCACAAACTGCAGCTGAAAGGCTTGCAGAGGAACAAAGACAGGCACAACTGGCACAGCAGATTCCACCAGATGAGGAAATGCCTGGACTCAATCTACCATTGATACCAGCAGTTCAACTACCACCTGTTGATCCTATGGCTGAGCCTGCCATTTCAGCTGCCGAAAAAACCCTAATGGATCATGTCAGACAGGAGTGGATGAAAATTGAGATGCAGACTTGCAATGCATGTAACGAGCGGTGGTTTGATCTTGATGTCAAAGATGGAAAATGCGACAAATGCCAAAAGAAATCCAAGTTTCAGCCTAGTAATCAAATGGATCCAGGTCCTGCTCCAGATCTCCCAGCTTTGACGCAGATTGAAGAAATGATGATTTCTCCGGTGCATGCTCTGGTCTCCCTGTATCAGATCAGAGGTGGGCAGTTCAAATATTCAGGTCACTGCTGTAATTTTTCCCGTGACACTGCAATTTTCCGGAACAAAGTACCCCTTCTGCCAGAAGAGTGTGATATCATTATCATGCGTCGCACTGGTCTTAATCCTGCAACTGAGGAGGAGATACATCAGGATTTCCGAGTTCGAAGACCTGTGATAGAGCAATGGTTGAAACATTTGGAGGCTCACCATCCCACCTTTCGTTCCCAACGGGTCAATATAGAATGGGAGCGTCTCAATCAATTGCCTTTGGATGCTTCTGTGCATGCACGTCTACGCACCATAGAAACTCAGAATATGCCAGAGCCCAACCAAGATGTTGGCCCACCACAGGAAGGACAGAACCCAGCTGACAATACACCACTGTTTACACGAGGTTTTGTGCCAAATGTCAGCACCAGGCAAACAGAAATAGAACAACTTCACGCAGCTGCATTTCACAATGAGACTCCAATGATCCTCACAATGCCGGCTGTCCACGGCACTCCTCTCAATGAGCATGCTGGCCATACAATTGCAATTGATGCCTTTCCCTCTTTGTTTCCAACTGGAAAAGCAGATTTCAATACTCCACGAGACAATGTGGTAACTATGGCTGAATGGGCAGCTCATCTGATGCGCTTTAAGGATGGCAGATTTGCACGCCATCCTCGCTTTCGCTATTGGGCTCTGAACACAATTCTACGGCATGATGCTAAAAAGGCTTCCAAGTGGTACACAACTACCCATCGCGAAGATAAGGAGTTGACAGTGGCAGATATCCAGCAAATGCTGAATGATAATGATGCCAAAAGTCTAGCGGATCGTGTTGCTCATGCTGCTGTTAAACTCCCAGGGTCGCGGCCTTTCTGGCAAAAGTCTCAACGTGATCTTATTGCACAAATTCGTTCCCCGGAGTGTGGATCCCCTCATCTGTTTGTCACCTTTTCTTCAGCAGATGTCCAGTGGCCAGATATGCATCAACACATGCCTAATTTTGATCCCAATGCTGAAGAAGATGCTCACTCATACCGTGTTCGGTTGAAAGATCTCAATGAAAATCCAGCCATTGCTTCTTACTACTTCCAGAAGCGATTTGAAGTGTACTTTGAACATTATATCAAAATCAAGTTCAAGGTCAAGGATTTTTGGTGGCGATATGAATGGCAGCATCATGGCAGCAGTCATGTGCATGGATTTCTCTGGATTGCAGATGCACCCTCTATAGACAGCCTTGACACTTCAAATCCAATCCAGTTGCAGCAGTTCATTGACTTTTGGGACCAGCATGTCTCGACCTGGCATCCACAGTTGAACACTCCACCTGCAACAGTTCATCCTTCTGCCCGTTCGTTTAACACTCTTGATGACACCAAATTGGAGCTGGCTCAAATGTTGAACCGCCTCCAACGTCACACAAAATGCACTGCAGGATACTGTGAACGGAAGAAGAAGGGTACTGGAGAAATATTCTGTCGCTTTGGTTTTCCAAAGGAGTGTCGCGAGGCTTCTGCATATGCAAAAAATGCTGATCGGGAGTTTCCTGAACTTCACACACGTCGTAATGATGAACTTTTGAATTCTTATCACCCCGGTACCATCCTCTCCTGGCGGGCCAACATTGATTTTCGACCAGTGATCAATCGGGAGGCGGTCATTGCTTATGTAGCAAAATATGCTAGCAAAGCAGACAGCCAATCATCGACGTACCAGGAGGTCCTCAGTACTTCTATTTCTCGTCTACAGGACACAGATGCAGCAGGGATTGCATACCAGAAAATGCTTTCGACTTTTGCAGCTGAACGCGATGTTTCTGCCCAAGAGACTTGTCATATCTTGCTTGGCTGTCAACTTACACGCAGTTCTCGTCAACCACCACGCAGCCTTTGTGTTGATCCCAGTGGTGAATCTGGTACAGTGGACTTTGAAAACCAAGTTATCCAGCGGCTAGGCATAATCGAGAGATATCAAAAGCGCACTGGGGCACCTGAGTTGCACTTGAATAATGTGTCCTTGCTGGAATTTGCCACACACTACAACTGGAACAAGGACAGTGTCTGCACAAAGCGGGGAAGAAATGGTGCATTGGCCTATATTGTCAATGTTTGGCCACGTTACAGACCCAATCACGACAATGAAGAGCTCTATGAGAAGTACTGCTATGCCAGAATGATTCTTCATCATCCTTTTGGAAAGAATCCAGCAGAATTGCTCTGTGGAGCTGATCTACCACCTGATGTCAACAGTCAGCCTGGAAAATATGTCAGCTGGGCGGTCGCATATCAGATTGAATGCCTTGACAAGGGTCATCAACATCCCGATGATACACTTCCCACAATTGCAGAAACTGCAGCCGACCCAGAGGACAGTGACTCAGAATCAGTTCACGGTGATGATCCTGATGTCTACAACTACCAAGCAGAATGGATGCAAGAGGCAGGCCGTGCACCTCATATATCTGTTGAGTCCAACCTGGGCAATCTTGGAAAACGGGACATGGACCTTGAGTACAACTGGATTGAAAACTCGCTAGACCAAGCCACACTGAAAGCTGCTGCACCGTGGGTAGAGGACTTGGTCAAAGAATCACCCAATGATGAAATCCAGGCTTTGCCTGATCATGACTATAAAAAGCTGAAAGGCAAGCAACGAGAAGTTTTTCTTCAAGTGATGGCCTACTTCAAACGGATCAACTCAGATCATCCTGGACCAAAACCTCCTCCACTTCGCATTAATATTGATGGTACTGCAGGTACTGGAAAATCATTTCTTATCTGGTGCATCACTGCTGCACTTAGGGACCTGTTTGAAGTGGATGAGCACAATATTAGTGCAAAAGATCCGACTGTTCGTTTGGCACCCACAGGAATATCTGCCTTCGGCATCCGGGGATGGACTGTGAATTTTGGATTAGGGATTCCGGCCAAAGAGAAAAAGGACTTTACTCAACTGTCTGGTGCTGGTCTTACACGGCTTCAGACTCGGTGGAAGCAGGTGAAGCTCCTCATCAAAGATGAGAAATCGATGATAGGGAGAGTTCAGATGGGCCGCTGTGACCGCCGTCTTCGCCAGACATTCCCAGCTGCTGCAGATGAAATTTTGGGCGGTCTTCCAGTACTTGTGTTTGGCGACTTTTTTCAGCTCCCTCCTATTGGTGACACACCACTGTACTCAGACAAACCAACAGCAGGAAGACGAGCTGGATTAGCAGCTGAAGGACGTGCAGTCTTTGAATCTTTCACTCAGTCGGTGACCTTGGAAAAGGTCTATCGCCAACAAGGGGACACCCTCGAACAGGTCCAATTTCGAGATGCACTTATGCGGCTCAGAGAGTACAAGGTCACAGAGGCTGATCATTCCCTCTTTTCAACACAGTTTTGGGAAAACCTTTCACCTGAAGAACGAACCAGCTTTTCAGACACACTCCATCTGCTTCCTACCCGAGAGGCTGTTGAAACTCTTAACACTCTCCGGCTCAGCATGCTCGGAAAGCCTGTTGGTTAGATGTCTGGCTAAACACAATAGTCCTGATGCAAAAAAGGCTTCAGATGAGGATGCAGAAGGCTTGCAAAAGGAGATTCTTCTTGCTGAAGGGGCAAAAATTATGATTACTCGCAATGTGTGGACTTCAAAAGGTATGTGAAGCTTATTTTATTTCTCTAGTTCATTCTCATGAATCTCTTAGGCTTGGTAAACGGCTGTCAGGGAATCGTGAAGAAGATTTGTTACCTCCCTGGATCTGATGTGCGGATCAATCTTCCATCAGTTGTGTTTGTACAGTGCGATGGATATTCAGGTATTCATTAACTCTCGTATTGCTTGGGGTCATCGCTCAAAAAAATTAAACAGGTCCTCCCACACCAGGCTGGGAGGGAATTGATCCTTCCTGGGTTCCAATAGTTCCCGTAACCACAAGATGGGATGACAGAAATGGGAAGTCACTATCAAGAACACAACTACCACTTACTCTTGCATGGGCTATTACAATCCACAAGAGTCAAGGGATCACTCTTGATAAAGCAACAATTGATATTGGCAACAAGGATTTTTCCTCAGGTCTTTCATTTGTTGCAATTTCTCGAGTCAAAACATTGCGTGGAATCGCTTTCCGGAAATCCTTCGGGTGGGCCCGGCTGCAAAAACCCGTTACAGAATCAATGAAAATGCTGGAGGATGACACTGCCCGTAGGGCTGCAATTGGCTTCAAATTGGATACTTATGGTATGGATCTTAGAGAGTACGTATTTTATGAGGATTAGTTGTAAAATATTTTGAATCTCCAATTGTAAAAACAAGACTCTGTATTAGCGAGCTCCCCTTACGTATCCGGGCACCGGAATACAAAACATATTCCTATACTCCCGTGAATGAATTCACGGGGCCATGCTGGAGCGCTGGCCTGTTGATTCAAGCCTGCCTACTAGTCTCCTTGCGCGTGAATCACGTCGTTGATCTTGCAACCTGTTGCTTGTTCCCCCTTGCCTGCTGCTCGTTCCCCACTTTCCTGCCGTAGCTATCCAAGCCCGCTGACTCGGTTCCTGATGCCGACCGTTCAGATTCGTCCAGCTCGTCGGCCGGTGCATTGGATGGTCTTTCCTAGAGTCATGAGCTCTTCACGTTATTCCACCACGTCGCGCTCCCGATGCAGATACACTGGCCCTCGCTAGGACGCGCATTTGGACGTGGTCATGCTCGTCTACATGATGGCGATGGGGAGGCCGGCCCCGTATGACAAGTTTTTTTCAGTTACGTGTTTCGACACCGCATAAGTACTTGAATAATATTTAAATATGCAACTAGCTCGCAATGACTTCAAGTTTGCCGGCCGCAGCCAAGCATCTGCTCCCGATCATCGTCACCATCTGCATGAGGGATTCGGACGCGTTTGCTATCCAGGCCCTAGTCTCCATCTGCGAGGCACATGGTGCGACGTTCGAGCGGAAGACGACCGTTCCGCTGCTCCTGGTAATCTTTGCCGTTTTCGTGAGCTCTAACCTGGAGGTCAACATCAATGAGCGAATGAAGCCGATTTTGCGCCTCGGCGGTGGGCCGTACAAGCACAAGATAGGGGTTGGGGAATTGAACAAGGAAGAGATTATGGCGCTCATGATTGGCGCGATGGCGAGGTTGGATAATCCTGCGTTCCCGCTGAGGTTACCGAGTGAACTTGGAGGGGCTCGAAGCACATCCAATATCAATATGCTGTTCGAATTTTCTTGAGAATTTGTTGTGTATCTTAGGACCGTAGTTGGTCAAACGAATGCTTTTTTTTTGCTTGTACGCTGTTAAAATATAAGTCCGACACTCCAGGCGCTGACGAAACGCTCAGAGCACTTGAAGACGATCTAACTGGGCGATAAGTGAAGGAAGACATACTTTTTGAACAGCGATACCAATCGAACAGAAGCGAGAGTTTCCAATGCACAGCGTCTCTCTCTTCCCTAAACGTGGTTCTTACACCTCATTAAATGTGTATCTCGGCTATGCCATAGGAGAGAGAGAGAGAGAGAGAGAGAAAAAAATTCCGATATTTCTCGTGCAGATTCAATCTCATTTCTTGTCATTCATACGATTGATGAGTTCCACTCCTCTTCTGAAGAGTTTGGGGTCATCAATTTGACCGAGCAGAATTAGGTATGTCATCATCCTAACTTGTTCAGAGCTTAACAGCGCCAGCTGGGAAGAGGTGGTCTTCGGTCCAACGTGCCATGCGAACCCCGTCGTCGTCCTGCAGGTATTCGATTTCAATCCATTTCAGCGCGTCGCGCAATCGAGTGCCAGCGAGGAGGCAATGGTGGTAGTCCCCATCCAGCTCCTTGACAGTCTGGTCGGAAAATCAGCATTTGGAAGGAGACGCGCGCCATATACGGGACCTGTTCATACAAGTCACAAAGCCGGTCCCTTTCGGCTCGCGGCTCAAAGCAGAACGTCTCGAACTTGCTTTCTGGGTTCCGATAGAGCGTGGACTCGTCGACGCTTCCGTATATCCACGAGGGGTAATCCACAGACATGCAAGCAGGCATGCACGCATGGAACTCCCAATCCACAATGCCCACCACCTTGCCGGAAGTCTGGTCTAGCAGAATGTTAGCGGAATGGAGGTCTCTGTGCGTCAGCACAAAACGCGACATGGACGGGGTATCCTGCGCCTGGGCAACGAGAGGCTTCACGCCTTCAAGAAGGCGGTCTAGACGACTGCAGAGCATCTCGTGCTCCTCAGTATTGTTGATCATGAGCGAGCGAGTGCGCCGAGCGGAGATGGCGCTTCGGAAAAACGAGAGTATATCGGCCGTGTTGCCTGTGTCGAATGTGTGCTGCGGAGTTGTATATAGATGCAGAGAATTTTCAACCGTGCCGAACCGCTGGGGAGTGGAAATATGGAACATCGAGACGGATATATGGGCCCAGCTAATGACTGAGTGTTCCTGGTCAGACCCGGTCAGTCGCAGAGTTGGGATGCAAGACATAGGCATACCTTTGCTGCAGTGCTCAAGTGAGGATACGAATGGAACACATTCATACCAGGCATAACTGTGGAGCAGAGCAAGCAATTCACATCGTCGAAGGCGAGAATGCGCGGAACAGGCAGGCTAGACGCGTTGGCCTCGAGCCAGCGAAGAATCCCAAGTTCGGCGAACAGCTTTGCACGTCTCCAGGGTCCTACAGCTGAGTCGACTCGCCACAAGAGAATGCGGGCGAAAGCTGACTTTCCGCCTTCAAATTGGATATCCATCACCTACGAATAGATGAGACAGAAAATGAAGGCTGAAGAAACGACTTGCGGTATTTATTGGGTCAAAAGGCTTCCGCGCGCTGGCCGTAACAGGCCGCTGATTCAAAAGCTCGCCCACGCGCCTGATGATCCTAGCCCACTGCTCGTTTTCAGATGTGGGCCCCTCTGCAGAACCGGTGTCAGCAGACCATGTCTCGTAGACGATAGGCGGTAGGTCGATCTCAATCCGCTCGTCGTCGAGCTTGTAGAGTGGTGCGATGAACTGCTCGCCCATGATTGGAGCTGCCAGTGGTGCTTCAAGGTGAGTCGGGGGATTTGACAAGGGGGATCATCTCTGCGCATGTGATTATCGCATAGGGCCTCCTATCCCGATCTCGATCTGTGCGGCAGAAAAAATCCAACCACTGCAGTCAAACAGGGCGTCCCAACAAGGCTCTAATCAGGACATCCGCACCAAGATCAGAGTATGGTTCACACTCGCACATAATTGTTCATTTGTAGGTGCAAGGTGTGCGATTCCGAGTCCAAAAGTATGCGCACCGAATTGACGCGCCTGATGAGGAGAGTTATTGCGCAGGGTATCGTGTAAGGCAACACACAGGTTGTGTGAAAATGATTAAGGACTGGATGCAAAGAACAGATCGGCACGAGTCGAAGGAAGTAATCCGAAATACGGCGTCCGCTTGAGGAAGGAAATTTTAAACAAAACAGGCGAACTTGTGCATCGTAGAGAGAAAAAAAAATAGAGCATCGCTCAATCACCGTATCGTATCCAAATCCGGGTTCTGCACCACGGATTGGCGCCTGCTAATCCGCGGAAGAGGGATCAGAGCTATGATTCACTCCCGCGTGAGATTGTTCGAAGCTGTAACGCACTTGACAACATTTTATGATACCGCCAAGGCGGTACGTTGGACCCACCAATAAGATGTGTGAATCAAATATGGCGTCAGATTGATCGAGTGAAACCTGCAGAGGGAAAGAGGAGAAATTCAGCATGTCGCCTACAAGGAAAACGTTACTCTAATTATACCCAGCTCCGGAATCTGCACGCAGGCGGCCACTCATCAGTGAATTGAGTACTGTGTCAGGTGGATGCATGCTGAATGGATGGATAGCCGAGCCTTAACTTGCAAGGAACGATCAGAGTAAATTCATTGCCTACGGCTCCGAAGCTGTGTAAGATAGATCGGCGCCTACTCGGCGGAAGTAGTGATTTGAATCCCAAAATTATCATTCGGCGTCATACCTGTAGAGTGAAACGAAACCACAGCTATTACTGGAGGGGTGGAGCGGCTCATTCCGTTGCTTCCAGAACACAGACTGGCGCCGCATGAGAAAGGTTTACTGAACGCGGTCAGATTAATGCAAAGCTCACCCACGCGGCACTGTATCATTTAAGATACGATATCGCTCGGAGGTGTTCTGGACCCACTAGATAGATAGGCGCCTAATTGAGGAATCAAGGCGCTGTCAGATTGATGCAGGAAACGAAGCAGCAGAGTCTGTGCACCGTCGAATGGTCCAGATGGGCGAGGCTCAAACAAAAGATCAGAAAAGCCACTGCACCCAAAGCTGTAAGGCCTAGAAGAGCAAAAAATATGCAACCGGTGTCATAGCTGTAGAGGACGTTGTGCTGAAACCAAGCCGGTGACCAAAGTATCGCCCACAGATATTTCTGTAGACCCAAGATGTCATTTGCAATTTTGGAAGTACCTGTACAGAGTGGCAGAGATTGGAGCCCACTCGGAATCTGTGATTCGCTCCCGCGTCAGATTATTCGAAGCTAAAACGTTGAGTCGTATACTGATACCGCGTTGAGGCTGTGAACTGGACCCACCAGATGGATAGCTACTCGTCTGTGCAACGTCTGCGAGATTGATCGAGAAGAGGAAGTAGGCTAATCTGAATCTGCAGCTGTAGACTCGGAGTCGGAGATGCCTGATTGAGCTCGGACAAGAATCGCGGAGCTGTAAAAGAAGACGTCATCGTATAAGCTCCGAGTTTGCGAATAGGCGCCTACCTGACAAAAGGAATCTGTGAATCAATACGGTGTCAGATTGATCGAGACAAAGAAAAAGATCTCTTGTGCTGATCTGAATCTATCTGAATGTGAGACAGATTGCCTCGTGTGAACAGTATTTGAGCGTCGTATCAAGACCCGAGTGGGTCCAAAGATATCAAAGTCTGGAGCCAACAGCAAAAACTTGCGATGAACAACTTGAAGTCCGCCACTATCCAATGCAAAGCCGTGCATGGCGCCTGTGGACGGAATGGAAGCCGACAAAATTAAGGCTGGGCGGGCGCGTAAATAACAATTAGCCTGAAGCGAGACTCCGTTTGAAGATTCTGGATTGGGTGGATGCGTGGAAAGTGATCTGTGCTTGCGATCAAAGCCAATTGTCCTAGCATCCCAATTAGGAAATCGCGACTTTATTGTCTTCCACCAGCAGGTGCCAGTCGTATTGTCTTTTCGTAGGCGATCTGAAAGGAAGACCTATGTCTCACAATACTCTCGGGCTTGCAGAACAAAAGCGTGGAAGGTGGGCTCACTGGGTTTTTTGTTCACCTCGATCAGAGACCGGTAATGGATTCACCCAACAAAGACACAGCGATTCCCTATTTGCTATATAACCGATCCAACAATGGCCTCCAGATATTGTCCCAAGTCGATCCTCTCACATCAATAACTCGATACGAGTCAACGGTTCCCCTTACAGGACAACAATGGCCTACTACACCCAGCCTGCCGCCGCCAACTATCACACTCCTCCCGCGCACTCTGTCCGCCAACGGGGCTACCGAATCTGTGATCAGTGCGGCGCTGCAGAGTCACCCGCTGTATCGAGATTCAGATTATGTGGTGGCTGCGTGCGTTCATCTCTCTTTCACCACACACCGCTCCCGCTGACGTGACTCGTTCTGCGCCGCGTAGATGACTACCCAATATTGTGTGAGTCACTCTCTGACTCACCTCTCGAATCGCAGTACTCATTGCGCCACTCACAGTCGCCCGCATGTCAAAAAGTCCATTGGCCAGCACATAAAGCCATCTGCCAGCATACCGCAGACCAAGTCTCGGCCGTGAAGCAGCCGTCGGCGGGCTACGGGGGCGAGAATGTCGCAAAAAGCCTACGCAAGTTCACGTCCGCACACGCCGCGCTGCTCGGGTGGGCCGGCTTCCAGGCGCTACAGCTGAAGCGCATCCCCGCCAACGTCCGCCAAAACGCGCTCCTCGTCGAGCTTGCCCCCACTGCGCACACCGAGTCCCACCGCCGGTATGTCTCGTCATCGCGTTTTCTTCGCGCTCCGATCACTCATCAAATTTCGATGCAGATTCTCGATCGCAGCGACGCACATCGTTCCCAGAACATACATCTGCGATCCGCTCGTGATCACCGACATCCAGCGGCGCGAGGAACGGTGCCGCGCGAACGGCGGGATCGGGACGGCGGTGATCATCATTCAGTGTGGAGGGGTCAGCCAGGTCATGCCCGTCGAGGTCGACCCGCCGTCCAAGATCTCGTGGGACTCGCGCGACGACTGGGCCCGCGTGCTGTGCGACTTTGTCGCTTCGGGCCGGACAGACTTTCAGCCGATATCGACGACGCCGAGGGGGTGAGTTCTTCCGTGCACGGATCTTGTCCACAGAGGTATTGACAAGCGTGCTTTCAGGGTCTACTACGGATATTGATGATCCCTAACGCCAAACTTCTGCATCCTTCCATCTCTGTTCACGCATCCATCCATACAACCGTCGGCTAGATACGCATTGTCGCCGACGCACGTCTTCATATCATCGACTCATACTTCGAAAAGCAATCCAATCGCATCCTGGGGATCATGTACACGTTGTATTACTGTATCATCTCATTCGCATTCTCATAAGTACTTATTATTTGCCTCATATAACTTTATACCTAGTGTCGCATCTGACTGCTGCTTTCGATTTTCGTGTAACCTGCAATGTTCTGTACTACATCTTTCGATAATTGCATCTCTGTCTCAAATTATTCTCGCGCTTGATAGTCATCTAGGTCCACTCCAAGATAGTACTTATATTTGAAGCAGTGCCAGATCTATTAGAGGGAGTCATCGGGGCCAAATCGAGACCGCAGCCTCCCGCGATGCTCTCGCTGATTTCTTGAAAGCCGTGGCCAGTGGCCATGGAGAATCAGAAAATCCGGGCGATGCATATCTGGAGAGGCGTCTAAATCCCCACGAACAGATCTCCAACTTCGCTACAAGATCTCCAGGTCAAATAGGAGCATGTTGACATTTATTGCTCAACATCCTGTTGACATGTATTATTACCCAACAGCTTCGCCTTGGACCTCACGTCAGCGCACAGCCTTTCCCGTCATCGTGCTCAGACTCGGACCTCGACGTGCTACAGCCAGCTACACTCTACAACCAAGCACAATGGCATACCTTGCCACTCAACGCAGACCCAACACCTCCGCCCCAGGGGACGGCTCACGCACCCTAACCATCACCGATGCCGCACCGCGGGAGGACGGGAGTGCAGATGATGACAGCGGGGAGCGGGCGCCGGTGGGAGCGCTGCACCTGACAGGCGGGACACGGAGGACTCGCCAGCGGGTGGCATGGACGGAGGATGTGGTGGATAATGAGGGATGTGGGAGGAAGTCATCGAAGAGTGCGTTTCTTTTTTGTGTCGAGATTCGGCTTGCTGACTGACCTTGTCATTTTTTTTTTCTATTTTGTTTCGCTGCGACAGTATGCTGCATCTACCACAAGCCCAAGGCGTTCGACGAGTCGTCCGACGAGGACTCTTCGGACTCGGACGCAGACTCGGATTCGTCGGTCGATGACCGGGCGCGGTGGAGTCGGAATAGCGGTACCAACCGGAATCCGCACCAGCACAATCACCCGCACCCGCACCCGCATCCCGGTCCCGACGCTGGCGGCGCTGCTGCCGCGCAAAGAGACCCGCAGGTATCCGCCGTCACACAGCTGGAGGAGCCCGTGGAGCCCAACGCGTACGAGATGGTGCCATCGGGGAAAAAGGGCAAGGGCAGGCGCAAGTCTGGTGCGTCTCCCCTTCTCTTACCTTCCTCATTTAGTCTCGTGCTCTAGTGCTAACAAGTAATCGTCCTGCAGGCTCTCTCCCTCGGCGTTAGTCTCCCGACACGCCGACGACTTGAGATGGCCTCGTTATTTATTCGCACCTCGCACCTTGCAACTCGCATTTGTACTCCTAGTCTCCTCTCGCTTCTGGCAATAATAATACCGATTATACACACGAACACGGCCTCGAAGAAATGCACGATATTTTTTGTTCGGAGACTCGGGTGTTGTATATACTATATAATTAATAGAAGAAGTTGGCGTTGGAGATTGAGCGTGAACTTGAAGTTGTTGAATGATCATGAACCGAGACTTGGGGGTCGTTCTAGACTCGAACCAGTCGCTATTGGGAAAGATCGAGCGAAGCTGTCTTCGATCTTCGAGGATTTGGACTGGTTCGAGTCCGAGGTCGTTCTTATGCAGCAGAATGACTACAGCTTTAGCCGAGGGATATTTGAGCAGGGCCGAGGCTATTCCTACTGAAGGATCAGGATTATATAGGATCCTTATAATTTTCAAGGAATTTCACGGTATCGGACTCGGACGTGGCGGTGCTATGACCTTACTGGCCTCCGGACGCAAGAGCATTTCCCTCTCCGCTGGTTTTATGTAATATCTCGTGGACAGACACTCTATATACCCAGCTTGTTCCTCGTTACATATGCGCATAGAGGTTTTATGTTCAACTCTCAATCCCCCAACACACCGAGGTTTTTTTTTTGTTGGTGAGGACCGTTTCTCGAGCCGGAGACGGCTTGATTTGACTCGTTATCAGCCTTCAAGACTCCATGCACCTTTGCCATCGACCCTTCGGAATATGAGGCTGTTGACGTTGATGTCACGGTGCATAATTTTGGGCCCTCCATAAACGATAGCCTGCAAAGTAAGATCGCGACGAAGACGTGTAAAAGGCAACATACACTCCGAAATTCCCTCGAACACTTGAGCGAGCTTCGAGTCGACGACGTCCGTCAAATGTGATAAGTTGAAGCTCTTACTGAGCCATTATTCGGAGGATACCAGCGTCTTCAAAATCCATAAATTAGCCAAAGAGACACTCCGGAATCAAACCAATTTATTCGTCGTGATAGATGTCAGATGAATCGTTAAGCATGTCGGAGCAGCTCTGGTCCGCACGCCGGCGTACATTCTTGGCGATTTCTGCTTCCTGGCTTCGTGTCTGCAGCCAACCGGCGGAGTGAATCGGTTTTTTAGCTGGTTTCAACGCTCTCAAGGGATTTGCCGGCGCAACGACTCGGCCAATGCACAATGTGAACTGAATTACATTCAACATACGTATAGTACGGTCCAATGTGAGACCCTCACGAAGCACTACTGGTAATACAATATCACGGCGCGATTTTTTTCTCGCACAAAAACTGCTCCCAAGGGTGTCAGTTCTACACGGACGGCAGAATCCAGGTCCAAGTCCAACTTTTTCGGCGCCCCGATTCCGATTTCATCCAAACGACAAACGAGATGGGGTTCTCCGCGGCGGCCCTCCAAGCCGTAGCCGGCCCTCGACGCCGACATAATTTCCCTCGAATGGCGAAATACTGATTTGAAGATGAGCTGCGGAAGCTCAGACGAGGAATACCGCTGCGGAGGGAGGACAACATGGTAGCGGGCCATGGTCACCTGAAAAGGAGAAGGGGGACGAGGGCGTGTGCTGGTCCGAAATCGCAATCGCTCCAAGACTCGAGAAGCGAAACGTGTGACGGCGGAAGGGGGCATCAATTCGTAGAATTGGACGCTGAGTTCATAGGTGTCATGATGGAGAACGCTCTCGTCACACGTCAGTGTAACACCGTAGCGAAGAGGGTTTTCATCATCGACCTGGAGATGTACGGACGAGAGCTGTCGTACATCAATGGAGGCTGAATCATTAAAGTTGAAACTGCTCATTGGCAGCCACAAGTGGCCAAAATTAGTAATTGGATAGAGATGAACCTGAAGGGACGAGGTGGAAGGTGTGCCAGATCCGTGACGAGTGAGTGCGAGATGTCCCGGTAATAAAACGAGCAGGTCGAAGAACGTTTGAGCATTGGTAGGCCGGGCAGTGTCTAGGTCAAGTAAGACAAAATTCTCTGCACGCCAGTTCAACAACAAGATGAACCAATGTCCAATCATGGAGTTCGGTTTAACATGGCAAATGAAGAAATCCCCGCAGAGCCGGGGAGCCCAGGGGAAGATCAAGGCCAATGGGAAATGGGCAAGATCGTGTGAGTGTCCAGTCTTCAAATCGACTTGGAGAACGATCAGATGAATCTTTTGATCCCTGGACTCCGTTACTAATGGCAATAAGGTGGAGAGAATGAAACCTACGTCGGAGTCGAGACTATAAGAGCCACCATTGCCTCGGACGTACCACCCAAGAAATCAAAGGTCGCGCCACGCACGGAAAAACCCGGCCGTGACCATGACCATGCCAGACGCCCCGACTGTGTCTCGAAGCATTCGACCGCTCCGAAGCCCGTACCAGGGATGGAAGCCAGGACACAACATAGTATATAGGCGTTCCCAGGAAGCAGTTCAGCAGACCGTGAGCCATTCAACGGAAAAGTGAACCGACTAGAAAGTTTTGGAGTGAGTGGAGATTCGGGGGACCATGTTCGTGGGCCGGCAACAACACGTTTGACCTCGTCCACCAGCGCATCTTTCGACAGTTTGTCAATATCGACCAAAGGTGCGATCAACTGTCGTGCGGCGAGGTCGCGGACGACTGAGAGCCAGGGTTGTTTCGTTGAAGTAATATCGTGGAACAACCTGTTCACCTACACCATTTACGTGTAAGTAATGGATGCTCGCAAGTTAGAAAGCAAATGGACGTACTTACACGAGAGAGGGAAAGCATCGTGTAAACATCAGTGAGAGCAAATAGGTGACCGAGTACATCGGTGCCCAACTCAATGAGAGGCATGTTGAGTGAGCCAACGGTTCAGCTGTCGTGTGCTGATGAAGTTGGGATCAAGGTGACAAGGTGTGGTGGCGGCCAAACACGAACATACATGTCGAATTCGCGAACTTAACGTCGAACCTTGATCGTGTTGGGGTTCCTACACAAGGTGAGTCCCTGACCTGCAGCCGA
Organism: Mycena capillaripes; assembly: GCA_029204075.1. Classification (NCBI taxonomy): domain Eukaryota; kingdom Fungi; phylum Basidiomycota; class Agaricomycetes; order Agaricales; family Mycenaceae; genus Mycena; species Mycena capillaripes. Next base: position 664,698 of record JARHKZ010000011.1, on the reverse strand, counting down.
CGGTGGTGGTACTGTACTATTTCACCCAACTTGAATTTGTTGAAAGTAGAACTTGAATGCAATGAACGCAGCGTTAAGACAGCGTCTAAAGAACACAAAATTCGTAGTCGCATAAATACGTAGTCCATATTTACAGCTATCTACAGCTGCTTATACCATATTTGGTGAACAATGAGAAATAAAGATCAGTGCATAGGAATATTAACACCAAAAGCTGTCGCATAGAAAACATGCGGAGATGAACACGGACGCAATGAAGGTCCGATTGTTGCTGTATAACAGCTTAATTTAACACATTTGTCCAGGTGATGGGGACCCCCCTGTTTTTTCATGTGTGCAAAAATCGCCTTTAATCAAAAGAAAAAGTATCGGTCCAAGCGCTTCTACTACTACAGATAGTGGGAATTAGAACTGCCGTGTTCAGTGGGCACTGGGTAGTGTCTATGAAGAGCCTAAACTCGACCCGCTTCCCGGGAAGTTCTCCGTTTGGCAAGAACACTGTCACTGACCGATTACTAAGTAACAGTAAGGTCACTTTAATTCATCCCGCATTTCAGGAGAAATTAACTAAGCAATACATTATCAATTTGTTTTTTCAAGCGCGGGAGCCGAGAAGTCGTTCGTGCCCATTTCACAATCCGCAGAAAGCTGAGATGAGAAAGATTGTCGTGAATCTTCCTTGAATTAAAATCTGAACCGAACAGTTCGGATTAAGAATTGAGCACCCCTCCTCCGAACCAAGTATCCGTTTTCAATTTGCTGGCCCAATTTGGTAATTGTATTTCTGAATCCGGCAATGGCAGGTCAGGGGTTCAACATTCAAGGGACCTATACCTTCCCCGCCTTTCCTCATAGGCGGAAGCAGGCAATGTCGGCCACTGCGATCCTTGTACCACCTTCAACTGTTCCCCCTGATTCTGGGAAGAGAGTCCGAAGACAGTGAGCCAGGCCCCGAAATCCTTTCTCGTTGTGCCGAACTCCCTCCAGCCGAAGATCACTTAGATAGTCGTACCACCGACCACATTCCAGGATGATGTGGAGAAAATATGCACCAGCCCTGGGCCGACGCCTCCTCAGGAGATAGATATCTTTTCTAATGGCAGGACTCCACTTTATACCTGTGTCTCCGTTTTATTGTAAGAGTTTTCCGTTTGCCAACAAGATTTTTCATACCCCTCTTGCCCCCGGGTCAAGAAAGGGGGCTGCGCCACTAGACCGAATTCGAGACGCGAAGGGCGGAACGGCCGGCGCACCAGTAACCGAAAGAAAGAAAACTGGCTCTCTCAAGTTAACCGCAACTTTACGCATGATTTTTCCGGCGTCCTTTCTCCCTCCGGGCGCAAGAGCCTTTATTTATTTATATTCAACTCTTGATCCCCCAATACACCGATTTTTTTTGTGTTCTAGTGAGGACAGAACATGCACTTTTTTTCATCACCATTTTTAAGCCAGAGACAGCTCGATCTAATTCGTTACCAGTCTTCAAGACTCCATGCACCTTCCGGAATACGAGGCTGTTGACGCTGATGTCATGGTGCATAATTTTGGGCCCTTCATACAGCCAACGATCGCCTGCATCGGAATAAGTAAGATCGCGACGAAGACGTGTAAAAGGCAACATACACTCCGAAATTCCCTCGAACACTTCAGCGAGCTCCGAGTAGACGGCGTCCGTCAATTGTGATAGGTTGAAGCTCTTACTGAGCCATTATTCGGAGGATGCCAGCGTCTTCAGAATCCATAAGTTAGCCAAGGAGACACTGCGGAATCAAACCAATTTATTCATCGTGATAAATGTCAGATAGATGGTTAAGCATGTCGGGGCAGCTCTTAGACTGGTCGGCAAGCCGGCGTGCTGTCTTGACGATTTCTGCTTCCTGGCTCCGTGTCTGTGGCCAACCAGCGGAGCGAATCGGTTTTTTTGACTGGTTTTGACGATTTCAAGGGATTTGCCGCCCCAACGGCTCGGCCAATGTGCAATGTGAATTGAATTACATTCAACCCGTATGGTACGGTGCAATTTGAGACCCTCACAAAGTATTACTGGTAATACAATATCACGGCGCGGTTTTGTTCTCGCACAACAACTGCTCCCAAGGGTGTCAGTTCTACACGGACGGCAGAATCCAGGTCTAGGTCCAACTTTTTCGGCGCCCCGATTCCGTTTTCATCCAAGCGATGAACGAGATGAGATTCTCTGCGGCCACCCGCCAAGCCGTAGCCGGCCCTCGACGTCGACGTAATTTCCCTCAAATGGCGAAACACTGATTTGAAGATGAGCTGCGGAAGCTCAGACGAGGAGTACCGCTGCGGGGGGAGGACAATATGGTAGCGGGACATGGTCATCTGAAAACGATGCGGGTGTCTGCTGGTCCGAACTCGCAATCGCTCCAAGAGAGAAGCGAAACGTGTGACTGTGACGGGGGAAAAGGGCACGAAATCGGAGAATTGGACGCGGAGTTCGTAGGTGCCATGATGGAGAATGCTCTCGTCACACGCCAGTGTAAGACCGTAGCGAGCAGGGCTTTTATCATCGACCTGGAGATGTATGGACGAGAGCTGTCGTACATCAATGGAGTCATTGAAGTTGAAACCGCTCATTGGCCGCCACAAGTGGTCGAAATTGGTAATTGGATAGAGATGAATCTGAAGGAACGGGGTGGAAGGTGTGTCACGACGGATGAGTACGAGATGTCCCGGTAATAAGACGAGTGGAGCGCCAGCACTCCGGGCGGTGTCGTCGTCAAGTACAACAAAATTCTCTGCACGCCAGTTCAACAAAAAGATGAACCAATCTCCAAAGATGGGGTCCGGTCGAGCACAGCAGATGAAGAAATCCCCGCAGAGCCGGGGAGCGCAGAAGAAAGTCAAGGCCAAGGAGAAATGGGCAAGATCATGTGAGTGTCCGGTCTTCAAATCGACTTGGAGAACGATCAGGTGAGTGTTCTGATCCCTGGACTCCGTTACTAATAGCAGTAAGGTGGGGAGGATGAAACCTACGTCGGGATCGAGACTGTGAGAGCCACCATTGCTTCGGACGTACCAACCAAGAAATCAAAGGTCGCGTTACGCATATAGAAACCCGGCCGTGACCATGACCATGCAAGACGCCCCGACTGTGTCTCGAAGCATTCGATTGCGCTGCAGCCCGTACCGGGAATGGAAGCCGGGACATAGCATAGCATATAGGCGTCCCCGGAAAGCAGTTCAGCGTATTTTGGGCTATTCAACGGAACAGTAAACCGACTTGAAAGTTTTGGCATGAGTGGAGATTTGGGGGACCATGTTCGTGGGCCGGCAACAACACGTTTGACCTCATCGACTAGCGCATCTTTCGACAATTTGTCAATATCGACCAAAGGTGCGATCAACTGTCGGGCGGCGAGGTCACGGACTACTGAGAGCCAGAGTTGTTTCGTTGAAGTAATATCGTGGAATAACCTGTTCACCTACGCCATTTATGTGTAATGGATGCTCGCAATTTGGAAAGGAAATGGACGTACACGAGACAGGGAAAGGATCGTGTAGACATCAGTGAGAGCAAATAGGTGGCCGAGTACATCGATGCCCAACTCGATGAGAGGCATGTTGGGTGTCGAATGCGCTGAGCTCAGCTTTCGGGAATCGGCAGTGTGCTCAAGTTGGATCAAGTATTGATCAAGTAGTAACAAGGCAGTGTGATGCATGGCCAAACACGAACATACACGTCGGATCTACTATCAGCCGTTAACTTGACCTTGATCGTGTTAGTGTTCCTACACAAGGTAAGCCCTTGGCCTGCAGCCGGCGGTGGTGCGTACTGTACTTTTTCAACCGATTTTTTCAGGTGGCGGTGACGCCCCAATTTTTGGTGTGTAAAAATCGCCTTTAATAGGGGAAGTCAAAGCGGTTCGGGGAGACCGATTCACGAGCCGATTTAGATGTCGATTCAGATGTCAGAATCGGCTTCAGAATCGATCAAAAGTGTTGAATCGGTCTGAATCCTGCTCCTCTGGAGGAGCAGCAGACTGAAAATCGGCTTTAAAATCGCGATTCGTGTTCACTCCAACCCATTGACTTATCGAGCCAGAGGACACTACGTTAAACACGCTATCCAGAAAAAGTTCTGAGCTCTACGGTGCGTATCATCCTGACAAAATCCAGTGGCCTTCCTCATCTACTTGTGACATCAGGCTTAGTCTGGTTCTGCGATAATCCTTGCTGCCCTCAATTCGGAACCTAATATCCTGGAGAAGTTCGGCGTAGAGATGTTTGTTTGTCGGGAACTAAGGTGCTGATGACAATTGTCTGAGAAGTTCATTAGGCGCCCCGAAGCAACACTACCCACTTTTATCAGGGGAAAGGAATCATTCCTCCTGTTGGCACCTGCGACAAAGGGGCGCCTGGGCCACGGGCCGGAGCACAACAGAACCTCAAGCGCTTAAATTTCGCTGTCTTCGCATGTGCGATTCATCTCATGCAAATTACGTCGGTCGCAGTTATAAATCCTAAGATTTATGGTAACTTGCTAATGAATGGCGCCTTCAAAATTTCGGGCCCCGAAACCCACAAACGACAGACAGGAATAATTCACTCCTTGGCGTCCCGAATTCAACTTCAAAAAGGTTTCTGTTCTCAGCGCAGGTTGACATTCTTCTCCCCCCTCGACTTCAAGCTGTTAGCGCCCCAGTCTAACGAACAACACTTCCACTGCCACTCAACTGTTGAGGCTGCCATGTTCGCGCGCCACTCGAAAATGCTGTGCGTCTAAGACTTGCTAGTCGCCACAGCTCATACAGTGTCGAATGTCTGCGTATTCACTACCCAGGAGCTTTCTACTGCCCCGTTGTTCCACGTCAAGAACAACCCGGCCACCGACAATTCGTATACAACGTCCAATAAAGAACGTGATCTTGCGTTGGAAGATGGGGATGATGGTGGACGCCGCCACCACGGCATACATATACCCGTCACAGATTTGCGGAAGCGTGCCATTCTCCCGCATCTAACAGCGCCGCCACGGAACGCTTTATACAATCAACGAGACGGACCGAGATGCCCGGCTGGCCAGTGTGTGGGCGGACGAAAGCGTTTCAGGTATCTAAATTAGTGTGCGTGACGGAGTAATGCATGGAACGGCCAGGAGGAGGTTGAAATTGCAAAGGGAACGTGAGAGAATTGTACCACTTGGGGTGTTGTCGTTGATATTATGAACCTATTATAGTCTCGTGGACAGACGCTCTAACAAATGAAGCTCGTACCTCGCTTGTTAAAACCCATTATGCATTTGTACACAGTTAAAGTTCGGTCGGTAATGAGGCTTCCTTGCATCGGCCTCGGGAATATCAGAATACCCCTAGAAAAGCATAGGGACAAGAAGGCAGCATCTCGGCTGCTCACAAGGTACCAACAGAAAGGATCACCCGCGCCCGATCTGCGGTACCGGGAGGAGCGGAGGCGAATTGAGTGAAGAAGTGTCGAGAGCCAAGGGGATGGTGCAACCCCGAATTGTGATGAGCAGGGAGAACGCAGTCGGCGGCGTCCGCGCAGAGCTGTCGGTGGCTGAGTGCGACGAAGAGGAAGCGATTTGGGTACTGCCCTAGTAGTAGGTATGATGTGAAAGTCGGGCACTAAGTAACAGCAAGGTCGCTTTAAATTCATCCCGCATTTCTGGAGACATTAAGCAATCCGGTATCAATTTTTTTTGTTAAGCGCGGCAGTCAAGAAGTCGTCCGTGCCCATTTTACAATCCGCGAAAAAGTGAGATGAGAAAGATTGTGCTAAGCCGAGGTAGAAACAATAGGGGTGAGAGGTGGCGGAGTCCGCACAGTATAACGTTCAGCGCCTTTACTCCAAGGTCGTAAGTTTTCTTTCAACTCTTATCCGAATCAAGCCTTCCTTTTCAATTTGCTGGCCCAATTTGGTAATTGTATTTCTGAATCTGGCAATGGCAGTCAGGAGTTCAACGTTCAGGGATGAGAGATTCTTGACATAACAGATGCTGAGGACGCGAGTTTTCTTCCAGCCCAGCATCTTTGTATCCCTTCCTTCGTTTCCGAGGGATCCATACCTTTCCCTGCCCTCCCTCTTAGGCGGAAGAAGCACTACCAGGCAATGTCGGCCACTATGATCCTTTTACCACCCTCGACTGTTGCCCCTGATTCTTGGAAGAAAATACGAAGACAGTGAGCCACGCCCCAGAATATCTTCTCGTTGTGCTGAACTCCCTCTAGCCGAAGAACACTTAGGATAGTCATACCACCGACCACAATCCATGATGTGGAGAAGATACGCACCAGCCCTGGGCCGACGCCCCTTCAGGAGTTTCTCTTTCCTAATGGCAGGACTCCGCTTTATACGTGCGTCTCCGATTTATTTAAAGATTTTGCCGTTCGCCAACAAGATTACAGCGTTGAGGAAGATGTCCAATACGAACGCGGGGTGCCCAACAAGTTGGTGTCCTCAATTTCCCCCGCCTTATGATCTTAATTTTGCTGATTGCCCCAGTGCTGAAAGCCTGAATTCACGCGTCGATACACTAGAGATCTATTTCGCTGGCCTCACAAGACGGGTGGAAGGGCTGAAAAAAATGCTCGACGATATGGGCGGAGAGATCTGCGGCATTGAGGGAAAAGTAGCTGGATTGGAACGGAGTTTGGGGTGCAAGCTGGCACTCCCAGTGGCCATGCCCCAAAAATAATCGCTGGTAGCAGATGCATGCCGACGCCATCGCGGACTAGGGTTCGCTGAACAATTCAATCGCGGGTCAATGTACATACATACCCCATGGACGCAGCCTTCCGGGCGATACTTACCTACAATATCCTATCACTTCGCAATACCATAGCATAGTACTCAGTAGGATATCTTCTTCGGACCCTTTACCATACACCAAAAGTAAAATAAAACCATGCGACGTCAACCAACCATTTTCTCGTCCCTGTATCGGTCCGCTGCAGCTACATGTAACGCAATAATTGAACGGCGCAAGCTGTTGAGGACGAAATTCAGCTTTTCTAGCATTTAAAGTACGATTAAGATAAAGAAACCCACCTGATTTGCTGATAATAGTAATCGCGCAGCTCCCGCGACCGGTCCAGACGATGTTGCTTGTGCGCGAAGGTGAGCAACACGCAAATGGCGACCATGACTAATTTTTGGCTATCGGTCAAAACATAAGCATTGGGGAAGAGTGCTGACCCAGAGCTATGGCGGCGACAGCCAGTGCGCATTGCCACGGTGGGATCTGAAGCGGCGTCGCAGGCGGATTGGCGCAGGTGCCCGAATCGCAGTTGAACTAAAGAACGCCAAGAAATTAGCTACAGGCTAGGGAAGAGCATCGCAAGAAGCGTAGAGTACTTGCCGAAGTGCATTGTGGATCGGCCTGACACGGGGAGCCGAGCGGCAGGGTGTGCTCGCAGAGGAGCTCGGTCGGATTGCAGTAAAACTGGGGTGACTGGCAATTGTCCCGAGTGACCGTGTTGATGATCTGCTGCCCGCTGGGTCCGATATCGACGTAGGTGGTGTTGTCGGTGATACACCGCTCGCCTAGGGTCACATTCGCATACCTGAAAGTGCCGTTAATTAGTATTATTTAATTTGAGAGAAAAATTACGAACATGCACACGGAGTGCAGGCATATCGAGCCGTTGAAGTTGTGTGTGGTGGCCAGATTTTTCCAGCTCGGCGGCGGGGTGCACTGTTCGTCGCGGTTCAGCTCGCAAGAGCGTCCGACAGGTACCAGCGGCGGACACCCGCTTCCTTCGTCCGGGCAGAACGTTCCAACTGGGCAAAGCGGCGGGAGAACCGCGCCTGCAGCGAAGCCGAACGGGAATTCGTCGCGTCGACATTGCCGCGGGATGCAAGTAGAGTTGGTGATATCGCGGCCGGAGCAGAACGTCTGATCAGAGCAGTCTGAGATGAATTTTTTGGAGGCGGGATCGAGGTGGTTGTTGTCCGATGAGCATCGGCCAGCCGGGACTACTGCATCAGCAGAAACCAGAGCAGGAACTGTCAGGCTGAGGATAAGGAGTGGCGTCCACATGGGAGGAAGAGAGAAAAAAGATAATTGTCAGCCACCCGCATCAATGTCAGCCACACCAAATTCAAGATCAAATGCGCCGAGCTCACGATCGAACCAAGAACAAATCGAACATAAATTATGAAGGCATCAGAGAAGTTTACAAGTGCGGGAGTTGTAGATCTCTAGAAGATTTCTCGCGTTTATGCGTGGCAACGACTGACGGATCTGGGATTCGAGATCCGGGTGTATGGCCCACCCCAAAAGCCGGATGGCCTTGAGAGTAGGGAAGTCCGGTTTGGAGAAGAATGTATCCAACGTGGGCCACGGGAAGTTCAGAAACATTACACGGTCTTCAGAGACGAAGTAAACGCGTTCCAGGACGGGCGATGTGATGGTCTGGATCACATCCTCCAGCGGTTCCCACGAAATCGGCCCAGCTGCGTACCCAAACTCGATGTGCAAGGTGTGTCGGAAAAAACCCAGCTCGGTTGGAACGGAATGGGTCGGCTTTTCGGCTTGGGTCGGATTGGAACCGGTTCCAAGCCGCTGGCGGGGTGGCTTGGAACCGGTCTCGAGACGTTCGAAGCAGCACAAGGTGGTTGAAGGCTTGGGACGGCTTTGGGCGGCTTTTGAGTTTCGTCTCGAGGTTGTGCTCTTTTCACTATTGTGGCCGGTATATACCTTGCGCGATGTCCAGAATAATGTTGGATGAAAAGGGGGTTATGAATTAACTACGGGACACGCCGCCAGTACAAGCGAGTCCAAGCCAATATCATGATGTGTAACTTAGCGAAGCAGGCATGCCGATAGTGGGGGGCCTGGGATCGGCCGTGGGGAGGTGTGGCGGGAAGGCGCGGTGGGGCAGCGAGTCGAGGAGATATCGTCATGTGGAGCGAGTGACGTCATATATTCACAGCATGATATAAATCACGGCGATATGACTCCGTGACTCCACCTCTCTTCTTTCAACCACCACCACGCTCCCCTGCTGCCTCCTTGTCGTCCGTCCGCCCTGGCGCCCCCGTCTCGCAGAACGTATGTCGCTCCTACCTGGCCCTCTCACAGTTGCCTGACATGGCGGCTGCTCAGCAACCAGTGCTTATAATCAAAACATGCCGCACACGCTGCCCATCAAGACCCGCCCCGCAACAGACACAACTCCATAGAAGTCCAGGTTGAGCAGGTCGACGTGTCTCGCACGGAGACTCCTGAGGAGAGGCTACTTATGATGCTCTTGGTATGTCCTGTTATCGTCTCCGACTTCCCTTTCTACCCGCCGTCCTACCCGCTGTTCAGCCTTCCTGTTACGGAGCTGCCAAGCCTCAAGGTATGTATGTCTGTGCACTGATATTAATACTCCATGCATTCGGGCTAACACCAGTGCTCAGGCCAACAACTCGAGTTGCGGGTGACGATTCTTAACCGTACGGTGCTGCTGTCCCGAGCCGTTCTCGAAACGGCTTCTCTGCTGAATCGCCCCAGCTGAGGCTAGTAGTTACTCAATGTACTACTAGTTTTGAATACATTTTTTTTATTTGCGTGGCCCGGGTCAGTTGTAACGACCTGAGACTCGTCTCAAGGTCCTATTTTCCTCGGCGGCTTTAAACAGATTGGAACCCAGAGGGCTGGCTTGGAACCGGTTACACTCACCTCACCCTAGAGTTCCAAGCCACGAAAAAAATATGACCATGGAACGGCTTGGGACCGGTTCGATGCCGTCCCAACCGGCCTAGGATTTTTCCGACATGCGCAGACTTTGGAAATTTCGTAGGTCGAGGAGTTGCCGAAATGTATTTAACTCTAAATGCTGCGGATACACCGGAAAGACCGATTTGAGGTCTTCCAGTAGGTGGCATAAACTGTGCAAATAGCGCATTACAGCCTTTTGCGGAACATAGGGCGGGGGCTGTTTTTTTTTTTTTCAACAGTTTCCACCAGGAATGCCGCCACGGGTTCAATTTTGATCGGATTGCCCTAGGAGTAGGTGCGCTGGAATCACATTAAAAGTCCGCAGTCAACCTAATACCGGTATTTTTGATGCCATCAGAAAATGAAATTGCTGCTGAAAAATTTCAGGCTTCAGCAAGTCACCTGTAGCACTTGGAGTACTCCTCGGATTGACCTAGTTTTTGGATATGTTAAGTGTAGACATACAGTCTAGTCAACCCTTATGTTTTTACATGTAGAAATACCCGACTCCACTTTGAATGCTGTATTTTCTCAATGAGGAGGATGACCATTTCAACAAAGGGCACAATGAACTACAATCACTTCCAATATTTTCCGTCCAAAGTTTGGGTTGACTAGGAAATATGTAGACGTATAACATATCCAAAAACTAGGTCAATCTGAGCAGTATTCCAAGTGCTACAGGTGACTTGCTGAAACCCGAAATTTTTCAGCAGAAATTTCATTTTCTGATGGCATCAAAAATACCGGTATTAGGTTAACTGCGGATTTACAACGCGAATCCAACGCACCTACTCCTGAGGCAATCCAATCAAAATTGACCCGGTTGCAGGTGTCCTGGTGAAAACTGTTGAAAAAAAAAAAAACAGCGCCCGCCCTATGTTCCGCAAAAGGCTGTAACGGCGGGATGTCCTCTGACGTTAGTGCCTTCTCCGCAAACAAGAAGAGTACGAGACGGGTGACATGCTGTGAGGCGGCCGAATTGAACCAGTGGAGGATGGGTATTAATGTGGGGGCGTGGATGGATAGACACGACAACGGCGGGGGTAAAAGGGACGCGAACAGAGTATACGGGGGGTAAGGAGGGAGGAGTCCCCAACGTCCCTCTTTGCCGACGCTAAGCTGCCGGAGAGATAGTCGACGGAGGGAGGGAAAGGCGCAAATTATCATCAAGGCATGGTCGAAGTCGCCGACATTTGGGCAGTCGATCTCTAATTCCACCACGTTCGCCAAGCTGGACATGTGCATGAACCCGCGTCTTGGAGCCGCCCCGTGAACAGCCCAAGAGGTCCCAGAGAATTTGAGGCTCTCGAGATTGACGAGGAGTCTAAGCTCCTCTTTGATGGCGTCAAAGGCGCGGTGACAATCCCCATTATTGACCATCGTCATTCGCTGCACATGCGGCAGAATAGTGCAGTAAGGCGACCGCAACAATTCAGCGAAGGCCCTGGAATTCTTATAATGAAGGAGAAGCCTGCAGTGGCTGAAGAAATAAAATCTGCTACGATGCGTCCACTGCCGAGTCCCAGAGATTGCCCAGAGAGCAGGAAGCGAGGTTGCCTCTGAGCTTCTTTACTCTCTGGGATGCGACATTGTCGATTATGCGGTCTGTCAATTCAGTGGGAAGGTCCGAGACGGTAGGAGGGTTCGCAAGCGTAGTCTTCTGCATACCGGCCAAGTCGAGGCGAAAGGTGAGTTTGGCTCTGTTTGTATTGAAGGTCGTTGACATCCCAATCCAAACAAAGCCTTCCTTTCGCCCCTTCGTTGGTTGCAAACATCGCTTGGTGAAATTCTAGGCGCTCAGATCGATTTCAGAGCTTTTTTTCGTCGATTCCGAGGTTGAAACGGGATTGGGATGGGTTGATTTTATTACATTTTCATTGGAAGTTATGGCGTCGCTGCCAAAGACCTTGAAAGTTGAAACCAATGGTCGGAAGAATTAATTATTGAGGAACAGAGAAAGTTGCAGTAGGTGAGAGCCACCTGCATCGATGCAAATTATCAGCCAGTCCAAATCTCAGATTAGATCCGTTGACGTCGCTCGCTGAGCTCTCTAGCAGATTTAAGAACAATTGCATAAATTATTATGAAAGCGTCACTGTACTTATACTCGGCGTCGGGAGGTTATGTACGACCAGTGGGCAGTCTATCAAGAGAAGTGATCTCTAAAAGACCTCTCGCGTTTATGCGAGGAAAGAGCCGCCGGAGGAGCGACTCAAAATCCGAATCTATCCCCGTCCCCGAAAGCCGGACCCCCTTGAGATGAGGGAAGTGCTCTGAAAACAATTGATCCAACACTCTGGATTGGAGGCTCGAACACATTCCACGGTCTTCAAAGACGAAGCAAACACGTTCGAAGATGGAGGATTTAATAGTCTGGATGATGGGCAACACCAGCCATAGACCAAGTTGGCAAAAAACTTCGGTAGCTTCCAGCCAGTCGAGCGCTACATCCCGACACTCGACGTGCAAGGTGCGGAGATTTTTTAAGTGTCCGAGGTCGGAGAGTTCCTGGAAGACGCTCGGCGCTAAAATGCGCGGATAGTCCAGGAAGACAAATTTGAGGTCTTCCAGCGAGTGAGACAGACTACGCAAATAGCGTAGCAAGGGTGGGATGTGCTCCGGTTTCAATGCATCAGCAGACACGGAGATTTCGAGACGGGTGACACATTGAGAGGCCGCAGAGTTGAACCAATGGAGGAGAGGTATCAATGTGGGGGCGCTGATGGCTAGACGCGACACCAGCGGGGGAGAAAGGTACGCGGGTGGTGTATACGGAGGGTAAGGAGGTAGGGGTTGATGTTGCCCGGCAATTGAAAACTGTCGTACAGACAGTCGACGGAGGGAGGGAAAGGCGCAAATGATCATCAAAGCGTGGTCAAAGTCGCCGACATTCGGACAGTCGATTTCTAATTCCACCACGTTTGGCAAGCTGGACATGAACCCGCGTTTTGGAGCCGCCCCGTGAACAGCCCAAGAAGTTCCCGAGAATTTGAGGCTCTCGACATTGACAAGGAGTCCCAACTCCTCCTTGATGGCGTCAAAGGCTAGGTGGCAATCCCCATTATTGACCATCGTCAATTGCTGCACATGCGGTAGAATTGTGCAGTGAGGAGACCGCAGCAATTCAGCAAAAGCACAGGCATTATGATAATGAAGGAGAAGCCTGCAGTCGCTGAAGAAATGAAACCTGCTGCGATGCGTCCACTGCCGACAAACCAGAGAGCAGGAAGCGAGGTTGTCTCTGACCTTCTTTACTACGACATAGTCTAGTATCTGGTCCGTCAGCTCCGAGGGGAGATCAGAGATAGTAGCGGCGGCAGAACTACGCATGGCGCGCGGTACGAGGTCGCAGTCGAAGCCGAAGTCGAGCAAGTCGGATGCGGCTGTGTATTTGGATCCGTCTTTCCTGAATGCCTCTTTGTTGCTGCTTATATCGGAGGTCATAGTCCTCGAGGCTTAAGTATTTATTTTCTTACTACTTTCAGAAGGTTTAACCGAATTTGAGTCCTTTCTGCATTTCCGTCTTTCTGTCCACGAAGTTATGCCGCGGTCTCGACTACTGTATAGGCCGTTTTCCTGCTGCTGCGGTCGCGACACAGCCATCTGCCATGTGTTCCTAGGGAATTTGATGCCGGCCAATCCTTTCCGTTTCTTATCCCACTTGTCTCCGACTTTTACTCTCGCTTTCTCTCCCTTCCTTTCTTGTATTCTCTCTCCGATAATCTCCCTTGAGCATCCATGAACGACTTCGACGAACTCTTTGCAGCTGGTCCTCCTTCGACTCACAATGTTCGCAGACTCTCGGATCCCGGTCTGCCCTCGGAACGTCTGCCCAAAGTTCTCAGTCGGCGACTCAGTGACCCTGGGCGTGGCTATTCCGCTTTCACACTGCGCGATACTTTGCGCGCACCTTCAATGAACTCCCGGAGCGATGGCCGTAGATTGTCCTATGCGGAGACTTCTTCGGCGACACAATCCTTCGTATCCTTCGTATCATTCGACAGCGGGCCAATGGATACTCCCACCCACTCGGCCGTGGCCCTTTCTAACGCCAGCGAAGCCGAACCGGATATGGGCACGTCTCATGACCCGAGAACCCCCACCCGAGGCGATTATCCTGCTCGGAGCAATACCGCACGCGTCCCGCAGATGTCTACCGAACGTCGCGACCCCCGACGGGCGGCCACCCAGCTGCCCGATCCCCGCCAGGCTTCCAACGACCAGTCTACACGCTCTTTTCGAGATTACGGTAATCCCGTACCCACCGTGGCACAGGATGTGGCGGACCAAACAGTCCGCCTCCCTCAGCGCCGGGATACCCGGCAGACGGCGAACTCCAGCCAACGCGATGTGACCGCAAATTATGCGGACGAAACAGTCCGTGGTGAAGCTGCCCTTCAGCGCCGGGGAACTCGCGAGGCGCCAAGCTCGAGCCGACGCCCCGCCGCTGGGGAATTTGCTGCAGATGTGACCACAAATTATACAGCGGATGAATCAGTCCGTGACCCTCAGGCTGTGCGGGGCACGCACGAGGTGTCGAACTTCAGCCAGCGCCGCGACGAGCGAGAGCTGGCCTCAAGTTATGAGTCGGGCAACGCAGCACGTGGCCCTGAAGCCCTCCCTCAGAGCCGCGACACACGGCAGGCGTCGAACCCTGGGCAGCGCCGCAATGAGTGGGAGCCGGCCGCCTCAACTTATGAGTCGGGCGACGCAGCTCGTGGCCCTAAAGCTCTCCCTCAGAGCCGCGACACTCGGCAGGCGCCGAACCCTGGGCAGCGTCGCGATGAGTGGGAGCCGTCCACAAACCATCCGTTGGGTGAAGCAGGCCGTGGGCCCCAAGCCGTCCCTCAGCGCCAGGGCACCCGACAGGCACCGAACTATGGGCAGCGTCGCAATGAGTGGGAGCCGGCCACAAATCATCCGCCGGACGAAACCATTCGTGCCCCCCAGGCCGTTCCTCAGCGCCAGGACACCCGACAAGCACCAAACTTCGGTCAGCGGCGCGACACACCAGAGCTCGCCTCACTACAGAGCCGCGACGCTCGAGACTTGGGCACAAACTCTTCGCAACAGCCCCGCCCCCCTCCTCTAAATTCTTTTACGGCGCAGGAAGCCTCTGTACCACCAGAATCCGATCCCCGACGCACCCCCAAAGTCTCTGCGACTCCGACAGTCGTTCCGAGCAGAGCCCCCGCCCCGAGGACCGACGAGAACGCTCGACAGCCTTTCCAGGAATCTCGCCCGCGTCTCCCTTCCGCTGCGTCGAACCGCGCCCCAGAGCCATCGGCCCGCGTCCCAGAACCAGCGAACCGAGCCCCCGAATCTCGACAGCGCCTCCCTTCCGCGGCATCGAACCGCGCAGCGCCCACAGCGACCACCTATCCGCCCAAACCCCCACCAGACGAGCCTCGCCGCTCATCTACCACTGCTCGTCCTTCCATAGCATCTGCTCCGAACACCCCCACGAAACCCGAACCGCGGCGAGAGATTCCGCGCGCAGGTATCACCACGCAGCGCCCCCCGCTCCCCACGTCCGTCAGCCAGATGGACACCAAGTACGTCAACATGCTCCTCGCTATCGACGGGATCCCCGTACGTCTGCAATATCATTTCCCTTGCCAGTACTTACTTGCCTTTCGTACATCCAGCCGATGTACAACATTCTCGCGAATTTCTTCACATGGATCCTCCTCGCAGGGTTCGTGCTATTCCCGGGGACATTCACGAACCTGCAGCAAAACAACGAGCTCGGCGCCTTAGGCATCACCGCCGTCAATGCCATTAAGCACGTGTCTTTGTGCGTCGCCCTTCCTCTCCACTGCTATGCTGGATCGACTAACTGTTGATGGTGCCCAGATACGTCGTCGCGTGGGTTTGTACGGGCGTCGGTGCGTCGGGGATGCTTTGGCTGTGGTACCGCTGGCAGGGCAACTACATCTGGCTCGTGAACCGCATCTTCATGTACGTCCCCTCCCCTCCACCCCTCCTTTGTTCTCTGATGCTCACTCGCCCCCGCACAGGCCCGGCTTCCTCAACTCCCTCGCCGGCGTCCTCTCCACTCTCGCCAGCGTCCTCGGCTCGCAAGACGCGACGCTCTCCATCTCCAGCAAGTCCACCATCATCGTCACATCCGCCATTGCTGGGATCTGTGGCATCCTCACCGCGTTCTACATGTTCGTGCTCATTCGAAGGCTCAAGAAAGAGCACGACTGGGAGGTGGGGAAGCAGCGCGCGGGCAAACATGGGGAAGGGTTCGCGGATTTGTCGAAGAGGAAACACACGGGAAAGATGGTGTAATTAATTTACTGATTTTATTTGGGATCTGTGTAGCGGATTGTGTACACCTACTAACACCGATATGTCTTGCGTTTTGTATCCTGAATACCATCGTGCAAGTGAGCAATGTAAAGCAGTTCCTCTATTTCTTTGCACGCGCCCCAAATATACCAGTACCGACTCTAACGATATCGCTCCCTGCTTTCAGTGCCGCTTCAAAGTCGCTCGACATGCCCATGCTCAGCAGTAATCGACCCCCTGGCGTGCCTTCGGCTCCCCACTTCTCTGTCCCAAAGTCATCTGTCAGGACTCTCGCAAGGTCGTCCCGAGTGGCCTTGAGCCGCTCAAAGTCGGCGTTCTCGTCCCCCGCATTGAGCGACTGCTCGAGTGCGCCGATGGTCATGAGGCCCTGCAACCGCAGCCTCGGACACTCCGTAATGATATGCCGCGCCAGTTGCACGACCGCCGCGTCCGAAGGATCCGCCTCAGTGTTTATTAGGCTCAAACCTGACTTGGAGTCTTCGCCCGAGGTGTTGATCTGGATGAGGACATTGAGCGGGGTCGTCCGATCCGTGGGGAGCGCTTTGTTCAGCGCGGTAGCCGCTTTCGTCGAGGTGAGCGTTTGGATGGAGTACAGGTTCGGGATCGCTTCAGAAGTTCATGGGATGGGGAGTTGGCCAGCGTCGTAGATGCATGGTGTGTCGACGAACCTGCAAGGACTTTGGCTTTGTTGGATTGGAGGGTGCCGATGAAGTGCCAGCGAATCTCCGCGGGCAGCTACATATAGCGGATCGGTCGAGATAAACGAGTAGGAGATTGGACGAAACTTACTACTTTAGCTTTGTCCTCCAGCTCCTGGACGTAATTCTCCCCAAAATCGAGCTGACCGTCGGCGAAACAAGCCTGGATGTCGGATGCTGGCTTGTACTTAGAGACAGCTACGAGCGTCGCGGAATTGGAAGGCCCAGCTGCTAGTTTGACGCGCGATCGGATTTCGGTTAGAGACTCGAGGATTTCGGCGCTCCTTGCGGCAAGTTGTTCGTCTGTAGACATTCTGCGATAGATGAAATTGTGTGTGTTGCGCAAGGGAGATCTGAATAAGGATTTATGGAGAATCAGTCTTTGCATCCAACGAAGGAGGCAAGAGCAGAGCGAGAGGCCAACGACCTTCGATACAAACAGATTCAAACTTCCGCCTTGACTCAAACCACAACCCACTAAGTACTTGGTCAGTATGCAGGGCAATATGCGTGCACGGTCTTCCATCTCTGATCTCCCCTTGGAATTAACAGACCATATAATAGACTATGTCGCATCCCAGAGAGTAAAGAAGGTCAGAGTCAGGGGCCTGGTTTGTCGGCGATGGACGCACCGCAGCAGATCTCAATTTTTCAGGGACTGTAGGATTCTCCTGCATTATAAGAATACCCACGCCTTTGCTACATTGCTGCGGTCGCCTTGCTGCACCATTCTGCCTCATGTGCGGCGACTGACGATGATCAACAATGGGAGTTCCCACCTAGCCTTCGACGCCATCAAGCAGGAGCTGAAACTCCTCGTTAATCTCGAGAGCCTTAAGCTCTCTGGGACCTCTTGGGCCGTTCACGTGGCAGCTCCAAGGCACGGCTTCATGTCCAGCTTGCCAAATGTGGCGGAACTAGTGATAGTCTGCCCAAATCTCGGCGACTTTGACCACGCCTTGATGATCATTTGCGCCTTTCCTTCCCTCCGTCGACTGTCTGTACGACAGTTTTCAATCGCCGTGCAAGAGCAACCCCAGTCACTATCCCCTCCTTACCCTCCATACACACCACCCGCATCTCTTTCACCCCCGCCGTTGTTGTGTCTGGCCATCAATGCCCCGACGTTGATCCCCATACTCCATTGGCTCAATTCGGCCTCCTCGCAGCATATCACCGGCCTCGAACTCTCCTTGTCTGCTGACGCATTGACACCAGAGCACATCCCACCCTTGATACGCTATTTGCGTAATCTGTCGCACTCACTGAAAGACCTCAAATTGGTTTTTCCAGACTATCCCCGCATTTTAGCGCCGAGCGTCTTCCAGGAACTCTCCAATCTCGAAACCTTCAAAAATCTCCGCACCTTGCACGTCGAGTGTCAGCATGTAGCGCTTGGTTCGCTCGAAGCTGACGGTGTGTTTCTGCAACTTGGTTCATGGCTGGTGGTGCCCATCATACAGAGTATCACATCGCCCGTCCTCTAACGTGTTTGCCTCGTTTTCGAAGGTCGCCGAATGTTTTTGAACCTCCCGTGGACGACGTTGGATAATTTCTTTTTCGAGTCCGACTTCCCTAACCTTGAGGCCGTCCGGCTGTCGGGGACGGTGATACACCCGGACCTTGAATCCCAGATCCGCCAGGGGTTCAGGCACTTAAATGCGAGAGATCTGTTAGAGATTCACGACTTGTGTAACTGTAAAGTACTCTGACGCTTTTACTGATTTAGGCAATTGTTCTTGTATTTGCTGGAGAGCTCGAACTCGAGAGAGGTCAATTCTAATTAAAATTTTAGTCCGGCTGAGAATTTGCATCGATCCAGACCGCTCGAACTTACCGTGACTTTGCTAGCCTCTGTTGGATTTAGGGTCGATTTGGCAGCGAGGCCCATGACTTCCAATGGAAATAGAACCAAATCAGCCCGTTTTTTTAAAACCTCGACCTCGACTTCGACCTCGACTTCGACTTGAACCTCGATTGCGTAGATTGCGACCTTATAGCGCACGTCATGCATAGTCTGGCCGCGCCTGCAACCTTTGCTACTATCTCTGATCTCCCCTAGGAATTGACAGACCGCATAATTGACTGTGTCGCATCCCAGAGCGTCGAAACAGTGAGAGGCAGCCTCTCTGGTTTGTCGACGATGAATGCATCGCAGCAGATACTATTTTTTCAGCGAATACGGGCTTCTCCTTCATTACCATAATTCCCAGGCCTTTGCTGAATTGCTGCGGTCGCCTTACTGCACAATGATTCTGCCGCATATGCGGCGATTGACAATGGTCGATAATGGGGATTGCCACGTAGAATTTGACGCCATAAAGGAGGAGTTGGGGCTCCTTATCATTCTCGAGAGCGGCAAATTCTTTGGGACCTGTTGGGCTGTTCACGGGGCGGCTCCAAGGCTCGGGTTCATATCGAGCTTGGTGAACGTGGTGGAACTGGAGATTGACTGCTTCGATGTAGGCGAATTTGATCACGCCTTGCTCATCATTTGCGCTTTCCCCTCCCTCCGTCGACTCTGTCTACCAACATTCTCAATCACCATAAAACTCACATTTCAGATACTATTCTCTCCTTGTCGTCCGTTTACTCTGACCACGTCCGTTTTACCCCCGCCGTTGTCGTGTCTCGTTCTCGGCCACATTCCCGTCCCTACGTTCATATCCCTCCTTCACTGGCTCAGTTCGGAGGAATCGCAGCATGTCACCCGTCTCGAACTCACCTTACTTGGGGGTGCACTGTTCGCGGAGCACATCCCCCCGTTGATACTTACACAGCCTGTACGACCCGCTGGAAGATCTCAAATTGGTCCTTCCCGCGCATCTGCGACGCTTAGAGCCGAGTGTCTTTCTAGAATTCCTTGACCTGCAAAATTTCCAGAGTCTCCGCATCTTGCACATCGAGTTTCCGTATGCAAATATGCCGATCTCGTTGGAAACCCTGGTGTCCATTATCCAGACTATCACATCCCCCGTCCTCGAACACGTTTGCTTCACCTTTCAAAACCATGAAGTTTTACTAGACTTACCGTTGATCGCGTTGGACACATTTTTTCTGAGCCCAACTTCCCAAATCTCAAGGCCATCCGCCTTTCGGGGAAGATGATATGTGCGGATATTGAATCCCACATTCGGCAGCGCTTTCCGAACATAAACGGGAGAGGGATTTTAGAGATCACTTCCTAGCCTTTCTTGACAGACTCGTACATGGCCTCTTGACACCGAGTATACGCTTTCATACCGCCGTGCGGCGTGATTATAAGTAATTGCAATTGTTCTTGAATTTGCCGGAGAACTCGACCTCCAGAGACGTCAACGGATCTACTATCTAAATTAAGAATTTGCATCGATGCAGGTGCTCACATTTATTTTTGACTCCATCTCTTCTTGAAATTTAATTCTTGGGCGAACCCATCTTGCTCTATTTGGATTCAGGGTCTTCGGCAACGAGGCCCATGACTTCCAATGGAGACAGAACCAAATAAACCCGTTTTGACCTTCGACCTCGACCACAAGTGACAAAAGCCCGTGAAAACGATCACATAGAATTTCATTCAAAATTTCTGGCTCCTTTTGAGATCGCTCAATCCGCCTACATTCAAGTGCACGCCCTAGAGCGCTTAGTAATTCTGCCAGCTTGCACCACTCTCCACTCTAACCATCATGTCTGTCGATATTCTCATACTTGGAGCTGGCTGGACGTCTAGTTTCTTGATTCCACTGTGCCAGGAATCCCAAATAACACACGCCGCTACCACTCGCTCCGGCGCAGACTCGACCATCGTGTTTGAATTCCAGCCAAGCTCAGATGATCCCGCACCGTACAGACTTCTCCCCGACGCGAAGACAGTGCTGATCACCTTCCCTATCACCGTCTCCGGCGCCTCCGAGCGTCTCGTACGGCTGTATACCTCCACGCGCCGCGAAAATTCCGGAGAGCCTACTGCGTTCATCCAGCTGGGGACAACGAGCATCTGGGACGTACGTGCGGCCCTTTTCCCTTGCTGTGTAGCGAATATCAGTCACTCAAGGCACTGTAGAAAGCTCCAGATAAGATGGCAGCCAATGGGAGCACCTTTTACGATCGCACGTCGGAGTTCACGCGTACCGGCCGCGCTGACGCTGAAACCGAGCTTTTGGCCTTGTCTCCCACCTTAGCGCGCACGACCGTGCTGAACCTCGCGGGTCTGTGGGGTGGACAGCGCGTCGTGCGCAATTGGCTGGCGCGGATTGCACCCACGAAGGATGCGCTGGCAAACAGGGTATGGGAATCCATACATACATACATCTTGATGCTTATGCGATGGGTTGTGCAGGCCAGCCTCCATCTGATCCACGGGCTCGACCTCGCGCGTGCGATCCTCGCGGTGCACGCCAGCTTCGACAAGGCCGCGGGACAGCGCTGGCTCCTCACCGACGGACGCGTCTACGACTGGTGGGACCTCGCGTCTGCGTGGTGCGCCGCTGAGCCCCCCGCTGTCTGGGTGCGCGAGCTGATGCGGGAGCAAAATATTCGTGTCCTGCCAAGGAATACAGAGTTGCTTGGGAGGATTCTCGATTCGAGAGATTTTTGGGACGAATTTGGGTTGGCTCCGCTCAGGGCGCGGTTGGAGACGGGCGAGTGAACATTTGTGGCGTCGAATCGTAATAGTGTGTACGGATAACATGCGTGGATGTATCAAGGCAAACAGGTCGAATTTAACGAAATCTTTTTTGGCATATTCCCGGATGTCAGTTGCAGACTGGTGAGTTGCGGACTGGTGTGTTAAAACGTTGGCCAAGTTACTTCACAGTCGGATGACAGAAAGGACACGTCCTCTTGGGAAGAGCCCTAGCCCATAATATCTTCTCACGAATACCCGCAAAAATTGTCAATCTAATAGATCATCCTACTCCCCAAGTCAACATTCCGCGACAGAACTAGAGAAGCAGAATAATCGAACCCATTCATGTAAGAAAGACTCCCCCGGTCTTGCGTGCGGACGATTTCCCCACGATGCCGAGTAGCGGAGGGGGGGAGGAGTCTGGTAACACAAGGAGAGCTCGAGGCCATTGACAATGGCCAGGTCGAGCACCGGGAGAATGTCGATCTCCATCGGCCCGCTGAAGTTCGCATCTACTTTTGAAAGTTGGGCGATACCGGCAAAATGCGATTCAGTGCGAGCCTGAATGAACTCGAGGAGCTCGGTCTCGGGGGTAGGGAATTCGTAGAATTTCAGAATTCGGAGCTCCGGGTATAAAACGTCGTGGAGGTTGTAGGCCGTTGGAGTTAGGGATGTCCAGAACTCGCTGTGGACGGCAGGTTCGGCTGTGGATCGAGTATGAAAAACGACCAACTCGCGCAGTCCTGGTACACGGCGAAGGCATCCAATCATCGTTTCGGTTGTCGTTTCGCTGATAGTGAGGCTGACGGAATGAACATGATTGCTGGAGATCAACAACGGTGTGAAGGGAAATTCCTGGACATTATTTGATAGGTACTGCAGAGCCCGCAGGTTGGGAAGGTGAAGATTTTTGAATACATCTGTGGTCACTTGCCACGGATCGATCACATACAGTCGACGCAGTTCTTGAATGCGACATTCGACTAGGGCGGAGGAGACGTTCTCCGCTGGCTTGAAGGAAAGGGAACATATCTCGAGATTGGCACACCGCCGCAACAGCTCGAGTCCATCTGCCGGTGTGAGTTGTGAGCCTGGCTCCATGCCAATGAGGAGGCGGCGAAGTCGATTCCAAGGAAGAGGAAATGAGAGAGTTTTCCAAACACTCGTAATGGTGAAATTTCGAAGGCTGACGGCTCCAAACAAAGACATTCCGTTCCAGTCGACCTCCTCCATTCGCCAGCCCCGCTCGAGAAAGCGTTGGCAATGAGGGTCCCTAGGATCGGTACATCGGCGGGTGAGAGAGCCGTCATCGGTTTGAGGAAAGAGTGGGCATTGAGTTTAAATCGCAACTGACTCCACCGGGAAGAAAACCGGACGAGGGTTTCGACGAGTACAGAGCAATCAGTGAGAGGTTTGACGTCCACGTAATCGACAATAGAAATCGAAAGAGGGAGAACTCCGGATCTCGATAGCCACATGTTCGTGGCTTCATTGATTTGTTGAAGTTTCGAAACGTTTCCGTACGCGATAATGTGCAACGACGCCCAAAGACGAGGTGTGGAGATGGCCAGATTCCTCCATTCCCGACAAACATGGCAGAGTAGGAGGGGAGCTTCTGCACTGCTCATGATCGCATTTCGATCCGCAGGAAGGCATGCGGTAAATATTTCCGTGACAACATCTTCAGGAAGCCGGCGAGTGGGCGATATCAACGCGAGATGGGGATCGATAAAGTCGTTCAGGTGGTCGCGCTTTTCGGAGAGTTGGTTGATCAAGGTCTGAAGGCGCTCTATTTCAGCCGCGAGGTCTGCAACCTCCTTCCTTGGGCCAACGAGCAGCTCGCGGATGCGCTCGCAATCTGCGTCTGTAGGAACAGCATTTGTGTGAAGAATGTCTTTGTAAGGTGTGTCCATCGGTTCCATGACTTAGGAACACGAAGATTAATTCCAACATCGTCTAAGAAACAGATTCCTCACCTTGGGAAAGGAGACAGAGTCCAACGTCAAGCTTGTGGCTGAAAGCAAGATGAAAGGACGACGCGTACTATGTTCGTATTTGGCCCATCACAACTTGATCCTGAACCACGATCGGCAAAACATTTTGCGTCGGCCCTCGTACTCGCCCCAAAAATCTAATCGCGGAGTCCTCGTTTCGCAAAAATTCCCTCAATTTTCATACTACTACGGGAAAACAAAACAAAAAACCCACTCATTCAAATTTACTGCTCACTTGTGAGGCAAAGGAGTTTCTTGATGGAAAGTCGTTGCACACAAGGATCCAAGTCTGGTGAGTTTTACTTAGACTGAGAAGTTGAGTCGGTAAAGCTCCGTGTTTGACGAGAATGCCTAACTACTGGTAAGTACTGAGTCTTTATACTATCTACAGAGGCCTTCGGAGCCGGGGACTGACTACTAATGACAATACAGGTAACTACGGATGAACTACGGCTGCGGTAAGTAACTACGCCGCTGCCAGGGCCGCTGCGCCGCTCACTGCGGATCTGCGGCACAGCAGACTTCAGGACCGAGACCGCGACCGAATCCTTACACTCGCCCTCCAGGATTGCAACACAATTCTCTAAACGTCGCGCTCTTGGTGAGCTCTCTTCTATTCGCTTGGTTCGGTGCCACTGTTTTTGG
Organism: Mycena capillaripes; assembly: GCA_029204075.1. NCBI lineage: Eukaryota > Fungi > Basidiomycota > Agaricomycetes > Agaricales > Mycenaceae > Mycena > Mycena capillaripes. The sequence goes on along the minus strand of JARHKZ010000011.1, from coordinate 640,743 downwards.
ATTCGAACAGGCGGCCATCACTTTCTGATCCGCTGAACTCTTCTTGACCAGAACGCCCATCATCGTCTTCTTCGTCTTCGGACTCTGAGCTTGTTTCTGAGTCACGTTCAACCGGATGTCTATGCGGACTTCTTGCGGACAAGTACAGCTCCCCTGAATCGGAAGAACTCTCGTACTCGTACCTTGCTGCATTTACAGTGATCTTAGCTTTCGGTTCTCGTTCCTCAAACTCAGTATGCTGGCTGTGCTTGCGACGCCGGTGCTTGAACCCATTCGGATCTCTCTGAAACTTTCCTGCCTCTCTTTCGTTCTCACTTTCTTCGCTATTTTTCGCGAGATGAGTCTGCGAAAGCTGATTCTCGACCGCTTCTATAGCTGTCTCGAACCGCACAGCCCATTTCATTAACCGTTTCAAGCTCGTATCCTCGGGGTTCATGCCTTTATCAAGCAATCGGATGCGTATTTTTTGCTCAACGCCGTCCCAAAAGATCTGAACTAAATGCCTTTGGTTGATTCCTGGAACCCTCTTCGCAAGCGATTGGACCTGCCGTGCGAAATCTCGGACTGTCTGCTGGCCTTGGTGCGCGTTCATCAACTGCATCCTCAATTGCTGCTTGAAATCAGCAGGAAAACAGTAATCAAACAGCGCAACATAGACATCCTTGACCGTCCATTGTTTCAGGCACGTCGCTACATGTTGCATGAAGAATTTGCTCGCTGACCCACTCATGAAATTCACCAACAATTTTAGGGCCAGTTTATCTTGCAATCCGGTGATATTGATCCACGAATCTACTTCGAAAGTCCAATGATCAAAGACGTCGATGTCCGGTTTGCCGTTCCAAATGAATGGATGCTTGAATTTGACACCATGCGTAGCTTTTTTCAGTTTCCTCTTCTTCCGATTCTTACGAGCCTTCTTTTTCGCAGCACGTAAATTCTCGCTCTCGGAAGAAGGCGTGGATTCGTCGTCAGACGTCGAAGAACTGGCCGGTGTCGACGAATCAGATGTTAGCGGACTTGTACTTTTGCTTGTAGTTGCCCTGAACCACCCGCCCTCCGGCAGTTGCGATGCAGGCCGCACAAACTCCTTTGGTTTGCTGCCTGCACGCCGGTTACTTTGGCCTTCGTCCCTGCGGATTTTTCACGCGGTGCCTTGGACTTTGCGATCGGTGGGTCTGTAACCTCTACCGACACCGCCATAAATCTGATTCCATCCATCCGATATCCTTTGATGGAAGGTGTTGCTCCGGCAGATTCCTCATGCGGCAACATGCTCTGGACTATTCCTTCGTCCATCGGTTCATCTGCATCTAGACTCGACGCGAACCAGGTAGGAAAAAACTTATTTCCTACTACTACAGGCCTTGAAACATTCGTAGCCTTTCTAGCCGTGACTTGCGGGGTTAAAAATACGCCCTCCGGACTTCGCACGTCCACGGCTTCAAGCAAGCTTTGATCATTAACCTCTGGCAAGTTAAAACTCCAGCCACGAGGTAAGTCTATTCCGTAAGACTCTGCTCGCTCTTCCGCATATTCACTAATAGCGGGAACATCCAGGGCATCCACAGCACCTGGGAATACAGTCGTCAGACTCAGTACATCGAGCCCGCCCTCGACTGTGATGCACTCAACTCTGAGTTGGGCATCATCGGCCACCTCTTGTGCGATAAACTCTACTGAGGTCCGATCACTTGGCGCACCATTCTCGGCGCCAAGATTTGAAGCTGGCATGCTTCCAACTCGAAGCTCGCCCTCCGCTTCATGGCTACCCCGCATATCATCGAGTGGGGCATTGCCATCGGCCACTTCCACAAGAACATCGTCATGGGAAGTCCGAATATCCAGCGCGGCCGAAGTGTACATCTTCCCGCGCATATTCACCATGCTGTACGTCGCGTAGTGAATGTTACTGTTGCGCCTGCGCATTTTCAACCGGATGATCAGTCCAGTTGAAGTCAACACGAAAATAAGAGAAAAATTGCACTCAAAAAAAATGTGAGGCAAAGGAGTTTCTTGATGGAAAGTCGTTGCACACAAGGATCCAAGTCTGGTGAGTTTTACTTAGACTGAGAAGTTGAGTCGGTAAAGCTCCGTGTTTGACGAGAATGCCTAACTACTGGTAAGTACTGAGTCTTTATACTATCTACAGAGGCCTTCGGAGCCGGGGACTGACTACTAATGACAATACAGGTAACTACGGATGAACTACGGCTGCGGTAAGTAACTACGCCGCTGCCAGGGCCGCTGCGCCGCTCACTGCGGATCTGCGGCACAGCAGACTTCAGGACCGAGACCGCGACCGAATCCTTACATCACTGGCACAAAATGAAATAAATCAACGGGCATGGCTGCTGGAGCGTTGAAATAAAGGTAACCACGGCTTTTACTCGGTAATTGGCAGAAGACCCTCGCAAAAGCGCAGGGGATTCATTCAGTATAATAGCTACTTATACGTAGGTCAACAGGCACAAATTAAACCTACTACGGCGAATTAAACCATGTAAAGTGTAAGTGAGGCACGGAAAGGTACAGTAAATGACTGAAAGAATGAATGGACCTTGTAACCTGAATAAATGCGTTCGGTTGCTGTATTGGTGACAGCGAGAGACCGACTCGAATTCCAACATGGAGTTGAACCGTCCTCAAGTTGAGCGATGGATGGACGCTGAAGCTTACGGACACACTCACTACCGGACGTGTGACCGTCGTCTTTCTTGCCCAGGTGGAAGGTTGTCCGCGTCCCGATCTCATCGACCAAGCCGGGGTCGTGAAATGCAGCTGGTCGCAGCCACGAAGTCGGGAAGCAGATATGGTCAAGAATGAGCGGCGGCTTGCAGAGCACAGCTTCCACGGCATGCTTCGAAATCTACCAAAATATATCACGACGAAGAAATCTGTCTAATTCCGTAGTGTCACCTTGAACACGCCGTAGATTCGGAGGACGTTGACCATCTCCGAATAACCGTTCAGTAAGAACTCTAACCTATCACAGGATTGACGGACGCCGCCGAGCTTGCCAAATCGTTCAAAGGAATATTCAAACCTTTTACACGTCTTCGTCGCGATCTTATTTATTGCGATGCAGGCTAGCGTTGGTTGTATGAGGTGCCCAAAATTATCCACCGCGACATCAGCCTCCGAGCAGAAAGCTGATGTTCAAGAGGATCTATGGCCGACTGTATGGCGTCTTGAACGATTTTAATCTCGCCGTTCAGCACTAGGAGGCCCGGCCTTCCACCTCCAAGCAGCGCACGGGCGTCGGGTACCAAGTCATATATGGCGCTGGATCTCCTCGTTCCCAATCCTCCTAGGCACCTCTATCGACACGATCTAGAATCGTTTTTGTGTCCTCGCATTCCTCACGTCCGACAATTCTTCGCTTGCCAGTCGGGAATACCTTCGGATGGAGCAATTGAGGAAGGAGAAGCATTTTGCGCTGACCAATGGTGGATTCCCTCCCTCGATGGAACCGTTTGCCGCCCTGCACCTTGGATAAATTACAGGATTTATCCGTTGTTGGGCTCTGCGAGCACTCTCCGTGACTTACGCCGCCAGAAGGGGAAGTCGACGCAGATACTGTGAATGAGAATGTCACTTTTGATAAATTCGCAACCGCCCCGATGCAGCCTCTTCTACAACATGCGAGGTACGAACACCAAATTGTTGTAGTGTCTGTCTATGAGAAACTAAGCCTCTTCACACTAGTTCTTGATTTATTTGCATTCAGTGCTCCTGAATTGTACTATAGATATATAGAAGAAATTAGAAGGTTCATCGTTTTAGATTATGCCGTAGAATAATCTACTGTACCGCTCTGTATGACTGAAACGATTTTTGGATCATGACTGAAACGGTGAGGTTCGAACCAGAAACGACCCCACCGTGACGCGTTAACGTTGAAACGAGACAAATTTTTGAACCGGTTTTTAGCATTTCCAGCCTATTTTTTAGTTTCTTTTGGATGTAACGTAATTTTTTGGCTGAAACAGGGCCCTCGTTGCGCGTGACATGGCCCAAATTTTGAAACGAAACGGGACGGGTGTTACGCGTTTCGTTTCAGTCATACAGAGCGGTACAGTATGGGCAAGTATTCTGGTGAAATTCGGGCTCCGAGCTCCTCAAGACGCATGATGGATGTACCCTGCTGTTCAGCTCCTTGTTTTTCAATTTCTAACACCGGCCCATAAGAAGTGGCATGGTCCTCATAACTTTATACTTGCTTTTTAGAACTCAGTATTACTTGAATTGTGGCAAGAGAAGAAACGTGAATGATGAGAATGTTGGTTGTTGGCGCGAACCCATGCACTCATTTCTGGCCATCGTAATGCATACATGTCTGTTTAAACAAGATATCATAGTGTGAGGACTGGAACTGTAGCGACGCTTGAACTCCAGCTGTGCGCGAGCAACTCTCCTCCTTCTAGGTGCGCTTGATTGTTCTGCGATGGTGAGTAGCCAGGTCGAGGTGCATAACACAAGGCAAAATCAACCCCTTGTGGAATAGCTTGTCGGAGTTCAGAAACAATATCAACCTTCATCGGGCGTATGAACTGCACATGGGCTTTCGAAAGCCGAGCAATTCCCGGAAAACAAGATTCTGTCCGTGCTCGAAGAAATTGGGAGAGTATCTGGTCAGAAACATGGGCAAATTGCAGGAAGTTTATGACCCGGAGTTGAGGGCAGAGGACACTGTTGAGATTCTGGGCGGTCGGAGTGAAGGACTGCCAAAAATCGCTTTCAAGGGCGATTTCCGGGGATGGGGACTCTGTGTCAGACTCCGCGTCAGTATGAGACTCCATTTCAGAGGAAAATGGGTCATAGAACAGGAGCAACTCGTGAAGTCCTGGCACCAGGCGAAGGCAGTCAACCATGGCTTCAGGTGTCAGACCTATGACCCGCAGCCTGAGACATTGGATATTGTGGTAGGATGTCAATAACGGTCTGAACAAAAACCTCTCAGACATGTAATTTGTCGAGTATTCCAGAGACCGTAGATTGGGAAGATCGAGACTTTGGAAGAAGTTGGTCGTCCCGAGCCAGTGATCAACTACTGATAACCGATGCAGGTATTCCATGCGACATACTGGTGGAGGAGGAGCATCCTCGGCATGGGAAGTGAATACTAGGCTGCAGGTCTCAAGGTGAGGACACTGCTGTAGCAGATCCAATCCTGCCGTCGATGAAAACCGTACGGTGGGATGGTTAGCTAGGGAAAGGTGACGAAGTCGACCCCAAGGAAGAGGAAGGAGAGAACTATCCAAACGCCTGAGGGCGGCGCTTCGAAGGCTGGTGGTTCCGAGGAAAGCCATGAAGCCCCAGTCGGTAGCTTCCCTAGTGACAGGGCCATGATTTGGTCCAACCCCGTCAAAAACAATGGTTTCCAGGATCGGGACATCAGCGGGGCAAAGAACCGCCAACGGTTTGCAGGAAGAGAGAGACTCGAGTTGGAATCGAACCCGCTTCCAGCACAACGAATAGTGGACGAGTGTCTCAACAAGTACAGAAGAATCAGTCCCACTTTTGGATGTCCAGGAAGAGACGAGAGAAATCGAAAGAGGGAGAACACCAGATCTGAAAAGCCATAAATCGGCTGCTCCATTGATTTGAAGAAGTTTCGAGGTGTCTCTGGGGGCAACAATGTGCAACGACGCCCACAGACGGGGTGTCGAGAGCGCCAAATTCCTCCATGCTCGGCAGACATGGCAGAGCAGAATGGGAGCCTCTGCACTGCTCATAGTCGCGTTTCGATTCGCAGGAAGGCATGCGGCAAAAATCTCGGCCACAACATCTGCAGGAAGGCGGCGAGTGGGCGATATCAACGCGAGATGGGGAGCGATGAAGTCGTTCAGTCGGTCGCGTTTTTTAGAGAGTTGGCTAATCAGGCTTTGAAGGCGCTCAATTTCTGCGGCGAGCTCCGCGACCTTTTTCTGTGGGCCAACTAGTAGCTCGCGGATGCGTTGGCAATATGTATCGGAGGGAACAGCATTTGTATGAAAGATCTCCTTGAAAGGACTATCCATAGCTACAAATAGCAATCAATTTCAAGGCACATTCATCTCCATGTAATTCACCTTGTTTTATTAAGTCTCGGAAACAGCAACCTTTGGGCGGAAGCAGAGAGAGTGATGTCAAAGCTTAACGCCACGTCGATCGGCAATCATTTCCTCTGTCTTCCACCATCATCCTCAGCGACCAGAGTTTTGAGCAAATGGCCGTTTTCCCCGTATGCCTTCCTGCGGATCGAAACGCGAACATGAGCAGCGCAGAGGCTCCTCTGCTGCTCTGGCATGTATGTCGGTCGTGGAGGAATGTAGCGCTCTCGACGCCTCGTTTGTGGGCATCGTTGCACATTATTGCGAAGACGACTCGTAAACTTCTTCAGATTAACGAAACAGCCGACGCATGGCTATCCAGATCCGGAACTCTCCACATCTACAGAGCTTCAGAACGATTCCTCTATGCTCGTTAAAACAGTAGTCCAATATTCGTTGCGCTGGAGTCGGCTCCGACTCAAGTTCGACTCCTATCGTTCCGTTAGACCAATGACCGTTCTGTTCCATTTCCACTTGCCGATCCTTGACACCCTTATTGTCGAGGGTATTCGAGAGCAGGTTTAGGATGTCACCAAGTGGAGCGCGATGTCTTTCCTTAGAACCACTAGCCTTCGAGATGTCACCCTTTGGAAGATTCAGGGTAGTTTCTCGTTTCTTCTCCCTGGGACCAACTTCGACACCTCTTCATCGGCGAGGATTTGGCCTCGTAGCTCTCACCAGCAGACGGACTCGAGATGTTGCGGCGGTGTCCTAACCTCGAGACCTTTCATTCAAACCATCGGATGATCCAATCTCGCAACTAAAATTCGCATGAAATACCTGCGTCAACTATCTATGCTTTATCCATGGCAACCAACCACCGACATATTCAACAATCTCTATGCTCCCAATCTGCGGGCTCTCGAATATATAACATCCGGTGTTCAGGATCTGGATTCTTGACTTTCCCTTTACACCATTGTCGACCTCCGACATCCAGTCCCTCAGCCTTAGCCTCCCTTGGGCAGCAGCCGAAACCTTGATTGAATGCCTTCATCGTGTACCAGCGGTGCGTGAGTTGACCATTTGTCGTGATCCATCCTTTTTCCAACCGGGTACAGTGGGCGGTCCTCCAGTCGACACCGAGTTTTAGACTTCCATAATCCCAACGGCCATAAACCTCGACACTGTTTTATGTCCGGACCTCCGAACTGTAAAATTTTCCCAAATCCAGTCCACCTCCGACAACCTGCTCCGCCAATTCATCCAGGCTCGCACTGAAATGCATTTTCCTAACATTGCCCAGCTTCAGATTTTCATGTCAAATTTAGACGTGCGATGGAGATCGACAGACCTCGCCATTGCCGATGAGCTTCAGTTCTCGTTGTGCTATAAAAATCCTGGCTCTGTCAGCTACTCGCATCGCAGGACATCACAGTGGGCTTAGTCTCTCCTAAACAGACGCTACAACGAGGATGCTCGTACCCCGCATGTTGTACTTGAGGTTTGCGTTTACAATTTGATAAAATTCCGACGTCTTGCCTTGAAGCACAAAATATGTTACCTGTCCTGCACAATTGCAATTCGACAAATTTGATTACTGTACCATTTCGACCGAATGTTCAGGTGACGGTGACACCCGAGATTTTTTGAGGTGTGCAAAAATAGCCTTTAATCGAAAGAAAAATTATCGGCCATCCCGGACATCCAAAAACCCAAAATTTGTGAACCTTCGGTCGAAATGGTACAGTATTCTGGTCTCCGGAGAATCGCTGCATTCGAGCAAGAAGGAGTTTCGCATTTTTCTTGTTTGGATTCGGGGCTATCGCCGTCGGATTTTGCGACAACCACCAACACGACCTGGATGTTTCCTGTTCTCGAGACCAAGGCCTAACGTTCACCAGCAAGTCCACGTATTTTCCAGCCTACTCTGGTTGCTAGTCTCTCAAGTTTGTAATGGCGGGAAAGAGGAGCCTGTGATCAGGTGCCCCGGGCCGCAAGCACATGGACGGGGCATCGATTGCAAATCTTTGGCAAATCTCATCTGTCTTTCGCCTCCATGTCCGCCCAAGAAGCCGTCCCAGTCTATACGAACCTCAAGGACCTCTATGCGAGCTTGGGGACCTCTCTTAATCATGCGGAACGCTGGAGCAATCTTGCGGAAGAGTTTGAGAAGCGATTTGGAAAGCAACCAACCTATATTGCGAGAGCACCAGGTCGCGTGAAGTGAGTGCGGGTGTTTCCTTTGCCTTCGCGGCCCTTACACAAATTCAGTCTCATCGGTGAGCCTGAATTCCTCGAGATCGAATGATATTGGACGCCGCTATTGCCAGGCGAGCACATCGATTACGCGCTGTTCGGTGTCCTGCCCGCTGCGATTGAGCGGGACATCCTCATCGCTTGCGCGCCGCGCGATGTCCCCGCAAGCTCTCCAACGGCGGAGGCGCACCATGCACCCGGCAGTGTCATTGCCGAGAACCTCCATGCGAAATACACCCGCCAGGTGTTCGCCCCCGCACCGAAGCCCAAACCAACCAACGTCGACGAGGAGGTGCACGTCGAGGGTTGGCATCTCGACATCCCGCAGGAGTTGCGGTGGGAAAACTATGTCAAAGCGGGCTACTATGTGAGCTCTTAATCCAGATGCTTGTGGTATTTTTGCTGAGCAGGCACCAGGGGGTCTTGGACCAGCACTTTACCGGAGCAGCGGCGCAGCCTCTCCCTGTAGATTTGCTCGTTACCGGGTCCGTTCCCGCGGGCTCCGGGCTATCGTCAAGTGCCGCCATGGTAGTAGCGAGCACACTTGCCTTCCTCGCGATCAACGGAAAGGTGAGCTTCAGAAACGCCTGCAAACTCGCGTACTTGACAAAAAGATGTAGCTCGAAGGCGCTGAGAAAGTCGCCCAAGGTGAGCTGGTCAAGATGTCGATGGAGAACGAGAAGCGTGTCGGTAGGCTTTAACCATCTTCCGTGACATTCAGAAGCTCATCAATGGTGTACCAGGCGTCAACAGCGGAGGGTAAGTCGTGTCTATTGTCCCTGCATGCTCTCATCTCCCGTAGAATGGACCAAGCCGCCTCTGTTCTGTCGGTCCCTTCCTCGGTCCTGTACATCACCTTCTACCCTTCCTTGACAGGGTCCCCCACGCCACTCCCAGGCAAGCACTCCCTGCACTTTCCGCTGATGGTCGCGCTGACCTCCTCTAGGCGGCGCCGTCCTCGTTTGCGCGCACTCGCTCAAGGTCTCAGATAAGGCCCTCACCGCAAAGCGCGGGTACAACCTCCGCGTCGTCGAGACCCTCGTCGGCGCGCGCGCGCTCGCACGCACGCTCGGCGTTTCCGTGGGCCCCCGCGAGAAGATCACCTACCGCGAGGTCGTCGGCCGGCTCGTCGCGGAGGAGGATGTCGGCAAAGGCGGTGCGGGGATGAGCACCGACGCGCTGATGGACGTGTTGCGCCGCATGGAGGCTGCCGTGGAGCAGCTCAAGCCCCCGGGCAGCACGGACGGCGAGTTTGGCGCGACGAGGGAGGAGATGATCGTGATGTCGGGGCTCTCTGCGGAGGAGTTCCACGAGGTGTACATGTCGTGGGTCGAGGGTTCGTCACTTTCCTCGCTCCATCCATTCCGTTTCTATGGCAACCCAGCCTGACTGAGCGTCCTCCCCCATTGCAGTCGATGCAACACACTTCAAGCTCTACAAGCGCGCCAAGCATGTCTACTCGGAGGCGCTGCGTGTACTCCAGTTCCGCCAGCTGTGCCTCGACACGGCGGCCGCGGGCCCGGGCGCGGACGGAAACGTCGCGGTGCTGAAGCAGCTTGGGCAGCTGATGAATGAATCACAGACGAGCTGTGCGGGCGACTTTGAGTGCTCATGCGAGGAGCTCGACCAGCTCACGCAGCTTGCGCGCGACGCCGGCGCGTATGGCAGCCGGCTTACCGGTGCGTTGGTCCCCTCTCCTTCGTTACGACAATACTGATGGACGGTAATTCGCAGGCGCGGGGTGGGGCGGTTGCACCGTGTCGCTGGTGCCCGAGAGCGAAGTCGACGCGTTCATCAAGAAGGTCAGCGAGACGTACCCGCCGTACAAGGGCCTCGAGGGCGACGCGCTCAGTGAGGTGATATTCGCGACGAGACCCAGCACTGGGGCGTGTGGTGCGTTTGTTTCTCCGCGTTTTTCTCTGGTTCTGACTTTGGGATTTTTTTGATAGTGTACAAATTCGATTGAAGGTACATATGGGAAAACGAAGGAAAGCTATGTATTTCGTATGTATGATGCAGGGCGGGACTTTTTTTTTGGTCGTACACGGTACATTTCACTCGGAGTTTTGACTCTACCACGCGACGATCTATTTTGCGAATGCAAATGCTTTTTGAAGATGGGGCCGAGCTAGACACGTGTGCGATGGAAGGAGGTGTGACCCGTGGTGGGGGAAGGTGAAGCTATTCGTCGTCCCAGGTCTCTGAGAGTAACTGACCTCTCGAGTACGGCACATTTTGCTGAGCTGGCGAGTAGTTAGAAGGCATAGGCTTATAGTCTATGCGAAGGTCAAGGCCATGCGCGATAGGACCCTTGAGTGCAGGGACAATGTCGACCTGCATCTTGCGTCTGAACCATACATGGACCTTCGAAAGCTGAGAAATACCACTAAATTGTGATTCAGTGCGAGCCTGAATGAATTTGAGGAGTACGTTGTCGGAGGTTGCTTCGAGGTGGAAGAATTTCACAATTCGGAGCCCAGGGCATGGGACGTCCGAAACGTTGTGGACCGTTGGCGTTAGGGCAGTCAGGAAGTTAACCTCGGGGGCGACTTGATCATAACAAATGAACAGCTCGCGAAGTGCTGGTACCAAGGCGGAGGCATCCGATAAGAACTTCGGAGGCGACCCGTTCTATGCGTAAATTGAGACACTGGAGATGGTTGCCAGGGGGCAAGAGAGATGTGAAAGGAAAGGTCTCTATATCGCTTGTCACGTATTCCAATTGCCGCAGGTTGGGAAGATCGAGATTTTGAAAGAAATCGGGGGTCGCTCGCCACACATCAAGCACAGATAGCTGATGTAGATGTTCCATGCGACATCCTAGCAGGGATGAGTCATCCTCAGGCTGGGGGCCGAATGGCAGAGTGACTGTCTCAAGGTTAGGACAGCGTCGTAGTAGATCCAATCCTGATACTGGCGTAAGCCATGTGGATGGGCCATACGCAAGAAAGAGATGGCGAAGTCGATCCCACTGGAGAGGAAGGAGGGCGGTGCTCGAACGCCCGAAAATGGCGCAACGAATGCTGGTGGTTCCGAGGAAAGCCAGAACACTCCAATCGACGGCTTCCTGGCCAGGTTGTCGTTCAAAACCCTCCAAAACAATAGTTTCGAGGATGGGGACATGGGTAGGGGAGAGAACAGCCAATGGTTTGAACCACTGATGCGTGGTCCCGGGTAATGCAATCCGGATCCGATTCCAGCGCGACGAATATTGGATGACGGTTTCAAGAAGCATGGAAAATTCGGTGTAGGGCTGTCCAAATGTCCAGGGACGGGCAAGAGAAATTGAAAGAGGGAGAGCACCGGATCTGGATAGCCATATGTTGGCCGCTGCATTTATTTGATGAAGTTTTGAGACGTTCTCAGGTGAAGCAATGTGCAACGACGCCCACAGACGAGGTGTCGAGAGCGCGACATCTCTCCAGGCTCGGCATATGTGGCAGAGCAGGAGGGGACACTCTGCAGCACTCATAATCGCGTTTCTATCCGAGGGAAGACATGCTGTGAATATGTCGGACACCACATCTACAGGAAGCCTTCGCGCGGGCGATAACAAGGCTGTATGGGCTTTGATGAAGTCATTCAAGCGATCACGTTTGCCCTCGAGCTCCTTCAGCAAGATCTGGACACGGTCGATTTCTTCGGTTAGGCCTGCTACCTCCTTCTGAGGGCCGACCAGCAGCTGGCGAATCCGCTGGCATTCCGTGTCGGAGGGAACAGCGTTGGTATGAAGAATTTCGGTGAAAGGTGAGTCCATGGATTGCAATTCGCTGCAACTCAGAATGTCAGTCTCATCATCATCGGGATGGATGTCTCTCGCCTCCCCCCGCTGACTACTTGGTGGTTCAAGTTCAAGATGCTTCCACAAACGACTCGACATTCGACTTAGCATCAAGCAAGTGTCACATCAACAATGCTCAACACAACTTGGCAGTTGCCGCTTGCCTCTTGACCGTGTACCACTTGCTGAAACCGACTCACCGAAACCCACCGACTGTGAGATTTGGATTCTTTTCAGGACTTCCGGTGTTCCATTTTCTGGTTTCGCCGCGGATAATCAGACTCACTATTGACTTAGTACTGTCGAACTCAAACTCAAGACTCGTCTGGGCTCGAGATTGTCCCGGCGCTGCTCATTCTACTATCCTATAAATTACTGGTGAATCACCTTCAGGCTACTTCTTCTTCTCAGTATTACTCGCTCGTTCGCCTCGAGTTGCTCCGGTTTGTGCCATGGATGATGATGTTGTAGCGCTCGTACGCAGTCATCCATTGCACACGCTTTCTACTTGACATTCGATGTAGGTTATCGACAGCGGCTCAAGACTGTGCAAAGCTGGATGTGAGTGCATTTTGTTCCGTTTCTATTTCTCGTTTCATATTTTCTTTTATGTAACTTGAAGTCGCTGGTATGTCTACTGTACATCTCTTGTGACCCACTTAACGGGTTGAATAAAAGGTGATGATATGCCCCGCGCTGTCTTCCCGTTGGTCAAGCCAAAATTCCCCCTGTTCGATCATTAACGTTCCCGACAGTTCAATTGTCGGCCGTCCTCATCACTCAGTTGTCACAGCATCGGGTACCCCACTGATATACTTCGGGTATATGCCCCGCCCATTATGCAAGGTCCTCAACTGACCTTGAAGCAGCGATGCAGCCCAAGCTAAATGCGATTTTTTGACCATCAAATGTCCCGTCGAGCACGGGATTGTCATCAACTGGGATGATGTGGAGCATATATGGCATCAGGTCATATACAACGAACTTCACATACCGCCGGAGGATCACCCTGTTCTTCTCACCGAAGCCCCGATGAACCACAAAGCAAATCGAGAGAAGACCGCTCAGATCATGTTTGAAACGTTCAACGTCCCCGCGCTCTACCTGCAGGTCGGGGCCGTGCTCTCTCTATATGCATCGTCGGGACGTACAACCGGCATCGTCATTGACTCGGGCGACGGTGCATCCTATACGGTTCCGATTTACGAGGGGTTTTCGCTTTCTCATGCAGTGCGACGCCTGGACCTCGCGGGGCGCGATATAACCAGCTTTCTTGAGCATTGTCTTTTCCAGCATGGGTACAAGTTTAAAACTAAGACAGAGCGCCTCCTCGTCGAGGATATCAAGAAGAGACACTGCTACGTCGCCCTGGATCTCGAGCAAGAGTTGCACACGACCGAGAAACCGTCTTCGTTGGACACGAGCTACGAGCTTCCAGATGGTCAAATCATCGCCCTCGGGACAGAGCAGTGGGACCCGCGCTTGAATCTCTTCCGATTTTCTCAATGTCTCCAATCAGGTTCCGTACTCCTGAAATCCTCTTCAACCCCTCGATCGCTGGACTCGACATTGCGGGCATTCATCACAATACGTAGGGCTCACGCTACCACCGTGAATTACTTTTGACCGATGTACATACCGAAAGCTTTAGCTCGATCCAGAAATGCGATGTTGACCTCCACTCTCATATGTACGCCAATATCGTCCTCTCCGGCGGCAACACCTTGTTTCCGGGCTTTGTAGACCGAATGCGGAAGGAACTGGGCTCCTGGGCTCGTCCGCCGCCCAGCACCAAAGTTGGTTGTCTGCTTGTTTTTGGGTCCTTCCATTGAGAATGCACTGTCCTTAGATTAACATTGTCGCGCCACCTGAGCGCAAATACTCCGCCTGGATCGGCGGCTCCATGCTGGCCTCTCTCAGCACATTTCAGAAGATGTGGTGCTCTAGGTTTGAGTACGACGAGTACGGACCGGTCATCGTGCACCGCAGTATGTTTAACAACAATGTTCTACCCGCACTGACACGAATCATAGAATGCCTTTAAAATCCGCCTCGTCGGTAGGTATGCGTTGATTCTATTCCATAACACATTACGAGTGGATAAATATCGTGGATTTCTTTCCCCTTTGTGTGAAGTTTGGCTTGCTCATCCCGGAGCATCCCCACTTTTAGTCGGCGTTGATCCAGCGGATGCTGATTAACGCTTGAATTCCTGTCATAGTACGGGTAGCTTCGTAGTTTGCGGATGAATATGAATGGCTAAATTTGGAATATCTCGACTATACCTCTCCAAGATCGGCTCCAGGCCACTAGGAGGCCAGTTCTTATTTGCCCACTTAAAATACCACTTGTGACTCGAAATTCCGTGCGTGTTTTAGAACTTGTCATGGAAAATACATCGGGGGTTTCGTTATTATACATTGTTATCTTCGCCTACCAGTGTAGCCTGTGTGTCGGGCACTGGTATCCACCGGGATTCTTAAAGAGATACAACTGGTGGTAGTCTTCGGCGTCCCACCATGGCCCAGCGGCAAGAATATTGGTAACGATTTTCGTGCCCTGTGAAGGCAGGACTCAGCGTCTCCCCGGACGAATAAATTCAGAGACATACCTTCGGTGTGAAGTGCTTCGCCTGTACCTCTTCCGTTACACGCCGGGCGGTACTCGCCTGCTCCGGAGTGGTGGTAAAAATAGCTGATCGATATTCTGCAAAGATGCAGGGGCATTTAACGACCCGAACTGAGGACTGGATAAAGCTCACGGGTCCCCGCATCCCCACCCTGCCGATTCTCCGTCGTCGGGTCGTGTGAGCGGTAGAAAAATTCCACTAGGTCGGCGTACCCAACCACAGAAGGGTCAAACTCGATCCGCACGGCCTCTGCATGGTCTGTCGTCCCACTGCATACTTGTTTGTAGTTGGGGTTAGTGACGTCTGCTTTTCCACCAGTGTAGCCTACGGCGGTTGAGATGATTCCCTTTCCAGGGGCGGGTTTAGGAGGGAAGTGCTTGAGGAATATGTGTTCAGTTCCCCAGAAGCATCCTGCAGAAGATGCGGTGGTGAGAAGCTGGAATAGGTGCAATCGCGCCTACCCACCGGAGGCAAATATCGCGATCTCAGTCAAGCCTGAGGCCGCTGGTTAGCGTAAAGTCAGTGCGTGTCGCATAACGCACTCGGTGGCATGTCTCTGTAAGATACGGCAGGGCCGAAGGAAGAGATTGTGCGGGGTCTTATTAAGGCGGTGAGTCGGCTAAGCATGAGAAGCGCGATCACGCGATTCTAACTTTAACTCCATGAATTCGACATTCGATTGCAGCTGCCACCAGGCTGCGACAAAGGTGAGAAGATTTGGTCCGAGGAACACCCCACGAAGGTCGCCAGTGTAAACGATGCAAAAGGGTGAAGAAGAATTGAACTTGGAATCAAGGGGGAAAACCAAGCTAAATTAAAATTGAACGAGCCCCACGACTTGTCGAGACCCTCCGCTGTCCCACTTGCGAGGAAGTCCTTGAATGAAACAGGCATGGGAGTCGGGATTAATGCGTCCAAAGAACATGCTTCTAAAGGCACCGAACTGGTCATTCAATCGGGCTTAATTCCAAAACGGACTGGATTGGGGCCAGGCCATATGCATGTTTCCGGCCAAGAATACTATAAGGATACCTAATTCCCCCCTCCATTTGGTTTGTGGTTCGGTTGCACCATTCGCCGCGATTTCCTTTGAAAAACTCAATTGTGCAGTGCAACCAGTGAAATTCAGCAGAATATTCGCGGCTCCTCCAGCTCGGTTTGGGAAAACCGTAGCCTTTCCGAAGGATGTCGGAGTCGGGTAAGTAAGCGGAAGAGAAGCCCATCAATATTCACCGCTCAGCCCTCAAAAAGGAAATTCCGTATTTCTCCTACACTTACGTAGTTCACGACACCACTGCAGGTCACACGCAGGAGCGGAACGTTTCTCAGGGGCAGACATTCAACAGTTTCAGCTGACCTATCATGTGGCAGCGAGTATCACATCTTCGTTCGAACTCAGCGGAACAAAAGCAGGAACGTGCTGGAAAGTATATGGAAGAACATACTTGCATCACGCTCGTCTATTTGCATCTTCAATGCCGCAGTATACGCGTATGAATTGGGCGATAACCAGTTCCCGGCAACGACGACACTGAACAGATAAAATATTATTACAACAGGGAGGAAGGAAAGAGACATCACTATTAACCGTGGATTTGAATAGCTTTTAGATTGTATGTAGTAGCCTCAGAAGTAATCCAGCATATACAGCAGGGAGTAATATCAGGTGCATTACATTATTACCGCTTCTCTTTGACGAAGAAGTGTAGCGTCAGATACGAGGCCGCCGTCAGCACGGTGAAGAAAATCCCCAGCAGCACCGTGTTTGGCCACCAGAACGACTAGACGTCGATTGAATGTCAGGTCCAGATCCAATATAATGAGCGAGTAAAAATACGCACCTGCGCGTGCAATCCAAATGTGGACAGGATGACAGCGGCCGGGACATCCAGCTCGACGCCATACTTTTGAATCATATGTCAGAAGATGTGGCGCGGAGCAAGGGAGAACGGGCATATACTTTAGTTTCCGTCAGGTGCAGATAACGGAGCTCGTTCACGGCCAGAGCCTCGAACGCGGCGTGGAAGAACGATATCGTGTGTAGCCACTGGAAGGCGGCGGGTACGCTCTCCCGGTTGATGAGCAGACCCGTGAACATGAGACTGGGAAGCACGTCAGGGAATGCGCCAAGTATAGGACGCCGGAGGCTTACTTGAATAGCATGACCAACGTTCCGGCGAGCCCAGCGACGCTCGTGCTCGCGATGGCTATCGACAGGAACAGGACCACCACCGCCGTCGTGAGATTGAATAGGACGAGGATGAGCATGAACTTCCAGAAGGATGCAACGGTCGGAACGAGCCCGACAAGGCCGTATACGATCCCACCAAACATGATGGGTGGAACGACTCTCAGCGGGAGGATGTCGAATAGAACCTAGTCTCCAAGGTCAGAGAAGGTGGCTGCAAGACACCGGTGCGGCTGACCTTGGATGAGAAGTACGTGAACGTCGAATAGTATCCGTTTGCTCTGTTTCCGGATTGAGGATGGATGATATGCCATGGGACTGGAGTACTAACCTTTCGCGAATGAAGAGTATACGCTCATTGGCAAACAGACCCAGGCTCGACAGGCAAGAGAATCCAAAGAGGGCAAGCGTGAAGAAGAACAACCCTAAAGCACCATAAATCACAGTTCGAGATGGAACCATAAGTGACTTACCTAGCCTGTTCTGGAACCCAGAAATATCGTTTCTGCAGAAAGCGCGAATCAGTCGCCGGTGGGTTTAGAGCAAGCAAGGATCTCTCTTACGTGATGTTGTGGAAGAAAAGCCCGCAAATCACTAGATCTCTATGGTGAGCAGTGGAAACGGGAAAAGAGAAAGTCCTTACATGCCAAAGCGATGGACGACAAGTAATGCGCCATCAGCAACGCCGGGTCTCGGTACAGATTCTTGAACGCGCGCCCGCTCAAGATCCCGAACTGCGTCGCGTAGCTGGCGCGCTTGCGGCCACGCAGCAACGACGTCTCCACCGCGACATCCGGCAGCTCGCCGTTCTCGTTCACACCTGCCGTCGCACTCGCGCTCGCGCGCCGCAGGGCCTCGCTCTCCTCCCTGATCTGCCTTGCGACCCCGCTGGCCGCGTACGCCTCCACGAGCGCCGCAAGCTTGGGCGCGAGGGGTGCGTTCGGCCGTTTGTGCGACGACGAGAGCGACACGGCCTCGAGGAGCTGCGACGTCTTGCGCTTGATGTAGTTACTTGACGATGACCCGGCTCGCGTGCGCAGCTCCGTCTCGTCGTTATCGGGGCTCACCGACCCGCGCGAGCGCGTGGAGAGCGGGACCGCGGGCGTCTGGTGCCGCGCGAGTCCGCGCTCCTCGTCGCCAAGGTTTGTGACGTCCTCCGTGGGCGACGACGGCTCGAGCGCGGGACTGTCTTCCGTGCTGTTGTTACGCTCGTCCATGCCCGCGTGTACGGTCATGTCGACTGCGATCAGGTCAGAATGGAATGCGCGAAAACACTGGGCGACATACTGAGGAAGTCGGCGATATTGAATCCGGGCGGGCAAGGCTGGCCGATGTCCGCAAAGTATGCCTGGCATTTCGAGAATTCGCCCGAGTAAACGAGCTTGCCAGCGGCAAGGAGAACGAGCTGGTCGAAGAGCGCGACGATGTTGCTGCGTGGCTGGTGGATGGTGAAAATGACGGTTCTGTTGTAATCCCGCGCCAGAGACACTAGACTCTCAACGACGTTGAAGGCGTTGTATGAGTCGAGACCTGGTAGAATAACGATTATAGCGATCCTGAGACTGTTGGTGGCACACACTCACCGCTCGTTGGCTCATCCAGGAACAAGATGGATGGACTGGTAACAAGCTCGCATGCAATGGACACCCGGCGCTTCTCACCTCCAGATATTGATCGACGACCTTGGAGTCCGCGTCAGTCTGAGGTCACAGAGGAAAGACGACAAAACATACCACTTGCACCAATACGCGAATCCTTGATGCCCAAGATACCGAGCTCATTCATCGTCTCCAGGGTCCTGAACTTTTTCGCCTCCATGCTCATGTCCCGCGGCAGCCGCAGGAGGGCGCTGTACAGCACCGTCTCGTACACGGTGAGCGTGCTCATGAGCGTGTCCTCCTGATCCACGAAGCCCGTGACTGCCTTGAACGCCTCGTCCTTGACCTCCCGCCCGTTGACGTACGTCGTCCCTGCCACCTGCCCGCGCTTGGCCTTGCGCGCGAGAATATCGAGGAAGGTGGACTTGCCCGCTCCGGATGCGCCCATGATGGCACACACCTGCCCGGGCTTGATCGTCCCGGAGATGTTGTCGAGCAGCACGCGCGAGCCCAGCGTGTACGAGAGGTTAGAGAAGTGCAACGTGGCGGGGACGTGATCGTTCATCAGCCGCGCCTGCTCGTCATCCGGGAGGCGGATTTTCCCAAACTCGCCACCGCTTGCGCGACCCGCATACCAAAGGACTGCGGGAGTGAGTCAGAAACTCGGGAGAAGATCATGGGGCGTGTCCACCTACCCGCTGAAGTGACGAGAACGATCAAGCCTGCACCCGCGGCGCTAAGGGCTACCCACTTCGTATTGTCGGGTTTGGGCGGTCTCTGACGGGAGTTCAGCGGGCCAATGAAATTAATGAGACAGAGAGCCTACCTCATAGCCTGGAACTTGCGAGAAGTGCAGGCACTCTCCGCCGGCGCAGTCCAGAGTAATGAAAGCGTCCCCAAAGACAGTGTCGATGAGCTCGTTCATTGCGGGCTCTTCGAACTGGCACTTTGTTGATCCTTCCGTAGCCGTCTTGCAACTGAAAGACGCCGGCCCCTGGATCTCGTCTTTGAGAAAGTCGTCGATGTCTGTAGAAAATGTGATAAGATTGCCAAGCAGGTAATAGGGACCGCGACTCACTGATACTCCCATCTTCACCGCAAATAAAGCGACCTGGGACGCATCTGCATTTGATACGGTCGCACGCATACGTGGTGGAGTTGGTGTCGTATCCCACAGTCCTTGAGGAGTCGCACTGTTCTAGAGCACAATAGAAAGATTCGACTTCGTCGACCCAGAACTGGAACGAGCACGTCTCGCTGGGATTGTCGCAGCTGAAGGTCACCTGCACAGGCCGGTGTGCACCGACTTGGTCGATAATTTTCCTGTCTGTGCGGCGGTCGGCGTGTGTGCGTTACTGAAAAATAAGTCGACGCACTCGTAACATTACACATCTGATGGTTGTTGAAGACCGTCTCTCCGTCCTTGTAGCATCTCATGTCGTCTGGATTGACTTCCTCGCCATCGTCAGTGGGGGCTCCTCCGATGAGGGGGAAGCCAGCACAGGCTTGATTCGTTTCGCATACTGAAACGATTTTGTTCATAAGCAGATATTTGACGAGTCTTCAAAAGCACTCACCATTACAGTTGATTCCTCCCCACCCATCCTTGCATTCGCACGACTTGCCTTCCTCGCGCAGTCGCCTCTGGTCCCCGTCCGCGAGAGAATCGCATTCTAAATCCGTGAATTAGCGGCATGGCGGTCACTGAGATCAATAGACACACGTGGAATCAGACAGTCTATACCACCCCATCCCTCGGGACATTTGCACTGGCCATCATACTCGTTGCACTCTCCGTACTGTCCACACGCAAACCGCGGAAGCTGGCAATTGAAGCAAGGTGGACATTTCTCTGGAGATAGATGAGCTCCTGGTCTCCTCTGCAAGATTCTACGCACCCGGCGCGGCGTTCCCCGACAGACTCTAAGAAAAACAGGATAAATGAGACAGAAACCGTCATGACGCCAGCGAGCCACAAACAGCAAGTTGGTAGCTTGATATTGGTACCGGCCTGTTCCAAGACGAGTTTGCGGGTGTTCTAAAGGATATTACCGGCGTACAGAGGAGCAGACCCAACAGCGACGATAGTAGAAACTGCGGCGCCATGAGCGCAGGACGTGCGTAGCGAATTCTATACATAGAAATATATTCCCAGGCTCCCGATGCAGGCACATCGGGCCGCCTTTCCCCCGCCCCCTTCACTGAAAAGCTAGTTATGGCATCACATCCAGGCTTCATCGACTTGAAAGAGCTCGAAGAACTCGCTGAACTTCGAGGCGAATACTGCGTTGACTTGAATCTGGAATAGCTCGACTTGGAGGCTAAATTGGACACTCTCAGGCTGAAGATTTCCATCCAAGACGGTTCAAACTTGGCGAAATCCGAGGCGGATTTCTCGATTGCGATTACCGCCGGCTTAACGTCGATCTCTTCGAATTCTCGGACCTCCGCTATTCCAAGACACCGTGATGCGGATATATAAGCCGCAGAATGACACGTACTATTACGCCCAATGGGTCTGAATTTGCACAATGGGTCTGAATTTCGCACTTTTCTCTTTCATTTCTTGCTCTCTTCCCTCGGAGTTTTTTTCCATAGTTACCTGTACTAGTTTATTACAGTTGTATGAGAAATCTATGGGATACGGCAAGAGGAAGGTATTGCGAACGGGTTCCTGAACCATCAAACTCAGCAACATTTTGGAAGATGACGACGTTCTGGCATCCCAGCTTACCCCCAGCTTCCGGGAAAAATTGAGAGGTATCAAATACAGTATACCAACCTTTCTGCCTCCTCAGAATGTTTCTCCGGAGCGGAGGCATTACGTTCTAGTGGAGGAGCGTGACGAATTAAAACTCCGCTCGCTAAACAAATGATGTGACATTTTGTGACTTTGGAGACCTTTCCCTCCATAACGCAACAGCCGCATCCCGGAAAAAATATCTGAAGAGGCAGAAGGTTCACTATCAACTATATTATACCTCTCAAAATTTCCGGCAGGCTCAGAGTCACCCGGAAGGCCAGAGCATAAGTAACTTCCAAAACATCACTGATTTTGATGGTTCAGGCACCCGTTCTCAATACCTTCCTCTCGCTGTATCCCTTAGATATTTTGCACACTCGTAGTCAACTAGTACATGTACCTACCGCGAAAACCTCCGAGGGAAAATCGGAAGAAATGAAGGAGAGAAATCTGAAATTCAGACCCATTGTGCAAATTCAGACCCATTGGGCGTAATAGTATGCCTCGAGATTGCATATATAAAGAGGAATCAATCTTCCGGTTCGACATCTTGCAGAATGACCATCCGCATCATTTGTCTACTGACCCGCCTCCCGCACGTATCGTTCGAGGAATTCGACAGACACTGGTACGGGTTCGCGCTTGGACGTCCAGGTTTCCATTTTCTCAACGATGTATACACGTAGGGGCCAGATCCACGGACCCCTCATAGAAGCCCTGCCCGCCGTGAAGTCTGGGCTGGTAAAATACAAGCAGGTCAGTAGCTATTCGACGACTTGTGATTTCACCTCACGGACATTTGCTTTGCAGTTCCACATATCACCCGAAACAAATGCCGTCCTTGCAGCCAAGGGTGTACCTGTGATGACATACGACGGGATAGTTGAGTGGGAGGCCGAGAAAGTCGAGGATATATTCGAGCTCTGGGGGAGCGAAGAACTTGTCAAAGTGATCCCGCACCTGATCTCTTGTCTTCAATTGCTAACATACAGTTTTATAGACGGTCTTACCGGACGAGAAAAAATTCTTTGAGCGAAGCAGTGTTCAGGTTCTTGCTGGAGATTGGAAGTGATGCGGCAGGATTAGCGACGTTTTCCGTTTGGGATGCAATTTCGATATTTGATTACATACTGGTTACTACTTGGGCACGATCTTCAGTCGCTAGTCCTCAACCTCGCATTGAGGAGGTAATTCCGTCGTCTTAAGCAGGACACGGCTCCACGAAATTCTTTCCAGGCTCCGCCCCAATATTAAATCAGTTTCTCTGAAATTGGCTTCTCCAGAAGTTGAACGGCCGCAAAGGTCGCGAAATTCACCGAGCCGTCAAGAGTGTCGCCGGTGATGGGCAGGCGTCCGTGATTTCTGCAACTATACGAGCAGCGCGGTACGTACTGCGTTTGGAAAAGCCATCGGTGAACATTTGCATGAGAGGGTATCCATAGGACGAACCCAAGAAAGGCGATCGCTGTGGAGGAAATTCATTCATGAGCAGCGCGCTGGATTTATGGTTCCCTAATCGCTCCATCTCGAGATCTGACCAATTTGCAAGTGAGGAACCCTCAATTCGGCAGGTGAGGTATACGAGGACGTATAAGAACGATTCCAGATCGTGCCGATAAAGATGCTCGGGAAGATTGGTCACCAGGAGATCGAGCGACATAAATCGTCTAGTACCTGTGCGCGACCGCGGGGCGGAATGATCCTCATTCTCGTGAAAAACGGCGAGATCGAAATCATTCAAGATTCCATACATCTTGCCGTCTACCTTTCGGAACATGAGATTGTTGACACTAATGTCATGGTGCATAATTTTGGGCCCCTCATACAGCCAGCGATAGCCTGCATCGGAATAAGCAAGATCGCGATGAAGATGTATGAAAGGTCGCATACACTCGAGGATTTCCTTGAACACTTGGGCGAACTCGGCGGGGCCGTGAATTCCGTGATAGGGTGGAGTTTTCCTGAACTATTATTTGGAGAATTTCAACATCCTCAGAGCTCGTAAGACATTCAAGGAGTCACTCTGGAATTGGACTGGTTTCCTCGTTGTGATCTATGCCAGGAAGATGGCAAAGCATATCGAGGTAGGTATGTCCCGCAAACCACCGTGTATTGGCAGTATGTGCTTCCCGACTTCGTGTTCGCGGCCAACTGCTTTTCACGATCACAACTTGGTGGATGAACTCGGGACGGGGAAAAGCGTGTCATTTGAGGATGAATGACAACGGTAAGGCTTCCGGTGGCGAGGTGGATGTCACCTTGAGTTTCTACCCGTCGTTAAGACTTTGCCAGCATCCATCTCCGTTGATTTTTTGTCGCTTCAGTGTGAACTTTGAAGCGCAGTAGAATCGGGACAGTGAGGCGAATTGGTATTTTTTTGGCCCGTGTCAACGGTAGGTATAGCAGCACACAGAATTTTCACGACGAAGATCTTGATTTTCAACTTGAACAATACGATTTTAGGGGCAACGTCTCCGAATACGACGGCCAGTGCAAAATTTGGTGGCGGTTGTTCAGGATCAAGTTGTGATGTGCCAAACACGAACATATGCGTCCGCTTCCTTTCAGCCACGAACTTGACGTTGGACTCTGTGTCTTTTCCAAGGTAAGCACCCTGTTTCTCAGATGATGTCACAGTTGGAGTTTAACTCTCCTCTTTTCTAGGTCATGGAACCAATGGAGACCCCTTACAAAGACATTCTTCACACAAACACTGTTCCCTCCGATACAGATTGCCAGCGCATCCGCGAGCTGCTAGTTGGCCCAAGAAAGGAGGTTGCAGACCTCACAGCTGAAATTAAGCGCCTTCAGGCCTTGATCAACGAACTCTCCGAAAAACGCGACCATCTGAACGACTTTATCGATCCTCATCTCGCGTTGATATCGCCCACTCGCCGCCTTCCTGCAGATGTTGTGGCCGAGGTTTTTGCCGCATGCCTTCCTGCGGATCGAAACGCGATTATGAGCAGTGCAGAGGCTCCCCTTCTGCTCTGCCATGTCTGCCGAACATGGAGGAGTTTGGCGCTGTCGATACCCCGTCTGTGGGCGTCGTTGCACATTGTTGCGCCCGGAGACACCTCGAAATGTCTTCAAATCAATGGAGCAGCCGATTCGTGGCTTTCCAGATCTGGTGTTCTCCCTCTTTCGATTTCTCTCGTCTCTTCCTGGACATCCACACCCGAGACTGATTTTTCTGTACTTGTTGAGACACTCATCCACTATTCGTCTCGCTGGAAGCGGATGCGTTTCCAATTCAGCTCCTTCTCTTCCTGCAAACCGTTAGCGATTCTTTCACCCGCCGATGTCCCGATCCTGGAAACCATCGTTTTTGACGGCATTCGACCACGTCACGGCGAAGCCATTGACTGGGGCTTCATGGTTTTCCTCGGGACTACCAGCCTTCGAAGCGCCGTCCTCAGGCGTTTGGACAGTTCCATCCTTCCACTTCCTTGGAATCGGCTTCGCCACCTCTCCCTTGCTAAGGGCCGGGCCGGACTGTTTTCGTCAGCCGAAGCTTTGGATCTCCTGCGGCGGTGTTCTAGCCTCGAGACCTGCGCCTTAGCGTTCAATTCCGCCGCTGGAGGTGCTCGTTCTCCATCGGCGTGTCACATGGAACATCTGCGTCGGTTATCGGTAGTTGATTCGAGGCAAAGGACAACCGACTTTTTCCAAAATCTCGATCTTCCCAACCTACAGTCTCTGGAATACACAGCAACTCAAGTGGAGAGGTTTTTGTTCAGACCCTTATTGACATCCGACCACAATATCCGATGTCTCACGCTGCAGGTCTCACATGTGACAGCCGAAGCCATGCTTGACTGCCTTCGCTTGGTGCCAGGACTTCGCGAGTTGTTTCTTTCCGGGGACCCAGTCTCTCCTGACAGGGATTCCAATTCCCTAGACCCGGAACCTGCTCTTGATAGCGAGTTTTGGACGTCCTTCACTCCAACAGCCCAAAATCTCGGCAGCGTTCTCTGCCCTCGACTCAAAGTCGTGAACTTCGTAAATTTTGTCAAAGTTTCTGACCAGGTCCTGCTCAAATTCCTGCAAGCACGGACGGGATCCCGCCTTCCAGGAATTGCCCAGCTTTCGAAAGCCCATGTGCATTTTCAACGCCCGATGGAAGTCGACATCATCCCCGCACTCCGAGAGATGATTCCCCATGGGCTCGATTTTGCCTTGCGTTACACACGCCACTTGACTGGCTACTCGACTGGCTACTCGACATCGCAGGACAATCAGGTGCACATAGAAGGAGGAGAGTCGCTCGCGCACAGCTGGAGTTCAAGCATTGCTACAGTTCCAGCTCTAACACTATGATATCTCGTGTAACAGATTTGTATGCATTACAGTGACCAGAAATGGGTGCATGGGTATTTGCCCAATGAACAACATTTCCATCATCCACGTTTCTTCTTCTGCCGCAATTCAAGTAAAACTGAGTTCTAAAAAGTGATTATAAATCCATGAGGACCATGCCACTTCTTGAGGGCCGGTATTAGAAATCGTCAAACAAGGAACCGAACGGCAGGATGCATCCATTATGCGTGAATCTAGCAGAGCTCGGAGCCCGAACTTCATGCCAGAATACTTGCCCACAGATTATTCTACGGCATGATCCAAAATGATGAACCCTCTAATTTCTTCTATATATTTACAATTCAGGAACCACAAAAACATCGAATGCGAATAAATTAAGAACTGATGTGAAGAGGCAGCAGAGCAGTTGTGAATTTATCGAAAGTGACGTTGTCAGCCAGAGTGTCTTCGTTGAACTTCTCCTTCGGGTGGAGTAAGTTATGGAGAGTGTGCGCAGAGATCCCAGCAACAAATAAAGCCTGGGGCGGCAAACGGTTCCATCGAGGGAGGGAATCCATCACTGGTCAGCGCATTAGTCTTCTCCTTCCTCAATTGCTCCATCCGAAGGTAATCCCAACTGGCAAGCGGCACGTGAGGAATGCAAGGACATACAAAAACGATTCCAGATCGTGTCGATAGAGATGCCTGGGAGGATTGGGAACGAGGAGACCCGCGCCATATATGGCTTGGTACCCGTGCGCTGCTTGAAAGTGGAAGGCCGGGCCGCCTCATATTGAACGGCGAGATCAAAATCGTTCAAGACCCCATACAGTCGGCCGTCGTTCCTCTTGAATATCAGATCACTGAGGCTGATGTCGCGGTGAATGATTTTGGGCACCTCATACAACCAGCGATAGTCTGCATCGCAATAAATAAGATCGCGACGAAGATGTGTGAAAGGTAACATAGACTCGAAGACTTGAACACTTGAGCAAGTTCGACAGCGTCCGTCAACGTCGCAATCTCGTGCAGTTCTTCCTGAACTATGATTCGGAGAACGTGTTCTTCATATTCCCTGCTTTTTAATAAACGTCGGAATGTCGTCGCCAAAATCTTCATCATGCTATATGTGCGGTAGATGATGAACCATCTTGGAGTGACTCTGCTCCGCCTGCCGCACGGCAGCACGGACGATGTCAGCTTCCGAAGTTCGGGTTTTCGGTACCCAACTCCATTTCACTGCGATGTTTTTGCCTATGAGATCGCGATGAGGGCGGCAGCTGGTAACTTCCGCTCGGACAACAACCGTGCCGCGCCCGATGATTCCATGCGCGCGAAAAATCACGTTCTGCAACTTGAGTTCCCACTCCCCTTGGCCAGTTCAAGGACGTGGTCCGTAAACATGTCTTTCCAGTGGTCGGAAAAGGTGGGGGGACTTTGGTGTATTCCTCGGGTCCCCATAAATAATTTTGGACCTAGACCCTGCGGAGGACGAGTGAGGCTTCCGAAGCCCCAAAGGACGGAGATGAAGGTGGCAGTGTCTTCGGTGAAGTGTAGTGGGCGGGATCTGACCACGATTGAACGATCGTAGTAGTACCTCTACAACAACTCGAGGGGACGAGACGAGAACAAATGACGTGACTGCGAAGACCACCATTACAGCATATCTAGCTTCCTTGGTGTGTGTCGACTTCTTCGCGGGTGGGGCCGCTAGGGCCGCTTTGCTCGACGCTAGATCCTCTGCGCGATCACGTCATGTGACGGTGACGCTTCATCCTAAAATGGGATTAAAGAACAAAGAACAAAAAGACTGGAAGAGAAACAAGGTGAATTGCAGTTACAAGTAGTGTAGTATCCAGTGTCCAGTAGCGACGTGAATTACACATTAGCACAACACCGGGAAAAAAGGAGGGGCAGGATACGTCGTAAAAACATGGACAAGAAAATCGTAAGTGAAAGGATAAACAGAGAATCGTAAGTCATAAAGTGAGCAATAATAAGAATGTATGAGTGGGGGTGGTATGATATTGCGTGAGGAGCATGGGTATACGAAGGACGACGACGGCCACAGAAAAGGAACACCACCTACAGCGCGGAACACCGCCTACGTTGGCCAACCACGCACCATCCTTGCCGCCCCGCCGCCCACACGCCCAAGGAAGCTCCATACCGCCTCCGTCCCGTCGTGCGCGAACCCCTCGCCCGTATACTGCATCGTATTAAAGCTGCTCCACACCGCACGGTCGTAGTGCGTCGGGCCCCCAGGTACGCTGTAGTACGGCATCATCACCGTCGGCCCCAGCGCGAGGAACAGCAGTACCGTCCCGCCGACCCACCACGCGGGCGGCGGGATCGCGGGGAACGGGTTCGCATTGCTGTGCGGGTGCGGCGCCGGGCCCCCTTTCGCCGACGCGCCGTACACATACGTGTTGTAGATGTTGTAGAACCGCCCCCCGCGCCGGGTCCGTGTTACGTGGGAGTCGGCGTCGGACGGCGCGCGCGGGAGGCCCGTTCGCGGGGAGTTGTCGAGGATCTTGTCGACGACGAGGCACGAGACGCCGAGCTCCTCCTTGAGCGCGCGCCAGTCCTCGAGCGCGTCGAGCGAGATGCCGCCGGGGACGCCCTCCTCGAGGCGCGCGCCCGGGTGGTACTTCTTGAGCGTCGCGACCGTCACGCGCCAGTCGTGTTCCTCCTGCTCCTCCGCGGAGAGCAGTTGCCTGTACGCAGGCGGCGGTTCCATCGGCGTGCTGGTGGTGCTCGGTCCGGCGACCTTGCTGTTATCGGGGGTGACGGCGCGCGATGGCTGCTCTTCCTCGGGTTCGGGCTCCGTTTGGATCTCCATCTCGGCAGTGTTGGGCGCTGGCGGGGGCTCGACGACGGGCTCGGGATCCGTCTGGATGCTCGATGAGGCGGTGAGGATCTTGGGTTCTGGATCCGTCTGAGTCCGGGTAGAGAAGAAGAAGAGGTGTGGTTCGTATTGCGTCGAGCTGTCCGAGTACTCCTTCGTCTCCTCAAAGGTCCGGTGCTCGACTTTGGTGTTGTTGGCGCGGCTGGCGACTTTCTGCACGGAATGTTAGTAACAGCCCTCAGTAGGAAGGAAACACATACCCTCTTCTTGCGAGTGATGATGGTCTGGATGACATCCTCGCCTTCCGTATCATCGTCGTCTCCGGGGGTCCCACTGCTGGCGCCCGCACCAACCTCCTCCTCCTCCTCCGCATCCTCCTCGCTCTCGCTCTCCATCCCACCCCAGCCCTTCCCCATCTTCCCCAACAGCTCCTGCCCGAGACTCTTGCTCACCGTGTTCGCCGCACTGCTTTGCCCACTCGACCCCCCAGCAGTTCCCGCATTACTGTTGCGCATCTCATCAAGGTCAAAGCGCATGCGGTCGATCGTCTCCTTGAGGAGCATATTCTCCTGCTTCTGCTCGTCAAGCTGCGCATGCGCCTGCTGCGCGACCGCGATCTCCTGCTCCAGGTGCAGGATACGGTCCTCGTACACCTCGTGCTCCTTGGCGTACCGCGCGATCTCGATCTGCGTAAGTCCCGCGGCCTCTCGCAGCGTGCGCACGGTCTCCTCGCGGTCGCGCAGGTCGTCGCGGTACTTTTCTGCGCGTGCGCACTGGTCGAGGTACTGCCGCTGCAGGCTGTTGTACGACGCCTTGGACGTCTCGAGCTGCTTGGTGACCTTGGCGACCTCGGCTTCGAGTGCGCCGATCTGGGTGTTGTTTTGGCGCTGCAAGGATGGATGAGCATGAATAGATCATACACGGCACACTACGAACCTCCTTGGACCGCAGCTCCTTCTCCTCGCGCTTGGCGGCGCTCAGCTCATTGCGTGTCTCCTCGAGCTTGATCTGCAGATCGTCGAACTCGGACTCCTGCTCCGCAAGCTTGCGCTGCATCATGCGCTCCGTGTCGGCGAGCTTGCGTGCGAGGTCGTCGTTGACGCGCTGCAGCGCCTCGACGCGCTCGTGCGGCATCATGCTTACGGTGCTCGAGGCGGCGGAGCGGTCCATGACCATATCCGCGTTGTCATTCCCGTCGTCGCTGTCCGAATCGCTGTCGTTTCCGCGCGGCATCGGTAGCGAAGATAGGCCCTGGCGCAGCGTGTAGTCGTAATGGTCCGCCTGCTGTGGATCGTCCGAGGTGTGCCCGCCACGAGAGGGCGGACGAGAGCGCGCACTTGGTGGAGGGGAGCCGAGGGAGAAGTCGCCGTCGCCGATGGGTGATGTGGGATTGGAGGGCGTGCGCTTGCGGCCAGGAGGGCCCCGACCGAAGGCGCTAGGACTGGCAGAAACACCCTGTCGATGCGAAGTCAGAGCTTATCGAAAAATAAAGAAAAAAAGCAGACCTCAGAGTCACTTCTGCTACCCGCGTCGCTCTTGCGGCGATGATGTGGGGGTCGTTTGGCCCAGCTGGAAGGTGCAGCGACTCCGCCCAGAGGGGTCGAGCGCTGACGACGCGACGTATCGAACGGCGACGAAGCCGATTTCGGCGTCTGGGGGGCACCACGCGAAGGTGGCCGACTGTGATTGCGGTGCGTACCAACCGAGTCGCTGCTTGACGAGCGTGAATTCGAGTCGTCCTCCCCCCGTTCCTCTTCACGCCCCCGGGGCAACTCCTCTTCTTCCATAGGCGGGCTCTGGGGTGGGCTATGCTTCGTCTTCTCTGCTATAAAGCCAATTGCGACTTGTGGGGTGACCTGCATGCCGGGGTTGGCCGCGATGAGTTGCTTGAGCATACTCATTTCGTCCGGCGTCAAAAGTTCCATTCCGTCGTATAAATCCGCAAAAGAGCGGAAGACATCGACGAGAGCGTCTGCTGGTATGACTGGATTCCCGTCGTCCGCGATAGTAGCATCTGGATGCTCTATGAAAAGGTTGTGTAGTTCGAGCTCAATGTCCGCAATAGATTCGCGGTTCCGGCCATAGGTTCTGTTGGACTAGAAGAAAGGTCAGCTTTGCCACCACAAACATGCTTTGAGCGCACCATGTTGTAGTACAGTTAGAAGGAGAAAGGACCAGGACCATAAGAATGTTTCAAAGGAAAGAATCGGGACCCCAAACAATGACTGTTTGGCAGTGCTTTGCTATCCAAACAAACACGAAACGTCATTGTCCTGTCGAGGGGTCTTTTTTTTTTTTTTTTTTTTGAGGAGCGTTGACATGGTGGGTCTTGGCTGTAGTAAGAGTAGGAATAAATCCCACCCCCCTTCCACGCCGCGGCTCGAGGGCAGCCACAGCGCTTCCAGGCCAACATAGTTGGTCACCCCCACCCGCTAGTTTGAGGCCATGGACTTGGAACCCGGCCAGACGGAGAAGAAAAAGCTCGCGAGGAAATGCGCAATCGCACTGTGTCTTGACGACACTGCGTGTGGGGCTACGGTTTCCTTGACTCAAGCGTCTGGGCAACTTTCGTCACCTTTCCGCTATCACTGTCAATTCAACCGATACCCACTAAAACCCCGACTTGTCTCGGCCAATCCCGAGAGAGCAACTGCTCATCTTTGAGTACTTTCTTCCAAGTTCCTTTCACTAACGACGTTTTCAGTGCCTTCTTTTCATATTTTCTCTCATCTGTCATTGCGCAGTCTAAGGCTAAGCGGTTATTAATTTGCTTGAGCCACCTGTTGTGTATCTCCCTCGGCGAGGCTGGGTCTCGCTCATTTATTACTCGTTCGTTCCGTAGGCGCCAGATTAGATGTGCTGACTCGGAAACCACAATACGGTACAGGCGCGTAGTACCGGGGTCACTTTTCTTGGTTGCGCCACATGCCATTATCTGGGCAATTGAAGGTCTGAGGTCTTCCCCTGTTTTCAGGCGCCAGAGCTCACTTGCGAGGTCCCAGATCTGTTTCTGGCCGTGTATGTTGCACTCGGTGAGAATGTGTTCCATGGTTTCGTACGTTCCGCAAGCGGAGCATTGTCCCCATCTCTGGAAGTTAGGTACATTGTCCCAATATTTTCCGACTTTGTAGCCTCCGTGTATTAACATCCACAGGAAAAATCTTATACTTCTCGAGATGTCCTTGTGCTTCGTGGACTTCCATATTCGGCGTCTCGGCGGTGGTCCGCCGTCACCGTATGCGGCGGCTAATTGAGCCAATTGGATGTTCTGGGTTGTTGCCTGCCGTTCAAGTAGTTTCTGGTACGCCGGCTTGTCCATTTTCAGTTTGCGTATAATTTTGTAGGCTAGGGATTGTGTCATTGATTTGAGTTTCGCACCTGGCAGTAGGAGTGACCCGTGGACTTCGATGTCCACTTCATCTTCTGTCAGTTTCCGGCTGCCCTCGCCCGCCAGTACATCTGCGGCTTCATTACCGACGTTTCCCGTGTGTCCTTTGAGCCAAAAGAACTCAGTTTTGGCCTTGCGCTCTCGTAACTTTCCGACCGTGAGCTCCATTACGCCTCCATTAGAGATGGTGAGGAAACCCTCGTCTTCCCACTTAGATAGGTTTTTGGTGAGTCCCTCAATAGCGTATTTCGAGTCGCTGAATATTTTAAGCGGGGCGTCCTTCGGTGCTGCCTCAATTGCTTCTTTGATGGCTATCACCTCGCCGACCTGGTTGGACGGGCCCATCTCATCGGGAATTCGAATGGCCCTATTACGGGTGTCGTTCGGGCCGAAGTATACGCCAGCTCCTGCCGTCGCGTCTGGCATTCCGTTGTTAATGGCCGATCCGTCGGTATAGACTTTGACTTCGGCACATTGGTTATCCGTGAATTTCGTGTCCGGCGCTTTGTAACTTCCTGTCGCGTTGCCCTCTGTGAACACTCGGAAGACGTCTGCCAGGGTCCCGTTGGTCGTTACTCTCGAGTCAAACTCCATTGCTTCAGAGTCTGCTTCAGCTGCGGGGGTCTGATATTCTTCGAAGTCTTCGGGTTGCATGCATCTTGGGTCCCATTTTTCCTCCAGAGAGTCGAGTAGCTCCTTGCTCTTCTGGAAGCATAGGTGGGGGTGTCGGCAGCCAGTGATCGCCTTTGTCACACTGCACGCTGCGCATCTGCAGTCTACTCTGTACTTATGACGCGCCGTTCCGATCTTCCTCGCTAGGAGGACAGCGTCTTTGACGAAGCGTACCCTGTGCTTCTCCTTCAAGCATTTTACTGTCTCCTTTTTAGCATTGAACAGTTTTCTATCGCCGCCCGAAAAGCGGTGGTACCACACGGGCATGTCTCCTTGTAATTTGCGCGAGACTGCGATCGCGTCCGCAGTGACTCCGTATTTGCGTCCCGTTTTCATCATGTCAGCCAGATCTCTGCTGCCGAGGTCCCACGAGTATTGGTACGGTGCCCAGGATTGGAGGTACGTATTTATGCGCATTGTCTCGTCGACGCTGTCCTCTGAATGTGGCACCTTCTTGGCTAATAGCTCGTCAGCGACAAAGCACCACAGGGGCCGGTTGGGTCCAAAGCTCAAGTAAGTCTTGAGCCACGTTATCGCAATGGCTTCGTTTCTAGCCACTATATCAAGGAGGTCTTTTCCTCCCATATCTGCCGGGGCGTAAACAGTCTCCTTATTCACCGTAACTCTTGTTTTTTCTGCCCATAGGAAGTGTCTAACTCGCTGTTCTAGCCTTTCCTCAACCTCAGTGGGCATTCCTTGTACTGTCGTCAGATATTGTGTCATTCCTCCGACTACCATGAGGACAATTAATCGGCGGCCTTCCATTGTTGGGTTTCCCAACTCCCATTGATCTAGCGCCGCATCGATTTTCTCTAGGGTGCGCGACCACGTGTCGACTTGGTCAACCCGGTTTCCGACCCAGGCCCCAAGTGTGCGAATCGGTTCTCCCTCTGCGGCGATTTTTATATGTTCTGGGATAGGGGTTCCATTCAACCCGTTTATGAATCTGTTGGCGCGTACTCGATCCCTGTACGCAATTTGACCAATCGGTATCATCTCGGTTTTACTCACATTGAATTTTGCGCCTGCAGCTATACACCATTCGTCTAGCACTTCAAGGAGCGCGCCAAAATCGTCTTGGTGGTCGAGATAAACCACGGTATCATCGGCAAAGAGGGTGGCAATTAGTTTCTCCCTAACGCCCCGTATTTTTAGGCCCGCTAGTTCCGATTGGCGTAGGGATTCTGCTAACGGTTCGATTGCAAGATCAAACAAAAGGCACGAGAGGGGGTCGCCTTGCCGTACTCCCCGAGTAACTCGGAACGGGAGCGTACTTTTCTCCCCGTTTAGAATCACATACGTGTACGCGTCGCTGTACAATGCCTTGATTGTGTTTATGAGCTCATCTGGAATTCCATAACTTGCAAGAGCACGCCAGAGGTAATCATGCTCTATTTTATCGTATGCTTTCTCTTGGTCCAAGGCTACGATTACACCATTCCGTTCTGTCGCCTCAGCTAGCTCTATGATTCTCTTTGTGAGCCAGATTTGGTCCTTGATCTGGCGACCTGGAACGAAGCCAGCCTGGTTCGGGTGTATGAGATCCGGTGCGACTTTGGCCAGTTTCAAAGTGAGGGCTTTTGTGAAGACCTTGTAGTCCGTGTTGAGGAGGGAGATTGGTCGATAGTTCGCAATGTCAGCCTTATCATTCTTTTTGTACAACGGGCACATCCAACTTTCGGAGAATCCGGTGTTGGGTACTATCCCGTGCATTTCAATATCGTTATATGTCTTGTGCATCGCTGCGAGGATGTCGAACACCGGTTTGCCGAGGGACCTCGCGGTTTCGTACCTTGAGTTAAGTACCTTCCAGACCTCGTAAGTGATACCGTCGAGTCCTGGAGCTTTGAAGTTGGCTGATAGCTTTAGTGCTTGACGCACCTCCTCAAGGGTTAACCTAGCCTTTAGACTCTCGTTTTGCTCGGGCGTCGTTTTCCGGGCTGTACGTCCCAGGACCGTCTTGATCTTGTCTTCCCTTTCCTCTGTAGGCATGTTTGACCTATCCGACTGGATGTTATTGTGGTGGTCTCTCGCCATTGAGGACATTTTTTTCGAGTTCGTCTCATACTGGGGCAGTTCCTCGGGATCCGACGGGTTTGGATTTTTACGTAGACGGGAGATGATGTCGCGGGGTTTGTGTGGTTTGTTGATCCTTGACCAGTACCGCCCTATAATTTCGCCCTCGAGCCGGTTTCGTACTTGGGCTGACAAGCGCGATGCTCGGTGTCTCTTCTTCTGCAGCTTGACTAGCTCCTCAATCAGAACTGTACTCGTCAGCCGCTGGTCCTCCTCAGAGAGCGCCTTGTCTTCAATAATCAGATCTAGCTTGTTCTCGAGGGCCGCAATTTCCTCAACGATCTTCGGGACGACTATCTTCGCCCTCCCGCGGGCTTTTTCACCTATTCTGATCTTGAAGTCTGCCCACAGGGTCTGCGCGTTATAGTCTGGGTCCCTCTCAGGCCATCGCGCAATTCTTTCGAGTTCAGATTGAAGCCTAATGCCTTCGTCGTGGATGTATTTTGTAAGTACTTTGTCCCGTATGATGTGGGCAGGCCATACCCATCTACCGTGACCCATGGTGGGCGCGTTTTCGGTGGTTAGACACATTGAGATCATTCGGTGGTCTGTTGTTATCCCCACCGTTTGGATGTCCCACTCAAAGGTGTGTTCAAAAATGTCCCGCTTGACATAGAAACGGTCTATACGGGACTGGGAGCCGCCGTTAGGTTGGTGGAAAGTGTACGCGCGTGTGGTGGGAAAGGTTTCTCGCCATCCGTCAACTAGTTGCAGGTACGTTTTCAGCTCGTCCAGTGCACTCACTGCTGCGTTGTTATCCGTGTGTGCAGGCAGGCGGTCTATTGCATCTTCTACGATGTTGGTGTCCCCTCCTAGAACGTCTGGTCGCCGCAGTCGTGGTCTGTCAACGTAGTACTGCTGGATTTTCTTCCAGAAGGCAGCGTTGTCCGACGGAGGGTTAGGTGCGTATACTCCAAGGATGGACAGTGGTGAGCCGTCTACATTTTTCATGTCTATGATCATTGCTCGCCCGGGGACTACCTCCCTTCTAATTATTCCTTCTGTTTCGACCAGGTTTTTATTCAGAACTATTGCGAGACCCGCTCGTCCCGTTGGGTTAACAGGGTCGGGTGTGAACTCGACTCGGATTGCTCTCGAGAATAAGGCGTCTATGTTGGCTTTGAGTGCGTCGTCCATGTGCGCTTCACCTACGACTAATGCCCCGACTCGTTGCTCCCTCATGATCTGCCAGATGTTATACCATTTGTTGTCCTCGTGTTGGACGTTTGGGTTCCCATTTCCTTTGATGTTCAATCCATTTATTTTGAGCGATGCTTTAGTGTTCTTCTTTCCCGCACCCCGTTGGGCTCGTGGCAGCGCGGGGCCGGGATAGTTACGCCTCGGAGGAGTGGGTAGCGGTACCGGCGCAGCCGGTTGTACGCCAATGGGTTGCAGGAAAGGGTTCCCGGCGTTATTAATATTCAGAGTGTTTACACCGTCCAGCTGCACTGACCTATGTAGAGGTTGTACTTGGGGGTTTTCTCCATTCCTATTCCAATTTACATTTGGATTATTTGCACCTACAGTGCCTGGCTGCTCATTGGACTGAGCGCCTACGCCTACAGCGTTCCCCGTAACTGGGGTGTGGGTCTGGGACGCGACCCGACTCGCGTACTGCTCGTCAGCGCTCGCACTGGCGCCCCCCGGTCCGCGTACTGCGTCCGGAGTTGTGTTTAGCCGCCCTTCATCGGCTCCTCGGGGATCACCTCCCCCATTGCTGGGTTGGTAGTTGGCCCGGGGTGCCTCCGGGCGGCTGTCTACCAAATCCCCTCCATCGCGACGACCTTCTTCAGGGGGACGACCGGTGGCGGAGTCGCCGCCCCCTCCAGGCGCCGCGGCATTTTCCCTGTCGGTATTCAAGTCACCTATATTAATAATGTCAGTGTAGTTCGTTGCGGTAAAGATGAGACCCGCCGATGACCTCGCTACGGTTACCGGCGGCTTGCCTCGATATTGGGGTGACGGGCGTTGCCCAACGTGCCTCGCGGGAGCACGTTGTTTGACGCCCGACATGCCAGGATTGCTGGCCGGCAGCCCCGACCTACTATAATTGAAGTCCTGCCTTTGCGGCGCAGCGGTTCCCGCGAGAGTAGCATACATCGTTAGACGCATACTATCCTCGCGTTCGCCGCCACGCTTAGCCCTCACCCGTTTCCTGTCCCGCGCTGAGGCGCGACCAGTATATTTGGCGGGTTCGGGGTGCGTGCACGCATAAATCGCACACGACTTCTTCCGGGCCCAGACCCAGAAATTATGGGGCACTGTTGCGCCCCGTACTCGGAGCAGGCAGGACAAAGACAGTGCCGTTAGGCACGTCAGAGGCCCAGCTGCTACTGCCCCTCGATCTTCAGTTTCCTTTTGGAGTTTCTTACAGGCACAGGCGAGAGCGCGAAGACAATATATTGAAGTAATGGACAGTAGGGACAGTATACGACGAGGGGTTTAGAGTAACCGCAGTGTATTCCGAGGCGGGGGTATGCGTGCCTTGCGGGCTCGGGGGGAGTACAAACACGCTGTCGGTGGACTTGACGGCCTAGCGGGTGGCACAGGTTCCAGCGTGTTCCCTCTTTTCAAAGTGACGAGGGGGGAGAGTGGATGAAAAGAAATTGGAAACCTTCGTCAAGGACCGAGGAGCAGCTGTGACGAACCTGAATTAAATTCTTGGGCCGTCCGACGTCGGAAGGTGCACGTGCAACTAGGCAGCTGATTGATGGCTGGGTTCGTGGATTTGCTAGTTGGCTGGCTGGGCGTCGTCGACGCCTGCGTCGACGAGGTCATTTCTTCGGAGGAGGCGCGCGTTCGACGTGGCGAGAGGCAGGAAGCGTTTGCATTGAGTACGTTAACGCTGTCTATCTATGGCACTTTACGTCCACTCTGAGCCCGCGGCACTGCGGTGTGGCCCGTATTGGGTCCCACAGGGCACGGACAGCCCTCCACTTCGACGGTGGCCCAATGGACATGGGAGAGAGGCGTACTGCGCTCCCCTACTGCGTACTGCAGCGCGGGGGGGCTCGCAACGTCTGCACCTCCAAAAAGATGGTGGTGGTAAGAAGTCACGAGACCCCCCCCTGTCGAGGGGTCTTTGAGAGGTCAAGTCGGTAACTTGAATGATTTCGCGTCTTGGCGGAAAACACTTGTCCTGGAAGTATTCAATTCTCTCAAGTGTTAGCCCGTTTTAATCGGTATAATGTATATATGGTGCGTGTTTCTGTGTATAATTCGAGGCTTCGAGCTCCCCAAAGCGAGGGTGGAGATCAAGGTCCGGCCAATATTCGTCTCGGGGATAACGTTGGACGTCAGGGTCGCAGCGGCTCAACTACCATTGACAAGTATTATTCTCATAAATTCATCATGTTATTGCAGGAAAACCCGAAAGGCAAATGTCGACGATGATGCGTTGTTCATTACATGTACTCCATTAACACGCTCGTTTCTTGCCCTTGACACTAATGGTTTTTTTTTGTTTACAAGATATGAACAGATATTAAAGCGTCAAGACTGGTCATGCAACGGGAATCAAAGCCTAGTCTCTTGTGGACAGACGCTCAGTATACCCAGCTTGTTCCTCGTTATATAGAATCAAAGCCCATTTATGCGCGAGTGACTCTCCTTCGTCTATATACTCCTGAATGTCCTGCGATGGCGAGTAGCCAGGTCGTCGAGGCGCGTAACGCAAGGCAAAATCGACCCCATGTGGAATAGCCTCTCGGAGTTCTGGAACAATATCAACCTCCATCGGGCGTATGAACTGCACATGGGCTTTCGAAAGCTGGGCAATTCCCGGAAAGCGCGATCCCGCCCGTGCCCGAAGAAATTCGAGGAGTACCTGGTCAGAAACATGGGCAAGTTGCACGAAATTTACCACTCGAAGTTGAGGGCAGAGGACGCTGTCGAGATTCTGGGCGGTCGGAGTGAAGGACTTCCAAAAATCGCTTTCAAGGGCAATTTCCGGGGCTGGGGATTCCGTGTCGGACTCCGCGTCAGAGTCTGCATCCGACTCCGTGAATGGGCCATAGAAAAGGAACAACTCGCGAAGTCCAGGCACCAGGCGAAGGCAGTCAATCATGGCTTCTGGTGTCACCTGTATGACCTGCAGCCTGAGACATTGGATATTGTGGTCGGATGTCAATAAGGGTCTGAACAAAAACCTCTCCACTTGACTTGTTGTGTATTCCAGAGACCGCAAATTGGGGAGGTCGAGATTTCGGAAGAATTCGGTGGTCCCTTCCCAGTTATCAACTACCGATAATTGACGCAGATGTTCCATGCGACATGCTGGTGGAGAAGGATCATTCTCAGCAGCGGAATTAAATGCTAGGGTGCACGTCTCGAGGTTAGGACACCGCCGTAGCAGATCCAATCCTTCCGCCGGTGAAAACCACATGATCGGATCGTTAGCAAGGGAGAGGTGGCGAAGTCGATTCCAAGGAAGAGGTGGGAGGGAACTGCCCAAACGCCTCAGGGCGGCATTTCGAAGGCTGGTGGTTCCGAGGAAAGCCATGAATCCCCAGTCGGTGGCTTCCCCATAACCTGGTCGAATCCCGTCAAAAACGATGGTTTCCAGGATCGGGACATCAGCAGGGGAAAGAAGCGCCAACGGTTGGCAGGAAGCGAGAGAGTTTAGTTGGAATCGTATACGCTTCCAGCGAGACGAATAGTGGACAAGTGTCCCAACAAGTACAGAGGAATCAGTCCCGGTTTTGGACGTCCAGGAAGAGACGAGAGAAATCGAAAGAGGGAGAACACCAGATCTGGAAAGCCATGAATCGGCTGCTCCGCTGATTTGAAGACGTTTCGAGGTGTCTCCGGGCGCAACAATGTGCAACGACGCCCACAGGTGGGGTATCGAGAGCGCCAAACTCCTCCATGCTCGGCAGACATGGCAGAGTAGAAGGGGAGCCTCTGCACTGCTCATAATCGCGTTTCGATCCGCAGGAAGGCATGCGGCAAAAACCTCGGCCACAACATCTGCAGGAAGGCGGCGAGTGGGCGATATCAACGCGAGATGGGGAGTGATGAAGTCGTTCAGTTGGTCGCGTTTTTTAGAGAGTTGGCTAATCAGGCTTTGAAGGCGCTCAATTTCTGCGGTGAGTTCCGCGACCTCTTTCTGTCGGCCAACTAGTAGCTCGCGGATGTGCTGGCAATCTGTATCGGAGGGAACAGCATTTGTGTGGAGAATGTCCTTGTAAGGGGTGTCCACTGGTTCCATGACCTAGGAAACACGAGGATTAAATTCTAACTGGAACATCGTTTGAGAAACAGGATGCTTACCTTCAGAAAGGACACAGAGTCCAACGTCAAGTTCGTGGCTGAAAGGACAGACACGTGTGTTCGTGTTTGGTCCATCACAACTTGATCCTAAGCAACCACCAAATTTTGCGCTGGCCGTCGTATTCCGAGGCGTTGCCCCTAAAATCGGATTGTTCAAGCTGAAAATCAAGATCCTCGTCGCGGAAATTCTGTGTGCTGCTATACCTATTGTCACGGTCCAAGAAAAACACCAACTCGCCTCGCTATCCCGATTCTGCCGCGCTTCACAAAGTGAAAAAGGAGATGGATGCTGGCAATGTCTTGGAATTGAGCGACCGGTAGAAACTCAAGGTGATGGCCACATTTGCCACCGGAAGCCATACCGTTGTCATTCATGCTCAAATGAACGCTCTCCGCGTTCCGAGCTCATCCACCAAGTTGTGATCGTGAAATGCAGTTAGTGGTCGCGAACACAAACTCGGGAAGCACATATTGTCAAGGATTCATGACCGTTTGCTGAAAGTACCCCGATATGCTTTGCCATCTACCTGGCATGTATCACAACGAAGAAATCAGTCCGATTCCGGAGCGTCTCTTTGAATATCTTACGAACTCTGAGGATATTAGAGGCTTTGCGGCAGCCACCGGAAGCCACCCGGTGGCTGATCGGGCATGCGGTAACCGATGGCTGTGGCTGACCAGTGGCTGGCACATTGATTTCATATGTACTGTTAGAACAGATCACCACTCTCCGGTTCCTGTCTATAGTACGAAAAGTCATTCTGATGTCCAGACTGTGCTTTAGTGCCCAAATTAAGCCATTTTTAATCAATAGAGGGAGGAATTAGCTGTATTGCCTTCTTTCATGCAAGCAAGTTACAAGTTGGTATCAAGTGCGGTGATGAAGGCACATAAATGGATTGGGAAATGTGCTAGATTCACCCACTGACACAGGGAGGATAACCAATTATTTACCAGCAAAACATGTGAAAAACATTGAGAACCAATTTACAATGTGCTCCATATTCTCGAGGCTACAGCATGCAAAATATGTTCAAAGTATATTCTCCATGGCCAACATCATGCAGAAGATATCCAAGTCATGGAGAAAATATTTTGAATATCTTTTGTATATTAAACCAGCAAACATTCAAAAGGCATTGTAAATAGGTTCTCAATGTTTTTTGGATGTTGTGCTTGTCAATAAATGGTTATCCTTCCTGTGTGAAGTAGCCACAGCCACTTGTCCCCGCATGCCTGATCAGCCACCGGGTGGCTTCTGGTGGCTGCCGCAAAGCCTCTATTGGGATTCTCTAAATAATGGTTCAGAAAAAACTCCACCCTATAACGGAATTCACGGGTGCTGCCAAACTCGCCCAAGTCTTCGAGGAAATCTTCGAGTGTATGCGATCTTCCATAAATCTTCATCGCGATCCTGCTTATTCCGATGCAAGCTGTCGCTGGCTGTATGAGGGGCCCAAAATTATTTGACATCAGCGTCAATAACTTCATGTTCCGAAGGGTCGACGGCAAGGTGTAGGAGGTCCTGAGCGATTTTAATCTCGCTGTCCTTCACGAGGAGGAAGAGTGTTCCATCTCTAAGCAGCGCACAGGTACCAAGCCTTACATGGCAACGGATCTCTTGGTTGTCAAGCCTCATAAACACCTCTATCGGCACAATCTGGAATCGTTCTTATATGACCTCGTCTTCGTCAGGGCGACACTACTCCTGGTTCCATGCTTGACAATTGGAAAGGGCTTGGAACAGACGCTTTGAAAGTGGTCAAGGTCATTTCAAAGGTATATTGCCTTCACCGCTGCCACCCTTCCTCGGGTTCTTTGTATGGATAGTCTCTCTTTGTGAACTGTTCAAGGACGGCATCCAAAATGTAGTACATACCAAACTGCTTGCAGAGTCCAAATCACGGGCGCCACCCTACCATGGACCGTTGATAACAAGACCCTTGACGGCTTGGTGACGTTCGAGACCTTGGCGGCCGTTCTGAGGAAGCCAATTCAGTCGTTCTGAAGTTTCTTCAGTGGAGTAGATTTTAATGAACAATTTGTGCGCCAAATATAAACGACCAAGGCAAACCAGCCGTACTTTGAAACGCCCACAAATCCGACTCACTTGGGCCTAGACCCGTTTTCGGTATAATCTACGGTATGTATTTTTGTACACATGGGTTTTATTGCGGGAGGACTCGAAAGGTAAATGACGACGATGCTGCGTTGTTCATTGGACGTACCCCATTGACACGCTGATTTCTTGTCATCGCAATCAATGTAATTTTTTTTGTTTACAAGATAGGAAGGGATATTAAAGTACTAGGGCTGGATATGCAACGGGAATCGAAGCCCAGTTATGCGCGAATGACTCTCCTTCTCCCATATGCTCCCGATTGCCCTGCGATGGCGAGTAGCCAGGTGGCCAATGCGCGTAACGCAAGGCAAAATCGACGCCATGTCGAATAGCCTCTCGGAGTTCTGGAACAATATCAAACTCCATCGGGCGTATGAACTGTATATGGGCTTTCGAAAGCTGAGCAATTCCCGGAAA
Source organism: Mycena capillaripes (assembly GCA_029204075.1). Classification (NCBI taxonomy): domain Eukaryota; kingdom Fungi; phylum Basidiomycota; class Agaricomycetes; order Agaricales; family Mycenaceae; genus Mycena; species Mycena capillaripes. Next base: position 598,417 of record JARHKZ010000011.1, on the reverse strand, counting down.
ACGCGATCCTGTCCGTGCTCGAAGGAATTCCAAGAGTATCTGATCAGAAACATGGGTAAATTGTAGGAAGTTTACGACCCGGAGTTGAGGGCAGAGGACGCTGTCGAGATTCTGGGTGGTCGGAGTGAAGGACTTCCAAAAATCGCTTTCAAGGGCAATTTCCGGTGTTGGGGATTCCGTGTCGGCCCCCGCGTCAGGGTCCGTATCAGACTCCGCTTCGGGGGAGAATGGGTCATGGGAGAGGGACAACTCGCGAAGTCCTGGCATCAGATGAAGGCAGTCAATCATGGCTTCGCCTGTCACATGTGGGACCTGCAGCCTGAGACATTGGATATTGTGGTCGGATGTAAATAACGGTCTGAACAAAAACCTCTCCACGTGATTTGCCGAGTATTCCAGAGACCGTAAGTTGGGAAGATCGAGATTTTGGAAGAAGTCGGCCGTCAATTGCATGTAATCGACTACCGATAACCGGCGCAGGTGTTGCATGTGACATGCTGGTGGAGAAGGAGCATTCTCATCATCGGAATTGAATTCTAGGCCGCAGGTAATGAGGTTAGGACACCGCCGCAGCAGATCCAAAGCTTCGGCGGGTGAAAACAACCCATCCCAGCCCTCAGTAAGGGAGAGGTGGCGAAGCCGATTCCAGGGAAGTGGAAGGAGGGAGCTGTGCAAACGCCTGAGGATGACGCTTTGAAGGCTGGCGGTTCCGAGGAAAGCCACGAAGCCCCAGTCGATGGCTTCGTCGTAACGTGGTCGAATGCCGTCAAAAACGATGGTTTCCAGGATCGGGGCATCAGCAGGGGAAAGGACCGCCAACAGTTTGCAGGAAGCGAGAGACTCGAGTTGGAATCGAACCCGCTTCCAGCGCAACGAATAATGGACGAGTGTCTCAACAAGTACAGAGGAATCAGTCCCATTTTTGGATGTCCAGGACACAAGAGAAATCGAAAGAGGGAGAACACCAGATCTGGAAAGCCATGAATCGGCTGCTCCGCTAATCTGAAGAAGTTTCGAGGTGTCTCCAGGCGCAACAATGTGCAACGACGCCCACAGACGGGGTATCGACAACGCCAAACTCCTCCATGTTCGGCAGACATGGCAGAGTAGAAGGGGAGCCTCTGCACCGCTCATAACCGCGTTTCGATCCGCAGGAAGGCATGCGGAAAAAACCTCGGTCACAACATCTGCAGGAAGGCGGCGAGTGGGCGATATCAACGCAAGATGGGGAGTGATGAAGTCGTTCAGGTGGTCGCGTTTTTTAGAGAGTTGGCTAATCAAACCTAGAAGGCGCTCGATTTCGGCGGTGAGCTCTGCAACCTCTTTCTGTGGGCCAACTAGCAGCTCGCGGATGCGCTGGCAATCTGGATCAGAGGGAACAGCATTTGTATGAAGAATCTCCTTGAAAGGACTGTCCATAGCTGCGAATGGCAATCGATTTCCAAGGTACATTCATCTCCATGTAACTCACCTTGTTTTTATAAGTCCCGGAAATAGCAGGGTGGAAGAAGGACTTGCGTACTTTCCGCCAAAACGTGACTTCAAAGCTTAGCGCCACATCGATCGGCAATCATTTTCTCTTTTCATTCCCACCATCATCCTCACCTGCGCAAATGATCCGTCAATCATTACTCACTGTCGACACTCCTTCCTCAACCTCTTTGGATGACGAGGAATCACCTTTACAGCGTCCAACAGAAATTAGTTTATCCGAGTCGACGATCTCAGGTGGACTCCGAAAAGACCACGCAAAACGCCCAGTTTCTGCTGTCCATTACGGTGGACAAAGTTGACTGAAATACGTGGACACTTTCTTCATGTCTTGAAAAAATTGAACTGGCATACTCTGAACGCACTATCATATGTTTGGCTTCCGCCATTCTCGTTGTTTTGTCTTGTTTCCGTTGCGACGGCTGCAGCTGCAGCTGGAATCTATTCGTCTTCGGCTCTCTGTGCAGTGGAACCATTATTGCTCTAAAATCAATCTCTCAAACTGATCTTCCGAATTCCAACGGTTTCAGTATACTGGGAATAAAATCGGGCCAAAATCGGACCCAAAATTGCAATCCTCAAAATGCGGCGTACCAAGGATACAAGACCATAATCATCGTTCAAGGAAGATGTAGGACGTGCTCATGACACTATCGCGCTGACGGCCGTAGAAATATGCCACGATTTTTTTAGAAGGTGCGGATGATACTATGACTCGTACAGTCATTAGTGCGTGAATCATGTTGTAGGCCCCAATTCTTTAACACTATCACAGGCGTGGAAGCGCTAGGGCTCGCACCTTTGTTGTGCTTGTTCCAGAGTTCCGATCTTCCAGCTGTATTTCTCTGAGGGCAGTTGTACCGTTGCAATGAAACCTGCGACAGCCTGAACCGGGTGCGTTTGTATCTACTCGTACAATACTCGTATAAACGTATCTTTCGATCGGTTGTTGTACGTATTTCAAATCCGGCTGGTAGTTTTTTTACGCCGTTACTGACCGACTTGCTCCGTTTTAATTAGACTCGGACCTGCGGTTAAAATGTACTTTCCTTCCGAAAGATGGTTAAGAAGCTCCTTCAACTTGCAGTATATCACAAGGTCAATATCAATGATGTTTGTGCAGTGCGATTCCAATTTCCAATGGATTTTCGTATCATCGGCGATCGCACATCACTGATTACTGTGGTCCCCAATTGAGCGCTTTGGCCGAGACCGCGTTTGAGTACAAATTTTTCTTTCTTTCCCTTAGCTTTATTCCTTCTAATTTTGCGATGTCACAAAGACGTCTCCTTCATGCGAGAGGATGCCCTCCGTCGAGCGATCGTCACGGTCGCAATAACATGTTGCATGCGTTGTTCACCTTATGGGTCTGAAGATCTTACCTATGATTGACTTCCTCTGATTTCCTTCTTTTGATTCAGATATCTGATCCATAACTACATATGGACAAGATCGATATTTTCGACCCTTCCTTCCCCAGCACCGCCAGTGCTCCCCGTAGCAGCCATGGAAAGCAACACAAGCACCCTCTCCCCAGGCTCCATTCAAGGGCTGAAGAACAAGCCCTCGTTTGTGTCGTCTGAGGCTGGTGGGCTTCCGGAGAAGGGCGCTGTGTCGGACGTACTCGACTCGACACCATCGACACCTGCTGGCGCTGCTTTTGAGCCCGAATATCCTGAAGGGGTGAGACTTGTCCTCCTCACGGTCGCTCTCGCAATATCTGTCCTCCTCGTCGCTCTCGACAACACAATCATTGCCACGGCCATTCCCAAGATCACGGACCACTTCAATTCGCTCGACGATGTCGGTTGGTACGGTTCGGCGTAGGTCCCAGTCTACACTATATATCTTATTCTGACACCCAGTGCACCGTCCTTAGATACCTTCTTACCTCTGCGTCCTTCCAGCTACTCTGGGGTCGTTTCTACACATTCCTTTCCATAAAATGGGTCCGTGCACTATGGTTCTTCGTCCCTTTCCAGCTTACGGACCTGGTCACAGGTTTATATCGCCGCCATCTCAATTTTTGAGGTCGGATCTCTCATCTGCGGCGTTGCGCCCACATCCGCCGCCCTCATCGTCGGCCGTGCAATTGCTGGAGTCGGATGCGCCGGCATATTCTCTGGCGCACTTATCATTGTCGCCCACTCTGCCCCGCTCCACAAGCGGCCGATGTTCACGGGGCTCATGGGGACCATGTACGGTGTGGCCAGCGTCGTCGGGCCATTAATGGGCGGCGGTACGTCTCTGCTTTGTCTCATCCAGATATCCAACTCACCCTTCCTCAGCCTTTGCCGACAAGGTCACCTGGCGTTGGGTAAATGTTCTCTCTTATCTGTCTCCCTCGTTTTTGACTCTTTTTGGAGTGCTTTTACATCAACTTGCCCATCGGCGCGGTAACGCTGTTCGTGATGATTTTCCTCTTCAAGTCTCCCCACCAGGACAAGGGCGAGGCGATGGATTTCAAGCGGCGCCTCCAACAACTCGATCCCATTGGCACGGTATGTGACTTTATTTTGTCTGGTTTCCGTCGTTAATGGACCGAACAGATCCTAATAATCGGGGGAACCATATGTTTGCTCTTGAGCTTACAATGGGCGGGCTCCGTCTATCCGTGGAAGAGTGGACGCGTCATCGGACTCTTGGTCGTCTTTTGCGTGCTCACCATCGCCTTCATCGCGGTCCAGGTTTGGAAGCAGGATGCCGGAATAGTGCCTCCCCGTATCATCAAGACACGCAGTATTTGGGCTGGAGCATGGTTTGCCTTCTTCCAAGGAGCTACTTTCTTCTTATTCGTGTTCTATGTGAGATTTAATTTCTCCACCCTTAAGAAATTACATTGACACGTTTTCTAGCTGCCCATCTGGTTCCAGGCGATCAAGGGCGTCTCGGCGGTAAAGTCGGGTATCGACAATGTGCGCAATGTTTTCTCCGTCGGTAGACTTGCTTACTAACACGTTTCGCAGCTGCCCATGATTCTGGCGCTTGTGATTGCGATGATCGGCAGCGGAGGAGCGACGACCGCGATCGGCTATTACACGCCTTTCATGTACCTTTCGACGGTCCTCATGGCTGTTGGAGGTGGACTGCTCACCACGTTCAAGGTGAACACTGGCCACGCCAAATGGATCGGATACCAGGTCCTCGTAGGTTTGTAGCGGCTCTCATTGATATCGTTTTGCTTATAGCTGAAGAAATTCTCAAGGTATCGGCTGTGGCGCTGGGATGAATCAGCCCGTAATGGCCGCACAGGCAGTCCTCGACCTTAAAGACGTGCCCACCGGCACAGCGATAATCTTGTTCCTCCAGTCAATCGGGGGATCTGTCTTCGTCTCGATTGCTCAGAACGTATTCGAGAACAAGCTCGTCAGCGGGATCAGACATGACGTGCCCAGCGTCGACCCGAGTATCGTTCTCCGCGCAGGGGCGACCAGTCTCAAGGACGCCGTGGCACCCGCTGTTGTCGACGCTATCATCTTCGTCTACAACCAGGCACTGGTGGACGCGTTCTACGTTGGTACCGCAGCGGGGTGCTTGTCTGTGGTCGGTGCTCTCGCTATTGAATGGAAGAGCGTCAAAGTACAGCCTGAGAGTCCCGTCACAAAGGCATGATAGAATAGCCGGTGTCCCAGCAATCCGCTCTCTTTCTGTATTTAATAGACTTGTGCACTTAGCACTGCTGCAGATATTCTGCATCCTCTCTTCATACCAAGCAAATACCAATATTTAATTATGGCCAGTCACTGACCTGTCGAGCTCGCAGTGGGGGGCCGTGGAATTATGTAAAGCACTAGTGGGACAAGCAATCTGGGATACCAGCTTTTTTGTTCAATAGATACAGCGAACTTGGATGCGATGTCCACGCGGTAAAAACTAGGGAAAGATCCCATGCCGATCCGAAAGTTCATAACCGCGAGGGCCCAAGGCTTCTTGATGCTAGTACACGAGGAATGAAAGAGACCAAGAAATGAGAATTTTCAGTTGCCACGTAAGGAAGGACCCACAGCGCTCACTCTTCAAAGTTCAAAGTTCGACACGAGTCGGCCGTTTTCGGCCCGAGGAGGAAAGTGATCCGCTGATGCAGATTTGATGGCGGACGATCACGGCCAGTCTTCACAGAAGCGGAGCAGTCAACGGCTGATCGGCAGTGGTCGGCATTGGTGATCGCCGTCCCCCACTGCCGGCTCACTGGGAATTGGTGGACTTCGCATGGAGCTTGCGCCCACTGAGATACCAATGGAGCCTCCGACCTGAAAACCACTGAGCTCCAGTGTTTTCCACCATCCCACGCTGTAAACCACTGGACCATAATGAAGACTAGTGGTTGAGGAGTACAATGAAACCCAGCCGGATTCATTGGAACCCACTCGACGAAGCTTTTCACCACCCTCATCCTTCTCATCGCCCCTGGGCTTGCACTTGCTTTGGTGCGCATACTCTCTTGGTTGGGCTCACATTCCGAATAAATACTTACCCATGGGCAGCCCGCTACCATGCCGACCACCTGCGCTCCATGGTCGGCGAAGAGAGAGGCGCAACTGCGGGCTTCCCTGCGCACGTTGGCCCATACTGTGTATTTGATCCAAGTCCTGAAAAAATTGTAGGCATGCCCCGACCTGAGCTGCCTCGGCCCCGGTCCCTGAGTGTAATATGCCTTGACGGAGATCCGTATTACTACTATCAAGAAAGGGCGGGTCGGTGCGGACGGAGCATATGTACTTAATAGGACTGCATGACTTGACCATTCGCTTGGATAACTGCTTGATAGACACACTCCGATAAGTGCCAATATTCTGGCCTGATCAGATCGACGGTAGGCGAATAAAACGAATAAAACATTTGGGATTTTATTGAGTCTGCTCTCGTGTTTATATGTTGCCACCCAGGGCCGATTTCTTCAACGCTATGTTATGGCTGTCAATACTGGAGAGAAATGGGACGAATCTTTTGCTTCGATCGAATGAGGTTCTTCACAAACCGCGACCAGGTATTTGATTGACGCTGGACTGTGTGTATCCATACAAAAAGTGTCAGTAATTTACAGACGTTCACAAGCCATTCAGCGCTCCTCCTCCCGCTCCTCAACCACTTCCCGAAAACTCGCACCCGCTCTTCGAAACACGTCGCAAAACAAGGCCCACGTTCCTTGGTCTACAATCGCGAAGACGACCCTGCGGAATACGTCCCGGAACGGCGCTTGAACACCACACAACAGCTCCGCCCACGTCTGTGCCACAAACTCGACGTTATTCCGAAACGCACCCGTGCCGAAGCTGCCGAGGACGATGACCTGGGCGCCCGCGCGCGCCATGGCACAGAGGATAAGTGCCATGCGCTCGCGCATGATCGCGGCGACTTCCGCAGCGACGTCGGCGGGGAGCTGCGCCTCCTTGCCACCGCGGAGATGGAGCGACTGCCGCAGCGAGTTGACGTTGACTGCTGCGCTAGTCAGAACGTCGACGTCCGCGGGTGGAACCCACACGCCGGGGTCGTCGCGCACGAAGCGGACGTTGCGCGTGAGAAGCATCGCGTGCGAGAAGCGCGGGTCGGCGCGGGTGTTGTGGGCGCTGTAGAAGGGCTGGGCGGCGGCGCTGGAGAGGGAGGAGTAGAGGTTGGAGGAGCGCGCGAGGGTTTCTTCTTGGGCGCGCGCGCCGCCGAGGAAGCCGCCGCCGGGGGAGGTGGCGGAGGCGAAGTTGAGGACTGCGAGACGGGGTGGTTGTGTACCTGTACAGTTCGCATCGATATCGGCGGAGTCACCAGCCGCAGCGTCGGCCAGACAGAAGCGGATCCCTTCCAACGTCGTAGCTTGGTAGAGGACAAAGTCTGTAGATGTGCCACCACCGAGGTTTGGTGATGGAGAGCTCTCCCAGTCTTCCAGTGCATCGGCATCAAAGTAAGTCGTCGAGTCGGAAACGGTGGCCAAGTCCTGGAAGATGTGCGTCTCGCCGACCGAGCTGCTGCCGAATCCAACTGTGTAGGAGCCGCGCTTCACGGCAGCGAGCGTGTCCCGCGCAATTTGCTTAAGCTCTTCACGGGGGCGTGCAATGATGGCAGGGGCCGCGGCGTTGAGAGTTCTGCTGGACATGGTGGTAGTGATCTGAAGTGGTGTCACTCTGATCACGGTCACCTGACGACGAGCTGTCGCGATCGACGCGTCTCGTCGATGTCCAGCAGTACACGACGGAAGCCAGTGAATTCCAGTGGGCGAACAGGGTCGATGATTCCCTGTCAATCGGTGGGTCACAGTTATCTCATTGTCATACATCGTCCATCGTCAAGGGACAAATTGACAATGGCCGCCAATGGCCAGGGGTGGCCGCAAGTGACTTTGTAAGTGATGAATGTATTACTCCCAATCTTGACTTCGCATTTAATGAAGTACGTCATACTGCGCAAGACTGGCTGCGAATATCGAAAATTGACTGCGCGCTCCTGCCGCAGCGCCTTCTGCACTCTTGGCACTAGCTATGGTACCAAAATTTTGTAGGTGCTCAAATGTGGTGAATAATTTCACTGGAATCCGTTTCATTTCAAAGATAACGTCGCAAGGTTGAAAATTTTGGAGGAGAAGTTTGCTTCTCGTCATCCTATTCGTGGTATACTGGCCTATTTTAGGCATCCGTGTTTGTATTAGCCTGCGGAAATCTTGGCCTCTGAAAACATCATATTCCATTGGCTAATATACTGCAAGGCCGACCCGCGGCGTGCTTGCCTTTTTTTGACACCGAGTCAGACTAAACGGGACTGCGGGGCTACGGGCGCAACCTGCGCTGCGAGGCTGCCTCCTTCAGACCACTCCCGCAAGTCGCAGGTCGCAGTCGACTCGCAGCCCCGGTGCTCTATATAAGCTGGTGGTTATCAGCATACAGCCCGCCAGTCTTTCAACAACACAATCGCTTCCTACGAATACTTGAACCCAACAACCTTTTAACTACTATGGCAGAAGATATTGCGGCGCTCGTACGCGATTATCCGATCGAATCCTGGTGGTTAACTCTGACATCTCGGGTAGGTTATCGACAATGGCTCGGGGATGTGCAAGGCAGGATGTAAGTTCATGTCTTTCTCCACCCGTATGTGTATGGCGTTTGACAATTTTTTTCAGTCGCTGGTATGTACATTTTTAAATGCTCCAGCATCCAATTTCAACGAAGCTCGAATACAAGGCGATGATGCACCCCGCGCTGTCTTCCCGTTCGTCATTGCCACGACCACTACCTGGTCAATTATTAACGCGTACCCCAGGTCAATCGTTGGTCGCCCTCGTCAACAAGGCGTCATGGTAGGATTCGGCAACAAGGATTCATACATAGGGTAATACTCCCTCTTTCATCCCAACTACTCAACTGACGGCGGAATAGCGATGAGGCTCAAGCCAAGCGTGGTATTTTGACCTTGAAGTACCCCATCGAGCACGGAATTGTCACCAATTGGGACGATATGGAGAAGATCTGGCACCACACCTTCTTCAACGAACTGCGCGTCGCACCAGAGGAGCACCCCGTTCTTCTCACCGAAGCGCCGTTGAACCCCAAGGTCAACAGGGAAAAGATGACGTCCATCATGTTCGAGACGTTCAACGTCCCCGCGTTCTACGTGCAAATCCAGGCCGTCTTGTCCCTCTACGCTTCCGGTCGGACTACTGGAATTGTAATGGACTCCGGCGACGGCGTATCGCACACAGTGCCAATCTACGAGGGATTCTCGCTCCCGCACGCGATCTTACGCCTGGACCTCGCGGGGCGCGACATCACGGAGTGTCTTGTAAAGAATCTGGGAGAGAGAGGGTACAAGTTCGTCACCACGGCCGAGCACGAGGTCGTGCGGGATATCAAGGAGAAGCTCTGCTATGTTGCTCTCGATTTCGAGCAAGAGCTACGTACTGCGGCGGAATCGTCCGTGTTGGAGAAGAGCTACGAGCTTCCCGATGGTAATATTATCACCATCGGCAATGAGCGGTAGGACTACGGTTCTATTCTTCCGGTTATGTGGACTGACCTTTGTAAAAATTAAAGGTTCCGTGCTCCCGAAGCTCTCTTCAGGCCTTCAATGCTCGGACTTGAAGCTGCCGGCGTTCATGAAACAACGTACGCCTAATCCCTCCATACCATTTGAATTTTGACCAACTTTTTATCTCCGCAGTTACAACTCGATAGTGAAATGCGATATGGACATCCGTCGCGACTTGTACTCCAACATCGTTCTTTCTGGAGGCAGCACCATGTTCCCTGGTATCGCGGACCGCATGCAGAAGGAGCTGGGCGCTATGGCACCGGCCAGCATCAAGGTTCGTCGCTTCCTCTCTCGGAGGAGACTCATCCACTGCTCCGTCACGGTGCTCATCCACTGCGTACAGGTGCGGATCGTTGCGCCGCCTGAGCGCAAATACTCTGTCTGGATCGGCGGCTCGATCCTCTCATCCCTCAGCACTTTCCAGAACATGTGGTGCACCAAGCAGGAGTACGATGAGTCCGGCCCTGGTATCGTTCATCGCAGTACGTCTCACCTTCTTCCATACCTGCACGCTCACTCATAAATTGTTTATTAGAGTGCTTCTAATTTTGACTCTCGTGCGGAAGTTTCTGGATCTGGCTTCGTGATTCTTCTTCTTGCTGTAGCTATTTTGCTCCGCTTTGTTCAATTAGTGGGCGTACTATGGCTACAGAGGAGTGTCAATTTGTAAGACATGTTGCTTTTTCTAGAATACATCGCTTTGCACATGGGATTTTCATAGCGGAAGTATTAGTGGGTCTTTTGCGGATACTGCATGAACGCTCGAGTGTCCAATGGCACTGGGTGCAGGCTTCAAGAGTGGACCAAAATAAAAAAGGCGAGAATTTTGTACAACATCTGGAAGCCACATTTTCTTGCGACACTAAGAAATGTGGGAGGGCAGTTGTAACCTATGGAGAGATTAAACCAATCGATGATGGCTTGTCGGAATTCTGACACAATCTCGAGATGAGCATCCGTCGTATAAAGTATCCATAGACTCTGAAGAGCCGGACAATGGACCAATGTGAAAGTACGATCCGGTGCGACCCTGAACAAATTGGAGGAGCACTTTATCGGCAGCAGCATTGGAATGGATTGGGTACACAATTTATCTTTGAAAATAGAATGCCCTCAAGGTGTTGAGTCGTTGGAGCTAAGAGAAGCCAAACCCTGGCAGTGTTCCGAGCATGACGAAGTCGATGGCATTCCAGGGAAGGGCGATGGAACCGCCTGATACCTGAAGGGCTGGTGACGCTGCCGCAAAGGGAGGTATTCCAAGGAAAGATATGGCGCTCCGTCTGCGTCCAGCCAATAAGTAATCTGCTTTTGTTGAAACCTCTCGAAAATATATCTGATAGGCAAAGGAAAGCAGTAGTAGGAAGAGACATGCATCTGACAAAACTCGGCAATTGCCGGAGCCCGCTTGCTCGCAACACTCATCACGTCACCTCAGCCATCGCAGATACCGTACTTATGCCACTGGAAGCTCCCGGCTCTGTAGCAGAAATAGTCAAGGTAGAGGCCATTTCATTCCACAACATTGCTGCAGCTTAGGTCCGTACCGATCGCAGCTGCTCACGTCGAGCACTCCTCGAACACCCCAGGTCCCCAAGAGACTGAGTTTGTTTTGTTCAAACTAGTCTGCGCTATCGATAAATGCTCTGTTGCCGATTTTAACCCCGACATGACCATCAAGAGCCTACTCCCGTATTTTGCACCTGTCGGCACGCGGTACGGCGATCCCGTACCCGCAGAATCGGCCATTGACGAGCATCACACCAAGCTCGCCGGGGGAGCAGTGACTGCCCTTGGTTCCATCGTGCGTAAGTATGACGCGAGCACGTTGTGGCCCAACATCGTGCGGTGCTTAATTGCCTGCTGGCCATCGACATGCATGGGGCTGCTCTTCTACTCCCGCGCGGTGCTGCGAACGGAAGTGTCGGTCGCGATGCTTGAAGTGGACTCGCCGGCGCACGCGTTCACCGCAATCGTCAAACCGCTGCAGATGTACACGGATTTCGAGTCTCTGGCGGCGCTGCTCCGCAACACGCCCGAGGTGACCGGCTTAATCATCCGACTCTGGGCACTTGAAGTCCGCAATTCATTCTCGATGCAGCTCCAGGAGATGTTCCCGGCTACCTCCCCACCAACTACCGTGCATCTTCTGGATATTCACCTCCTTGCCCGTCGAGATTCCGATAGCCACGATCTCCTCCAAATTTTCGCCATGGTGAGCAGCCTCGGTAACATGCCCATCGTTGGCATAAGTCTAGAGCACATTCGGCGAAATTCATCGGAGCTCTCTCGTCTCTCTGTGCTCTCCGTTGTTCAAAACATGCACGCAAGCTTGCGAAATCTGGGCTGCCTCCATTCGACACCGCTTCATTTCCTCCTACTGTCCCAAAATTCTGTTCAAGTGGTGACCGAAGCCCTCATTCGGTTGACTTCGGGGCCCAGCGACGCTACGAGTGCGGATGCCACCGCGGACTGTATCACTCAGATATGCGAATATCTGCAGAAATACATCACAAGCGATGGGCTCACCTATTTGAATCAATCGCTGGAGGTCGGGCTTCTAGTTGGATTGATGAGAGCCCATCGTTGGCTGGATCATAAAAGATCGGCTTTCGATGCTTTCATGGGTCTGCTGGTTGGACACTTGCCGAAATACATGATCTACATTTCTGTTTTGCGCGGCGTGCACAAGTCGTTCAATGTCGCTCAACAGCTTGGGATGAACGCGCTGTCAGATGTTTGTCGACAAGTCTGGTTTGCATTCGAGACGTATGCCCGGTTACGTCTCAAGCTTGCAACAGATACCGAGCTCGACGTGGTGACATCATAACGCGGAGGTATGTTTCTATTATTAATTGCAGAATTCGATTGCTGATGAAATTTTAGTGCAGCCAAGCCTCAAGTATGCGATTTAGTGGCTGCGGGGATGCCGTTTACTGCTCTAGGGAGTGCCAGATCGCCGCTTGGAATGCACACAGCGGGGTTTGTGGGGCGTGGGCAAGCGCTCGACAAAGTGGGTTCTTAGTTCCGTGTCACCGTCCTAATTCCAAGCAGATGGTATTCTCCCCGACTTCGCGACCGAAGAGGTGCGGTTTGCGTTCCGCGTTGCACAGCACGATTTTGAAGAGCACAAAGCCGATTTCTGCGCTCAATGGACCGAGGCGAGGAGCCTTCCTCTCACCGCCGGGATAGACTACGTATTTCCGCATTCAGTTAATATCGACGCCTCCAGCATTGTGCGAGAGCAGATGTCGTCGGACGCAGCCATATATGCCGTTTTGCCGCAGGGAATGTCGGGGAAGGAGTACTACATGTGTGATTTGGGGTTGACGAGAGGAACGGGCACGGATGAGGAAACGATAGCAGCCGTGGTTCAGATGGTTTGTGCCCAGCCTTTGCCAGCTTTCTTTCCAATAAATTAGAACCAGTTTACTGAAAGAAGGAATTTCTTCACATATCTTGTTACATGGGCGGAAACAATGTTCGGCTCACTTGCCAGTTGGGGTGTTGAAAAAATCTGCCGTGCTTCCCTTCCTTCCGGACTGTACTTGTCCCAAGCTATCTTTTTTCGTCTTTCTCAAGCCCAGACTGAGGAAAATACCAATGTTCAGGCCTCCCAGCTCAACCTGAAAATCCGGAAATTTTTGAGAGGTACTCTAAGACCTAAATAAACATGTCACAGAGCCAGAAGGATGGATAATCTAGCCCCAGTCCCTCTAGCTGTGTTGGATAGTTCTGGCAGTTCTGGCATTCAGGAATGTTGTAAGGATTACATTCATCTGGTGATTTCATAAGATTCTAGTTCTGTGAAATGTTTCGTTGTTGTCCCTCTCAAAAAACTAGGCTACTGGGACATGTTCTGATTAGCTATTACACAATGTTTTTCATGGATTCCTCTGTTAATAATTACACATGAATTAGCTCCTCATATTTGCCTCCATTTTGGGGAACTGGTAGAGTTGACAATTCGAAAATATTCCGAAATACGATATTTTTGCTCCCTTCGGTTCCGACATTAGCTGGAATGTGGTCACCCATGATTTATCCACATTATTTTGTTGAATGCTCACACACAGCGAAGGTTACAATTACGGTAACTATTTTGAATAAAAATTGACATGATTTGACAGGAACTTTTCGGCCTTTTCGGAATCAAGAATAAACCTTGTTTCGAAGGGTATTAAATATGTGCGGCCTAGCCTGAACATCTGCGAACTATCTCTCCTGCTTGAATTTATAAAGTGCCTGTGTCACCGCGTCCAGCAGATTCTTGACGGCTTCTGCGAAGTTCTGGTCACGTTGGAGCCAGTCCGAGTCAGAACCGTTTCGGGAACCCCTCCGGTTGTTGTTCTGAAGAGGCGAGGCAACGTATTCCCGGTATGCGGTTGCCAGATCTGTGTGTTGCTTGGGACTAAGGCCATAAAACTCGTATATGGGTTTATATTCGGTGAGTTCGTGGTCGGGACAAAAGACGGGCTCCTTCTCCAGTGCCCGGATCCACTTGTCACGAATCTGTTTCCACCGGGAGGAAGATTCCATCTGAGGCAAACTCTGGAAATTCTGTTCCAAATGAACCGTAAGTTCTGCAGCGACTGAAGCTCCGCCATCGCGAAAAACCATAACGTCGTTCTTGGTTGAATCTACGATGGTTCGGACGGTGCCTCCCAAAACCAGTTGGGTAATGACGTGAGTCCCGTAATTCTTGAAAAAGTGCGTGTATTGTGGTTGTTCTTTAAGAGACCAAGGTGGTAAACGCCCAATCAGGGTCTGCATATCTTCCGATAGCTGGGGTTTACCCACCACGACGACCGTCTCACAGTGAAGAATGTGGAATTCAGGATGTTTGGGTACTGCACTGGCAGCGCGGAAAGCCCAGTCGCTGGAGTAATGGCTCCGCAGGCGACGAGGTTCGAGTTCCTCACTGTGAGGTTGCGCCCTCAACGGGTTGCCGCAGTCCGATTTTTTGAAGGGTTTACGTCCGTTCACAGGCCTGAGGTCAAATTTCTGTTCTTCTAGGACATTGGTGCAGGCAAATGTTCCCATAGCGTTGTCGTACGTCACCCCGAGATAAGTACTCGCCACAGCCTGAATTATGTCGGGAGGAGACTGAGGAAGGGGCTTCATTGTGCTTTCTTCAAGCTTCTGTAGACCCAGCATTATTCAGGCTACAAATAATAATCAAATCCACTTACAACCAGCTCTTGCTTTGATTCTCCAGCCAAGACCACGGGGTCTCCCAATGAATCTAATGATGCTGCACCAGTGAGTACTTGAAGTGCCTGGATTCCAACCAAATCAAGACTTCCGTCGGAACCGGGGCGTTTGATACTCTTGTGAATGGCATCGTATAGATTCTGATGGCTCAGCAGGCCATCCGGCAAGACCGGAAGTTTTGCGCGCATGTCGCTGCCCCCACCATTCTCGATGAAGGCGATTTCCCAAGGCGACGATCTGGGGAACATTTTCCGTTGGAGGTCGGTGATGATCCCCCTGCGTCTCCCCTCCTCGATGCGCCACTGCGTGTGTTTCTCCTTGTCGGTCTTGTAATCGTCAAACTGGTGGAAAGAAGACATGGCTTTTGTGACAGCGACAACGATGTTTGCGCGTTCATCATCCACCAAGTTCGAACGGTATAGAGCGTATATCGTTTTTCCGATAGCGGACGTAAAATGAACAGGTTCGTTGTGCGCATCCGGCGTGATGGATTCCCATGCCGCAACGACTAGGATGACATTGGGATAGATGTCCCTGAAATGTTTGAATTTATATGTATGGAGGAGAGAGGCATTCAATTCTCGATCCTCGAAAGTTGTATCTTCAAGCCCAGGTGAGTCGTCGAAGGCGACAGTAATCTCAGAAGATAGTGCCTTGCTCTTGTTGAGTACCTCAACTCGTTGAATGACCTATTGAATCCGCTGTTATCTTCAATCTACAGAACTACCAAACGTCACACCTTTGTGGTCGATCCCCATATTCCCCTCCCAACAGGCAGAAGCTGGTGTCCTATCAATCGATTTATGGTCTTCGACTTCCCGTGGCCGCTGTGACCGGCGAGTAGAATGACGGCTCGCTGACCATGTCGTCGAACGCGCTGCGCTGCGTCGCTGTAAATGTCCCGAAGATCAATCCGTCGCGCGCCTTGGCCCTTGGTAAATGACGACAGAGCCTTGGGCAGAACCACGCTTGGCTCGCTGGGATCGAGAATATACATTCCTTGTTGTGATAAATGTTCAAGATTGAGCGTTGAACCCGATGTTGAAGGAACAACCGTAAGTTTCTCGAACAAGCTTGTCCCGGACAAGCCGAGAAATCTAGTGTCGTTACGGAAGGGAAAGCCTCCGCGGTCGAGATATTTCTCGTCGCACATGAAAACGATTCCCCCGACATTCGAATTATTTGCACCGCTATTTTTCAGTCAGAAACGAGGGAGAGGAGAGTCGAGGGAAGGGGAGTTACAGTTCTGCTATTTCATCTGTAACCTGCCGCTCGATTTCGAGGAGTTTTGTATGTGCATGTAGAACTTGGAAGAAGCGACGTCTCTGCAAATAGCCAGACACAAGTTGCATCTTTACTTTGGCCGGCTGTCCTTTGTGGAAAAGGGTCCCAGTCTCCGTAGAAATCACCGCAGAGGTATGAGAGGTCAGAAGCTTTGGTCCAACAAGTCAACGGCATATAGGACATAAGGTACAATCTCTCACCTGCTCGCTCGCCTTGCGCGACCCTATCACACTGAAACAGAAAGGTCAGCCTTTGATGCGCTGCCAATGCAGCAACATACACAATGATCGTCGATTTCGGACCCATGTTTGGGGATTAAAATTGTCGTACGGCGCTAACAAAAAGACAGAGGTCCGGATTCCATCACGATGGCCTTTTAAGCTCGAGGAGTGGCTATTGCGTGTAACGGCAGGTATGAATCACCTGGCGCGGGCGAGTGAAGGCGCACCTAGAAGATGCCACCG
Source organism: Mycena capillaripes (assembly GCA_029204075.1). Lineage (NCBI taxonomy): Eukaryota > Fungi > Basidiomycota > Agaricomycetes > Agaricales > Mycenaceae > Mycena > Mycena capillaripes. Next base: position 581,954 of record JARHKZ010000011.1, on the reverse strand, counting down.
GCAGGTCTTCGCATGTTGGCTATTATTGCTCAGCATCTCGATCCGACGTGTCACATTTAAACGTCAACGTGTTGGTCTCACCACAACGGCACGCCGCTCTCACGTTGACGCGTGTACAGAGCCGCATGCCCTCCTATCGTCTCCGCACGGTAAGCACGAGAGTTTGATGAAACCATCGATGGCCGTTCACGAGGAATTCCGTTTCAGCCCCACGCCATGAACTCGTGTAGTGTGTGTGTTCGGATCACAACGACACTATACCGGAGATGGCTCCAATGAACCTCTTAGTGCAGATGCAAGCAAGATGCAAGCGTAACGTACACAAGTTGTCATAGCTGCCGGTGAAAATAAAATTGTAATAACCCACTAAGCACCGAACGACACTGAACAGCTCAAGAGGAATTGCACTCCCAGCTCGAATACAACATGCCAAATTGATACATCGCCGAAAGAATCCGGTCCGCCAAATATTCCCGCCGCTACGTTCAAGCTACGTTGGACATTTACTATTTTTGACCCTGTACTTGGCCACCTTGTTGAACACTGCATCAGCGGCTGTGCTGATGGCGGCCCGATACAATCCGGCAACTTCGGGAATGTTCGAAGTGTCGGTGAATACATCGGGCAACGACATGCTCAGTCAGCAGCTCACTAATTTGCTGAATGAGCAGGTAGAGTAGATGGTAGAAATTTCTAGTTACTGAACTCTGTGTAGTATAAAAGCTGGGCTCGAGAGCCCATAATATATAATTCCTCTTACTTTCCATTCGCTCTCACACGGGTCGAGTCTCGGGAATAATCCCCTGCGCACTCAACTGATATTATATCTACCTACCTATTTCAACAGGTTATGGGCCCCGGCCCGAACTAAATAATAGGAAGACTCACCCGTACCGCTTACCTCACCGAATACAACTTACATCATGTCAACCGACGCCACACCATCATCACTCTTCCGGATCGAGCTCTTGCAGGAGCATAATTGGGTTCCGTGGAAACGTCGTGTCACCGCGATTCTGCGAGAACGAGTCCTGTTAAAGTATGCCGAGGGAACCGAGAAGAAGCCAGTCCCAGCTGATCCGGAGAAGCCGACTGCAGCGGAGACAGAAAAAATAGCCAAATGGGAGGAGGCAGACGGGAAAGCACAGACCCAGATCGAGCTCACCTTGAGCGATTCGCAGATGATTCACATCGCGGGAGCCAAGACAGTAGCCGAGATGTGGACGCAGCTAAAGTTAGTAAAAGAGGCTAGAGGAAAATTGGGAATCTTATCGCACCGCCGCCGTCTTTATCGCCTCGTTGCCGACGAGTCTACGGATATCGTAGAGCACGTCACAGAGTTACGTAGGACCCAGGAGGAGCTTGGCATGCTTGGGAGTCTCATCACTGACGAGGACTTCCTAATGCTGCTAATATCATCATTACCAGAATCCCGGGACCAATTTACATCCGCGTACCTCGGCTCAACCGGAAATAATCCAACCGTTACGTCGCACGAATTTATCGCCATAATTTTGGAAGAAAATCGTCGCAGACTTGAAAAATCAGGTGGAGGAGAGTCTGCTATGTACGGGCGAAATAAGACAGGCAGTGGGAGTGGGAGAGGAAGCTCAGGCACATCAGGAAAGAACTCCGATGATGTCGAGTGTTGGAATTGCCACAAACGCGGTCACACACGGGATCAGTGTTGGTCCAAAGGTGGCGGCCATGAAGGCAAAGGTCCGGGCAGGAAAAACAAAAGGAAAAAGGAGCGCACAAACCAAGCAAAGGATTCAGGCAATAACATCAGCAACGATGTAGCAGAGGCAGCTTACCATGTAGACTCAAAACCTCAATTTGATTCACATTTCTCTCGCTTCAGTTGGCTTGCCGATTCCGGAACAACATCACACATCTGTAATGATCGCGCGCTCTTTGCCGACTTCAAACCGCTCGAGGCCACATCAATTAGCGGCATAGGAAATGTCGCAATTCAGGCTATGGGAAGGGGGACAGTACTAATTGATTGTCAAGTTGGAGAAGAAAAAATTACTCACCGACTCAAAGACACCCTCTTTGCCCCGAGAGCCACCAACAACCTCATCTCCATTAGTCGACTCGACGATGCCGGTATGGCAGCATCATTCAAGCACGGAAAAGTCCAATTCCTCCGAAAGGATGGGAAAATTCTGGCTGAAGGAGAAAAAACACGCCGACTTTACCTCATGAAAGCAGCCGGACGTGTAGCGTTCGCCGAGCAGTCAAATGCAGCCTCGGAGGCTAGCATAAACACATGGGATTCTTGGCATAGGAAAATGGGGCACCTAGGGAAATCAGGAATGGAAAAGTTGGTCAAGGGACAATTGGTGGAAGGACTTGCACTCGACAAAAATTCACTCCCACTTAGCCAATGCGATACATGCATTCAAGCTAAAATGACGACGCGCCCGTACCCGCAGGAGGCACAAAATCGACGAGAGGAGCCCGGGGAATTAACCCACAGTGACATCTGGGGCCCTGCACGAGTCGAGTCCCTGCAGAAATCGAAGTACAACATTACCTTTACAGACGGCGCAACCCGGCACTGTACTCCAGAGTTCTTGAAGTACAAGTCAGATGCTTTAGAGAAGATCAAAGAGTACGTTACCTTCATCGAGAATCAATTCGGGTACACGCCAAAGGTCCTACGTGTTGACGATGCCAAGGAACTTTACGGAAACAAAGTTCAACAGTGGTTGAAGCAGAAGGGAATTCAGCTTCAAACCCCTGCACCTTACGCCCATTCATCCGTCGGAGTTGCGGAACGCTTTAACCGCACTCTAGTCGAGCTTGCGAGAGCTATGTTAATTGGGCGGAACTGTCCATCATTCCTATGGCAGCCGGCAATCGAATATGCGGCATACATCAGAAATCGTGCACCTACCCGTGCTCTTGATGGAAAAACACCGGAAGAAGCCCAGTGTTGCACATCTCCGGGAGTTTGGCTGCGAAGTTTGGGTAAACGCGAGGGGAAAAACTTGTCAAAACTCGGAGGAGACTCAAGCAAAGCTGAGAAACATACCTTTGTTGGTTTCTCAGAAGACCTCACAGTAATCAAATATTATGATGCACGCTTGCGTAGCATCAGGGAGTCAAGGAATTACGAGTTCATCGAGCCCAAAGCTGTGCAGATCAGCTCCGGCGATCTGCGGCTTGAGGGGGAGATAGAACCGGCTAGCAATCCGCAATCGCCAAAGGGTGCAGAACTTGACAAAATACCTGATCCGATGCCGGCAGCGGATCAGCTGGCAGAACCAAAACGTACACGATTTTGAAGTGCCGAGCATACCGAGAGTGCAGGCGGAAGTGCAAAGATCAGCACAACCACGTCGCTCATCTCGGTAGTTAAAGGATCATGACTACAGGAAACTAAACAACCCCGATGCTAAAGCGGCAGGAACCAGACTTACGGCAGAAACTGCCAACATTGCATTGATCCAAAGTTATTTAGCCGAACAAGGCGAGCACATTGGCAGTGACAATGTCCCACGAAATCTTGCAGAAGCAGAGGCATCACCAGAGTGGCCTGAATGGAAAAACGCCATGGATGAGGAAATGCAAATGCTAGGTCAAATGGGAACTTACCGGCTAGAAGATCTTCCAGAAGGAAGGGAAACAGTTGGATGCCGTTGGACTTATGTCAAGAAATATGACGAGAATGGGCAACTTCCTCGATACAAAGCCCGACTCGTTGCACAGGGATATTCACAAATCCCAGGTATTGATTTTACCAAAACTTTTTGCACCGGTTGTTCGACTTGAATCTGTTCGCGCCGCACTCGGTATAGCTGCCATCAAGGACTTAGAAATGGGTCAGATGGATATCAAAGGAGCGTACCTAAATGGGATACTTGAGGAGGAAATATACATGCGACAACCCCCTGGGTATAATGATGGAACAGGCCGAGTGTGTCGGCTACACAAGACTTTGTACGGCTTGAAGCAGTCAGGACGCGAATGGAACAAGGAGTTTGATGGGAAAATCACTTCCATTGGATTTATGAAACTCCAGGTCGACCACTGCGTCTACAAGCGTACCAGAGATGGAAAGACTTCACTCATAACAGTCTGGGTTGATGATCTGTTGATTTTTACAGAATCCTCAGCTGATATGGCAGAAGTTAAGGGGGAGTTGGGCCAATTATTCGAGGTGAAGGATATTGGAGAGCCGAAGAAAATTATTGGGATCGAGATTGAGAGAGACCGCGACCACGGAAGCATCGCATTATCTCAAACCCACTATATTAACCAAATACTCACCAAATTCGGACTCCAGAATGCCTCACCAGTCTCGACACCCCTTGACCCTAATGTTATAATTCGCAAAAGACCAGCTGATGATCCTGCTGAGGACAGAATCCGTGCAGCGTATCAATCTGCGATAGGATCTTTGATGTACGCAGCTATTTGCACACGCCCGGACATCGCCTATGCGGTTCAGACTTTGAGCCAGCATTCTTCAAATCCTGGACCCGAACACTGGACAGCTGTAAAGCGGGTGTTCAGGTACCTTTCAGGCACCAGAAACCTTAAACTCACCTTCCGAGCAAATCAAGAACAGGAAATTCTCACGGCCGGGTTTACCGATGCAGACTACGCATCAAACCCTGATGACCGTAAATCAATCTCTGGCTATACTTTCCTGCTTGGTGTCGCAACCTATGCTTGGTCTTCGAAGAAACAGTCCACCGTGGCATTATCTTCAACGGAGGCTGAGTACACAGCCCTAGCACATGCAACTCGGCAAGCAATCTGGAACAGAAACCTTCTTGCTGAACTAGGGTTTATTCAAGACGATCCTACCTTGCTTTTTGAGGACAACCAGTCCACAATTGCAATTGCGAGAGACCCACAGTACCACGCAAGATCGAAACATTTTGATGTTCAAAATCACTTTGTTCGTGAAAAAGTGGAATCTGGAGTCGTTGAGTTGGTCTACTGTCCAACTGACGAGATGGTAGCTGTCATATTCACCAAAGCATTGCCGCGACCGAAGCATAAGAAGTTTGTTCGTGAATTGGGCTTGTTGCCGGCTTGAGGGGGAGTGTTGAACACCGCATCAGCGGCTGTGCTGATGGCGGCCCGATACAATCTGGCAACTTCGGGAATGTTCGAAGTGTCGGTGAATACATTGGGCAACGACATGCTCAGTCAGCAGCTCACTAATCTGCTGAATGACATCTAGTGGAAGATGGAATCTTGCTGGGCCCCAAATTGTTCAAGCAGCGTACAGGAAAGGTATATAATGTATTTGCATTAATAACTTCATACCAAGGTGCTCGGAGCACACCAAAAAAATCTCATTGTTGACACAATCACAATTGTCTTGTTTACGGCAAAACATTGCACTCAGAAAGGAGCTGAGCAGATAAAATTTCCAAGGATGTCCTAAATTAAAGTATTGGACTCCAAAAGCCTTTGTGCTAAGTTTCAGATGAGCAGCTCTGCAGTGTCGTCTTATATGATGTCGGCCAATATGAGCCATTTAAAAAAAGCAGCTGTACCTTCAGGGGAGAGTAGCAAAAGAATTTCTAACATAATCACAGAATGAATAGTCATAGATGATTCGCTAAGCCCAGTGGAACAGAACAAGCCTACAAAGTCCCGGAATGGCGAAGAATTGGTTGAAACGGAGCTGAAACAAGAAAGCCGAGCTGCGTCGGCAATAAGAAAATGATGTTCACACCGATCCGACATGTCGTAACTTTCCATCAAGTCATCACTTTGACTCCAAATTCGGTTCAGGCATTTGTTATGGGTCTTACTATCATCCCTCATGCTGCCAGGTGATAAACTGACTGACATCTGTCGTACTCCCGAGGGCGCCGGAGTAAGATCATGCGGTATGACGGCGAAAGTGAAGAAGCTGCGGTCTCTGGTTCCATCACGGTCAGGATCTGAGGAAGAGTGAGGACAGACTGCCTGCACTCACGGAGCTGGAATCTAAGCATGATGTGCACAACATCTTGGAATTGGTAGAGACGTCCTCCCATCGGCCGCCACTCACGACCCAGGAGGGTTAGATTGCCATCTATAAGCTCAAGGAGCGGGGTGTGAGTAATCCCCGGTCAGTGCCATCTTCTCAATGCCTGGCACAAACGCAGGATCGTACACGTTGAGAGGAGGCCATCATTTGTTGATCGTAAGTGGCGGGCGGGCGGTGCTAGTTGGTTGATGTATCTGGCTGCTGCCTCCATGGCATCACTCCCTGTGCCTTGTTCTCACTAGCTTATGTGCCAAGTCTGCGTCCAGGGAGGCGTAATCTGCGATACAGAACGGTCCTCCCGACGTACAATATATCTCGGTCAAGCAGTGATGTAGATGGACGTTGATAAGCAGGATATTGAACCACCACTTAAATCACTTGTTTTTGCGATTTTCTTATGTTTAATATTCTGTATATCAGGTATCTGTTGTATCAAATGTATCAACTGGCTTCCCATAAAGAGGCCAATATCATCTGAGTAACGGGATGATGCTTCTGAGGAATCAGGAGTATCTCTGGCAGGTGCTCGCTCTGAAACATGTAGGAGAAGATGTAGTGGGAATAGGCATCGCCCATGATTTGATCAGCATGTTTGTATGTGTTTGCTCCACAATAGACCAGGTTCCAAACTTCAAATGTTTATAACTGGCGAGCGAGGCATTTTGGGCACATGCTACAAAGGAAGACTACAAGTGAAATCACTGTAAGAATAGTTGAACAGAGCCTGATTCTTATTTTTTGTCCAATACATGAAATGACATGGGTTTTGCCGCTGCTTTGAGACTTCCTGCCCCAGTGTAGGCGAAATTCAACAATATCTCTACGTAACTTTGTGGAGCAGATGTATACCAACATTTCCCTTTGCAGATATGTGGTGATCCACCGCTTAAAAAAGTAGTTATAAACTTGTTTTTAAAATCAATGCAAAATCAATATGGTTGTCCAGGAAACTTCTGGTATCTCATTTTATTAACCTCAAAGGACATTTACATGTGTCTTGTAATATTTTAACTGTGACCCAAGGCCAGAGCACTGCAAAAGGACTTCAAACACATGGAAAAGCCATAAATGTGACATGTGTCACGCACCTGTGACAAGAGTCTTCATTCAAAGAGTTACACCAGGTATGCAGTGGATACTGGGCTTTCTGACGTAAAAATTGGGAACTGCACAGTACAGACTGATAGGACGGACTCTAGTGGTCCAGGTTTGGGTTGGCCGTCCTAAAGCCCTTTGATTTGGCAAGAAATGTCATTATGTATCAATTTTTGGACGATTCAACCCTTCAAAAAATATGCTGAGTGCAACAAAAAGACACCTTTTGAGTCGTTATAAAGTAATTTACGGTTGGTGCTATATCCTGCGACCAAAGAACCGTCTTGAAAGTAGATTCACTGGTTGGCCCTCTCGAAAGAGATGGAATGCAGCAAGTTCCTCTGGATATTACTTGCAGGCTGTGAAGGGGTACACCAAAGAAATATATTCTTCAGGCAAGACATGTCCCCACAGTGAGTGAACAAAGAGGTAAAGGGAGGAACATCAAAACAGAAAGTTTAATGGGAGCAAACACATACAAACATGCCGATCAAATCATGGGCGATGCCTGTTCCCAGATGTAGCCCAACTCAACCTACCAGTCGTATCACCAGTTTCTTCTGTTTCCCACAACGGTTTGAGTGGTTTCTGACGTTTCAAATGTATCAGAGCGTGGATCAGTGGGGAAATCATGTCGGACATAGTTGCATGTGACAACGGGATTATTGTTCCGCTTGTTTCAGGTATGCTGTGATCAGGACCGCGGTGCTGGTATTGGAAATTTCGTGTTACTGTACTATTTCGACCAAGTATTCGGTCACAGGTCACAGAGCCCGCTGAGATGAAGACTTTTAAAAAAGGTCACAGGTCACCAGGGGTGCTGAATACTGTACTATTTCGCTCAATTCTCCCCAGCTGTGACCTGTGACATGCAGATTCGAACTTTGGTTTTCGAAAATGGGCCGGGAGGAGCATGACACCTCGAAAAATTTCGAAAATTCATTAAAAAGGGCCAAATCTACTACCCAGACACTTTCTATGGGAGTATTTTGAGCAGTTGTCGTGGAGAAATGGCGTCAACTCAGGAGACAGTGCGTATGGATTCCACTAACCTCACATGGAGCTGCTTGATATCTGAATCAAGGTACACAAAGCTGTAATAATATCAGAAAGGAGGTGGCAAGGCGTAATTGGTGGGATGAAGTGCAGAAATACTGACCATTTACTCACGGCATTCATTTGTTGCGTACGGCCTCATCATATGTACACACTCCGCGACGAAAAATTGAAAATTTCCCGCATTTCCGCCGATTTTGTACCTTTTTGGGCACATTCGAACATCCCCTCGGTGACCTGTGACATGTTCGAAAATTTTCTGAAATTTTGGGCCCTGTGACGCGTGACATACGAATTGAGCGAAATAGTACAGTACTTGGCCATTTCATGTTTTTAGGAGGTGAAAAAACGGATTTTTTTCTCGGTCCATCTTATCGTGGTCTTCTGTCACTGCACATCTTTTTTTCAAGCCAAACAACCACAAAACCATTGAGATATGAATATTTTTCAACATACGCCAACAGAATTCAATGCTCCTCCCACATCTCATCTCCTCCATAGTGGGTTGGAGCTTTTGCGTTCCTTTTAGGGCGACGCGCAGCCAACGGCAGATCCTCAGCAGCAACATCGAGCTCCGTGTCCTCCACGGCACCGTTCCACGCCAGAGATCCATCCTCGCGAACAACAAAACCGGCAGGGAGCGATGCTCTACCACCCGATGTGACATGCTTTATCACAACCCGCTGAAACGGTGTACTCGGGTGCAGCCGTGAAATCGAAATGGACTGGATCCAGCGGGAGGAGCGAGCCTAAACTCAACTCAACACCAACACCAAAATACAAACCAAATCTCAATCACAAAACTGCAAGCCGCAAGATGCTCTCGTATGTTTTGTTCGGGGGAGGTAGGGTACGTATCACCCATCCAAGATCGTTGGGTACAATTCAAAGGTAGCGCCGGGGGAGCTAAATATAGCTTTCAGCGGGACCACCGGGACAAATCTCTTAGTCTTTTATATCCGTCTGACCCAGCGGACCGGGCCGCAGGTAAGTATCTCGTAGACCGGGAGCTAAACCTTCCAGAAAATGAGGAAGTACGATGCCGGCGGCTTCCCAAGCAGCGGCCAGACCGACGGGACGAGGCGTCTTCGACTCCAAAACCTCCCGGGGGAACTCTTCCTAGAGCCAGCGGGGAGGGTCGAACTGCTGGCGGGAGCAGCTGGCTACAAGGCTGGCCGGCCGAGCTCTTATGCTGTCCGCGGCGTGGTTCGCATCGGCTGCTTCTCAGCTTCCTAGTCTTCTCGTATATCAAAATCTATCTGGTCCGGCTGAACAATACTGAAGACTGAATGCCAAACAGCCCCGCTGGTGGGATCTGATCTTCGCCGGGGCTTAGAGGACCAGCGGGAAGACTCTTTTGGGCGACCTTGACTCAGACCCAGACCTCCGGGAGGTCGGATTAGAACGGCGGGCGGACGGCTGGCCACTTAAAAGGGGCACTTACACCGCTGGCGGCTTGCTTCTCATCAAGTGCTCTTCAAAATCTTAACGTCTATCTCAACCGTTCACTTCAAAATCTCTTTCTTATTCTGTCTATGAGTACTACCTACAGTCACCGGGAGGTGGGAGAGGATTGACTCCCGAATCTAAACTACTGTACAACTTATATACATTTTACGGGGCATACAAACGGAGATAAATCAGTCAGCGGGGAAACATCTGATTGAGCGGCGGGAGCTCAACATCCAATAATATCAGATGTATTCGCAGTCGTGGGTATAATAGTCTCCCGGCGGAGGTAGACCATACAATTCATCATCTTTCATCATTATTGCGTGCTTGTTGCCAAGTCACCCGGGGGAATAAAACTCCGCCGGGGAAGTCTCATCTCACATCTGTAGAGAGTAAAACTCTCCCGCTGGTTTTTAAGGAGCCAGCGGGAGCTTTACAACGAGTATATCAATAATAATCTGCCTCGTCCATCATTCAAAATATTCTGGTGACCAGTGGGAGCTCCCAAAGTCCAGCGGGGAAATATAAATCAGCTGATGATCTCCGGGTAAACCAGTTGCCGGCCCGTTGCCAAGTCCAACGGGAGTAAGGCTCCACCGGGGCAACCTGAGGCTTCCCCGGGGTGATCTTTATGTCCCCGGCGGTCAGTCGGTGTTCCCGGGGGATAAATTGAACCTCCCGGGAGACAACTGTCCTCCTGCCAGACAAACACTCTAATTCTAAATCACTAGCCTTTCCCGGGGATCCAAAGAACTTGGCGGGAAGAAGCCAATATCTCTTGTCTAAATTTCTATGATCAATTTCTTGTTCTCCCGGGGGTAGATTACTCTTCCGCCAGTCAAACTATGGTTGTGTATAAGGTTCTCTTGACTTCAACGGGGCTCCGCACAGTTAGCGGCCAGCTCTAAGACTATTTAGTTCCTCTTGTTCACCTCCGGCACCCAAGGACTCAGCTATCAACTGACCCCCGGGGCCCAACGGTAAGGTCAACTAGTAGAACATTTAACTCGTTAGAGTTAAATGTTGAACCGCTAACTCATGTTTGCCCGCTGGCTTTCGGCCATCAGCAGTGTAGCATACCACCCCGAGGTGGGTGTATACCCCATTGCTAAGCCTCACATTTCCCCGGTGATAAGCTTTTAAAATGAATAAAAACTGGGGTTTTTATGTGTGCTCTCGCACACACCCTATCACCGCCGCCACAGAAAGACGCAACGAACCTGTCACTACGTAAAAAGTACGCAGAAAATCATGCCAGATAGCCGAATTATGGCAATAATTGGAGCCGAATTCAGTCTGCAATCACAACGACCAATCTGAACAAATGGATATTAGGTCATTTGAATACTTGGAATGGCGGTCACAGGTCCCAGCCGGCGATGAATTGATGGCAAATGAATACTTTGGGTCACTGGTTACAAGGGCCGAATACTTGGTCGAAATAGTACAGTATCACAATAACAACGTGTCCGTCCTCTAGGCGTTAGTTAGAGTGGGAACAGTGGGATATGCGGGTGGAGACGTCTGCCGTTGAGAGGCAAAGGATATGTGTGTGTGTGTGTGCTGTGTGTCGCTGAAACGAGTTGGGAGGCCGTCAGTGAGCTCTGTGCTCGGTACCTGCTGTTAATAATGATATGTGAGGGAGAGGACAATACCAAGGGCAAGTCGTTAAAATGGACTATGTCCTGTATCAATAACTGGTGCCCTCGTAGACACCAACGTCGTCGAGTGCTCTACTCGGTCGAGGTGCGAGCTCGGAGTAGTGAGAGGGGGGTTGAACGGCGATTTAACCAGTGTTGGCTCTTCCTTGGGCTATTCCCTACACGAAATAATTGGCGGGCACAGCTGGTCCAATATTAGGAGAGCCCGAGTCGAAGACTTGGGATCCAACTGGAGTCAGACCTTGCGAGGATGGGGGAGCGGTAAAGTACCTATTTGGAGGACAAGTTAGAGAGGACGTGGTCAATCCCTGTGACGGGCTTGGATAGCACAGGTGGTGTACAGGTGGTGAAGGAGGAACTTGGTCCTGTAATTGAATGACTACTCTGCCTGTTTCCCGTCTCCTTTAATACCTCTTTTCTCCTGCTTAGTCATTATTTCCCCCGATCCTCGAAACCGACAATGGACATGATGGTAGGTGTGTTTGGAAGGCTTATTGAGGGTTTGAGCTCCATGCTCAATGGCGAAAAGGGAAGCTGGCTCCATGGTAGGTGTTTTAGGGAAGAGAATATGGTAGCAGGTTCCCACTGTAGGACCCGCGAGCGCCGCTTGGGTGGCAACGAGCTCCTGCTGGAGAGTGCGTTGGTGCCGCTTGGCCTCGCCTTGCACTTTGAGCTGTGGCTCGTGGTGGACGAGTCGCACCCTCGGAGTGTATCGTGGTGTGCGCACGGTCCCGCGGTGTCACAATTTGATACTATCTAATCGTTCCAACGCCTTATGTAAACATGTGCCTATCTAATCTTTGGCGCTTATATTATATGAGCACTTATTAATATCCTCGGAATGTTCTGGACAAACACACGACAAACACACCTTATACATGAGGATACAGGTCGCTTTGTAAGAACACATGGTGGAGGGACGGTTCACATGAGGAACACACATTTAATTAATAGGTCTTGACAGATCTCATGGACAAAGCATGTACAACACATGGTTACAGACTATTGTAGTATATTTATGTTCTCGTTCACACGGCCCGATAAAACAGTATATATACAGTAGCTAGTCGTCTGTAGTAGTTAACCTTTTATTCCATCCTCTTTCGAGCTATACACATCGCACTCCCCAATCCTTTATCTTTGATATTGGACGCGATTTAGTCTTGACTGTGACATAATAAAAGGTTACCCTTCATACCCTCGTACCGCCATCCCCTACCAACCTCCTTTCCCTTTCTCCCCCACTACGCGCACTATTTGCGTCATCCTTACCTTTTTACTTGGACTCTCGTATTTGAAGATCCATTCTTACCCACCAACATACTACCTCGTCCACAGCGAGTCTAAACAATTGCAGCGCCAATCATTGGCGGTCCACTATAGTGAACAGACGCTTGGCCACGGGAAACGTTGAGTCCGTCCCCAGCCACAAAGCAGTTGTAGGAGCACTGGTCAGATCTTCGGAGAGGACCATCTCGCTATCGTCGGGGGTGTTGTAGAAGACCCGGGATGGTTTCACTCGCAAAAGACCGCATTGACTTCACTCACCGCTTCGTGCGGAATTCGCCACAGTGTCCCGTTTGGCACCTCGTATACACACCAGTCCTGACTCCTCGGACGAATCCCATTCGTGCTCGCCATTATCCTCTTCACCCTCTCCGCAGACTCCCACATATCCGTCGTCACCACTATCCATTCCCTTCCACACCTTAAGCTTAGACATGTCGTCTAAGGTTATCCTCGCCACCACCCCGCCGTTCTTTAACGGTGACAAGACCAAGTGGAATAACTTCCACGACTCCCTGTCCACCTACATCGCCGCGTATGACGATGAGTTAAACACCAACAAGAAGAAAGTTTTCTTCACCGTGTCGTTCCTCCGAAATGCGGACGGAACAGATTGCACAGCTTCGGACTGGGTCCGAAACTGGAAGAAGAGGACGTTCGTCAATTGCGCCCTCCCGACCACCTACACGTTCGACCAGTTGATTGTCGAACTGGAAGCCGCGTTCAAGGATCAGAACCTTGCGCAGTTGGCCCACCTGAAACTGACGACTACGCGTCAGGGAAAAATGTCGCTGGTGGAGTTTTTCCAGCATTTCGAGCTCTATGCGGAGCAGGCGGGGTATTCCCCGAACTCAACAACAACAGGTTACAATGCCTTTTTGGTTGAGCTATTGGAGGATCTCGCTGGACATGAGATCATTTCGCAAATCTACCTGGGGGGGACAGCCTTGCCCACCACGTACAAGGATTTCAAAGCCCGCTTGATGCAGATCGATGGCAATCTGCAGAGAGACAAGATCCGACAGGGACGAAGGAGACAGTTTTGGTCTCCCCGGGTGGAACAGACAGTACCGCCCACCGCTAACAAAGGGATGACACAAGTGGCCCCACCAGCGAGAGATCCGGACGCCATGGACGTGGACAGGGCACGACAGCAGACGCGAGCCTTTAAATGCTATAACTGCGGCAAGGACGGTCACATGAAGCGGGAGTGCCCGGAGCCTCCCAAGAAAAAATTCAATATTCGATCCATCCAAACCGAGCACTACACGCAGGAAGACCTGCAGGCCCTAGCGGCCATCCTTCGTGAGAAGGGTTTTTAAAGGGGCCCCCGCTTGCGGCCAAAGCGGCGCCCCCTGATACGAAATATGGACGCTTCACAGAATTAAATAATATAGACACTACGAACACGGTAGATACAGATACAGATGACATGTACACAGAAGAAAATGCCAGCTTACAAAAGAGTATAAACAATTTCTTAGTAGCTAGTGTAGAAAAAGGACAAAAAATATGTATTATGGAGAATCAGAATCGGAAACGTAATTTAAAGAACAAACATATGGACGAAGTAAATAAGAGGTGGAGCGCATTCAAAAAGGCCCCTGGAACCCAAACCAGTGATAAAAATAGTGAGACGAAAAAGGACGGCGATGCCGTGAGGGCTCAATCCGGAAAGACGGAGGAAGCGCCCAAGAGGACAAAAACACCCGATGCCATTCGCATGCGGGAAGCGGCTGCCCGGCAGAAAGGACCAAAGCCGGATCGGTTGGCACAGGAGTTGAAGGAATTCCAGAAACAACGAAAGCATCACGAGATGCTTGTTCCCGTTATGCTTGAAGCGTTAGATACCGGGAAGACGCGTGCAGTCAAGGCTCTTCTTGATAATGGATGCACTACTACATGCATCGATCGAGATTACGCCAAGGCTGAAGGTTTTGAGCAACACGAGCTCGACGTGCACATTGTCGCCCGCAACGCTGATGGAACGGAGAACGCTCGGGAAAGATCACTCATTACGTAGAGTTGATCATGACCGTTGGACCACACAAGGAGCGACAGCGCTTCTTGGTTACAGGGCTCGGGAAAGCCGTGTATTCATTGGTTACGATTGGTTATTCAAACATAACCCCGAGATTGACTGGAGATCTCAAAGGATCACTTTCAATCGTTGTCCGCCTGAATGCAATATGAAGGGCCAGGAGTTTCGCGCTGGGAGGAAAGAGGAATTCCTTGAGGAGGGTGAATCAATCCTAATGGTTGATTTTGCTGAGGAGATCGATCTACGCCTAAAAGAGACCCAGGCGCAGAAGATGGCAGAAGAAGCCAATCAGGGTAAAGAAGGATGACCGAGGAAAAGATCCCACTGCAGTACCACGACTATGTAAAAGTCTTTGCGAAGGAATCATTCGATTCATTACCCGAGAAAAGACCATGGGACCACGCAATCGAGCTAAAACCAGATGCAAAGGCCGTAGATTGCAAGATATACCCACTCTCGGTGACTGAACAGGAAAAATTGAATGAGTTCCTGGAGGAGAATTTGAAGAGTGGACGGATCCGCCCATCAAAGTCACCAATGGCTTCGGCATTCTTTTTTATAAAGAAGAAAGATGGCAGCCTGCGACCAGTCCAGGATTATCGGAAGCTCAATGACATGACAATTAAAAACCGTTATCCGCTTCCGTTGATTTCGGAGCTTGTAAATAAGCTCGTGGTGCCAAGATCTTTACGAAATTGGACATAAGATGGGGCTACAACAATGTGCGGATCAAGGAGGGGGATGAGTGGAAGGCAGCATTCCGCACAAATCGAGGGTTGTTTGAACCGCTCGTAATGTTCTTTGGTCTTACGAACTCGCCTGCGACCTTCCAGACAATGATGAATGACATACTCAGAGAGCTAATCAATGAGGGAAAAGTCATTGTCTATTTGGATGATATCCTGATTTTCACGGAAACATTGGAGGAACATCGGGAGTTGACAAAACGAGTATTGAAAATACTCCAGGACAACAAACTCTTTCTTAAACCCGAAAAGTGCGAGTTCGAACGCACAGAGATTGAGTACCTGGGAGTGATCATCTCGCACAACTCGATGAGGATGGACCCAGTGAAGATTAAAGGAATCATGGAGTGGCCTGAGCCCAAGAACCTAAAACAGACACAAGTGTTTCTAGGGTTTACCAACTTCTACCGGAGATTTGTCCGAGGGTACAGCGAAGTTGCGAGGCCGCTCACACGGTTGACAGGGAAGGAGGGGTTCTCGTGGGGACCTGAACAAAAAGCCGCGTTCCAGAAACTAAAAGATAGGATCGCAGAGGATGCAGTATTAGCGCTTCCGACTGATGACGGAAAATTCCGAGTCGAAGCAGATGCATCAGAGGGAGCAACAGGAGCGGTGTTGAGTCAGGAACAGGAGGGCGAATGGCGCCCTGTTGCGTTTATGTCACATGGACTAAATGAGACCGAGCGAAATTACGAGATCTACGATAAAGAGATGCTCGCGATAATGCTTGCCTTAGATGAATGGCGACAATTACTCCTTGGGGCTAAACACAAATTCGAGATTCTGACAGATCATCAAAATCTGCAGTATTTCAAATTGCCCCAGAAGGTCAATCGCCGACAAGCACGGTGGATTACGGAGTTGTCGGAGTACAACTTCTCGTTATCACATCGGGCCGGAGCGCTGAACAAAAAAGCAGACCTGTTATCTCGCAGATCAGATCATGATCAAGGAAAAAACGACAACGAAAATGTTGTGCTGCTAAAGCCTGAATATTTCCGAGCACAGGACATAGTGCTAGAGGGACCAGAGGCAGAAATCTGGGATCAGATTATCAAGGAGAAAAAGATAGACAAAAGCGTAAAGCTGGCGCTGGAGAAAAAGATGAAAGGCTGGGAGAAAAAAGATGATGTTATCTATTATGAAGGAAAAATATATGTACCACGAAACGAAGAACTTCGCGATAAGATTATTGGACTACACCATGATCCGCCTCTGCTCGGACATCCTGGAGAAAACCGCACGCAGGAGATCATCGAACGTAATTATTGGTGGCCTAGATTAGGCAACCAAGTATCGAAATATATAAAGGAATGCGAAGCCTGCCAAAGCACACGAGTGCACCGATATAAGCAGGGGAAGCTTAATCCACACAAGATTGCTGAGGGGCCTTGGCAAATCATATCTATGGACTTGATCGGACCATTACCAATCAGCAATGGGTTTAATGCCATTCAGGTTTGGGTGGACACACACACAAAAATGATCCATGCTGAACCAACGAATATGGAAGTTACCTCAGAAGGGGTGGCTCGGTTGACCCGAGATCGCGTGATTAGATATCACGGAGTTCCACGTAAAATTATATCCGATCGAGATACGAGATATGTCTCGATATTCATGAAAGAGTTAAACCGGTTGCTCGGCATAGAAATGAACCCGAGCACAGCTTATCACCCGATCACAGACGGCCAGACTGAACGGATGAACCAGGAGATTGAAAAATATCTCTGTATTTATGTTAATTATTGGCAATCAGATTGGGCTGAATGGCTAGCAATGGCCGAGTTCACTCATAATGATAAAGTCAGCTCGTCGACGAGCATGTCGCCTTTTTATGCGAACATGGGATACCACCCCTGGAAGGGGATAGAAAATAGAGTTGAGTCGCGCAATGAGGCTGCGAACAATTTTGCAGAAAAAATGAAAAAGATTCGTGACGAGGCGGTGGCAGCAATGGAAAAAGCACAGAAAACAATGAAAAAATACTACGATGCAAAGCGTAAAGATGCACCGGAGTTCAAAATCGGTGATAAAGTGTGGTTAGAAGGAACAGACATAACCACTGATCGACCGTCGGAGAAGTTAGAGAAGCTAAGGCTAGGGCCTTATGAAATTCTGGAAAAAGTCGGAGCTTCCTCTTGGAGACTTAGATTGCCTGAAACGGACCTGTCACATCCAGTATTCAATGAATCAAAGTTAACACCATATGTGGAACCCCCGGAGCATAGAAGGGAAAAACGGCCAGCACCTCAGATTATCAGTGGACAGAAGGAGTATGAGGTGGAGGAGATTTTAAAGCACAGAAAACGCGGCAGTGGTTATCAATGGCTGATAAGATGGAAAGATTATCCGCTTGGAGAACGGACTTGGGAACCAAAAAGGAACTTGACGCACGTAAAAAAGCTTCTGAACGAATATAATAAGAAGCACGGCATCAAGATTCGGGAGTTACCGATTCTTCCGGCAGGATTTTGGGACAAAACCATACGCCGATACAAAACAAAGGAGGAGTCCTTACCATACTCGACGAAGAAATTATTTATCCCAGAGACTGGTGTTTTTGTCTCTGTCGACGAGGACGTCGACCCTAGAGGGGGGGTAATGTCACGATTTGATACTATCTAATCGTTTCAACGCCTTATGTAAACATGTGCCTATCTAATCTTTGGCGCTTATATTATATGAGCACTTATTAATATCCTCGGAACGTTCTGGACAAACACACGACAAACACACCTTATACATGAGGATACAGGTCGCTTTGTAAGAACACATGGTGGAGGGACGGTTCACATGAGGAACACACATTTAATTAATAGGTCTTGACAGATCTCATGGACAAAGCATGTACAACACATGGTTACAGACTATTGTAGTATATTTATGTTCTCGTTCACACGGCCCGATAAAACAGTATATATACAGTAGCTAGTCGTCTGTAGTAGTTAACCTTTTATTCCATCCTCTTTCGAGCTATACACATCGCACTCCCCAATCCTTTATCTTTGATATTGGACGCGATTTAGTCTTGACTGTGACACGCGGGTTGTGTAGTAATAAGGGTCGAGTCATATGTGCGGAGCCGGTCGGATCCCAGAGCACGTCCTGGTCAGTTATTCGTGGTGCGGGAGCTTGCGGTGTCGAGTGGCAAGCCAGGTGGTCGGTGATCCAAATGCGGTATCGTGGTTTCCTGATTAGATAGTTTGAGCTTGCAGCCCGCGTTTGTGTGTGGGATGGAGGGGCCCTGAGGTGGTGGGAAGTGCGCAGCATGAACACCAGCCTCACAACGCGGCTATGCCGGGTATGATTTCAGGGAGATAATATCAGCCGGGTCTTGTGATCATCGATCTCAGAACTATAGCAGATGCCAATGGGGATAGTAAACTCTAATCCTCATTGGTCTCATTAACGGTCTCAAGGAAGTGGGGTATTGTTTGGAAGTTATAGAAGAGGGCTACAAGGTCCGGCTACACCAATCTGGGGGATACTTCAGGAACGAGAGTTCTAAAACTAAAGAAACACTTGGCGATTATGGTTTCAAGCACCCATCACGTCGCCATGTGCAAGGACATTACCAAGAATGGTTGGAATATACCCGGAATGACGACTCCAACCTCAGCAACCAATGAGACACTTTGTAGTCTTATAAATACTCTGGAAACACGGGAAATAGGAGGGATAAACAGACTCTTTTACATATTTTCTTTATTGTCATAGTCATATCATCTTTTGTATAAGTAGTCAGAGGAGAGGAGGAGAGAGCAGCGAAGTTTCCCCTGGGAAACCCTCATGTTATTCGAGTTTTGCAAGTCTTAGATACTTGTAAAGGGCGAGTCTCGTGCCACCAGGAAGGAATAGAAGTTAGGAAGTTGTGAATTGAATTGAATCTAATTTTGGACTTGGAAACATTGTGTGATTGGATTGGAAAGAACATTGACTGGACTGTGGCGACTGGATATTGGGACTGGAATACTGGCTTTGGATTGACTGGAAAGACTCTGGGACTTGTGATTTGACTTGACTGGTTGGGAAACCAACAAAACACACGCTACACACTCTTGGCAACAACTTTATTGACGTGGATCCTTGGGATACGCAAGAATCTCCAGAAACATCACTGTTTCTTAAACTTGGTTATTATATATCGCATCTAGGAAGTACAAAACAGTTGTATCCTCCAGATCTTCAGTTTCGCATGTATCATAACACACACCTTCGTCGGACTCATACCCTGAACAATTGGCTTTCCCTTTCACCCTTTTAAAGGCTCTGAAACTAGGGACTGACACTTGTCGGCTACCTTGGAAGTGATTGAAACAGCTATCATTCATCATTTCTGGTGTTGGTTTGGGATAGGCTCTGTCTATCTTGTCCAATATTGGTTTTGTTGTTTCTTGTGTTTCCACACTAGGTTCCGAGCTTGCAAATCAACGTCCACCTGTGGCAGGTCATCAGGGGAAAATGTTGATTGATGTTGTGTAGATTAACTGATCGGCAAGATTGCCAAAGCCTTACAATGTGTTGCAAAGCTTTGCAAAGTTAGCACATCCTTTGCGGTTGCATTGCAAGCGACCGCCGAGCTTGTGAAGCTGTTACAAAATCACCACAACTTGAGTGACTATTGCATTCTGCTTATAAGCTGCGCCAAATTTGGGGCGAGTCTGCAACTTTGCTGGCATTTTGGCGTGGAGAGCAGGGGCCAGCCCACTTGGCACCCCGCGTTGTGCCAGCTGCATTCCGCTCACCTGCAAAGCAGTGAAAATGAAAGCACGAAGATAACCTGAACATAAACATTGACATGCATCTAACAGATTTGGATCCTCCGCATGCACTTGGCCGACAGCTGGACTACTTACAGTAACTTACTCAAGTAAGTCTAAAAGCCTTACAAAACTCTTAAGTCAATAAGCGACAGACCTGGATCAATCTTTCATCAACAGCGCTGAACGCCCAACAAATGATGGTATCATGGCAATGGCATGAGATCAGCCATGTTGATCCTTTTTCCTTCCCCCACCATCCCCACCGTTGACTCTCCACCCCTCATCATCTCCATGTCCCCACCAGAATTGCCCCCCAATGACACTGCCGATTACGAGTCAAGCCTGTCCTTCATGCAAGTCATTCAATCGTGCCTCCTCAAGCCCTCACTGCTCAAGTACCTCCTCCAATACCCCCCAGTGCATACCATAATTTTCCCGCCCCGCTCGCAAATACCTCAAGCTCTCTGTTCTATCCCCAAGAGTTTCCCCATCCCAAGTGTAAGTCCCTCAAGCCTCAAGCGGCCCATTCTATTTGCCTTGAAGTCGACACAGCTTAACTCCTCAAGTAAATAGTACTCAAGTTTTGGCATCAAGGCTTCTGCCAGGCCACTTGACTTCTCTTGCTCAATATTGGTGTCTTTCAACCATTTTCGATCAGCATTATTTCACTTGTATCGGTGAGTCTACTCAGCACAGCCCACTACCTCCATGCCTGATTTATTCTCCCCAGTCTGCAACTTGCCATATTTATTTCGAGATGAGGCTTCACTGCATTGGATCATTGTCATAATCAAAACAAAAGGGATAACAGGCGAGTGGCAGGACACACACAGTGATGATATTCTGAGTAGTAAGGCATCATGCTCTGTGTGCTGGAGTCAGAAATGTTGACACCACATGCATATTGAGCGAAGTCTTGGATAGGCAAAGTTGTAAGCAAGGAGGAGAGAAAACAGGAAAGGAAAGGTTGCACAGTGATGAAGGAGAAGGGACAACAGGGCAATATAAATGCGAGAACACACCTGGTCCCAATTTCAACCCCATTAAAGAAGCATCTTTCTCGATCAAAGCCTTCCTGCATCGCAATGAAGGTTTATTTACAGGACCAGAGAAATTGCCTTGGTTAATCACACGAGCTGTCGTGAGTATCACTGCAGAGATGGCCGCTGGATGATTCAGAGATTGCGGGTATATATGAGTCAAATGCAGAGTAGTATTGCGTAGTGTATACAATGAACGAAAATTATAGATGAATATGACCAGATCTCTTGGTGGAACACCGCCGTGAGATGTAAAGTCAATGCAACATAGTCTAAAGTTTAGTATAGGATATTACAACGTGCCTGTTTGCCCTCTATCTTGCCTGTCCGCTGCCGCTCAAACTTCTTCAGTCCGTGAACTTCCCCTTCTGCAAAGCCCGTGAGTTCCATGAGTTGTTCAAGGGTGACCAAAGACTCGGCAAGAATGTTGGGTGTATAGCAAACATTGCAAAGTTGGGCCTTAGCATTATCGATCCGAGTGTTGGGCATATTCTTGGCACAACGGTAGGCATCCATGAAGACATCTAGATTGTCCTCAATGACAGGGGGTGGAGAAGACACCTGCACAGGGCTTCGAGGAGCAGAGGGAGTAGCGACTGGAGCTGGAGCTGAGAAATTACTTGCCATGTTCTACGCCATCATCGCCATGACAGGAACCATCGATGTCAAAAGAAGATTGGTGCTTTCTAACAATGTGGATGCCGGCTGCTGAGCCAGAAAGGGACCAGTGTGACCACGAGGTTTAGAACCGGAAGCAGAGGTGCTCCCACCCCACGCAGTCAGAAGATCCTTGGGTAGAGGATCCTCTGGACGGCATTTGCCTGCTAACTTGGGGAATGTGGGTACAAAGAATATTCCGAGTAAAAATGGAACACACCACTGCATGTCCCCACACCCCAATTCGAAAACAATTCATTTCAAGGTACTGACCATTGCCATCAATGAAACAAGTTCCATGTTCTGCACATGAATGGGCAGCCTTGATCTTGTCCATAGCAGCTCCATGGGCAAGCTGCGCCGGAGTGCAGTTGTCGGTGTTTGGGAACCTTAAGGGAAATTAAACAGTGCAACAACAAACTTGGATTCATGCATCTTCTTTGAGCGAGCGTTGCTGTGCATCAACCTGGCAGCTTGTTCTGTCCACTCCAAGGTGACGTGGACGTAAACGAGGCTTTTCCACATCACCTACAACTGAACAACTCAGAGGCCATACAATCACAAAAAATACACTGTGTATGCACCATCATCAGCCGCAGTGCTCTGGTCCACCGTATTCTCTGGTGTGGATCCAGGTACAGCTGCCAAAATAATTCAGAGGATGAATATATACACAAGAAAGGTTACACACCGCCGCTTCCGGCAACTGTTCCGCCGTAAGGTGCAAGCAGATTTATGACAATATTGCTTCCAGGGACTTGATATAAGAGAGCAAGATCAGGAGTGAAGATATGCATGACTATGAGTTCATGGAAAGCTGTTCCTTGTCCAGGGTTTCTCGGATTTCTCAAAGTATGAGTAGGAGGACCCGACATGATGTGCGAGCTGATGTTTTGACACCTAGTTCCTAGTCCCTTACCTTGCACGGACCACCTGCTTAGTGAAACGGGATATCACACCTATTTTACAAACAGGAGTGCCCTGAAACACATAGGTAGAGCCAAGTCGTCTTGATCCTGAGCTTGAAACCAAGGTTAGGTGACACTCCAGCCAAAGGAAAGGGATCAGACATTGAGCAGAAACAACAGGATTTATAGCATTTCTGGAGCCATCAGGAGTGGTCTAGATTTGCAGTTGAACATTGAAGACAAGGTGAAAGTGCAAAGGAAATGGTTTCTGGTGACGTTGATGTGCTTACATCAGCCACGTGAGCGTGGAAAAAAAAACATGTGTTCACGGAATTATGCAAACAACTGTAATAGGTTCAGTGTCGACCAAATTCTGCTTTTCCAGGTCGAGCTACGGCCTAATTGGTACCCAGGAAGTTAAGAAGATACTCCAGCGCAAATATAGGCAGTGCATTGAGCAACCTTGAGAAAATCAGTGAATTACAAAGCAGAGTTTAGAGGTAAGATGGCAAGTCTGAGAGTCCTTGTCGGACCAGGGTTAGTCAAAAGACAATCAAGCTAGACAGTGTCTCATACGTTCTGAAGGAAATTCAAGACCTCAGCATGTCAAAAAAATGAGGAAATTTGAGCAATTGCGTGTTGGACCTTATGAGACAGTGGCATTGCCGCACCTGACAGCTAAGCTCAAAATGATAGACACAAATCGATTTGAGAGTGGAGTTCAGGCTGAGCAGCCCCTGACCAAACAAATCCTGATGAGAGCTACCAGGAGCCACCAGCTAAGTTTGACAACTACTACAACACAGGCCCATCTGGCACTTTTGGATCCAATACAGCATACCTCCTTGGAGCAGAACTGCCTCCCCCCGACCAATAATTGTTTGCTTGCTGTTGCGTACATGCAGCAATCCCTGGACAGTGGAATGTTCAATCAAACACAGCACTTTCAACCTCTGTTTGAAGAGGACAAGGAAGATGATGACGATAACAACAAGATACTCAAGCGCAGCCCGGTGCTGCACTGTATATGCCTCAGATTGACCCTGCACTGGTGGCACTCTCAAACCAGGGGGTTATAGGTGTGTAGCTCTGTGTTCGTTACCTACGTGCAACTTACTGATTTGCCTCTGCCAGCTGTTGGCACAAACCAACCAGGTATGCTCTGTCCTTTATTGATGACTTCAGTGCCCAACATCACAGTTGAGGTTGTTGCCTACGCCGCAAAAGATGAGAAGCAGATGAAAACACAGCTCATCCTTCTTGCAGATATTCCACCCGATGACTTCTTCTTTCGGGCCCACGCGCAGATGAATGTGGATCCCACCACGACTGTTCTCAGCTGGAGGAGTCACAAAAACGTCGACGAGACCCTCACCACAGGCTTTTGACTGCTGATGATCTGAAAGACGCATTCAAGAAGATGACTACACTTCAGAACAGTATGCATTGCCAGAAGCCAGTGATTATGGAGGTAGTCGATCTGGTGTGTTGCAGCCAAGCATTTATGCCATTCTCTACTAACAGCACTCTAAGGAGGTGCAGCCCGATGGGAAGATCACCAAGCAGGCCGAGAACAGGCCGAGAAGTAGTTGGAAACTGCAATTTTTATCCCCGAACTCAAGAAGGTCAAGGCCAAGCTCACATGTGCCCTGCACCCGGGCAGAAACTGTTGATGCTATGTGATGCCATCCATGCGCAAGTGTCCAGGGGAGCACATCCCCCTCGGTATTGAGCATGTCGGATTGTGGGCACGTAAAGTGGTATGTCACTGGTTGTTACTTCCATTGATCTTGTTCTAACGTGTCAAAGCATGATGGCGATGATCAGCCTAGCATTTGTACACCCATGAAAGTTCCAAATTTTACAAACATTTGCAATGCATTAGTTATAAGTCGGCTATGTATTTGGCATCACTCAACAGGAGCTATTGTGAGATCCGAGTAATGGACTTAATGTGTGTGTGAAGGGGGGGGAGGGTATATTATACTTGTGCAGTCCACAGGCTGAACAGCGAGTTTATAGAAGACAAACATGTAGTACTGTATGGGTGGTTATCCTTACAGAATCCTACAAGATGCCAACTGAGCACAACATCATTCCAGGGGGTCAATCATACAAAACACTGGCATTCTGGAGACTGGCCGGCCGTTTGAATGGCAAGACCTCTGGTTAAAACCACTTGGGACCTGACCACTGACAGCTGAAACAGCTGGTGTGCGGGAGGAGTTCTCCCCTCCTCCCAGGTAAAAATCCCCAGTGTCCACCAGTCCACCAAACGCTGTCATACATCTTTCCCTTTGCAGATGCATGCATACCATCTGGCTCCAAAGAACCAGACCCAAGGACTTCTGGGGAGAGTCGTTCATCAAGAATCCGACATGAAAGAGCCCAAATAGAGAATTCCTAGAGGACCAGAGTGCACCAACCAAAGACCAATTGATGGAAGTACAGTTCTTGAGTCTGATTACACAAAGAGCCATCTAGGCTTTGCGTTC
The DNA here is from genome assembly GCA_029204075.1 of Mycena capillaripes. Lineage (NCBI taxonomy): Eukaryota > Fungi > Basidiomycota > Agaricomycetes > Agaricales > Mycenaceae > Mycena > Mycena capillaripes. The sequence continues at coordinate 556,746 of JARHKZ010000011.1, read as the reverse complement.
TTCTGGGTTAGAGGACCGATAACTAAAGGTGTTTCCCAACCAGCTCTTAGCAAGATTGAGGATTCACTACGCAGTCTTATCAAGGATGCAATCATTATCCATCTGGCGGGCAATTAATTGATCACAGAGGATCTTTTAGAGGTACATACCAAGGGGAGGTCAGACTCTGACCATACCAAGTTCGAATCCTGAACAAAGCCCAATAAACCTGGCACAGGAAATACTGAGCATTATAAAACCGAGGATCAGTTACAGATTGTGCTGAGATGTCCTAATTTGGTGATACAAGTTGCTTGGACAGACTCAATTAGTAGCAAAAGCACGTTACCTGGCTGAATGAGGCAGCCATGCGGTTGTGAGTCAGGAGGACACGGCTGGGCAGGGGGTTTTATATTTTTATTTTTATCAAGGGTTTTGTCTCCATCAATGGAGGCAAATTTCTTGATCTCTTCCCAAAATATACCCTGTTGGAAACTCATCAAGATTCCAGAGGGATCTTGAAGAGAAACACTCAAGGGGAAATCGAACCAGACAGAGATTAGACCATTGTATATTTGTATGCTCGAGCGTACAGTGGTTGTAAGGGCAACCACGAAGGCCCGAGGTACTCAGGGACTGACGTGGGGGATCCAAAGGTTAATTGACAGTAGCTAAATGTACAGAGAAGCATACCTGACGTGGGGGATCCAAAGAGAAGAAACTCTGAGGATTCCCACGTCAGCCGTGGGTATAAGTAAGCTACTAGCTAAGACCATGTGACCGGAGTGATCGGCAGATGTCCCGGGCTCGGTCACACGCGAGGTGCCATCGGGGGTCCCCCTGGCGGGTCACGTGCCGGCTCCCGGTACCGGTTCCGGTAGGCCGGTGACCGGAAGAGCGACCGGAAGGACCGGAGGGGCCGGAAGTGCTCTGAATGGGGGTCGGGACGGGGGTTCCCCTGACAGTGGTGGAAGTAGTGGAAAGAAAAGTAAAGATAACATGATGTGAGTAACACGGATAAGTAATGTAGTGTGACTGAGGCAGGTTTACACCTGTACCCTCTCCTTATCATCTCTTTTGTCTCCATTTGTATGAATCATGTTGGGGCTTGTTAACCGTCGACTTCTGTTTATCCGTTTGACTAACAGTATATTTATGTTTGTATTTCCTTATTAGGGCTTTTGAAAACATATATAAGGATGTAGATTTTGTGTGGTACTCCAGAGTGGACCCCTACCCTTTCCCTACTAGACCTAGGCTATGGCTTGGTGTCATCTTAGAAAGACTGGTATCCATTAGGAGCACCTCTAGAAGCTATTAGTTTCCTTTGTTGTTCCTGTTACAATACAAAGTTTGGTTGGCTAAAGTTTGGGATTTCGACACGTGAACTATAAGGGAATCATATACAGAATGCATGGATATACAGATTTTGGGCACGGCCATTCGGGGACATAGTTTTGACCAGAAGTCATACTATTAGCTAAAACATGTTGTGACTGGAAAAGCGAAACATAACCCAGTAGTATATTGCATCAGTGACCTAGGAGAATCCAAAAACAATACAATCTTGTGTTAAAACACTTTCCAAACCTCTCAGGACGCAAAAAGCGACTAAGACAGTTCAGACAATTCTCAACGGTCCTTTAGCTATAAAGTCCGCTTCAAAGAAAACAAGTTAAATTGCAGCAACCATATACTGTGGTTGGAGCCCCAAACCTCGCACGTAGATTGTAGTATTGTTATTGTGTTTTGGTGTGATTTTGGTGTCCGCACTATAGCCATATTCATTTCGCATTTCACAAGCAGCCACATAGTCAGTGTTTAAGCGAAGCTAGTGATCACTGCATCGCAATGCGCACGGCTGCAAATAGGCTGCTCTGCCCCCAATTCACATTCATGTTGGTGGCTCCAGCAGTGAGCACACGTTTTGTGAGATTGATGTGAATCTGCTGACATTACATAAATGTGCACACGAAGAAGAAACATGCGAGGACAGGTGTGGCGGAGAACGAGAAAGAAAATTAGAAGGTAATGTAGTGCTTTCTACAATCTTGTTTTGATGATTATTTACTTGCTGAATATTCCCTAATGCAAATATTGTATCAATAGCATGAATATACTATCATTGTTCTGATGTACAGAGGGAACTAAGGAACATACCCAGAATTTGAATTCAGTGCGACCTGGATGATTCCCTCACAGTTTTCCTTCCATATCCTCGATGAATGTGTGCTCGCTAGATGTTTCCTTGTCGAACTCCAGTCCAGTGTGGACAAAAAGGGCTTTTTGAAGCTCGAATGTGTATATGTTGGGGGTTCTCAAGACGAGACCCTCAAGAAACTGGAGACGTAAGTTAGATGGAAAGAGTAAACAGAGGACAACCTCACCAATACATTGAGTGCTGTGAGAATGTGCGGTCTTCCCAGCTCCAAAGGTCTATGTACACATTTCCCTGTGTTGCACCACAACCGCAGAATACAGTGCAAATGTCAACATTGGTGTCGGTGGCGATGGCTTTTGGCTTCTTGTTACTGCCCATTATAACAACCAGTTTCTTTTGCTCTTCTGGTATGTCAGCAACGGCCTCTTAGGTCAGCTTGACAAAACCCAGTGTGAAAGATCCCAGCCGGGATTTGACTCAAAACTAGTAACTGGTGCACTCGCCGAGGAGTAAGATCAACCGCACGGCCTCTTCGTTAGAAGGGCGGGTTCCTCTGGGACTAACCCGTGGCAGGGTGTAAAAGGAGTCAAATGCGGTGTGATATCCGCATATGAAAATTGTGGATGGGTTGTAGGCAACGCAGAATGTCGCAAGCCAGAAGGAAGCCAGTGGAGAGACAACCCGTAGTCAAGCCGAAGTAATGCCTGTGATTAGACGAGGTAGAATCTATTGTACAAGGATTCTACCGTAGGTTTATATACTCTATACTATAGGGTTTGATCATAAAGCTAGGAGCAAGGGTTAGGTACAACACCATAAGTTAGGGTGACTGGTTTGATAGGGTTCCGCCCTCCTAGCGGGATTTCCGCCGCTAGGGTTAATTGTAGACAGAGGAGTGTTCAGGGTTTTACGGTAACCCAGTGGCTCGAGAAGGATAATCCAAACCTGCCGTTAGGGTTAATTGTGGACAGAGAAGGATACTATGACAACCCGGTGGCTCGTGAAGAATAGCGAACCCGGGTTGGAAGGGTTGAAAAATAGGCCAGTTCCTGACATGGTATGTGGTGTCTGTGGCCCGAACTCAGCTCTCAAATTGATTTGTGTCGAACATTTTGAGCTTAACTGGAAACCAGAACAAAGTAATTGGTAGTATGGCGGCTCTTACACTTCAAGTGCCTGTTGCAATATGTTTTGTTTGTCCCGCTGATAAGCAGGATATTGAACCACAACTGAAATCACTTGTTTTTGCTATTTTCTTAAGATAGGGGACATACAAGTGCTGTGAATGTCACGTGACATTACTTTTGTGTGACTGATCTGTCCAAATTTGGGCAATTTGTATAGAAATTATTGTACGTAGTCAGTACTTCAAAATACACAAAACCCTTCTATGAAATGCTTTAAAGACATCTAAAGAAGATACAGATGGCGGGGCTTATTTTTTTTTGAAGCCGTTACAGCGGAGTTGTTGTTGCAAGATTTCTGTCAACCAATTCACATCTGAATCTGGTTTGAAGAATTGGTTTTTAGTTCAAATGGTTCGACTACGGGGATGCTATAGGAGGACATTTCTGTGCTCTGGATACAAAGACAATGCAAAACAACAATGAAACAAGATGAAAAAAAAAAGAAAAAATTCCAGCAGCCTCAACTTCTTCCAAGATCCATTCGGGGAGGACGCGATGCCCACAATACTTGCGAGCTGCCCAGGCAGCCTGTCGCCCATTCAAACCCTTGGCATAGGCATCCACAAATTTTCTTGACCGATTTCCGAAACTGAAATAAGTAATTGACATGTTGCATAATGAATGAACACTGGCATCACTTAACGTCGCATCATGTCAAGCGGGACAGCGTCCAGGGCTTCATGGACATTCTTTTCCAAGTCATCTTCCCAGGATGACTCTGAAAAGAAACGGTAGACCCGTTTTGCATAACCCCAATATTGCTCAATAAAATTGAGCTCACAGTGAAACTTTGGCAGGAAAAGAACAGAGTATCCCCGGGACCAGCAAGCCATCTCGAGACATGATTTGACATTTTTGAAGTCCGACGGATTGAATAAAATCCGATGGCAGCAGCAGTCGAGCCGTGGGTGCACATTTGGAGTTTGGGCACTTAATACGCTTCTTGGATTCAGCTTCGAGGCTGCGCTCCTTGAGAATATTGGCCATCCCCTTAAAGAGGCCTTCAAATGCATGGTTCTCTGGGAAATACAAGGATTGTGGGCTCCCATTGAACTTGGCGCCGGTCATCTGATTTTTTTTTTTTTGAGTTTGCTGTGGGCTTCATAAATAGGTTTGCCGTTGGCATTGCGAGCATTAACCAAAACCCCGAAATTCTTGTCAGCTGATGACGGGAATTCCAGCATTCTGCGTGCAGATAATGACCCATCAGGCCACTTGCAATGGGTTGTGGCATTGTCGTAGACCAGGTGGTGCTCGTATTCTGGGTACACCTCGTTGAGGATATCCATTAGAGTCTCAGCTTGCTCCACAACATCTTCGCATGTGAAATACCCTTTGCAACCCTTCCCTGGCTTCAAAAAGCAGTGAGCTGAACGTTTGCCATCAAGAGATGTCAGAGACCATCCAAAATCGACAGAAACAAAGTCTGCGACCATAAGCAAATGTCTGTCTCCCTTTTTGTGCAGTTTTGATGAATCTTTATGATACCAATTCTTACGCTTCTGGTCATGAGCATAAAAAATTGATTCATCGTGGTGCCATATGATGACTCTTTTGCCAGGCAAATGCGGACCATATTTGGGAAGATTGTCTCTCGACCAATGGTGTATGCGATGAAACAGTGACGTGGACTTAGGGCTGTACGAGCATCCTAGCACACACACTAACACCCTAGGGCACTAGATATATACTAACACACTACACACACACACACACTCCACTTAGCAATGCATCTCCTCAATTTGTTTGTGGGTCCGGTCCGTAGTATGCGGACAGCAGAGCTCAGAATCACAAGGTTTGCACAAATCCAACACTAGCGATCGAAAGATCCTCTTCAACGACTCTTGTTTGATTAACTAACTATACAGATAACTTCCTAGTCCCGGATGTACGGTTCTAGCAATATATATGTAGGGTTGTGGGTTTTGGTGGACCCTAGGGACAATCCTTTGCCCTAGGCGTACCGGTAGAGTGCCCTAGCAGCAAACACTTGTGATAGGCACGACTCCCTGTAACACTACGAATCCAAGACTACAGCCCCTTTGCACTGAGTATTGTCTCGCAGCCGACGATGATACAGTCACGGCCAAAATGATCTGCCCAACCAAATAAGGAAATTCCCATCAATCTCACTCTTTTTGCATATTCTTTGGCTCGTATACTGGATATGTGATTGTATAAATAGTCGAAATGACTCTTAGTAGTTAGTACTCGGTCTGGAAGAAATCTGGACAAAATCTGAACAATAGCTTTTATCTGGATCCTGGTCATTTTCATTCACTGAATTCACTGGAATCAGCTTTCTCCTGGGGAAGCAATATTATTTCAAGTAGAATACCAGCACTTATAACATTTAAAACATATTTTCCAAGCTGAGTACCTATCTAAGCTGAAAAGCAGGCAAAAGGAGCGGGATTGATCGGAATTTCCTTATTTGGGTGGGCAGATCATTTTGGCCGTGACTGTACCTGCGTACCAGCAGACCTTTGTTTGTGACTCCGAGGTGCTATCCTAGGGTAGAAAGGCAAGATGTCCCAGTCCGAATCCACACCTGAGGTGTGCGAGTGTAAAGGCGACAGTCAAACCAATGGGCCTAGCAACCCCCCACGAATTGGGTGTGAAGGCCTTCTTACAGGTCACTCCACTAGGAACTTAAGCTCACTCAAAACTCTTGCTTTAAGCCAACACAAACTCCAATTGATAGACAGCTGCTACTATACAAAGACAGAACTATCTCTGCACACTATCCTGAGCACACGAACACCTTGTGAAAGCTTTGGACCTGGTCCTAGGCTATCGTGGGGATGAGATGAACTGCCTTTGTGCGGTGTTTTACAGGACTTATATACTGTACAGAGAAGTAGATACTAAACAGAAACAAATAAACTGAATCGAGGTTCTTGGTCATGCTGCAGCCACTGAAACAGATGCCGCGTCGAGTCGTCATTATAGATGCCGCACGAAATCCCATTTGGGAGATCGGCGCACCGTATAGATATTGGAAATGTCCTAGCTGTGCCGTCTGCACCCGCAAGTACAAATCCTGCCGGCTAGGAGTCTAGACTCGGCCTAGAGTTGTTCCTGTCCATGTGCATGCTTACTAGGATCCACCCGCCTGCCGCTAGTGATCGTCATCTTCGGCATGGTTGACGATATATTCCATTTGTCATACACATAAGGGTATTTGGTTTGGTTTGTGAGTCACGACCGTGTCGTGCACATCACGTGTGTCCCTCGGACTTTGCCTGATGAATGTCATGTGTTGGTTCCCTCGGGAATGTTCCTAGGAGCTTTCGCTAGTAGGCCCGTCAAGATAGATCTATCCTTGAGTCCTAGCCACCTATAGAAGGCTTTACTAGTTATCAAAGAGCATATCCGCCTCCTCCTAGGTCTCTGCGCAGTATCCCTCATTGCTGTCTATGCAGTCGTTGATACTTTTAGTAGCAAGAATGTCGCTAGGGCAGGTCTAGGCAGTGTATATCTCCTTAGTGCGTGTACCTGGCTTGCGCCTAGCAGTATTACAACCAGCCGTTCAGAGCTCACTCTGGTCCTCCTTTGTATCACCGAACAGAGGTACTAGGGCTGTCAATAGTCCACTAATAATGCATCTGCTCTTCCTAGCAAGCCTCTAAAGACTGCTATAAACCGCAAAAATGCACGATGGAAGGCCCTATGTGGTTTTGGGCCGTCTCAGCGAGCTTCAGGTTTTTTTATGGCAGGAATGTAGACTTTGTCCCATTCATAAACAACATCTGGGCACTCATGGCCGTCCATGTATTACCCTTTCTGAGGCTGTGAATACCTGTATCCCAAAATATTCAAATACCGGCGGGCGGTGCGGACAGTGATCGTTTTTGTGATCCCATGCTTCTCCATCACCTCTGGTCGTGCGAGATATTTGACAAGCTTTTCAGCTGTGATGTCGTTCCCCATTTCTTGCAAATATTTGATATCAACAGCAAGATCTTCATTGGCAATGAGGGACTCCTTCCAGTCACCATGCGGATTGACCAAAAGCAGCTTGCGGTCGTGAATGTACTGCCGTGCTAATTGGCACAATGTCCTCATGTGGTGTGTTCTGCAGCCCAATCCAATTGCAGCCTGGAGCGCAGAGGCCCCCCAATTGCCATAGGTTATGGAGTGAGGATCAATATACAAATTGAGGAAGGTGCGCATCCCATCCAGACGAATCCTCACAAAAGGATCGTGTTTGGGATCTTTGTAGGCTCCTGCAAGCCTCGCAACTTTCCCTGTGGTGCAGCTGTCAGATCTTTGACAGCTGCGGCAGCACTGGGGATGGTGGGAGCTTTGCGGAGTTTCCCTGGTGCAGTAAGTGGGCCATGAACACATGCGAACACGTCTTGAGCTGCTGGATCTGTAGCCGTGGCTGCTGCAAATGCAACTGGGTCTTCTGTGTGAATCTCTGATGTTCCAGAGCCATGGGAATCGAGTGAGTCCAAGCTGGTGTTGGATTTAGAGGTCAGATACAAGATGTCATCTTCATCTGGCACTTCATGAATGGTCATGCAATGATATTTTGACGTGTTTGGGGGTGGGGTAGGGAATCTTCGTAATAGAATTGCTCTGAGGGACCAGTTGGCACGTTGGTACGTGAGGTTTGATAGAAATAACTCCCATATGGGGCCGGAAAGTGACCGGGTGGGAGAATGCCAACATTTGGAGAAGTTGTCAAGAAAACATCATCACTGATGGTATCTGCCATCGGAACATCCATAGACACGTCAGAGGGAGGTGTAGATGCCTTTCCCTTGTGTCAATAGGTCAGTCAACGCGTCCTGAGACACAATATTCACTGCGGCGCACATTTTCCTCATTTGATGTTTTTATCTTTTTTTCCGGGGACAGGGGATAGGGTGTGTTTAACATGCTTTGTGAAGTTATTAGCACAATGCCGTAGGTGCTTGGCCTTTGCTGGCATGTTAGGTCTTTGGATGCTTGAGAATCCGAGGGTAGCGTGTTTTTTGGCGGGGTTTTCAGACAAAATTGACATCTAGTCCATTTTGCCATGTACTCAGCCGAATCCCTTGATGTCTACATATTTGTACATACTTAATCCACAAATTTATAGAAGGGTTTAGCCGTTGTGATGTCGACTCCGCCTTCAAAGGGTGAACTGCCTGAATTAATTCAGACGAAGAAAACCGATCAGAGGGTGTTCGTCCTCTGGGGGAAATAATGGATCATGGAGTTGCCCTCTCGAGCGGAAAATTTGCCTGGTTGATGAAGATAAGCCCAACAAATTGTTGTGCTGCAAGCTTTGCTAGACTACATATTTACGTCAACCAGCCTTCCTACGAGTGCTAGCGGGGATTCATTCTACACTCCTGCTGAGTAAGGACGGTGTGAGGGGCCGCTTTGCGTCGCCTCCCCTGCTATAGGCATAGCGGAGACAGTGTCTTCAGATTCGCAGAGCTGGCACAAAAGAGATGAATACAGTTCCAGTGGCCAAAGCTCCTGTCTCAATTTGAACGAGTGACTATGGGAAGACAATTATAAAACCCCGGATAAACTAGGTCAAAGTGCCCGCTGCACCACAGAGCTTCCCGGACCAGTCCCCAACTTCAATGCAAACTAGCTTGATCCCTAAACCTGTCAGAAGACAATCTGCTCCAGAACACAGGACATGGCTCGCAAGACCAAATTACACAGGCGGAGCACCAGCATCCTTGACAGAAATATATGAGACACATCTCCGCGCTATTCAGTCTGCTCCAGAACACAGGACATTGCTTGCAGGACCAAATTGCACAGGCAGAGCACCAGTATCCTTGACAGAAATATATGAGACGCATCTCTGCGCTATTCAATCTGCTCCAGAACACAGGACATTGCTTGCAGGACCAAATCTCACAGGCAGAGCACCAGTATCCTTGACAGAAATATACGAGACGCATCTCCGCGCTATTCAATCTGCTCCAGAACACAGGACATCGCTTGCAGGAGCAGATTTCATAGGCAGAGCCCACATATCTTCGACAGAAACGTACGAAATACGGCACCAGACCTTGCAATGTATTCAGAACGCGGCTCTGGGCCTCACAACCAGCCACAAAAACGTAGGAATTCGATCGGAGGAGCATACTTAAACGGAATGACACAGACAGAGTGTCGTTTGGCTGCCAGAGCACACTACTCGAAGGTGTGCAACTTGGCATTCCACCGGAGGACCAGCATGAGGCACAGAAAAGCATTGCACATTGAGCTTGTCTATACCAGCAGTGGCGGAAGAGGAAGCAGGGGGAGGGAAAGGCAGAGGGGAAGAAGTGGAGTAGCGGAAACAGGTAGGAGGTGGGAAACTCCACGACCAAAAGGAGATCTTGAGTACCTTTTTCGGGAACATTCCTGGTTGATGGAAGGGGAAAGAGTGGGAAGGAATGGAGGACTCAGAGGGAGTACAGAAGGGGAAAGTGCCTTTTTGAGGGTATAAAAGGAGTAGGAAAATAACCGTAACAGCATTTTGTATCTCCCCACCTAAAAATCTAAGGTGCTCATTGAGCCTGACAATTCTGTGAAAACCCACACTTTCTCACTTGACGCAGTACAACAAATATAAAGAGTACACAACCCGGTATCACTCCCGGAGGAAGGAGACATATCGGCAGGATAGATTGGGGTGTAGGATATCCAGACAAGAAGTCTTAGTTTGATGGGTGGAAAAGACATCACAACAGCCAGCTAACAGTGTGGGCTGTTAAATTGTGTGTAACTGTTGCAATAGGTCAGGCAACTATCGTTTGGAGACACTCGCTCCTCAATAGAGACGAGAGGGCCGGAGGGATTAAAGAAGAGGACTCTCGACACGGTTCACCAAAAGAAAGTTAAATTGAACTCTGGAAAGCTCTTTGTCAGGACCACAACTTGATACGTCGATTGGAGGACGACAATATCACATACGAGAAATAAAAATAACCCATCCTCGAAACACTTGTCGACCCCTTTTGCACCCTCTTCTACACTACGCTCTCGGATTCGCTGAAGATCGAGTAGGCTACCTACGCCAGAGGAAATCTATGGAATAGAAGTAGCGGAATAGTTTTCAGTGCAGAGGACTGAAACGACTATAATAAATTAACGCACCACACCCCATCCTCGGAGAAACGCTCCCATAACACACACCGGATTCAGCCACCACAAATTTCCCCTTAGAGGACGTAACATTTCCGATGTACTGTTATAGACACTACAAAGTGGTCTGGCAGTGAAGGAAACGCAGTCCACATCACAATGGCTTTCCACATGCGATGTGAAGAGCCTTCGCTATGCAACGTGCGGGTTATTTGATTTGTATGGTATGCTCTGTTCAATGTTCTCCGCCTGTCTTTCTTCAAGGAGTGTGAGCGCCAAACGGAGTTTCAACAATAATTTGCTTCCCGCTCCTTTCTTTCTGCCGTTCTGTGTCTCTAAATAGCCTCTACAGAGTATTTCTCCGCCCCGTCCTTTTCCAAGTGTTCATACCTTGAGAATGAAACAGTTACACGCCGCCGCTAAAGCTTTGGCTGGCTATTTTAAGTGTGCTGTTCAAGCAGAGTAATACTGCTCTGCTTCTTATCAATGCGGAGGAGGTGTAACCGTTTGCCAATTCGAAAAGGTCGAGTTGAGGTAGCTGATAATATTGTTTTCCGTGCAGTGAGCGGAAATAACCAAGTTCGCATGAATCGATTGGTACGAGCGGACTTGGTGACTGTACTTTCCCCTTTTTAACCCTTGGGGGCAGGTTGTTCCCGTAGAGAACAAGAGGAGGGGAACTTTAGATGGGGCTAAAGTAGATAATTCTCCTGTACCGCAGTCCTCCTTTTATACTATTCTACTTCAGTGCCGATTACTTTCCTCGCTCCCACCACTGATTCGTTTCTGACTTTTTTCCCGCTTCCCGGAGTCATCTCGCCTCTTGCCCAGTGTTTCCCTGCTCCCTATCGAGTCAGCTCCTTGTTTCGCTCCACACAGAGTCATACTTCGTTCTCCACCTCGGTTGATTTATTTGCCCAACCGCTCCGTTCTCCGCCTCAATTGATGTTATTCACCCGACCATCTTTTCCTGCTCCTCAGCCTCTTGTGTGCTTAATGAAGTCTTTCTTTGCTGGAATTTTGCTCCGTCGGTTTTATATGTTCAGCCTTTTGTTTTCTATCAAGCCCTTGTAGTGTTACTAGCTATGCTGAATCCAAAGATGTTTTTCAGAGGGTCGCTTGTTCGAACCGGGCCAAGGGCATAGATTCTTCCACATATCTTTTTCCCGCTTCTCGCCTCTTGTCTGCTTCATGAATTTTCTTTGCTGGAATTCCGCTCTGTCGGTTTTATATGTTCGGCTTTTTGTTTTCTAACAAGCCCTTGTAGTGTTACTAGCTATGCTGAATCCAAATCTATTTTCAGATGGTCGCTCGTTCGAACCGGGCTAAGGGCATCAGAGCCATTATTGGGACACCCTTCCAATAATGGTAGCTGATTTTCTTTCGTTTGTGTGTTTTCCGCTCTTTTTGATCTTTGCTTCTACGACTTCTTTGTTCCGGTTCTATAAAGATTTCCGCTTTGTACGTTATTTTTCTTTTTTTGTTCTTCGTGTTATTGCTCGTTCCTGAGCCGTTGCAAAGTGACGGCTCACAACGCACTTAGGTCACTGACTGACCTTTCCATGCACGCATCTTCCAAGTTTATGCAGGCTTACTGTGGCCTGTTCTTTTCATAAGCAGTCTACCAGTTCTCTTGTAGCCCCTATTTCCCCTCTCTATAAATTTACGTGTTTCACACAAAATTTATATACTTTCCAACTTCACTCCAAAATTCCGAACTTACGAGAATCTCCCGAATGAAGTTATTTTCAGAGCACCTTGTGTATAACACTTTATATGCCTGACAGCGGAGTTCATTGTGAACTAGTACGTGAAGTCTGTGAACTAACCTGTGAAGAGCCGTGAACTGGCGTAAACAGGTTGCATAAGATGTTTGGCTTGAGTTTAGCTGGGCCTTCTGTTGATCGCATCACCCTCTTCCGCTGTCTTCCTCCACATCAGTATGTTCACATTTCTCTACTTTGTGAGTACCCACCTAGCTCAAAACCTTGTTTACACTAATAGTATTATCCTTTAGAACCCCTCACAATACTAATTATGCCACAAACTAGCCCAAAATACATACCTCCATGCCGACCCTGCCAATTCATCAGTTCATTCAGTGCCCTGGAAGGGACGAGATCACCCTTTTGGAGAATGGATACCCTCTAGGTTAATTTGCAGGGGGTCGAAAGTGTGGTAACATGCTGGCCTAGAGTACCAAGTGGTACATTATCAGTCTGCCGGTACCATTAGTTTATGCTGACGCCTTTCAGTGTAACTGCGGTTACTTCGAGTCTGCTGGCTCGCTCCAGACCGTCTAGTTGATGCAGCAGTGCGCGCAAGACAGTCCAGCCGGCGGCGCTCCCCCGTACTCTCCCCAGGAGTATCCAGCTGATCCTCGGGCACACTCGCTACCATTGCCAAAATCCGGGCGTCCCGACTGGTGCTGCTGCCGTTCTCTTTGTAGTATGTCCAAATGGTATCACAAAAGGCCGCTCAGCACCCAGACATAAAATCATCGGACATGTCAGTAGCGCAGCACAGGAAAGATCGGATGTGTTCGGGGATTTCAGACGGTGCTGTGTGGGGGTCGTAGTCTGCAGGCTGAGCAAGTTTTGTCCTTGAGCAAGTTGTGCCGCAAGCCGTACAAATGACATTGCTTTGTCCATTCCGACAGACTCACCGAGACCGGGAATTCGACTGAAAAAGGTATGGGCTTCCTCTGTTGCGGAAATTGTATGCTTTGGGCACTGAAGGGGCCAGGGTTTTGTGTCGGTAGCGGTGAGCAGCGAGCACAGATGGATGCGAAGTCGGACACGAACTCACCCTCGGCTCCCCCACTCTGACATTTCCTAAACGGGCAAAAAGCTTACGTTTCCTTGGCCATATCTTAGCGGCCTGAATAGGCTGTATTTCGCCCCTTGTCGTCGGCTGCGTAGTCTAGCGGTTACGACATCGCCTTGTCTCGTAATACTTCATGTCCATGATCAGGTTCGATTCATGCTGGGCTGTTTCTTTTTTCCTCTCTGTGTCCTCGTTTCTTCGTCCCCATCTAGGGTAAACGCGGTGTGCCCGCTAGTAGCTCCGGGTATTAGTATTGGAGATTTAGCCGCTTTCGGCCTTTGTTTGATTTTTTGGCTTGCGCCCGATTACCTCATTGCCAATTTTTTGAACACCACATTACTTGTAGGCCTTGTATCTATTCTAATTTAAAAAAATCAAGCCGAAAGGCCCTAGGGTTCCAGCTCAAACTGTAAATTTTTCGGATCCAGGTTTTGACAGTGTAGGGCTTAGTGGTTAGAAGTTAGAGTTTAGGTCAGTGGTCGTTAGGTTAGTCAATGTCAGGGTAAGGACCTTAATGATGCTGAAGGACTCTTATGTTGGCAAATTTAAATAAGATATATATTGTGACCTAAACAGGGTGAGTTACGCTGACGCGTCAACTAACACGTGCTGGGAAAGTGATTACGTGATGTCAGAGTGGGGGAGCCCAAGGTGGCTACCGGCAGGAGGGCAGGAGTTTGATCGCATCACCGTTCGCGACCTAATGCGGAAACGCGCCATTTGGCCAGATTTCGCGGCGGAATTTAGTGCAGGCAGAACTAGATAGTTTCACGTATTGTTTTACTGGGATAAAGTGTTTAGAATATCATTTTGTGTAACTTCTTGGTCGCACAATTTTTTCTCTCACAGTAAGTGTTGAGATCAGCCTAGCCGTGTCCTCGATTAAAGCACTTCTTGTCCGATTTCTTGAAATGTTTTCTCAAGAAGGTATACAAAATCCCCCCAAACCCCCATTTTGACCAGAACCTGGCCCGGATCGGGTCCCTGACGGCGTGTACTAAATTGACCTGGATCACTCGTTAGAAGGCCGGAGAAACAAGAACAAACAAACGCGTCTCGTCACTTCCCTCGTCTCCTCTGGTCTCCCGCACGCGTCTTTGACGCACCGGGACCCTCGCCGGCCATGGAACCCCTTCCAAAAACCCTTCGATTCAAAGCAACGCGTAAACGGTGGTCCAAAGCCCAGAAAACCAGACCACAGCTTTAACCGCGTCTTCTTCTTAGACCAAAGGGGCGCGGAAATCGAGATAATCGCTGCGAATATCTCCGAGACGCTATTTCCAAGTGTGGAGATATTTTGCAACGTGTTGGTGCTGGCCTTTGCAGCGTTGTGGTTGAACCCGCACCCGAACTGCTAATTCCCGCTCAGATAGAGGGTGATGACGGGTACAACAGTGAACCAGAGTATTATGATAGACAGGGATGAATGTAGAGTGTATATAATATTTTTTCTAGCTCCCTACATACAGTAATAGGTCAATAATTCACCGCGAAGGCAGTTCCAACAACATTTGCCGTCAAATTCTCGGCAATCAGCTTAGTCAGCGCACGATTCAGAAACCGCGGTTGCCGGTAGCCACCCAAGGGGATTTTCGGACGCGACACCGTGACGTTTCGTCATCTCACGTGCACTGGCCGTGCCGATTTAAGCCGAGGCTCACGGCATAGTTCACGCAGTTCATGCAGTTTGTAAAGTTAACGGGTAAGCCGTACACCTTTTAATTGAAGGATTCATTACGGTTACTATTTTGAATCTGCTCAAAATCGACAGGAGCTTTTTCGGCCTTTCGGAGATCAAGAATGAACACTGTTTCGAAGTGTAGTAAGTATGTGTGGAGTAAGTAGCTAAGATCTGCCAACTATCGCCCCTGCCTAAATCTATAAAATGCCTGTGTCACCGCATCCAGCAGATCCTTGACGGCTTCTGCGAAGTTGTGGTCGAGCTGGAGCCAGTCCGAGTCATAACCGGCTCGGGAAACTTTTTGGTCCGAACTCTTCTGAGATGAATGAATGTACGACTGATACGCCTTTTCTAGATATGTCCGTTGAGCAGGAGCGAGGTTATCAAACTCGTATATGGGTTTATATTTGGTGAGTTCATGGTCGGGACAAAAGACGGGCTCCTTCTCCAGTGCCTGGATCCACTTGTCACGAATCTGTTTCCACCGGGAGGAAGATTCTGTCGGGGGGAAATTCTGTTCCAAATGAACCGTAAGCTCCGTAGCGACTGAAGCTCCGCCATCGCAGAAAATCATGATGTTTTTCTTGGTTGAATCTACGATGGTCCGGACGGTGCCTCCCAAAACCAGTTGGGTAATGACGTGAGTCCCGTAATTCTTGAAAAAGTGCGCGTATTTTGGTAGTTCTCCGGGAGACCAGGGTGGTAAACGCCCAATCAGCGTCTGCATATCTTCCGATAGCCGGGGTTTACCCTTCACGACTACCGTCTCACAGTGGAGGATGTGGAATTCAGGATGTTTGGGTACTGCACCGGCAGCACGGAAAGCCCAGTCGCTGGAGTAGTGGCTCCGTAGGCGATGAGGTTCGGGTTCCTCACTCTGAGGTTGCGCCGTCAACGGGTTGCTGCTGTCCATTTTTTTGAAGGGTTTACGTCTGTCCACAGGCCTGAGGTCAATATTCTGTTTTTCGAGGACATTGGTGCAGGCAAACGTTCCCATGGCGCTGTCGTACGTCACCCCGAAATAAGTACTCGCCACAGCCTGAATCATGTCGAGAGGAGGCTGAGGAAGGGGCTTCATTGTGCTCTCTTTAGGCTTCTGCGGACCCAATGTTATTCAGGCTACGAATAATAATCAAAGCGACTTACGACCAGCTCTTGCTTTGATCCGCCAACCAGGACCTCGGCTTCTGCCGATAAATCTAATGGTGCAGCGCCAGTGAGTACTTGAAGTGCCTGGATCCCGACCAAATCAAGACTTCCATCGGAACTGGGGCGTTTGATAGTCTTTTGAATGGCGTCGTATAGACTCTGATGGCTCAGCAGGCCATCCGGCAAGACCAGAGATTTTGCGCTCATGTCCCTGCCCCCACCATTCTCGATGAAGGCGATTTCCCAAGGCGACGATCTGGGGAACATTTTCCGTTGGAGGTTGGTGATGATCCCCCTGCGTCTCCCCTCTTCGATCCGCCATTGCGCGTATTTCTCCTTCATGGTCTTGTAATCGTCAAACTGATGGAAAGAAGACATGGCTTTTGTGACAGCGACAACGATGTTCGCGCGTTGATCATCCACCAAGTTCGAACGATATAGGGCGTATATTGTTTTGCCAATCGCAGACATAAAATCCGCATCCGGCGTAATGGAGTCCCATGCCACAACGACTAGGATGACATTGGGATAAATGTCCTTGAAATGTTTGCATTTATATGTATGGAGAAGAGAGGTATTCAACTCTCGATCTTCGAATGTTGTATCTTCAAGCCCAGGTGTGTCGTCGAAGGCGACAGTAATCGCGGAAGATAGTTGCTTGCTCGTATTGAGTACTTCAACTCGTTGAATGACCTATTGAGTCCGCTGTTATCCTCGATCTACAGAACTACCAAAAGTCACACCTTCGTGGTAGTTCCCCAGATTCCCTTCCCAACAGGCAGAGGCTCATGTCCTATCAATCGGTTTATTGTCTTCGACTTCCCGTGTCTGGTGTGGCCGGCGAGTAGAATGACGGCTCGCTGACCATGTCGTCGAACACGCTGCGCTGCATCGCTGTAAATGTCCCGAAGCTCAATCCGTCGCGCGCCTTCGCCCTTGGTCAATGAGGACAGAGCCTTCGGAAGAACCACGCTTGGCTCGCTGGGATCGAGAATACGCATCCCTGGTTGTGATAAATGTTTAAGATTCGCCGCTGAACCCAATGTCAAAGGAACGACCGTGAGTTTCTCGAACAAGCTTGTCCCGGACAAGCCGAGAAACGTAGTGTCGTTACGAAAGGGAAAGCCTTCGCCGTCGAGATATTTGTCGTCCCACATGAAAACGATTCCCCCGACATTCGAATTAGTTGCACCGCTATTTTTTAGTCAGAAAAGAGGGAGAGAAGAATCGAGGGAGGGGGGGTTACAGTTTTGTTATTTCATCTGTGACCTTCCGCTCGATTTCGGAGAGTTTTGTGTGTCCTCTGGGTGCATGCAGAACTTGAAAGAAGCGACGTTTCGGCAAATAGCCAGGCACAAATTGCATATTTGCTTTGGCCGGCTGTCCTTTGTGGAAAAGGGTCCCAGTCTCCGTAGAGATCACCGTAGAGGTATGAGAAGTCAGAAGCTTTGGTCCAACAAGTCAACGGCATATAGGACATAAGGTACAATAAATCTCGCCTGCTCGCTCGCCTGGCGCGACCCTATCACACTGAGACAGAAAGGTCAGCCTTTGATGCGCTGCCAATGCAGCAACATACACAATGATTGTCAACTTCGGACCCATGTTTGGGGATTAAAATTGTCGTACGGCGCAAACAAAAAGACAGAGGTCCGGATTCCATCACGACGGCCCTTTAAGCTTGAGGAGTGGCCTTTGCGTGTAACGGCAGGAATAAATCCCCTGGCGCGGGCGAGCGAAGGCGCACCCAGGAGATGCCGCCAGCAGGTCTCCGCATGTTGGCTATTATTGCTCAGCATCTCGATCCTGCGTGTCACATTCAAACGTCGACGTGTTGGTCTCACTATATCGGCACGCCGCTCTCACGTTGACGCGTGTACAGAGCCGCATGCCCTCCTATCGTCTCCGCACGGTAAGCACGAGAGAGCTCGATGAAACCATGGAAGCCGCCGCGGTGGCCGTCCGCCAGGAATTCCGTTTCAGCCCCACGTCACGAACCCAGGCTGGAGTTTGAGTGCAAATCGGAACTACGTGTAGTTGTGTGTTTGGATTACACCGACACTATACCGGAGATGGTTCCAATGAACTTCTTATTGCAGATGCAAGCGTGCCGCTGAAAATAAATTTGCAGAAACTCCGGAGCGCGAATAAACGCGAGATTATATCAGGGATCGTACCTTTGCTTCCGCGTAGCTCTCCACCGAATATATACGGCGGGGAGGGTGCGACTCGCTTAAGAGTGCGACTCGGCTAATTAAGCGAGTCGCACTGCCTTCGGCTGCCATCAATACATCATTTCCGGCACAGTAGTGCCGTTTGTCAACATATTCGTCCCTTGGTGTCCCAAGGGCTTTTGGGGCCATATTTAATTGTGGGGGAACATTCTTTCCCCCAGAACCCCCTCCTTTGGCCTGATAGCACATTTCCATATTTTATTTAGGGCTTTTTCGAAGTTTATGATGATTTTTAGTTTAATCTCAGTATAAAAAATGAATCTGGCGCGGGGGAGACCCCGCGGACACCCCTTTACGCTCGCCATTGGGCTCAATGCATGGTGCTTCCGCTCGCCGCGGGGGGCCACTGCATGGAGCTCATTTTCATTTTCAACTTTTTCTGTTTATTCCCAGTTTTCAACGATTCTATAGCACGGGGGAGACCGCCATCGACCGCTCAACGCTCGCCGCTTATCCCACTGCGTGGCGCGCTTCGCTCGCCGCGGGGCCCACTGCGTCGTGCCGTGTGGGGCGGGGTTTAAATATTTTGATGCCGTGCGGCGGCTCCCAGTTTGAGTCGCACTCTTGGCACCCAGTCGCCTGGCCGTTGCGACCTGTGGCTGAAGCTACGGTCGAAATGCTACAATAGCTTGATTTCGCTTCCATTTCACCGGCAGCTTTCAAGTTCGTTGAACCTGATCTCCGGTATCGCGTCGTTTTATTTGACATGTACACTTCCCGTTACATGCGGTGCCGATTCAGACTCAAACTTTCATGAGTCTTCGGTTCGTGCCGTGCAGCTGCCAGGATCGGAGTCCTCCTGAATGGCCATTCGCCAAGTTCAGCAAGATTCTTCCTGCTTGCCGCGCGAAGACGACAGAAGGGCATGCGGCTTTGCACTCGCATCTGCGTGGGAGCTACAATCGCCATGCTGTAATGGTGAGACCAACACGTTCCGTCTCAATTGACATCTCAGATGTTCAGCGGTAATGGCCAATATGCAAAGACCTGCCTACTGATATCTTCTGCGTGCGTCTTCGCCGGCTCGTGCCTGACGTTTCATTGCTACCCTTACGCGCGATGCCTACTCCTCGAGCTTCAAAGCTTTCGTGGTGAGATTTGTTAGCGGTCGATAAACATGGCCGCGAATGTTACGAGCATTGTGTATGTTCCCTGACATTGGCTGCGAATCAAAGTGACCGCTCTGTTTCAGTGTACTTCGCCGCGAAAGGCGGGTGAGGGGGTAGGAGAGTTATTGTACCTTCGCTGGTCCAGAGCTTCTAGTAGTGATGTTCACAAAGGGGAACCGGCATTCGAAAAACGGATATCGGGTCGTTCTTCTTTCAACCTTATCGGGCAGGCACAGTCACCCAAGATTTAACGATGACCTTGTGGAAAAGCGCATACACGGGACATACCGGGTTCTATGAAAAGTGGTGCCATTATGAGTTTGGAGAGCCTTGCCTCCTTAATAACAAAGTAATTGTAAAATTCAAAGGTGCATTTAGTTGACATGTAAATTTGTTTTACAAACGTGTGCATCGAGCTCTATCGACCTCTCAGCCCTGCCAGACTCTGATAACTGCCTGGGTCACGCTCTCCCGTAGACTCCTGATTGCCCCTGTCAGGTTAGACTGGCGAGGTAGTGCGTGCAGTTTCGTTTGGTGGACCCCTCGATCAACGTTCCTGGTAATATAAACCTTGTAAGCTTCTTGGAGATGTTCCTTCTGGAGCTCGGCGAGGCCGGGGAAATTGTAGATGGGCCGATATTCTGTGAGTTCATGATCAGGGCAGAAGACAGGATCTTTCTCCAATCCTTCGATCCACTTGGCATAAGTTTGCTCCCAGTCGGAGGGCTTCAGCTGGGGTCCGAATTTTTCCTCCAGCAACGCGATAATCTCGGACGCAAATGCTCCTGCACCATCCGAGAAAATCATGACATTGTCACGGCGTCTGCCATCCGTTGAATGGACGATGACTCTGAGCATCCCTCCTAATGCTAATTTGGCGAGTATGTGGGTGCCGTGTCTGGCAAAAAAATCCATGTACTGTTCTGCGGACTTGGGAGACCATGGCGGTAAATTCTCAACTTCCTCCTGTATATGCGCCCCGAGTTTTAATGTTCCGGTGTCCACCGAAACCACCCGAATAACGTGGTGGAGAATGTAGCATCGTGATTGTGGCTGGAGAGCGGATTTAAAACCCCAATCACTTGAATAATGGGCCCGTAAACGCTCGGCGTCCGGTCTCTCCGAAGTTGGAAGAGGGGTAGTCAGCTGCTCAAATTCTTTTTGCTGGTTGTTGGGAACTGTGAGCTGAAGATGCAAATCTTTGAGATCGAGGCCGCTGCTGCGACCAAAGGATCCATGGGTGACGTCGTAGGTGACTCCGAAGTAGGAAGCAATGAGCTTCCCTGTCCGTTGGTCCGGAGATTGTGGGTTGATTCTCATGACAGCTTTTTCCTGCCAGTAAACGCAGCATTAGAATCGTACGACAGAGTTGGAGGCTCGACTTACAATGAAACCCCCTGTGTGTGACGGAGCAAGAAGGAATTGTCGGTCCGCACGGAAATTCGGACCCAATGGTTCAGCCCCCGATAGGACCTGCAGTGCTTGAATTCCCGCAAGATCGCCGATGCCATAGGGTTCGGGGGACTCCACGATTTTGCAGATTGCACGGTACAAATTGTCGTGGCTCAAATTTCGGTCAGGTAACTTTGGATACTTGGCCTTCATATCCTTTCCTCCACCATTCTCGATGAAGACCGTCTCCCATTCTGGTGATTTGGGGAGGATCTTGCGTTGAAGCTTTGCAATAAGTGTTCTACATTTTTCCGCCTCGGTGAGCCATGCGTTGTTTTTGGTCTTGTCTTTTCGGCTCTTGAGATCGGTGAACAAATGTGAGGATAAGGATTTAGTGACCACAACGACAACGTTGGCCCGCTTATTATCGACCAAGCCGGAATCACGTAGACTTTGCATCGATCTTCCCACAGCGGATGTGATATGAGGAAATTGGTGTTCTGCGTTCGGGATGATTAAATCCCATGTTGCCACCAGCAGTATAACGTTGGGGTATGTTCCTTCGAAATATTCCTGTTTGTATGTCGTCATGAGGGTTTTATTCAATTCTCTGTCCTCCTCTGTTGTGCTCTGAAACCCAGGCGTGTCATCGAACGCCACTGCGACGGTGGTGGCTGTCTCTGTGCTAGTGTTGTGCACCTTGACTCGCTCAATAATCTGTTCGAACCATTTAGTTATACTGGGGGCAAAAGCGGAGAGACTAAACACCTTGGTCGTCGACCCGTGAGCCGTAGTAGACACAGGAAGAAGTTCTTGCCCTATAAGCCGGTTGATAGTCTTCGATTTTCCGTGGAGAGTCTCGCCGACGAGAAGAATAACAGCTTGTCCCTCATTCCTCCTGTTCTGGACCGCGGCTCTTCGGTATATCTCATCGATCTGTCCTCGAACCACATCCATCCCCTGTGAAATTCGGGCAAGGATCCGCGGCAAGAGGTCATCCGACCGGCTTTCGAAACTAAGAATACACATTCCTTCGTCCACTAAGCCCTGAAATGGCTTCCCCCAATCGTCACCGGGGATTGGAGGAACAACCGTGAGCTTCTTGAATAAAGCTGGACCGGAGAGGCCGAGAAATGAGGTGTCCAGTTTAAACGGGTACGCCGTGAAGTCGGGATATCGGTCGTCACACAGGAATAATATCGCCGCGACGTTGAAGGACGACGCATGGCTGTCGGTACAGTTAGTATCAAGAAGGATTGCACCAACAAAGAAAAAAGAAATCACAGATTGTTTATTTGTTCGTTGACATCGCGTTCAATGTCCAACAGCGACACCTGTCTCCGAGGAGAGAGAAAGCGGAGTCTGTGCGCATAGCTTGCAATGAGTTGTATCTGGCGTTGGATCGGCGGCGCCGGGTGAACACGATGAGCGGGGTTGCCGCTTCTGGCATTCTCTGCAGCCTGGGTGAGAGTAGCCGTAAACTGTCGAACGGTGAGCGAAATCTGTTCAAGTCGACTAATGATCATACCTCTTGACCCGCTCTACGTGATCCAAGCAAACTGCATTGAAACAATCAGCATCAACAAGAAGGAACTTTTGAGCGACCGTACACAATGATCGCAAGGTTTTCGGACATAAGACACACAGGACGAAATTTTCGCTAAGCGTGTCAAGAACACACGCGGGCTTTTATTTGCCTTTTAATCTCAACAATTGACGGCGGCCATGGGGAGATCCGCTCTAGGATGAAAATGCCGGCCTGCGTGCATACGGCGAGGACGAGTTTAGTCATATGTCATGGAGGACATCTGGCATGATCCTAAAGTTGGTTCGAATTTAATGCACGCGGCGAAGACTCACAAGTACCTACTGTGAATTAATCGATGGGTTCTGACACATTTATTTTGAGGATGAGCAGGCCTTTCCCGTGTGTTCTTCACATTCCCAGCCAGTAATAGCTACCGGGCGTGGAGTATGGCGCGCTGCCAGTTAGGTGTGGCGGCAACGTTGTGCTGAGCACTGTTTCCACGAGGCCCATCATTGAGTATCAGCATTTAGTGAACCGCGCGTAGACCGTCGGAAAAGATCGGGGTGTTTCTTTCACCGACGTTGAGAAGCGGTTTCAGAACTGCTTTTATATCAGAACTTGAGGCTCAGTGTTTTGTGGAACGTTTGAGCGAATATATTGCGGAAGAAGTGAGCTTTTGCACAAAGACACAGAACCAAATAAGTGCAAGGAAAGTTGTCGAAGAGGGAGAGGAATCGGGGATCGAACAAAGCGATTGAACATGAAGTTACATTGATACATGAGGTATCCAAAAAGCGAAAGGACTAAGTGCAAGAGGACGAGGGACGGACGAAGCGCGGTTATTGAGACACAATCATCGCGTTCGGAAGGATACGAGTCACAAACGCGCAGCTCGATGACAGCGCGCGAAGGGACAGCGCGGGAGGGTGAGGCTCCGCCCATGGCAGACGCAGAGCACAGCAGTTCTATATGAGCCGGCGGGAAAGCAGCGGATGCAGGCCGCCCTCGCGCACAAACGACCCAATGGCGGAGTGAAGCCACTCCGCTCTATCCAGCGCGCCAGCGGACGCCGCCAGTTGAGCGGCATCACTGAATGCGGGCGGGCTGGTAGGAGACGGCGAACATAAAGGTGAGCGTATCGCTTGTGAAATGTGGGACGGAGGGCACTATGCGAAGGAAGGATGACGGAGCGCAGAACAGTGTACGCCAGCTCTGCCCAGCAGCCGGGGAAGACAACATTGGCGGCCATCCCACGTCGCCCAAGTGATATCCCCTCTAGCGTTGTGGACAGCAGCTTCAAGGGTAGGGGCCGTTTCGAAAAGGGCGCGAAAGGTCTTGGAAGGGAAGGACGGAGAGGGATGCACAGGACGCATGCCACGTCATTACCGGCGGCGGTCGGGGGCGGTGGACACAATGCGCAAGAGCGAGAAGATATGGACCATATCGTGTCGTGCTCGGTGGGCGGGGAGCGTTCCATGCCCGCAGGAACCCAGGCGGATTGGAACGATTGCGATTTGACTCGTGTCCACGCTAGGGTCGCAGCAGGCGATCCCGACACGGGGTAGCATGTAAAGCCGCTCGGACCTATCGAGCGTGAACACGTCGTGGGCGACGAGGGGAGGAAGGAGCTTGGCGTACCTTCGAAGAATTCCTCTACGCATCTACCAGCCCCATCACTTCGTTCCGCGCGCCATCTAGATCCACCGCCGTTGTCTGCGCGGTCATGAAGAATGAAATCGCCTGCCCCCGGGGCCGCAGGCCATTTCGGGACCTGAGAAAGACCATCATGAGAGGGCGGATAAGGACAGGAAGAGCAGCGTACCTTCTCCGATTATCGATGAAGCGCAGTGTTGGCCCTAAGACCTAAGGCCTTAGATTGAACCTAAGGCCCTAGGCCTTAAATTGAGGCTGCTCCTGTGCTTAAGGCCTTAGACATCACGTAACCCTTATATAATATACCGAAAATTTGGCAGCTAGGACACTCATCATGAGCAACGAGAAACACCGCTCTGGGAATTATTTTATCCACATACTGGGACCAACACCAAGTAAAACTGGGCTCATCGCGTCGTGCTCAGGAGGAAGAGGGAATGTACATGCAGGTTATGGCCGAGCTTGATGCAAAGGATGACTCACTTGATGACGGGAAGATAGAGATCGACGATAGCGAGGTTTACAGTCATTGAATGGCTGGCGCGGCACAGTGGGAAGCCCCATATACCGCTGAGAATAAATTTCCTTTTTCGGTTGCTAAGGCCTTAGATCACCTAAGGCCTATGGCCTTAACTTAAGCCCTAAGGCCTTAGAAATTCTGAGGATCGATTTTTAAGGCCTTAGGACCATCACTGATGAAGCGTGCTCTCCCTTCGATTCAGGTGCGAAGCTCACTGCATCGTGCACGTACAGCAGCCAAAAATGTGCACTCGGCGACGGATGGGTACGACCGCGTAGATGGAAGTCGAAATCCCGCCCAAAATGCCGCCAATGCGGACGCGTTATGAAGTGCCCACGTGATCTGAAAGTAACATGTGCCACATCATAACAACAACAAAGCACGGTGTTGCATTAAACCATCTCCTTGTTGTGCTCTTCGTTGGAGCAACTCCCTGCACTCCGTGGGCGTGTCATAAAGCGGTTTTCTGTATCTTCAAGTTCAAGCAGCTCAGCAACTTAACCCAGTTTTCGTCGGTGTTTTACATCGGTGACAACTCTTTGAGTGACTTATAGATGTGCCTCATCATACCAATCAGCCGGGTGTGTGCCGCCAACGCATCCCATCGACGCGTGCCACTCACACGTTCTGCCAGATCACGACACGGGATTGCCCAGGATGTGCGAGTGGGGAGGATGTGAGGCATAGCCGACCTTGGCGCATACTCGCACCCTCGCCAATGGCCTCAACCTGGGTGTTCTTCATTACGTCGCCCCACCCACGTAGCCTCATGGACAAGCCCGTCCACTTCGTCGCTCACTCCATTCGATCTCACAGATGCTTACTTGCATCTACAAGCTTGTGGACTCGCCTGACACCTCCTACGGACTGGCGCGTCCCCCATGTGCCTCTCGAGCTCACGCACCTTGAACTTGGTTGTTGTATGTTTTCTGTCCACCTGCTCACATTGATTACTGATCACCTCTTCAAGACAGATGCTTGATCATTTCGAGACGCTCCTGTATTTGACCATGATGGGCATTGACAGTCTATAGAAGGTATTCACTCATTTTTTCATCGTTCTTTCCACTCAAGAGCTTTTTTAGGTGCTAGAAGCCGTCAAACAGAAGGTCTCGCTTCACAATCTCGCGGTGGGCACAGGCTTCATCGCCAATACTACAGGGGCTCATGGATTCCGAGTGGGCATCGACACCAGGTGGGTCAATCTTTTTTTTTCTTTGAGCTTCCGTTTACTAGGATATAGCGGTTGGATGTACCACGCTTGCAACCGACATGGGGTAACTGAAAGCCCTCAGGTTGTAGCGCTCTTTGCTCGGTGCAGCTGACTCTTCCGGCTACCATTCATCCCCATCTTTGTCTTTGATGGGCCAGAGTGCTGTGATGTAAAGCATGGCAAGGTCATTTGGGGGAACGACCACCCATTAACCCCATCTGGACAAATCCCCGCACTCCGCATGTGATTGTGCCCGGGATCACTGCCATTCACTACGCCATCAACGGACCATGCGCAACCCGTAGTTAGCCCTAGCTGGTATATAGGCATGCACCTGGCTGGGGAATCCTTAGACTTTCTCCTCTTTGGATCCCCCCTGCCAGGTGTGCTTCTTCCTGTAGTAGTGTACTTCAATTGACTTTGGATCCTCCCTGCCAGGACTCTTGAGATACCTTGGGCCGCCAGGGTTGCCCTTACAGTCGGCGGCTCCTCCACTGCCACCTCTGGTCCCAATGGAGGTTGATCGGACCCGTGCCCGTGCGGTCCCACACCGCACCTGCTTCCGCTGTGGCGATCCGGGACACCTCGCCCGAGACTGCACCACCCCAGTGGAGACATCCGCTCGGTGGACGTCCTTGACGAGGTGATCCGGCAACTCAGCGGAGATTTATTGGAGGAGCTCGCTGCCCGACTTGTGACCACCGAGTCGCCGGCGGCGACCCCCGAAGCAGAGGTGCCGGAGGATTTTCTCCCCCGCGACGAGTGAGCGGTGCACCCTCGTTCGCGTCCTCTAATCGTTTTGCCTGTTTGTATCATGAACCCAATAAAGTTGATTCAGCAGTTGAAATGAGAGACGCACCCCCGCTTCGGAGGAACCTCCGAAACCTCCGACGATCCCCCGAGTCCGCCGACCCGGCTGGGAACGTAAACTTCCAAAACACTACACGGTGGCAGCCACCCCTGGCTCTAACTCCCTCCATCTTCCAGTGGAAATTGAGTCGGTCGATAACACCGTCAAACTCTCGCTCAAGGGTTTGGTCGACTGTGGTGCCACCTCGGAGTTTATCGACAAGGAGTACGCCATCTCCACCCAAATCCCGCTTCGTAAACTCTTGCAACCCATTCCCGTTTTCAACGTGGATGGGTCTCTGAACAAAGCCGGAGCGATCTTGGAAGTTGCTGATGTAGTCCTCCGGTACAAGGGACATTCCAAACGGGTTCATTTCGCAGTCACGCGTCTTGGTAAGCAGAAGCTCATCCTCGGGTATTCGTGGCTTCGGAAGCACAACCCGGAGATTGACTGGGAAATGCGGGATGTCAGAATGACCCGCTGCCCCACCTCCTGCCCCACCTGTCGCGACGAAGTCCGAAAGGAGCGCCGTGAGGCCAAGGTCGTCGCCCAGATCCTCCGCTCCGTCCATGCCGGCCCCTTCCCATCCATCTGCGTTGTCGACACGGATGACCGAGAAGGCGAGGACGACGACGATGATCCGGATCTTCCGGAGTTAACCCCCGACTCGGAGGATCACTCGGAGGATGAGGACGACCTATCGAAGACGAAGACGGTGATCGCATCTTCTATACGCGGTTCGGACCTTCAGAGGATATCCGGGCAACTTCCACTGTTTCCCAGAGGCTCGCAGAGGCTCACACTAAAAACTCCGGACCTCCTCCGACAGAAGTCCCCGACTGGATTTGGGAGTTCGAGGATGTCTTCAATCGGGAATCCTTCGACTCTCTTCCAGAGCATCGGACGTGGGACCATGCCATCGAACTCGTTCCCGATTCGAAGCCAGTAAACTGTAAGGTCTACCCGATCTCTCCCCTTGACCAGAAGGAGCTCAATGCCTTCATAGAGGAAGGGTTAGCCACCGGTTGAATCCATCCATCCAAGTTGCCCATGGCCTCGCCGGTCTTCTTTGTGAAGAAGAAGGACGGCGCTCTCCGGTTTGTCCAGGACTACCGGACATTGAACGCCATGACCGTGAAAAACCGGTACCCGCTCCCCTTGATCAATGACCTCATTAACCGGTTGAAAGGAGCTCGGTACTTCACGAAACTCGACGTCCGGTGGGGGTTTAACAATGTCTGGATCCACGAGGGTGACGAGTGGAAGGCGGCCTTCCGGACTAACCGGGGATTGTTTGAACCCCTGGTGATGTACTTCGGCCTGACCAACTCCCCGGCGACCTTCCAGACCATGATGAACGACATCTTCCAAGACCTCATCTTGTCTGGAGATGTCATGGTCTACCTCGACGACATCCTCATCGCCCACTTGGACCTCGCACGCCACCGGAAGATCGTCTTGGAGGTTCTTCAGAAGTTGAGCGCGCACAAACTCTACCTCCGACTGAAGAGGTGCGAGTTCGAGAAGGTGTCGATTGAGTACCTCAACGTGATCATCTCTCACAACCACGTCGAGATGGACCCCATCAAGGTTGCGGGAGTTGCTGCCTGGCCGACCCCGGGAAACAAGAAGGACGTGCAGCAGTTCCTTGGCTTCACGAACTTCTACCGGAGGTTTGTTCGGGGGTTCTCGGACATTGCCCGGCCCCTCTTCGATCTCACAAAAAAGGGCATGCAGTGGTCCTGGGGAAGCTTGGAGGATGCAGCGTTCCGAGCTCTCAAGGATGCCGTAACCTCCGACCCGGTCCTTATCCTCCCAGACTCATCCAAGCCGTATTGGCTCGAAGTGGACAGCTCCGACTTTGCCACCGGGGCCGTCCTGTCTCAGCCCGACGCCGATGGCAAGTGGCATCCAGTTGCGTTCTTCTCCAAGAGCTTGAACGAGGTCCAGCGTAACTACGAGATCCACGACAAGGAGATGCTCGCGATCATCCGAGCCTTGGAGGAGTGGCGGCACTTCCTCGAAGGCATGAAGCATCCGGTAGAGATCTGGACTGACCACAAGAACTTGGAGTACTTCCGTGAAGCGCGAACCCTCAACCGCCGGCAGGCTCGGTGGTCCCTGTACCTGTCCCGGTTCGACTTCGCCCTTCACCACAAACCTGGAAATTCCATGGGTCACCCAGATGCCCTCTCTCGTCATCCGGATCACGGAGGTTCGGAGGATAATCGCGACGTGACCCTCCTCCGTCCTGAGCTCTTCCATGTCTGCACGACGGAAGGTGTTGTCATCGCCGGCCCGGAAGTCCCGATTCTCCGAGATATCCGGAATGCCCTCTCTGGGGAGGCCGACCTCGAAGACCCTGTTGCACGTGCCGCACGAGAGGTTCTCAAGGTCCGCGGCACCCGGTCCACCTGATCCTCCGAATGGCATGTCGAAGGCGGGCTGCTCTACTTCCGAGGGAAGATAGTGGTCCCCCGAGATAATGACCTCTGGCGTCGGATAATGGAGCAGCACCATGACACGCAGATTGCCGGGCATGCCGGTCGTTTCAAGACGTTGGAGCTTGTCTCCCGGAACTACTGGTGGCCCCAGATGTCCCGACATGTCGGCCATTACGTCGCCACCTGCGACCTGTGTTGCCGTACCAAGGCCCTCCGGAAACTTCTGATCAGAGAACTTCATCCGACGGAGGTTCCCCCTGAGCACTGGCATACGGTCTCCGTCGATTTCATCGTCAAACTTCCAGAGGCCCATGGGTATAATGCGATCATGGTCGCGGCAGATGTTCTTGGTAAGCGGGCGCACTTCATTGAATGTCACACGCAGATCGATGCCGTGGGCTCTGCACGCCTTTACTACCAGAACGTCTGGAGGCACCACGGAACTCCCGTCCGTTACATCTCTGACTGAGGTCCGCAGTTCGTCGCGGAGTTCACTCGGGAGTTGTTCCGTCTCATCGGGATTCAACCAGCAACCTCCACTGCCTACCACCCACAGACCGATGGGCAGACCAAGCGCATTAACCAGGAACTCGACCAATTCATCCGGCTTTTTACAAACTACAAGCAGGACGATTGGGACAAGCTCTTGCTGGCCGCGGAGTTTGCGTACAACAACCACATCCACTCATTGACGCAGCAAGTTCCGTTCATGATAGACACCGGTCGGCTCCCTCGAATGGGGTTTGAGCTGAATGGTCTGCGCTTGCGACTGGAGGATGTGAACAATTTCCGAGACTGGATTGCCTCGGGGGTTTCGGAAGCCCAAGCTGCACTTGTCAAGGCCAAAGACGAGTACAAGCGGTACTACGATCGCTGCCGAACCCCCGCACCGGAGATTAAGGTCGGAGATCGCGTGTGGCTTGACACATCGGATATCCATACCACACGCCCATCCCCCGGACTCTCACATCGCCGGCTTGGACCCTTCCGTGTCTCGGAGGTTATCGGACGTGGTGCGTTCAAACTGGATCTTCCCCCGCGCCTCTCCCGATTACATCCGGTGTTCCCCGTGGTGAAATTGGAGTTGGCAGAGGACGACCCCTTTGGAGGTCGTCCGGGGTATGAGGAACCCCTGCCTGTACTTGCTGACGGAGTGGACAGCGAGTGGGAAGTGGAAGAAGTCCTGGACGCGAAGATGCGCTACCGAAGCCTCTGGTACTTTGTCCGGTTCAAAGGATATGACAACTCGCATGATCAATGGGTAAAAAATTCGGACATCTTCGCCCCTGACGCTATCGCGGAATTCTATCGCAAGTACCCTGGGAAGCCTCGAGCCATCGCCGCTGCCACTTTCGACGCCCTTCCGTTCCAGGACCCCACCACATCCTCCGCCCACATCCGAGCTATGCGTCGAGGCGCTGCATTCCAAGGGGGGGGTGATGTCAGGGGAACCCCCGTTTCCAACCCCCGATCCTCCGATCCAACCTCCGGTCGGACCTCCGCTATCCTCCGACGTTCCCCCCGCCGAGCCAAACCCCATCTGGATGAATCCCCGCACTCCGCATGGCACTCCGCATGTGATCGTGCCCGGGATCACTGCTGTTCACTATGCCATCAACGGACCATGCGCAACCCGTAGTTAGCCCTAGCTGGTATATAGGCACGCACCTGGCTGGGGAATCCTTAGACTTTCTCCTCTTTGGATCCCCCCTGCCAGGTGCGCTTCTTCCTGTAGTAGTGTACTTCAATTGACTTTGGATCCCCCCTGCCAGGACTCTTGAGATACCTTGGGCCACCAGGGTTGCCCTTACACTGAGCCTCAACCCTGCTATCCTCACAACGGCTCTACAAGCCATTGATGGCAGACACAATCCACCAGAGGGCGCTCAAACAGCCGTTGCAACATGGATCAAAGAGAAACTTCCAAAGGTCAGGGCTTGGGTCCCGAAGTCCATGGTGGGGCACGTATTTCCGACAATGGTACTCAATTACACCTGTGCTCAAATTATGTCAAGTCTCTTCTTCAGTAATTTCATTCTAACCATTCATTTTAGGCAACCGGACTGCGCAAAGGAGGCAGACTCAGCAGCCTGTAATTAATCCCTCGAGCTTCAGCAGTGCCTCATCTAGTTCGGTAACGGCTGCAAGCCGAGAAAGTCAGTGTCCTTTTTTATCTGTTCTTACGTTCACAAACCATCTCAGATCATCTGATAAACCTCGTGGTTAATGTACCGCACTCGTCGTATGGGCAAGCTGCAGATGGTGCGTTCGTCTTACATCTTTTACTCATTTCCCATCAACAACAATTGTCCAAGTGTGCGGCGACAAGCACCATGTCCTGCTGAAAAGCAATATACTGCAATCAGCATTACCTATCAGGGGCATGAGGTGCTGGAATTGATGTTTGACTCGGAGAGGGGATTGTAGGACAATTGATGGTATATAAATCCTATTCATGTTTCTCCTAATCATTATCTTTCCTTTCACCATGACCTTGCTGGAGAGTCCTGCATACTCTGGGCTTCGTCTCATTTTTCATGGTCCTCGTGCTAATGCTGACTTAGATGTCTCTCTTTCCGATGCCGCTCCATCCCAGCACAAGATTGATGATAATATTGAGGGAGAGCAAGAGACAATGGACCTGGAGGATTTTCCCGAGGATGGTGACATTGACATGCCGTCTCTGTCTGTGCCATCAGACAATGAAGACTCGGATGAGGAATCAGACGAGGATATGGACACCAACCCAAGGATGGCTGCCCTTTATGCAGTCATCAAGGAGGTGTCTAAGGGTGTCCTTGACAGTACCAACACTGAATACATGAGGTATACTTGGAGTTTTGTCAATACATGTTACTCACAGTAGTTTTTAGGTTGATCAAAACATGCGAAGGGTTTGTTCATGACCAAGGCTTTATCAAGGAGGTTGTTAAATTTTTCACCGATACATCGCACCCCGAGTCCGCAACTTTTATTGTTGCCTGGATCATGAACAGGTGCGTTCTTCAATTCAAATGTTGTACATTATCGCTCACGTCTATTCAAGCTGCGATAAAATTGGGTTGGACTGAAAGCCCAAGGATTCCGGCATTAACCCAGAGTCGTATAGTCACGCTCAAAAAATGCGTGCAGCAGCTACCTATGGCTTTGGTTGGCTCAACGGCCTTGGATCTTTTCCCTGGCAGAAGAGTGAAGTTAGTGGGAAAATGCTGGGCAATCCTTCCGTTTCCGAAACCGTCTCGCGTTACATGATCACTCTGTGGAAAGCTAAGGTCTGTCCTCTACCCATCATTACGCATTCTGATCACATATGTCCTACAGGTCCGTGTTGGAGAAGTGTCTATTAGTGCTTGTGCTATTACACCGGTATGTCTTATGCTCACCTTGTCAAATTCTATACTCATCTGACGCTGTTGCAGGAGATCATAGCGGAGCTCTACCATCACAACAACAAACCTGAAAATGCGGAGATCAAGCCTGTGAAATGGCGCACCTGTGGCGCTCCTGTGGATCCCAACCAGTGGGGAGGTGGACGTGCTCGATGGATGCTCCATGCCATATATGTGATATTGTTCTTGTGCCTCCTTCACTTTGACGAGGCCCTGAAGATTCAGATTCACGAGGTTTGCCAGCTGAGTGAGACGTCTTTCGAGTTGACTTTACCGTTCCGAAAGACCAGCCAGTACGGAGGTACTGTCCTTCTGTTTGCTCTTCAGTCTCTCGACTGATGCCAATATAGAAATTAAACTGCTTGTGCCACATGAACTTCCCAAAGAAGAGGCTCATCTGTATCCTGTGAGAGCATTAACTGCTTGGCTTGAGTGCTCAGGTATTGAACATGGTTATTTATTTCCTACCGTCACCGTCCATGATCAAATTGGTGACTCAAGCAGACCGATGGTATGTTGTACTTACTTACATTTACATTGCATGGCTCTCACTCACACTTGGTCCTATAGAAGTTGGAGAAGTTCCTGGAGATGTTTCGCAACAATCTCCTTGATATCAAACTGGATCCTTACCCGTATGGCACCCACTTGTTCCGCCGTGGGGGTTGCCAGTATTTTGCATCACATCGTCGTTGGTGCTTGCACCAAATTTGTGAATGGGGTGGATGGAGTATGGAGGTTTCCAATTTGACCATTGTCAAATATTTAATCAGATGGAATGACGACCCGACAGAGTTGCGCAAGAATTATCTTAACCCAAAGCAGAAACTTGCGCTTCGGTGTGCTATGTGCAGTAGAAATTGTGCTTGTGGTCGTTGATAGATTCATATCTTTTTCCCCCCCCAATGATTGGCATTCAAGAATGTATTGAAACTAAAGAGCGAAATGTACAATAGAATGAATAAAAGTGTCAAGACATGCAAGATGAATTGAGAGTACAATAATTATTAATTGAGAGTATGAAAATTAGAGAGCAGAGAGGTGTATGTACTCCTTTGCAATAGTGCTTGCCTTTGTCATTACCTTGCGTGAGTTTGTCTTGCTGCACCTGTAGCTAAATTTCACCGCAAAATTCTCCCCGTACTCCAGGCGTGCTCTGTCGGCAAGTTTTGAGTAGTGTTTTGTTGCCACTAACACCAAGCCCATATTGGCGGCACATTTCCTTCAGCTGGTCTTGTGTCTTGCCATTGCTATAAGAATCTTAGCACGTCACGTTGAGCACAAGAATAAGTTACATACATTGAACATTCCTTGCTACCTCCATCCTTGGCAGGGAAGATAAATGTGTCCTTGTCTGCTGCTGCTGCCAATTGGGAGGTGCTGACACAGGCAGCAGCAGGCATAGGGGAAGGAAGCCCAATCCAATTCTACCAGTCGGTACAAGTACGAAGATTGACAAAGATGAAGGCGATGGGTAGGAGGCAGGTGGCAAGCAGGAGCGAGGTTGGCGAGAGGTCGTTGACAAGGGTGAGGATTTGCAAATTCACTGAGTGCGCTGCCGCACGCAGTGCCAAGGCGACAAGCACAGCAACGCCGATCATCGACGAGAGCACCGATCTGGTTTGAAAGCTGTCAATAATGTCGGCCGACGGAGGTATAATAGCAGGACACGTGTGCCAAGACCGAGGCCCAGTTCTAAGCGAGACCCAATTCCGACGATCACTCCTATCACTTGGAACATTCCGCCGTGACAGAACCGTCTTTCTACAGAGAGAAGGACGTAACAGACGTTGGTGGGACATGGCAGGATGTGAGCTGATTAGATTAGATTTACCTTTTAAGGCAATGTCATTCTAGGGGAGGCGTTAAGTAGTCTCACGACCACCAAGACTTTGGGATGACTCTGGTATCCAATCTGACTACAGAGACACTTGTTCAATGCCAACTGGTGCTTGATGGTATTTTGCGCCTCGCCATTGGTTCTACTGCCGGGCTTTTCCGGAAGCATCATCCCATTGCACACTGGACCCACCGACAGACAGTTACTGTTCTACGCGATGGCTGAGGCTCCATTGCGGCCAAACTAATGCATGCACTAGATTGTAAGAGTACGTAAAGTGGTACTATCCCCCCCGCCGCGCCGGACACACCTACTACTCGGACAAACAAACATTTCTCGTCCAATACTGGCCCGTTTCAGGAGATTTTTGGCTTCACATAAGCGGTAGGAGGTGCTCTAGAGATATAAAGTCCAAACCTCTACAATCTCGCATCTTTCGAATATATACCACCGCCGAAAGTTGACAACTTGGGCCATTTTCGGAAATTTAGCCTATCTTAAGGCCTAGAGCCCTGACCCGAGGGTCATATTATCTTCTGAATGCATCTAAAATGTACCTTGACATCGTAAGAGTTCTCATATAAAATTTCAGAGGCATAGCTGTCTTGTAGTCGTCACACTGAGCCGAAAGATGAAGACATGCCTGCCAAATTGATATCTCAACAGGCAAAAATGATAGCAAGAAAATTCATGCTGCCCGTTGACCATCCGGGACATGCCTCAGCTACTACTTCATGGATATCATACTTCTTATCGAGTAGCTCTACCCTATAAGATTTGGAGGTGCCTCGACGGCAAGAGGGTCAGATACGAAGCCGGCAATCCAAAGTTGACGTGTTACCTAGTACTCGGACAAGTGGCAACCTCGGAAAAAACGACGCCGTTTGAGCAATTCTTACCCATTTCTCATGAAGTAAGATTTGAATCTGGGGTAAAAGACAGATTCCTGTCGATCTACATACTCAGCTTGGCCCAAAAACCATTGGATAAATTGCTATATTGCAATTTTCCTTAAGTGTCCGAGATCTAGGGGAGGGATAGTACTCAAAGCGGTTCTCAATAGCTGTCCTGTCAATCTTCCTCAACACTCCAAATCCAGGCCAACGCAATACTGCATCACAACTGTGCTCAAGATAAAGATAGAGTATCAAGAGGAGTGATGGCTGGTGACATTCCCAGCTTCAAGCCTCAACTTCAAGACTATAGTACTCCCTGCAGAACAGCATCAGACTCCCTCCCGCGGGAGGAAAACCTTCAAGCTACCAAGATGTTGGCGCATAGTGCTGCCAAAGCTCGGTTCATGATGTAGGTTCAAACCTGAACCGAACCGAACTGAACGCGAAGTTCAGGTTCAGGTTCAGGATATCTCTGAACCTGAACCTACAATTCTGTTCAAGGATCAGGCAAGGTCGAATTTGGCTGAACCTGAACCGAACCGTGGACCTCAAACACCTCTCTGAGCCCAATTTTTGACATTATTCAGCCCGGAATCTACAGCCTCATACCTGATTTACTCCCACAATTGATCAACGGCAATTGTGAGACAGATATTGGGGATCAATTTGAACAATGGCAAGTCTGGTCAAGTCCTGGGATGTTAGGAGGGTTTGCAAGAAAGCCAAGAACGCACATAGAGCATGCCACAGTCATCTAATGTCCGCTCTCCCCCAATTTTGTTACCGGGAGCTGACACGAATTTTCAGGCTCGGTTCGGCTGTTCGAACCCAAACCTAGGTTCAGGTTCGAGGTTTGCAAAATTTTAGCGGTTCTCTGAACCGAACCTGAGGT
This sequence comes from Mycena capillaripes, assembly GCA_029204075.1. Lineage (NCBI taxonomy): Eukaryota > Fungi > Basidiomycota > Agaricomycetes > Agaricales > Mycenaceae > Mycena > Mycena capillaripes. Next base: position 520,717 of record JARHKZ010000011.1, on the reverse strand, counting down.
TCAGGTTCGGGGTTTGAAAAAAGATCATCCAAACCTAAACTGAACCAAATTTGACAACACTATGGTGCATCACTTCAAACTGTTATTGTTGAATCTTAAATCATAATTGGAGGGAGATTCTACCGCAATATCATTTGTAGGGATCCCCACCGTACAGTATACGGTTACGACCGTAAACTTTACGGCCGTAAATGTGATCCAACCGGCCGTAACCGTAACCGTATTTACGGCCATAAATCGGTAAACGAGTTCAGCTCAGCCCCGACGGCTCTTAATCGGACAGCTAAGAAAGAAGGTTTGAATACAGATTGGTTCAGCCATCTTTTGGTCCATTGGGAGACACCGTGTGGCCAATTCCGAGGCTCAGGTCAGTTTAGCCCAAGTTTCAAATGACTATCCATGCGGTGTTCAAGCCCCCTCTTGTTGAAAATTGTCTAGCCCATTAGTCTCCACAGTCGCTGCCACTTTACCATAGATTCTACGACAGAGAGGAAAATTCTGACCTCATCCTCCTTCAAAACCACAAAATTTGGGTGCTAAATTTACGGCCGTAAAGTTACCGTATACGACCGTATTCTTACGGATTTTTACGGGTCACGGACGGTGAGGACCGTAACCGTAAAATGTTGGCCAAAGGGCCTTACGGGACGGATACGGTGACCGTCAGACCGTAAACGTACACCGTGATTACGGTTACGGCGGGGATCCCTAATCATTTGAGTAGCGGTCGAGGAAGGTTAATGTTGCCGCGACTTGCTGAGTCAACTTCTGAGCCAAGTCGGACTCCACAAGTCCGACTGGAGTCACTTGAGTTGATTCAGGCAGTGAGAATCTCCAAATTGCTTCAAAAACCCCACAGAGCTTGTAAAAACACAAAAGGTGAAAAAATGATTTCACCTGTCACAAACTGTCATGTCATGTGTGGTGGGACATGTCATTCAGTCACAAAAATCATCCCAATCACTTCCTCATAAGAAAAGAAACAACTGCCCAGTGGGCCAACTGTAGAACGCAGACTCGGAGGAGCACTAGATAATTAAGATAAGGATCTCAGTGGGCGTACATAGACAACCAACTGAATATATTATGCACCTAGATAATTAAGATAGGGCTAGGTACAGTGAGTATTAAGTATATAGAAATATAGCGAGTGGACTCACATCTCAGTGGGCGTACGTAGACAACCAACTGAGATGTACGTAACAAGAGGGAAAATTTAAGTGTACGTGAATGAATGTCCGAACAGCTATATATGGGAATAAGTCCGTAAAGGAGAGAGTAAGTAAAGAGAGACGATGTAAGCTTGTACCTCAACACCAACTTGAGTGACTTGAGTCGACCTTCAAGTCGGCTGTTTGACTCGGCTTGACTCGGCTCAAGTTGGCATTCCCAAGTCAACATGGAGTTGGTATGGCCCCAAGTTGCGGCAACATTAAGGAAGGTGGCCAGCAGGCATATCTCATTAAATAAATAAGTAAATAATTTGTGGGAAACTTCAATCTACATCTGGAAAACCGTAGCCAGGCCATAGTTCGGCCACAGTGTCATAGTACTTGTACTGTCCCATAGCAGCCCAAAGCACTGCATAGCGCTCCATAGTGCCGCACAGCAAACACACACCTCCTGGCACATTGATGCAGTCTCGATGCAGAGACTTGAATATTTCAAGGCGTCGTGGAACAGATAAGGAACAGACATAATTCCTTATTTTTCACACGTTCAAGTTAGAGATTTATAGGCTCATTTCGTGGATAATACCGTGTTGCTGTCCGGGAAGAGAACATTCAATTTCGAGTGATATTCAAGGAACTTTCGACATTTGGACTAGGCGAGTAGAACGGTGTCTTTATTCGTTTATATTAGCTCACGTTGAAATTTTAAGGCTACTCCAGTTGCAATGATTTCAAATTTCAGGATCTTTCGATTCAACCTTTATGAATCCTGATGTCTTGCCATCCAATATGCTCAATTTCATCGCGAAAAAACATTACAAACATTGAAGTTCTGATGACATACGAACTGGACCACTGAGCACCAACATAGTGTCCTACCCGGTGATATTCAACTACGTAGTGCTCCATACATTGCCGTTCTCCACAAAAACACCAGTACGTATGTGAACCTACTTGTTGCGCCAAAAAAGAAGCTTTTTTAGGATCCCTTTCACCTTCGCCAAATTGGATTTTCGAGGTAGATCTTTCTCGGGTTTTCGTCCGCCTGAGTTTGGCTGTGAGATTTCCGTTTTCCTCTGAATGCAAATCTTTAGATACGACTCAGAGGCCATTCTGAGGTTTTGTTGTTGATCAACGCTCAAACCGCCCAGAGTATGCAACCAGCGAAATTCAGTCGATATATGATCTGGACAGAAGGCGGGATCGCCTTCCAGCGCCTTTGTCCATTTCATCCGTACTTCAGCATCAGGCCAGGAGTATTCTTCAGAGAGGCCAAGAGGTAACCGCCTGAAGTGATCCTCCAGCTTTCCTGTTAGTTCACGAGCAACGGATCCTCCTCCATCCACAAATATCCTGATATCCCGCCTTCCCACATTGTCCTTGGCAGTGTGTTCGGTTTCTCGGGTTGCACCACCACCGACTTCAGTTCCCAATCCACTGAAAGCCGATAAGTCCGTTTTAATCTCTAGTTGCCGCGCACGGTTGTGTTCCTCCAAAATACGCGCGTTCTTCACCACAATGCGTATTTTTCCTCCTAATGCCAGACGTAGCACGACGTGCGTTCCATGGCTGTGGAAAAAATCGTTGTATTGCGGCTTCGACGCTTCGGACCAGGGAGGTAACTTGGATATAATCTGAAGCATATCCTTGGATAGGTGCGGACATAGAGGACGCACAGCTGCCTCCTCCATTAAATGCTGGGCCACATACAAGTGCGAGCCATTGTTCCATGCATGCTTGACGCCGTCAGAGGTAGAATAATGCGCGCTGAGTCTTGCGAGATTAGGCACAGCAAAGTCGCAACGAAGGCGAGTGGCCACGGCTGTGTTCTCCTCCTGCACATCCTCCGCCTGCGTGAAGGTCGTCTCGGCACCAGATCCCTTCCTGAATTCGACGTCCGAGGGACCCAGCTCAAGGACACATGTACGACCATAAGAGCCCGAAATGGGATCGTACGTTACCCCCAAAAATTGATCCGCCAGCTCTCTGCATCTGCCGGAACATGGCGGTTTAGTCCAGGGTCTATCGGAGTCCTGGATCACGTCTGAATCAGAACGAGGGTGAAGATACGAGAAAAAAAGATTACCTCTATCACAGATGGTATATTTTCTGTCGTATTTTCGATCAGAATCTCTCTTTGCGGCTGGCACGACGCTCCGAAGGGTTCAGCTCCTGTAATGAGTTGAAGTGCTTGAATTCCGGCAAGATCACTTGCTCCTTCCGGGCCTTTGTTCTCGATGACGCTTCGAATCGCGTCGAACAAATTCTGGTGGCTCAGTTCGCCGTTGGGCAGTGTGGGGTATCGGTGATGTACGTGCTGCCCACCGCCGTTCTCGATAAAAATTATAGGCCAGGGGATCGACTTCGGGAACACCTTCCGCTGAAGGTCGGTAATAATCCCCTTGCGTCTCCCGGCCTCGATGTTCCATTGCTGGTCTTTCTCTAGCTGGGTCTTGTAATCGTCGAACTCGGACATGAAAGACAAGGATTTCGTCACAACGACAATGACGTTCGCCCGCCGGAGGTCGACGAGTCCCGCATGAGACAGTTTAAACATCGATTGGCCGATGGGAGATGTAAAACATTCTGGTGCGTTGTAGGCATCGACTGTTATCGTATTCCACGATGTTACCAGCAGGATGATGTTAGGATATCTTCTCCAAGGTAGTCCAGCGTTTTCCGAAAAATAACGCTCCTGGTAGATTGTGATCAGAGCCAAATTCGCGCCACGATCGTCGTAAGTGTTATCTGCATATCCCGGCGTATCGTCCAAGGCGAGGGTTACAGCCGGTTCTATGTTTGAAGCAGGAACAGGCATTTTGACCCTTTGAACGGCCTTTAATGAGATCAGCTATCAAATAAAGGGACGAATAGAGATCTGTCACCTTGGTCGTCGACCCGAGCTTATTTACTCGTCCAACCTGGAGCAAATCATGACCGATTAGCCTATTGATGGTCTTGGATTTGCCGTGCCCGCTGTGACCGACTAGGAGGATGATGGCCTGGTCATAATACCGACCTGTCTCTCGGGCGCAATTCTGGTACAGCTGCAGAAGTCCTGCCTGCTCGTCGAGCTTCGTGTTTTCGTTCCTCGCATCTGCAAGCTATTTGTCCATTCACGTCAAAAGATGAATGGTTGAATGCATAATTACAACGATACCTTCTTGCCCGGGTTTGAGGTGAGAAGACTGAGTTAGTTACATCAGGAAAGATGGAATGTATCAAAGGTAGAAGCATACTTGATGACTTTCCCGCTTGACATGATTGCGATGAAATGATACTGAAAGGTAATGCCGCAACGCCCACGGAAGAAGGTCCTATATACCGTCTTCTCTGCCCTCGCGTTTTATGACCCGTTAAGATGGGAATTGTGCACGCTAAGACGCCCAATACTCGAGCAATGAGCGAGGATAAAACCCCGCACCTTGAGGCAAGGAGCCACCATGCGGTCCACGTTGTCCCTTCGGAGCATTCCAGCACGAGTTGCTTGCCGTCTTCTTGCAGGCGAGAGGCCGTCATAGCCAAACCTGAGCAACAAGTTCAAGTTGAAGGATGCCCATAGTCGGAGAACTTGAGATTCGGTATGATTTGGCTCAGACTTCTCTGGAGTTATGGCAGAGAATGAGTAAAATCTTCAGATAAATGGAATATATCTTGAGAGAGCCGTCTACAACAGATCGACTTTTATTAATGCCGCGACATGAGAACAGATGGTGAATCAGTTGTCCCTGTTGTGGCGTATCAATCTGATCAAATCTCGGAATTTTCCGTCCACGCCTGCCGTCCATGTCATCTGTACTCAAATCCTCAAAAATAATGTTCACAGAGTATATCCACGACACATATTAATTTCCCTCTCATCCGTGAGCTCTTCGTTCAGCAAGAAATTAGCAAGAAATCTATCGGGAACCAATACATGCAAAACGTTCGACACATTCGATTCGTATGATGCGTTCAGGGCACGAGCAGGACGGGTGTTCCTGTGTAATTTTGGACTCGAATTGGATCGATCCTCCAGGAAGGAGATGCAGACTAAATTTGCAATCGATATGGCATGCGTGGAACTGGTCCTCATTGTGTGCTTGAGGACAGTAGCGTCAGTAGGTGCTGGCCAAGGCTGCCTTTGGTGGTTAAAACTAACGAGACCTAAATCAATCCGAGATGTGCCGCTTGCCTTACGATACTTGCAGCAGCAGCAAAATACTGGCCATCCACTTTTATGTCTAAGGACCTCGCAATTATCGTGTACGCCGCCAATGTAGCTCTGTTCTATTACCACTCACTATTTCTATCGCAGGGTACTTGGTTCTCGCAAGGCGGGTAGAAAGGTATGCCAAACTCTTCTTTAAATTCAGATTGGGTCAATTGGTATTTTGAAAGTTTGTCGCAGCCGCGGGCAATCTTGCGGACCGACAGCTTAACCTCGTGGAAGGTTATTCCTCCTCTCTTCTTCCTACTGGGCTCTTAGGCTCCCCGAATCTATCGGGAATCGAGGGAAATGTCAGAAATCAAATAGAGCAATTGTGCGGTCTCTTCTCAGTAAACTCTGCCATTCATTTATTTACCAACAGGGACGGTACCACGAACGATGTCGTTGGAATTCTGTTCATGCACAGCAATCAACTCGGCAATCGTTCCCATTTTCCGTTCACCCAGAGCACATCGTTTCTCGGATTTTCTGGGCCTACCCTATTCGAGAAACTCTTTGTCGTCGCATCGTCCCCGAGCCAAGATGTGGAAGGGCGCTGGAGCGACTTGGTGAACCGAGGAATGCATATTCTTCCCTTGGAAAGCCAGCCGGAGCTCGTTCTCCGTGAGATATTGGACTCATCATCATCGCCATTCAGAAAATCCTTGGCACCGGATACGCTGCCCGTCAACGTTGACGGGGTATATACCCAAGTCGCAGATGTAATCAAGAGAGATCCCCATCAAGCCGTTATCCTCCTTGTGGGTCAAAGCGGCCACGGAAAATCGAAAACGATAAATCGTCTCATTGGCCAAGGCCTGCTGCGCATGGGACAGAGTACCTTGGGGTCGACTACAAAGGTTTGTGTAAATTAGGTTTGACGGGCGAACCACCCTGTTGAAGTCTGCCATAGGTTATCCAACGAGTCAAAGTCGCCAGTGCCAGCAAGGCGACATCCACCACCGTCACAGTGGCATTTGATGACACACCGGGGCTTGACGATACGACATACCTCGATCGAAAGACCAACGCATCGCTCATGCACAGATACAAGGAAAAATATTTCCAGAATATCTTCCCCAACGTTATCTTGGTCGTTGCTTCGTGGGACTCTATAACCCCGGATGCGCACAATAAAGTCTCCCATTTCACGTCTGCCATCGGCAGGTCGATGTATAATCTCTTTCTATCTGGCTTGGTGGATGGCGCTCGCACAAATGTACTCGTGGTTATTACGAAATGCTTGTCGTTTTGGGATCAATTCGACGACTTCGCCACTCGGAAGGAAAAGGATGCACAATGGCGACTTGAAGCGGGCCGGCGCAAAGGAATCATCATCGACCTCCAGCGAAAAATCTTCCCCCAATTATCGCCATGGGAAATCGTTTTCATCGAAAATGGGGGAGGCAAAGATATGAGCGCCAAGTTCCCAATCCTGCCAGATGGAAATTTAAGCCATCAGAATCTATTCCAGGCGATTAGCGACATCATGGAACGCAGCACGGATAGCTGCCAGGATCTAGTTGGAATACACGCCTTGCAGGTGCTCACAGGTGAAGAGCCTCTGCGGCTGTCCTCCACCACAGAAGTTGAGAACTTGGTGGAGCAATCACCGGAAGAAGTTGCTGTGAGTCTAAAGCCCCTGCTTATCTGTCCTGAATTCACGTCGGCGATAGGACCAAGAAACGATTGAAACGGAGTCCCTCGAAAAGAGAATTCACCAGCTCACCGGCTCGTATTTGGGAAATACCTACGACATCGACCATGGAACGTATGGTCGCAAGAGTGTGCTCAGTACGGTCGATCTACCCATCCAATACACGGCGCCCCCGATCCAGAGCAAAGAATTCGAGGAAAAGGCGAAAACACATCGCCATCAAGCCGCCGACCTCTCCATGCGCCGCGAGGAACGACTGCAGACTCATTACTCCAGTGATATGGCCCTCCAGTCCGCAGTCTCCACAAATTCGCAGCGATACAGCCTGCATTATATAATCCAGATCGCAACCGTTGATCCTGATCGCGTGGAGCTGTCTGCAGAAATGCGAAACATAATCGCGCGCCTACCACCGTTCTCTGCCGAAACTTTGAAGCAATATATGGAGTTCTTTTCAGATTACGGCACACATGTTGTGACAAGGCTGGCATTGGGCGGTGTACTGAGGGTTGTGTTGGATTCACGAGATGAAGCGTCCAAACTGAAAGCCTCCATTACTGGCAATGGACGAGTCGTGAATTCGACCTCTGGAAAATTAGCCCATAGCCGCAGAATATTCGTCTTCCGTGATGGCGGCGGTTCCGTTGCGCCCGAGCTCACCAGTTTCCTCGAACAAAATTTTGTGCCCAACATCCAGTCCTCAGATTGGCACCAACTTCGCGACAAGTGGATCAAGGAGTTAGAGAAAGATCCCGTCTTCTGCCCAGATCATCCACTCACAGAATATCAGCCTCTGTACGCTGTTCGCGGCCTCACCGGGGATGAGCGGAAATATCTTGAAGCTGCGTATGAGGTTTATGTGCAGAAGACTGTGCAGAGGGAGAACGGCTCCACGATTACCGAAGGAAGCGAACAGTCGAAACCGCTCCCCCGACGAAAGAACTGGTTGAATGTTGCAAGGTTATTGCGCGAGAGCGTCGCCCAGGCGATTTCGAGATTCAGCGGAAATGGACGCTGTTAGGCCATTGAGATACGTACGGAAGTTGTGTTTGAAAATGAACTATCTGTGCTCACGTTAAATATGCTGTACTTGATTTGAGAACAAGGAACCCACAGTCCGAGGGCACGAAACATTTGGTGAGAAACATCTTGAGGAATGAAAACTTCGAAGCAAATCTCTTCAGAGTATGGTGAAAACGAACCGGCATACTATTTCAGACCCGGTAGTTGGCCACCCCATCTAGTTGGCCACTTGAGGGCTAATGAGGCCCCATTGTATACTCGTGCCCCGGCGTAATGGGGGGTGGGAGTAGGACCTCCGACGAAGGTGTGGATCAAATTTGGGGCCAAAGTGATGAGTTGATCTGGAGTTACGACATTCCGGATCAGGTTCCGAAACGTGTGAACATCAATTTCTTAAGCTGACGGCACTTATCTTTCTTGTCTGGACCCGCTCTCCACCAATTCCCAGTCGTTCGGGGACTTCGTCGGCTCATTCTGCGCTCCTGATCTGGAGGATTCGTCTGCGATGGCGTCGTATGATTATGGATCAATTCTCTCCCTGCTATAGCTGCACGAAGGTGCCGCACTTCTTTTGAAGGGCCCAAGCTGGCCAACGGCGTATCCGACCATACTGTGGTGCTATCAATCTAGAACTTTTCACGAGGCCTCTGTGTAGTCGATTCCTCAACCTGGAAGGTCCTTCAGAATTTCATCTCATGGACTCCCCTTTCGCAGTAGTGATTCCTCTCAAAGTACACAATTTCAGTGTTGCCAGCATTGGGATTTTTCTGTAGAGATGAAAACATTTGTGGATTCGGTTATGCATCTCAATACACTGTATAACTTCCATACAAGCTATGTAAAGCCTATTTTGGGCCGCCGCGTGGATCTGATCGCCGGTAGACTCGCTGTTACTCCATGGACCCCCAATTACTGCCCTTTCTCCTGGACAGGAGGGCAGTTTTCCATTACACGTATCCGCTGGATGTGGGGTCAAATGAGTTTTAATAGCTCTTATACCCTCTAAGTACACATCCAGATGCATTTGGGTAGCCGTTCCAGTCCTTGCGGCTTAATTCGGCGTGGTGGCCAACTAGCCCCTTATTTTGCCATGTTGGACCCTCGTCCGAAAGAAATTCACATTGAGGTCAAATGTTGGAATATTTCGGTGTTAATACCATTTAACTCTTCGTAGGATACCTGCCTTCAATCTGACATAGCCAAGTCCCCATCGGCTCGGCGCACAGGTTGAAAATAAGGCGTGAATGCTTAGGTGGCCAACTACAGGGTCGAAAATAGTATGTGTGGTACACTGACATTAGCCATCCCTACTTTACAAACACTTTCCACTGGATCGTACGTGAGCACACAAGAGACCGTCTAGTCACTCTCCGCCACCTTCGGCTTGATCGCATCCACCACCCCGCGCTCCGCGACGGTACTATGATCTCCAACTGGTCCCCCTCGCACGCGACGATCCTGCGCATGATGTGGCGCATAATCTTATCGTCACAGTATCAGCTTATCTTCACCGACGGATGGACCAACGCATTCCCCGACCGGGTTGTTGCCAAGCCGGTACGATATAAATCTTCTTGGGCGCCGCAAATAGCCCGATTACCTTGCGCACTTGCAGGATTAGCTTCTTTGCCAGGGTGTGGTCGTTGTTGGGGTCGGACAATAATTCTCTAATTTGGAAGGCGGTGCGTCAGCGTATACGAGCCAGGCGGAGGCAGGAAGTGGTAGGGAGATCGGCAAGAGGGATGGGAGGGCAGAGGGCGGAGGGATGTACCGTCACCAGCCAGTCAGGGCCAGATCGCAGAGAGAGGTGCAGGAGGAGGAGGCCGAAGGCAAGGACGAAGCTTCATGTACGTCTCTAGGTACCGAGCGTGGCCCTGCCAGATCGAGGGTCAGGGCGTCTTGAGCGCAAGAACGCCTTCGATAGAGTTGCCGCTTAGTTCCTGGGCAGGATGCGACGGAGACGAAGAGGTAACGATCGTGCGAGCTACGGCCAGTCTCGCTTTCAACATCAGTGTCGCGGTCGTTGCTGGCGTGCGGGACGACGAGATTGAATGGGGTGCGAAAGGCAGCAAATGCCTGAAGGATGAACGGCGAGCGCGCGGGGGACCGCCTTTCGCAGTCGTGCTGATGATCAGCATGAGCGTCGAGGGAGGAGGAGTGAAGACGTGAGCAACTCGTCTTGCATGTTCTCCCCAACGACCATCTTGCCCATCCCGACACTCTCCCTTCCCTGCACTTACTCCACCCACCATTTTCATCCGCCTCCTCGCATCCCCTACCTCAACTCAAAGAGCGGCACCGCGCGGGGAAGGGTGTGATGACGATGGACCCGGTTTCTGTTTTCCTGTGGGGAGAACGAAGGGGGCTAGCGTGGTGATAGGAGGATGTGTTAGGGAGAGAGCGAAAAGAGGAGGACGGGAGGAGAAGGAGGAGGAAAAACAAGACAAGCGAGTGAGGACAGACGCTCCTCATTCTCGGCCCCGCACTTCAACGTCGAGCACCGTCGCCCGCTCCAAACGTGAGCATCAGCCCAGGAAGAATGAGGGCTGAAAGGACGTCACGGACGGACATCGCGGCGCTGCTGGTTCCTCTGCGAGGCCCGACGTCGACCACTCACTGCCCCTGCTCCTGGATACGTTACTTGCTGTGAGGAAGAACGCCCCCCTCTCCACCCCGCCGGCCAATGTCTCCTCGCTCGCGCATCGCCCACGTTCCGCTCCTCTCTTCGGCCGCGGACAAGCTACCCGCCAGAGGAGGAAGGCTGTCACGCCTCCACACCCCGCCCGACTCTCTCCAATCCCAAGCTCAGAGGTGGGGAGACGCCACTCGTCCCTTAGAAGGTGATGAGCATGAACGGCTACGCTGTTCACATCTCGCGCCCGGACCTCCACGCTGCACTTCAAAGCCACGTACCCCAACGTAGGAGAGGACGGGGGACAGCGAAGAAATCGACGCCGGGACTCCTCGACACCTCGCTCGTCCGCGCTGCTTCAAGCATCCGAATGAGGACACGCGGACGCAGCCTCAATGAGGGAAATATGCTATTCCTGCCTCCATTGACGCTCAAGTCCCCGCAATCCTCGAAGCACCTCAATGGGAACAAGGAAAAGGAGAGAAGGCAACAGTCCTCCTCCGTGCCGCACGTCCTCGCTCCTCGACACGCTACTCGGCCCCGAGAGGAAGTGGGGACGAACGCTGACGCTCGTCCCCCTCGCGCGCCAGCACGTTCACGCCACTCCTACCCCAACGCAGAAGAGGAAGGGGGAGGCAGATATAAAGGCGCATTCCTCCTCAATAACAGGCTTGTCGGCGCTCAAGCATCCGAACGAGAACGCGGGGACGTGGCCACGGCGAGGATCCCTCGACCTTCAAGCACCGGTGGTCCCCACAGTCCTCGAAGCACCTGAACGAGGGAATGAGATGGGGCCTCGCTCCCCACTCACGCGCTTCTTGATCCTCGCCACTCCTCATCGCCCCCACACGGCCTCGACACGCTCGAAACCCGCACCAGAAGCGAGCGGCGACGAAGGCTTTATACTCCCCATGCTCACCCACTCGCGCCTCATCCACGCGCAAGGCAGCATGAGAAAAAAAGGAGACAAGACGGTGCACGTATGCCCCGTGATCCACCCCACGTCGGCCATGCATCGTCAAAAACGTGCTTGAGGGTGAAGGCCACACAGAGGAGGTACCCGCCCGTGGTATGCCCCACACCGTCAGAGCCAGCATACATTGCCATGACAACGCCAACCTTTGGTTTTCGGGTGGATCCTGAGGTCTTGGGGAGGGAAAGAGATTGAGAGAGAGAATAATGAAGGAGCAGATAAAGACACGTACATAGAGAATGAAAAGTGGATCCTCTACAGCCACTGATCGTCGCCAGGCTATAGGTAGGGACCAACGCGTTGAAGAGAAAGCACAACTGGCAAGAGAGGAGGCGTTCGATCCGCGCTCCCATTGCGGCACAGGAATAGATGAGAGGACGCCGCAGCAGATAGTGTAACACGAAGCAAACGCTCGAAATCTCGGCCGCAGGCGTCGTTTCTCCGAGTACGAAGTGAAAGCCAAAAAGTCCTTGAAATGGTGCAATCTTGTACGAACGCCGCGTACTTGGACTTCGGATTCGCTCCCCTATGCAATTGAAGGATCGTCGGCTCAGCAGAAGTTAGAAAGGATGCTGTGGCACCGGCAGAAGGAGTGGCGGACGCAAAAGGAACGACACGGCAACGTGACACGTCATTGGGGGAGCTTGCTCCCCCGATTCTATCCAGGCGATCCGATTTGGGTGTCACGTGCAAAACCGCGGTTTGGCTTTGTGTGTGCTAAGTCACGAGTTGATTCCCACGCTGGCGCTGCCGCGCAGCGGCAGCTCGTTTTGGCCGAAGTCCACGGCACTTCATTTCGGAGATTGATACCCATCAATCTCCGAACAATCAAATTAGGGCTATTCGCCGTGCCCGTGACGGGCACGGACTGTGGCCCAACGGCCCGTTGAGTGGTTCGAAAATTTACTGTGACGGCACGATGGACCGAAGGTGATGGTGGCGACGTGAGCTGCCTCCCTCTCTCCCGCATCGGACGGGACGGCCGTGACGGGTGTACGGCTGTTCTGAAATTGTATTCATCGTCTTTTTATTGCAAGTCCTGTGTAGAACATTACTGTAGTATTGTGTTCAATTCAACACAGCTGCTGCTTTTTTGATACTTTTAAAAATCAAAGAAAATGTGATAAATTGAGAAGAAATTATTCCCACCCTCAAAAAAAAGTGCGTGACTGATAAATTGAATGTAATACTGCAGTATGCTCTACCTTGAACTGTGTTAGAGATGCTTGAAGGCCGCTGCATAAGTTGGTATGGCCAACATGTCTAAATTTTGGAGCCACATTATCTTTTTAACAGACCTCCATTTGTTCTGAGCATGTTCCTTGCTTTTTTGAAAACCTCAAAGGCAAAAGTCTAAACCAGATCAGGATCAAAAAAACTCAGCTGTCACCCTCCAGCAATTGCTGAGAGTGTCTTACTTGAGTAAGTCTTGCATGGAAAGGAAACAGAACAGGTATTAAATAAGAGTACTGTGCACTAATTGTGCTGGGGGTGGCTTTGGAGACATTTAGTGTCCCAAAATATGCCTGCTAATGACAAAAAGCTACACCCATTTGACGGCTGTCATGGCTGTCTTTTGACAGGCCATTGGGGTGCAAACCCATGCCATCACTGTCAGGGGAACCCCTGTCCCAACCCCCATCCGACGCCCTTCCGGCCCTTCCGACCCTTCCGGTCGCTCCCCCGGTCACCGGTCTACCGGAACCGGTACCGGAAACCGGCACGTGACTCCGCCATCAGAGTCGCTCCGATGGCATTCGGCATGTGACCAAGCCCGGGATATCTGCCGATCACTCCGGTCACATGGTTCTAGTCAGTAGCTTACTTATACTTACGACTGGCGTGGGAATCCTCAGAGTTTCTTCTCTTTGGATCCCCCACGCCAGGTATGCTTCTTTGTATAATTAGCTACTGCCAATTAACCTTTGGATCCCCACGCCAGTCCCTGAGTACCTCGGGCCTTCATGGTTGCCCTTACAATCACCATCACCATACCGTTGAGCACCTCGTAAATGTGTTTGTTCAGTGCAACAGATATTCAGGTATTCCTTGACTCTCTTATTGTTCAGGGTCATTGCTTACATGAATTAAACTGGTCTTCCCACACCAGGTTGAGCTGGAATTGATCAGTCTTGAATTCTGATTGTTCCTGTGACCACAAGATGGGATGACAAAACTGGGAAGTTGCTATCAAGAACACAATTATCACTTACCCTGGCATGGGCTATTACAGTTCACAAGAGTCAAGGAATTACTCTTGATTAAGCAGCAATTGATATTGGGAACAAGGATTTTTCCTCGGGCATTTCTTTTGTTGCAATTTGTTGAGTCAAAACATTGTGTGGTATAGCTTTCCAGAAATCCTTTGCATGGGCCCAGCTGCAAAACCTGCTACAGAATCAATGAAAATGTATGACACTGCACGTAGGGCTGCACTTGGCTTTGAATTAGATACTTATGGTATGGATCTTAGAGAGTGGGTGACTTTCTGTAAGATAAATTTATGCTGGAGCAATATTTCGGAGGGATGCTGAGACAGCTGTTGGGACCACATCACTTCTGACATTCCAAAGCAGACATATTGTAATCTCCATCACTTGAATAGAATAAGATCCTGGAGGGGGTAGGGACCCCCTCCAGGATTTTGGATGCCTGAATAAAACCTTTTGGGACGACATTGATTGATCATCACTTCCGGCACTTCAGCTGACTTTGGGATACACTCTCAGACATTTCCCAACACCTGGAAGATGATCATAAGGCCTGGAAAGATCTCAGAGTCCTCCAGCCTCCACCGAAACCCATTTCAGTCATCATTCCAACTGCTTTGGAATTTATTTTCATGTGCTGTTGAGGTCGGCATGCCATACCGCCAATCTCCTGCGGCGGCCCCGGCATGTCCAACTCATTGCAAAGGACAACAGTTGGCAGCTGGGCACGTCCACAAAAGAGCAGGAGAAGGTCGGTTATGTCTCAATCATTGCATTAAATTATAATATTTTGCTTGTGGGAACCATAACAGCTTGAATATCGCACAGAGTGATCCCATCACTGGCACGCCAAAAAAATTGGCAGGAATAAATTTACCTTATGGGAAGTCACCGGTATGTATTTAATGAGGATTAGTTGTAAATATCTGGAATCTACAGTGGGTGACTTTCCATAAGCATAAAATATGTTTTTTGCATTATCTGAGCGGTGCCAACGATGTCGGCATCTGGTTTTAATCCGAAAAATCTAGTCAGGGTGGGTTCCCACAAGCCGCAGAATAGAATAGCTGCATATCCTTGTTAACGCAGCTCTTTCTGTCCTTAGTGTCCCTTTGCACCACCAACCGACATGTCCTCGCTTCGAAAGCTGAAGTGCTCCACTGGATGCATTTTCAGCAGCTTCGGCGAGATATGATAAGCCTTCGTTCTCATCTGATCGCCAACGGGAAAATGGTGTGGCCTCGTTCTATATGCAAAACTTTGTTGCACAGAGTCCTTGAACACATCGGAAACACGACAGGCATGGAACGAGGTCGTATTGGATTTGGATGGAGCTGAAGAGAACAGTGACAGGTGTGACTATCGTGACATGCAGCCCAATTTGGTCAGGCAGATCGGCGATGTGGCCAAATCCGTTTATTCAACAAGAAATATAATCGGGAGGGGGGTACCTACCCCCTCCAGATTATAATAAATTAAGGTTTACAAGAGGGTCGAAAACGAAAAATGTGAGATCCAAGTGTCTCGGCTTCTCGGCAAAACCGCTGAAAATAATGCTTGTAGAATTGTTTATGCTTATGGAAAGTCACCCAGTTGCAAAACAAAACTCTGTATTAGCAAGCTTCCCCTTACGTATCCGGGCACCGGAATACAAAACATATTGGCACGTCCTGAAATCACGTGCACCACTCAACGCGTCTTCAAAAATCGCGAAAGACGCGCAAAATACTTGGGAGTTAGAACTTTGCAATTCCTTTTTGTCGAGACAATTTCTCTTTGAAAGTCGGCACTCGGCTTGAAGGTGCACGGATATGACTTGTCCGCAGACCAATATATTTTATTTGAATGCTCACGCGCACAGAGGGTAGTATGCGAAGGCTTGACGAACATCTCTAATCTATCGTCCCTGCCCCAATCGATCAAGGGTCTGCGTCATGGCGTCAAGGAGGTCATTGATGGCTTCTGCGAAGTTGTGGTCGCGTTGGAGCCAGTCCGGGTCATAACCGTTTCGGGAACCCTTCCGATTGTCGTTCTGAGGAAAGACGACGTATTCTCGGTATGTGTTTGCCAGATCTGTGCGTTGCTTTGAGACTAAGGCCAGAAGCTCGTATACGGGTTTATATACGGTGAGTTTGTGGTCGGAACAAAATACCGGTCTTTCTCCAGTGTCCGTATCCATTTGTCGCGAATTTCGTTCCGTTCGGAAGAGCCCGAAGGGAAGAGCTTCTGTTCTAAATGGACCATAAGCTCTGCTGCGACTGAAGCTCCGACATCGCAGAAAATCATGACATGGTTGCATCTACATTGGCTCGTATAGTGCCTCCCAAAACCGTGATATGAGTCCCGTAATTGTTGAAGAACTACGCGTATTTTGGTTGCTCCCCAGCCCAATCAGTGTCTGCATATCTTCCAACAGCTGCAGATTATCTGCCACGACTGCAGTTCCGCAATGGAGGATGTAGCATTGAGAATTTTTAGATAAGGCAGCGCGAAAGGCCTAGTCGCTGGAGTAATGGGTCCGTGGACGATCATGGTCGAGTTCCTCTCGATTTCGCTGTGAACGGGTTATCCAACGTTTCGAAACCTTTACGTTCGTCACTGGCACATCAATATTCTGCCAGTGTTTCACCAGGATATTGGTATGGCGTTGTCGTATGTCAGTCCCAAATAATTACTGGCCAGATCCTGCAATGCCTGGCGAGGAGATAAACGAAGCGGCTTCGCTGTGATTTTAAGCTTCTGTGGACCCGGTGTTATTGCGGCTACGAAGAATGATCAAATCAGCTCGACTAGCTCTTATTTTGATTCTCCTTGGTAATCTTTCAACAAATTCGTCGGACTGGTGGAAAGATGAGCAGGCCCATTGTGCGCTTGCAGATCCGGCCTGATGGATTCCCAGGCTACAACGAGGATAACATTGGGATAGATGTCGGTCCTGAAATGTTTGAGTTTATATGTGTGGAGGAGAGAAGTAGGCAGCTCTCTATCCTCAAATGTTGTCTGTTCAAGTCCAGCAGTGTTGCCAAAGGCAATAGAAATTTCTGAGGAGAGTTCCTTGCTTCTTTGTATACGTTGACCCGCTGAATGACCTATTGAATCTGGTCTCATCTTTGTTCTAGAGAACTAACAAAAATCATACCTTCGTCATTGAGCCCAATGTTTCTCTCCCAACACTCAGAAGCTCTTGTCCTATAAGCCGATTACTGTCTTCGACTTCCCGTGCCCGCTTCGACCGGCGAGCGGAATAACGGCTCGCTGACCATTTCGTCGAACGCTCGGTGCTGCTTTGCTGTAAATGTATCGAAGTTGAATCCGTCATCTCCTTTGCTTTTGGCAAACGAGGACAGAACCTACGGCAGAACCCAAGCTGAACCACCATCAGGAAAAAGCCAAATTGCTATGGGCTGCCACATAGACACCATAGAAGCCATAGAGGCCATAGCAACGTTGCTATGGCGTCTATGACTGTCTATGTGGGTCTATGTAACAGCTCATAGAACCCATAGCAGTTGGGATTTTCCTGATGACGCTTGCCAGCTCGCTGACGTCGAGAATACACATAATTTTTGGAATAAACCTTTAAGAGGCGGCGGGGAACCGAGGTTGGGTATCAAAGCGACGACCGTAAGTTTCTCGTCTGAAAGGCAAAAGAAAGCACCAGTGGGAATATGCGTCTGACAAAGCTCGGCAATTGCCGGAGCCCACTTGCTCTCAACGCTCATCACGCCACCTCAGCCGCCGCGGACATCGCTCGCGAGATATGCCACTGGAAGCTCCCGGCTCTGTAGCGGAAATAGTCAAGGTAGAGGCTATTTCATTGTACAACATTGCTGCAGCTTAGGTCCGTACCGATCGCAGCTGCTCACGTCGAGCACTCCTCGAACACCCCAGGAGACTGAGTTTGTTTTGTTCAAACTAATCTCCGCTATCGATAAATGCTCTGTTGCCGATTTTAACCCCGACACGACCATCAAGAGCCTACTCCCGTATTTTGCACCTGTCGGCACGCGGTACGGCGATCCCGTACCCGCAGAATCGGCCATTGACGTGCATCACACCAAGCTCGCCGGGGGAGCAGTGACTGCCCTTGGTTCCATCGTGCGTAAGTATGACACGAGCATGTTGTGGCCCAACATCGTGCAGTGCTTAATTGCCTGCTGGCCATCGACATGCATGGGGCTGCTCTTCTACTCCCGCGCGGTACTGCGAACAGAAGTGTCGGTCGCGATGCTTGAAGTGGACTCGCCGGCGCACGCGTTCACCGCAATTGTCACCCTGCTACAGATGTACACGGATGTCGAGTCTCTGGCGGCGCTGCTCCGCAACACGCCCGAGGTGACCGGCCTAATCATCCGACTCTGGGCACTTGAAGTCCGCCATTCTTTCTCGATGCAGCTCCAGGAGATGTTCCCGGCTGTCTCCCCACCAACTACCGTGCATCTTCTGGATACTCACCTCCTTGCCCGTCGAGATTCCAATAGCCACGATCTCCTCCAAATTTTCGCCATGGCGAGCAGCCTCGGTAACATACCCATCGTTGGCATAGGCCTAGAGCACATTCGGCGACATTCATCGGAGCTCTCTCGTCTCCCTGTGCTTTCCGTTGTTCAAAACATGCACGCAAGCTTGCGCAATCTGGGCTGCCTCCATTCGACACCCCTCCATTTTCTCCTACTGTCCCAGAATTCTGTTCATGTGGTGACCGAAGCCCTCATTCGGTTGACTTTGGGGCTCTTTGATGCCGCGAGCGCGGATGCCACCGCGGACTGTATCACTCAGATATGCGAATATCTGCAGAAATACATCACAAGTCATGGGCTCACCTATTTGAATCAATCATTAGAGGTCGGGCTTCTGGTTGGATTGATGAGAGCCCATCCTTGGCTGGACCACAAAAAAACGACGTTTGTTGCTTTCACAGATCTGCTGGTTGGACACATGTCGAAGTACTTGATCTATATTTCTGTTCTGCGCCAGGTGCACAAGTCGTTCAATGCTGCCCAACAGCTTGGGAAGGATGCGCTGTCCGATGGCTGTCGAAAAGTCTGGCTCGCATTCGAGACGTATGCCCGGATACGTCTCAAGCTTGCGACAGATACCGAGCTCGACGTGGTGACATGTAATAACGCGGAGGTATGTTTCCATTATTAATTGCAGAATTCGATTGCTAATGAAATTTTAGTGCAGCCAAGCCTCAAGTATGCGATGTAGTGGCTGCGGGGATGCCGTTTACTGCTCTAGGGAGTGCCAGATCGCCGCTTGGAATGCACACAGCGGGGCTTGTAGGGCGCGGGCAAGCGCTCGACAAAGTGGGTTCTTAATTCCGTGCATCGTGTCACCGTCCTAATTCCAAGCAGATGGTATTCTCCCCGATCTCGCGGCCGAAGATGTGCAGTTTGCGTTCCGCGTCGCACAGCACGATTTTGAAGAGCACAAAGCCGATATATGCGCTCACTGGACCGAGGCGAGGAGCCTTCCTCTCACCGCCGGGATAGACTACTCCGTATTTCCGCATTCAGTCAATATCGATGCCTCCAGCATCGTGCGAGAGCAGATGTCGTCGGACGCAGCCATATATGCTGTTTTGCCGCAGGGCATGTCGGGGAAGGAGTACTACATGTGTGATTTGGGGTTGACGAGAGGAACGGGCACGGATGAGGAAACAATAGCGGCCGTGGTTCAGATGGTTGGTGCCCAGCCTGTGCCAGCTTTTTTACCAATAAATTAGAACCAGTTTACTGAAAGAAGGCATTTCCTCACATATTTATCTCGTTACATGGGCGGAAACAATTTTCGGCTCACTTGCCAGTTGGAGTGTTGAAATCTGCCGTGCTTCCCTTCCTTCCGGACTTCTCTCTTCGGTAAACCTCCGCTGTCCCGTCCTCCTCCTGTATTTGTCCCAAGTTACCTTTTTTTTTTCTCAATCAGAACGGCTGGAATGTGTAAAACCGAAATGCCGAATAACGCCGACGAAGCCAAATGAACGCTGTGTCTCATAGCAAATCAAGGCCATTTCTTTGTGTAGCGCAATTGAACCCTGAAGAAAGCAGAATGTAACGGCATGTCTATCCGATCTGGTCTTTCGAGTTCTAGTTCGCTAAAATTAAGTATCTGTTCGAGACTGACGCGCATTTAGTCCAGAGTCTTCCTCTTGCGGCAACTGCAGGAAAACCAACGCGACAACTTTCCCATTTACGTTGTTCAGCATGGGCCTCAGAGGAATACCTACAATTAATCTCAAGAATCGTTGCCGGCCGCCGAGAAATAGAAGGGAAGAAGATGCTGCGTGGAATTGTATCAGAAGTTTTGGAGAAGAAATGACTTGTAAAACCCACGCTGACCACCATCTATCAGAGTGTTCCGAGCTAGTGGCGCATTTAATTAGCTATAGTACAGAATCACAGACAACGGCACGGCGTCTCGTACAGTCGGGCAGCATCCATCATGATCAAAGTGCACGACGGGCATCAGCGCCCCAAATCCGCAAAATGCCATGATACGATGCAGACACCGTCTTCTCGCATGCAGGCTGACAGCGCTTGAGAACAATGGCGTCGAAACGGAGGCAAATTCTAAATATGTTGAAGGACCGAAGGGGGGTCAATCAGATGTGGTTGGGAAATGCCGCGGCTAACCAGAAGCAGCGGTTTCTGTAGGACCCCAACCATTTTTGGGGTGCTTGTTGAAAATTTCAGAGTGTAGTGGAAGGATGAGCGGCGGCGTTACGCGGGAGATCATCAGGCACGACGGAGATACCCAGGATTCAGTGAACGTAAATCATACGGAAGAATTCAGTCATTCGGGGTTTAAAAAAAAATCTAGGGTTTGATCAATCATACGAAAGGTACTCATTAAGGATTTAAGGAACTGCGAAGAATCAGTCCGGGGCCTCAACAACATCCGGCAGATATCTGAGAAAATAGACCTCGAAAGCATCCGATCGCCAGCAACGAAATGCGAAAGCGGAAGATATACTTATCTTGCGGAACTATCTTCAAATAAGCATCCCAGGTCTATTTCTTAACACTCAAAAGACGTAGCCACGATACAAAGTCATGGCGTGTGGATGAAGATGTTTAGCTGCAGTCTGCAACGGCAAGAGATCAGAAAGATCAGCGATTTATACACCATGCTCACGAACCAAAGCGTGGGAGCATACGATCTGAGCGGACCACACCGGAGACGAGTGTGTCCTCATTAATATGGAAGCCAGGAATTTGCCAGGACACTGGGAAGTTCCGAGAATCATGGCAGGCCACCTGGGTGGTTGGGAAGTGAACTGCCCCTGGAGCTGGTTGGCTGGTGCTGAAGACAAATAGCTATACACTCCTATGATTGCGTCAAAAGCAGAAAGTCTAAACCCAATGCGGTAGATGTCGTAGTTGCAGACAAGGAGATGTGACCGACCATGTTCTTGACTCAACCACCATCTCGTTTTGTTAGGGACACTGCTACCGGAAGACTGATTTAGTACGATTTTCAACCGGATTGTAGAATTGTAATGCATTCATTCCGAGTCGAAACAACTCGATGGTGCTTCTTGCGTGGGCAGAAAGTGCAGACATAGATATATTAGATAGCCCCGTCCATACACTTCATTCCCTCTCTCCAGAATCATGCTATAGCTATAGGTTGGGAGGAAGTGAACCCATAATAAAATGGAATCCAGCTTGGCCAGAGCAGCTCTCCTGCCGCTGGCGGTGCAAGAATTTGATACAATGGAGAGTAGCCCGGAGACGGCGCCGGATAGGTCAAGGAGAGGTCAAGCCCATCGTCAACGGCCAGTTGGAGTTCGGGAACGATATCAACCTGTACTGGGCGACTGAAGTGTACGTGGACTTTTGAAAGCTGAGAAATGCCGGGAAAATGGGATTCAGTGCGAGCTTGAATGAATTTGAGGAGCATGGTGTCGGAGGTCGCATCGAATCGGATGAAATTCACAGTGCTGAGCGCCGGGCACAAGACGTCGTGAAGGTTGTGGGTCGTTGGAGTCAGAGAATTCCAAACCTCGCTGTCAACGGAGGAGTCTGGAGAGTCATTAACGGTGAAAAAGTCATCACAAATGACCAGCTCGCGTAGTGCTGGCACAAGGCGAAGACATTCGATGATGGTTTCGGACATCACCCTATCCATGCGAAAGCTGAGAGACTGCAGATGATTGCGAGAGGTAACAGGTATGAAAAAAGAGCCATCCACACTAGTTGCAGAGTATTCCAGAGACCGTAAGCTGGGAAGATCGATATTCTGAAAGAAATCGGTCGTCGCTTCCCACCCATCAACGACAGACAGCTGCCGCATTTGTTCCATGCGACATGTTAGCGTGGTGGGCGGCACAATCTCTTGACCGGTCCATAAAGGTAGCGTGCATGTCTCGAGGTTGGGACAGCGCTGCAACAGTTCAATTCCCTCGGCTGCAGTAAACCAGGCGGCAGGGTTCTGGGCAAGGGAGAGGTGGCGAAGTTGATTCCAGGGAAGAGGGAGAATGATGATAGTGGTCATATGTCGAAGGGTGACGGAGTGAAGGCTGAGGCTTCCGAGAAAAGATAGCGCGCTCTGGCCATCCTCCTGTTCCATCGGATAACCATCGATATCAATGCTCTCCAACATCGGGACATCGGCTGGAGACAGAGTCTTCAACTGTTTGAAAGAACAGTCGGGATCCAGTCTAAGTCGCATCCGCTTCCAGCGCGACGAATATTGGACGAGTGCTGCAACGAGCATGGAGAAATCGGCCTCAGGGTCTCTATCCGGGGCACGGACAAGAGAAATTGAAAGCGGGAGAACACCGGATCTCGATAGCCATGTGTTAACTGCTTCAATGAGCCGATCCGTCTTTGAGACGTTTGGAGGTGCGACAATATGCAATGATGCCCACAGACAAGGGGTCGAGAGCGCTAGATGTCTCCACTCCCGGCATATATGGCAGAGCAGGAGGGGAGCCTCTTCGCCGCTCATGATTGAGTTTCGACCCGCCGGAAGGCATACCGTGAATACTTCCAATACCACATCTGCAGGAAGTCTGCGTACAGGCGACATCAAGGCTGTATGGGCGTCGATGAACTCGTTCAAATGGGCCCGTTTTTGGGTGAGTTGGCTAATCAAAGCCTGAAGGCGCTCAATTTCGACGGTGAGCGCTGCCGCTTCCTCACGGGGATCAAGCAGCAGCTCGTGGATGCGCTGGCATTCCGCGTTGGAAGGAACGGCGTTGGTGTGAAGAATATCCTTGAAAGGCGTGTCCATGGATATGACAAGCTGTGAGATGTCAAAAAAATCAGATTCCAGTCATCCTCAACCCAGTTGGCTTGCCTTGTTCCAATGTTGCGTGGCCACGGCGGTCAAGGTCAAAGAGACGCCTAAATCAAGCACCAAACAAAGTGGCACCGCCACCCAGCCCTTGTTTGATCTAGACCACCATGGAGTCTGGATCGATATTCTCAAAGTCCTATGGTCAATAGCGACCGTTCAACTACACGCACACACAGCTGGCGCAAAAAAAAATCTATCCAGGCGTCGATACGCACAAGACCAATTGCAGACTGGATGTCTTTCACAAATAAAGCCTGGTTGTTTCTTCAGTTGATCTAGGAAGTGAGCGAAAAAACTTTCACTGGCGCTTCCCGACCTTTTCAATGGCCTCGCAGTGGCCATATTTGTTGGCATTTAAATGCAGTTCCCGCAACTGTGGAGATTCCTTTGAACCGTACAAGCGTCATCGCATGCAGCACGTCATGTCACGATTCAAAATTGGTACATTGTCAGTCACTTTCAAGGGTCAGTAGACGTCTTGCCTACTTCTCAACCTTCAATACTCACCCGTCATTCAGAGGTCTTGCCGCCCGACAAATACTACTTTCTTCCCCATAGACATGCTTACCGCTAACGTCATCCTGTCTACTTGTTCGCTCTCTCTCCACACAGTGCCACTGCTAGCCCTCTACCCTTCTCAGACTCCACGGACGTCCGAAACACGCGTTTCGTTATTTTTTTAAATTTACTTGGCTATTGTTACTAATTTAATACACATGCGGCTGCCTTCCCTCCGCTAACGGCATTAACATAACAACTGAATGAAGCCCGAAGCCACAAGCGAAGGCTAATAAGCGCGCTTGCCGAGACGACGACCGGCTGCCGTTGACGTTGAATAGAGAATACACATCCGAAGTCGCGTACCTCGACTTCCGCCGACGCGAACGCTCGCGAACGCCGATCAGGCCCCGCACCTCCGCATCCACATGCACCCACACTTTATAAGTACTTGCCGACTGGATGGAACGGAAGGGACCACGTACCTGGAAGTCCGTCGCAACCGACGGGTGCGCACACCATGACGGAACCCCGCCGTGAACTTCACATCTATCATATAGTTAATATTCGTGCGCTGCCTGCCTGGCCCAAGCTCCCTGACAAATCGAACTCGTTCATCTAGTATGTAGCGCGCAAAAATTATCATTCCCAGCACACGTCGACGTCACGGTATGTACATGTTTATTTAATTTACGATCCCATTTGGATTCCATCGATATCGCTTACAGCCTCACTTCATCGCACACCACAGACGGGGATGGCGCCTAATAAAAGGGAAGTGGTCCGCGACTCCGCGGAAAACAGCGGCGATAGACATCGAGGGCATGCTTGTTCAATGTGAGCCCCTCGCACGCAGCACCCGTGGAGGACGTCCCCTTTTGTCTAGGTTACAGTACCGAAGTGTATTTTCGACCGTTCAAGTAGCTCGGTACACGCCTAAATACCTCAATACACATTTCACCTCCTCGAATCTAAGGAGGTTTTCATTTAAATCCATATACTTTTAGAATTCCGGAATAACACACCCCACGATGTTTCCTCCGTTGTGGCTGCCAAATTTTTTCTCGTGCGAATTAGAGAACGGTGGGATTCAAGGAAGAGGCACATATCTCATCTTTCAACTGGATGAGAAGAAAACGGCGCTCACGCCGCTGGGGCGGTTGGACTCTCCAACCGAGGAATTTGATTTCGACATACACCTTCCTCGCCCTCCCACTCACACCCTTGATTTCACATCCGGTGTATGTGTGCATCTTTGCAGTCACTATTTCTTTTTGGATCCAAGTATATTCTCTGGAGCGTCCTTCTAGATCTCCGCCGACTCTGACTCCGATTCAAGGTTTAAACATAGTGTAGTTATGTATGCTGGAATCAATCTCAGGCTGTGCTCGTACGCCAAGCTTTTCAAGAGGCAGAGATGATTTAGTAGATCGGTGGAATGGGAGGCTGTCAATGGAACCCACGGGCGAAAGAAATTCAGCACGTACACTTGCTATTGGAGGTATGGGTGAACAGTGAGTCCTCTTCGAAACTCCTTCACTGGCACTGCACAAACTTGACAAGGGATAGCAGGAATAGAACAAATACACGCGTTCTGACTTCATGTTCCCAACTCATCCATCATCTCGGGCGCGGATGTTGAATTGTGATGATCAGGTTTAAGCTCTACCCCCGAACAGTTAGAGTCTGACACCCATCCATCTATCTAGCCATCCATTCCCATCTGTCACTCATACAACATTCATTCAACTTCATGGAGCTTTCGCGGGAAAAGTCCCTTGGCTTGCTGCCTTTGGTATGCTTTTGCTTTGGGCGGGAATTGGAGTGCTCCATGTACAGCAAGCGAGAGTTGAGTCGGAGATTACAAGAGTTTATATTATAATGAGAATGGAAGACGTCTTACTCGTTGTATAATTACGGAAGTCCGTCTGATCAATGCGTAGAAGAACCCCCGGCGCGCTTTGGGAATAGTGATCTAATCGGGCAGACGTAGAATGGATCACAGTTTGCATGTTGAACTTTGATCCCCAACGAAACAAATCCCAGATCCGTCACCGTACTGGGGCGAGAGGGCGGGCGCTTAGAATCAGATCTCAGACCTTCGGACGGATAGACACCTGGTTATAAGAAGTGTGACGCGTCGCGTCGCGTCGCAGTGGCATTTTAGGAAGTGCCGAGGGGAGAAGAAGGAGCCTCGGTGGCACTTCACACTCGCTCGCGGGAGAAGAAAGATCCAGTAGCTTGGTGTTATTTCTGAGCTCGGCTGTTTTACGGACCCTGTCTGTCGAATAAGATTTTTGGCGCCCTGAGAGTTGAATAGATTTAGAATGCATCAAAACGCGCAGGTTGAACATGATCCCCAACGAATTTAAATCTGTTACTGGAAGCGGGTTGTAAGCGCTCAGATTTGGGGCGTCGTTTTTTTATGAACAGACGGTGCGAAGTATGACGCGTCGCGTTGTGTCGTAGCCACTTAGTTGAATTTCAGGAAGTGCTGAAGAGTCGTTCGCGGCAGAAGAAAGATCCAGCTCGGTGTCACTGCAGGGCGGATCAGAGGATAGTTGTCGGGGAATTAGGATATAATACAATATCCCAACGGACCCAGTCTGTCGAGTAAGCCTTTCGGCGCGCTCTAAGTTTAATGAGCTTATAATGGAACCAACAAATTCGGGCGTCTTTACTTCGTCCCGGGATGGGTGTTTACTGAATATGGGACGTTGAATCTTGAGGGATACTGGAATGTGTAGGTCGGATAGCCACCAGGTTTAAATTGTATATATGATATAACGGACGCCAAATATGATGCATCGCATAGTAATTGAATTTCAGAACACCTAGAAATATGCGCACGCAGTATATTTCGCGGGAGAACATCTTCGGTATTAGTGCTTACGGCTGTTCTATCTAGAGGATAGATGAAAGAACAGCCATACCCAGTCCATCGAACAAGCTTTTCGGCGCGCTTTAGAATAGTAATACTATCTATCACGTACAGTATAGATCAATGCGTTAATGGGCCCGGAGATCGGACACAGGACCCCCAGAAAGCGACCCCTGTCCAAAAGTTCCCATATTTTCTTGGCTGGCGAAAAGTCGATGGATTTTCTATGTGACTCGTCACTCTGGCTGGGGTTTGGGTAGCCTTTTACTCGCTTCCAAAAGGTTGACGGGCAGACAGGCATTGAATGGATCTTCTGGCGCGTCGAGTTAGGATTGGGTTGGATTGGATTTCGAAAGAACGAACGAACGCGAACCCAAGTGTTCAAAGAGGCATACTACGTATGGAACAGGAACAAGAACAAGGAACAGGAACAGCGTCGAGGGGTAAGCCTTCTGACGTTATTAAAGAAGTCCCGCTTGTTTCATTTTTCAATATTACGGCGATTGAGGACGTGGGAGCTAACCTCCGACGGAAAATTAATGAATGAATGTCAACCTCCTTCAAAGTTG
Source organism: Mycena capillaripes (assembly GCA_029204075.1). Taxonomy (NCBI): domain Eukaryota; kingdom Fungi; phylum Basidiomycota; class Agaricomycetes; order Agaricales; family Mycenaceae; genus Mycena; species Mycena capillaripes. The sequence continues at coordinate 493,607 of JARHKZ010000011.1, read as the reverse complement.
TCGTTCCGCATAATCCAGAAAAAACAGACATATGTACGACAAGCGAGGGCCGCGGAGATGCACAACAAATAATTCCCCGCCACGAGCGCTTCTGTCGGTTCTACAACAGCTTGAAAGTCCAGAACACGCGTTATTGGAATGCAAAGCTTCCGCGGCTGTCCTTTACTTCTGTCTTCTTGCAAAAATCACTCCGCACTGTACCTAAACGGCAGGAGAAAATGGCTCCACTCACCGATGTTGAGTTTCTCAAAGCCATTATTTAGCGCTCAACGATTGTGTTAGTCGGGAAATATGTGCATGATGTCCCTCAAGAGTTTTATTTAGTCCCACTACAACGAGATTAATTTTAGACCACCGTTTTGTCCACCGTGTATCACAGTGGGGAAACCTATGGGGTCTGCGACTGGGGCTCAGAAGGCAGGGAGTGGTCCAGGGGCGATGGTGTATTTTTACTTGCTTTGTACACCGGGACAATTCCTGGAAACCTCCGTTCGTGCCCAGATCCACCCCAGATCTCCCGGGGTTGAATTCGCAAGACGGAAAGATGGGAACGTGGGATCCGGACTGAGAGATTCCGGAGCAAAATAGGAGTATTGATAAGGCACCCTTCTATCTGGGCCCACGACCCGAATATGTCGCGCTAAATGTTGAATATTGGCATGCGCAACGATACTTGTTTTCCAAGAGCGCGGGTAAGAGTATGCATATGGGGACTCGCACAAATTCTGATCCCGAGTAGTTAGTACTATAATAATACTAAGATTAGATTAGCTTGCTTCATTATAATATCGCTTTGTTCATAGGTCTGAGTCATGTCGCGGGAGAGGTGTCGACTTTAAAGTAAGGACTCTATATTCCGTATGGTGCGGTGAGATCATCCGGGATCCCAACCCCAAGGATCCTCTGAGCCTAGGCTAGGCTAGAGACGCGTTAACGTTTGGATGGGCTGGCTGCATGCATGTTTTTTTCGTCATTCGAGAGTTGTAAGTAGTATGTCGTCGCTGGCAGTCCATTCGTGCGTTCCTGTTCCTTCGTTTATCATTCCGCGGATATTGACTGACTAAATAGCATCCGACACAGATAATGATTCTCGTATGTCGTCAGCTGTCCGACCAAAAAGGCAAGAAGCAGAAAGAAATACGGATAGGGGGTGTGATTTGGTGATTGCCACGGAGATGCACTTGCAGCGCCGCAGTCGTCAGTCACACCGGTACCGATTTGGTGGTAGGTATGTAGGTAGAATCACACGGCCGGTCCCGCCTAGGAACGCCGGGGCCCAGGAAATATCTGACTGTACAAGCACCAGTGTACACTAACTCGAGTATGATCCCTGGACTTCTCCATCACTCCGTAGAGCTCACGGTCACAACCATACGACTTGCGGCGGTAGAACTAAAGAATGGAAAGAGAAGCAATAAGAGAATTGTCAAGGCAAGATCGACCCCCTAGATCTCACGTATGACAGTGACATACAGAAGAACGTTAACCGAGAGGAACCGTCGGACGGATAGATGCGTGGCATCGAGAAGAGCCTGTCCGTATTTCGTGACGGCGCTGCAAATAGAGAGGTTACCTTGAATGAGGCCCTAGATCCTCCATGGGATGATGAAAAAGACGTACTTGAAAATTCGGAACACGGAAGCGTGGGAGTGAAAGAGCGGAAGTACATACGGTCTCGTCATTTTCATTTTCCTTTTTTATTTTATTATTTTAGGGTTTTGGAAAACTTAGTCTGCAGAAGCATTGCGCGACTTCCCGTAAGCATAGATATTTTTTTCAGAACTTCTACGCATCTCCGGCAACGATGCCGAGACAGCTGTCAGGACCCCATCGGACTTGGATCTCGGAATTTCCATTTTCGATCCTCTTTCAAACCTGACTTTATTATAATCTGTAGGGGGGTCCCTACCATCCCTCCCCTACAGACGCTCCTTCGTGTTGAATAAACGGATTTGGCAAGATCGCCGCAGTGCCTAACCGAATTGGGTTGGTTTCTCGCGGTCTCTTTCGGCGTGACACGTCTCCCTTTAGATTCTCGACGGTATTATACGCTTCCCCCACTCTTTCCTCACACTTGAACCTGCAATAACCAAAATAGATCCGAAGCCGAGTCGAAAAACGCGTCGAAAACGCGTCCGAACCACAGCTCGGCTCCAATTGATCTCGTTGTGAAGTGAGAATGATACTGGGGCGAAGGTGTGTCCAAAATACGTCTGCTGCAGCTTTTGAGGTGATGATATATTCCCTCGAGCGATGACATGTTGAGTGGGCGCATTGGTTGAATGGACAAACGTAGAAAAGATGGTGTTGAAAATGGATATGAACCTATTGAAATCTATTGCTTGCGGGAACCACGCCGACATCGCTGGCACCCCTTGAATATTCATGGATAATATCAATCCTTACGGGAAGTCACCCATTACAACCTCATCCGCTTGTGTTGCTGGATATTTTTCCAGTCATTTCAAGGGAGGAAATGACGTTACACACAAAAATATCACCGGTGTGGGACCCTGGCCTAAATAATTATCCTATCCTGTTTCGGGTATGTATGGGCCGCATACCCACTAAAACCCCCTCGTGCATCCAGTCATCCGGCAACCACGAGTAGACCGCTCCAGGTGTTTAGTACCAGTTGTTTGGCAAACAACTGGTACTAAATTGAATAGCGTTCAATGCGAGCGAACCGAATCTGGTGAGAAGTCAGTCGCGCTGCGGGGCGCGATCAACAGCATTCAACCATGGCCACTGGTTCTAAACGTCTTTATCTAGTGTCCTCCCCGGATTTGTAATCACTCGGTTGGTGCGCAGGTTCCATATTTGATACCATGTGAAGGATACCAGTATTGGAAATACTGGGAAGGATACCAGTATTGCAAATAGTCTCCCTTTAGCCGGAAGAATGCCCCCCTTGTCTGACTTGAATCTCACAAGGCTCCAATCTAAAATTAAACCCCAGCTTAATGTAGGCCAGAGGGTATATTTCATTGACCAAAGCTGTTCTGTGCATTAAATCCATACTACTTACTACTCCGAACAAGTGACACGACCCTCAAATGAACGAAAAATACATAGGCTCGGGGGATCCTTAGGATCTTACCGCACCATAATATACGGAATATAGAGTCCCGACACAGTCTTCCTTCCTCTCCCGTCACTCGCATGACTCAGACCTGCCTACCTACAATATGAACGAAGCGATATTAATCATGATTATAGTGAAGTAAGCTAATCTGATCTTAATATTATAACTACTCGGAATCAGAATGGCTACTTGTTGACTATGAATCCCCATATACTCGTACCCGGAGCCGCGGCCCTGGAAAACAAGTAACGTTGCGCATGCCAAGATGTACGACATATTAGGGTCGTTCACAATTAGTTCACTTTTTTATTCCCTTGTTTCTCTTTTTTTTTCAGTTTCACACCGTTTGTCGCCCCCTTTTCCCATGAAAAAAGGGCTAAAAAAATGAACTGTAAAACCCCCTCCGGAACCTCCCTTTTTCGACGTAGCTGTTGGGTCCTAGGGTGTTCCATTACCCTTGTCGAGATCATTCAACCACTTAATAAAGGTTCAAACTGAGATCTTTATTCGTGGAAACAGAAGAAGGGAGCAAGAAAGGCTGTGAAAAAGGGCCGTAAAAAACAACCCTGTTGCAAGTTTTTCTGTTCATTTTTGAAAATCCAAATCCAACCCGACGCGTTTCCGCTCCTTCCCTTCGTCCTCTCCTCTCTGCCGACCACGCGTGTGTTCGTCTGAATGGGAATCCCCGGGCCTGATAGATGGCGATAGAACTTTGAAAAGTGCCTTGCCAGCATTTCTATATCTATTTCTATTTCGTACTCGGGCTCTCTCCCTCCGGATTCCACGTGCTTGCCCATCTTCCTTCCGTCTTAATGTGAGTTCAACCCCGGGAGATGGATCTGGGGTGGATCTGCAGCTAACGGATTCCGGACCTCGCGTCGGCAGTCCCATCCTATCCGCGCACATATGTATGATGACCTTAGTCATCCGCAGTGCAGCGCTACGCACGTCCCACGTCGGCCTCAACGCCCCCCCCTGACTGCCTGCTGTGTCTAGCCACTACCTCCTTCCCTGCGTGCGCTACCGCCGCCAGCGGCTCGAACTTATTCAGCGCCTGGGCACGCTCCGCCTCCTTCTGGCCGCCAAGTCCGACCTGAAATCCGTGTTAACCTTTGTAGGCGACACCGAGCGCTTCCCCCGCTACTCCCTATTAACCCCCACTTATTTCTCTTATTTTCTCTCTCTCACTCTCACTCTCTCTCACCTCCTCTCTCACCACACTCTGCCTCTTACACACCATACTTGCCCTGATGTCCTGCCATGCCATTTATTTATTGAGAGTCATAGCTCATACACACCGCAATCCCCCCACTGGCTAGTAGCCACTGACAGATCCTCGCCCAGAATAGCTATAGTAATTGCAGTTACCTGTACTACGTATTGTGCTACATGGGCCCTCGCGCGCACTAAAATGGAATTTGAATTGAATGGAACGGGGTGGATCTGTCTGGGCAAACCTGAACCCACAATGGTGCGCATACGAACATGTTTTTCAAACTGACGACCGAATTCTTTGTTATATTTAGGTAGGTAGGTAGGTAGCATGACACGGCAGGGTCCGAATAACGAACGAACACCGGTTTCCAGGATTATCCCGATGTACAAAGCAAGTAAAAATACGCCATCGACCCTGGACCCGGAGTCCCTAGGATGCCTTCTAAGACCCGATAGGTTTAGGTTTTCCCACTGTGTAGACAGAAAGCGGTGACCTAGAATTAATTAGGTATCAGACATATCATTACTCTTACTCTATGGGCGTCGCAGCTGAATAAAACCGCTTGAAGGACATTCATCATGCGCGTATTTCGGGCCCGACTTTAGTAACATAATCGTTGAGCGCTCGTAAGTAATTATTTGGCTTTGAGAAACTCAACACTGGCAGCGGCGAGTTGAGCCATTTTCTCTTGCAGTTTACGCTTGGTACAGTGCTGAATGATTTTTTTTTCTTTCCAAGAAGACAGTACATACGCAAGAGGAGCTTGGCGAATTTGGTAACGGCACTGCGAATCGAGGGTTTGTTTGCTTTGAATAATGAGTGCCCCAGATCTTCCATGGGATGATGGATGACAAAGACAAAGACCTGCATTGAGAATTTGCACGACGGACTTAAAGACGGAAGTGCGTGGAAGTGAGAGAGCCTCGAGACGGAATTCCAGGAATTGTCAGTATGGTCTCGCAATTTTCATTTTTTTTTTCCCGGCGACTGGCTTGAGACGCACTGGCAAAACAAAATGAAACATTAATATTAAATTTAATGAATGTCAATCGACTTCAAATAGACATGAGTAAGCGAGGGTGGAGGGTCGCGGAGATCAAATTTGAAGGACAATGCACAATGGGGGGTTAATACCATAACGGAGATTAACGAAAGAGGGAGATTGAGATTGGCAGTCTGTGAACAAAAAAAAAGGACCCCAGATCTTCAGGGATGACACGGAACCGTAGGTGACGTTAGACGGAAAACGACAGATGGAAGGTGCGGAAAGCGATAGATGGAAGTATGTACGGAAAGACGGAAAAAGGCAATAGACAGGGTGTTTGGCAAGCCTTGAAACTTCGAAGCAAGGGATATGAAGAAAGAAAATAGAATCCAGACACGGAATTAAACAGAAATTCCGTAGACTGACACGTTAGCGCGCGAGGCTGGACAATGGACAATGGCGGGTTGACATGTACGCGTCGACGGAGATAATGTAGATTAAAGAATGAGATTGACATTGGCAGTCTGCGAAAAAAAAGAAGAGATAGGACCCCAGATCTTCAGCCTGAGAGTTGATGACGTGCTTTGAACGGAAAACGACGGCAGATGGAAGGCAGATGGAAAACGGGGTGCCTTTTCAGGCCTTCAAGGGATATCAATGAGAGAAATTGCGGACAAGGACACGTTGGCGCGTTCTGCCGACGCGTCTGCCGACTCGAGGTCGAGGAGTCATTTCACACGCGACGCGACGCGCCGAGATTCTCACGCGAATATTGAGGTTTTCCCACGTCAATTTTTTATTTCGAGATGTTTCGCCGGGTTTCGGATGGCAACTGATTAATTTTTTTTTTGGCGCACGACGAGCCGATTCGTTGGCGGCAAGCTTGAGTATTTCTGTCCGAGTCACTAATTGCGCAGAGAAGGTGCCTCGTTCATTCATCGCGTCTCGTCGCGTCTTGTTGCGGCGGCGGCGCCGACGGGCGATTCGATGCCAGGTGGAAGGAAGGTGGAAGGATAGGGACGGACGACACCAACAACGACAAGATAGATTTGGTATTTGACTTGGCTTTGGCTTTGAATTGCCGAATTCGATGTGATTCAGAATCAATGGTGATACAACGGAAGAGATAGACATGGATAGACATCGGGATTGGGTTTCTCGGGATTTCTGCTTGGGGATTGTGCGTGTGCGGGTACAGTTTGGCCAGATCTCATATGTAATCGCATCTCATCTCCATATGTCGCCAGCTAGCCTACTCGCGGGGACAGACGCATTTGTCCTCGTCCTTGATGTCTTTCATTACCTGGATGGTGAGATGAGATGGATGGCCAGGAATGGATGAATGGGAAGGAAGGAAGGAAGGAATGGTAGATACCGAGTCGACGTGTTGGCCGCATCCCTGGGTGTGTGGATGAGGAACGAAGGACGCAGAGAGAGAACTAGAGGAGAGACGCACCTTCCAAGTAGTCTTGCTACACTTGTCGCATTTCACGGCAAAACAGGCGTCGGTTGGGACAGTGGTGGTGGTGTCGTACATGGTGGTAGGGACAAAAGGATATAAGGGGCACAGTGGCCGGGGTCCTTGTGTGCATGATCTGCACTTTGTGATCCCTGATTTCTGATTCTCTCATCCTTCTCTCTTTACCTTCTCCTTCGTCTGGATGCGTCGTCGTGCTCAATGGACACGGACACACCCCCTCCGTCCAAGACCCACCCACACCGCCAGCTCCAGCCCCAGCCTCAGCAAAAACAACGAAGCGAAAGTCGCGAGAGCGCGGCGGCCCACATTGCAATAAAGCGCCAGCTCGGCAAGGGGCACAATGCTGTTGTCTATCTGGTCGAGTATAATACGGATCCGACGCCGAGGGCGGTGGGTGTCTCTCGCTCTGTCTAATAAGTTTTTATAATAATGGGGTTTGCACGACAGATGAAGAAAATCCCGCGCAACAACAAGCGCACGGAGAACATGAACCGTCTGCGCGCCAACAACCCCGCGCGCGCGGGTGCCGGTGCTGCCTCCTCCAACGCCAACGCCAAGGGCCTCCCACGCACCACCCCCGCCCCCACCGCCCTCGTCGACCGCCGCGGCACAGAAGAGGCAAAAATCCGACGCGAAATCGCCATTATGAAAAAGTGCGACCACCCGAATATCATCAAGTTTTATAGCTTCATCGACGACCAGATGAGTGCGAATGTGTGTTTGAGTGCGTGCCTTGTCTCCGCGTTTTCTGTGTATTAACTAACACGACGCAGTAATGGAATACATGGAAGGCGGCGAGCTGCAATGGCAGTCCAAGTCCGAGCAGGGCGGGCCCTACCTTACCATGGACCAGACGCGCCGCTGCACGAGGGATGTGGTCTTGGGGTTGCAGTACCGTGCGTCTTTTCCCTTTCCCTTCTTTCTCCCCACTCTTCCCTCTCCTTTCACTTTATTATATTATATTAACGCACACACAGTCCACACCCAAGGCATAATCCACCGCGACATCAAGCCCTCCAACATCATGTGGACCGCCGACCGCTCGCACGTCAAGATCGGCGACTTTGGCGTAGCGCACCTCGTTTCTCCGCCTCCTTCCCTCACGTCTCTTGCCCTTCCTCCCGGAGTAGATGGCGAGACACAGACACAAGAAGAGATGGACTGGGAAGGCCCGCGCCACGCCGGCACCCCCGCGTTCCTCGCGCCTGAGATCGCTCCAGGCGGGGAATCCTCCACCTCCACCTCTCCCACCTCCCCCGCTTCGTCTTCAACCGCACAAAGAAGAGAAGCAGTAACCCCCGCCGTCGATCTCTGGGCCCTCGGCATCACCCTCTTCTGCATGCTCTTTGGCCGCCTCCCTTTCGCGCCCTCGGCGGCGGCGGCGGCGAGCGGGCCCGTCGGCGCGGAGGCGGGGCTGTATAGGGCTATAAGGGAGGAGGAGTGGTGGGCTGGGTTGGGCTTGCCGCAGCACTTGTTACCACCTTCGTCGCGTTCGTCCTCCGTTTTGCCGCCGCTGCCGCCTTCGTCCTCCTCCTCGCACTCCTCTAGAGCAGGGGACGGAGACGGAGAAGGGGAAAGAGAACCGACAACGACGATGTGCGCGAACCGCGTACCCATCAAGACCGCGGACTGGGAGCGCACGGGCGTGCTGGGGCTGCTGAATGGGTTGTTGCAGAAGGACGTGGGGAGGCGGTGGGGGATTGGGGAGGTGAAGGTGGGTTTTGTGGCTTTCTGTTTCTGCGTTCGCTCTCTCTACCCTGCTCCACATCTTCTGTTTGTGCTTTGTTTCCTTCTTTCCACCGGGCGACGGGACGGCTTTTTTTTAAAGTGTTCTTGATACGTGCCGAGCCCTTCTTTTTTCCCCACCCCCCTTCCCCTCCCTCCTTGACACCACGACCCCGTCCCCTTCATCTTGTCTTCTTCGCCTTTGCTTCCCTGGTTTTTCTAAATTCTCCCCGCGCTCCCTCTGGCTTTTTACTCCGCGTCCTCATCCATCCATCTCGTACCCTACTCTACCCGCACGCGCGCACACACACACGCACCTTGTCCCCCTCTCCTTCCTTCTCCTTCCCCCTCACCCTCCCTCTTTTCTTCCTCTCTCCCTCGTCTCCCCCCACCCCCTTCCCTCTTTCCTTTCCTTCCCCCTACCTCCCTTTACTCGCTCCCTTACTCCCTTTACTCCCTCCTCCGTCCCTCCGTCCCTCACTCTCTTCCACTCTTCCTCCCTCCCACTCTCCCTCCGTTCCTCCACCCTCCCACTGCCCCTCCTTCCTCCACCCTCTTCCCTTCACCCTCTTCCACCCTCTTCCCTTCACCCTCTTTCCTCCCCTTTCCCACGTCTTTCCTCCCTTTACTCCCTCCTTCCGTCCCTCCCTCTCTCCCTCCCTCCCTCCCTCTCTCCCTCTCTCCCTCCCTCTCTCCCTCTCTCCCTCCCTCTCTCCCTCTCTCCCTTCCTCTCCCCCCTCTCCCTCCCTCCCTCCCCCCTCTTCCCTTTACCCTCTTTCCTCCCCTCCCTCTTTCCTCCCCTCACCCCCTCTTTCTCCCCTCTCTCCCTTTCCCCACACCCTCACTAACCGCCCTCTCCAGGACGTCCCCTGGCTCCTCACCGACATCCAACGGCGCCAAGAATGGCGCGCGGGCACCACCCCACGCATCGAGGTCTCCGCCGCGGACGAGGCCAACGCGATTTTGGAGCCACGGTACAAGTGGCATTTGTGAGTGTCGAGATTTTTTTTCTCTTTTTTCTGAGTTTGGAGGGGAGGAGTTTTTGTTTTTGGAGGGGAGGGGAGTTTTGGAGCCGAGTTTGGTGTTTTTTTCTGGTTTTATGTGGAGGGGAGTGGTGATGGCGGCCAAGGGGAAGGAAGCTGCTGCGAGTGCGAGCGCGAGTGTACGTACGGCGGAGGGAGGGAGGGAGCAGAATGTACGTGCGTACGGAGGGGGAGTGCCGAGTTCTTGACGCGCGCTTGATGCGGAGGAGGCAGGGAGGGAGCAGAGTGTGCGTGCGTACGGAGGGGGAGTTCCGAGTTCTTGACGCGCGCTTGGTGCGAGTGCGGGGAGTGGGAGAGCGATTGCGATTGCGAGCTCTCCACTCGATGGAAGCCGCGAGCCAGGGGATGGGCGAGCGAAAGCTTCTTTTTTTCCCCCCTTCTTTCTTGTCTTGTGCCTCATTTCCCTCTCTCCATCGACGCTGACGCTATCCTCCAGCCTCGGCCGCCGATTCAGCAACCTCTTCGCGCGGGCGCGCAGTCGGGACGGACTCGGCGCTGGCCGCGACGGGGAGGAGGGCGAACGGCGGAGTCGGGGTGGTGCGGGCGGGGAGAGCAGCAGCAATGGGCGGAGAACGCGGAACCGAGATCGAGACCGAGAGGACGACGGGACGGGCGCAGTGCGGAGCCTGCCGAGCATGAGCGTGCGGGTGCGCACTTCGCGCGAGAAAGAGAAGGCTCGGGCGGACGACGCGCTCTTCACTCTCACTGTCGGCAAGGGCAAGGGCAAGGAGAAGACGAAGAAAAAGTCGCGCGCGCGCTCGGTCGATGCGCCGCCGCCGCTGCCCGTGCCCTTACCCGGGGAAAAGCAGCGCCGCGGGTCGGAGAGCGTTGGGACTGGGACTGTTCGCCCGCTGATACCGTCGCCGCTGCCGCACCAACAACAGCACCCGTCGTCGTCTACCCAGCAACTGCCGTCGCCGCTGCCGCCGCTTTCCGCGGGCTCGACGGGGACGGCGGGGAAGAAGGCGGGGCGGAGCTTCTTTCGGTGGGGGCGGGATTCGCCCACGCCATCCGTCGCGCCGACCACCACCTCGAGGAGACTGGGTGGCGTGTTCCGCACCCGCCCGGCGGCCGCTGCGCGACACAGCACGGAGGCGCTAGGGAGCGCGCCGATGGTGCCGCTCGCGGGGGTACAGCGCCTCAGCCGGCTCGGGGGCGGCGCTAGCACGGGTGGTGGCGGGGTAGACGCTGCTGCGGCTGGGATCGGCGCGGAGCAGCGCACGGCGAGCCTGACGAATACGGGCGCGCTCGTGGTGGCGGGGAGGGTGAGCGATAGTACGGCGGATTGGGATTTGTTCGAGGAGGATGGGGAGGGTCGGGGAGGGGTGGCGGGGAAGGGGATGATTGCGGCGCCGAGGCCTACGAAGGTGGTGTATGTTGATGAGCGGGAGAAGTATGCAGAAGGGCAGAGGAGCCCGGGGAGCAGCAGCACTGGGAGCGCGAGCGGGTGTAGCTATGGGTCGGGGGCGCGCGTGAGGGAGGGGTGGCGAGATGAGGACCCGTATGCGGATGAGGGGTATAGAGAGGAGGGGCAGGAGGAGGAAGACGATGAAGACGACGACGGGCCGAGGGGAGACGTGTACGAGAACACGAGCAGTGGGGACGAAGGCGAGGAGGGGGCGCCGATCGAGTTCAAGGGGGCGCGGGGCCGCGTGCGGGGGGCGTTTTCGTCGGTCACGTCGTCACCCGTGAACGGACGCGGCCCACACGGCGGAAGGGAGGAGGGGCCGCCGGAGAGTGAGAGCGAGGGCGAGGAGGAGGACGACACGCGGCCGGCCGCGGACGGACCTGGACACAAACACGGACTATAGGCTATAGCGCAACCCCACCCCGAATCGACTCGAAAACTCAAGCGAAACGAAAAAGAAAACGAAACGGACGATACAAACATGTACACCCTATGCTGCTCCATCTCATCATCTCTGTACCACCCACCCCACCCCACCTCGTATACCTCTGGCGCGTTTGAATTCAGCCATGCATCTCATACCTACCTACCTATACCTACCCTGCCCCCGCTCCCCTCCACCATCCGCGATGACCTATCTTTCGAACTTTGACGCGCCCCGCTTAGACTTCGTCTTGCGTTTCGTTTCGTTTCGTTTCACGACTCGTTTTGAGAGTCCATGGACTTGACCTACCTAGAGTTTTTTCTCGTATGTAGTAGCAATTTACCCCATCCACGTATGTAGTATCGATTAGACAAAAAGGAAAAGGAACGTTGCATTGGAAAGTTGTCAAAAAGAAAGAAAGAACGGCGTTCAAAAATACGAATGACTTGCACCAAAGCGCGTGTGGCGTTTATTTAGGCGCTTGTTCTTGTAACTAAAGCGACAAACGTCATTGTCAGCTTTGGCGATTGGATTTGGTGCAACGCCTCGGAATGTACCAAGAATGGACAGCCAACATTGAACAAGTGGTGATGACAGTGTGCCAAACACGAACATACGCGTCCGCTTCCCTTTAATCAGCCACAAGCTTGACGTTGGACTCTATGTCCTTTGTCAAGGTAAGCACCCTGTTTCTCAGACGATGTCACAGTTCGAATTTAATTCTCCTCTTTCCTAGGTCATGGAACCAATGGACACCCCTTACAATGTAACAAGGACATTCTCCACACAAATGCTGTTCCCTCCGATACAGATTGCCAGTGGCACATCCGCGAGCTGCTAGTTGGCCCTCAGAAGGAGGTTGCAGACCTCACCGCCGAAATCCAGCGCCTTCAGGCCTTGATCAGCCAACTCGCCGAAAAACGCGACCGCTTGAACGAGTTTATCAATCCTCATCATGCGCGTTGATATCGCCCAAAGATGTTATGGGGGAAATGTTTATAGCATGTCTTCCGTCGGATCGAAACGCAATCATGAGTGGCTCAGAGGCTCCCTTCCTGCTCTGCCACGTATGCCGGCCGTGGAGGGAACTAGTCCTCCACATCGCGTCTGTGGGCTTCGTTGCACATTGTCACGCCCAGAGACAACTCGATGATGGATCGATTCATTGAAGCGGTCGACAGTTGGCTATCCAGGTCCGGCGCTCTCCATCTTTCAATTTCCCTTCCCGGACTTGTGACGACGACGACTCCGTCTCTATCAAGATCCTTCAAACACTCACCCACTATTCGCCGCGTTGGCGTCGGATGCGATTGAAAGTGGATACCTACTCTCCTTTCATGCCGTTTCAGACTCTGTCTCCGGCCGATGCCCCGATATTGGAGAGCATCGCGATTGAGGGTTTGTTCCATCGCGATGACCCCGAGTGGATGCCCTTCTTTGGAACCACCAGCCTTCACACTCTCATCTGCCAACGTGTGACCGGTATCAGCTTCTTTCCTCCTCCCGGGGATCGACCTCGCCACCTCCGTATCGAACCAGACGTGTGGTATACTGCGGCCGAGGGACTCGAACTACTGCGGCGCTATCCCAACCTGGAGATATGCACCATACCTTTATCGTCCAGGCCAGAATGTGTCACCCACGCTCATACCTCGCATGGAACACCTGCGGCAATTGTCTATCGTTGGTGGAGGGAAAGGGTCAAACGACTTCTTCCAAAATATTGATCTTCCAAACTTGCAGTCTCTGGAATACTCGTGGTCAGCTTGGGCGGTGGACAGGCTTCCTTTTACACCTCTATTAGCCTCCGGCAACCATCTACAGTGTCTCAGCCTTTACATAGATAGGATTACATCGGAAACTATCGTCGAATGTCTCCGCCTTATCCCGGCACTTCAAGAGCTGGTCCTTTGTTATGACTCCTTGATCGACAGCGTGTTTTGGACTTCCCTGACTCCGACGGATGATGCCCTCCACAGCGTCTTATGCCCCGAGCTCTGAATCGTTAATGAATAACAGCCTATAAATTCACCTACGCTCCTTCCGGCCACACCATAGGCTCTTTCTCGAAGATCTTTGGAAAATCTTGCACGCAAACTTTGCAACTTTACACACCGTGTCCCGCCGAAATATCAAACCCTTCAAAACATGAGTGGAGCTCCACAGGTCTATTGTTTGCAATCTCGGCTCGACGGTCTGTAGCGACATTGAGTTCATCAGATCTCCGGCAAAAGAACATTGTATGCTCCACAGTTTCTACCTCCCTGCATCTAAAACACCACAAACACAATTTATGAGGCACTGTTACGCGATGGTAGTGTTGCTTATATCGCATGCGCTCCACAGCCAGGGGACGCTGTCTGAGTAAGAGCCAGGTCAACCCTTGTCAGTGATTTGCATTCACCACAAGCTCCAGGTAATTTCACAGAACAACGGTAATTTTCCTCAGAGCCGCATCCTCCAGCAGCTCACGCCTGTGATATAGCATGTACTGTACTATTTCATTCAATTCGAATGTCACGCATCACAGCCGATTTTTGCAGATTTTGGAGATTTGTCGAAAAAATACAAAAGTCACATGCATTTTCGAATTGAACGAAATAGTGCAGCACAGTCTGTAACCAAAACCAAAAATCGACGTCCTCCAGTTCCCCCGGGTGAAGTGTTCACATTGAACACAGCTTATAATTAGACTCAGACCCTGACGACGACCTGCAGGATGCAGCATGCTCTCGATCTCTATCGCCGCTGTTGTCCTCCCCCCACGCTGGTGTCCGCGGAGCCGCTGACCAGTACCCTTTTACTTATTATTATGCGCCTTCCCGTCCGTGAGTCGGTCAGTAAGCGATGTCGAAGGTATGGAATGGAAACCCGTACCGTGATGCGTGCTTGGAATGATAATTTTTGCGCGCACTAGATAACGGGTTCGAATTACGAGGGAGGTTGGGCCAGACAGGCAGCGCACAAATAACTATCTTGCGTGTGCGTGTGAATCCCTACGGTTTCGCGTGCGCACCCGAGTCTGAGTCGTTGGCCGTTTCGGTCGCGGCCAACCTCCAGGTACACGGTCCATTCCGTTCCATCATGTCAATCGGCAAGTCCAGTGGATGCGGAGGCGGAGGGCCTGATCGGCGTCGGCAAAAGTCAAGGTATGCGAGGTCGGATGTCTATTCTCTATTCAATGTCAACAAACGCTAGCCGGTCGTCGTCTCGGCAGCGCGCCTATTAGCCTTCGCTTCGGGCTTCATTCAGTTAACGTCGTTAATAGAGGAAGGCAGCGGCGTGCGTGTCAATTAGTATCAATAGCCAAGTAGACATGAGGGAAATTTAACGCAAGTCACGATGTCCGCGGAGTCCTGAGAGGGAGCAGGAGTCGAGTGGGAAGGGGCCAGAAAGTACTTCGAGGTGAAGGTTCCCAGGCCAACTAGCTTACCAGTAGGGATGATGCTAGTGGTGCTTCCACAAAATAGTCGGAAGATAATCTCAAAATTCGTTCCGCAGCAGGATTCCGTCGGGATAAATTGGCTGTTGAAAGCGCGCGATCCGCTATCAGGTTAGACAGTCATATTCTAGACATTGCCTTGAATTTTCGGCGTGTCCGCGAACTCGTCGAAACAGAAGCATCCACGGTCCTTTTCCACGCAGATGTCAAGCGGTCACAATTCTCTTGCTCAAAATATGCATGCGAGACGTGTAAAACATTGAATTCATGGCCAATATTTAAGCCAAAGCGGCTGCAAGCAATTCGGCAAATTTGGGCGATCCCCAACCGCCTAGCGGAGACGTGTGTCAATGGTTTTAAATTTTGTCAAGTGTCAAGTGTACTTACTGAGCGGATCCCATCCCTGTGCAGCATCAAATGCCACCTAGATATTGGCTTCAGCAAGTGGATCTTGTGGATCGTAGCTACACAGACTTATGGAGGACGCGGGACAGACGAAACCCGAGTTGTGGACGATGGTGATATCATTGAACGCCGTCGATCCAATCCCGGAATACAGCCAAGGGTTGAGGAAACCTAGCACAGGCTTTCCAGCGGCCAAGCGGTGGTCGTTGATCAAGGCAATACTGAAACACCAAAGAAGGGCCAGTGTGAGGTTCCGATAATTGAACCATTGGGGAGACATACATTCCTGCAAAGGTTGGCGAGGATGCGCTGGTTCCGAATTCAAGGATTGTCTCTCCCCTGGTGACCATTTCGAAGTTCAATCCCTGAAGAGACACGTCCGGGAATCCACGACCGGACGTGTTGAAGATTCCTGTGAAGTTCGACGGTATCGTTTCGAGGAATCCCGCGATCGCGGCGGATTGGTAGGAGGGAGCGGGGAAAAATGCGGAAAACCCGCCACCGGTGAAATTGATTGCGATTTCAGGCCCGAAGCCTTGTGTGGCTCCTACAGTGGTCACGAACGGACACGACGCAGGAAAAACTGGACTGAAACCATTGTTACCGCACAGACTATTCGAGTCGTGGTTTCCGCGCACACCACCCTGCAACCCAGGTCAGATTTGTGCCAATGAATGGACACTCGCCAAACGGACATCTCCCGAGCCCGTCAGCTGAGATATACCACGCGCACTAAGCGCCATGTAGCCGTTGCAGATTTTGCTGCAGGAAGCTATGCATTAGCACGATGATGATACCAATGGAAATGAAATACGGACGTGGCCATGCTGATTCCAAAATCGGATTCCGCTGATCCATACGACGTTGTCATGACCGTGGGTGGATTATCGATGCCATCTAGGAAAATGGTCGTGTCCAGTAAAGATTGAGCGAAGCCGGTGATATTGAACCCTCCCCCAACAGAAAGGAACTAAACGGAACATGTTAGTATGTCCGAGACAGACGTCGATGATGGTTTATCTCGTACTGTGGTTGGAACGCCAGTTGCAACAGAAAATTTGGGAGCTCGAAATACCGAAACACCGGCGGCTGTGCTACACCGGCGGCAACGTGGCACAGAGAGCGCGGATCACCGTGTCCTCTGAATGGCGGCGCCAAACAAGCCAAACAGTCGCGTCTCTTCCTTCCTCCTCCTCGTACCTTCCATCTGTTTAATTCCCAGATGCTGCCGGTCAAAAGCAATACTTGATCTCTCAACTTGCACAGGGCGGCCAGCCCCCAAACACTCACTTTATCTGTGTACGTCTTGATCTCACTGCGTGTTTTTGCAAACCTGAAAGCCCGCCCTGTGCACAAACACCCACCCTCCATTTTTCTTTCGCTTCCCCCGGAAACCAACCCCTCCCCCTCCCCTGCATCTTTGGTGGATACATTTGCGGGCTGTATCAGTAATATACTCTGTGTAGAACAGAGAGAAGACATGTAAAACACAGTGTTTGTGCGAGATTCAGGGCTGCCGGGGCTTTCGACACGCTTGGGCGGCCGGAGACGCGTCAATACGGGACATTAGTAGGAAAGGAGCGGCTATTTGTGCTTTGTTTGCCTCAGTGGTTGTAGCCTTCACGGATTGATCGCCAGTGATCGCCGCTGTGATCGCGCTCCCGATCTCACACCGCCGGTGTCCCGGTGTGCCGGTATTTCGAGTTCCCAAACGGACTCAGTTGCAATACCTTCCGAAGGTTAGATTTCGCACGGTTCATCGAGAAAAGGATGGATACCCATTGTATATTGGATGTCGAGGTTAGCCTCTATGCCGTCGTCTAATGGGCCCTGTGGGTTGCTTCCGCCGTCGGTGGTCAACAAGGTGAATGTCGTGGTAGCCGGAATATCGGGCCGCAGGATACTAAGGAACATCTAAAGAACCTGTGATTTTGAGAGGCAGTCAAACCACGAATTAACAGAATCACAAACCGAAAGGTCGGCGCTCTGTGCCCATTCATCAATATAAGCAGTAACGAGAAGCGAATTGTTGGGTTGGGTGGCCGGCGCCGTAGGGATCCCGTAAAGATCTTGGAGGCAGGTCGGTGTTATGACACCGGAAGCGACACTGGTGTTGCAAGACGCAGCAGGAGCATCACGCTTCGCAAGGTTGACATTCCTCCAAGGCACCAGACGAGGGTTGGGATTCACGAAATCTGTACTTGGGAGATCACATCGACATGTCCGACCAACTGCGATGGAAGCGAAACTGAGAGGGTTCGCATGAACGTTTGAGTCGAAGATGGGTGTGTGAACAGCTCGAAGTTCGCGGCAAAGAGCTTGTTGGCGGTGGTGACGGGAAGAGTGAGAGACACCCAATCCTCATTTGGGGAGATCACGGTGGGTTTGAGGCCATTGGCAGATGCAAAGGCATCAAAGGCGGCGACGGTTTCTGCTGAAGGCTTTACGAAAGCTTTCACCTTGCCATTAACCGGTTGGATGCAAACCGCATCACCAAAAAAGAGTGCGAACCTCGTCTTTCGACAACCACTTCCGAAACTCTGGGCTCCCAGGCGTCGGGATGGACGCGAATTTAGTTTTCAAGCCGGTAAGATTGTTTGGAGCCAACGCAAAACGAAGGGTGAGCAGGTCATCTGCGGGGGCAGTACCTTGGCTAACGAACCCACTGGGAGCGGCTGGACGACTCTCATGGATGATCCTGCCGCCCGCTGAGACTACACGGAGAGAAAGGAGAGCGAAGAATGAGAAGAATGTGCTGTGGGCTATCATCACTATTCAGAAGGAGGGCGACTGAGGACGTGTCCGTTGCGGTCCACTCTCATCGCGGTTCTGTTTTATAATGGCCACTGCCCCCATTGTATAGTTTGATCAAGAGATGTGCTTTGCGATAGGTTCTCACTCCGGCGCGACATCCCCGTGTTGTGCAAAGAAGCCGCCAAGAAGCCTCAAGCGTTTGAACGGGCATCTCGGGCGAATCCAGCGCATCATTGAAGCGTGCCGGTGAATTAAAACCTGATGGGACGTTAATACTTGCGAACAAATGTCCCAGCAGTAGCGTAATAGGGCCCTTGACAATGACAATTTGAAGGCCGTACGAGGTTTCGCTCAAAGGCGTCGGTTTGGGTTTTGAAGAGACTCAGTGATGCCATGTTGGCCTTGATTGGGTGTCTTCACGGTTTGGAGGGTCAAAGGTTTAGCAGTATACGCTGAAATTCAACGTAGTTTTGTCTTTGTCGAGTCTTACTACCGTGGTCGCCGTTCGAAGGCTTATGTAGGTCCATCCGGCTTTCGGCGACCTTCACTACATTTTGACAGCCCCTCGGCCGACTTGATCGAGGTCGGCCGAGGTTGGCCGAGGTTGGCCGAGGGGCTCGACTGGGTTGGCCGAGGGGCTCGACGGGGTTGGCCGAGGGGCTCGGCCGACCTCGATCAAGTCGGCCGAGAGGCCCTCAAAATGTAGTGCTTGTGCGCGAAGGTTTCGTCTTTGCCGAGCCTTACTTACCGTACATGTGGTTCCGTTCGAAGGCTTATAAACTGTGAGTCTTTGCTCGAACGGAAAGAAGAGCTTAGTTCAGTTACCATGACCTGAATTGAGCGGGCCCGAGCTTCGGAAAATCACATTGCAGCTTTCCGGCAAGTTGATCCGAGGGCGGAGTTGGGGTCGGAGTGGCTTCAGACGGACACAGGTAATTTTATTAAGAGAGTGGAGTGATTATCATCCTTCCTTCATTCTTTTGAGTGAATCGAATGCGTACTAAAATGAATTGAATTGCATGAAAAAGCGCAGAAGATGCTGCAGGCTCTCGGAGACAATCCACAAGCCAGACTAAAAGAATTTATATCACCCTACTAAGTTCGTGAAATTGCACAATACGTCGACGTACCCGCCGTGGCGCTGGGTTTCCTTTGCGGAGTAGAATACATCTCGATCCATGACGGCAACATTATAACATAGGTAGTCGTGGCGTTGTTGACTGCGGATTCGCGGACCACGTTCAGCAAGCCATGCTGAATTCAAATGAAATCGTGCTTGAGATCAATCCACCGCGGTGCTGATAAATGGGGCACAAAATATAGGCGCGACTTGGTTCACAGTGGCGGTTTCTGTCCGTATGCGAATCCCAGTCATTCGCGAATGGCTGGCCCCGAAGACATCGAAGACTTGATTATTGTTGCAAGGCGCATGCGGGTGTGGGGCCTGATCAGCGTGGAGAAGGTGCGCAACGTCCAGGAGGATCGTTCAATTCCATCATGAGCAAACATCCAGAAGTTTCGCCATCTCGCAGCCCGCTTATTAGCCTTCCCTTCAGGCTAAATGACGTTGGCCGAGAGCTAAGACAGTCACATAAGGGTGAAATATTAGCATCAATAGCCAAGCAAAGGAAATTAATACAGAGCATGTAACAATGGGGCGTGGTCCGAGTAAGTACAGTCATGTATGACGTAGGGAGGGTAGCGGCAGGACCGTGGAATAGTTAGGAAGGCAAGCCCAAGTGCAGAACGATCAAGTCTAAGAGCTATACATCTCACTGAAGGGCCAAGTCAGCGACCATCAGAAAGACGAGCTGTTCACGCACCGGAACTGAGTCGGGCAGTGGAGACCCGAACAAAGTCATCACCTCAGGCATACGTAGCCCTTCCAATTCTCGGCGCAGCACTTCGATGCGTGTCTGGTCCCCGTCGAGCGTCTCCCGGCACTCCTCCACCAGCCCCTCGCACGCAGCGGCCACGCCCATCTCCTCGCATAGCCCCACAAGCTGCGCGAGTTTGCTGCGAGACGCGCTCAGGTTCATCTCCATAAGCAGAAGCTTCTTCTCCGTGCTAGCGCGCTGGCGTCGGGCGACGGCGGCCAGATGGTTCAAGTCCAGTTCCGGGTCTGAGCTGTTTATAGGCGGGGAGCGAATGCTGATCGGTGCCCATGCGCACAGGAAAAGAGGTGCGGTGCGATGCCGCGGAGCGCGGTCTTCTGCGGATGCAGTAGTGAAAAGGTGGCTTCCTGTCGTGGAGAGGGTTTAAGAGATTCTAGAGCTGCGAGACTATCATTGTGTTTTTGTGCTGGTGGTGGTTCCAAGACGGGCATGTGCGACTGTGCGGGTTTATCCTCTATAGTAGTTTCTCGCGAGTCTACTTCAGTGATGCCAGATTCAGGCTCGTGCAGGGCTGGATTTACAAGCGGCGGTTGTAACGCAAGTGGGCTGGAAAGTCTCGGGATAATTCTTGAAGGCATTGCGGGTGTGAAAGGAAGCTCGAGCTTCCCCGGAGCGCTTTTAAATGGGTGTCATTTAATGATTTTTTCCCAGGAGTTAAATGACTGCTTGGATCCATATAGCCGTCCAGGAGCCTTCGCCTCATAGACTCGTCACCGTTAGAACTTGAGTTAGCATAATTATGCACGACGAACACGAGGACAGATCTGGGTCCACCGTGAGGGTGAAAATCGAATCATTTAAGTCGGTGCGGAGCGTACTAACCTTGAGATCGCAGCGTTGAGCCATGGCCAGGGAACGACGGATTCGAACAAAACGGGGGGGTGCAAAATCGCTATGTCACATCATCACATCGTCACACCTTCTTGTCCTCAACCACAACATCGACTTTCTGCTCCCGATTTCTTCAAAGCAATTGGGAGCGTGTTGCCATTTATCAGAAGACCAGGTCCAGATGGAGTTAATTCCACAAGTTACGAAGTTGCCTTGGGTCGCTAGCGATGGTTCTCGGATCTGGCCCGAGTGCTGGCAATGTCCTGGCTTCCATGTTAATGAAAACACATTCGTCTCCAGTATGGTCCGCTCGAACCGTATCTTTCGCACACTTCAGTTTTTGAACATGGTGTATAGTCCTGATCTCTATTATTATAGCCGCCGCGGCGGTTGAGGACAGTCCTGCATACTCGCTTCGTTCTTGACGATCCGTTTCTTACTCGGAGTTTTCATGTTTCCTTACTCTCGCGTTAACTTCGCATCTATCTTCCCGGGACGATTGGCTCAACGTTGGAGTCGACCTAAGGGCTAACACCAACCTCTCGAATTCCTGGGGCCCTTCCCTTCGTTCTTTTTACCACGGCCAATTCGTCGTGCGAGGATCTGCCATCCAGTCCCGGGAGGATCCGGACTGCTTCTTCCACAGTTTCACCAATTCTTTTATACCGAGCACTGTCTGAACTTGAGGAACTTGTGTATGGTACGCTTCATGGACGAGGTCGGTTCTACCGGCTTAGAACGAGCATGACACTGGATGGTCATTCTCCTGTCCTCGCTTCTCGAACGCTTAAAAGTCGCTTCGATGATCTACGTTGGCTCAATTCGGGATATCTCCCTAGTGCCTGACAATCTCCCGTAACGCCGCCGCTCAGCCTTCCTCACGTTCGACTCCACCCTGAAAATTTCGGTAGTACCCCAAAAACGGTCGGGGTCCTGGAGAAACCGCTGTTTCTGGTTAGCCGCGGCACTTCCCTACCCATCTGACTGACCCCCTTCGCTATCCTTAGAAGTTGCCCCCGTTTTGAAACACCATTGTTCTCAAGCGCTGTCATCCCGCACGCAAGAAGACGGTGTGTTCCGCCGCGTATCGCGACATATCGCGACATCAGTCTTCCTTGCAGCCTCGGATTTGCGGCGCTGATGCCTATTGTGATGGATGGAGCCAGACAGCGCCCGACTGCCCGACTAGGACCGACTGTGCAATTGTGCGTGATCTCTGGGCTAATTAAGGGCGCCACCAGTTAACTGTGGGCTATGGAACAGTCTGATAGATCTTTCTCCCTGAACTTCTGCGATGATAGCAAGGGAACCAGCGCCAGGTAACAACTTTCTCCCTCTTCTATTTCTCTCAGGCGGCCGGCAGCAATTTTTTGAGGTTAATGGTGCCGTGGAGGGGACTAGGGACAACTATCTTCCCTCGTTTTCAGCTAGAGAACCTCCGAGGGGCGTCATAACTCGGGCAAGTAGCAAAAGTCACTCGTAAGAACGATTCGAGTTTCGAGCTGAATTCCTCGGGATTCGCACCTGTCGCGATGATCGTACACGCGTTGATCATTGTGGGTGCAGTATCAATCTGAGTTTAAAATTGTGCGAGGCTTTTTTTTCGTCAAGCGGTCAAGATTCGAGCATCGAGGATTTTCGATTCGAGTCGCTGAAAATCCTTTACATTCTAAGCACTCGTCGCCGCCCTGGAATCGAGTATCGTGTCCTGCAGCCGCTTCAGAGCCTCGTCGACCTCCTCCTCGGCTAGCAGACTGAACGCAGCTCGCACATACGCTGTTGTGCGGCCGTTCGGCAGGAACACAGTCCCCGGCAGCGCCAGCACCCCGTGCTCGAATGCTTGCGTACGCACGAGGCGCGCAGAGTCCTCCCCTGGAATCAGCAGCTTAAACCTACACGCGTAATCCTCAATCCTTTTTTTATGCAAGAACTCAAGTGCGGACACACCAGAAAAACAGCCCTGACTGGGGCGCCGTCCACTCGGCGAGGCCCGCGAGGTGTCGCTGCATTGCGGCCTCGAACACGTCGCGCTTGGCGCGGTAGAAGGCCGACACGGCGCGTGTGTGTGCGAGGAAGCCCGCGTGGCCCCACGCGGCGAGCAGTGCATGCGCGACGGCCTGTGTGAGCGACGCGGGCTGCAGGTTCGCAGTCGCTGTGTGGGCGTCGATCGCGCGCAGCAGCGGTGCAGGGCCCGACGCGAAACCGATGCGCATCCCCGCGGAGAGGATCTTGGAGATCGAGTCGAAGCGCAGGACACGGCCGACGGGGTGCCCCGCGCAGGACGCGTCGGATCGTTCCATCGCGAAGTAGGATGGGGCCCGCTCGGTCCCATAGAAAAGATAGAAATATGGGTCGTCTGTGCGCGCCTAAGATCCAGAAAGCCGAGTGGGGATGGGGGAGGCGTACCTTCCATGATGAGGAAATTGTGCTCGCGGGCGAGCTGCAGGACCTCCCTGCGGCGGGCGAGCGTGGCCGTCGCGCCCGTTGGGTTTCCGCCGTACTAAGAGAGAGTCCTTAATCGACACGAGGAATTCGGAGGAATACTTACTGGAATGGTATAGAGCACCCTAGGCTTTGGCCGCTCGGCCGGCCAGCCTTCGAGAATGGCCCGCAACGACTCAGTCGATATTCCGTCTGCATCTGCATCCACCTCTGTGATCAAATGAGACTCAGACAAAGACACCGGATAGTTGTAGATGCCCACCGATCTGCTCACACTTCAAACTGTGGAACAAGGGAATGACGCCGCTGCAGGCCAGTCATCAGTACCTGAATTGACACCAGGAGAAACACGTACGCATAGACGGGAGACTGGACAAGGACGGTATCGCCTGGGTTTAGGAGCGCAATGATCGCCTACCACGCCTGAGTAAGGTGATCTTCAAAAGCGGATGCCCACCTTGGAAAGCAGATCCTGCGATCCACTCCCAACGCTGAGGGTCCATCCCTCTCCACGAGCACGCCCATGCACGGT
This sequence comes from Mycena capillaripes, assembly GCA_029204075.1. Taxonomy (NCBI): domain Eukaryota; kingdom Fungi; phylum Basidiomycota; class Agaricomycetes; order Agaricales; family Mycenaceae; genus Mycena; species Mycena capillaripes. Next base: position 469,940 of record JARHKZ010000011.1, on the reverse strand, counting down.
GCTTTGCAGATCGTAGAGCCAATCGACAAGTGGCGCCATCCCGCCCGTTGCGCTATACTGGAGCGCAGCCGCGAGCTCCGCGCCAGAAAGTGATAAAGCGATGTCCTCAGTGGCCGGCTGTCCGTTCTCAGATGGAGGGGCGTGGGCGGTGAAGCTGAACGACGTAAATGGGAAGGTCGTCGGGTTTGGCTTGCCTGCGAGCAGCGAGAGAAGCCCTGGAGTTGCCTCGAGAGGGAGAAGACTCCGGACTATACGCGCGTCAGTATTGCACAGATATACCATCATTTTCGCGCACTAGGACTCGGGAGACGCGCCTTTGCAACATCGGATAGGAATGGCGTGTAGAAGCTCTCAGGGAGGCTTTCTACGGGCATCTATTGTGCTACGTGAAGAAAGGCCTTGATTTTTTATTATTAAACACGTACCGCGACAGATCGATGATTGAAGAGGAAGAGAAGCTCGAGTCATCTTGCGAGTCATCGAAGGCTTGCGGAACGGATTTCCGTCGGCGTTATTTGGCTTTTCGGCTTTACGGTTTTACGGATTCAAGTGATAGAGAAACTTGCAAAGCGTAAGAGAAAGAGAGAGAGAAAAAAGACATGAATTTGAGGGAAGAGGGAACTACTGCAGATTTTACGGCCGTAGTACATACATCACAGAGTGAGCAGAAATTTAATTATTCTGACTACGTAAATAAAGGAATAGGTTTGTGACTCCTGTGGGTTTAATTTATGGGAAAGAAAGCTGGCACAGGCTGTGCCCCAACCATCTGAACCACCGCCGCAATTGTTGTCTCATCTGTATCTCCTGCGCCCCTGCTCAATCCTAAATCACACATGTAATACTCCTTGCTTGTCATTCCTTGCGGAAAGACTGCATATATGGCCGCGTCTGAGAGCATCTGCTCTCGCACGACGCTGGGGGCGTCGATATCAACTGTATGCGGAAATACTGAATAGTCTATCCCAGCAGCGAGAGGAAGGCTCCCCGCCTCCCTCCATCGGGCACAGATATCGGCTTTGTGCTCCTCAAAATCATGCTGTGCGACGCGGAGTGCAAACTGCACATCTTCGGCTGCAAGGTCGGGGAGAGTACCATCTGCTTGCAATTAGAACGGTGACACGACGGATGCACGAAACCAAGAACCCACTCTGTCGAGCATTTTTCCGCACCCTACACAACCCGCCATGTGCATTCCAAGCCGCCATCTGGCATTCTCTGGAGCAGTACACGGCATCCCCGCAGCCGCCGCACCGCATACTTGAGGCCTGATGGCACTAAAACTTCCCTTAGTAGAATGTCGCAATTAATAATGGAGACCTACCTCCGAGTTGTTACATGTTACCACATCGAGCTCGGTATCTGTTGCAAGCTTGAGACGTACCCGGGCATACGTCTCGAATGCGAACCAGACTTGTCGACAGACATCTGACAGCGCGTTCATCCCAAGCTGTTGAGCGACATTGAACGACTTGTGCACGCCGCGCAAAACAGAAATGTAGACCATGTATTTCGGCAAGTGTCCAACCAGCAGACCCATGAAAGCATCGAAAGCCGATCGTTTATGATCCAGCCAAGGATGGGCTCTCATCAATCCAACTAGAAGCCCGACCTCCAGCGATTGATTCAAATAGGTGAGTCCATCGCTTGTGATGTATTTTGCAGATATTCACATATCTGAGTGATACAGTCCGCAGTGTCGTCCGCACTCGAAGCATCAAACGACCGTGAAGTAAGTGCTGTGAGTGCTTCTGTCACAACACGAACAGAGTTTTGCGACAAGAGGAGGAAATCTAGGGGTGTCGAATGGAGGCCGCTCAGATTGCGCAAGTTTGTGTTTTGAACGACGGCGATCGGAAGTAGTGCTAAATCAGACAGGGCAGATGAGCTTCGCCGAATGTGCTCTAAGCCCACGCCTGCAATTGCGGTGTTACCGAGGCCGCCCTCTAATGTGGAAATTAGAAGGGCGCCGCAGCTGTCGCGAGTTCGACAGGAAAACAAGTGGATATCCAGCAGACGCACAGCAGTTGGCTGACACCCGTTCTGGAACATCTCCGTGAGCTGCGTCGACAGGGAAGAATTTCGGACTTCGAGTACCCAGAGCCTGATAATCAAAGCCGTCATTTCCGGTGTATTTCGGATGAGGGCTGCTAAAGACTCGATGTTGGTATACATCTGCAGCAGCGTGACAATCGCACTGAACGCGTGTGCAGGCGAGTCCACTTCGAGCATTGTGGGCGGTGTACCAGTACGCATTAGCGCGCGCGAGTAGAAGAGCATCCCCATGCATGTGGATGGCCAGCATGTAATCAGCCGGAGCAGGATAGCTGGCCACAGAGGTGTCGCATCATACTTGCGCAGGATAGAACCAAGCACGGTTATCGCTGCCCCCGCGAACTTGGTGTGGTTCTTGTCAAAGGCTGACTCCAATGGCACGGGATCACCGTACCGGGTTCCAAGGGGTGCAAGATACGGGAGCAGACTCTCGATGGTCATTGTAGGGTCGAAATCGGCGATGGGGCATTTGTCGATCGCGCCAATGAGTTTGGACAGGGTGCGAGCTGTATCTTGGGCGTTTAGGGACGGGTTAGACGAGAGCAGCTGTAGCCGTAAGCTGAAGCAAGGTTATCCAAAAAATAAACTTGTACCTGGACTATTTCGCGAATTCCTACGGGGTCTTCTGGCATGGTCGCTGCCCGTTTTCAGTATGCAAGAGTAGAAGGAGAACTTGGTTGCGGAGGATTCTTTCACAGGATCCGGCAGGTTAGGACCTCGTTGAGGCAGTTTGAGTGATTTTCCACGAAGAGTTCCTTTTCCCAACTCGAAGAAGTAACGATAATCTTGTGGTCCGCAAAGACCGACGTGCAATTTTCTCAGGAACTGCAGAGAAACCTAGAGTAGTTATGTCAAAGGTGGCAAGGAAGTCCCATGTACATAGTTGGGCCGACCTTGCGCTACCAAACCCTGGAGCGGCTGCGGCCTGGTGCGCCCGGTGAGGGTTGAGAGCAAGTTGACATCGCCGACCAACCGCCGACAGACGTGGCATGGGCGCTAATTGGGCGCTAAGCGCCGTGAGTTTCATTGAAGTATGCACTCGTCTGACATCTATTCCAACACCGGGCTCGCAGAGCTTGTTCACTGCAAGCTTCTTATTGTTCAAACATAGTAAACCCCAGCCTGAACGAATTCAGGTTGAGGCCCAACAAGTCCAGAACAAGTCCAAACGTTCGCACAGATTGACAGTTGTGATTGACGTCCGTCCCTTGACTTCGACCACAACCAGGTCACACTCAAAGTCCGTCCGCTTGCAGGCAAGTTATACGGACCGAATATGACTAGGAAATTGTTTCTCACTTGAGTCGCAGCAATGAATGGCACCCCTTTCCAAGAGATCCTTCACACAAATGCTGTCCCGTCCGACACAGAGTGCCATCGCATCCGCGAGCTGCTTATGGACCGCGCAACGAGGTGGCAGAACTCACAGCCGAGATCGAGCGCCTTCAGGCATTGATCAGCCAACTCACCGAAAAGCGCGACCATTTGAACGACTTTATCGATCCTCATCTCGCGTTGATATCGCCCGCCCGCAGGCTTCCTCCAGATGTGGTGGCAGGAATATTTATAGCATGCCTTCCATCGGATCGACATGCAATCATGAGCAGTGCAGAGGCTCCGCACCTCTTGTGCCATGTATGCAGTGGATGGAGGAAATTGGCACTCTTGACGCATCGTTTGTGGGCATCGTTGCACATTGTTGCCCCGCTCACCGGCACAAAGCTTCGTCAAATAAATGAAGCAATTGACACATGGCTATCAAGATCGGGAGTTCTTCCTCTATTCATCTCTCTGGTCCCTTCTCGAACATCTATGCTCGAAACGGATTACTCTATGCTCATCGAGACTCTCATCCAGTACTCGTCTCGCTGGAATCGGATGCAATTCAAGTTCCTATCGTACTCGTCTTTCTCACCATTGGCAACGCTTTCCTCCACCGATGTCCCAATCTTGGATACCTTCATTTTTGAGGGTTTTCAAGAGATTTTTCAACGACAGCAGGTCCAGGAAAGTAACATAAACGGGAGCACGCTATCTTTCCTTGGAAATCCGATCCTTCGCAGCGTCGCTTTCAGGCGTTTGGGCGGCAGTTTCCTCCCTTTCCCTCTTCCTTGGAATCGGCTTCGTTATCTTTTTCTCGGGCAGGACCCAGCTTCGTGGGCGACAGCTGCGGAAGGAATCGAGTTGCTACGACGCTGTCCTAATCTCGAGGCTTGCAGTCTTGCATTCAGGGCTCCCCCCATTGTATTCGGGCCATCCCTGCCCAATACATTCCATTTATCGACGTGCCGCATGGAATACCTGCGGCAATTATCTGTCGTTGATATGTCGCAAGCCACCACAGAGTTTCTCGGCAATCTCGATCTCCCCAACCTGCACTGTCTAGAGTACAGTACGTGGCCCAGCGTGTGGAGCGATTTTCCATCCTTCCATTGTTGGCCTCCGCCCGTCACCTCCAATGTCTCGCCCTCAATATTCCCCATATGGCGTCTGAAATTTTGATGCAATGCCTCCGGCTTGTACCAGCACTTCGCGAGTTGCGCATTTGTTACGATCCCATCCTTTATTTCAACACCTACCACACCACCTTCACCTTCGGGACATCGGGCCCCACTACCACTCATACCGAGTTTTGGTCCTTCCTGACTCCAACCGCTGAAACCCTCGACACCGTTCTCTGCCCGGAGCTGAAAATTGTGAACCTTGTTCAGCTCACTGCTACCTCCGACAACGTCCTCCTCCAATTTATCCAGGCCCGCACAAGAGGGCAGTTTTCGCATATCGCCCGCCTTTCGAAGGTTCATGTCCATTTTAGACGCTTGATGCAGGTCGATATTGTCCCTGAACTGCAGCAAGCCATTACTGATGGACTAGATCTCTCATTGCGTTACGACCACCCTCCGCCTATCGTTTATTCGGTATCGCAGGACAACCTGCCACATAAAAACGTAGAGATGCTTTCAGACAATTGGGAAATCTCTGGGCCGTTTCGTTTTTAAAAGTGAAGAATTTATCACTGGCACTGACGGTGGCGTTGAGAATCATGGTTGCAAGAAAATGTACTGGGGATATGATCCCCACACGTATTCTCCTGTAATATTTAAAGCGCTTTCTCAATTTCTGAGGAATGATATTAACGTTCCGAGCACTGTGATGCCAAAAGGTGACCTCCGAAAAAATTCTGCGTACATTAGTGGGCTCATGGAGAGGAGCCATGGTACCTGTTATATACGAGGGTGCAAGCATAATTTTTCCAGGAGAAACTATGTATCCTAGGCAAATAGAAAACAATATGAGTTACAGTTTCTACTTACATATATCTTGTGAAACAAATCCACTTGAATCATCGACTTTACTTCCCATGCATGACCTGATCGTAAAGCCACGACAAGGTGAGGAATCAAATCAATGCCAACTGAACTTCGAGTAAGAATTCAAAGGCTCGCGAGACTGGTGGCATTTCATCATGAAGACTGGACGGGTCGGCTACTTCACCTGCGCTGTGGAGCCGTCGACTGATCCATAAATCCGAAGCGTGAGTCAAGTGATCTCGTATAGTTCATTTAACGTACCATCAATATTCTTGGTAGCTGAGATGTGCATATTCTCTGGCTCCAATCTTCGCCTTCTGCAAAGAATCCTACTTATTTTTGATCAGTCGCGGTAAAGCAATTGTTTAAACCGCCTATTGACTCGCCGTGGGCAAATGAAGAATCTTCCTCATTGAGAAGCTGATAAAGCGGGCGACCCAGATGCCGGGCGATATCTTGGCTCTCTGGGTCGAAACCTTTTGCCTGGTGCACCTGACGGAGGCCGTCATGAACACTGACATTCCATGATCTTCCCCAGAAATCAGCGGAGAGCCGAACAGAGGGGAAGCTGAGAGACGCTGCATCCCCCTTGGTGGAATTTTCTGCACCCATTGGATTGAGGGACCAATAAGCTGGGCATTCGGGCCATCTGAATGATAATGGACCAGTTTGAAAATCCTCTTTGGGGCAAATAAATAGGAACCCATTCGGCGCGTCGACTGTAGCCGCGGAAATTACGAGACTGAATCTGATAGTTTCCCCGACACCTGCTTAAACAGGTTAAGACAAAACGAGCACTAACATAGGGTTGAAGCCGCACCAAATTTTTCAGCTTGGATGAGATTTGGAGGCGGCTGAAGATGTGATTTGCTTGACTGAGCCATGCGTGGGACGCCGGTGTTGAGCAAAATTTAATACCGAAGCCAGCCATTCCCCATCATCTCCCCTATAGCTTTTCAATTATTTCCCCAACACCCGATATACGTATCTGGTTCAAGCAAGAGGGTGATCTCAACCGATTCCTGGATTTGATCTTCCGAAGAACAGAAAATGATTTCTCCAGGATTCACGGTTCTAGGGGTGGAAGCGTACAAGTGACGCAATCGTGATAGATGCAGATAGCATATTTTGTGATACTGGTCAAGTATCAGAGAATCAATGACCATAGCCTCTTGGTTCGGTCCGCTAAGGGGTTCGATTGCCTGTGCACTTGACAAACTTTCAAGGTTGAAGGGGGAGTAGTTGTCAGGGATAAGGTATACGCAAAGGTGGCCAGTCGAGCGTCGGATCCAAAATGTACATTCCCACTGGTGCTGGAAACATTCAAATAAGGAATTTGGGTATCCTGATGACTGAACTCACGAGAGAATGTTGAAAATCGGAAAAGAAATAATCTATCGTTGTCTGCGACAGCGTCAGCGGACGGGCTCACAAAACAGAGGCCTCAGACTTAAGCTGAACTCCATATACTTCAGACAAATCAATATTCGGCATACGAGAACTGGCGAATGCACATACCGAGCAGACATATGTATACACGGTCGAAAAAAATGACGATGGAAGTCCACGAAGTGTTGAAATAGTATCAGATCTATGCGACAATCAAGGTTGAGATGACTGTTAAGATCAAATGTTATACCCCCATGGAACACCATAGCATGTAAATTGCTCGAATGTGATGTTCTGTAGATCTGAGCGATATTTGGATGGCTGAGTGTAAGTCCAAGTCAGCAATCCTGAGTCTGTTTGAGGCGAAAGTGTCGCAAGATGCTGACCGAACCGAAATATATTTCGCAATATCTTGTCGCCATTCCTGCAACAGCTACTCAGACACGACATCGGGGAGCCAAGATGGGAAACCTCTTCTGCTCCGGCGTCCTGATAAATGGCCATAGTCATGTCTGACTGCTGGCCATCTATTTTGGCGGAATATACCCGGCGAACACATCGCCCTTCACGTCGGCGATAGACGCTACCAATGTTACTTGGGCTTGAGGGCCATTGCTGCGCATGGCGTAACCGAGTTATTTCTTTTGGTAATGTTTGGTGTAAACCTTTTTTTTTAGTGATCCACATTCATTAGGTCTGTTTGGCAAGTTGGCAATAGCCCCCAATTTTTTTTTTTGCCGATTAAGTACTGTGTTCACGTATAGTGCATTGCGCTGTCTCTCCCTTGCCGGGGACGAATGGCTGACATATCTTGATTTGGTGTGGCTTGATGTGGAGTGATCAACGGTTCCTAGCAAGTGGGGGAAGAAGGAACGTGAGGAGGAGGGAAAGACACGTAAATTAGCAAGGTAAAATATGTCAAATAGACCCCAGGAAAAGTGCGACTGTAATTTACCTCGGTGACCCGGAGCATGGAGAGCCAGAGCCCCAGGATTGTTTGATCGCCGGCGCTTACCCGATCGGGATGTAGGACCCAAGATACTATTCAGCAAAACAAAAAGTGTATGGCAGATCTCACAGGGGGCAAAGGACGCCGCATGCAGAAGCCGAATGCTTCCAACGCATGTGGTCGGCATGTGAGCGGGACAGTTGACAAAGGTCTTCGTTAGAGGTATTCTTTTATTTTATCAAGTACTATTTAAAATGTAGTTAGATACCACAAATATAAGATATTGGTTTCAAATGGTTTTGAAAAAATTTCAGTGTGGAGTTCGCATTTATGTGGGAAGGTTTTGTTGGTGCAAGTCCCGACTCAGCCGCAGATGCCGTCATGTCTCCGCAAAGCGACGGCATTGCCTTTGTCCGTCTACTATCCCAGCTGCACGTCGCCATGGTCGGGCTACTATCCCGCCGGCACATTGCCTTTGTTGCTCCCACAGGCGGATCACGGCCCATTGATCTCCGGCCATGGCCAGTCAAGTCTGGCAACATCGGCACCACAAACGCGCCATATTGTGCAGTCATCGTACATATCGTGTGTGGAGCCGAGGAATTCGGATACCGGAGTTTGACAGGTGGTGATGCATGGAGATCAACAGGCCGTGATCCACTGGGAGTATGTACCCCGACAAAGACGGCGCGCGGATGGGCTAGTAGCCAGAAAATGGCGACTTGCGGGTGGCGTAGTAGGTCAACAAAGGCGACATATGGACATGGTTGGAGACCGACAAAGGCGGTGTGCAAACGTGGCAGTAGCCTGACGAAGGTGATGTGCAGGCATGGCAGTGTGCCAACAAAGGTCTTGGGCATAAAGGGGCGACAGTGTCCTGGGAGGCGGGGCTAAGCGGGGCGTGGGAAGGGCGCAGGACAAGCGGCTGCGCAATGCCTGCAGTGTGAGTGCGCGGCGGCAAGCAGAGATTTGGTTTGGCACCTACTTGTTACAGGGGCAAGACTCTGTTGCAATCCCATCATGCCGTCCCTTTGCAGAGACACAACGGCATCTGCGGCTGAGCCCTGGCTTCGGGAAAACAAAATGTTCACATATCCTACATAAATACATCCTCAGCACGACAATTTATTTGTAGCCATTTTGAAACAATATCTTATATTTGCAGTATCTAGCTACATTCGAAGTAATACTTTGTAAACTAAAAGGATAGCTATAACAAAGACCTTTGTCAACTGTCACGCCCACATGCCGATCACATGCGTTGGAGGCATTTGGCTTTCGAATGCGGCGTCCTTTGCCCCCAGTGTTTGGCATCAGACAAATCAGACGCACCATACCGCCAGAATTTCGTCGAGTAGCATAATGACTTCCATATCACCATAAAAAATTCTGGCAGTCATATGCGCCACAATGTACTTCTAACGCCAGTATTCATGCTACAATTGACACCACATTCTCGCATGCAACTCAGAATTGGGCTTACAGCTAATAACAGTACCGAGGGTGTGGCAAAAAAAAAATCTGTTCGGCACATTTTCAAAGAACTACCTATAGCTCGGCCAATTCTCAAGATATTTGCTTGAAAATAGGCTAGATCTGCTAGGCTAATTTATACGGAGTTAGTGATAGACGTAAACTTGTGAAAACATTGTATGGCAGATGAATTTGGATTTTGGGCTGTTTTTGGAGTTAAATGCCATCTAGCAAGCTCAGGACTGGTTCAAATGGGCTGGTTTTGTGAGACACAATACTTGTACGGATCCTGAAAGATGTCGTGGAGCCAGAATCTTATATAACCCAGTCTATGGAACTTATACTCACTTTAGAACAATGTGCAATCAGTCTGAACTAGAAATATTTGTGAGAATTGAATGTAGCCATGACCTCCACAAAATTCTGGCTCTATGTCATCTTTCAGGATCCATACAAGTATTGTGTCTCACAAAACCAGGCCGTTTGAACTAGTTCTGAGCTTGCTAGATGCCATTCAACCCCCCAAACAGCCCAAAATCCAAAGTCATCTGCCATACACGTAGTTATGGGCATCGTAGTTACGGAAATTTTTGATGAACCAGTCGTATATGTTGGCGAAGGATGCGCACATTTGCATGCACTCAAGGCTATTGGAGTGGTATGTTGATCAGTGGAGATGTAGCAGAATGATGGACACCGAACATATGACCTAGTGGCTGCAGTGAGGGTGGAGGGATTGCGGTGATACTCCTATCACGTACCGTGCCATTGAACAACCACGGATCCTGGTTGGGAGAGGCGATGCAAAGCCTCAACGTGAAATTGAATAGAAGACTTACAGAAAGCATTGGAACAGCCCAATGTCGTGCAGTCTATTTCCCGCATTAGAGCTCCACAATGAAAAGGCCGGAAAATGATCGCCAACGGTTAATTTGGGGTCGTTCTTGGGTTTTCCTCACTTCAAGGGACCTATTAGGATTTGTAAGAGTCAGATGGAAGGTGTGTCGTTCTCGTAGAATGCAGCGCTTAACGAGTTGGCATAGAACATTCTCCAGATCACAAGTATCGGTGTAGCTCTGCCAATCGTAGCCTTTGGACTCGTTGCGGTGTTCAGGGGATGTTGCTTGGCCTCTTCCATTTCTTTGTAGAACAGAAGTTCGATCCGGAATTGCCGCGGCCGAAGTGCTTACACCTGGCTGTATTCCAGTCTCTCTGCGTCAAAAGACTGGGGCACAAGATCAATTGGATTCATCAAGCAACCACCCCATTTTTTGTGTCTCAGCCGAGAAACCTGAGATTACCTGCTTCGCGTTCGTGATATCTTCCTTTAGCCACTGTCCAAAACTCGCACTGTCTGCTTCGCACTGTCTGTCTCTAGCAGTCTTTCTGCGGCGCTCGAGCAGTATAGCCAGGTGGTTAAGATGCACGAGGCACAATATTGACCTTCTCTCCACGGCCATGAATACCCCGAGCTCGAGACGCCGGCACTCCAACGAGCCGTCATTGACGGCGGTCACTTATACCTATGACTCATATCTCTAAACGTCCCCTTATCTTCCGTTGACTCAATGTATTTATCTTGAATGTGAATTCACTTATAGCCACCGTAGTAATGGGAAGCCTTGTACAATGCATCCAGCTGCCTGCCTCCAAATTTCAAACACGCCAGGGGCAACTGTATGCGGTAGGCTTTATATCTCTCTGAATATTTTCTGTGACTTGTGGTTATAAGGAATCACGTACTATGCATATTAGGTGTAACATATGAGGCAAATCTGTAGCCATCGCATGAAGGAGCGTACCTTACTTTTCTCGCTAATTTATCGTCATTTTTGAGGCCAGAGCGCGAGTTCGGTGCGCGGGGCGGCACCTTTGATCGGGTTGTTAGCAAATGTCGGGGAAGGCGCGAGGCGACGTCGCCGCCCATGTTTGATGGCAGCAACAACGCAACGACGGGAGCCCGGCGCATTGATGGGAGAGCTGTTGTCCACTAGCGACAGTTGGCGCTACATGTCGTAGTGCTTAGAAGGCCGTTAGAAGGAATTATCAGGTAATTATTGGGTTCATACTGTTTCAACCCAAACACCCTCTAGTTAGAAGGGGAGACCTGTATAGTCTCCCCTTCCCTTCTAACTAGAGAGGTTGCTGGAGCTATATAGGTGATCCAGAGGAAGCCCTGGGAGGGTACTGAATGGTTGGAGGAACTTAGCTGAATTTCGTTGTCATGATACCACCATCATTTGTTGGGCGCCGGCGCTCTGATGATTGTTGATTGATCTGCCGCCGCTTATGAACTCCACTCACGAGTTGCCGAGTAGTTGCCGGCGTCGAGTGAAGACTTTCTCACCGGCGTCGGCTAGGTTCTGTTGCATGAGGGTGCGTTGTGCGAGACAAATTGGTCGCTACCAAATTAGTTCTTCCACTTTGGCGATGCACCAGTCGGACGAACAATGTGCTCCAACAGCAACGGCGAGACCCGGAAAGTGCCGCTGAGGTAGGTGTCTGCACACACATGTCAGAAAGTCGGCCGAAGGTTTCTCAACAGTCATGAAGATCGAGTAATCAAATACTCCTTAAGGAAGGGGACCACGAGAAATTACCATAAATAGAAACACTTCCAACACGAAGCCTCTACGTCACTCGACACAAAACACCCTCACTTTGGCGGGCAAACGGAGATAAAACCGAGTTTAAAAATAAAATTTTAAAACTCGGAATGTTCAAGTTGGAGGTCAATGTCCCCGACCGAAATCAGTGGGAAGTCTATCTGATATTTAGCTTTGGAAGGCACACTGAGAAACAAATACCAGGCGGTCCAGCAGGAGCAGTATAAAATTATTTGTGATATTGGTAAAGTTCTAACCAAACACCATGAAGTGCTGCGAGCTGTAAGGGCAACCCTGGCGGCCCGAAATATCTCAAGAGTCCTGGCAGGGGGGATCCGAAGTCAATTGAAGTACACTACTACAGGAAGAAGCGCACCTGGCAGGGGGGATCCGAAGAGGAGAAAGTCTAAGGATTCCCCGGCCAGGTGCGTGCCTATATACCAGCTAGGGCTAACTACGGGTTGCGCATGGTTCGTTGATGGCATAGTGAACGGCAGTGATCCCGGGCACGATCACATGCGGAGTGCCATGCGGAGTGCGGGGATCCGTCCAGATGGGGTTTGGCTCGGCGGGGGGAACGTCGGAGGATAGCGGAGGTCCAACCGGAGGTTGGATCGGAGGATCCGGGGGTCGGATCGGGGGTTGGAAATGGGGGTTCCCCTGACATCGCGAGCCAGAGAACATTCCGCTGCCAGACCTAAATTCGAGGCGGTCAGGACTAAGATCAGACGACCTACGCCGGTTGGTCCCAAGAACGCACGGGGGAGATCCAGGATTGTCTGTGGTCGAGTTGGAGGCGGATTCGGCATCTATATGAGAATCACTGTCCATCGTTGGTGAAGGAAGAGGAAGAGATGCTAGGTGCCTAGCCTTGTTCGGTAAAGTGGTTGAAATCGATGACAACTTGAGCAATCCGTGGATGTCTCCGTAACCATGTGGATGTCGGAGTTCGAGATAGCCGTGGATTTTCATCCGGATGATCCATGCTGGTCCCTATGAAGGCGACCTCACCGGCGAGTTACTGATCGAGGCCCCCAACTAATCCAGAGAAGTTCCCAAAGGCGAAATTGCTATGCCTCACACAGAATCCGCCATATGAAACGAAGAAAGGATGCCTGTTCCCAGGGTGCAAACAGAGAAATCATGATCGAAATTTTCAAGCCCATCAAGGAGGTCCAGCGAGGGATCCAAGAAACGAAAACCCGGTAAGGAAGATCGCCCTTACTTACGTTATGAGATGACGTGACTGCGGTGTGGTCGCGGCGCGAGGCTCGTATATACACTCCGCGTCTGACGCGTTCCTCGCGCTGCGGATCCGCCGTCGCATCGTCGTCGTTCATCGCCCGTGTGTTCTGCGGAGACGCCAGCCATCCTTCTCTTCGGCTCCGATCGGAAGGTCGACATCGAGGGGGAGGACGCTGTGGATTCCGCGCCGGTGGAGGCAGGGGCGGCTGCTGCGGGTGCGGGTCCTGGTCATGGAGGCGCCAGCCCTCTGTCTCCGCTTCGGCCCCGTCCTCGTACGCTATAGGGCCGGGCGCTCTTATTAGGCGAATAGGCGTCGTACTGAACATGATGTTGTACGGGGTATGCTTTCCCTCATCATATTGCTCGCTATTCATCTACTGGGATTGCGGGGCATATCATCAACGCTGTCCTACAGGATTCCGGGGAACACTTTTACCAGGTTTGGGAAGTCTTGGGCACCCTACACCCTTTCGTATCGCTCAGGTCGGGTTCAGGATATTTTCAAGCCCAAGGTGAGCCTGTTTTTGGGGACAGTAGTGAGAATCGTTTCTCGCACGAAGAGTTTTCCACGATCCTGTCTTTTAAAGTCTACTCTCTTATATCACCAATTTCTTGTGACTTGCTCGCTGATTTATGTTTTCATCTCCAACCTCGGATCCAATTCATGATCAGCATCCCAACCATGGTGGACGAGGTCGCCAGTATCCTTCCCCAGCGTCCATTTTGCCCGCTTGCACTTATTTTCGTTCCACGTTTTGTGTTCATCCGGACCCCGGCGCTTGTTTCTCGCCCCATACTCCTTTCCTTTGCAAAATTTCATGTCTCCACGCCGTTTTCGCTCGTTCTCCGAGACCGACACGTGTGCTGCCCCCCCTCTTCCGGCTTCTTCGCATCCCGGGTTTTGGATTTTGCCCTAAAGATAGTTGGCATTCCTCGACAACAAGGCGTGTTCCACGGTATTTTGAAGGCGCTTTTGTTTAGATATGGTTTCTTAAATGCCTAACTGCCCAATTATTTTTCGCGCGCGTCGGAGCCGCCGTCTTTGCGGCTCTTTTTCAAGCTCAATTCTGGATCAAAATCTGCTGAAACTAGGTCTTTGGCACCCCAATTCAACTATCTCTATCGCTCTAACCTGCCTTTTGTTCCCAATGACCGTTTTTCCACATGCACCAAAGTCGCCAACGACGAACATCGGTCCTGTAGGCGCTAGGGCCCTGTTTATAATCCCCGTTTATAAACACGTTTATAAACAGCTGATTATAAACCGGTTTTTATATCCCCTAGCCAAAACACCCGGTTTTTAATTCGCTGTGGCAGTGCTCTGGAGGGCCTCAAGGCTCAATCCTGAATATGAGCCAGGGGTCTGGGCTAGCATGAGCTGGTTGAAATATGTTTCACTGCTTGTTTCCGACCTCTGGATGAACACACTGGCCTAAAACTGCTCAGAATAGGGCCAAGAAATAGCCGAAACTCAGCATCGGTTGATCGCTCTGAGTTATTCTGGCATGAAATGAAGAAGGGATTTTTCCCTGTATCTTCAACCTGAAGTTGCCAGCAGGCGGGCAAAAAACTGTCAAAACCTGTGAGAAATCTTGTTTTTTGGCCCATTGGCATGAGTGTTTATAAACCGGTTTATAAACACCCTGTTTACAAACACAGAATAAAAAACTGTTTATAATGTGCTCAGGAATTATAAACAGGGCCCTAGTAGGCGCTACGAACAGCTTCAACCTGAGCCGAACAGGCGTAGTCTGGATCATATTCTCTGAAGACAACGGGACGATGATAGAGTGAAGAATCAGACAGATGCGGAACTGTCTGATACAAAGCCTTGCTTGACCTTGTTTAGCAATTCCAGTCGATGAACCCGACGGAAATGAAGGGGAAACAAAAAAGGCGGAGGGATCATGGCTCGAGCCTGAGTCGAACAGGCAAAATCTGCATTCATAATCTGTGAGTCGATATAGAAAGCAGAGGTGGAACCTTCCACTACCGAGCCGTTCTGGGCTCTGTTTAGAATTAAAGTTCAATACATGCATGACCCAGTCAATGAGGGAAAAAGAAAACAAAAAAGAGCAGACGACCTGGTGAGTTGTCAATGGCTGGGGCCTGAGTCGAACAGGCGTTGTCTGCATTACGTCCACGTCCCAACAATATGGAAAGCAGATGTGGAACCATCCGCTACCGAGCCTTTCCTGCCTCTTGTTCACCATTCAATATGAGACAATCTTTTGGAGGGAAAAATAAAAAACCGCGGAGAAGAAAAACGCCTGGGGCCTGAGCCGGCCGAAGTTCGAACAGGCGTTGGCTGCATGACACTTTATGATCCTACGACAGGGAAGGCACATGTGATCTGTTCACCACCGAGCCGTTCTTGGTTTTGTTTAGATTTAAATTTCATTGCATGAGCATGATCCATTCGATGTGGAAAAAGAATGAGGAAGAGAGATGATGAAGAGGTGTGGTCTACATACATCTATCACCATCATACCTACTTATTGAAAGCAGATGCGGATCCTCCACTATCGAGCCTTGCCAGAGTTCGTTCACCCTTCAACTGCCTTCAAAAAAAAAAAAGGATGTTGGACATAAGCGATGACGGATGGCTCGAACCTGAGTCGAACAGGTGAGGTCTACGATAACATCCATAATAGGAAAGAATAGAAAGCAGATGCGAATCCCTCCGCTACCGAGCTGTTTTTTTTCTCTCCAAGTTCACTCCTAATTCCATTTGAATAGTGAAAAAGAAAGAAAACCCGTTGGTCCCTGAGGGCATGGCTCGGGCCTGAGTCGAACAGACTTTCTCTGCATACAACAGCTCCTGGTCAATCCTGATTCTGTCGAAAAAGCTACGTCTGCATCGTATTCTCAGGTCACGGCGACAGCAGATGTGGTTCCATCCGCTACCGAGCCTATCCTACCTCTTATTCCACTTGTCTTCGACATATCATACTGCCAGCGCAACACATTATGGAAAGCGCCTGCAGCCGATCCGCTAGAGTGCTGTTCTGTGCTCCCTTCCCTGGTGAAGACAACATTACAACACAAATTGTTCGAAAGCAAATGAAAATAAATGAAATAAAACAAATAGGTTTGAGCAACATGAGAATTTAGATGTGATCCATTCGCTACCGAGCCTTTCTTGGGTTTGCTGAGAGGGAGGTGGTGACAGGTGTGAATTGATGAATGATTCTTTTTTTTCGAAATAAAATGAATTAACTGCTGGAGCCTACATATACGCGGTAACAAAGTATACAATCAAGTTTGGAAGCTACTGCCAGCTTCCCTGAAGGAAGCCGCTCCCGAAGTGAGATGTGATCCCACTTGCCTCCGCTCGCTTACTACCACTCACTTATTTTAGGTCGTTTGAGTAGGTGATTGACAGACAGCATTGATTTGACGGAAGCGGGATTGCGCGCGACTGGGAACCGAACACTAACGTTACGGATAGATGGAAGGTGCAAGATTTGGGGTGCCGTGTCTGTGGCGCCGCTGTGACAATAAGAGCCCGGGTGAACTGCACCGGAGAAATTGAGGAGTCGGAGTCGAGCGCGGCAAGGCCGAGACGCCAAAATTGCATTTGGAGGGAAGTGGACGTCGGTGAGAAAAATGGAAGGTCTCTAAGGTTCGAAGGAGATTCGAAGGTTGAATTTCACCTAGCTCATTCTAGTCCTTGTATATTCCGTCCGGCTATTCAAAAAAATCTTAGAATTCCGTAGCAGCAACCCATTTATGTTAATTCTAACTCCAAATCATCGACGTACACCCTCAAATAATTTGATCCAATGCTTAAAGCTAGAGCCAAAAGGTCTGAACCTACAATTAACTTCGCTCGATCGAAATGTGAATTGATAAACACACCTCCCCTGATTTCAACGTCTTCCGCTCCGCAAGTAATTTTGCGGCTTCAGCTTTCCAATCCGTTTCCAGTAAGGCCGCCACACGCTCCTCGACCGCGCTCATTCGCATATCCTCAAGCACGAAACTACACGCGTTTATTCCAGGATCAAACAATAGGGATGGACACTACATACCTTTCTATTGGATGAGACACCGCCTCCACGACCGCATTGACGAAGCCGTCTTTATCGTTCCTGAAGACATTGTATACATACGGTGGGTCGAGCTCCTTGAGAGTGCCGTGTTGCGAGTCCCACCGCGTCCTGTTGCTGGGATTGTTTGCGTCCCACTAACATCATTCGGTGAGCATGGGGAACGGGCAGGTCCGTATGTACAACACGGGATAGATGGGCACGTACCGACATGATGGGATTGATAAACGGTACCCCGAGGCACAATGCATCGTACGGCGTTGGAGAGCTGATGATTGATCCTGTCAAACTACCCCGAAGAAAGAAAAAAAAGTGCCAAAAAGTACAAACATCGAAGGGCCCCCAAGACCGACCAACACTCGCGACTCCGCGAGTTTCGCGTAAAATTCAGTCTGAGGCATGAGCCCCACGTTCGTGATGCTGTTAGGGAAGTAATCCGGAAGAACGCGGTCGTGCACCCCCGCCAAAAAATCGACGCCTGCTGCATCGGACGCGGCACTGAAGAAATCCGGCGCATAAGCATAGCCACTGCCGTTGAAGTATCTCGCGTCTTTGGCAAGGACGTAGGCCTGCTGAGGGCGGAGCTCGTGCGGGATGAATGCCTGGCGGGCACATTGCGGCTCGATGCTATATCCGAGATATGTGTTGCGTCCAGATGCTGCCTCTCTCACAATCAGCGCTCATGCTTCGAGATGGCGGAAGGCCGGGATTACGTACGTCGATACTACGGGAAAGAACAGGAAATGAGCAAGCGTGGCGGACATGAAATATCCGAAGGGTTGACCCACCCTTTCTGGACTGAGGGTCCATTTTCCCCCGAGAGGATTGTCTGGCTAGACATGGAACATGTTAGCAGTACTATGTTTGGGTGATATCAAGGGGCGCACCCCGCTCCAGAAATGGAAAGAGAAGAGCTTCCACGCAGGAATTCCATGCGGTTGGTGTTCCATGAGCACGCAGTCTTGGTCGTGGAAGCAAGCCTTGGCATCAGGTACGTCTAGTAGGATTGCGGAGACAAGAGGGCCGAACATGTAGTACAGCTGGCTTGTCCGCTCTTTACTGCTGGAATACAGGAAGCTGTATCCAAGACGTCGCATTGCAATCACCTTGAAACCAGATAATAAGTAGAGAATGAGCGGCGTAGTCTCGTAGACGAGGTGATTGGCACCGTAGAGTTGGCCCAGATGGCCTCGCCACCAATGTTGCCTCTAAGCACGCCAAGAAATGGGCTCGCATTCAGAATAACCACTGGGTTAATAAGACATATCAGCGCAATAATAAGCGTCCCTCAGCGAGCCTACCTTTCGTCTGATTTTGGCTACAATTTCCCTGCTCCACACACTGAAAGATAGAAGCAATTGTCCGGTCATTTTCCGCCATCCACGAGTGGTCATCATCTGCAGGGTCGGCGGCAAATAGCAGGTCGGTGAGTGGCGAGCTGGGCGTCAGATCCGCAGATTGGGAGATCGTCGTCGTCGTCGGCATTCGCAGCGGGGTCCAGTTCGTGTAACCGCGTGCCTCGAGAAAAATTGGGAAGGCAAGGATAAGCACGCAAACTAGAGCCAGGAGTAGGATCCTATGCCGTGGAAGTAACAAGAATTGGAGCCTGGAAGCCACAGTCAACGCGATCTCGTGGAGGCGGTTCATAAGAATTCACCAAGAGTCCCGAGCCATTGTAGCGGCGGGGGAAGCGGTCGAAGCGCGAAGGGCGAGGCGAGTAGGCACCGAAAGGTCGGACTATCCGCGTTTTCGAGTCGCCACCGGGTGTGCTGCTTTGGCTACCGCTAAAGGACTATAGTTGTTGGGCAGCTGTCAACGCGGTGCCTGGCGATGGGAAGGATGATGATCCGCACCATGGTCAGACATTTACATACCACCACCTGTGTGAACTTGAACCCAGTTCCGGAGGCCAAGCCTACGCCAAGAAACCCGAAAGATGGTTTTTCGGTAGCGTTCCTTGCAACATTTACTGCCCGGGCCGGGTAGGGAGTCGCTATTTGTGAGGATAACAAGCGGCTGCTCGGCCGCTTCGCGGCCTCGCACCCACTTCCTCATGGTTCATGACGAGAAATTACTACTTTTTAGCGCTAAGATGCCGGTCAGTTAGTAGACCACCGATGGTGCCAAATGATGAGCGCCTCCAAAGTTTCGGGCCAAAATGTCCCAGAGCAAGGCTTCAGATAGACATCGGCAATTTTATAAAGAGTAGGATAGGATAGGAAAGTTTCGGCTCATGAAAGGTGCCTGTGGAGAACTATGTCCAAAAACGGATAGTTGTGCACCTGGGCATGATCCTATTTGATCCCCTGGATCCGTCGATGTTCCGGTTACATGTGTGTCACAATTGACGGATTAATAATAAGAGAGCAGTGCTAGTGCTGGCCAAATACGAATACGATACGCCAAATGGCGTATCGTATTCATATTCATATCGTATTCACCTCCCGTTGTCCGTATCATATTTGTAGCGTATCATATTCATATTATGGGGAGTGAATATGAATATATTTTGAATATATTCAAATATATTTGGTGGTGACTTTTCGGGAAAAAAACAGGCTTTGAGTGAGGGAATACTTGTTTTGAAGGTTGCGATATGGTCATTGTAAAGGTCAACTGATGTTCTGAGGTAGATTTGCTCAAGTAATAATGGTTTCAGAGGCGAGCAAGCCTCAACATTCGAGATTACAACATTTTTGATGGCATCAAGTCGTTGGGCAAGGTCGACGTCTCAGCGGCAAAACGGCTAAGCACAGATCGGCGACTGATTTTGGAGGCGCCGGGCAGGATCTAATGATCCGATTGGTGCCGGTTGCGGTCTCGGGGCGGGCGAAACGGCGGTCTGGGGGGCTTAGCTGTATCCAAATATATTTGAATACGGTGAGGCCCGTATCATATCATATTCATATCGTATCGTATTCATATTCACCCGTATTTATATTCTGGCGGTCGTCCCAGGCCCGTATCGTATTCGTATGTATTCGAATATATTCAAAATATATTTTTCCGTATCGTATTTATGGCCAGCACTAGAGAGCACGACCTTGAAATTGCCACCTTTGGTGCACGTGCTGAACTGATTTTTTCCTCGGCAACAGATTCTGCGCCCCTCTGGGCCCACTCCCATAAAGCAAGTGCACTATAAAAGACAGAGATTTCCTCAGCGAACGCGTAAAAAGACGAGCGTTAATATTAATGTACCTAAAAGACAGAGACTTCTAAGGTACTGTGAGTACGACTCGGAGTAACAAGGAACAAATGAATATGACGACGCACCCTCAGCGAACGCGTAAGAAGACGAACACTGAGTGTGAGGTGCGTGACTAACAGCCTCAGGCAAATAAGTAAGGTGCCCGAAAGGGGGAAAGAACGGAAAGGGAACGAGATTGAAACAGACACTACCGTATTCTAACACTCCCGCTCAAGCGTAGTTCCATCTCCCTAAAAAATAAAGAAAGTGAAAGCAGAAGGAATTGAAAAGGAGAGAAAATGCGAAAGCAATCGAGACCAACGCCCGATGGGCTGTGTGCCGTGGCACGGAAAACATGAAAAGAGCCTCTCTGACGAGGCGACTTTGGCGTGTACGGACGTGGAGACCGAGCCAGCATCGAAAAGGTATCCGAGGCTAGCGAGCTTGCGACGGAGGGAGCGTTGGATATTTTCTTGGGCTGTCGGGTCGTCTGGCAGTCATCCTCCTCGATGTGGCCTCGATACCTGCAATACCCACACCGCTTCTTCGAGCCAGCTGTTGCAGACAAAGATTTCGGTCCGGCGTTGTTGGCGAGCAAAGCAGAGTCGGTGCTAGAGTCGGTACCGGTGAGGCAGCGATACTCCCCTATGAGTCGATGAACAACGTCGTCGGAGGTGACAGATTGAAGGTGGGCAACAACAAGAGTTTCCCAGGACGTGTCCCGCAGAAGAAACATGAGCATGATCTGGGCAAGAAACTCGTCGTCGAAGGCATTCGCACCGAGTTTGCGATTCTCGAGTTGAAGGAACGAGAGGTGAGCTTGCATCCACTCGTCCTCGGCATACTTCTTCTCCAAAATCCCAATTTTGGTGTAATAAGCGGTAAGACCCGAAGTCGAGTCCTATGCTTCTCTGCGAGCATATCCCAGACATCTTTGGCCTTCGTCTTGCCATCCAGGTGCTGGAGCTGGTCCTCCGCGATGTAGGTGCGGATGAACCAGTTGATGAGGAAATAAAGGTGAAAAAAGAGGATGAAGGAGCTAATATGGCTCGGGCCTGAGTCGAACAGGTGTCGTCTGTTTGGTGCTCTTCATTGTCAGGAAGATATTACAGAGTGCAGATGCGGAACCATCCGCTACCGAGCCGTTCTCAGCTGGGCTCGTTCAATACATCAGAATGAGCCAGTCGATGAAGGAAAAGAAAGGTGAAGAAAGGGAGCAAGAGATACCTAGACTGGATGGCTTGGGCCTGAGTTGAACAGGTGTCATCTGTGTGGGCTGATCAGAGATACCTTACAGAGTGCAGATACGAAACCATCCACTACCAAGCCTTTTGTTCTCCCCCTTTGCCCATAATTACAATATGGAATAAGTTATTCAAATACAAGGGGAAAATAAAAAAAGGATCACGACAAGATCTATGGCTCAGGCCTGAGTCGAACAGGTTTGTCTCCAGTAACATCCCTCACACAAATCTGAAGAAAAGCAGATGTGATCTTTTCACTACCGAGCCTTTTCTGCCTCTTGTTCAACCTCGCATGCAACACAATCTTGCGAAAGTAACTGGGAATAAAAAAAGCCAGATATTAACAAGAAATGGCTCGGGCCTGAATCGATCAGGCGCTGTCTGCATTACAACCCTATGCCTACATTATGGACAGCAGATACAGAACCGCCTACTACCGAGCTGTCCTAGGCTCTGTTAAGAAGTTGTTCAATACATAAGCCACTGGCATTCGATGAGGCTAAAAAGCTGAGAAAAAAGGCACAAAGAGATGACAATGCCTCGGGCCTGAGTCGAACAGGCTATGTCTGCATTACATCTTATGGTCAGATTTCATGTATGGAAAGCAGATGTGATCTGTTCACTACCGAGCCCTTCTAGAGTCTTTTTCAATCTCAAATACGAGACAATCTTGCGAAAGTGACTGGAAAAACAAAATGTCGTCACATCTCGAGACATGGCTCGGGCCTGATCATGAGTCGAACAGTGGGGTCTGCATACAACAGTGGGTGCTACTGTATTGAAAGCAGATGCGGAACCATCTGCCACCACCGTTCTGGGTTCCGTTTGGAAGTTCAACAAGTACATGAGCCTGTCAATGAGGGAACAATGATGAAAAAAAGGCATTCAGAAAGAAAACATGGCTCAGGCCTGAGTTGAACAGGCTACAGTCACGGCCAAAATTGATGTCCTACCCCAAAAAGGAAATTTTGTGATGGCTCTCAATAGATGAGTGGTAGGCCCACCAGTAGATACCTTCTAGCTAGAAGGTTGTATACTACTCAAAAATACATGTGGTTTGACCATTTACAGTACTGGAAATCACTGCCTCACTGCAATTTGGTGACACCCTGATGGCTGATATAAATGTGCACCCAAGGCCAAGTTCAGGCAAAGTGACATGTGTTGTGATTCACATAAACTTCTCTGGCTTTCCCCTGGCCAAGAATTGGCTAGCAGTGGGCCTACCACTCATTTATTGAGAGCCATCATGAAATTTCCTTTTTGGGGTAGGACATCAATTTTGGCCGTGACTGTATGTCTGCATCATATTCAATTTCTCAAGAAAAAGTTCTGGAAAGTAGATGAGATGTAGAACCATCTGCTACCAAGCCATTCTTGGCTCTATTTAGAAGTTCAATAAGTACATGAGGCAGTCGGTGAGGGAAACAAAATGGAAAAAAAAAAGACAAAGAGAGAAGATAATGACTCGGGCCTGAGTTGAACAGGCAAAATCTGCATTGCATTCATTATGGATCCCAACATGGAACAGACGCGAAACCATCCGCTACGGAGCCTGTCCATTTACCCTTCATCAGATTCACAAGACAATCTTTTGAAAGTAACCAGAACAAAAAAAATGCCAGAGAGGAACGGGCTGTGGCTCGGGCCTGAGTCCAACAGGCAATGGATCTGTCCGCTACCGAACCTTTCTTGGGTGTCGGAAGGGACGTCTTGTGAGTTGGTGAATTTCGCTGAAATGAAAAGGTGCTGGCACCGTGGAGCCTGGGTCCAAAGTTGCACAATCAATTGGGATTTGGGAAAATACAGTAACTAGTAACCAACTTCCACTGCCAGCTTCCCCGAAGGAAGCTGCTCCCCGAAGTGAGATGTGATCCCACTTCCCTACGCTCGCTCGCTTACTACCCCACTTAATAACTAACTGATTGACAGACGGCATTAATTTGACGGGAAGCGGCCTCGCAGGTCCCAGGAGACTGGGAACCGAACGGAACACTAACGTTAAGGATCCAATTGATTGACACATGTACTACATACACGGATGGATGGAAGGCTAGAAGGCTGGAAGAGCAGGGGTGCCGCGGCCCGTGTCGACGTCTATGTGGCGCCACTTGGCGCTAGCGAGAGCCTGAATGGACTGCAGTGGAGAAATCGAGTCCAGTGCGGAAAGGCTGAGACGCCAAAAATTGCATTTTGCTGTTTGGAGGGATAGTGAATTACTTGTGATGGAGCATATTCTAACGCCATGTGACGCGCAGGGCCAAGAACAACAGATCGTGTTACTCGAGGTGCTATTCCCAAAAAGGCAATTTGCACTTGCTGTTCGTTGTCGTCGTCTTCAGACTCTTCGGTCGTTTCTATAGCCTGTAACTTGGACGCCTGGACCGAACCGAGGACGAGAGAACAGAGAAGAGAGAGACGAAGAAGGAGCGGTATAGAAAAGAAAGGGGATAGGAAAGGAAGGAAAGGAGACGACTCGACGAGACATGGTCCTGGAAGAGAGCACGCATTTGGCGCTGCATGGCGTTGATGTTGGTGCTACAACTACGGCCATGACTGAGGTTCACTATCGCGCCTTTTCTACGTCGGCTCCCATCATCCCGCATGTCCACCCTTCCCACCCGCTTCAGCGGCTTCACCCATTCACTCAACATCTCCCGCTGCTCCACCCACCCCTCGCTAGCGGTGGGGCGCCATTGTCATCTAGCGGCGCACCTTGCGCGTCGGGATTCCCTATATCAACATACGTAGGGCAATCCGGCGCTGTATACAACTCAGAAGCCTCATCTTATGCTCCTCCCCGACGACCACCCCGCTTTTCATCGACGTTGCAGGTGTCATCGTTGAGCTCGCGTCCCACGTCATCGCGCGTGGACCGCATCTCTCATCGTTGCCCACTTCCCACTTCCCATTCACCGGTGCTACGAATGACGACCGCATTCCTCGCTGCTCCCCCCCTCGTGTGGTGCTTCAGGATCCCTAATCGCGAATGCAGCTACGTTACTTGCGCCCAGGGCAATCGAGGGCCGTATACCGTCCACAAGCTCTGCATTCCGACCCTCCCCGACTACCACCCGACCCTTCGTCGCTGTTACGCATATGATCGTCGCGTGCCACGTCATTGCACTTGAACCGCGTCTTCGGTCGTCCCCCACTTCCTTTTCCACCGGTGCTATGGACGACGCGGTCGGCCATTGGCGAGGATGATTTGCGGATGGGGGTGTGTGGCTTTGCCCTAAACGTGCCGTATCTCTTGGCGTATACGGCGCATTCCCCGTCACTCCACGGCGTTCGGGAGATGCGGGCAAAGCGTGTGGGAAGCGCGGTGTTGTCTTCGCCTGTGAGCGTCACATCACCAACCCGCCCAAACTACCTCCCAAATCCTCACAACGGCGTGTCCTGCTGGTGCGTGCGCATCGTCGCTGCCCTCCATTATGTCCCCCGTATGCGGATACGCGATACAGGCTCGCGGCAAGCACGAATCCCTCTGTGCGCAGGTCGCGGTTGCACCGGAGGCCACACAGGCAAGCCCCAGGACGAGGCAGGCTCGACCTTCAACGATGAGACGTGCAAGTCCGCGATCTCCCGAAGCTCGAGCGTCTGGCTGTGGGCATGGGTACCTGGCGAATGTCGATGTCTCAATTCCGGCTGCATCTTGCCATTGACATTCAGTCATCATGATTCATGTCGTCGAGTATCCAATGTTACCGTTTTCCTTTTTCCCATCTCCGCACATGTCACATCACCGATTATTTCTCCCTGGTCAGTCTCGTTGACGGAGTGATTTTCATTCTGATGGCAGGGCTCATCCTAACTCTAACCCTAATCCAGGTGATCTGGGTATGGAAGAAGTCTACCAATGACCATTCATGTTCGGTATCGGTGCGACTTTTGTGTTGATACACATATAAAATGGCTGTATTTCCTCCGAATTTTCAAAGTGGGCGCCATTACTAATGCCTGATAGATCCCATCGGCACACTAAGGTGGCTGTAAATCGTTTCATTGGTCATTTGAGGGAAGCTGATTTGAATGGAAGGTATGTTCCGAAGGCTGATCGTCGATATACGTATGGGACGGCAGGTACAAATCCATTTTCGCTCCTGAAGAGCTCTCAAAGGTTTTCGGAAGCTTCCTGGATCGTAAAAGTCAAGAAATCCATATCTGAGTCGGCTCCATCCGGATACCTCAAATTTCAACCCAGTTTCAACCAGGCTCATGTCCTGTCTTCCACGCAATCGCACTGGTGTGGTTGACTCTCCAACTGCTTGGATCTTTCTGTCGCTTTCCCGCTGTCTCTCCTGCAAGGGTTGTCTTTTGCGGTGAATTAACAAGGTTCGAATGCTTACATTTTGACCTTCTGCGCAATGTGCGGGATTTATACACGGATGGAGATTTAATCGGGCTTATCAAGACAGCATGTCAGCTTGCACTCCCGTCCAACGTTCTGCACCTCAGGCTTCCGTGGTCCATCGGTCACATTCCGTGAAACCCCTGTATTCACCCAAATTCAGATCGGTGTTCAAGGTCCACTAGTCTTGGTTGTGTTTTGGTACAGAGTTTTACTGGTGCTTGGTTGAATGTGGTGAACATGCAGATCACGGTTCCCACCTGCCGTCTGACCTGTGGTCATTCCACCAAAACTATGGAAAGCAGATGCGAAACCGTCCGCTACCGAGCCGTTCTGGGCTCTGTTTGGAAGTTCAGTATATATACATGAGCCACTCAATGAATAAAAAATGAGAGGAAGAGAAGACATGATCAATGGCTCGGGCCTGAGTCGAACAGGTGTTGTCTGCATACAACTTGACATCCTTCACACCTATTGCAAGCAGATGCGGATCTATCCACTACCAAGCGGCTCTGGACTCTGTTTAGAAGTAAAGTTCAATACATGCTTGAGCCAGTCGATGAAAAAGGTGGAGAGAAGTGGATATGGTTCGGGCCTGAATTGGATAGGCGAAATCTGCATCATGCTCTAGATCTCCGGATACTTATTATGGAAGGCAGATGTGGAACCGTCCACTACCGAGCCTTTTCTGCCTCTTTTTCAGCCTGAGATACAAGACAATCTTGCGAAAGTAACGGGGGGGGGGGGGGTCAGAGAGGATCGAGGCATGGCTTGGGCCTGAGTTGAACAGGTGGGGTCTGCATACACCAGTGATTGCTGCGAATTGAAAGCAGATGCGGAACCGTCCGCTACCAAGTCATTATGGGCTTTGTTTAGAAGTTATTCAATACACGAGGCGAGCCAGCTGATGAGGGGGAAAAAAGGTGAAGATAAGAGGTCATGGTTCGGGTCTGAGTCGAACAGGCATAGTCTGCATGTAATTTCGGGACCATCCCCGTCCGGCTATATGGAGCAGATGCGAATCCGTCCGCTACCGAGCCTTTCGGCTTTGTTTTTACCAGCTGAATAAGTGAGGCAGTGGATGAGGGACAAAAAGAAACCAAATAAAAGGGCAAATCTAAGAGACTGAGGGCTTGGGCCTGAGTTGAACAGACTTCCTCTGCTTGATGCACTAGAGCTACTAGATGTTAAAAGAGTGCAGATGCGGATCCATCCACTACCGAGCCTTTCCTGAGTCCATTCACACTTCATCACAAGACAATGCTGTGAAAGTAACCGGGGAAAAAATGTCGTCACTGATTGAGACATGGCTCAGGCCTGAGTCGAACAGACGAAATCTGGAACATGGAATTCATAGAACTTGTCACAGAGTGCAGATGCAAAACCGTCCACTAGCGAGCCTTTCCTGGCTCTGTTTAGAAGTTCAACAAGTACATGAGGCAGTCAATAAGGGAACAAGGGCGAAAAAAGATGCAGAAAGAAAACATGGCTCGGGCCTGAGTTGAACAAGCTACGTCTGCATCATTAAAACACCATTTCATGAAGAGCAGATGCAGAACCATCCACCACCGAGCCGTTCTGAGCTCTGATTAGAAGTTGTTCAATAATGCGCCACTGGTAGTTGATGAGGGAAAAAGGTGAAAAAAAAGGCACAAAGAGACGATAGTACCTCGGGCCTGGGTTGAACAGGCTATATCTGCAATACATCTTATGGTCAGATTTCATGTATGGAAAGCAGATCTGATCCGTTCACTACCAAGCCCTTTCTAGAACCCTTTTCAATCTCAAATACAAGACAATCCTGCGAAAATAACCGAAAAAGACAAAGATTCCAGAGAGGATTGGCGCATGTGGAAAGCAGATGTGGATCTGTCCGCTACCGAGTTATTCTGGGCTTTGTTTAGGAGTTCAATACATGAGGAGGGAAAAAAAGTCGAAAAAAAGACAGAAAATGAAGAGACAATGGCTCGGGTCTGAGTTGAACAGGCATAGTCTGCATGTAATGCTCGTACCTGTTTACAGAGAGCAGATGCGAATCCATCCGCTACCAAGCCTTTCTTGGCTTTTATAGAAGCTCAATGCATGAGCCAGTGCCAGTGAGATGAAGAGAAAAACAATGAAGAAAAGCATCTGCAAAACGAATGGCTCAGGCCTGAGTTGAATAGGCGTTGTCTGCTTGATGCTTTGAAGTTGATAGAATCATAACAGAGTGCAGATGCGAAACCGTCCGCTACCGAGCCACTCTGTGCTCTGTTTAGAAGTTTAATACATGAACCGATCCAATTGATGAGAGAAATAAGGTGAAAAAACAGCCAGGAAGAGAGATTATCATGGCTTGAGCCCAACTCGAGCCTGCAATGTCTGCATTACGTCACTTTCAAAATATAGGCATTGTGGAAAGCAGATGTAGAATTGTCTGCCACCAAGCCATTCTGAGTCTATTCACAAGCTGGATAGGTAAGCCAGTCGATGAGGGAAAAAAGGTGAAAAAAAGGGTCATGGCTCAGGCCTGAGTTGAACACAAGACATATCTCAAGGAAAGCAGAAGTGGAACCGTCTGCCACTGAGTCATGCTGGGTGTTATTTACTTTCAATTTCAATGCATGAGCCAGTCAAAGTGGGGAAAGGATGAAATTGGAGAAAAAAGGGGGACAGAGAGGAGAATGGAATGGTTCGGGCCGGAGTCAAACAGGCATTGTAATTTGTCTGCATTGCATGCATTGTATTCTCACCTTAATGGAAAGCAGATGCGGAACTGTCCACCACCAAACCTCTCCTACCTCTGTTTCACTGGACTAAATCTGGATTTCTTGAAGGGAGCAGAGCAAGAAAAAGAAAAATTAATGGAGGAAGATGCATGGCTCTGGCCTGAGTCAAAGAGGCGTAGTCTGCATACACTATTTTTTCTTCTACCCTCTCTATTGAAATCAGCTTTGGAACCACCCACCACCGAGCCATTCTAGACTCTGTTATAATTTAGTTAAATGCATGCATGAGCCAGTTGATGAAGGGAAAAGTTGAAAAAAGGGAGAACGGCACGATTATGGCTCGGGCCTGAGTTGAGCAGGTGGTGTCTGTATTACATCCATAATATGTGTTGTTAATATAAGCGGGGGGGCGAGAATATAATAAGAGGAGGTAGGATTGCAATAGCACTGTTGATTAGAAGGCTGCTTTAGAGCAATCAGATGCTCTATCAGGATTGTACTGCCTGCTTATATACCACAGAATGTAACTAGAATATTCTACTTGTTCCTACTTGAACTGTCGGCGTTACTAATCAATGCCCGAAGGCCGAGCTGCCAATCTATAATTACAACAATATGTCCCAGGAGTATGGAAAGCAGATGTGGACTGTCCGCTACTGAGCCTTTCAGGGCTCTGTTTAAAAGCTGAGTAAGTGAACATGCACTAGTCAATGAAGAAAAAAGGGAAGAACAGATTCAGTTATGGCTCAGGCCTGAGTCGAACAGGGAAATCTGCAACAATGTGAGAGCAGATGTGGATCTGTCCACTACCAAGCCATTCTAGGTTCTGTTTCAAAGCTGAACAAGTGAACATGAGCCAGTTGATGACGAAACAAGATGTCAAAAAAAAAAAAAAAAAAAAAAAAAGGCAGAAAGTGAAGAGATTATGGTTCAGGTGGGCCTGAGGCACACCTGGAAAATATTGTGGACAGCACATGCTGCTACCAAGCTGCTTTTGGTTTCGTTTCAAAGCGGAAGAAGTAAGGGCCAGTCGATGAGGAAACATTGGTGAAAAAAAAGGTGAGAAGGAAACTATCTCATGGCTCCGGCCTGAGTCGAACAGGCATCTGCATGTAATTTTGGGACCATCCGGCTACCCAGAGCAGATGCATACCATCCACTACCAAGCCATTCTGGGGTCTGTTGAGAAGTTTTTCAATACATGAACTAGCCAATAAGGAGATAAAGGTGAAAAAAAAGAATACAGAAAGAAGATATGGTTCAGGCCTGAGTCGAACAGGTGTGCTCTGCATTCAGCAGTCCCGGTCACATTCTATGTATTGAAAACAGATACAGAACCATCCACTACCGATCCTTCTTAGCTTTTATAGAAGCTAAATAAGTAATAAGTGAACCAGTCGATGAGGAAATAAAGGTGAAAAAAGAGAATGAGGGAGTTAATATTGCTTGGGCCTGAGTCGAACAGGTGTCATCTGCTTGATGCTCTTCATTGACAGGATATATTACAGAGCCCAGATGCGGAACCATCTGCTACCGAGCCGCTCTCAGCTGGCTTGTTCAATGCATCAGGATGACCAAGTCAATGAAGGAAAAAAAGGTGAAGAAAGAGAGCAAGAGATACATAGAATGGCTTGGGCCTGAATTGAAAAGGCATCATCTGCTTGGGCTCATCAGAGATATCTTACAGAGTGCAGATGTGGAACCATCCGCTACCAAGCCTTTTATTCTCCCCCTTTGCTCATAATTACGATTTGGAACAAGTTCTTCAAATACAAGGGGAAAAAAAAAAAAGGATCACAACAAGATCTATGGCTCAGGCCTGAGTCAAACAGGTTTGTCTCCAGTAACATCTTCACACAAATCTGAAGGAAAGCTGATGTGATCTGTTCACTACTGAGCCTTTTCTGCCTCTTGTTCAAACTGACATACAAGACAATCTTGTGAAAGCAACCAGAAATAAAAAAGCCAGATATGAGCAGGAAATGGCTCGGGCTTGAATCAAACAGGTGTTGTCTCCATTGCAACCCTATGCCTATATAATGGACAGCAGATCAGCAGATACAGAACCACCCACTATTGAACTGTCCTAGGCTCTGTTAAGAAGTTGTTCAATACATAATCCACTGGCAGTCGATGAGGCTAAAAAGGTGGGAAAAAAGGCACAAAGAAATGACAATGCCTCGGGCCTGAGTTGAACAGGCTATGTCTGCATTACATCTTATGGTCAGATTTCATATATCGAAAGCAGATGTGATCCGATCACTACCGAGCTCTTCGTAGAGTTCTTTTCAACCTCAACTACAAGACAATCTTGTGAAAGTAACCAAGGGGAAAAAAATGCCGGATGAATAAATCCAAATCATGCTTCAGGCCCGAGTTGAATGGGCTATATATGTCTGCATCATGTTCCTCGGACCAAAGATAAGGAAAGCAGATGCGGATCTGTCCGCCACCGACTCCCGAGCCGTTCTTGGCTTTGTTTAGAAATTAAACATGTACATGAGCCAGTTGATGAGCGAAAAAAGATGGAAAAAAATGGATGCAGAAACAAACCATGGCTCGGGCCTGAATCGAACAGATGTCATGTGCTTGATGCCTGGAAACAATCGATGTACAGAGTGCAGATGCGGAACCGTCCGCTACCGAGCCTTTCTAGGCTTTGTTTAGAAGTCGAATACATTAAATAAGGTAGTCAAGGTGGAAATAAAGGTCGAAAAAAGAAAGGTGAAGGAGGCATCATAGCTCGGGCCTGAGTCGAACAGGTGTAGTCTGCATCATATTCGATTCCTAAAGACACAACAATGGAAAGCAGATGCGGATCTGTCCATTACCAAGCCATTCTGGACTCTGTTTAGAAGTGCAATACATGCGCCGAGCCAGTTGATGAGGAAAAAAAAGGTTGAAAAAAAAGGGTGAAGAAAAGTGGCCATTGCTTGGGCCTGAGGTGAACAGGTGAAATCTGCAACAGGAAATTCAAATATTGGCTCACAGAGAGCAGATGTGATCCGTTCACTACCGAGCCTTTCCTGAGTGCATTAACCCTTCATCACATCACAAGACAATCTTGCGAAAGTAACTGGAAAAAAAATGCCAGAGATGATACAAGAATGGCTCAGGCCTGAATCGAACAGGTGTTGTCTACTTGATGCTTTGGAGTAGAACAGTGAGTGCAGAGTGTTGAGTGCAGAGTGCAGAAGCCAATCCATCCGCCACTGAGCTGTTCTGGGCTCTGTTTAGAAGTTTTAAAAAATGGCAGAGCTGCGAGAAGAATGGCTCGGGCCTGAGTTGAAACAGGCACATCTGTATCATATTCTTAGACCAAAGCCCACAATGGAACGCAGATGCGGACCATCCACTACTAAACCTTTCTGGCCTTTGTTTAATAGAGTGAGTGAGCTAGTAGATGCGGAAAATAGGTTGAAACAAAAGGGAGACAAGAAAGACATAATGGCTTGGCCCTGAGTTGAACAGGCATTGTCTACATCATATGATCCTCCGAGCTGTTCCCACGTATGGACAGCAGATGTGGATCCGTCCACTACCGAGCCTTTCTTTATCTTGTTTAGAGGTTCAATACATGAGCCAGTGGATTAGGTAAAAAAGCTAAAAAAAAGAGGTGATGAGAGATAATATGGCTCGGGCCTGAGTCGAACAGGCATTGTCTGCATCATATGATCCTTCGAGCAGTTCCCACGTATGGAAAGCAGATGTGGATCCGTCCACTACCAAGCCTTTTCTGCCTCTTGTTCAACCTCAAATACAAGACTATTCAGTCTTGAGAAAGTAACAGGAAAGGAAAATAAATCCAAAGAAGATCCATGGCCTGGGTTGAAGTTTGAACAGGGGTGTCGTCCACATCATAATATGATATATACATTATCAAAAGCAGATGTGAATCTGTCCGTTACCGAGCCTTTCTGAGGTTCATTTAAAAGTTCAACACGTACATGAGCCGGTCAATGAGTGAAAAAAGGTGAAAAAAGGGCTGAAGATAAGGGGGCATGGTTTGGACCTGAATCGCTCTGCTTGATGCTTGGCAGCCGTAGATGTACAGAGTGCAGATGCGGGCCATCCGCTACCAAGCTGTTCTTGATCTTGTTCAGAGGTTCATACATGAGCCACTGGCAGTCGATGAGGAAATGAAGGTGAAAGAAAAACTTGAGAGTGCAAAGATAAAGGCTCAGGCCTGAGTCGAACAGGTGAAAATCTGCAACAATGGTTTCAGAGACTGGAGGACAGAGAGCAGATGCAGAACCGTCTGCTGCCGAGCCTTTTCTTGATCTCTTTTTGCCTCTTATTTACAGCTGTTTGCAAAACTAATGACACTCATCAAACTTTGATGAAAAAGAACAAATTTGATGCGCTGGATTGCCGGGCTCATTTCTTGCCTGCTTCCTGACCATTTTGCTTGACTTTAGCTGCGTTCGAGAGCGGTTAAACAGGGCTTTCTAGTAGTACAAGCCATGGAGGATAATTCCTCAAACATAGAATCTTGTATCTTCCCGTTTACCCGTTTCAAACCCCAGCTTAAATTGGGCATTACTTGGTCAATTCTAAGCCAATTTAGATTATTTTGGATTCATATAAACAGGGATGTAGAGGCACAGGCTGCACAAATTTGACATTTTGGTTACACATCGAAATCAGTACTATAGAATGAACTGATGATAGCACAAATTAATTTCATTCTTGATGCTGCAGGTGGGGTGTGCCACAAATTTTGATGTTTCACACTTGGTTGCCTACATTTCAGCTTTCAATATCATCTGGATTCAAGGGAATCGGCCCACAACTGATTGAGAACGGGCCGTCGGCGTGTCCCATTTGAACAAGACAGCCTGAATTTTCAGGTATGTAATTCTCTCAATCTACCGTGCATAATGCATAGCATTCAAAAGCGCCGCTTAACCGCTTTTCAACGCACCTAAAATCAAGGTAAACGGCCGAGAAATGATTGAGAAACGAGCTCGGCAATCTGGCACATCAAATTTGTTCTTATTCATCAAAGTTTGATGAGTGTCATCTGTAATCCCATTTGAAGAATGAAAAAAGAAAAAGAAAAGGAAAAAGGAAAAGAAAAAATGGTGACGTACCAGTGGGTACATGGCTCGGGCCGGGATGTACAAAACCCGGCCCACCCAAACATTTCAGAGGCGGCACATTTCCATCAGAAGCGGCACTTTGATTGAAATGTGCCGTGTTTGTGATCAGATGACGTGCACCCATGGATCAATGCATCAGAGTGTTCAAATCCTGCCGTCCTCGGCATCGCCTGTGCCCTGCTTTCGGTATCACCTTGTCTGTTTGCTTTCGAGGAGTTAGGGCAAGCACAGAACTCCGGGTATTAGCAGTGGTTAGTGGTTACGGGGTTAGTGTTTGGTTAAGGTTAGGTGGTTAATGTCAGGGTTCAGGGATATAGAAAAAAAAGAACACGGCTGAAGGAATAGTACTGCCGAGATTTGATGGTTTGATGGCAGTGTGATGACAAAGTGATGCTTTTGGAAACAGACACGGCACATTTGTTTAAATGTGCCGGGTTTGATCCAGGTTTGATCTGAATGTGCTGGGCTTGTAAATTTTTGGGTGGGCTGGGCTGGGTTTTGTACATATTCGGCTCGGGCCTGAGTCGAACAGGCATCGTCTGCTTGATCCTTGGGAAGCAAGAGAGTTACAGAGTGCAGATGCGGACCATCCGCTACCGAGCCTTTCTTAGCCCTGTTTAGAAGCTGAATAAGTGAGAGATTTGATGAAGAAGAAAAAAAGGTGAAAAAAAAAAAACACGAGAGCAGAGAAATAATAGGGACAGTCAGAGTAGATGCTTCAGTGGTGCTTAAGCTGATGCTTCACGAGTGCTTCAGGATTTATTAAAACGTGGGAAAAGCGTCGAAATGTTGAAGCACATTCGAAGCGTCGAAGCGCCTCTGGAGGTGCTTCGACGTGCTTCAGATGTGCTTCAGCATGTCGCTTCAGAGCTGATGCTCATCAGCAATAAATCATTGTACCTGAAGCACATCTGAAGTACCTCTGAAGCGCAATTCAAAATGGGACGGTCAGAGCCAGAAGTGCTTATCCCACGCTTATGCTCGGAAAATAATTCCTTAAGCACTTTTGAAGCACATGGCTGAAGCACCGTTGAAGCGTCTACTCTGACTGTCCCTATTGTTTGTCCACTACGCTGAACAAACATATAGCGACCCTGATTGGGAAAGCGAAGTTTACACCACACCAGAGATTTGGTTTCGGTGTCAAGTCAGTGTTTATAAGCTTGCAGAAATTATATCCGACAGGAAGAACTTTCAAATATATATCTCTATGGTAAGACGGCTCTGGACATGTTCTGCTACCATCTCTTTTTGTTGAAATAATACAGCAATGGCAGCATGGCCGAGTGGTCTAAGGCGCAAAAGTCGGAATTCAAAATGTAACATATTCACTTTGGACTTGCAGATGCAATTTTTCTTCGGGTGGGGAGCACATTCCTTGTCCTATTTTACAAATTTTCTGCCGAGGCTTTATACTGCATTGGGTTTAAAATTTGACAGCAAAACTCATGCAGAAAAAATACATTGAACAAGTTAAAATCGGATTAATTGATCAATTGATCATAAACGGCCAAGGTATTTTCATGATCGGCCTCCCACTTGCAGTCTTCAGGCTCCTCGCTCCCCTGACCAGATGTAGACGACAAGGCAGACTCATGGTCTGACGTCGAGTCACTCGAACCATTGCGTATAGAATAACTTTCATCGCTTTCATCATCCTCCTCGTACTCAACACCTTGGCTCAGGCCTGAGTCAAACAGGTGGAATCTGCAACAATGGTTTCAGCGACTGGAGGACAGAGAGCAGATGCAGAACCGTCTGCTACCGAGCCCTTTTTTGCTCTCCCTTTGCCCTTAATCCCATTTGAATAATGAAAAAAAAGAAAGAAAAAAAAAATGGTGATGCCATCAGGAAAATCCAAAGTAGCTCCATAGACCATAGGGCAGCTATGGGGGGCTATGACAGGCTATGAGAGCGAGACAGGGCGCTATATTGTGCTCTGGGAGGCTCTGGCGGTCTATACATTCTGGTTTCAACTCTCAACATCTATGGAAACCGATTAATAATATTCCGAACTATGGAGATCTATCGGGAGAATTTGAGGCATCAGGAGATATCTAGGGCCACAAATTGCTGTCTCTCTTGCGTCTAATCTAACACTCTTTTTTTGCAACCTAATGTTTGTTGTTCTCCTCAATATAATGCTTTTTCAAAAACCTTATACATTGATCAAAAAATATACACAAAACCAAAGTTGTAGAGCTCATTGAGCTCTACAAGAAGTGTCTAAGGCACTTTTATGGTCTACAGCTTTGTTAGCTCGTAAAACACGAAATACTTTTTCGGACACGAGTCTTTTGAGTTGCTTATTGTGGTTGGACCTTCCACCCACCTCATATACTGATCAAAAACCTTTCTTCTATATTTGCTTTAGTCTACTTGTTATATTGCTTTACTTCATATTTTGCCAAAACCGGAAGGTCGCCCGTTCGAGCCTTGTAGAAAACACATCTAAGTACATTATTCACACATCAAGTCAGTACAATAATAATACACCTACTACAGTGGGTGACTTTCCATAAGCATAAAATATGTTTTTTGGATTATCTGAGCGGTGCCAACGATGTCGGCATCTGGTTTTAATCCGAAAAATCTAGTTCGAGTGGGTTCCCACAAGCTGCAGAATAGAATAGCTGCATATCCTGGTTAACGCGGCTCTTTCTGTCCTTCGCCTCCCTTTGCACCACCAACCGACGTGTCCTGGCTTCAAAAGCTGGAGTGCTCCACCGGATGCATTTTCGGCAGCTTCGGCGAGAGGTGATAAGTCTTCATCGCTTGTTCGTTCTCATCCGATCGACGACAGGAAAGTGGTGTGGCCTCGTTCAATAGGCAATACTTTATTATACAGAGTCTTTGAACACTTAGGGAACATGGCAGGCATGGAATGAGATCATATGTTGGATTCGGACGTCAAATCAAGAGCCGAAGAGAACGGTGACAGGTGTGATCATTGTGACATACAGCCCAATTTGGTCAGGCAGGTCGGCGATGTGGCCAAATCCGTTTATTCAACAGGAAATATAATCTGGATGGTGGGTCCCTACCCCCCCTCCAGATTATAATAAATTAAGGTTTACAAGAGGGTCGAAAACAGAAAATGTGAGATCCAAGTCCGATGGGGTCCTGACAGCTGTCTCGGCTTCTCGGCAAAACCGCTGAAAATAATGCTTGTAGAATTGTTTATGCTTATGGAAAGTCACCCAGTCAGTTATAAGAAATGAAGTCAATCCGAGATCTAAGGAACTAAAAGGTTGTTTTAGTAATAGATTGTGAAATATTGTTTTTTTTTGATACTATTATTATTCTATTGACTATGACTATGAGCCGCTATGAGCGGTATGGTTATGGCCACTATGATAGCCAATACCTGTGCTATGGTGGGCTATGAATTTCAACACCCACCCCCGCCTTTCTCTCAGAGTGGGCTTTTTGCTATGGCCGCTATGTCGACTATGTGGGACTATGTGGAGCTATCTGGCAACTTTGCGTTTTCCTGATGGCGCCACTGAGTACATGGCTTGGGCCTGAATCGAACAGGCGTCGTCTGCTTGATGTTTGACGGACATCGATGTACAGAGTGCAGATGCGGACCATCCGCTACCGAGCCTTTCTTGATCTTGTTTAGAGGTTCATACATGAGCCACTGGCAGTCGATGAGGAAATAAAGGTGAAAAAAAAGACCTGATTACAGAAAAATAATGGCTCAGGCCTGAGTTGAACAGGTGAAAATCTGCAACAATGATTTCAGAGACTGGAGGACAGAGAGCAGATGCAGAACCGTCTGCTACCGAGCCTTTCTTGCTCTCTGTTTGCCCTTACTCAATCCCATTTGAATAATGAAAAAAGAGAAAGAAAAGAAAAAATGGTGGCGCAACAGTGGGTGCATTGATATGGCTCGGGCCTGAGTCGAACAGGCTACATCTGCTTGATGTGTTCGGGTGGTCGGAATGCACTCGCAGAGTGCAGATGCGGATCCGTCCGCTACCGAGCCGTTCTGGGCTTTGTTTAGAAGCTGAATAAGTGAGCCAGTCAATGAGGAAAAAATGTGAAAAAAAAAAAAAAAAACATGCAGGAAGGAATTATGGCTCGGACCTGAGTCGAACAGATGAAGTCTGCATTATACTTTTATGGCACACATCCATAGGAAGCAGATACGGACCATCCGCTACCAAGCCATTCTTGGCTTCATTTGGAGGTCCAATACATGAGCCACTGGCAGTTGATGAGGAAATAAAGGTGAAAAAACCTGATTACAGAAAAATAATGGCTCAGGCCTGAGTCAAACAGGTGGAATCTGCAACAATGGTTTCAGAGACTGGAGGACAGAGAGCAGATGCAGAATTGTCTGCTACCAAGCCTTTTCTTGCTCTCTGTTTGCCCTCACTCAATCCCATTTGAATAATGAAAAAAGAGAAAGAAAAGAAAAAATGGTGGTGCGACAGTGGGTGCATTGATATGGCTCGGGCCTGAATCGAACAGGCTACATCTGCTTGATGTCTGGCAGCGATCAATATACAGAGTGCAGATGCGGACCATCCGCTACCAAGCCGTTCTTGGCTTTGTTTGGTGGTTCATACATGAGCCACTGGCAGTCGATGAGGAAATAAAGGTGAAAAAAAAACCTGATTACAGAAAAATAATGGCTCAGTTCTGAGTCAAACAGGTGGAATCTGCAACAATGGTTTCAGAGACTGGAGGACAGAGAGCAGATGCAGAACTGTCTGCTCCTGAGCCTTTTCTTGCTCTCTGTTTGCCCTTACTTAATCCCATTCAAACAATGAAAAAAAGAAAAAGAAAAAATGGTGATGCACCAGTGGGTACATGGCTCCGGCCTGAGTCGAACAGGCTACATCTGCTTGATGCATTCAAGTGGTCGGTACCCATGCACAGGGTGCAGATGCGGATCTGTCCGCCACCGAGCCATTCTTGGCCCTGTGTAGAAGCTGAATAAGTGAGCCAGTCGATGAGGAAAAAATGTGAAATAAAAAAAAACATGCAGAAGGTAATTATGGCTCGGACCTGAGTCGAACAGGTGAAGTCTGTATTATACTTTTATGGCACACATCCATCGGAAGCAGATACGGACCATCCGCCACCGAGCCGTTCTGGACTCTGTTTAGAAGTTGTTCAATACGAACTAGTCGATGAGGGAAAAAAAGGTGAAAGTGTAAGGGCAACCCTGGCGGCCCGAAATATCTCAAGAGTCCTGGCAGGGGGGATCCGAAGTCAATTGAAGTACACTACTACAGGAAGAAGCGCACCTGGCAGGGGGGATCCGAAGAGGAGAAAGTCTAAGGATTCCCTGGCCAGGTGCGTGCCTATATACCAGCTAGGGCTAACTACGGGTTGCGCATGGTTCGTTGATGGCGTAGTGAACGGCAGTGATCCCGGGCACGATCACATGTGGAGTGCCATGCGGAGTGCGGGGATCCGTCCAGATGGGGTTTGGCTCGGCGGGGGGAACATCGGAGGATAGCAGAGGTCCGACCGGAGGTCGGATCGGAGGATCCGGGGGTCGGATCGGAGGATCGGAGGATCGGAGGATCGGAGGATCGGAGGATCGGAGGATCGGAGGATCGGAGGATCGGAGGATCGGAGGATCGGGGGTTGGAAACGGGGGTTCCCCTGACAGAAAGAAAAACTTGAGAGCAGAGAAATAATGGCTCAGGCCTGAGTCGAACAGGTGAAATCTGTGTCATATTCTCGGCACCCAGTATAAGAAAGCAGATGCAGATCCGTCTACTACCAAGCCTTTTCTTGATCTCCCTTTTCCCTTAATCTCAATGTGGAATTGTTTGAATACTCAAAAAGAAAGACTTGAAGAGAGAAAAAAAAGAGTTGGTGGAAGTGGGGCATGGCTCCGGCCTGAGTCGAACAGGTGTCGTCTGCTTGATCCTTGGGAAGCAAGAGAGTTACAGAGTGCAGATGCGGATCCGTCCGCCACCGAGCCGTTCTTAGCCCTGTGTAGAAGCTGAATAAGTGAGAGATTGGATTAAGAAGAAAAGGTGAAAAAGGCACCCTTAGAGAGCTGATGGCTCGGGCCTGAGTCGAACAGGTGTTGTCTGCTTGATGTTTGGCAACGATCGACGTACAGAGTGCAGAGGCGGATCCGTCCGCTACCGAGCCGTTCTTGGCCCTGTGTAGAAGCTGAATAAGTGAGCCAGTCGATGAGGAAGAAATGTGAAATAAAATAAAAAACATGCAGGAAGGAATTATGGCTCGGACCTGAGTCGAACAGGTGTAGTCTGTATTATACTTTTATCGCACACATCCATAGGAAGCAGATAAGGACCATCCGCCACCGAGCCGTTCTGGACTCTGTTCGGAAGTTGTTGAATACGAACTAGTCGATGAGCATGAGGGGAAAAAGGTGAAAAAAAACTTGATAACGGAAAAAAATAATGGCTCAGGCCTGAGTTGAACAGGTGGAATCTGCAACAATGGTTTCAGAGACTGGAGAACAGAGCTCTCTCTCTTTGCCCTTACTTAATCCCGTTTGAATAATGAAAAAATGAAAAATGAAAAAAATGGTGGTGTGACAATGGTGCATGGCTCGGGCCTGAGTCGAACAGGCGTTGTCTGATTGATGCATTCGAACGGTCGGCACTCACGCACAGAGTGCAGATGTGGATCCGTCCACTACCGAGCCTTTCTTGGTTTTGTTTTGAAGTTCAACGCATAAACCAGTTGATGTGGAAATACATGTGGAAAAAAAATAGAAGAAATAGAAAATATGGCACGGGCCTGAGTTGAACAGGCGTCGTTCTGCATGTAGTTGTCAGAAACACGAGATGTGGATCCGTCCGCTACCAAGCTTCTCTTGGGGTCGGGAGCGACGTCGTGTCAGTTGGCGAATTTCTCTGAAATGAAAAGGTGCTGGCATGGAGTCTAGATCAACTGGGATTTAGGAAGCTACAGTAATTAGTAACCAACTTCCACTGCCAGCTTCCCCGAAGGAAGCCGCTCCCCGAAGTGAGATGTGATCCCGCTCGCTCGCTCACTACCACCAAGCCGCTTATTTTAGCTGATTGATTGACAGACGGCATTAATTTGACGGGAAGCGGACTCGCACGAGACTGGGAACCGAACACTAGTAACGTTAAGGATCCAATGGACTGAACGGATGGATGTCCGATGGAAGGTCGGAAGGGTGGAAGATCAGGGGTGCAGTGTCTGTGGCGCCGCATACTGCAAGTTTGGCGCCAGTGAGAACCTGAGTGGATTGCAACGGAGAAAATCGAATCCAGTCGGAGCTGAGTGCGGAAAAACCGAGACAGCCAAAATTGCATTTGGAGCGAACTAAATTCCGGTGAGAAAAATCGAAGGTTCGAAGTAGATTCGAAGGTCGGCTAAAGTGACGGGACGAGATAGGGACGGTGATTGATCGGTGATTGAGTTGATCGCGGCGACACGAGGCATCAGAGCTATCAACGGGGGCAGTCCGTGCTATTCCAGAAAAGGAAATTCGCACTTCTCGTTGCTTCGTTGTCTCATCTTCCTTGTCTTCAACTTCCTTGTTCTATAGCCTGCAACTTTCACGCTTGGACCTTGGACGAGAGAATAGAGAAGAGAGGGACGAAGAAAGACAGGTATACGACAAAGGGAATAGGAGGGAAATCTAGGAAAGGAGACACGACATGGACGTCGAAGAGAGCACTCATCTGGCGCTGCACGGCGTCGAGGTCGATGCTGCTACGACTACGAATACGACTACGACTATGAACGACTACCAGGACAACACAGCTGGCCTCACGCACTCCCCAGCCTTCCTCGCTTCGCTGCCTTCCCTGCCTCTCCCTTCGCCTCAGCCTCAACCAAAGATCCTCTCCGCCTCCCAATTCGCCCACCTCCACATGACCCACACCCTCGCACACGCCCCCGACGGCGTCCTCTTTCCCTTCCTGCACGGCTTGGAGGGCGACAACGTCGCGCAGAACACCTTCTTTGCACCCGCTGGTGGTCGTACCTCGTCTTGGGGTGACCCCAATAACAGAGGGGCGAGGGCGCGAGCCGCTCCTGCACGCGTCCCCCCGCCGAAGTTTCGTGGCCTCGTGTGGGTCGTTGCGGATGCGGATTTGGATCTGGAGGGCCCGCCTGCTTATAGCACTGCGCTGGGGGAGAGGATGCAGAATGAATACGGCATCGAAGAAGACGACGAAGAGGAGGAGGAGGAAGACGAGACCGATGAGGAGAGCGGGAGCGACGTGGATGAGTTGGGGATGGACGTTGACGATGTGCGGATAGCGACGCACGACCACCAAGGCCCGCAGGATACAGATCCCAGTGCCAAGCCCGAACAAGAGTTGGACCCGGACGCAGCGAAACACATGCACCCCGTGGCACACCGCCTTCAGACCGCGGGACTGCCGCTCGGGAGCGGCGCTGGGAGCAGCGACGAGGGCGAGAGGGAGAGATTTGATATGCCGATGCAGATGTGAGTGGTTCCCGCTGAGCTTTTTGTCTTTCTTTCTTTCTTTCTTCCTGCCTTGTGTGAACTTGGGGCTGCTGTCAGTCTGCCTGGCGCAAAAGGGATGCGAGACGTTTGTGCTCATGCTCGCGTGCCACGGGCGGCGAGTGTGGAACGAGCAGGAGCGGGGCGGCACTGCTCGTCTCCCCTCTATGACGGGTG
This sequence comes from Mycena capillaripes, assembly GCA_029204075.1. Lineage (NCBI taxonomy): Eukaryota > Fungi > Basidiomycota > Agaricomycetes > Agaricales > Mycenaceae > Mycena > Mycena capillaripes. The sequence goes on along the minus strand of JARHKZ010000011.1, from coordinate 427,636 downwards.
TAGAGCGCGCACGACGTGCTCGCGTGCTATGGACTTGTCGGCGCTTCGTGCCGGTCAGGCCCCTATCCTCTGCTTGTGCTCGCGTGCAGCCAGCTCTTCTCTGCAGGGCGCGCGCCGTGCATGCGCGCGCGCTCACAAACCGAGTCGTGGTGCCCGTGGACCCGTTCCCTTCCTCCTCGTCCCTTCCTTCTTTCCGTCCTGTTTCGAGTATGTAAATCCAATTCTGATTGCTATCAATCCACCCATTCTAGCGCCCTCCCCCCGCCCCCGCCCCCCTCGACTGCGACCGCATCCTCCTTCTCCACCGCCTCCACCGCCTCCTCCTCGGGGTCCAGCGACACCTCCGCGTCGTCCTACTCTGCACCATCACTGCTCGAGGCCCTGTCTCCCCCGTCTCCCCTCTCTGTGGACTCCCCTACACCCATCTCTACCGCGACACCTACGGGGAACGCAAACGCACACGAAAAACAAGAACGAGAACGAGGACGAGAGAGGGACTGGGACTGGGATCCCGCCCGCCCGCCGCTTTTGACGTGCTCGTTTCGCCCGAGGGAGCTGATTCGGAGGGTTGGGGGTGGTGCGGGTGCGGCTGTGGTGAGTTCTTTTGTCTTTTGTCTTGTCTTTTTGTTTTTTGTTTCGAATTTGGGGAGGCGAAGGGGAGGCTGCTTTTCTTCCTTTCGGTGATTAGGAAGCAACGCAGGGGAGGGAGAGAGGAGGGAGGAGGCGAATTTATTTGATTTCTTCTTTTTTTGCGGGGGGGTTTGGGAGGGGGGCAGGAGACACGTACGCACTTGTACGTGAGAAGACGAAGACGATGTGTTTCCTTGTTCCTTGCACGGAGGAAGGAGGAGGGGTCCAGACGTTTGTGGTTTACCCTCTCGGTGCGGGTTGTGTGCGTGGTCGTGGTGGTGGTGTCGTGTGCCGCCTCCGTGTCGTGTGCGCAGCTCAATGCTCAGTCGTGCCGCTTTTCCTTCTCCTTCTCGTTTTCGTGGTCTTTTGTCTCGTTTGCTTCCTTTGTGTCGTCCTCGGTTTTTGTTGTTGCACGCACAGCGGGTGCAGTCCTCGTGCTTTGAGCGCGCACGGACAGGGCGGGCGGTCGTGTGCGGACGGACAGAGCGGTAGCTTTTGCGCTTATTTCTATTTCCCCACTTCTTATCCGCTCTACCTCCCTATGCGCCCTTCTTTACTCACACATCCTTGTCTTTCTAGCGCCCCCCTCTCGCACGCGGCCCTCCCCTTAACGGTGCTCATCCTTCCGCCTCCGCCGCTCGTCAAGGGAACGGCCAAGGACAAGGAGAGAAGGAGGGACAGGGAGAGAAGGAGGAGGAGTGGGAGTTCCGTCCTGCAAGGGTCCCGGATGGGATTTCGTTGAGGAATTTTGGGATTCAAGTTGTGAGTGGGTTTCGTACTGTTTTCTGCTTGCTTTTCCTCGGGGGGGGGGGGTCCTTCTTTGGTGTTTGCTTCCGTGCTTGGCGGGCGCACAGGAGAGGATGGAGTGGCGGTTTTTTTTTTGCGGGCTTTGGAGCGAGGAACGGAAGAGATGAATGCACCGCACGTCTCGCTCTCTTTCACGATGTCGTTCGTGGGTGAGAGAGAGGCGCATCCTATATTCCATACTCCTCACTTTCCATCTTCACATCTCTCATCTTTCGTCCCACATACTGACGCATTTAACCAGCCAATCTACGCCACCCTCTCGGACATCGTGCTCTACTCACCGCGCGGATTGTCCTCGCCCGCGCTAAGGACGCTGGCGGCGCGTTTTGTGAACGCGGTGGAGAGGAAGAGGAGGGAGAGGTGTTTGGGATTGGGGATTGGTGAGTTCCTTTCTATTCTTACTCCCTCTCAATCGAGAGATGAGAAGAATGGAGCGCTGACTGGATTTTTTTTTCTTGTTCTTTCTTTTTTTGCATGCTCGTTTTCGTTGGTGATGCTATACTCGACCCGATATTCGACACACGATTCTATACAACTCGACCACAACTACCTCGTGATGCCCCATCTTCCTCGTTCGACTCAACGCACTCGCACTCGCATCCACAGACCCCTCCGTGCCGTCTCCCGACGCACCGCTCGAGTACAACGTGTTCGTGCTGGACGCGGACGCGCGCACGCTACGCGAGGCGGTGCCAGAGCTGATGATGCGCGTGTTCGATGGCGGCGAGCGGCGGGGCGTAGGTGGAGCGGACGATAGCATGCAGGTCGACGGCGACGCGGACCCACATACCACTCCCGCGGACGCACCCGTGGCGGTCCCCATCCACCCCGACGCGGACGCCGCCACCTCACCGAACACGGTCGACTTTGGGCAGCGCGAGCGGGACGAGATGCGGGAGTTGACGAGAGCGAGCGAGATCCTCAGCGTGTTGCCGAGCGCGCCACGGTTCCCGCCTGGCACCCCACACGCGGAGGACGAGCGCGAGGACCTGTCGACGACGACGACCGCGAGCCACTGGCGGCCTGCGGTGGGCCAGGTGTTCCTCGGCAACTCGGGCGACGTGCCGCTTGGCGCGGAAGGCGGCGCGAACGAGGACCCGTTCGCGTACGAAGCGACGAATGCGCCGAGGGAGGGAATGGGGTATGATGTGTGCGTCGAGTGCCACGAGATGGCGCCGTTCCCGTCGTTGGCGCATCTACGCGCGGCGGAGGACCATCTCACGATGCTGGATGCGATGTGGGACGAGCGAATGCGCGCCGAGGGCGGGGAGGAGGGGAGGGTGCGCACGCCGCCGAACGCGAGCGCGGTGATACACCTGCCATTCCCGAGCGCGCCGGCGAATACGGCGCAAACGATGAACGCACTCTTACCCGTGATTGCGTTCCTCGAGCGGTGCCTGCGGCCAGTGCCGCCACGGAGCCCGAATGGCAGCAGCACAAGTGTCAATAACGGTACCAGCAACAGCGGCGCGGCGAGCCCCCCCGGCAGCGCGCGCCGCTGGTCGACGTTCCCCGCGGCCGTGTCGCCTGCGGCGTTCTTCCCCTCGCCGCCACCCCCGCCCGGCGCCGCCCCGCGTACGCGCTCGCTCACCTCCCCCTCATCATCCGCGGCATCGACGCCCACGCCCCAGCCCGGCCTGCCACCGCGCACGCGGCCGCTCAAGGTGCTCATCTACAGCTCGGACGGCTACACGGAGAGCTCGCCCCTCGCGCTCTCGCTGCTCATGGCCGTGCGCCGCCTGAGCCTCCCCGAGGCGTACCTCGAGCTGCAGGTCGCGAAGCGCCGCAGCTTCTTTGTCTACCCCGGGGAGTTGGGCCTGCTGAGGCGCGTCGAGGCGCGCATTGGGGGCGGGGAGGTGTTCGCGCCGGCGAGGCTTGGCAGGAGGATGAGCGGCGCGGGAGCGTCGACTGGGAGTCTGGGGAGTGCGGGTGGAGCGCAGGTGGCGGGCGCGGCGGCTGTTGCGGAGGCAGCGGCGTCGGCAGCGAGCCCGCCGTCGTTTTCAGGTGCACGGCCGTCGGCGAAGAGCGTGTCCTTTGCACCAGGGGCGGTGATTTCGCCGCCAGTGGTGGTGCCGTCGCAAGGCGGGGCGGTGACGAGGGCGGGGCGACCACGCGCGCGGACGAGCCCGTGGTTGCCGAGCTTTGGGGATCATCAGTCGTGGTTCAACGACCCGCGGTTTGACGGGAGCTTCCCCAGTCGTGTGCTGCCGTTTTTGTATTTGGGGAATTTGTGCGTGGTTCTTCTTTCCTTCTTTTTGTTGTTAGGCTGATTTGTGTGCACAGGAACCACGCGTCGAACGCGTACATGCTGCATGCGCTGGGCATCACGCACGTCGTGTCGGTGGGCGAGTGCGCGTTGGTGCCGCCGCCTGGACAATGCACGTCGGCTCCGGGCGAGGCGTGTACGTCTGCGGCTTGCCGCGCGAATCACCACGGTGGAAACGCGCACTTCATACCTGGCAAGGGCCCGGGGAACCAGGGCTCGCTATGGATCGAGGAGCGCGAGGGGCGGATCAAGGTCCTCGATATCAAGGGCGTGTGCGACGACGGGATCGACACGCTCGAGCCTGAGTTGGAGCCGATCTGTGAGTGGATCGAGAAGGCAAGACAGGAGGGCGGGCAAGTGCTCGTTCACTGCCGTGTCGGTGTGTCGCGCAGCGCGACGGTTACGGTAAGCTTCTGCCGCTTTGTATTCGAGGAGATACTGATGTACTGGATAGATCGCGTATGTGATGAAGCACCTCTCGCTCCCGCTCGTCGACGCGTACCTGATCGTGCGCTCGCGGCGCTTGTCCGTGCTGATCCAGCCGAATATGCGGCTGCTGTACAACCTCTGCGGGTGGGAGATCAAGCTCGCGAAGGAGCGCGCCGCTGGGGACGAGGGCCGGCTGCGGAAGGAGCTCGCGCGGACACTGACATGGCCGTATCTCTCCAAGGAGGTGCATGCGCTGAATGAGAAGTACTTGCATTAGACGTGCGACGACTTAGCTACTCTCGACTCCCTCATCCTTTCTACCTCTCGTCTACCCACCACCGCGCTCGCGCCATACTCGCGCCGGACCCTGACCCTCTGCGTATCCTCCCTTCCATCCCCTTCCACCATCCCATCCTCCATTCCATACGTATGCCGCTCGGCGCTCTCACCTGTTTCTTGTCCCTGTTTCGTCTCCTGTCTCGTCTCGTCTCATAGCACCGTACATACACTGTTGTTCTTGTACCCTTTTTGTGTCTGTATCTGTACCTCTGATTTTATTCGTGTTCAGTGCCACTGTTCTTGTCGCCGACGCGCCTTGTGACGGTATGACGCGTGATGTCACACACACTTTGCAACAAACCACGACCACAAAGGAGGAGAATCCAGAATCGCACGACGCGTCATGCAACTCGGCCAGTTATCCGCTCTCATAACCGTCGACGGTGAGCCGCTCTCCGAGCATGCTATCGAATACTCGGCAGATGGAATGGAGGCGACTTGTTGGATCGCATCGGAGAATGGCAAGGTCGACTTTCCCTTCTTCGAGATGGAATTTGGCGATTCGACATCGGCAGCTTATATTTTTGCCTTCGCAGAACTTTTGCATCAAGTTCGAGGACACGGACGCATCTCCGCATCGCACGCTTTCCGCTCGAGTGCGCCTCGATGGCATGAAATGCGGGGGCCTATTGATGGGCCCGTCGCGGCTGGGGAGTCGTGTTACTACAGCCAAGCGCGACAGCGTTTCGACGTCCGCCAATACGAGGAGACCGCTCGCATTTAGCAAGCAGGTTTTGACCGGTTCGAGGCTCTGTTTCAGTCAACACAAAATGCGGTCTCAACTTGGTGCAGATGACGATACATACCTAAACGCAACAATTTCTCCGGACTTCGGGACAATCAAGGTGCTCTTCGCTTTGGTAAAATTACGGGGAACTTCCGGGAACCCTGAGTTTGTTTCCTGCGAGCCGACGATATTGCATGAACGGTCAAAGAAAGCCATCGGTCACTCAGTGCAGTCAGACTCGCAGTTGTCTTTGATGGTGGCATGTTCTGATCTCTCTCTTCCTAGGTTCGGGCCGGAATTTCATACTAGGAAGCATTCTGTCAAGTGGCATTCGCAAGACATCAAGACCCTCGCGACCTTCAGCTTCAAATACCGCCCGATTGGTACGTGCATTCATTATTCCCTTTCCACTGATGCGCATGTCAATCCCAGAACTGCTTCGGGCCCAAGGCATTGCGCCGCCTGGGGTTCGCGAAGAACGCGCCGCGACACCAACGGACATCCTGGATCTGACTATGGATGTTGACGATGAGGATACGGACGAGGCTAAGATAAAGGAACTCGAGGTACTTATAACATTAACATTCATCCGCGCGCCGAGCTCATTTCCACTTTCTCAGATACAACTGCAGGCGCTGAAGAAGAAAAAGAAGAAGCAGGTCAAACGCGAGCCTTCGGACGTGAAGAAGGAGATCAAGAGCGAAAGGCTGGCATTTATACCGGGCGAGGTTATCGATTTGACCTGACGAGGGTGACCTTCGCGTCCTCTATGGAGACTCAGACAGCTCTGGCCGTCGTTGTTCCATTTCAGCGCTCCAGAGCATGATTGCCTTCGACTTATCTTTATTAGTACTGCGTGAAGCTTTTATTAGCTCAAATAATTGTTCGATTTGAAGGTCCCCAGTTCGAGCATTAACTAAGACTGTTTATTTTAACTGTTTGAGCGCGTGTCGCTTATCGCGTGACGTCACATCACCCAGTGCGCTTTTGTGGCCGACCACGAGGACCGCGCCCAAAGACAAACGAAAGCCACAGCGACGCGTCTCATGCACCTCGGACAATTCTCCGCCTGGATAACCGTAGATGATGGCCCGCTCTCTGAGTATGCTTTAGAACACTCGGCGGACGGGATGGAGGCGACTTGTTGGATCGCGTCCGAGAATGAGAAGGTCCTTGAGTGGCATCTCCAGCCAATTTGCGAGACTCGAGGCTCACGTTACTCTCTGTTCCTTCAGAACTTCTGCGTCGTGGCCAACGATACGGACGCATCACCACAGCGGACGGTCTCCGCCCGCATGGCCGTCGATGGTATTAAATGTGGAGGCCAACACCTGAAGGTCAAGACTGGGAGTCATATCGGCACGACCAAGCGAGATAGCGTCTCGACATCCGTAAACACGTGCAGACCGTTGACCTTTGGCAAGCAGGTCTTGACGGGTTCGGGATTCTCATTTCACACACTGTGCAATGTCTTGACTGGGTGTAGATGACGACGCATACCTCAATACCGCAATCTCGCCGGAACTGGGGACTATTAAAGTGACTTTGGATCTTGTGAAGCCGCGCCATAGAACGGCGAAACGAAGAAATTGGACCAACCGCCAAGAGCCCCTCAGCATACTGCATGAACAGTCAAAGAAAGCCATGGGTCACTCGGTGCAGTCAGATCTCTTCCATTTACTTCACATCGCGCATACTCTGATCTTTTGTCTCGAAGATTTGGACCAGAATTCTACGCAAACAATTCTTATCAACTGAACCGTTCGAAAACGATCAAGACCCTTGCAACCTTCATTTTCAAATACCGCCCCATTGGTACGGTCTGCATTGCTGTATTCTTTCCCGTTAATCTAGCGTACTCCGTTTCAGAACTGCTTAGAGCCCAAGGTATCGCCCCGCCTGAGGTCCGCAAAGTACGAGCCGCGGCACCAACGGACGTCCTGGATTTGACTATGGATGTGGACGAGGAGGATGCTAAAGAGACTGAAATCAAGAAACTCGAGGGACATAATCTCAACATCCTTTACGCCTGGCGCTCATTTCCACTTCCCCCAGATGCGCCTTAATGAGCTAAAGAAGAATAAGAGGAAGCAGGTCAAATGCGAGCCGGACGTGAAGAAGGAGACCAAGAGCGACGGGCTGACATTTATACCGGGCGAGGTTATCGATTTGACTTGATACTTAGATTCTGTCTCGACATGGCTGAACCTGAGCTAAAGCCCTCTTGTCTCATGCTCTTGCCATACCATCTCATTTTCGATATTTTATTAATGACTTTATGGGAACCTTCCACGGTCCCAATAATCCAATTTAGCTTTCTACTTACCACTGATTTTTGCAAGATGTTTTGTGACTCCCGAACGGTCACGGTCACAAGTGCTACAACCACACACGCATGTCATGCAGCTCGGCCAATTCTCCGCTTTGATAACCGTTGACGGTGGCCCGCTCCCTGAATATGCTGTGGAGTACTCGGCAGATGGAACGGAGGCGACTTGTTGGATTGCGTCCGAGAATGAGAAGGTCCGTCGACTTTCCCTTTGTCTTCGAGGTGGAATTTGGCGATTCCAGATCGGTAGCTTACAGCTTCCCTTTTTTTCCGTGGCAGAACTTTTTCATCAAGCTCGAGGACACGGATACATCTACAGATCGCACGGTTACCGGTCGAGTGGCGCTCGATGGCGTTGCATGTGGGGGCTGGTTTCTGGGCCCCGCGGGGAGCCGTGTTACCACAGTCAATTGCAAAAGCGTCTTGGTCTCCGCCAATACAGGGAGACCATTTTTATTCAGCAAACAGCTCTTGACGGGTTCGAGTCTCTCTTATGCACAAAATGCGGTCTCAACTTGATGCAGATGACGATACATACCTAAACAGGGCGATTTCACCAGATCTTGGCACAATCAAGGTGCTTTTCAACGTCGTGAAATTACGCCAAAACTCTTCGAGCAATCGCTTTGTTGCCTGCGAGCCAAAGATATTGCATGAACGGTCAAAAAAAGCCATCGGTCACTCCGTGCAGTTAGACTCACTTGCCTTGGATTCTGGGAGAGCCTCTGATCTTTCCTTCCAAGGTTTGGACCAGAATTTCATGTAAAGAAGGATAAAACATCAAAAGTGCAAATCATCAAGACCCTCGCGACCTTCAGCTTCAAGTACCGGCCTATCGGTATTATTTATATTATTACATTTCTGTCCAGTTTATTTAGTTTGGTTCTAGAACTGCTTAGGGCTGAGGGCATCGCGCCCCCTGTGACCCGCGAAGAACGCGCCGTGACGCCAACAGAGATCATAGATTTGAGCATGGATGTGGACGAGGAGGATGCCGACCAGGCTGAGATTAAGAGACTCCAGGTAGTTCGAGTCTTGGCATCAACCCTCTTCGGGCGTTGACTTACAGCACCTCAGGCCCGACTTGATACGTTGCAAAAGAAGAACAAGCGGACTCATGTTAAACGCGAGGCCGTCCATATCAAGAAAGAGATCAAGAGTGAAGGCGGAATATTTAGACCCGGGGAAGTCATCGATTTGACATTGTGTGAGGGTTGATACTTTTGGAATTAGTTCCGCCGTCGAGTCCGCATATGTTTCATTCAGATTCTCTTGCAATTTGTGTTGATAGTTCTGAATTTATCGACAGTTTCCAAGGCAATTTGTAAGAAATTTAATTCGAGTTCAAGTTCAAGTTGAAAAAGAGCCGCACAACGCGTGACGTCATGCATATAAAAGGTTCGGTACTTATCGGTCACTGCATGTGACGCTTCTTCTTTCGCTCTTCCACTATCTCTCGATCTTCCCTGGCTCAGTAGCTCGACCTCTGTCCTGCGTACAAACGAAGTCCTGAATTTCAAACGATGCGTCTCGGGGCACTGCATGCGTGGATATCTGTAGACGGCGTGGAGGTGTCCGAGTTTGCTGTAGAATACTCGGCGGATAGGACAGAAGTATCTTGTTGGATCCCTTCAGAATGCAACAAGGTGCAACGTGAAACGTCAAATATCTCATCCTCAGTGATATCTCATTGCAATTCAGAACTTTTGCATCCACTGGAAAAATACCGAATCATCCTCACGGCACACGGCAAACGCCCTCGTAACGGTGGATGGGATATGTTGTGGAAGCAATAATATGTACTGCCATGACCGTGCCCATCCCCGCGTTGCTTCTGGCAGTCGCGATAGCGTTGCCACGTCCGCCTTCGCACGACGTCCCCTCTTCTTTGGCCAGCAAGAGTTGACGGGTGCGACTCTTGTTGCAGATGTGTATCTCTGAGCGGCTGATCATTATCAATCATTGCAGATGATGACGCCCTCTTGAACGCCGCCATATCGCCCGAGCTCGGCTCTATCAAAGTGGAAATGCGTAACGTGAGATCGGTACCTTCTCGGAGTCCACGTCAAACGTTCTGGCGCGGAACACCTTCCTTTGAGACGAAAGTCTTGCATGAACGCTCGAAGAAAGCTATGGGTCACTCCGTCAGGTTCGTTTAATCTTTGTCTTTTACAATATATTTTTTCCATTCTTTCAAGGTTCGGTGCAGAGTTTTTCAGCGCGAATTCCCAGTCGGATCCCGTTGAAGTCCTCGAGGATCTTGCTACGTTCATTTTCAAGTACCGACCAATTGGTGAATTATACTCGTCTTGCTGCTGCTCGCCATGCTCACCTCGATTAACTGAAGATATCCTGAGGGCTCAAGGTATTGCACCTCCCGTAGTCAGCGCCAAGCCTGTAGCGTCTTCCACCGGGGTTGTGGATCTGACCTTGGACGACGATGACGCAACTAAAATCCGGAAACTCGAGGCAAGTAGCTTTTCTATCTGCGCCTCCTCTCTCGATGCGTGAACTGTACTCAGGCACGACTGCGCATCCTCAAAAAGGCTAAAGCCAAAACCGAACGTTCCGGCGTCAAACGGGAGACGTTGTCATCTGGTGAAGTCATCGATTTGACCTAGCTAACCTCGCTATGCCTGTCCTTGTTCTTGGGCCACTGTAAATTAAACCTAATCTGTATCGGCCGTACAGTAAACACTCGCTTCCTTTTGATTCAAGGTCCCATGTTGTGGACAGCTTTTTTCGGTGAAAGCGCGGGGATCAGCTGGTGCCAACATTCGATATAAAAAGAAGAGGGAGCCGTGAAGAAACAATCGGACCTGTCCATCTCTGTCGTATAATTGGCTTTTCAGGGTGCACTGTGCATGTTCGGCTTTTCATGGGAATGATCAAACCTCCGACTCGAGTTGCACAGACATTCCTTCTACGCTGGCGGATATATTACACGGCGAAGAATACTGAGGCAGGTCTGAAACAGTAACAGATCACTCGAACAACACCAAAAATTGACGTGCTTTTTATCAGGAAAATTCCCCGGAGCATTCCACAGATGACAACTATCACTATGTACTTGCCTAGGACAAGAATATGAATCAATTCCGATTCTTGTCAAGTCATATGCCTCACTCCACCACTTGCACCTCTGCACACTACGCCTACTAAATTATCAATTTCGGGCACATCGTTTCGAAAAGGATCCATTATATGGTCGTATTTAATAGAGCTCGTAACCCTAGCCGTTGGCTCCGTACGCTGCTTCTCTAGGTCAACGCTCAGCCTCCAGAATTTACGTGGTCAACTCGCCCTGCTTGCATTTTCTCAACGGCGAACTTCGCCACTGCGGACGCAAAAGGAAAGTGGATATTTAGCATAGCTTGCGGCGGAAAGTTCCTGCTGTGACTATCTTCTCGAAGGAGGAGGAAGAGAATGTCCTCAGCCGCAGTGGTCCCAATCAGGAACGTACGGCCACTGTACCTACGTACATCAAGCCAGAAATGTATGCTACAGTCTACTACTGCTCCAACGCTGTGATAGAAATACAATGGATATCTTTTCACGAAACAAGCCATCTGACGTTCCGCTTATAGACAAATCGCCTCATATTTTGATGCTCCGGAATCTGTTTACAGCATGTCAACTACAGTCAAGTAAAACCGATTGGGGCCTTACGGCTTTAAGTGGCTTGATCACTTTCTTGCCGCTCAACTATCTAACGCTAGCAGAAAAGAAAGAAAGAAAGAAAGAAAAGAAAGAAAGAAAAGAAAATAGTAGACGTGAGACAGCCAGGATATCCGGCCAGAGCAAGGAGTATCCAGCATCGCAGGAAATACGCCCAAGTTTCCTGTGCTAAATTAACCAGGAAACAACCCCAGATGAAGCTGGATGAGACAACCCGAGGCGCGGAAGTGCCAGAAAAAGCCTGGAGAAGGAAAGACAAACACTGTACGAGTAGTCCAGCAAAGTTGGAGCCTCGTTCAGGCCTAGGGCTTTCCGGTCCCAGACTCAGGACCAGACTCATCGTGGCCCGTGGGAGTGTGGAAGAAATGGGTCGGCAATGATCGGCCACGAGTAGTTCGGATTATGTTGGGTGATGCTCGGTTTCTGAACCGAATTTCGCCTATTAGCTTACTCTACTCTTTGTATATTCTGTCCAGTTATTCAAATCTGGAATTCAGTAGCAGCAACCCATTAATGTTAACTGTAACTCGGTTATTTCACCGATACACCCGCAAATAAATTGATCCAATGCTTAAAGCTAGAGCCAAAAGGTCTGAACCTACATTTAGCTTCGCTCGATCGAAATGTAGATTGATAAACATACCTCCCCTGATTTCGACGCCTTCCGCTCCGCAAGTAATTTTGCGGCTTCAGCTTTCCAATCCGTGTCCACTATGGCCGCCAAACGCTCCTCGACCGCGCTCATTCGCATGTCCCCAAGCACGAAACTACACGCGTTTATTCCAGGATCAAACAATAGGGATGGATACTACATACCTTTCTATTGGATGGGAAGCCGCCTCCACAACCGCATTGACGAAGCCGTCTTTATCGTTCCTGAAGACATTGTATACATACGGTGGGTCGAGCTCCTTGAGAGTGTTGTGTTGCGAGTTCCACCGCGTCCTGTTGCTGGGATTTTTTGCGTCCCACTAACAGGGTTCGGTGAGCATGGGGAACGGGCAGATACGTATGTAGAACACGGGATAGATGGGCACGTACCGACATGATGGGATTGATAAACGGTACCCCGAGGCACAATGCATCGTACGGCGTTGGAGAGCTGATGATTGATCCTGTCAACCTATCCCAAAGAAATACGTGCCAAAAAGTACAAACAGCCAGGGGTTCCCGATACCGACTAACACTCGCGACTCCGCGAGCTTCGCGTAAAATTCAGTCTGAGGCATGAACCCCACGTTCGTGATGCTGTTGGGGAAGAAATCCGGAAGAACGCGGTTGCGCACCCCCGCCAAGAAATGGACGCCTGCTGCATCGGACGCGGCATCGAAGAAATCCGCCGCGTAAGCATAGTTACTGCTGTTGAAGAATCCCGCGTCTTTGGAAAGGACGTAGGCCTGCTGACGGCGGAGCTCGTGCGGGATGAATGCCTGGCGGGCACATTGCGGCTCGATGCTATATCCGAGGTATGTGTTGCGTCCAGATGCTGCCTCTCTCACAATCAGCGCTCATGCTTCGAAATGGCGGAAGGGCGGGTTTACGTACGTCGATACTGCCAAAAAGAAGAGGAAATGAGTAAGCGAGCGTGGCGGACCTGAAATGGCCAAAGGGTCAACCCACCCTTTCTGGACTGAGGGTCCATTTTTCCCCGAGAGGATTTTCTGGCTATACATCGAACATGTTAGCAGCACCATGTTTGAGCCACATCGAGGGGCGCACCGAGCCCCAGAAATGGAAAGAGAAGATCTTCCACGCAGGAATTCCATGCGGTTGGTGTTCCATGAGCACGCAGTCTTGGTCGTGGAAGCAAGCGTTGGCATCAGATACGTCTACTAGGATTGCGGAGACAAGAGGGCCGAACATGAAGTACAGCTGACTTGTCCGCTCTTTACTGCTGGAATACAGGAAGCTGTATCCAAGACGTCTCATTGCAATCACCTTGAAACCAGATAATAAGGACAGAATAAGCAGCGTAGTCTCGTAGCCGACGTGATTGGCACCGTAGAGTTGGCCCAGATGACCTCGCCACCACTGTCGCCTCTAAGCATGGCACGAAATGGTTTCGCATTCAGAATAACCACTGGGTTAATAAGACATATCAGCGCAATAATAAGCGTCCCTCACCGAGCCTACCTTTCGTCTGATTTTGGCTACAATTTCCCTGCTCAACGCACTGAAAAATAGAGGCAATTGTGCAGTCATTTTCCGCCATCCAAGAGTGGTCATCATATGCAGGGTCAGCGGCAAAGAGCAGGTCGGTGAGTGGGGAGCTGGGCGTCAGATCCGCAGATTGGGAGATCGTCGTCATCGTCGTTGGCGTTCACAACGGGGTCCAGTTCGTGTAACCACTTGCCTCGAGAAAAATTGGGAAGCCAAGGATAAGCACGCAAACTAGAGCCAGGAGTAGGATCCTATGCCGTGGAAGTAACAAGAATTGTAGCCTGGAAGCCACGGTCAACGCGATCTTGTGGAGGTGGTTCATAAGAATTCACCAAGAGTCCCGAGCCATTGTAACGGCGGGGGAAGCGGCTGAAGCGCGAAGGGCGAGGCGAGTAGGCACCGAAAGGTCGGACTATCCGCGTTTTCGAGTCGCCACCGGGTGCGCTGCTTTGGCTACCGCTAAAGGACTGTAGGTGTTGGGCAGCTGTCAACGCGGTGCCTGGCGACGGGACGGATGATGATCCGCACCATGGTTAGACATCTACATAGATTCTCGCCAAGCTGCCCGGGGAGAGGAGGCCCCCGGTCACTACCTTGTAGATCGGTCCGCTTTTTTCCAAATTTTTGGCTGATTTACTCTATGAATTTTCGCTTTAGCCAGCTATTTCGGACCGAGTTTTTTGGGAAAGTAATGAAAATTTCTTCTCTGGCTCATGTTTTGGGCTCAGTAGCATTTCGGTGTGCCAAGGTCAACGACTGCATTTTGCGCCAAATTCCAGTGCACGAGCTCGGATCTGAAGTTTTTTTCTCTCCACTCCTCGCCGATATATCACCAAAAGTTGCTGCTTGCGGCGCTGTTCTACTCCATTATAGACCGAGCTCGGTGGTTGTTTTACTCTATTTCTCAGACAGAGATACTCCCAAATTTTGGGTGTTGATCTACTCTATCGCGGACCGGCACAAAGGGTAGTGCCCGGGGGCCTGGGAGAGGCGGCTTATCACCACCTTTGTGAACTTGAAGCCAGTTCGGGAGGCCAAGCCTAAGCCTAAGGGCTCATGTACCATGGCTGTGGATTCCAAGCCACTTGGGACTGCACCCGAGTGATCCGGCTTGATCCTGTCACTCCGGAAGATCCGAGTGTGGTAATTGGGGCTGAACATACGCCAACGCGTTTGCTCGCTGTTCTCTCATACCCTTGAGAAATAAACTACCTTGAGCATATGATCAATCTACTGTGGGACACACTTCTCAGGTAATCCGCAATATTGGAATTCCGCTTGAATTTGAAAACATTGAGGAAAGTTTGAGCAAACTACAAGAAAACGGTGTTGAAAATACCACTCATCGAAAGATAACTTCTTGTGGTGTATACAGGACTGTAAAAGACTAGTTTTTGCCCTGCTCCCGATTTTTCTTCTTGGCCCAAACAATTTGTATACATAAAAACATATTCATTTGTGAATAGCCTGCTACATTACAACAAAAGGTCCTGGCCTCACGGCCATATCGAGCAGAGGACGGAGCGCAATTCACAACCGAAATATTTTGCCTACTGCCTCTGAAAGTAGTGACAGGGACTGGGAGGCCAGTTGAGTTTAAGCGCGCGCTAAGAAACGACGTGCCGAGAAGAATTGATGCGAGATGGTCTCGGCGAATTTCCCGGCAATTTATCTTGAATACGATTGGCTATCCTTAGTCCCCAGGAGGATTTCGCTCCGGATAGACTAGGGATGCTGCAATCACGTCAGTCTCGGTAGGGTAGGCCTAAAGGCCGAGGTTGAATTTGACTTTTGACATCATTCAATGCTGAGCAACTTGCCGAGGCACCTGTCAGAGCTCCATCAAACGGGATCCCCAAAGGAGACATGTATTAATGTGAATCTACGAAAATCTAGATGGGGGTCATGAGCCCTCTCCACAGAGTTTCATTAAACTTTTTGGTGAATCAGGGAGAGATCTCCGCCTAGAAGATAATTTTTTCGGGTCTAATTTGCGATCGGCTCGGCTAACGGCTCTGCTTCATATACTGAGATGATGAAGTTCACACCTAGATAGCAAAACTAAAGGCATCAGATAATATGTCATTTGAATCGCAAAGCATTTCAAAGTCCCGGGAGCGAATTTCGGGTAGTTCCCTGAGGAAACAGGTGAAAATACCATGTTCTATCCTTTTTTTCGAACCTAGAGGTCATTGAAACATCCTTTGTTGATGTTAGTTAACTTAGAACCATACATGTGATCAGGCTATAGCCCAAGATCATCCCTTGTGTGAAGGATTCTTGCTAGGATTGCTATGCAGTTGAACTTCCGTCTGCATTCGGCAAGATGATGCCATCATTGTTCTCATGATTGAAATGAAAGAGTGACATTTTTTCGAAGACAAAGTCCAGTGAATACTAACCAATCCAAATTTATCTACCAAACAGGCGACAAAGGTTCTCGACTGGTTGTATATAAAGACTCACCACCATTGCATTGATCTCAGGATGGCTTCCTGGCTATTGTCTAGGCAGAAACACGAGTTTGAATGTTTGAACTTTTTTTTTGTGAGAACCTACCTCGGAAATGCCGGAGTTGAGTTTTTCCCTTTGATCCCAACGTTGGCACCCTCAAACAAGCTCTAGGATATTCTATCCTTATGTCAAGTCATCCATAACTAGTATAGTGATATCCGAAATGCAATAATCAAATGTCAAAAGCAACCTCGGCCTTCGGGCCTACCGGAGTCTCGTGCCGACACTTGGGATTTCAAGTCACTTACGACCAATCCGCCCAGCTTGAAGCTCCAATTTTGCGGTACAGGCCTCAGGTACCTCTCTGATAGTCTCTCTCTTTTCTCTCTTTTTTTCTTCTCTTTTTTCCTCTTTTCGCAACTTGAATTTGGCCGATCATCCACAGACGTGGGATATGAGCCCAAGCCTAGGCCAAGAAACCTCAATCAAGACGGTTTTCGATAGCGTTTCCAGCAACATTTACTGCCCGAACCGGGTAGGGAGCCGCTATTTTGTGAAGAAATAGAGCACATAGTGATTGGCTTCATACATGGCTTCTCTCGGTCAACGCTTGACCTCCAGAATTTACGTGGTCAAGACTCAACTCGCCCTACCTGCATTTTCTCAACGGCGAACACCACTGCAGACGCAAAAGGAAAGTGAATATTCAGCATAGCTTGCGCCGGACTTCCTGCTTTTCTGTGACCATCTTCCTAGTGGCGTTCCGCTTGCCCTTGTTGTGGCTCGTTCCTGTAGTTTTCGCTCGGTGTTGGGATCATCGGATCTTCAACAGCTCTTTTACAGCTTTCGGAAGTATTGCGGGGCATCAGTCCTGGGCGTGACAAGACGCGGACTATATTTGTGAATTCCCGCAAAGCAGTAAATTGTCGTCATAACACATTGAACTCGTAAATCAACATTCGATTACAGACAAGTCGTCTCATATTTTGATGCTCCCTAGTCCCAAGGCAAGATCTGCATGTCCGGAATCTGTTTAAAGCATGTCAACTACAGTCAAGTCAAACCGACTGGGGACTTACAACGTTGGCTTGACCAGTTTCTTGCCGAGCTCTCACCCGCGTTTCCGAAATACTTGTGGTTGGAATACATGTTTCCGCGTCAATCCCATATTCCTGGGCTCTACCTTTGTTGCGTCGTGCTAAAGCTCCATTCAACCCTCGCCAAAGAATCTTGTCGGCCATGGATGTAAGGAGGGGTATTCTTCGCGGTACAAAAAACCCGCGGATGAAAATGCACTGGTTCTCTGTGCTCGTCCAATTCTCACGTGACGTGCGCACTGTCGCCGACCCAAAATCCTTCCACCGATATCGTGGCGCCAATGTGCCTTCAGCCATCCCAACCACGGCGAAATTCAACGAGAATCCGACGGCCCCGGAGGACGTCGAACCAGTCGCGAATGGCCCAGGAGGTGGTTTTATCGCATCCTGTGACCACGAACAGGGACTCGGTGGATGGGAGGCAGTCCTGGGTGAACGTGTACCACTGGGTGGAGCACTTCCTGGCATACGCCCGGAAGGTTTCGACTGGAAGGAGGTTTTGACGCGAGGCGCCTTCGGGGAGTACGAGGATCGCACCCTCCTTCGATTGGAACGTGAACGTGATGCTGCTCCCTACGGTCGTCGGGAAGAGACTGCGGGACGTTAGCGCCCGCGAGTGCTCGGAAAGTTGAAATGAACACGCACGGAGTGACCACCGACGATGCTCGAGCTTGCACAGTTACTTGAGAGACTTTCGCGCTCGCGATTATGGATCCAGGGGAATGGTACGCCCGCTTGGAGATTTCGTGAGTGCGCAGGAGGAAGGGTTCGAAATCCTCCGGAACGCCGTGAATAGCGTTGATCGAATGGGTGGCGGGCGAGCAAGCGTTGAACAGGACGTCGAACGAGCCGTCGCGCCAAATGCCCACATCTCCGACGCTGACACCGATTTTCTTGTACTCGACGGGCAGATTGTCGTTCGGTTCTGGGGTCAACTGGGCGATTCCGTTTCGCGAAGTAAGAAGGTCGTACAGCTGGCTCGCGGACTTGCGCATAGTGTAGCAAAATGAAGCCAGAGTGAGAGTTGCAAACAGTGATGGCCCCGCAGATAACATCAGTCAAAAGACGTTCAATCATTTTGAAATGTGGTTGAAATTTTGCACCGATACGAAGGATTGAAAGGCCGGTAAAAGCGGGGTAATGAGGGAGAGATCGGCGGACACATATTGAGTGCTTTACAATTGTATGGAGGCCACAGCTAGACACCGATTTTGAATATTTCACGGAAAAGAGCGGCGGTAACGTGTGACAGAAGACAACAAGCCGAGCGGCGGCGAAAGCTGTGCGATTCCGCACTCAGGCTCCGCGACGGGGACGGAGATTCTCCCATCATGGGCGGGAGAAGTTGTTGAGCGTCGGACGTCCCGGCGATGGAAGACTGCGCGTTGACAGATGGCCGTGGATGAGGAAAGTGAGACCGGAAATGTTGTCACAGAGAAGCCTGACGTGCATTCTTAGAAGACGTGAAGCGCCCGCGAGCACCGAAAACCGCTCTGCCCGTGCAATCGTCGAGAGGATACCTACAAGCAAAGAGATTAGCGGGGGATCAGCAATAATATAGGGTATAGCATGACGCACAAATTGGAATATTCGGCAGCGAAGTCTCCAAGAGTCGGCCAGGTATACGGGATAGTACCGACGGCGAACCCCAATCGACTCTTAAGAAAACGTCTTCTGAGCACCAGAGGGGACCTAGCCTGTGGGATGGCACAGCGGCGGCGGCGATCGTCCTGGTTGTCCAGAGAATTGCGGCGACGACGTCGGGAAGTGAGAGGTGAGAAGAAGGGGATCAAGTGCAGTTACGGAGGCGACCTTTATAAGATTGGATTTGATCCATTAGCCAGTCGGTTATATGCGACGACGAACGCCAAATGACTCGGAACGGAGCAGGAGGCCCAGAGCGGAGCTCGGGAGGGCAAGGGGGTAGGAGCAGAGATATGCCCAGGAGCTGCGGCAGAGAAGTCGTAGAAAGAGACAGCATTCAAGTTCGACAGTGTGGGGACGAGGGGAAGCGGACAAATGTTATATGACGGAGAAGGATGGCAATGATAGTTGTATCAATGATGGCTGATACATCATCACCCGCTAGACACAGATGACTCACAAATCCGATTGTTTCTTCACAGCTCCCTCTTCTTTTTCTTTTTATATCGAATATTGGCGTTCTTCCCTCGCCGTCGCCTCCGCCCAGTGCCGCCCCACGTACGCGCTCGCTCACCTCGCCCGCGTCGTGCGCCGCCTCATCGCCCGTGCCTGCTCATCTACAGCTCGGACACAGAGAGCTCGCCGCCCATGGCCGTGCCCCGCATGAGCTTCTCCGAGGCGTAACTTGAGCTGCAGGTCGCGAAGCGGGGCAGCTTCTTTGTGTACCCCGGCGAGCTGGGTCTGCTGAGGCGCGCCGAGGCGGCGGTGAGGTGTTCGAGGCTTAGCAGGAGGATGAGCGGCGCGGGGGCCTCGACGGGGAGTTTGGGGAGCGCAGGCGGGGCGCAGGTGGTGAGTGTGGCGGCTGTTGCTGAATCCGGCGGTGGCGGCGAGCCCAGCGGATGCTGACATGGCCGCTGGAGGTGCATGCGCTGAATAAGAAGTACTTGCATCAGACGTGCGACGAATCGCCTACCCTCGACTCCTCCATCCTTTCTACCTCTCGTCTATCCGCCCGACACCCTCGGAGGTTCTCTCCTCCATTCCACAAGTATGCCACTCATCGACGCTTACCTCTTTCTTGTCCCTGTTTCGTCTCCGTCTCGTCTCATCTCGTCTCATAGTTGCGCACACATATTGTGGTTATTGTACCCTTTTCTTCTGTGTATCTGTCCTTTCAATTTGTGTTCTTCTTGGCGGACGCGACTTGTGACTTCACTGTGTGTGATGTCCCAATCACTACTACCGCTACTACCCTTTGTCGCAAACCAAGACCTTACAATTGCAGGAAGAATCGCCGCGACGTGTCTCAGTAGCTCGGACAATTCTGCGCCTTGATAACCGTTGACCGTGAACCGCTCCCCGAGCATGCTGGCGGATACTCGGCGGATGGGATGGAGACGACTTGCTGGATCGCATCGGAGAATAGCAAGGTCGACTTTCTGTGCTTCGAGATGGAGTTTGGCGATTCGACATCAGCAACTTATATTTTTGGCATTCGCAGAACTTTTTCATCAAATTCAAGGACATAGCCGCATCGTACATTTTCCGCTCAAGTGAACATCGATCATGAATTAATGGGTGCAAATTCCTGGGCCGGGGAGCCGCGTTGCCACAGCCGATCGCGACAGCGTCTCAACATTCACCAATACGAGGAGACCGCTCACATTCAGCAAGCAGGTTTTGACCGGTTCGAGGCTCTATTCCAGTCTGCACAAAATTCGGTGGTCTCAGCTTGATGCAGATGACGATACATATCTAAACGCAGCGATTTCTCCCGACTTCGGGACAATCAAAGTGCTCTTCGCTTTGGTAAAATCACGCCAAAAAGCCCGGAAGCCTGCGTTTTTTTCATGCGAGTTGACGATATTGTATGAACGGTCAAAGAAAGCCATCGGTCACTCGGTGCAGTCAGACTCGCAGTTGTCTTTGATGGTGGTATGCTCTGATCTCTCTCTTCCAAGGTTCGGGCCAGAATTTCATACCAGGAAGGATTCTGTTAAGTGGCATGCGCAAGACAGCAAAACCCTCGTGACCTTCAGCTTCAAATACCGCCCGATTGGTACGTGCATTTCTTATTCCCTCTTCACTCACGCACATGTCGATCATAGCGCCGCCTGAGGCTCGCGAAGAACGCGCTGCGACACCAACGGACGTCCTGGATCTGACCATGGATGTGGACGATGAGGATACGGACGAGGCTAAGATCAAGGAACTCGAGGTACTTATAATCCTAACATTCCTCACTCACCGAGCTCATTTCCACTTTGTCAGCTACAACTGCAGGCGCTGAAGCAGAAGAAGCAGGTCAAACGCGAGCCTTTGGACGTGAAGAAGGAGATCAAGAGCGAAAAGCTGGCATTTACACCGGGCGAGGTTATCGATTTGACCTGATGAGGGTCACCTTCGTGTGCTATCTGGAGACTCAGCGAGTTCTGACCGTCGTTGTTCCATTTCAGTGCGATCCAGAGCATGATTGCCTTTGATTTATCTTTATTGATACTATGTGAAACTTTTATGGCCCCAAATAATTGTCCGATTTGAAGGTCCCAAGTTCGAGCATTAATTCAGACTGTTTATTTTGCTTAATTATTTGAGCGCGTGTCGGTTATCGCGTGACGTCACATAACCCGCGCTTTGTAGCCGACCACGAGGACCTCGCCCAAAGACAAACGGGAGCCACAGCGACGCGCCTCATGCACCTCGGACAATTCTCCGCCTGGATAACCGTAGATGATGGCCCGCTCTCGGAGTATGCTTTGGAACACTCGGCGGACGGGATGGAGGCGACTTGTTGGATCGTGTCCGAGAATGAGAAGGTTCTCGAGCATCTCCAGCCAATTTGCGAGGCTCGAGGTTCACATTACTCTTCTGTTCCTTCAGAAATTCTGCATCGTGGCCAACGATACGGAGCCATCACCACAGCGGATGGTCTACGCCCGCATGGCCGTCGATGATATCAAATGTGGATGCCGACACCTGAAGGTCGAGACGGGGAGTCATATCGCCACAACCAAGCGAGATAGCGTTTCAACATCTGAAAACGCGAGGAGGCCGTTGACCTTTGGCAAGCAGATCTTGACGGGTTCGGGATTCTCATTTCATACACGCAATGTCTTGACTGGGTGTAGATGACGATGCATACCTGGATGCCGCGATCTCTCCGGAACTGGGTACGATTAAAGTGACTCTCGATCTTGTGAAGCTGTGCCAAAAAATGGGGAAACAAAAAAATTGGACCAAGCCCGAAGCGCCCCTCAGCATAGTGCATGAACGGTCAAAGAAAGCCATAGGTCACTCGGTGCAGTCAGATCTCTTCCACTGACTTCACACCCTGCATGCTTTAATCTCTTGTCTCGAAGATTTGGACCAGAATTCTACGCAAACAATTCTGGTGAACGGAACCATTCGAAGAAGATCAAGACCCTTGCTACCTTCATTTTCAAATACCACCCCATCGGTACGCTCTGCATTGCTGTATTCCTTCCCGGTACTTTAGCGTACTTCATTGCAGAACTGCTTAGAGCCCGAGGTATCGTCCCGCCTGAGGTCCGCGAAGAACGAGCCGCGGCACCAGCGGATGTCCTGGATTTGACTATGGATGTGGACGAGGAGGATGCTGAAGAGGCTGAGATCAAGAAACTCGAGGTACATAATCTCAGCATCCTTTACGCCTGGCGCTCACTTCCACTTCCCCCAGACGCGCCTTAATGAGCTGAAGAATAAGAGGAAGCAGGTCAAACGCAAGCCTTCGGACGGAAAGAAGGAGATCAAGAACGAAGGGCTGAGATTTATACCGCGCGAGGTTATCGATTTGACTTGATACTTAGATTCTGTCTCGACATGGCTAGACTTGAGTGTTTGAGCGTGGGCCCTCTCAGCCTCAATGGGTCGGGCATCGTTTTTTGATATTTTACCAATGACTTTATGGGAACCTTTTTCAGGGTTCCAAAAGATCCAATTTGTCTAACTTAACTCTGATTCTAAGTATTTTTTTACTGGTGTTCGTACTTGCCAGTGTGTGACTTGCGGAACGTCAGGGTCACGGTTGGGTCACGGGCGCTTAACAGAACAAAACCACAGTGCAAACACAGATCTCATGCAGCTTGGCCAATTCTCCGCTCAGATAAGCGTTGGCGATGAGGATCTCACTGAGTATGGCGTGGAGTTGTCGACAGATGGAATGGAAGCGATCTGTTGGATCGCATCGGAAACTGGCAAGGTTGTCGACTTTCCCCTTGTTCTCGAGTTGTTTTCGAGGTAGAATTCGGCGATTTGAAATCAGGAGCTTGCATTTCCTCTTTCCACCCTCACAGAACTTTTGCATCAAGCTCAAGGACACGGATGCATCCCGAAACCGCGCGATTATCGCTCGAGTGGAGGTCGATGGCATTAAATGTCAAGGCAGATCGCTGGGCGCTCGAGGGAGCCGTATTACCACAGCCAAGCACGGATACGTCTCGACGTCCTCCAATACGAGAAGATCCCTCGCATTCAGCAAACAGCTTTTGACAGGTTCGAGCCTTTGCTTTAGTATGCACAAAAGGCGATCTCAACTTTGCAGATGACGATGCATACCTAAACGCAGCTGTGTCACCGGACCTGGGGACAATCAAGGTGCTTTTCAACCTCGTAGCACTATGTGAAAAACCCGGGAAGGCCCAGTTTGTTCCCCGGGAGCCAAAGATATTGCATGAACGGTCAAAGAAAGCTATCGATCACTGCGTACAGTCAGATCCTCGTTTGCCTTTGATTCTGTAGTAGCCACTGATCCTTCTTTTTGAAGGTTTGGACCAGAATTTCATACAGAGAATAATACAATACAAAATTGGCGATTCATCAAGACCCTCGCGACTTTCAGGTTCAAATACCGTCCTATTGGTATCATCTCCGTTATTTTTCTTTTTCCGATATTCACTTTGAACCCAGAACTGCTTAGGGCTGAGGGTATCGCGCCGCTGGCACCCCAAGAGCGCGCCGTGACGCCAACAGAGGTCGTCGATTTGAGCATGGATGTGAAGGAGGAGAATGCCGACAAGGCTGAAATTAAGAGACTCCAGGTAGTTTGAGTCTTGACATCAATCCTCCACGCCGGGCGCTAACTTACAGCACCTCAGGCCCGACTTGACGCGTTGCAAAAGAAGAATAAAAACAAGCAGACGCATGTTAAACGCGAGGCTTCCCACGTCAAGAAGGAGATCAAGAGTGAAAGCGGAATGTTTTGACCCGGGGAAATCATCGATTTGACGCAAGTTGTGAAAGGTTGAAACTTTTGGAATTACTAGTAGCTGCGTCGAGTCCGCATATGCTGTGTCATTCAGATTCTCTTCTATTTTTTGGTGCGGTAGCCTGAGTTCTATCGACAGTTTAAACAAATTTAGTTCAAGTTGAAAAAGACCCGCCGAACGCGTGACGTCATGCATCTAAAAGGTTCGGTCACTGCATGTGGCGCTCTTTTTTCGTTCTTCCGCCATCTCTCAATCTTCCCTGACTCAGTAGCTCGACCTCTGTCCTGCGTACAAAGACGAAGTCCCGAATTTCAAACGAAATGCGTCTCGGGGCACTGCATGCGTGGATATCTGTAGACGGCGTGGAGGTATCCGAGTTTGCTGTGGAATACTCGGCGGATAGGACAGAAGCGTCTTTGTTGGATCCCTTAAGCTTCAGAATGCAACAAAGTGTAACGTGAAACCCTCAACATCTCATCCTCAGTAATATCGCGCAACGATGGATGGGATATTTGGGAAAGTAATGATATGTGTTGCCATGACCCCGCGTTACTTCTGGCAGTCGCGATAGCGTTGCCACGTCCACCTTCGATCGCACGACGCCCTTCGTTTTTGCTCAGCAAGAGCTAACGGGTGCGACTCTCGATGCTGATGTGTATCTCTGAGCGGCTGATCACTATCAATCCCTGCAAATGATGACGCCCTCTTGAACGCCGCCATCTCGCCTGAGCCTTGGCTCATCAAATGGAAACGCGGAACGCGAGATCGGTACCTTCTCGGAGTCCACGTCGAACGGTCTGGCACGGGACATCGATATCTTCCTTTGAGACGAAGGTCTTGCACGAGCGATTGAAGAGGGCCATGGGTCACTCCGTCAAAGTCGTTTAACCTTGGTCTTTCCAATAGACGTTTTCCCATTCTTTCAAGATTCGGTGCAGAGTTTCTCAGTTTGAATTCCCAGTCCGACCCCACTGAAGTCTTTGAAGATCTTGCTACGTTCATTTTCAAGTCGGCCAATTGGTGAATTATACTCGGTTTGCTCCTGCCCGCCATGCTCATCTCGATTGATTGAAGATATCCTGAGGGCTCAAGGTATTGCACCTTCCGTAGTCAGCGCCGAGCCTGTCGCGTCTTCCACCGGGTGCGTGGATCTGACCCTGGACGACAATGACGTAGCTAAAATCCGGAAACTCGATTTTCTATCTGCGCCTCCTCTCTTAATGCGCGATCTGTACTCAGGCACGATTGCGCATCTTAATGAAGGCTAAAGCCAAAAGCGAACGTTCCGGCGTCAAACGGGAGACGTTTTCATCAGGTGAAATCATCGATCTGACCTACTAGTAGCTAGCCTCGCTATGCCTGTCCTTGTTCTTGGGCCACTATGAATTAAACCTAATCTGTATCGGCCGTATAGTGCACAGTCGCTTCCTTATGATTTAAATCTCAAAGGTCTCATGCTGTGGACAGTTCTTCTCGGCGAATGTGCGACTCGGAGGATTGTGCCAACATTCAATATAAAAAGAGGCATCTGTGAGAAAACAATCGGGCCTGTTCATCTCTGTTGTTTAATTGGGTATCCAGGTGCACTGTGCATGTTCGGCTTTTCATGGGAATGATCGGCCAGGCAGCACCATACCTGTTGCCTTCTGGTGGGGACGCGATCTGTCAAGTTGCCAAGCTAACATGTAAATTATTGAGTATTTTTTTAAACCAATGGTCTGGCCTGAAGGTGTAGAAGCACTTGTGGCTTCACTCTACAGACTGGCTGTTACTGAGCTCTAGTGCCTCTTCGAATGGGACTTTTCGATGGTCGTTGGACCATCTTTAGGCCGATGTTTTAGATTACAATCTGGCACATGTGTCGCAAAAATCCCGAATGGCACGCAACGGCTCCAAACATCTTGGTAGCCGTTGTAAGGCCATTTGGTTTTAGGTGCCTTGGTGCACATAGGTAAGGTTCTTGAGACATCTCACAAGTCACTCCACGGCTCCCAAGGCGTCTCAAGGTCCCCAGGTGCCAAATGGCCCTGCGACGCGTCTCAGGCCGTCGGAATCCACACGACCATTCTCTCAAGGCACCTGTACCTGCCGTTCTCTGGTGCTCACGGAGTACACATTCATATGTGGCAAAATGATATATATTCAGGTGTATATAGATACAACAGATAGACAAAAAGAAGGTCCGAGCACTGGAGAAGTCGATCAGTCATTAGGAGCATGCGTGATAATGAGGAAACAACACACAGATAGGTAAAAAAGTCGGAGCACTGTATGAGTACGTCAATCATACTGAGCATGTACGAGGAAGCACAACGCACAGATTGTCAAGCCGAGAGGTTAAGTCAGTTATAAAATGGAAGGAGTGCCCACGTACCATCTTCGCACTACGTTAAATGGGCCACCGTTCCGAGAAAGGTTATGAGCGTGGTGACGGGAGAGGGCACCAAAGGGATGGACGCACCATGCATGATAGTCCATCTGATCTCCGGATGTGGGCGGGCGCCGGAGAGTACCAACGACGGCACACGATGAGCGAGGCGAGGCGGATGGTGGTAGTATGGGAAGAGAAGGATGTGGAGCGAAGAGTCACAGCCGTCACATTGATACACGAAATTGTGACGTCATTCACTCGGCAGTGTCGGCACAACTCGCGCACCGCTGCGCTGAGCCCGCCCTGCCCTCAACCACAATAATGACGGTCGGGATATGGTGAACGAGTACAGTGTGGCAACTCACTGCTTATTTGTTACTTCATTTCTTAATCTGATTTCAACGACATTCTGCGCTGCAACTCAAAGTTTCATGGGCGTCTCGGTTTGATTCCGTGATCTACGAGACCAACGACGACTCGCTGGCTATGGGTCGGCTCATTATGTCATTGATTTTATCGACGAAGACATGTACCTACGCGTCAACAATATCCTCTAACTGTGTTTTGTTAAGGAAAATTCAACAGACCCCTCCCGAGTCGTCCCAAGGCACCTCAAGGCTTGCATTCCTTGCGTCGGCGCGGGACTCCTTGTGAGTGACATTGAGTGCCTTGTGGCTGCTTGGAAGGCGTGGCTGAGTCGCTTGCAACCGCTTGCAAGCCGTCTCGAGGTCACAAGACGGTTCAAGACGTTGCAAGTTATTTAGAGTTTTTCCGACATGCTGAACAGTGGACTACACTGGAGTAAATATTATCTAGGGACACAGTGGCAATCCCCCAACCTCGGAGTGTGATTGGTTCTTTGACCTGGAAAAGTCATTGATTTCAGTTGATTTCAGAAATGTTTGTTAGTTGCGCCGTCGAGGCCGTATACTTAGTTACATTCCAACGATGAACATTATTCTCTTTGGTATATTTTGTATGGGTAGTTCTATGAAAAAAATCTATAGCAATTAAAGTGTTTGCGCAACAGCCATTGGAGCCATTCAATGCAAATTCAATGGCTTTTTGACGTTGCGCAAACTGATGGCCCCACTGCCAAAAGATGTCGTCAATGGCTTCGTGGACATTCACCTGTCATTTCTGCGCAACGTCAAACAGCCATTGAATGGTTCCAATGGCTGTTGCGCAAACAATTTATTAATTTGTAACAGATTTATTTTTCAACTTCAAGGTGGAAAGCAGCCGGCGCGACTCCTCCTTCGTCTTTCCATCGCCGTCTTTCGCCAGTACCTCGTCGTCCGTCCTGCACATAGAGACGAAGTTGAATATTGCAGACAACATGCTTCTCGGGAACTGCATGCGTCGATATCTATGGAAGGCGTGGAGGTGTCCGAGTTTGCTGCGCGGATAGCACAGAACCTGAAGCGTCTTTGGATCACTTCAGAATGCAATACGTGAAGCTTTGACTCTTGTTGACATTTTATTTAGTTTCAGTTTACTGTTATGCTGATCTGAACCCTAGGCAACTTCATTATAATTATTCTCCAGTACTTCAGCATCTTCAGCGTTTCAGACTTTTAGCCTTGTCAGCAGGAGGATTCGTCGTGTTCCGTCAGCTACCTCGTTGTGTAAATGCCATATTCTTAAGGTTTGGACGACTCGACATCAGTTAAACATAGCCTTTCATGAAGTACTTCTTGCGGACCGCAAATTTGCGGCAAAATAAGAGGATCCGTCGCATTGTCCTTGATGGCGCATTTCATCATTCCCAATCAGGTAATACTAAATCAACTCATTGAGGACCGAGGGCTTGGGCCTGAGGGAAATTAAATTGGCCATCCTGACGCTCATTCAAGCGAACGAGGAATAGCATTCTCCAATAAGAGTCTACATCTGGAGTTCCCGCGCATTATTGTATGCGTATTCGGAAACAGATACTTGATAAAATGTGGTGGAGAGCAAGAGTTGAGAGTCTACTCATGTCGCGGCTGCAATGCAAATCGTTCTTTTATTGAAGGTGAGGAAAAACTATGAGTTTGCATCCGTTTACATGAGATCCAATCGAGATTTGATCCACTCGATTTGGCAACTTCTCCGGGCGATCGGATGGCGCCCGACACTATAAGAGCTCTGCAGAGTCACTGTAGATTCTATCCTTCACCACCGCGCTTGGACTCTTGCTGCATTGCGAGCATATATTTTCCTGACTTCCACCCCATACGAGCTAGGTCTATGTCTCGCCGCAATGCTTGCCTACCTTACTGCGGTTTTTTTCATCTCTGGAGCCGACATTCTCAGAATATGGGCCCTTTCCCCAGCCCTATTTAAATCGGTGCGTAGCTCCAGTCTCAAAGTGCTCGAACTTTTCGTCAACTTTTTCCCCTTTGCCAATGCTATAGTTCGCCGCTGCACGTCACCTCGAGCTCGCCAAAGGCGCCTGTTTTGTGTCTGCCTCATGTCGTTCTCAGCATCGCGGGAAAGCGGAGGTTTTACACCACTTTTATGGCTCTCACCATCGCGGAGGTTTTACGCCACTTCTGTGGCTCTCACCATCGCGGAGGAGATTGACTGCCCTGCCTTGATACCGGACGCTACGGTCTCTGTCGCCGCCATACTTGCCTCTTGGGTTTCTTTCACGGCCATCTGTCAATGCGTGGTCTTTCATCGCCGGGACCTCCCACAGCTCTCAATTCTCAACAGGTATCTGATCTTCTACCGCTATTCCATAACATAACCTCCGCCCACCTCGCACACGGCATCACAGCTATTCCGTCGCCTGACTGTCTTGGTCATTTTTCAACAGCTTTGTCGGTTTCTGGAATCCGAGTACAGCTCTTATCAACGTTCATTCGGCTTCGCGGCTTGTTGGCTTTCTGCAAGGATCCCCATTTATCTCTTGTTGCCCGTCACGCCCTAAATATTCATATCCTCGTTTTCGTTTACTGTGGCATTCGAAAAAAAAACGCGTCTCAGAAATACACAAGCTATCAAAATGGGTTCAAATTCCCTGTTACCATCTTTTCCCCCGGTGAGCTTTCCTTAAGCCTTTTGCTACAAATGTTAACAGTGATCCAGTGATTGAACGATCTCTTGTCTGACGTTACTCAATCCTCACAAAAGTCACGTTCGCCTCTTGAGCTCTTTCCTCACTTGATCTTCGACGTACCATGCCCAAGTCTGCTAGTCAACTGTACCACCACGGGTTGACCTCCCAAAAACACGGAATCCCTCAATTTACTCCAGAACCCAGTGACAATCTTCCCATCGAGTACCAGAAAGTCGGTGTCAGCATCGGGGATGTGGGCATTTGGCACGACGGCTCATTCGACGTCCTTTTCAACACTTGCCGGCCAGCGACACAGTCAATCAACGGCATATATGGCGTTCCCGACGGTTTCGAGCCGTTCCCGCTTCAAAGCCATCACATCTCGAAGCGCGCATATCATTCTCCTGGATCCATAATAGCCAGCGCGAGGATGTCTGGAATCGCTTTGAATTTGGGAGCTTCGTCTCTGGTCCCCCCGTGCGTGTCAATGCCGACTCGGAAAAATACTTGCTGACATCGCGCAGACTCGTCCCCATAACCGTCGGCAGCAGCATCACATGTAGATTCCAATCAAAAGAGGGTGCTATTCTCGTACTTCCACAGGGGGCCTCACGCCAGGACCTCCTACCGCTTGAATCATTTTGCACACACGTTAAAAAACATTCCGCTCGATGGTACCTGTACACCAGAGACTACGTACCTTCCGCCGGTTCCCTCTTCGTCGTCACAGGATGCGATAAAACCAGTTCCTGGGGCATCGCTACTGCTTCAACGACGTCAGGCACTGTGGAAATTTCGTTGAAATTCACGGTCGCTGGACTCGTTGAGGGTACCCTAACGCCGCGGTACCAATGGAAGGATTTTGGGTCAACCACCGTTCGCACATCGAGCGACAGTTGGCCACCACGCACGGAAAATCAGTGTATTTTTATCCGGGGATTCTTTGTGCCGCGGAAAATCCCTATGCTTACCTCCATCGCCACGAACATCCTGTTAAGAGGGATGGACCGATATTTGACACGACGCAAACAAGCAGCTCAGGGATACTGCAATGGAATGGGTGAGAGAAGCCATGTCTCAACATCCAACGCGATGATTGCGGAAACGCAGACGAAGGTTCAGGATGACAGCGCGACGAATAAATTCGTAAGTGCCAGCGACCATTGTATAGAGACAAAATTGAAAGTCCGACCAGATTCCAGACATTCCGATTCTGCCTTGCGACTAGCTAGAAAGCGCGTTAACTTGACCTCGAGACGCAACTTAGCTACAAATTATTATTATGTTAATTGGATGGATCTGGAATTATGTAAAATATTTTGAGCGGAAGGGACTCGCGGTGGATTGGGCACTGCACCAACGAGAGCTGTACTCGGATTCCAGAAACCGACAAAGCTGTTGAAAAATGACCAAGACAGTCAGGCGACGGAATAGCTGTGATGCCGTGTGCGAGGTGGGCGGAGGTTATGTTATGGAATAGCGGTAGAAGATCAGATACCTGTTGAGAATTGAGAGCTGTGGGAGGTCCCGGCGATGAAAGACCACGCATTGACAGATGGCCGTGAAAGAAACCCAAGAGGCAAGTATGGCGGCGACAGAGACCGTAGCGTCCGGTATCAAGGCAGGGCAGTCAATCTCCTCCGCGATGGTGAGAACCACAGAAGTGGCGTAAAACCTCCGCGATGGTGAGAGCCATAAAAGTGGTGTAAAACCTCCGCTTTCCCGCGATGCTGAGAACGACAGGAGGCAGACACAAAACAGGCGCCTTTGGCGAGCTCGAGGTGACGTGCAGCGGCGAACTATAGCATTGGCAAAGGGGAAAAAGTTGACGAAAAGTTCGAGCACTTTGAGACTGGAGCTACGCACCGATTTAAATAGGGCTGGGGAAAGGGCCCATATTCTGAGAATGTCGGCTCCAGAGATGAAAAAAACCGCAGTAAGGTAGGCAAGCATTGCGGCGAGACATAGACCTAGCTCGTATGGGGTGGAAGTCAAGAAAATATATGCTCGCAATGCAGCAAGAGTCCAAGCGCGGTGGTGAAGGATAGAATCTACAGTGACTCTGCAGAGCTCTTATAGTGTCGGGCGCCATCAGATCGCCCGGAGAAGTTGCCAAATCGAGTGGATCAAATCTCGATTGGATCTCATGTAAACGGATGCAAATTCATACTTGAAGGCTTAATACTTCATACTTTTGCTGTTTCCACGTGCATTGCAGCCGTGACATCAGTAGACTCTCAACTGCTCTCCACCACATTTTATCAATTATCTGTTTCCGAATACCTATGCAGTATGATGCGCGGGCGGGAACTCGAGGGTCGACAGATCTAGACTCTCAGATTCGGAGAATGCTATTCCTCGTGAGCTTCAAGATGGCCAAATTAATTTACCTCAGGCCCAAGCCCTCGGTCCTCAATGGGTTGAGTTAGATTACCTGATTGGGATATAAAATGCGTGAAGAATTCGCCGCTCAAGGACAGTGCCAGAATGGAGCTGTCGTGAATGGGACGTGTTTCGAAGGCTACAACGTGCATTATACATGCGCAACTGTGTCAAGCTAAGGGGCGTCGGTAGCCTCATGGCGCCCGACGGGGTTTCGGTAGTGTCACGGCGTCCAATGTCTCTTGCTTTCCGAAACTCCATCACTCTGCAACTGAGTCTATGAGTCGATTAGCTGCTTTCCCATATGCATATTTCACCTCCCAATCGTCTTTTACTATAATTCGTGCCATGACTTATTTTCCATGCCGAGCGCTCTTTGAGATACATACATATAGTACCGATATACAACTGCTCCTCTTCACTCTTTCTTGGGCTCCTTGAATCGCACATCGCACCGGACATAGTTATGGTAAATCTCGTCCGAAGTGACCAGCGTGTCCTCCTTGTCTTTGTTTGCGGGATCCAAGAACGCGGCCAACGGCTGTCCAACGCCGTCAGAAATTAATGCTCGGGAAAGAAAATTTTACATACGTCGTGGAATTCCAGGAACGCGGCGGCTACAAGTAGGAAGATGTTAGTGTTGATATCGCGCAGCTGCAGCGGAGGGATTAAACACGCACTTCCGGGTCCGTACGAATCCCCTTTGTCCTTCAGTCCGGACCCGCCGTGGATCTTCTTGCGGGCGCCTTTCTCCGGAGTCGTCCACGCAAAGGAGTAGAACATCACGCCGGACTCTGCAGTACGAATACGCATCAGCGTGACTGGATAAATGAATGAATGGACGCACGGTTGGTATCGAACACGAGCTTTAACCCAGATTTACCGGAGACGAGCTCGACGACGGGGTCGGACCGGTTGCCTCGGTTGGAGGTGGGGCCGTTCGAGGGCCGGAGGACGTCCTGGATGAGGTCGACTTCGGAGAAGGACGCGAGTGGGATGCGCGTCGGGACTTTCTCGAACGGAGAGAAGGAGTAGTAGTCGTCTTTAATGTCGAATTCAGATAAAATTAAAGATGGTTCATTCACAACACGATAACACACCGTAACCCAGTTCCGGATATTGATCGCCAATAAGCTTGGCTGCGTGCTCGTGGGGCGTTCCGGCGCTCGGGATAAAGCCGGTGGGGAGACTGTCCGCGTCTCGCTTGGCGATTCGGTCGGACTGCGCAGTTACTCTGGATCAACATAGGAATCCGTTCACCGACAGTGTGTCTCGCCTTAATGGTCAAAGTATGTCCCTTCACAGTTAGGGGCTCCGCGCCGCCCTGGTTCTCGCGCTGCGAACCGTCCAAATTGAACCCCCAATGCTAAACAGACGGCGATCAGGTATGCGTTGGTAATAAGCACAGAACGATGTCCACCTGAGTAAGGTTCACTGGAGTGACGAGCTTCTTATCACCTTCATCTAGCTTCGCGCGGTAGACAAAGGCGACGCTTCCGAGGTCGTACTCTTCGTTCTCCGCGGTATCGCCGGGCTTGCGGTACTTGCGATCCTGGTCGCCGGGCTCGATGAGAGCGACGAGGACTTCGGTTACGAGTTTCCCTGGGAAGCCTTGATCCCCATCTGCAGACACAAGGCGGAAGACGGCGTAAGACGAAGGCGAGGACGCGAGGGGAATGTGAGCCAGTTCCTTCGCAGTGAAGAGAGTGGGGGGATCATCCGGTGTCAGGAGCGTCCATGGAAGGGCGTCGAATCCAGTCGGACCGCCGTGAAGCGACACGCGCGGGCCCTCTGTTACACGATGAATTGCTCTCAATGTAAATTATGGCAACCAACGAACCATTGGCAATGGCCGTCACTTCGCTCGTAATCCCATTTCTCTCCACCTTGTGCGTCCCGACTGGAACACGGTTTGAGTATCTCCCCACGATGGTGTTGGTGTATTTCTGAGTTGCATGGTCCTGGGGCGATTCGGGCCCGATTACAATATCGTGAGTCTACACAGAACACCCAACGCACATAAAGAGGTCAGCCAAGACCCAAGCATACAGGCGGGCTCAATCCCAACTTACACGACCATCTGCCTGGACGAAGAAACGGTGGACTGTGAGCCCATATGGCAAAATCTGGTTGTGAAATGGGGTCAGAAGGGTCAGCCAGGGGTCAGGCGAGTATTGACATGCCTCCAGGGCCAGCGAAGGCGTCAGGGAAGGCAGAGTGAGAAGGACGGGATTGAATTCCGACATGGCTTGACCGCGACAATCCAAGGTGGGGTCGCCTCGTAAAGTAGGATGCGGACGACCGGCCCGTCCCAGTCATGCGATTATGGTCCGAGGATTAGCCGGTCCGAGCACGGGTTGTAGTGTGCAAGGCTTACGGAAAGGTTTGGGTTCAGGCTCTCGGCAACAAAAAGTGGTTCACGTTAATGGTCGTGGGAGACACGCGTTAGTGTCAGAAGAAGATTGACATTATCAACCGTTGTCACCGCCCATCACTGTCCCGAGGTCCAGGGATCATCTCTGCCAACCTGTAGATTTATGCTGCCGAGCCTGAATTTGCGCTCCCCGCGCGAAGAAGTTCCGGCTATAAAGCGAACATTCAACAGGATAATTCATCACCGGCAGCCTCTCCCCTAACTGAAAATCTTCAGTTATGTTATACATGCCAACCATAAAGAATGCTCATATCTCACTCTGCGACAATATTTGGATTCTCGTAAGGCACTTTTCGCCGAATTTATACGCAGGGGGAGGGACCACCGGTGAGCCTCGAATTTGTGTCTTCAGCGAATATCAATGGATATTGTGATAGATCACATCCGTCGCGATATTCCCGGATGAGCGAATATAACCAATGCGAACTGGATGTAGACTCCTCTTCCTCTCTTTCAGGGTCGTCGGCTTCCGGCGCGTCTAAACGAGCCCGTCTGGGAAGTCTGCCGTCTTCGCCACCTGCCAAATGTTTTCAAAAGGCGTGCTGTTCATCTATATAAACGGTTTCCTAGATTTTGAGCAGTTCTCGTACGTGACGCTCCCTCTCAATCCCTTCTCAAATTTGTTTCCGATGGCCATCGACGAGCCCACGACTCCCGGCTTCCAGTCATAGCGGCATGCCAGATTGCGTTCAGTGACGGTACTATTGACACACTAGGGACAGTCAGAGTAGATGCTTCAGTGGTGCTTAAGCTGATGCTTCACGAGTGCTTCAGGATTTATTAAAACGTGAGAAAAGCGTCGAAATGTTGAAGCACATTCGAAGCGTCGAAGCGCCTCCGGAGGCGCTTCGACGTGCTTCAGATGTGCTTCAGCATGCCGCTTCAGAGCTGATGCTCATCAGTAATAAATCATTGTACCTGAAGCACATCTGAAGTACCTCTGAAGCGCAATTCAAAATGGGACGGTCAGAGCCAGAAGTGCTTATCCCACACTTATGCTCGGAAAATAATTCCTTAAGCACTTTTGAAGCACATGGCTGAAGTACCGTCGAAGCGTCTACTCTGACTGTCCCTACTGGTCACCAACGCGTCATGGCATTCTGCACCAATCGGGGGAAACGACTGGAACACGTTCTGTTTGCCGCAGTACTACGAGAATAGTACATGGCATGGTGCAGGAGTGGGCCTCAACCAATCTATCCCCCTCATCACCCACATGCCCCCGCCTGTCGAGTTCTCTTCATCTTCAGCGTCGTGGATTTGGACCAACGTGGGATCGAGCGTGCCGGGTGAAGTCCGAGCCTTCCGTTTTACATTCACCGCGCCATGGCCACACAGGCCGCTTTCGCGACTATACTCGTGACCTGCGATAACAGTTGCCGTTCTGGTTCAACCGGGTGCTCATTGCGGTGTCGCCGACGGAAACCGACTGAGCAGACGCGCGAGCTGAGCGCTAGCAGCGCTAAGTTCCAAAGTGCGGACGACGAGGAGCACCGGCCGTTCGGCTATGTGGTCCGCATGAAAAACCACACCCC
This sequence comes from Mycena capillaripes, assembly GCA_029204075.1. Classification (NCBI taxonomy): domain Eukaryota; kingdom Fungi; phylum Basidiomycota; class Agaricomycetes; order Agaricales; family Mycenaceae; genus Mycena; species Mycena capillaripes. The sequence continues at coordinate 392,083 of JARHKZ010000011.1, read as the reverse complement.
GGAATACGTCCGCATGCGCGATATGGTTCCCGTGAGTCTCGCATCGGGGCCACCGCGGAATAGCAACAGCGCTCGAGAAGCGTACGATGCGAGACGGGACGCGTTTGTCCGGAGGATTGCTACGAGCCCTGAACCGGAGCTCATGCAGAAGCACCCATGGAAGTGCTTCAGCTGTGAACAGCCCGCGACGGCTTGGATTCGCCCGTGTCTGATCTCGCGTCGTTTTATCCCATTATCAAGGATTACGCGCGGCTGAGTTGCGAGAAGGCGAGAAAGTGTGGCTAGATTACGAAGGCTGCGATGGACAAGGCGGAGAGAGAAGATCCCAGGATTTCTGGAGAAAGGGGAGTTCGGATCAAAATGTGAGCCCAGTAAATATTTTAACGAGCCTTTGTCTGTTCAGACGAGCCCAATTTAGGACATGTCGTCTTGTGGGCAAAAACCTCCACCTGGAGTCGGCGGCCAATAAAGAGAAATATTCAGACGGTATTCCGAGTAGTCTGTCTGTCCTCGTATATCAACTGCTAACTTCATGGATAGATACAGAAAGGAGCAACGGAGAACATGCGAAGATGGTTCATTTCCAAAGAAAACTCGTAAATAAACTGGTCATACACATAGAAAATCGATCCAAAGAAAAAGCAACCACCAAGAACTTTCCACTACTCGAGCGGCACCTCCATCGTCATCAGCACGCGGTTTGCCTGGAAGAGGTTGGATGCCCCCGAGGTCGTTACGGGCGGCGCGCTATCAATCGGAGTCTCCAGCGCACTGACGATACTCGGCCTCGGTTCGATCGGTACTGTGCTATGTCGCCACGGAAGGGTGATCTCAATCTCCTGGTCTACCGGGTTCGACCGTTGAATGCGCAGCACTAAGCTGCCCTGCGTCGTCTTACCGACCGCGAGTACCACGTCCGAAGGAAGCACCCCAGCCAGCTGTGCTGTCCCAGGGATCTGTGACACGTGTCGGGTCAAGTCAAGCGGTACGGCGCGCAGGGGGGTCTGTGCGTAGAGCGCCGTGCGTAGCGGGTACCCAGTGTTTGCCAGCTGCGATTGAACATCCAGTGTGTAGTGCTGCGAGTGCGTGCCGTTGTCCGATCCGCCCACGGCCCTTTGGCCATATGGCGTATTGCGCAGCAGGACGCCATGCAACGTCGTCCCGTTGATCGTCCACGCGGGTATGCCGTTGTGGTACACAGCGGCGACGGCAGTCCCACCCTGCTGCGTAACGAGCTGGGCAAAGTCGTGGCTCGCGCGGAAGGTGGGGCCTTCCCAGGATGTCTGCGGCTCGCGGTCCTCCCAGAAATACGATGTTCCGTACTCCAGTGCCGTGGCGGTCTCCTTGTCTGCCGTCTGCATCGGAAACGACGCCATCACAGACCAGCCACCCGAGGTTTGCGGCGCAGCGCCGGTGGTGTTGATGTGGACGAGTGTCTCGCCGCGCACAAGGTCGTACTGTGTTTCGTATAAATTCCCGAATGTGTCGTTGAGCGTGGCATTGAAGCGCCACCGGATAGGACCGTTTTCGACGAGTTTGCCGGGCCCTGTGGCGTTGAGAAACGAGTGGATGGCGAAGGTACCCGTGGTGCAGCCCCCCGAACTGATGAATTCCATGCCAAACTGGTAGATGTTGCCGTCGTCCTGCCATACCCCGATGCGATTCGCAGGCGCTCCGGGCTGTACATATGATCTGTTCCCAATCGTCAAATTCATGATGGCCCAACCAAAGTCCCGCGCGAGCGTGAGATTTACAGCGCCGTTCTCGAACAAAAAGGTTGAATTACTGATCGATTGGGGCGGGAACGGGGGTGTTGGACTGCGGCCCAATGGCAGAAGACCCACGACCTTGGTTGACATGGAAAGCATGTTAGGCACCTGGAACAGCAGTTTGCCGTCCCAGCTGCGCTGCACGACACCAACGACGCCGTCGACAATGACCTCGTAATCCACAGTTCCGTGTGTGGGGTCGTCTATCTCGACTATTGCCGTCTCAGGCAAATCACGGCCGAGTTGGTTGAAAACCACCACAGGCACCATATTTGGTGTCGTAGGCCACCCAGCGACAATGGACAGCTGATCCATGGCCGTGTCCATAGCGTCTCTTGCGAGAGCAACTGTCTGGTTCGACATGGATAGCTGGCCATTCGAGTCCCATCCCACGGACGGATTGGCCGTGGGGCAATCCTGGTTGCCGCATGAGCCGCCGTGATAGTAGACTTTGTCGCAGGTCGTTCCGGCGACAAAGTCGTGATGCGTCGTGGGGACGAGTAATTCCCAACCATTGTCAATCTTGGCCTGCAGTACTGCCTGCATAGCCGGGGTCGTTCCGTTGTAGATGAGCAGGATGGAGGCCAAGACCTCTGTGCCGAGGAGCAATTGGGCGGCCTCATAATGGTCAATCTTGAGCTGAGGACGACTCGCAAAGTACCCTGTGTAATAGTTCTCTGCAAACAGCGTGAAATTGTTGATCACTGTCGGGTCTTCCATCAGAGTCTCGTAGTACTCCGCGAATGTAGCGAGTTGACCCGTCAAACTGGGGTTCACCGGCCCAGGCACACCTGTCCAGTTGTACCAGTTCTCCGAACTGCCTCCACCAGGTATAGAGCTGTTGGGAAATTGCCAGTCGCCGCCGTCAGTGGCAAAAACCGTGCCCCCGGGCCAAACGCAGTCGGTGCAATTCCCCAGAAATTCGGTCATCCCGGCGTGAGCGTCGTTCCGGTCAAAGTTAGAAACGCCGTAGTATGTGTTGGGCATGAAGTGAGTGAGCACGCGCGAGCCATCTTGAACGGCCCAGTAAAAGCTCGTCCCGTTTCCGCGCACATCCGCAGCCGCCGGTTGCTGTGCAGGGCAGAGGGGAGGCTGCGGAGAGCCAGGGATGCGAGAAAGCGCGATGGCTTTCATCCCAAGCGCCTCCGCTAGAACTGGAAGTTGAGGAGAGTGCCCAAAATCATCTGGCACCCAAACCACGGGAAAGATATTGTCCATGAGGCCCTTGGATCCGAGATATGCATGCCCGGTGAGGTAATTGCGAATGAAAACCTCGCTGTGTGCCACCTGGTTGTCGGGCGAGGTGATCCCTCCGCCGAGCAGGCAGAACTGTTGCGGTTTTTCCCGAAAAATGTCTACCCTGGTTGGATCCGCCGAGTCGTTGAGGTACTGGCGCAAGAAGGCGACTTCAGCATACGAAAATCTGAAGTCGGTGTTATTGCTTTCGAGGATGGCCGCCACACTTTCCAAGATTCCCTGCACTCCAAAGTCGTTCGATGAGCACGTGTAATAGCCGCCAAAAGTCTGCTCCCAGTCCCAATCATTGTGGGAAGTCGGACAGACCATCATCGTCGTGGCAGCAGCTAAGGGTGCAGCGCTTGCAGCAGTTGATATGTCCATCGCACGCTGCCGAACAGGATTTCAGACCGGAGGATCACGTCCAAGCAGTCACCCTCACAATATTCCTATCAGATCCTGTGATAATTTTGTCGCCGTGAAGGTTTCTGGATGCTATTGGGTAGAATGGCAGTGTCAGTGGTACCCATTGGCAGTGGGTTTAAAACATGCAAGTACCTCACACGTTGCAAGGCAGATATTCCAACTTCACCGTCGAAGCGGGGTGAACAGGGAGATTTGTTCACTGCGGTATTTATGCGTCCTCCTTTCAATACGGACGCGGAATGAGGCACATCGAGGCCCAGGGAAAGATGGACAGCGACGAGGCACAGGGATCTAGGGGAAGATGGACAGCGCAGGGAAAGATGGACAGTGTCAAACCCCAGATACTTGTATTTAGTCGGGTAGATGTATTAGTACCTTAAAATGCTGGATCAGGACGTGGCTTGTACCTTTTGCTGATCATCGAGCTACAAGATAGAATCAGTGAATGAATATTTGGATAATAAAAGAACTCATACTTCCCAGTTGCTTTGCCGAATCTTGGAATTCAAACGCCCAAGCTGAAAAATTAAATCAAATCATCAAACCCAAACGGGTATGGTCGGCGGATTGGCCGCGGTTCATTTTTCAATTTTGATGCACCATTGTTCTCGATCCGTCAACTACCATTCGTAATGCACCCACTACCTCCTTGCGTTTCTCTTGGTGTAACTGCTTCGTGCGGGCCAGTTTCTGGCGCCTATGGAGGTAGTACCCGCCTGATTGAACCTCAGGCCCATTTGGGAGGCATTTAGACGCGGCGAGGATTTTTTCTCAGGTGTTCTAAGTCCCACTTCACCATACACTTTATGATCTCCCCTCTCTTCTTCTCTGCTTGCTTCTCTGGCCATTGACAAATTTTGTTGAACAATAAAACTCATACTGAAGACCGAGCGGGGGTGGAAGTGCCACTGAAGTGAGCGCCCTTCTTGCCACCAATTCTCTTCCCAGCCAATCCCATCACTCCGACCACTAACTTTGCCACCGAACTTGTCACCGCAAATTAGCACCGACTTGCATTTCTCATTGTTTTTGGATGGCCAATGTCAGGACTCCTTCGCCCTTCTTTGCATTCTCACCGCAATCGTCACACAGGCCTCGGTCCACAGCGTGACAGAACCACCGTTGCTCCACCCCCCACGCCCACCACTCCTGGTGCTGAATGTTGGGTGCCATCTTCTCCGTCGTGCGTACCAGCAGCAATTCCATCCCCATATTTTGAGGGTATCTCAGCTCGCCTGGCATAGTTACGCATGCCACCTAATTTGCGATCCCCTCCCGAGTCCCTGGGCTATTGGACACGCTACATGGTTCTAGCGACTTCTTTTCTCTCGCTCGATGCGTCAAATTGTGTGAGAGGGTCGTATTTTGTCTGCTTTGTGGACTTAATTAGTGTACTGCTCCGAGTTTGTATATTTTGCAATTTAAATATATATTTCTCATATTTAACACCCAACCCACTAGGATTTTCTTCCGAATTTTACTTAGTGGTGCTACAGGCCGTCAATGAGTGTTTTTTCAGTCTATTCTATTGATAAAAATGTCCGGATGTTGAGGGCGGCAGGACAATGGGACAATGGTTGGTCACATCAAATTAAAATTCAACCGCGGCCAATCCGCCGACCATAAAACGGGAGAAGGGGTCATACTTGCTCATTTTAGTATATTCCACTGCTCGCATTGGCATAAGTCCAGCTGGTCAAGTTGATGGCGAAAATATGGATTTGGACATATGAGGGTTTGTTTCGGATGCGCAGGAGTTAGCATCAGCAGAAAAGAAAACTAGATAGGTTCGAGTTGAGTACACGGCATGCAGGCGCATCAGACTTGGAATCCATAGAAAAGATGTGGTATGAGCCTCGCAGTTAGGATTGGTTCTCGATGCGAACAAGGCACAAGTGGGGCGCAAATTGACGGCGACGAAATTAGCGGCCAGAACACATCGAGAGTTCAAGATTATTCAGCGCAGCGGAGGAAATAGATGGTAGAAGAGGCAGTGACACGAAAGCGAGGAGTCTGAGCGAGAACACGACGCACGTAACCTTTCGGCCGTCGATGCCAAACGGGCGAGAGCCCAAAATGGAAACTTGGAAAGCGCTCGTCCTCAGCGCCTATCGTCACCACTTGACGGCCATCTGCGACCAAGGTAGTGACGTTTATGCTGCAGTATTGTTAGTTAGCACTCATACCCTCTTTCACGCGATTCAGCAATCTTTCCGACATCACGCTCGAATTCATCCAAGCTCGTACAGCGCTGGGAGGCGGTTGCTTGGGGTGCAGATGATTCATTCAAAACTGCTACAAATCCTTTCGCTCTTCACGAGCCTCCCTTTTAGCATTTTTTCAAACCGTTATGCGAAGATACAATGAAGCGACCAGTACCCAAGTCGAGATTCCGTGCCATCACGTCGTCTGAATTGGTACGCTGTCCAATAATTATTCAGGGCCAGAATTGAGCTTAAAATACGAATACGCACCAAATGCTCCTATGCAGATGTTAGTCGTGAACGAGACGTCATCATGGGACTTCAGAGAGCGTGCCAAGTCATAACGGGGCAGCTACAAAAGGATTCCCAGCGCTACCACTGCACCACCCAGAATTCTGGCCTCTAGGGCAGAGCGTGAACTGACGGCTGCACCAATGGGTGTGGCGCTCGGACTCGCCGTGAGCAAGGAGGCCCACGCCGGCTCGCTCGAGGTGGGACCTGGCGGGAAGCTGCTGGTCGAGACGCGCCCATCAGCCAGGGTGGTCGCCGTGAACAGCGCCGTGCCGAGACTGCACACGTCCGCGCCACTGTCGTCCTCGTAGATGACCGCTCCCGAGCAGCAAAGCCCGAGGCGCATGTTCCCCGGGCAGCCGCTGTACGTCCCGTTTGCCTGCGCAGCGGCGATCTGCGCATCTGAGAGAGGCAGCGCAAAGACGAAGTGGTCGGGGAGGCAGCAGGAGGACGGCGTCTGGTATCCGTTGAAGATGTCTGAGTAGCTGCAGTCGAGCATCTTGTTTCCAGTGCAGCAGACGCCGCCGTAGGTGTAGTATGCGCCGGGACATTCCACGGGCGGGGTGATCTGGTAGTTTTTGGCACTCGAGGTCGAGGAAGGTGTTTGAGAATTCCCGACGACGGCGAGGGCAAGGAGGGCTAGAATTCGGCGTGCACAAGGCATGGTGAGAGGAGTCAAAAGAAACATCTGAACATTTTCCCAGTTGCACATCAGAGATGGGTGACGAGTCCGGAACCGGCATCGATCCCTCCGATCAATTTACCCCTAGAAGGTAATAGCTACAAATACGCGCTCCTCGTCTCTTCGCGTCCGGAAACAAGAGTGGAACCAACCACTACCCTAACTGAAGATGCCAGACTTTTTTCCTCCACCGAGAGATATGTTATCCGGTATGCTCGGCACAATCCGGGAAAACTATCCCTTCTCCGCAAACAGTCTCGCTGAGACTTTCGGCCTGCTCGACGGAAAATGGAAGGACTTCGTTGCTGACGAGTGCTCTTTTGCCCAGCGGATGATCGGGGGTTTGAATGTAAGAAAAGTGCCATCCGATAACCTTTATCGCGCTCAAATCGGTCCACCAGCACGGAAAATTCTGCGAGAAGACTTTTGGGAAAAATCCTGCGATCGAGCCGATCACTAACGAGGTAGTTGCGCAATGAGTCCTCCTTCCTTCTTCTTACTCACCCCCCCCGGCAATCTCCTGTGTAGTTCGCGGCTTTGCACCTGCCCGTCATGATTGAAGCGTATACCTCAGCCCATGAAACACGAACACCCCTCGCGTTAAATTGGATGGACTCCTGGGAGCGGTACTACGGGTATGTACTGGGAGATTGCGTCCAAACCATGTACTTCTCGCGCTGGATGCGCGGCCACTCGCCGGAAGCCAACGGCCTCATGAACAAGCTCGCGGGTCAAATCGCGCTGACCCCAATGGAGGTTCGTGCTCCCTCGATGATTCATGTCTCTCTGATGGTATTTCCAGTGGCCTGAAGTGTGTGAGGCGCAACGTCAGCTCGAACGCCTTTCCATTTTCATGTGGACCGCCTTGCGCACGCGGCAATGCGCCGCGAAGCACGCCGTTCACATTCCACTCGAAACGCGCCAGAGAGCGATTCCCTATCTTAAGAATCTCAAGAAGCTCGTCAACAGCGAGCTGAAACGGCCAAAATGGCGCAAAGGTGAGTGAGACGAAGTCGCACAGAGTTGATTAATTTTTGGTCTCAAGATCTCGCGGAGGATCTGCTAATCCAGGCGTTAAGGAATATCGAGAACGCGCTCCTCCAGTACTTCGATGGTGAGCAGCGATTCGGTGGGAAACGCGATGTGACGTGCGTCCCTGTCGCAAATATCTCACATATCAATTGACTGGGATGCAGAATGCATGCGGATGTGCAACAGCGCTGGGATGTGTGCGCCGCCAAGTCATCGAACTGCACCGTCAGCGATAAGCGCAAATTGCGGGAATGCGCTAGAGTGAGGACCGCTTTAAGCATTTTATATATAACACTAACGCATTCAGTGCCACACGGTTCGTTATTGCTGTCCCGGTCGGTTCTCTCTTTCTTCTATGCATGCCGAAATTTATGATCTGTTATAAAGAGCATCAACGACAGCACTGGAAGGAGCACAAGAGCACTTGTTTCGCCCCCACGTACTAATTCATCAAGTAATCGTTTCAATTGGAAACATATTTATCCATTTGTTCAAGTTGAATGCGAGATATTGTTGTATTTTGTTTGCTCATACGTTTGATTTATCTCAAGCTACAGATGTTAGATTTCGACGTATCTGGATCGAACCTTTCTTGGTCTATACATCGCATGGTCTGTAATCTTGATCTTTGTCTAAGTTCCGCTCCCTATCTCAGGTGATTTGGTTGACTATATTTTAAAACTTCCTTGCACATTTTTGTCTGAAGCCTTTCAAACTCCGACATTCCCTTTATACTTGGCCGGCGTCTGTGAAGGCAAGTTGATTTGGCTCTTCCAACTCCCAATACTTAATTGTGCGGTTCGTCTGGTATTTTGGGGTTGCAGATAGCGATGATGGCGCAATACGATCATGCGACTTCCTTTGCTGGCGGATTGTTCTTTTGAACAATTATACATTGGACGGATCTTGACATACATCTAGCCGGAAGGTCCAGCTGATCCCATCCATTCTCTGCGTCACTTCAATTCACCCCCATATTCACGATCGCGACACACTAACACCGCCAGAAGCGCAGCTGACACGCTTGCTCTCCCGAACTGTCAAAGTTTGCCGCATGTGCCCACGTACGTTAATACTCGGCGTTGTTGAGCATCTGCAGATGCGGCCACGAGGTCGCGTGGCTTCTACATACTTAAGCGACTCAGGTATAGTGCCAGCTGTGCTCCCTGGGTCCCTCTCCCTCCGTGGCATCCAAGCAAACATGCGGTTCTTCAACTTCTCTGTGGCTCTATTCTCAGCTATTGGATCGTGAGTGCTTGCTCTGGCTATACCTCCAGGTTTTTACTCGAGCTATTTCCCTAGGTTTTTGTTTGGTGAGTCCTCATTGTTGCGAACGATAATTGGGCGCTGATAATTTGGTCCAGGATAGTACGTACTTCCGGTCCGTTGCTCGCCCGCGATGCTCACCGTGTCCAGCGATTCCGGGGTCATCGGATCTGTCGTCTCACTCCAGTTCGATCAGTTCCAGTCGTTCTTCCACAACCCTGGACCGAGTAAGGATGCATTTCGCCTGTCCTTACGCAAACTCTCAAATTTCCATAGACATTACCGGCGCCATAGTATCTACCGTCCGTGCCCTATTTTTGACCTGCGCGTTTCACTCACCGAGTTTCTACCATCTAGTTCGCTGGCGGATGTATGTCCCACCCCCCAATTGCTCCCCTATTTCGAGCTCATGTATTTAACCCGCAGGCTTCTTTGGCGCCGCTGCCGCTGGCTCCCTTGCGACACGCCTGGGTCGGAAGCGCACAATCCAGTTGGGCGCCCTCGTCGCTGTGCTGGGATGTAGTCTTCAGACAGGCGCGCGGAATGTGTCGTATCTGATAGTGGGGCGGTTAATTGCGGGCCTTGCGATTGGATGGTACGCATCCAAACTAAACCTCGAAATATGGAGGACTAACATCAGTACTGGTATGAACAGCTTGAGCATGGGTGAGCCGTTCGGAGGACTCTGTCGACCACCAATTCTGAGGATTGTCTCCAGTGGTTCCGTTGTACCAGAGTGAAATCTCACCTCCCGAAATACGTGGTTTTCTGACGGGCCTGACGCAGTGTAAGTCCTATATTTTTCTTTGAGACTTTGAATGTCCATCTTTCGTCAAAGTTATGATCAGCATTGGATTTTTGGTCGCCAATTGTGAGTTCTATTTCACTCTGCGTCTTCCTACTCGGGAATCAAATTCATCATAAGGGGTTGGCTACGGTGCACAGTTTCTCAAAACCGACGCACAGTGGCGCGTTCCGCTCGGAGTGCAGATATTCCCGGCAACGCTGCTGTTCTTCGGGTAAGATCCCGTGCTTCCAGTTTGTTCATCCCTGATGGGCTTCAGAATGTTCATTTTGCCGTACTCTCCGCGTTGGCTCGTTGAGCAGGGACGGCACGATGAAGCACTTGCTGTGGTCCAGCGCCTCCACGGCACCAAGGAGAACAAAGATTTCATCGATCTGGAATTTGCGGAAATGTTCGTGATGCATTGTCCTCCCCCTTTTCTTTGCTGACATCATTCCAGGTTGGAGCAGATTCAATACGAGAAGGAGCACTACGCAACAAAAGTATGCATATCACGCCAATTTTCCCACCAATATTTCTTCGATGTTGACTCGTAGGCAGTTCTCCGACTTGTGGGCGACGAAGCCGATGTTGCGGCGGACGCTGACCGGGATGGCTATCCAAATATGCACGCAGTTCACCGGGATCAACGTCTCCTCGTATTTCCAACCGACGCGTCAGTGGATATGTGTCGGCATCTGCTTCCACTAAAATCTATTGTGTTCAGTATATGCTGCTCTGGGCCTCAGCGGTCACAAAATTCTGTTGATCACAGGGATAAACGGTGCCCTGGGTGCTATCGTGACAATCATCTTCATCTATTTCTTCCTGGATCGCATTGGAAGAAAGCCGCCTTTGATCTTCGGTGAGTGCAGAACGTGTTAAATGACAGGGTGATGGTTCCGACCCGGTTTCAGGCGCCGTGGGGATGGCCATATCACTGGCGGTAGAGGCTGCGATTAACGCCAAGTGGGGTGGTGTAGGTCCGTTGATCTCATTCTCGCAATGGATGTGCTTCTGCTAAAGACCGCCCCCCGTCTACCGCTCAGATTCGACTAACCATCCCGCACAAACTGCTGGTGTTGCGTTCATCATTGTGCGTATCATTGATATCCTTTGATTATGGGGTATCGTCTGAGCCCAGTCACAGCTGTTTGGGTCGTTGTTCTTCAGCGTCAGTTTCGGCCCGGTGTCGTGGGTCTATCAGAGCGAGATGTGCGTGGCCTCTTCATTACAAGGCGCATTATCATTAATAACTTGTTCTAGATTCCCAATGCGCATCCGAGCAATTGGGACGTCTGTCTGCACCTGCGCGAATTGTTAGACGCTTTCTGGTTCTCCGTGTTCAATTTTCATTAAATTTTCTTCAACCTAGGGGCCTGTAACGTTCTCATTTCGCAAGTGTCTCCTATTGGCATGGCCCGGCTGAAATACCGTATGCACGCATTCTACCTCATTGATCTCCACTAACAGCTAACAGGATTCTACATCCTCTTCGTGGTCATGAACATCGTGAACGGGCTGGTCGTGTTTTTCTTGTGAGCATCATCCTTTCACTCTTAACTCCCCACTCACTTACTTCTCAATTATTTCAGCTTCCCCGAGACGAAGGGTAAGAGTCTGGAAGAGATGGTGAGCAGAAAGAAAAGCCTGATTTTTTGTATGATGTTAACCAAATATTTTCAGGATGCGGTGTTTGGCGACCAGGTCATTCCGCATGCGCTTGAGACGAAACAGATCCACAACATTGACGCGGAGGACGAGAAATCCCGGGGGTCTGATGCATGATCAATGAATCGTCGACGTATGTTTTATCTGGACTTGGGATGAGGAAATGAATACTTGGAATAAAGAAATGGGAAATCTTCACGAACCACAGCTCTGACGTATATTAACAGTCTTCTACATTGTGGTTCTAGAAGTACATGTAACTAGCGACCACTTTACTCCTCCGATTCGCGGCAACGTGTCCGATTCCAACTTCCGAACCGCCAAGAGGATGGATGACGCAACAATCGACGCAACTAAACTTCCTTGAGTTTCGGCCTAGCAGACTACAAGAAGATTCATATTTGCCATTGCTATTGGTCACCATCTCTTCGAAGTATCTACCAGGTATGAAGAGCCACAGCAAGTAGGATATTAGCCATAAACTCCAACACTACAGTATGCCCCAAACGAAGCGTTCAAGCGTTCAGCATTTCCATGTGGACTAAGGAAATGAATGTGGTGAGATAATGGCGCCGAACGAGCAGAGACGTACATCTGGCGTCCCAGGAGCCCCAATACTATGATACGGCTGGAGTCCGAGGCATGTCGCGAGACTGACCAGTTTGTAACCGGCGCCCTGAAGTTTAGAAATGGCTTGAGGAAGAACTTGATGGCTAAAAAAATGCGTGCATGAATCAACAAGGATGATTAATAAACAGGAGGGCGAACGCTGTGGTTTCTGCGACGTGGGTTAGAAACTGACAAGGTGAAAACTGGGGAAGGTAGCGTACCGTATGTCTCATGATTCAACGCTAGCAATGTATTCGGATGCGAGGGCACGACTGCATCGTACCGTCCTTTGCTTTGAGCTACAGTCGAGCCTGTAGAGTCACCAGAGCTGAAGAACTGGCTCAGTTTGAGCTCGACATTTTTCGAAGGCCCTTACTCGAAGTCCCAGATAGCGAGGCTTTGATTCCGGACGTAGGCAACCTGGCGAACCAGATCGTTGTAGTTTCCGTACGCTGGGCGAGAACCAGAGTCAGTGGGGAGCCTACAGCGGAGATACTTGAAATGAGATACGAGGTCGCATGAACGCCGGCGTAACTCCAATGATCCGCTGCAATGCCTCTAGAAAGGTGTTACTGCATTCCACGCACTAATTCAGTGACTCACGCTCAACCCGCCACATTTCATCGTGGACTAAAAAGAATTAGACAGCTCCTATAACGACAGTGTCGGTGAATTGCGACCTACTTTGGTCCCATGTCAATTTTGTCAAATCCTTCGTGTAAAACGATGAGCCTAATCCAACCATCCGACCACCATAATTTATTTTGATGAATCAGGAAGTCCAACCTTGTGAGCCCATGTATGTGACCCAATCATATGGCCGTGTTCATACGCGTATTTTACGCGTTTCTGCTCCTCCGTGTCGTAAATGCACGCGTCTGGCGAGGGATAAAGAATAGTATGAAGTCCGTGGATTGATAGCGCTCACAATTATTCCCGTCTATAGCCTCCGATTAGAAACTAATTAACTGCGGAAATGAATTGGATATTCTTACTGAAGAAGAAGGTGCCGACGGCCCCAGCAGCGACGAGTGCCTTGCTTATATCGTAGCTGAAACAGTCCAGGATCACGGAGATGATAGGGCAGAAGGATATGTAGGTTTAACGCACAGGTAAATCCAGGGGCCGTCATCCTGATGCGAAGCACATCGCGTCAGTAGAAAGAACGGAGCGAGTGTTGGGTCGTGAGTGCCACGTACGAAAGTGAGCGCAACGTCGCCTTTGACCTTGCAACTCGAATACATAGTCGCCATGCCCTGGCGGGCTTCGATTTCCGGTCCCATGGGATGGGCGGATGCACAGGCGGCGGTAAGGACTGCGAAAATTAGCGATGCCAACATTTTGGACGAGGTTGAGGGGAATCGAAAGGAGGTCACGGAATCCAAGTAGTGGCACCACCCTTTTATACATGGTGCACGGATCCGTAAAAGCCGCATGATCCTCATCCACGGACTCGGATAAAGCAGTAACTCCTTCTAGTGGTGGGATCGATGATGATAAATACCTGGCGGAAGAGATAAAGTGGAGCTATATGCTCACCCAGGACCCCTGACAAGGCCTGATTTCGGGAAGGGGAAAATGTCAGAACCGAGCTCGGAGAATTTTGTCGGGATTGCAACAGGCCTTGAGGCCCAATTCGGCCAAAAATGTCAGGAATTACATATCAGGCTAAAATTTCCTCGCATTCAGGTGTCCCAGAATCGGTTTTCAAAAAAAAAAAAATTCCGCTGGCGTGTTTTTTGTCAGGATTTTGACCAGGCCTGATACCCCAAAATCACCAAATTTTGACAGGATTCACCATTCCCACCTATTATCGGGGGTCATGCTCGCCCAGAGTCCGTCGAACTTCGCCAAGAATATCCGAAAATGAAGAAATGAAAGATTCATAAACATTTAGCTTGGAGAATGTTTGAAAAGTGACATCGAGCATAAATTGTCTTCGATGGAGGATGATGCGCCCACAGAGCCACTATACTGTAATCCAAGCTTGATACAATAATCATAACACCCCCACCTAACGAGATGGGACATACACGTTATAATACCCCCAAAATTGAGCGGAATTCTTTCAACTTTGACGCGCCCCTGGGCCTTGGCGAGCATTTCCACCCTTGGCAGATGGACGACCTTGATAATTCCCCATTATACAGCTTCGCGAAGCCAGTAAAAGCGGAGATCCAAGTGCTTCATGGGCCCATGATGTTCGGGATTCAGTTGGCAGCATAAATGGCAGATTGGTTGTATGTGCAGTGTAGATCCATCGGGAAAGCTGCAGCCGAATTCCGTGGAGAGATTGCGCCCATGCATGATCTCCATTCCAGCTGTGGAAAAGGTGACAATGGTCTGCAAGCAGCACCATTCCCGACGTCGAGTGTCCGTTGTCCAGATTGCCGCCGTGGTCTGCATCCGAATAGCGGCAAAAAGGTCGGCGATGGGCTGCTTTGGAGCCAAGGGGGAATCAACTTTCGAAATTTGTATATACAGTCGGAAAGTTTTTTAAGCCATAGTTTGGGACCCCCCCCCCCTCTCCCTACTATATAGGGAAGGAGTTTCCCACGGATAACACGGCTATCAGCTGTTTGTCCTAATTATCTCCGGCATGATTTCTTGCCCTTTCGCGAATGAATGTTTAAATCTTTTTGCGGGGCATAAGCAACACCATTAGAGGTAACCATTTACCTTGTACACATTTTCAGGTTTTTATAAGACCCTTTTGCGATTCACCGCATTGACAGTAAGACACGATGCCATCAATTTCGTCCAAATCCGGTAATTACCATCAAACTCACACTAAGAGCACCAAAAAGTCCGCTATTACTGTGGAATGATGTTTTTAGGGTGTTTCAAGCATGTTTGAAACTTATTTGAAATGTAGGTCAAAAAGTTTTTTAAGGCCTCCTGCGGACCCCCCCCCACCCCCCCTACCCGGTGTCGGATTTTCGGCCGTTGATTCCCCCCTTGTTTGGAGCTGCATATGTGAGTTTCAACCTTCAGGTTGCGCATGTGGTGCTTACCGCTTTCCAGTGGGTTGGAGTTGAAACGACACAATACTCAAAACGGATACTGTAGGCGAAATCCTCCGGTGTGGTAAGAGCCATTGAAGTGGACAGACGTATGCTGTTGTCCATGGAGATTGTTACAGGCTTGCAAACCGCCACTCCGAAGCGCTCGACTTGGAGGACATCCAGAATGTATTGCGGTTCGAGAAATAGTCCGATTGGGGCGGTCCCTGATCACTTCGACTTCTAAGAGAAAGGCCTAGGTGGTCAGGCCCAAGCCCAGGAGGTTGAACCCCATTTGGAGGTCGTTCTTGAGTTGTGTTATTGCGGCGATGACGTTTTGGGATCGTTATGTCATCGAAGTTGAAAACAGCACGATGATGCGGTCCTCATTTTCTCTTCGCTTTTGACTCGCCCAGGCCACGAAGGGTGCCATCAACTCTCTTGTCCCGCGACGCCTGCTTTCACGAGTTTCCACCCCTGGCCAGAATCCTTCTCGACAAAGCCCACTGGTTGCCACATGTGCACTTCAGCATCGATTTCCCCGTTCAAGAACGCTGGAAAGATGTCTAAACCCTCCAGCTCGAGGTCCTCCAACCCGCTGCTGACCAGGATTGTTCGAAGCGCCGCCCATTTTGAAGTTGGAACGAAGATGTCGTCAAAATCAAGACCTGGGCGTTGATGATGGATGACCTTTCGGCCGGGCGGTAAATGCACCAGCTCGAACGTGCCGTTGCCCAGAAGCACTTGGATCTCTTCGCAAGCAGCATCACGGTACCTCTGGCAGTCTGAACGTCGCATTGCCTCTGCGTGGGAATTTGTTTCTGTGTCGTGCGCCGATACTGCGTGCACGAATTCAAAGGCTTCGGGAATAGCGAGTACCTCGTCTGCTGTGTAGGTTCACTCAATTCCTGCACTCATCGCAGCTTCTGCAGCATAATAGACGAAATGGGGCTCCCCTCCTTCGTCCCTACCCACTCTATCGAGGTTGTAGGATTCGAGCTGTCGAGGATTTGCGTCCAGGCGCAAGAACGGAGATATGTCGTCCTTGAGCTGTTCAGCTTTCGTTCTGCGCTGATGGGTGCGATGTGAGATGGCAGAGTGCGACTGTGGTATAACAAGAGGTATTGTGAGTGTCGATGCACCGGCAAATGACGATTAGGAATGAGGATTTTCCGAACGGGTGTCTGGTCGAAGATGAGCAGGAGGATGTCCCCGTCCTGATCCGATGCTTCGTCGTCGTTCATAGGGCTCCAAATGCTGATACCATCACTTGATTCAAACTTACTTACTGATTTCTGGGTCACAGTTATCTCACCGCCCATCGTCAACTGACAGTGAGTTTGCAGGTGATGGGTGTATTACTCCTGATTTCGACCAAGTGTTCGGGTGACGTGTGACATACAATTTTTCTGAGATCCCTACAATTCAAAAGAAACATTTTCGGCCATCTCGGTGAATGGAAAACTCAAAATTATTATCTGTGACTGGGTACTCGGCCACCTTAGCATGTTTGGCCACGAGACCACCCATGGGGGCTCGTAGATACGGGTTTGTGGGCTCTGGATCACGGTTATGCATCCCACGAGTGAGTCCAGATATTTCTCACGAATTTACATGGCGATTTCATGGCACACCGAATTTTCTTTTCGGCGGTATCCCAAAGGAGCAATAAACGGGCTACACGGCCAAACGGAAATCTTGTGAAATCCTAAGATCGGTCGACTTGCAATTTCGTACGAATGGATTCTTAACATTTTTCTATGACCTGATGTCGGCAAAGGAGATATCAGGTTACAGCGCTAAGCGATGTTAACCAGTGTTAACCGATGCAACTCGTGGGCACAAAGGTCCGTGCGCACCCCACGTAAGACCACGTGCATGTTGGTCTGTCGAAACGCTCTTGCTTCCCGCTTCCATCTCCTCGTTTTCCACCCCACCTTTCCCCCTACTATTCACAATCTCAAGGCTCTTCCATCTCGCATACGCAAGTTGTCGTCAAACATGATGGCCTGGCCAATACCTTAGCCTCAAGCATTTCAAGACTCAAAAGCACGAAGGCATCTTCAAGGCGACGCCTGCTTCTGAACTCCAATATATATCAAGATTTCTTTATCATCGAATTTTCAACATTCAAACCGTTCTCAAGGCCGCTGTCAAGTTCGCAGACACAAGAAAAGCAATGTAACTGCGTTAAGCTTCATCTCTAGATTCAAACCTCAAGGCCTCAAGCTTAAGTTTCTTGGTCCTTAATCTGGCTTCGTCTACTTGTATACCGCATCCAATGTTTGCGCATCCTCTGCCTACATATAGTAAATTGGGATCCGATTTTATTTACTCTGATTGTCAATGCATTGAATTATATATATTCCCTTCTCCTTTCTGACTGTGTGAGCATCTGTTATGAGCGGAGAGGTGCAGCTTTTTTTGCAGGCAGCACCGGTCAGATTTCCCGAAGGGGCACATCAGTCGTAAGAAATTCTTACGATCCGTCTGACTTATGAAATCTTAAGTGGTCCGATTTTGTGACTGCATTAATACTTTCATCATCAATCTTTACGTCTCAAAATTGTAGTAAAAACCTAAGCCATCAGTGCAGCTGTGTAGTCGGCCCTTCAGTATTCCATCAGTAGTTCAGATGTTGAGTTTTTGACTGTATTTAGCCTGCCAGAGACCGGCAGAACACTCCAAAAGTTTCCTGAGAGTACCAGTAAATAAAACACATTGATCCCCACGTGTTGGTTTCAAGTGCACCAGCATCCCATTTATTGGTCACTGGCATCATTCCTGTCTGTAGTCCTTCCATTCATCCAGGTAGAGTACCATCAAAAATTGGTGTTCTTGCTTAGTTCTCAGAGTCAGGGATCCAACAATTCCACAGCTTGGTGGAAAATTCAACATTGCGGCGACAGCACCACAACATCATCATGGCGTTGCAATGTTATGGCTGACCATGACATGCCGCACTCTGCCGCTGAGAATCGGCTGGGCTGAGTTGATGTGGCACGGTCAAAAGACTGCAACAGATGTCGGCATGCTGTGAAGCTGATTCTGTTCGCCAAAATCCAGCCGGTGTTTGCAAGGAGTCGGCGGCAGATAGTACAACTCAACATTATAACAATTGAGATCCAACATCTTGGTGGATAATTGAACATTGCAGTGGAGCGGTGGAGTGAGTTACCTCATTGGAGCCGTTTGTCTCGAAACAAAGAAGCTGGCGAGCCAATCAGGTTATGTGGTCAGACATAAACCCAGATGCTATATGCATTCAAGCCGTTGATAAACTTGATAAACGCCAAGATGGAATTCGTTTTATTTCCCGCCTTGTCGTGGTTGTAATACCCGGCATGAGGCCAATATAAACATTTTTTCCTAATTGAGGCAGCACCTCGAGCTTGTGGGACAAGGTACAGCGTGTCGGACCAGGGAATGGCAGTGGGAGAGGAAGAGAAGGGAAATAATATGAGTTCACAGCCCGTTTAACAGCTCTTCAGTTGCCATGCGGGATGAGATCAACAGCAACTGAAAGACGTAATCCATTTACGCTCAAGCACCAAATGCTCCACTTATTACAGTGATAACTTTTCTCCAACTCCCTATCAACAAAAACGACAGACGCCGTGAAGAACTGTCGCGATTTGGCAACTCGGCCGAATGAAGATCTCACTGCCGCTATAAAACCAGCACTGCCCATCGCTCCGCATCTTTGGCTCGGCCTTCAGACAGTCATGTTGTCGTCGAGCTCACTGTCTCCGCCGTCGTCTTCATCGGCATCTGTGACCAGGACTGCACCTGTATCCTCATCCTCACCCCCATCCCTATCCACATCTGCATCTGCCATTCCCACCGGGGTCCCTGCTGTTTGCGCCAACAGCACCATGCCAGGCGTGCAGGAATTCGGTTCTATCAGCCCCAATTTCTTCGGTGCGTGACCTGGAGGACTGGTTTTCAAGATCCGTTCTGACGACTGTGGGGAACCGCGATGTAGGCTGCGTCGCTACGATCCCCGACGTCTTTGACGCTTGCTGCGCGGAGGTCGGCAGTGCACCGGTGGCTGCCAACGATACCTGCGGGTGTCCATACAACGCGGTCTTCCAATTCACGCAAGCGGATATACAGAAATTCGTGGATTGTGCGGGGAATAATGGGTCTGCGACGCTCTGTCATTTGCCGGAAAAGGATGGAAGTGGGGGAGCCTCGACTAAAACGATGGGATGGGGCGGTGTCTTTGCGGTGAGTTTGGCGATAGCGGGAGTAGTGGCGTCGTTAGCAGTCGAATAAATCGCGGTGTCTGTGGTTGAACTAGGTCTGTTGTAAATGAGAATGGTTGAGATTTCCAGCATAACATCAACTCAGTCGCGTCAGCATTAATATGGCGCAAAGCAGAACAGAATTCCCGCAATTTACTGCCGCTGAAGAGCAAAAGAAGTGGCGCAGAAAAATGTGAGCCATCTTGACCACGAAAGCGAGCGTAAATCTTTGGCGTAGCTGAATCCTGCCGGATCGAGTTTACGGACCACTAGAAGATCAGAAATTGAATTTTATCAGCGACATACTTTCCGCAAGCTTAATTACATATCGCACCGGAACTCGTTTCATGGCAGACTTGCTCAGAGTCCAACGCAGAGCACGAAGAAAGAAGCAGCACCGTGACGAAGATGGTATCTGTGCGGAAATTCAGATCCAGATCAAAGGTTTGATCAACAGAACACAACCGCACTCGAGAGCCTCGACTCGGACTCTAAGAAAGCGCGGGAGCCGATAAGCATCGGGTCAAGTGCACATCCTGCGTCGCAAGTTCATGGTTCAGGAAAAAGCCAAATTGCGACATAGACACCCATAGACACCATAGAAGCCATACTATCTGGGATTGCCATCCTGGCCGGACTAGGAACCTGGTCATTTGCGAATTTTAAGGCTATATACTCAGCTGCGAGTAGTTTTTGTGCTTTGGGGATGTAATACAACCTATGTCGGGCAGAATGAAGAATCGATTCGGCAGGTGCGCCATGAATTTTCGTGGTGTTTCCAGGGAAGTGGCGTTCCCAGAAAAACCATCCTTGTATTCCTGCGGATACCCCAGGAACACACACTTCTTGGTGTGCGAAGAACGCCCGCGTCGGTCTTTCTGTACACCGGAAGATACACAAATTGGACTCCCCCGGCCGCGCTCTGTACGACCGCAAGAAGATCATCCGGTTGGTAGGACGCAGATCATTATACCCTCGCCGGATCTGCTGGCCGAGTGGGGATGCGCTCGCCCTCTTCCGAGCCTCATCCAGAGGACAGTCCTTTTTATGATTATAGATCCCGCGGAGCACAGACTCAACGTCGATATCGCGCCGCGATTCTGCGATTGCGAGTAAACACGCCCGCTTAACCCACCTCCTTCGAGCGTGATATCCAGATTTGTCTTCGAGACGCCGGTATCCACGCCAGTGCGACATGTCGACAAGAATAGAGGTTCTCCAACTCTTCATTCGCTGCGGACTTGCGCAAGACATGCTGGTAGGATACTGTAGAAGTGCAGATTCGGTCCTCTGATGGAAGAGGATATAGTTAGGATGTAGCGCCAAAATGAATCCATATCTCTTGGACGTGCGTGTGTGGATGTCAAAATACCTGGCTTGAGAAAGGCCTCTACATCAATCAGTATAAGCCAAAACGAGCATTATGTTGACTGAAAAAAAGAGGGAAAAAGTAGGTTCCGCCGCCGCGTTTCGATGAGGCCGGCAAGTAGAGCCCACTCGCGGAGAAGAAAGATGATTACAGCGAGGATTTAAATTACCAGACAGCGTACAACAGGTGCAAAACAGGCGATGCGACATCTATGAGATAGTCGACTATGAAAAAAAAAAAAAAAATCGCGATAACAAGAGCGTTGGTATAGTCCCAGATAATCAGTCTACTTTGTCTAAGAAATACCGGTCAATACAAAAGCGACGGGCGGTTTCATTCACTGCTCACCGCTTCCTTCAAGTGAGTGATAAGATCATTGCGGTCCTTCTCTTTCTTCAGACCAGCGAACGCCATCTTCGTCCCCGGGATGTACTGTGATATCACGTCAGTAATGATGTCAGTGTGCGGGCACAGGAAACGCGGCGCGCCTTTTTCGGGTTCTCGAGGTAATCGAAGAGAGTGTCTTCGCCCCACACAACTCCCTTGTTGACGTTCGCAGAGGTGTACGAGAATCCCTCGACCTGGCCCGTTTTTCGACCAAAAAGCCTCGAGTCGCGCGTCAATGGAAATTCAAGGGTGCTATCGTGACTCACCCATGCAGGTTGGGTCCTACTTTGTTGCCCTCACCAGCACCTAGCTAATAGAGACTTGTGGGCTTCAAAACGCGAGAAGGAAAGGGAAAAGTACCGTGTGGCATTGTGCGCATCGCGTCTTGAAGAGACTGGCGCCTTTGCCGGCATCACCTGCAAACAAGTTAGCAACTATATGGAGGAGAAATGCTTTATTTACCTGCAGAATAAGGCATCTAAAGGATGGGGACGCGGTGGTAAGAGATAGAAGTGGAGAGCAAGAAAAGATCATGACGTGCATGACGCGTGTAACAATCTGTGACACACGTGACATTTCCATATGCGTGCTGCCCACGTGATGAGCCACTGTTTGCCTCCGTCCATCATGAACGCGAAAGAAGGAGCCCTGCAAAGGTACGAATTCGAAAAGAGTCCTTATTTGATGGCCTACATAAATCCAGTCAATGGATCCATTGCCCTTTAGCCAGATCCTTTACAACATGCTGTCCCCAATGACATTAGGCGCCACGACATGTTTGCCCTCGTCGTCGATATTCGCAGACAAGCTGCCGATCTTTCCTAAGAGATTCTCCGGCTTACCACGAAGCGTGATGAACTAAACAAAAATTATCGACGCTCATCTGGCGTTACTATCACCTGCACGTAATCTTGACGACGTTGTGCGGGAAATATTCGTAGCATCGCTTCCATCTGGGCAATACGCTACTCTCAGCTCCGCAGAATCCTCTCTTCTAATCTGCTACATTTTTCGCCGTTGGAGAATTCTAGCGCTTTCGACGCCCAATCTATGGACCTCTCTGCATATTGTCGTCCCGTGGATGAGTCGATCCGCCCGCGCCGCAGGAAGTCCAAAATTGTACCAAATTCCCTCGTTGCCCGTGCGACCACGCAGGCAATGGCAAAAAGATATTCAAATGCCTCCGTTCTTCTGCGGACGCTCGTCCGATGCTGCAATCGCTGGAGATCTGTCCGATTTTCTCTGCCATCACATCTGCATTTCCCTCCACTTGCAGCAATAGCAAAGAGCAATGTTCCTATGTTGCGTTTTGTTGTTATTGATACCCCAATCCACGAGCGGATGGATCGCATCCTATCATTTCTGGGGACGCCGAGCCTCCACTCTGCATCACTTCAAATGATTGGCTATCGAGCTCCACTCCATTGGGAGGGACTCCGCCATCTCCTCGTCGATTCCGGCTTCGTATCGCTTGCATCAAACGAAGTCTTGGGCCTGTTGCAGCAGTGTCCTAGACTCGAGACATGCAGTCTTTCCGTCGGCTTTCGATCCCTTCCGGTAGATCCGCCGCAATCCTGCCATCTTCAGAGACGACGGAGGGGGTGGCTCCAATTTTCTCTTGGTCCGTTCTCTGACGAATTTGCATTTCCTGGAATATCTTTTGGTTGGCCCTCCTCCAGATGACACTTTGCCATTTATACCCATTCTGCCCTCCGTCGAGCGGCTCTGTTTGAGAGTCCGATCCTTGTCAACGAGCACCCTCATCGATTGCCTCCGCGCAGCACCGACACTGCAAGAATTGACCGGCTTCGGAGAACCGGTGTTGCCTCGCGCGCCAGGCAACCTGGACCACTTCCTAGATCCTGACGGGAGCCTGGTCCCCTTGCTTACCCCAGAACCAAGCTCGACCGGGGATTCAGGCAGTGATCCCATTTTATGCCCGCAGCTAGGTGAGGAGAATCATCTTGAATCAAGTCACCGTACGCTGCTGACTTCGTCGTTCACCTCTTCAGAATCAGCATCCCCGAATCGACAGCTGTCGACAAAAACCCCGAACCATCGGAGCTTCTTCATGAAATGGCAGCGATTTCGCCAATGTTTACATTATTAATCAATTTCCAGCTGACGCTGATTTTGTTCCTCGCTCTATGCTGCCTTTACGACAAGGTGTGAGCGAGGCAGATTTTTTGATTACATGATTTCATATTTATTGAAACTCGTTTTGCTTAGTTTGCGCTGGAATTGTGATTTGACGTGCCTTAGTTCTTTATTGTTCGAGTTGTTTAACACTTCTAAGCAGCCCAATAATCCGACTGCTTTGTTCCACTTCTGTAGCAAAATTCCCTACTTCCACGTCTTTTGGCGACCAAAAGGCAATCGAGGGTATCGCCGACGCTTTTCTCCCACGGAATATACTCGTCCATGCCCAGAACTTCCTTGGCTTGCGACACATTAGTGACGGACAGCGGCCCAGGCAGAGGCGACGCGGCCTCGATACTCGTTAGACGACCCTTAAGCTCTGGCCGAGCGATTGCTACATGCGCGACCACATCCTTCCACGTAAACGTCCCGCCACAAATCAAGAATCGTTTTTTAGTTCCATCGGTGCTCGGGGCGCTCAGACTCCGGACGTGTGCCCGTGCAACGTCGCGGATGTCGCAATAAAACGGGGCAAACTGCGGGGGAAGGGAAGGCCTCGGTTCGCCCGCGATGAGGGCGTAGATGAAGGTTGGCACCGAGGCGTGTCTTGTCGGGGGTCGGGAAGTCAGGGTGGAGTGGTCTGTAGATGAACGGCGGGTTGACTGAGGTGGGATCGGAATTAAACTCAATGAACTCGGAAAATACTGACTGGTGGCCAAACCAATCGATTTGAGCTGTCACAAATCCCAATCGGCTCTTTCTGCCAGGATTTTTGTGGCGAGGTATTTCCAGAGAGGGTTATTGTTTCCGGTGAGTACTTCTTCCTCCGTTGCGGTTCCCCAATCTGGAGGGAAATTCGGGCTCACCGTTCTGCGAAAGGGTAATTCCTTTGTAAATCTTATCCTGCGAAGCTGCCCTAAGTCAATTACTCGATTATTTGGGAGAGTTTATAGTATGTAAAACGAATTCAACGCACGATCCATCGTGGTCGGCCAACTACAAGTGAGAACGATTTTTGAGATTCCCGCCTTTTCTGCTTGCTCAAGGACATTCAAGGTGCCTCGGACTAACCTTCCAAGGCTCCGAACGCCAACACATCGCCGTCGGCGCTTATCAGAGCGCCCATCGGTAATCACATTGAGTCAAGCGCCATCATTCTTTTCTTCTCGACCACCTCGACGAGCTAGTGTGAATCCATGCTAGAGGCCCATTGAAACTCTTCGTTAAGATGGTGCTCTTTGGATCGAAGACACGGTTGCTTCAGCGGCCACTCATCCAGCTCTTCGTCCACGCGAGGCATCATAGTATCTCTTTGACGAGGTCGTCTCAGAACCCCGTCATCCCGGTAATCCCAGAGC
Organism: Mycena capillaripes; assembly: GCA_029204075.1. Classification (NCBI taxonomy): domain Eukaryota; kingdom Fungi; phylum Basidiomycota; class Agaricomycetes; order Agaricales; family Mycenaceae; genus Mycena; species Mycena capillaripes. Next base: position 367,611 of record JARHKZ010000011.1, on the reverse strand, counting down.
TTTTCAGCCCGAATTTTCTCAACCAGCTCATCCCACCGACCTCGACCCCGGCCCAGAATGAGAATCCGCTACCTGCTAAAGCCAATCCGATGATGGACGCACTGCGAGAGTTCTCGCATCGTACGCTGACGGAGAACGGTGCCCCTGCCTATGATTCGACTCTCTCCCCGACATTGGATGCTTTCCAGAAGTTAACGCGTTATTCGTGGGGGATAACGTCGGGACGCTTCTGGAAAAGGTGTGTCTTGAGCCTGGATTTGGGACTTGGAAACTGATCACGGGCACGCAGGCATGGGCCGAGGATCCAAATCTGACGCTCAGAATCATCTGGAATTTGAGAAGTATCCATGACGGCAAGTCTGAGAAGGAAGCCTTTTATCGGTGAGTTCAGGCCCTTTTGTGATGGTCAGATGCTAATTTTTCGGCGTAGCGCATTTGGCTGGCTGTACGATAACCATCCTCGCACAGCCATAAGCAATCTGCACCTGCTGGTTGAGCCCGTATGCCTCAAATCCGACCAGGAAAAGGGTCTTGCGCATGGATATTGGAAAGATCTTCTCAATATTCTTGCGCTCGCTACCGTCGATGAGCTGAGCAACATTTCCCAAGCTCCTCAGTTCCTGCACAAATTCCCGGCTCGGAAAACTAAAGGCGGCAAGAAAATAATTCTTGACGCTCTCGTTGACAGCCAACCGGTCGTGACGCCCCTCAGCGAGAAGTCGAATCTCGGCAGTCTCGGTATTAAAGTTGACATCAAGCCAGTCGTGAAGGCAAAGCGAACCGTTGCTGGGGTAGCAAACCAAGCGCGCATTGAACGCAAGCTTGCGGATCCGAAATACCGCGCGCTCTACGTCGCCGTTGCGCGCCTCTTCGCACAGCGCCTACTTACCGACCTTGGATATTTCTTGAAGTCCGAGAAGGCGGACAACACGGAGGAGCGGAATGCTCTTCTACGGAATATATCCCTCGCCGCCAAGTGGGCACCGAGTTTGCTTGGTACGCATGACCGCCATACCAACATTGCCACCGCCATCAGCCGCCTTGTATTCCACGGCAAAAACGACTTCCCGACGTTCCCCTTCCCATCTGCGCTCGAGAACCACCCGACGCTGGAGTCGGCAGAAGCGACGGGCATCTTGCGGTCTTTCTACCGCCGCTGGCTTCTGACCCCGTTGCGCGCCGCGTCCCTGGTGACAGAGACGTTCATGGCAGCGAACCGGTGGACTGAAATCCAGTATAATCGCATCAGCGCGGTGTGCATGAAGAACAACAACAAGCACTTCTTCACGCACGACCCCGCTGGGTTCCAGAAGTACCTTATCTCCGTCGAGAAGGGCCACCGCACGATTAGCGGCGCGACGTTGCTCCCACACGAGCTCGTGGCGGAGATCTATAGCCTCTGTCACTCCGCCGCAAGCGACAACAGGTATCCGGAGCTCCAGAAGCACCGCTCTGAGCTGTCTGCAGCGAGCGTGCGCGTCGTCGAGGCGCAGTGGAAGACACTCGTCAAGAGCCTGGGCGATGCGGGGACAATCGAGAACTCAGTCGCAATCTGCGACGTTTCGGGCTCCATGGGCTCCCTGCATTCCTTCGACTCCAAAAACATCCAGCCGATCTTTCCCTCCGTTGCACTCTCCCTGCTGCTCGCACAGCTCGCGAGGCCGCCGTTCAACGGAGGGTTCATCACGTTCTCTGCGGACCCGCAGTTTGTACGCCTGGATCCCGCGGCGTCGTTGTATGAAACCATCATGCGTATGAACGATGCCGAGTGGGGGATGAACACGGACATCCAGGCTGTGTTTCTGCGCCTGCTACTTCCGCTCGCGATCCAGCACAAGGTCAAGCAGGAGGACATGATCAAGCGCGTGTTCGTGTTCTCTGACATGCAGTTTGACGAGGGGGCGTTGTCGACCGGCGCGTGGGACACAAACTACGACATAATCGAGTGCGCGTACAAGGCGGCGGGGTACGAGGTGCCGCAGGTCGTCTACTGGAACTTGTCGAACTACGATACGGTCGAGGTTCAGGCGGACCGGAAGGGCGTTGCGCTCATGAGCGGCTTCTCGCCCTCGATGCTCAAGATTTTCATGGGCGAAGAGGTCCCGGAAGAGCTGAAAGACGAAGAGGGCGCAGCGGTGCCTGTTGAAGACAAGGTGGAGAAGATGAAGGCCGAGTTCAACCCCTTGAACATCATGAAAAAGGCGCTGTCGCGGCCAAGCTTCGATGGATTGGTGGTCGTTGACTAATTTAGACTGAATCGCATGCATAAACACCCCACGTTGTATTTTTAGTTGCACCTCCACTTTGAAACAAAATATAATTGCTCAGCGACGTTTGGTCGTGTTTGCTTCTGAATGATGGACGCGTCAAACATGTGACCGCCAGTCGCACTTCCCACCGCCATGCACAAGGTGCGCCTCCCTAAAGATGGCCATCTCAGACCCAGCGGGCAGGCGAGTGAACCTCGATTTCCCCCAGAACTCGTGGGTCAAATCCTCAAGCACCTGTATCCAGAACATAACCACACTCTGTATAACTGCTCGCTCGTCTCGCACACTTAGCTGGCACTGAGCCGTGCGCTCCTCTTCCATTCCATCTTCATCACACCATTCCTCATTACCTCGAATGAATGTTGGGCTGATTCGGCCAAAAGGAATTTTCCCAAGTCTAGATCAAACTGGTGAGGAAGATCCGTCTGGTTCTCAAGTACATATAATGTTTGCTTTCTGCTAGCAGGTTTTTCTGAACTTGACACAAAAAGAGCAGCATAGATTCATCCGCTGGTGCACAGGTTCCGTGTCGTTTACATTCCTAAGCACCGTTATTCCGCCTTCAGGCGGATTCGAAGAACCGTAGGCCGGGTTGCTTATGGAGAATGAACGCGCCCACTGTGACATTAGGAACCGGAAGCTTGGCCATCTGCCATTGTACGAAAAAGAAAGACGTACCACCTAAGCAACAGAATAAGGCGCTAGGTTGAGTGAGGAGATATGAATACATACTGCCTACATTGCGCATAAGTTGTGGACCGTCAGCTTCACCACAGCCTAGACGCACATCGAGGGTAGTCTAAGGATTCACAGGAGCACATTGAGAGTGCCAGGCGACCAGCCGTACCATCAAAAGGAAATTAGGAGTGGTGCGATATTTGAGTGAAACGGTGCAGTCGGATGGAAGAAGGATCTGACTGTCCAAGACCCGCGAGCCACCACGGTATATATACACGCGTGAAAGAGGATAGCGGACTTCACCTCACGATGCATGTCAACCCGACGTCCATTCCACCTTTCACAGCAAAAGAATACTGTAACGGTTAGTTCGCCGGGCCTCCGCCATATTCCGGAGAAAACAACTAAGGTTAAGTACGTACCTGCCAATGCGCAGTCATAACCGGTCAGCACAAGCTCGGACCTCATTTGGACCTCATTGGCAAAGAATGAACGGCTAACCTCAGTGAAGCTATCAGGGCCGCAAGCGCCTTTGTAGAAAGACCTCAAAGACGCTAAGCTATTTCGAACAGGGTGCATAGAGCAGCTGGCCCCTTGGGAAGTACACGGGCGCTACACATCCGCCATGAGGATAAAAGATAGACCAGAATGAGATTTTCACTCGGCAGCAATACTGCTTTCCATTCAGTGCGTCAATTCCGCCTGTCTGAAATGTCGCAGAAGGAGCGTTATACCGCCGGGGTGCCGACAAATTCACACCATCTGGAAGGCTCACATGATGGCCACATTTTCTTGGCACCTGGTCCCAGCATGGTGCCAGGATAAGACCAGCTGGAAACTCCATCCCGAATTATGCCGGTGTTTATTGCTAGGTGTACTTTATGCCTCCGGGTTTTGAGAGAAATCCGGGTTCCTACTTCCTAATTTGCATTCAAATTCAAGTCGAGCTTCCAGCTTTTCGTGACGTTTGGCACTGATGGTTCTTGAACCACTTTCTGATGCGCACTCAGAAGCAGATCGGTGTCTTCCGCATCGTGACTCACACAGTTTACCAAAAAATTGAAGACCTGTCCTGCGTGAGTTGCTGCTGCTTTCTCGCGACATTTCTGCCGTTTCTTGCATTTCGTTTGGATTTCTTGAGGAATCATCTTCGCATTTGCAGATAGTGGAGCAAACGAGTTGCACATCTTCAGCGTAGAGCCACCGGCCAGATACTCTCAAAGTGCCATATATATATGCTTTGTTGTAGTTCGATTCTCTGAATTATTTTTGCTGAGTGAATTTTTCTGCAGTATCTCAAGTTTTTGTTTACTTCCTAGGACCGATGGCTGCAATGCGCCGTAGGATTATGGTAGCTTCAGATGAATACTAATGAGTTACGGTTTGGCGAGAAACTATTTCGTTCCCTACCCTGATCCCGGGCGAGACGAGGAGCCACGATTTCCATTTCGGGGGGTTGCAGGCCGACATTATATACTCTGCAGCGGCATTCGGTAGGTAGGAATGGTTGAACAGCCGGCTGGCAAAAAATAATTCCATATCCCGTGCCCGAGCGTCCTCAGTGCGAGTGAATCACAAGATTAATATTCCCCAATCTAACGTCTGCGATATGACCAGAGTATATAATCAGCGGTGAAGGCAGTTCGATGGGTCCGGGTAATAGAAGGGTGGGGTTCGCAACGAGCTCGTCCTTTGTGCCATCGTCTCCGTCTATCTGTGCGACAAGGTGTCATAAGTAGCAGGGCATATAATTTTTCGTGTGCATGGAAGCTCAAGGACGACGTTGAAACTCCTTAACTAGTATTACTGCTCGGCTTGGGCAAGGCTGATTCGATTCCACTTGTAAATTGTTTTGTCCGTAGAGTACTTGGGATAGTCAATAAGTTCATGTTTACAGCTATCTGTGCAAACTACCATTTTCAACATTGGCGCCAAATTGGCGCTTGGCCGAATACGACCACGGTGGCAGTGTCTCCTTGTTTGTTGATGTCCCACGGCGCTTCTTGCTTCTGTACTGCACGAGGCGTCCACGGAAGTGGCGTTCCCCTCGTTGTTTCCTCTAGATTCTCCTCCTTGTACATATGTCGAAGGTGTACGCCGACGCCAACGCCATTCGGGGCAAGTCCTGGTACGAGTACAACAAGTTTCGCATCGAATGGAGTTCCCCGGATCGCTATGAGATCGTCCGAAAGCTGGGAGGCGGAAAGTACTCAGAGGTGCGCGACACGTCTGTATTCAGGTTCAGGGTCACTCTAATACTCTTTCCAGGTGTTCGAAGGAATCGACACGGTTAACAGCGATCGCTGTGTGATCAAGGTCCTGAAACCCGTCGCAGGCCACAAAATAAAGCGAGAAATAAAGGTCCTGCGCAATCTCGCAGGTGCACCGAACTGCATTGCGCTGCTCGACGTTGTCCGTGACCGTGCGTTGACCACTGGGCTTCCTTTTGTAATTTTTTCTTACCCTTGGTCCCAGCTTCGAAACAGTACCATAGCCTCATCACCGAGTACGTCGAAAACACCGAGTGGAGTCAGCTGTACCTGCGCCTCACGGACGCCGACATCCGGCACTATATCTTCCAGCTGCTCACCGCGCTCGACTTTGTCCACTCGCACGGTATCATCCATCGCGACGTCAAGCCTCAGAATGTCATGATTGACCACCAACGGCGCGAGGTGCGTGTCCTCTCTCCATGTATAAGACCCTTGCTGACGGCCCTGAAGCTCCGGTTGATAGACTGGGGCCTCGCAGAATTTTACCACCCCGGCGTCGAATACCACGTCCGCGTCGGCTCGCGCCACTACAAGCCCCCGGAGCTGCTCGTCGGCTACAAGCGGTACGACTACAGCCTCGACCTCTGGAGCACGGGCTGCATGTTCGCCGCCATGGTGCGTCCCTGTCGCCTCTGCCACGACTCCGCTCTGACTCCGCCCAGATCTTCCGCAAGCAGCACTTCTTCCGTGGGTCCGACAATGAGGACCAGCTGCTCAAGATCATGCGCGTCCTCGGGACGGACCGCTTCGACGCCTACCTCAAGGCGTACGCCATCCCTTTCGAGACCGACCTCGACGACCTCCTCAACAAGTGAGTCGCACCCCTCTTAGTCCCCTTATCATTCCCAAGCTGAGACCTCCACAGCTACCCCGCCAAAGCCTGGTCGCGCTTCGTGACCTCAGAGAACCAGCACCTCGCGACGCCCGATGCGCTCGCCTTCGTCGACTGCCTGCTGCGTTTCGACCCGCGGGAGCGCCTTACGGCCGCCGAGGCAATGGCGCACCCGTACTTCGGCACCGTGCGCGTCGAGGGGAGCAAGCCCGAGGCCCTCAGCGACTCGGGCTTTGCGTCCATGTGAGGCCTCGCCACCGACTGACTGATTTATTCCCTCCGTGATCCCTTTACGACGGTGTGATGCCGGTGTCGTGATGTGCGACGGGCGACGGGCGACGTCCGTGGCGGGCACATATTATTGTACTTATATAGTTGCGCTGCGTTGCCCGCGAGTCTATGGGGCATAGATACACTCACTCACATTCCTTTCTCTCTCCTTTTCTCTCTATCAAGTACATACTTACATTTACATTTTCCGCAATCCTTTCTCTTCCTTAGCGTCGCTTCATTCCATCTATCAATTAACGTCATTTCATACACACACTCGGTCCCTTTACCTTGTCTCGTGGCCTCTCTATCAATATAACCTTGTTTCCGTTGTCACTTTCAATTAGAGTCGTTCTGTCTGCATATGCGAGGTCGCGGTCAGGAGATAATTGAAAGTCACATCAGCGCGAATTTGTAATGTTCTGTTACGCAAGTCGATTCCGAAACCAACAGGTCTGACCTTTTCCAATTTGTAACCGGACAGATATAAACTTGTGGTCAGTGAAGCGTCCAGGTCAAAAGGTCACTAAAAGCAGATACATACAGCTATACGTACACCTCCCACAAAACTATTAAGGGCAAGCGTTGCGAAATCGCAAACAGCCTTGCATGGATATCAAATGAGGGTATCGGACATCCAATCCGTCGAAATTGGATCCCAATCGTGGCTATCCCGCTGGTTCTCCACCGCGTATGGGGTCGCCCGGGGCAGGTCGTACCCGAGCACCAGGTCCAAGCCGTATGCGATGCGCCGCTGGAGGGACGTGTCAAGCATGATGTTGTCGGTGTCCGGCAGGCGGTTGAGCTGGATCCGTGCGTGCGTCAGACGGTCGGAGGCGGGGAGGCGCGGGTCCGTGCGCGCGAGGAGGAACGCGAGGAGGGCGGCGTCAGAGACAGCGCGGAAGTGGAGGAGGGTAATGCTGCGCAGGCGCGGAGCCGGAATGGAGTCCGCTTCGGTGGGCGTAGCGGACGTCATGAGGGGAACGAGACTCGCTTCGGATTCGGAGAACCGTGACTCGGTGGGGATCACGGGCGGATTGGTGCGTGGGGGTTCACCGAAGAGAACGAGCTCGCGGAGAGTCGGTATCAGGCGGAGACCCTCGATGAGGACGGTTGTCGACATTGAGCGTACTCTGAGATGGAGGCTCTCGAGGCGTTCGGCGGAGCGAAATACGGAGAAACACGGTAGGAATGCATGGCCCCAGTCCTGGAACCCGTCATATCTATACTCGAGACACCGCAGGTTCGGGAGAAATAAGAACTGCATGAAATCGGCGACAAAGTAGTCCGTGACGGACAGCCGCTGCAGCTTCTCCATGCAGCATGATCGGGGGCTCGCTGGGATGAATTTGCTGATTGAGAGAGTGCATGACTCGAGATTGGGGCACTGGTGCAACACATCCAGCGCATCACGCGAAGAAAAGCCAGCCGTCCGAAGGGTTAGGTGCTGTAATGCATCCAGATTTGTCGGAAGGCCACCATAATGACCGTTCAAAAACGACAGAGAGCGAAGACTGGGCCTGCCTAAGAATGAAAGGAGTTGAGGGAAGCCTAATCGTTTCGCTGTGCTCGATGTGCCGTCGAAGCCGCTGACAATTGCAGAGCGCAGCATCGGAACGTCAACAGAAGTGAGAGCCAGGAAACCAGTAAAGAGCTTGAGTTCTGGAAGATCGAGGCGGATAGCTCTCCAGCGATAGGAGCATTGTATGAATGTGCTTGAGAGCGCAGCGATGTCGTAATGTTCGGACCGTTGGACGACAAAGGACAGTGAAAGAGGTAAAAGTCCCGAGCGTGATATCCACGCCTTCGCCGCGTCGTTAATTTCCCCCAACCTAGGACTTTTGGCAGCCCGACTATTTTTGATAGGCGGGAGGGTAATATGGAGAGATGTCCACAACAAAGGTGTTGATAGAGCTAAATTCCTCCACCGTCGGGAAATGTGGCAGAGAAGAAGAGGGGACTCTGCTGGGTTGAGAGTAGCGTTTTGGCAAGATGGAAGCGACGCGATGAGTATCTCCCGCAGGATATCGTCTGGGAGGCTGCGGACTGGAGACACCAATGCCAAATGCGGATCGATAAACTCGCTGAGCTTGTCGCGTTTTGCGGTGAGCCGTAGGATCTCCTCCGCAAGGTCGACAGCCTCCTTGAGAGGACCGACGAGAAGGTCGTAGATGTGTTGACGCTGCGCGTCATTAGGAACAATATTGGTGTGCAGAATGTCACTGAAGGGAGTACGAGTCGGATCCATTGAACGACAGTTGCGCCAGGTATACGTACGCTGTGAGAAGTATAAGAATAGATAGCATGGCCATGGCTTAGTACCTTTCTCGTCGACTTGTCATTGACCAGTGGACGTTTGTGATAATGATCGGTTCTCGGCAACTTGCCCATCGATGATGAGAGCATGACCTGCCGCATTTGGACCTCAGCCCCTATTTGCTTGTCGATGATGGTTTAGAGTTGGAAAAGCACAGGATGTCCCTAAATTACTACGCACCTGATTGCATGTTCTCCTCCGAATCTTAATTCCCGGTATCTTGCATTTATGCGCGGACACGGCTCCAGCGTGGTCTCTCCTGGCAGATTTTGCATCGTAATTGTTCTGAAAGCTCCAGCGCTCGACGCTCAGCGCCAAGGGTCTCGGAGGAGGTTGAAGATGTAAAGTTGTGGCTGATTCAATGGATCAACAGTGTAACAAAGCCTCGGTAAGAGCATAGCCGATGCCAAGTTCCGGACTTGCAAAATGGCCGGAGAATATTGTCCATCTTCTCCGTCTTTCATGTCAGTTTTGCGCCCGCGGGACGGACCGTTCCGCCCTTTTACTGTGCGCGCAGGCAATTTCATTGTGGATCTTGTGCCAAGAAAGTCTTTATATGGACGTTCGAAGGTTCATGGCGGTGTCCAGAGGTGCGGACCATCAGCGCCCAAATATTACACACAACACTCGTTCCTGGCCTGAAGCGTGAGGTGCGGCCCTTCAAGTTCACCGTGCAGAGAGTCTCTACTGGATCTAGTTGAACAACACAATGTTTCACAAAAAGCCAGGCGCTGTTGTGATGCTCGGCCACTAAAGGATAGCGGTGTGCGATTGTACATCCCGCCGCGAAAAAAACTCCATAAAAGGCGGAGCCAGAACCAGAGACCATCCAACGGTAGCTGGATATTCACCACTGCCCACTTTTCACTCCCCACCACCCATCTTCAAGCTCGTTACTTTCTCAGACATGCGCACCTCCATCATTCGGTCTCTGGGCATCACAGCCCTCTTTGCGTCCCTCCTGGCTCCCGTTGCGCTCGCTTTCCCAGTCGTTAATACAGTTCTTACTCCCGGAGGCTATAGTGATCGCACTAAAATCACGGCAGTCCCTCCTGGCGGCCGAATCGCGCACGTCGGGAAAGATATCCACGTCCACGCCGCCAACGGCACCGTAGTGCACATCGTTACCCCGACGCCGCACAAATCGTCCCCAGTGACGAAGGCGCGAGCCCTCGCGAAGACGGGGTGGATCACGTTTGCGTCGTGGTTCAACACCGGTGCCCCAATTGGATCGTTCAAGACGTCGTGGACTGTTCCTCCCGCGCCAGTAGGGCAGCACGGCCAGTTGCTCTACCTCTTCAACGCGATTGAGCCCGCCACCGGAGACGCCATTATGCAACCGGTGCTCCAAGTACGTTCCCAGAGTTTTTTACGTTGTACCATTTGACAAGCATATCGATAGTATGGGATCTCTCCAGCAGGCGGCAGCCAAACCCAATGGGGCGTGGCGTCCTGGTACCTCTTCTCGGACCAGATCTTCCACTCGAGCCTCATCCCAGTTAGCGTCGGCCAGCGGTTGGATGGAGAGGTCCAGCTCGTCGGCGCGAGCACGGGGTTCGACTATAATTCGCAGTTCACCAACATCCAGGGCACGGGTATCACTGTTGTCGGCGGCGAACAGCTGGTATGGGCGACGATAACCCTCGAGGCGTACGGGGTCACCGTGATTAACGACTATCCGGCTGGATCGACGGTATTTTCTGGGACTAATCTCGAGTTGGTCAGCGGAGAATTCCCCAGCATAACGTGGTCGACGTTGAATGATGATGCCGATGGGCTGTCGACAGTCGTTGATGTAGGCGGTTCTACCAGCGCGACTATTGAAATTAGGTATTAGGTGGATGTTTGGTAATTTTGAGGGGAAATTTTCTGTAAGGAGGTACATTGGATTGTGAATCTTGAACCAGAACAGCTCGCCTGAACATCGGCATTAATGAGAGTAGAGAGCAAGAGCTATTTAATTGCTGGTTTGTCTGATGCCAATTCCGTAATTGGCAGGAGCGGCATTTCTTATGGTCATTTTACGAACCGTAAAACTATAGAAATCTCGTCGAGTCTCCTTGTCTCTACAGCCACCCCCGAACGCTCTTAGTTTAAGACTGAGTTTACAGCTCTCCCTTATCTCGTTTGCCTGGTTCAACTTGACCGCAGTTATTTGCCTGTTCAGCGTTTGGCTTATCTGGCAGAAGCTCTGCAAAGATCCGCCTTTTTGGCTGAAGCAGCTAGAATTTCTTGGACAGCCAAGGAATTGTCAGTTTCCGGGAACGGCCATAGTTTGTGGAAAATTTGAAGCATTGCCAGAATTTTGAGCGCTCAATTTTGCGCTGATAATTTTGAGTGGATGATAGTCGTTGACCCAGAAACTCAAGACACCGACCAACCAAAAACCAGAATCACGGAATACAACTCGGCGCACAGTTCAATAAACCTCGTTTCTGCAGAGTGTCTCAAGGTTGCAAGTATTCTTCATTCTTTTTTTAAATGGACTCTGGTGGCTCTGCTGAAATTGGAGCTCTCGGTGGCAGGCACTTGGTGAATGTTGACGTATAACTCGGCCGAGTACGAACAGATAATATCCTATGAAGTGTGCTTCCCAGCTCAGCTTTCACCTTTCAACATTGCCCGTACGGGAGTTTCTTGGTACCATGTCACATATAAACATCTCTCTCTTATTCTTCCCTAAATGCGAATGACTGCAGTTTCACAGAGCGGAAAAAAATGGGAAGAGGAATTCGAACAATCGTTCGGCAATCGCCGACCATCAGTGATCGCCACACCGGTTTCTCCCAGACTACCATGTCGAACGACAAAGGTCGTCCAGTTTTTTCCCCCTAGATAGACGAACATGCTAATGATTGTTACAGTTCTTGTGGGTGTCATCGGCGGCAGTGGGCTGTACAACCTCAGTAATCTGACCTTTGTGTGAGTCGATCGCTTCAATTGCCACCGCTACCTAAACTCTGGCCAGCAAGCATGTCAATCCCGAAACGGTGCCCTGAATTTCCCTCATTTTGTGATAGACTAATGGTTTTATAGCCCTGGGGACTCCCTTCTTCTCCCATCGCGATTTCCTCGCTGCCCTCAGGCGCATTGGTAGCCTTTATTGCGCGGCACGGAACCGACCACACGATCTCGCCATCGGCTATCCCTGCGCGGGCCAATATTGCAGCTCTTAAGCACCTGGGTGTGCGCACCATCATCGCCTTCTCCGCGGTTGGGTCGCTTCGCGAGGAGATCGCCCCGGGCGACTTTGCCCTGCCTTCGCAGATCATCGATCGCACCAAGGGGGTGCGGCCCACTTCGTTCTTCGATGGAACGGGACTTGTCGCCCATGCGGGGTTTAGTGACCCGTACTCGCCGCGTCTCGCCGCCTGGCTTGCAGACGCCGTGCGTGAAGCGCTGAAGGACGAGGGAAGGGGTGTGAAGCTGTGGACGGACAAGACACTCGTGGTGATGGAGGGTCCGCAGTTCTCGACGCGCGCAGAGAGCTTGATGTACCGCCAGTGGGGCGGCGATCTCATTGGCATGACTGCCCTCCCCGAGGCAAAGCTCGCGCGCGAAGCGGAGATCAGGCGCGTCTTCATTCCGTTTGTGCATCCGCGATACTAATATCTTTCGCTGCAGCTTTGCTCTCGTTGCAACGGCGACCGATTACGATGCGTGGCGCCCGCATGAGGCTGGCGTCACCGCCGCCGAAGTTGGCGCCATCCTCAAGAAAAATGCTGACACATCACGCCATGTCGCGGCGCACGTCATTGAGCGCCTGCTCGCTGCAGACGAGACTCTGCTTGCAGAGGAGGCGGGCGGTATGCGCTTCGCGCTCATGGCCCCACCTTCCTCGCACAAAAACAAGGCTCTGGCGTATGTCCTGCCAGAATATTTTGAGGCGCCGTAGAAGGGCATAGGTATAGATGTGTATAGAGACGTGTAACTGAAGTTCTGTATGTCCGATTTCAGAGATTTGCGAATATAGCACACCACATGTATACCCCGGAGACCCGAGTCCTAGTCTTCAAATTCGGGAATCTGGTATCGTCAACGTGCAAACCCACCGGTCCTCTCGCGCAGGCGCCAAAAGTAGCGACCTGGAAATGACACATACTAACGCTGGACGACTGTAAGATATTTCCTATATGTAATAGCTATCGCGATTCTGCCTTTCAGCCTCGCCCCTTCAAAATTTCAACAATCACCGCGATTACCCACGCTCTACGCTATCTCGTCCAGCGTGCGGTTATCAGATGCAGAATTCTACAAGACACATCCTCCATGCAGAAGCATCCCCAGGCCAGATTCGGAGCTTTTGTTCCGATCATATTCGTTCTGGTCCCAACGCTCCTCAAGCAGGCTCGCGAGCAGGGGGTGGTCTGGTATGTCTTCGAGGCACAGCTCCTCAAAGTGTTTGAACCATCTGGAGGGGAGCGGGAAGAGTTTCCAATGCGCGAAGTTCGACTTCCAGGTCGGCCTCGTTCCGTTGTTTGGATCTCCCCCATGTGCAGATACACCAGGCAGTTCCCTAACGCCTCCACCAATTCAACTGTGCGCATGGCCACAATCAAAACAAAACAACATGCACGGGAAGGAGAGCGGTTAGTACGGTTTCTGGGGGTGAAGAACACATACCTTGGTCGCTATGAGCGCTATGTAGTGTTGCCGGGGTTCGGTTAGGTTCGGTTCTTTCCCAATTTTTGCGAACCTCGAACCGGACCTGGGGTTCGGTGCGGTTCAGGTTCGGTTCAGGTTCGAACCTGAACGAACCATCAAAATTGTTTAGTTTTCCCCAGCTGTATTGGCAGGATCGGAATGGTAGGAAATTAACCTTTCTGCCAGTTCTGTGGGCAAAACTCATGATTTCCTCTCAAGTCTGCCTCAGGATATCGCTTTCTTTCCTCATTATGAAATTTCCACCCTCTTTTTCCCATTGGAACTTGCAAGTTCAACGAGCATTCAAACCATTGTGTGATCATTTCACAATACCTTGCCTTCAGTTCTTCTGTGGGTCTATTCTTATCACTGAATACAGGTGAAACTTGTCCAGAGGTGAAGTTTATCGAGGTTTTTTAAGACCTGGACTGTTGAGGTTCGAACCTGTTCGAACCGGTTCGGCAAAAACTGAGAATGCCCGAACCTCGAACCCCAATTCGGGTTCGGTTCGGGTTTGGTTCAGGTTCGGCTGGGGTTCAGAACCGAACTCCGGCAACACTAGCGCTATGAGTTAGTACATACCTAGTTGTTTGTCTTCGGTAAGCTCGTCGTTCATGTTGTGGACCACGTGAGTATATGCTGTGCCGTTTTCTGTTATTCTCTGCGTTGGCCCTCTGAGACTTCATTAGCTTTGTGCGGTGTTTTATTCTCGATCCCTCAAACATCTACCTTGCACGTTCGTTTTCTCCGACTGCTTCCTTCCCACGCCATGTTATCAACTAATTCCCTGTTCGCAGGAATCGATATTACCCCATCTGTATACCGCAACGTATTCTTCGACCCTCGACGTTGCACAAGCAAATCAAGTAAGATCCCTTTCTTCCTACTTTCTCTTCTTTCAACTGCCAGAAGATTTGCCGACTACTCGAAAGTGGCTTCCATACTCAACGTTCACGGTACTAGATCGTTGTACTGTGGTTATGGACCCGCCCGAATACTCTGGCCCCGGGGGATTTTTGCGAACCACCTCTCTATCAACCTCCTCATGTGGCACATACCTTCCCCATCCTGAATTCTGAGTCCGAGGGTTGCTACCGCGATTGTTGGCATGTATTATGTAACTTATATCTCGTAAAATGGGACACAATGCAGATAGAACAACTTTATTTATTTATTTCAAAAATGATTTTCCTGCTTCAACTCTTTTGTACTGAATCATGGAACAAGATGGCTGTCCAGCGGAGAGGGTTGCTTCCGCCCAAGGAGGGCTAGGGCGATGCGAATGTTAGTTTCACCCATGTCGGTATAACAATGCTTTGGGCACGAACGTTGCGGGACTCAGTAGAAGAAACTCAACAATCGGGAGGACAGTTGCGTTTCGCCATCAGCGCCTGATCGCGCCCGGGTCAACCAGGTACAATCTTGAATGTAATTGACCTACCGAAAGTCCTCTGACGTTCGACTTGGGTACAGCCATAGCTGCGGCTGCGAAGTAGACGAACACGAGGGATAAGAGAGTACGAAGTTGCATTTAGGGCGGTTTTTTTGGGAGGGGATCAGAGCTTGAAGTCAGGATACCAGCGCGGCGGGCTTTTATCCGTGAAGTGTCGCCGTAAGTGCTGATGTCAGGTGCACAAATTAGAACTTAACAGAACTACGATCAAAGACCCTTCGCCCCGACGACGTCGGAATTTGACGGGTCTCGGCGCTTCTGAAGCATTCAGTGTTGGAAATACGGGGCCACGCTTGGGCAACCCCGCGGAACCCCTGTTTAATTCCCTTAACGTTGATCATTAAGGCTCACTGCTTCTTTCAGCCACTCGTTCCTATTTGTCTCTCGAACCTTACATTGCTCTTTACTTGGCTGAATTATCCCTTCGATTATTTGTTTCCTGGCGAGCCTCGTATATTTACCTCGCAGTTGGGAAATTAATTCCCCGAGGGTCTTCTGTTAAATCTCCCAAGTGACAGAGAGGCCACCGTCATTTCAACATTCAGCCCGCTCTGTAGTTCGGGGCTAGACGGGGCTAGAACCATGTGCTACCTTGGTCATTGTCGTCAAAAGGAAGCCTGCCCCGGGCGCTTACTTTCTTATCTCTGAGAGCCGCGCTCGGGGTTCGCTGTTCGAGATTTGCCCGAAAACGGCAAATTAATTTGACAATGTACATGGTGCGATAAGTTGATTGACCTGATCGATGTGCTAACCTTTTCCGAGTCACCTTGACAAGGACTATCCTTGAAATTTAAGGCCGAAGGACACGCTGCTAACCTCCAACAGTACATTCCTCCTGTCGATCAAAATGTCGCAGCGCAGATGAGGAAATGAGGATAGAAAAAAACAGTTTCATGTTCACATCGATGAACTAGATCTGGGAAATATCCCAAATGGCCTCACGAGGGCTCACTGGGCCTTTGGTCGACATTATTATTACCATTAGACACCTCCACCTCTTCCTGGATCGGTCCCTGAGCTTAGAGCTCTCAAGCAACCTAAGACAACGTTCAAACCGAGATTAAGACCTTGAGGGATCCTAACCCGTTTCTTCATGGCAGTGGATAGCGCTTGACCTAAAAGGTTGATGGTTCCGTGTCTTTCAGTAGTACGAAGCGGCCCACCACTGCAGTTGAGCTGTGAGCGCCTAAAGTAGCGCCAGGAACAAACTTTAACGGTGACAAGAAGTAAAAGATAGCAGGCTGGAATTCTATCGCACAGTTATGTAACTCTGGCGCCGGTTCGTAGCATTTCTGCGTCCGATAAATCTCAACCGCGAAAAGGTACCGGACAGCTTTCGAGCGAAGAAACGACGAGACTAGTACAACCTTTTGCTTATGCTCGTGAACACGCAAAAAAATTGTGCGCTGTCACGTGCATGATCCCAACGTTCGGACGCACCCTCGAGCAGCTGCGCTGAGTGTACACTGAGCACGGCGAAAATTGTCTGGCGCCGAAAGCCAGCTCACCACTGTCGCTCATGCACATTCACGGGGTCTCATGTTGCAAGACTTCACGCCCTCTCCCTTCTCGTGACGAGTTGGTTCCGCTAGGGCCCCAGCAGCTCCAGCACCAGCACCGCCGGCCGGCGGCCACCCATACCTCCTTCCCAGACAGGTAGAGCCACATGCAGCGGTATCCCTGTGTCTCGTACCGTGCGGCGCCCAACTGTCGAGCTACTGCATTCTCCACCTTCGCCGCGACCGGAGTTAACAGGTGTGAATTCAACATTGGTTAGTATCCCCCTAAAAAAGCCGCTGAGACTCAATTCCCTGAATTCAAAGTGTCGATATCCGTGCGGAGGTTTGAATTCCTCTCCAGCGATCACGAACATGTCGCCTGAGCAGTCACTACATTTTGACGGCCCATCGGCCAACCTCGGCCAACCTCAGCCGACCTCGATCAAGTCGGCCGAGGGGTAGTCTCTTATAAACAGACACTATAACAATTCTTACCTCGTACCTCGGTTTGTTATAGTCTGTCAGTAAGCTCGATCGTGTGATCGCTCGCGCCGTTATTACATAATCACAAAAATCTTCCGCCGTCGCAAGAACGCAGCGACACGTATTTTCGCCTCTTACCTCGAGATCTAGGTTCAGAGACATAGAATGAGTAATTCTTCCCGCCAGGAGTCGGGTGGACTGCTGAAGAAGCGCTATGCCGCATTTTGATGGCCCGGCACGTGGGAACAACCGAGATAACTGATTTTTCGTGAAAGAAAACAACAGTCGCTGTTTGAAGAGTCAAGGTCAGTTGGAGATGAGCCTTAAAGAAACTTTCCCTCTTGAAGTTTGTGATTTGAGGTGCTGGAAAGTGTAGTGACAGTGGGAAAGAATTCAAACTCCGACGATTATGTAATAACGGCGCGACCTATACACGATCGCGCGGTTAACTACAGACTAGCCGAGGGGTATCCCTCCACGATCATCAGTGCCAGGCAAGGTGTTATCTTGAGGCTCACTGCAGAGTTAATCCAGTCGGGGACGCGCGAAACCGACTTTCCAGGGAAAAACTGCGCACGGAGTCCCGGACGAACGACATCAATGTTTTGTCCAAAACTTCCAGTCTACACGTGATGAGATTTCAAGCTCGGCATCCTCCGAGCTGCCTTATCGCCCCTTTTTCTCCTGTATACCTTTTCGTCCGTCAAAAATGGAGAAATGCTACGCAGAATGCGGTAAACTTGCCGATATGATATGCTCTGGCTGCAAGAGCGTTCGATACTGGTCAGTTTCCGAGTTCTTTCCTGGCGCATGCTCTCCTCGATGGGTTCCTTTATCTGATCGATTTTCAATCGCACAGTGGGGGAGAGTGCCAAAAGAAAAGCAATCCAGGATTGATTGCTTCAAAATCATTTAAATGAAAGTCAATAGACTGGAGGGTTCACAAAGCTGTGTGCAAGTCGCTTACCTCCAAGCTTGACTCGAAGGCCACACCCCAAGGCAGTAGCAAGCCCCCCACGACACATTGCACAGGCTGCAAGCTGCGATTTGGTGGACGAATTGGTGAAATTGACCAGACATGTCCGGACTGTGGATACGTTTCTTGCGAATCGTGCAGCTGTCACAATCTTCGCGGTGATTCATGTTGACATCCCGCATGCCTCGGACATTCACAATTATGGTCCAAGGTACTTGCTACTGCGAGAATTCGAATTTCGGCCACGGTTACTGCGGAAGAAGTGAGCTCAATTTCGGTTGCGATTTCGGAACTCGCGATTAACCCATACATACAGTACCCGAATGGTATCATTACGGCGCGCATACGGGCAAGGTGTATTGCGGCGATAATCACCCGGATAAATACGACGCTGAACTTCACGCCGTCCCCGCTAGTCAGTGGGAGGAGGAGCCAAGGAAGTATACAAATTGCGGAGAGACAAAGCTTTGTTTGATCCCAGGGTATAGGTGTGACTACTGGATGTGTCAGTAGGGACGCAGCTTCACGTAGTGTCATGATCGAAGAATAGGCTGAATTTTTTCTTGGGCGCACGCAGCGAGTGATACCGTTTGGCAGAGAAGATGTTGCTGGTACTTGGCCGGTACAAAGAAAGTGGTCCGCACTGAGGCTGAGGTACTAGTATCATTCGGAAGCTTGTTAATCCGCGAGGCTCTAGGATTTACTTTAGTACGCGACGGTGGCTAGTCATATATTGTGGGGGGTGGATAATTCACCATCATCACGAACAATACCGGCACTCCTGCTGTGCAACCTGGTGAACCTTTTTTCGTCATAGCTGCTGAAGACGCTCAAATACCAGATAGACTTTCTGGTGGTCTCGAAGGAAATATTGACTTCCAATTTGCACATAATCTCGGTATTGTCTGTCTGTTCACCGGGTATACTCTGCAAAAATAGAAGGCCAACCTTGAGACATGACGGCGGCCATGTATAAAGGCCCACGCAGAAGAGGTGTGTCGCGGTGTGTTTTTATATATATCCTTGATCCCATTTGGTCAGGAATCAGATATAAGTAACTGGCAAGGAATTTCGAGATTCCCCCTCTATATTTTGAGGGAGAAAACGAGAAATCCCACTTGAAAATGCTCCCCACGTATTCAAAGAGCCCCCGATGACCATGTATTATCTCCAACAATCTTTGTAAGATGCTTTGTACAATGAGAATACTCTATTTCCGTCCGTTCAAACCTTGGATCTGACTGTACCTGATTAAATCAGTATCAGAAATTACAGTTCTTTTCTGGATCTGCTAACGCTGCGTCGATAATTGAAGGTGAAGCAATGGAGTTCACGGCACAATATCGGCGCTGATGCCAACACTTACTTGAGACGGCCGGAGAGGAGAGTGAGAAATGCAACACGCAAGGATACCTTGATTCATGCTCCAGAATTATCAAAAGAGTCGACGGTCAGAGCAAAGAGGCTGAATCACCTCTTCTTCCTGATGAAATGGTGCCGGTCTCGTGGGCATTCAAGCCGCTGATGTCATTTTATGTCTCGCGGTTGTACGACCCGGCATGAGGCCAGTATAAACAATTTTATCCTAGTTGAGGCAGTACCGTGAGCTTGTGGGACAAGGTTGCAGCGTGTCGGGCCGGGGAATGGCAGTGAGAGCAAGAGAAGGGGAATAATAAACTTACAACCAGTTTAACAGCTCCTCAGTTGCCATGCGGGATCAGATCAACAGCAACTGAAAGGCCTAATATGTTTGCGTTCAAAACGCCAAATGCTCCAGAATGCTCCACTTAATGAGTTTTCCAACAGAAACAAACGACAGACGCCGTGAAGAATTGTCGCCATTTGGGGATTCGGCCGAATGAAGATCTCACTGCCGCTGTCGAGAACAGCTGTATAAACCAGCGCTGCCTATCCCTCCACATTTTTAGCTTGCCCGTCAGACGACCATGTTTTCGTCGAGCTCGCTTTCTCCGCCATCGTCTTCATCGGCGTCTGCGACCAGGACTGCACCTGTATCCTCAGCCTTACCCTCATCCGCATCCGCATCCGCATCTGCCATTCCCACCGGGATCCCTGCTGTTTGCGCCGACAGCATCATGCCAGGGGTGCAGGAATTCGGTTCTATCAGCACCGATTTCTTCGGTGCGTGACCTGCACTGGCAGGACTGGTTTTCAGGATCCCTTCTGACGAATGTGGGGAACCGCGATGTAGGCTGCATCGCTATGGTCCCAACGTCTTCGACGCCTGCTGCACGGAGGTCGGCAGTGCACCGGTAGCTGCCAACAATGTGTACTTGCGGCTGCCCCTATAACGCGGTCTTTCAATTCACGCAAGCGGGTATACAGAAATTCGTTGATTGTGCGGGGAAAAATGGTTCTTCGACGCTCTGTCGTTTACCGGAAAAGAATAGAAGTGTGGGAGCCTCGGCTAATGCGATGGGATGGGGCGGTGTCTTTGCAATGAGTTTGGCGATAGCGGGTGTAGTAGCGTCGGTGGTAGCCGAATAAAGCTGTCCAGTGAGGGAGATGGATTTACGGTATCTGACGAAAATGGACAGCGGACGAGGAGTTGTCATGTGCATACATGTCGGTTCGGTCAGCGCTCCCGACAGCCTCGCCGCATGCGAGAACGCTGAGCTATACTCACAGCCATCCAAATATTGTTCAAATTTGTGCAGCCGCCAGTTCACCACACACTACACATGCCACTATCTTCCATGAGGATGTGGCCGCCTTTGATCTTGGAAGAGACCATAACCTTGATTCTTGAAGTAGATCTCATCCTGTTTCGACATTTCCTGGACCTTCATCGCCACTCACATTTTTTGACCGTGTATATTCATGTCTACTCTGTGCGCATCTGCCACTTCCTGCGTGCGGAATCTTGATTTTTCTTCCATAGTCCACGGACTTCGAGGTATCTAAGCTCAATCCTGTAGGCCTGTCAGCTGACCCTGTCGCAGCAAGTACAGAAATATTTCTTTTCTACTTTCCAACACCGCCTAGTGATTAGTCATCCGGACGTTCAACTTCCTTCTCTGAATGTTTCCCGCCCGACTACAAATGTACATTTTGGATACGTCGCTCAACTGACCGCCTTTGCGTACTAAACCTATTTCCCAATGGCAAGCTCTTGCGCCACCAGGGGGGTTTGCTAATCCACAGGCCATCAAAGCCCTTGATGCACCAAACCGAGAGGCCGTAACTGAGCCAGTATGGCGGTCCCGATGCACTTTTATTCCCGCACGAAATGTATTCGGAGATATCGGGCTCCGCGCTTTAAATATGGGGTGTTTGACGTCCTCCGCACTAAAAACAGGTGAATCTGTCAATCGCTTTATTTGATGCGCGAATCGAATTCCCGCACGAAATAAATTTGGACCTCCTCCCCTTTTGAGTCCCGCCTCTTTTTGGGGGGCTGAAAAATTGAGTCCGACGCATTTTGTTCTTTTGGCTCATGTGTGATCAGGAATACAGTACGGAATAGGGAAGGGAGTACGAGGATGAGGATACACGATATAAGGAAAAAATGGGGTATGCGAGTACACAGTGAAGCAGCCGGTGTGCACGTAGGTGGTCGGTATCTCAAGCATTTACTTGTGCATACAAATTTCAATGGTCTGACAGCTTTAGAGCAACGATTTTCTGTGTTGATTAGATATTCCAAGGATGCCGTGCAATTGAGGCTGCTTGTTGATTAGAGCTGCTCGTATTGTTAATGAAAGTCGTGTTGTCATGGCCGAGATTCGACCTTCGGTCAACTCGGGGATGTTAAAATTGAACTGCTACTGACAGTGGAGATATTTGTGCTTGCCTTATTTGTATTCAATGGTCCTCCTACACATCCATATATCGGACTTGGCCCACCTATTACTATAGCTGGCCTTGGTCAATGTTGAATTCACTTTTGGACCGAGCACTGCAGGACACGGTCCTCGTTTATACAAGCTCTATGGTCTTGCGAACTTCTTCAATAGGCTGTTTGCGCAGGCCGGGAGCCATTGGAGCCATTCAATGGCTTTCCGGCATTGCGCAAACTGATGGCTCCCACAGCCAAAATGACAGGTGAATGGCTCCACAAAGCCATTCACGTCATATTTGGCAGTGGCCATCGGTTTGCGCAACGCCAATCAGCCATCAGATGGCTCTAATGGCTGCAGCGCAAACACTCTATTACGTACGTCTTGCTTTGTAGGTTTCAGTGTTTGGAGAGGAGAGGTGGTCTATGTGGGTGGATTGGTTCAAATTATCCACTCGTTACCTCGTCGCATATGTCCTTCGATCTAGCTCCGCATACCCACTAAACACTCATTCCACCAATTTCATGGTTGTTTACGTTACAAATCAGTTGAACAAACAAACTGTGCGGGACCTGACTTTGACACAAAAAAGGGCTGGGGATCAAGAAAAAAGAGGCGGGCCCCAAAAGGGGCGGAGGTCCAAATTTATTTTGCGCAGGAATTTGATTCGCGTTACCTTGCTTGACAAGGTTTCTCGCACCTCATAATTGTTTCACGGCTCATGCGACCCATTGGTCCGAAATCAATGATGTCGCATCTTTCCGAATGTTCACATGATTAGTACAGCCGTAAGCACTCTCGGAATATACTTAGGCTTCCCAAGCAAGGCCTGTGCCGACGCAGTCGGCGCTCACTAGTCAAATAAAGTGATCGACAGATTCACCTGTTTTTAGCGCGGAGGACGTCAAACACCTTGTATTTAAAGCGCGGAGCCCGATGGCCCGAATATATTTTGTGCGGGAATAAAAGTGCATCCAAGCCAGTACCATAACATCTACTTTTGGGAATTATCACAATTCCGACCCTTCTACGCTTCGGCCCCCAGAACAGTGAACCTTGGAGCAATAATTTTCTGCTCTTTATGAAATCAATTTGAAGACTTGGTTGAGATTGCACTCTTGCCGGATGGAACCGCGTCTCTAGGGCATTGGTGCAATAATCGAGAAGCTGTGGGGGAGATGATGGAAAATGGCTGGATTCGGTATTTGCTATTCAAGTTTTACCGGCATACTGATTTGCTCTAAACACGTTTAATGTGCAAGTTACAACTCGGGCGATGTATCAGGCGCCACCCTCTCTTTACACATGCGGTATCCCCGAACTCCCAGTCCTGGCTCAGCCAAGCGAGTCATATTTTCAGTCGCCTTCAGATCACTTCCGCCTTCCAGGATTATGGTATGGCTCCAGCAGCACGTTGGTACGATCTCTTAACCTGTTCAAGCAGTTGTCGTGCACCATGTCGAATTCAATCTCTTAATTTCCCCAGCTACAAGATGCCCCTAAAGGCTTTCTATTTCTTTGTTATGATCATTTCCAAACCCGTCCATCGTCCTTCAAATGGCCCGACTGTCCAGCCTATTGGTCCTTCGATCCGACAGGCGCGGAACGTCTTAGCAGGGAGGACGCAATTGATCTTCGTTTCCCGTGTCTAAAACTCTCGATATGGGTCCAGGGAAGGTCTTGGTACTCTAGTGTCTACGCCGGACTGCGCCAGTTTCACCAGGGCAAAGGTTTCGATCCAGACAGCCAAGAAGTAGCGCGGCATCTCGGCGAGCCGCTTTATCGGCTCCCCAGGGAGATATTTGGCTCTTTTGCACGCCGCAAGTTGGCAACTGTTCCTAACAGGAATCGTCCCACCGCTGCTGATAAACACGAATAGTCCATGAAGTGGAGTACTGTACAGATGAGGAAGATTGGGATTCGATTCAAGGTCGGAGAATCCGGAGACCTCAGCTAGCGAAAGAAATGCGGGTAGTTGAGATCCAACATGCGAGGACTACGTGACTCAAGCTTTAGAACTATCAGTGGACGAATCTATGGCGGCAGGCGAAGAGGTTGAAGCACTTAGGGTTCTTGATGAAATGGCCCCGGTCTCGTGGACCTTCTCTCCTTTTCGGGGCTGTATAATATGAGAAGGCCACGCATGAAAAGTAAAGATGATTTGGTACTGGGATTAGTTGAAGCGGAATAGGGGAGGTATATACTTCCCGTCAGCCTTACCGTCCGGGACTCAGCTCCTCTGTAGGTCTTCAGAGACAAATTTGAACAACGTTCAAGACAATCTTCAAGCATATCACACTCCTGTGACCACGGAATAAAAGGAAGTGATACTGGAGATCACTTGGGACGACCTCGCAACCAGCAACGTACGCATACATAAGGTGATTCAATCCATGTAGTCTGCAGCATAATATGGGGGAAAAAAGAATATTGCAGCCGACAACGAAAGTACAGACTTTTCAACTTCATCAGGAAAATCCCAAATTACTATGACGTCCATGTGTGTCTATATAGTATATAAAAACAGCCCGTAACAATTTGGGCGTACGGCACCAGCGGAGATGAGCGGAGCTCAAAAGGCTTCGGACGGACAGACATGCATAATTTTATAAAGAGGGTAATAAAAACAGCCCGTAACAATTTGGGCGTACGGCACCAGCGGAGATGAGCGGAGCTCAAAAGGCTTCGGACGGACAGAAATGCATAATTTTATAAAGAGGGTAATAAAAACAGCCCGTAACAATTTGGGATTTTCCTGATGTTGATTTGGCGAAACAAACTTGCTGACAGATGCAGATAAATGGTTGTGATTCATTAGAACGTCCTCTTCCTATCATTATCGTGCTTCATCTCGGCTTTGGCTTCGCCTAATAGTTATGTTAGGGCCAAAATTCAGAACCGTCAAGTTTTTATGAGTAACCTACCTGTATACCCCGTTGCGCGCATCCAATCTTCGACAGATTTAAAGCGATCCGGGTAGACCTCGTCTGCGAGCTCTTGGGCTCTTTTTAATGCTTCCACATCCGGCTGGAGTGCCTCTGTATCTCCAATTAAGTAAACGGAACAAAGACATTTCAGCGGCAAACGGCTTACTCCAGATATTCCACCACGCTCCAAAACTCTGGCGGAATGTGAATCTCGTATCGTCCCCTTCAGAAGCGACCAGTATGTTGCTTGGTTGCTTTGCATCCGGATCGACGTAACGCTTCGCAGCCTCGAACCACTCATCCTGCGTCACATCTTTTGCAACAGCTTTCTTCCCCGTCACTTTCTCAAACGCGGCTGCTATCTCCTTTAGCGTAGTGGGATAAGTCGGAAGCGTGATACGTTTCCCAACGGATCGGGAAGGGTTATCGAACACCCAACGAACATACTTTCCATATGTAGCGAGTTCACCGAAGGAGATGAAGCCGTCTCCGATGGGAGCTGCGAAGACGTGAGTGTTGTCCGGGAGGACGAGAGGGCGGAGGAGGACGGAAAGCATTTCGGTGTAGACTACGCCGTTGAGGATCGTCCATTCAATCAGGTCGAGCGGTTGGACTTCAAGCCATTCCGAGAGTCTCTGTTTTAGGGATGATGAGTTGAGACACAAGGAGGGGAAAGGGGGCTGCTTACGCCGCTTGTAGCTTGGTGGGAGTTGCGGTATTCTTCTGCGTAGCGATGATTCTTGGGTCGGTTGTTGCCGCCTGAATATACTAGCCTGCACAGTAGCCGTGAGCACTGGATTGAAGAAGTGAGTGAACATCTAGATATACCGTTTGACTCCATTCTGAACAGCTATCTCGTACCTACATCGAGAAGTCAGTTTGGTGATATTCTCTTGAGAGAAGGACAACCAACAGCCTGAACGTCCAAAAGTATTCCATACTTTCAGTCATCGCGAAGCTATTGAGGTTGACGTAAACGCCATGCTGCCCTTTCAGAGCCTCTCTGAGCCCCTTCTCGGTTTCATATGAACCAGAGATGAGAGTGACATTCCCGAGTTCACTGAGGGCGAGGGCGCTAGGACTGGAGACGTCGCGGGTGAGGATAGTTACAGCGTATTTCTTATCACGAACAAGTTCTATGGCAGCGAAATTAAACACGCCGCAATGAAGGTGCGAAAGCAAGGGCGCACCGCGAACGACATTTCTGCCTTGAGCACCAGTGCCACCGATGACGAGTATACTTGGCAATTGGGGAGAAGTCATAGGAGCAACCTAGATGTACATGGCTCATAATTGCTTCCGTCTTTTATGTGCTTCGCCATGAACATTATTTCGATACCTCGGCGTTCGGAGAAGGTTTATAAGCCAATATACGTCGATCAATTGGCACACGCCCAGCTGCACCACTAAATTGGCGTATCACCAAATTGAAGTCGGTCAACTACGGCATTGGACCACTCCTGGCCGGGGATCGGTCACTGATTTTGTTCCCATCGGCTGGCACTTCCGGGCGTCAGCATATCAGCGATGTGTCAGAAAATACTCAATTCAGTCTGGTATTCCGGCATGCGATCGTCCTGCGGTAACCAAATCTCACTCAGGCATCCACAACTTGTTTTCTGCTCGCACAAAATGATATTTCTTAGCCTCTGTTTCACCGAGTTCTCCGTCAACTGTTATCAGGCTGGTCATTTTCATGAATTGAAATAGCTTCAGAAGCCCCCGGGACGTTGTATCACCGGTGCGGTGATTGCGACTAGTTATTCAGTACCAAGCATCACAGAAATAGGGCCCTCACAGGGAACTGCCACACCGACATGCCATGGGTGCACGGAACTTGAGTAGAAGTATGATCCACGCCGCCGCAGCACAAGTATTACTGAGTTGCATCCGGTCGGTGGTTGGAAAATTCAACATTCTTGTATGGAGTTGAATTCGAGACACGGAGTGAGACTTTGCGATATCAACTGCCTTTCGTTTATATATTTTAGGTGGGGTGATACTGAAATGTGTCCTCTTGAAAAATGTACCTACTACCCTGGGTACAACTCGTCATATATTTAGAGATGCTGGTGGGAATAGACAGTCGCATTCAGGACATTCAGTGAGTGCTGCGCCGATACTTATCGCCGGTTGATGCGAATCACGCCAGTTCCGCAAAGCAAAACATTGGAAGAGCAAATCGAACCGTCGTTCGGCAATCCCCGATCATCATCAATGATCGCCACCCCGGCTTTCTCAAACCACCATGTCGAACGACAAATGTCCCTCAATTTTCCCCCTAGCTAGACGAGGTCTAATCAGGTCTTTTTTATGTCATCGGTGGAAGTGGGCCGTACAACCTCGGCAACCTGACCTTTGTGAGTCGATCCCCGCTACTTCAATTTGGTCCAGCAAGCATCTCACCATCGGCGATCCCTGCGGGGGGCCAACATTGCAGCCCTGAAGCACCTGGGCGTGCGCATCACCATCGCCTTCTCCGCAGTCGGTTCCCTCTTGGAAGAGATCGCCCCAGGCGACTTTGCCCTCTCTTCCCAGATTATCGATCGCACCAAGGGCGCGGCCGACCTCGTTCTTCGACGGAACGGGGTTCGTCGCCTACGCCGGGTTCAACGATTCATATTCACCGCACCTTGCACCTGGCTTGCTGACGCCATTCGTGAAGCGCCGAATGAAGAAGGAGAGGTGTAAAGCTGTGGACAGAGAAGACTCTCGTGGTGATAGACCCAATTCTCGCGGAGAACTTGATGTGCTGTCAGTGGAGCGGCGACTTCATTGGCATGACGGCGCTTCCTGAGGTGCTCACCCGCGAGGCGGACATTCGGCGCATTTTCTTAATTATCTCTGCAACAGCCACGCTGACATCCATCGCACGTCAGTTATGCGCTCGTCGCAAGGCTCGTCGTAACCACGATCGACTACGATGGCGCCGACACGAGGCTGGCGTAACGGCCGCCAAAGTAATCGGGATCCTTAAGAAAAATGCCCACACATCGCGCCATGCATCAGGAAAATGTTTTTGAGCTGGCAGAGCTGGCCCCAGGTCAGCCGACGCTGCCAGCTCGCCAGAATTGCACCTGGCGCCAAGAAAAGATGGCGCGTGCCAGAATGTATTCTGGCGTCAGAATGCATTGTGACGCCAGAATCAGGCCAGAATGTGCATACTGGCGGAAATTGTTCTTCAGATACCTCGGTGTTTTGTAGCGGAAACAAAATCTATTATGCTGCTATGGATACGGTACATATACTATGTAAGCCAGCGCACCCCGTGCCCGGCCCAGCGAGCCACCCGGCGCCGCAGCCTTGCAGGCCCCAGTGCTTGTCATCGTACGGCGTGGACTGTCGGCGGTGACACACGTTGTTCAAGCAATGACCTATGGACAAACAATTAAAGGAAGTGAGAATAGGGTTTAATACACACCTTTGCGCCTCCCGTATCATCGTCGTGCCTTGATTCCGGCGATAAAAGAACTTGCTTATGACCTATACAACGGCTGTCTTTAAACCATTAGATTCGGCAGGTAAAAGTAAAAGTAAATATATAACTCACCCCTCCGCGAACGCGTATGGTGCTACGACATCTAGAAGATAGAGTGAGAGCCAGCCATAAGCGCGCAAAGTGCGAAGGCAAGGGGGGGCGGAGGGGGGGAGATGGATGACAGTTGACCTGGGGTAGTAGACAGCAAGTGGGAGGTCTTGAAGCACCGAGAGGGCTTGAAAGTCTTGAGCTTGAATACCCATCCGTGATACATCTTGAATCTTGCAGTATCTTGAAGCTGGAGACGGAGGAAACACTCATTGAGGGTCTTGAGGTTTGCTTGATGTTGCAGAGGAACCAATGGAGGGCATAGGTGCTTGAGGGCGTCGATTGCGAGGCGGGGGCGATGGAAGATGGGGGAAGAAAACAAGAGACGTGGCAACCGTCGGCCATCAAATTACGCCATATCAACAGCACGTGGTTGCGGAGTTTGAATGACTTAGCCAGATTTCAAGCACCTGCCTTGGTACCTCCCACCAAACCAATGCTACCTGACTATTCAGCTCAACGAAAGGCTTAGGACAATGATATGCTGCATCTAACATCACCCAACATGTTCTGGTGCAGTACGGGAACATTCAGTAAAATGTCGATTCTGGCAGTGATTCTGGCGAGCTGGCGCCAGCAATGCCAGATCAGCCAGCACTGCCAGATCAGCCAGCGCTGGCCAGCTGAAAAACATTTTCCTGATGTGTCGCGCACGTCGTCGAGCGCCTGCTCGCCGCGGACGAGGCTCTGCTTGCAGAGGCGGGCGGCATGCGCGGCGCCATCTTCGCACAAAAACAAAGCTCTTGCGTATATCCTGCCGGAGTATTTTGAGGCACCGTGAGTGAGTGCAGGTATAGACCTGTGTATAGAAACGTGTAACTCAAGTTCTGTATGTCCAATTTCAGTGCTGAATCTGGCGCCCAGTCATCCTGTCCTCAAACTTCCGTGACGTCATGACTTCGGTTCCCCAAAGCGGGAACAAAAACCCAGAGGCCGTTTTCCGCCGACGCATCAACTGGGAACGGGCATCGCCTATGATCTGATCAACATGTTTGTATGTATTTGGCTCACGATAGACCACGGTTCCAACCTTCAAAAGTTTATAACTGGATAACGAGGCACTTTTTGCACATACTCCAAAGAGAAGTTATGAATGAAACCACTGTAAAAATAGCTGAACAGAGCCTGATTCCTATTTTTTGTCCAGTGCATGAAGTAGGATGGAGATCAATGCCAACTAAATTCATGCTGAGGCGATAAAGACAGATATCAACGAAAACTCTCTGTAGAGCTGTTTGGGGCGTACTTCCCTTCATATTCGCCCGCCAAACTGAAAAGATTCGTCAACAGCCTGTGGAGTTATAACCGCTTTAAGTCCGATAGGTGCAAAGGACGAAAAGTACATAGAAAAAGCTTCATAGAATTCAAACCTTTCGCTTGGCGGGTCGATTAACATGGTAGGTTCTGTTTTAGACCCTTGTAATGTTCAAATAGCCTCAATAGGCCCTGCACGAGGCAAGATTCTCTAAATGTGACATATGTCACGCATTTGTGACCTTCTGGCAGTTCAACCAGGTTGCACTGTTATATGTTCACACACATACCTGGGTCCCCCCAAAAATCGGATATACTTTTACATATGAATGAAGCACCTGGGACCCCTCAAATCTGGATGTTCCGTGAATCTTTCCTCCAACCTTTGTTTTGTTGTAAATTACAGTTTGTGGCAAAGGTGCAGTACAGCGGACTATTTATCGTTCTATGAAGGGTCTATATGTTGCCGTATAAAGCAATAAACATTTATTCTCAGTATCTGAGCCACAGAGACCTTCAGTTCTTCACGACTGCGTTTTTTGGAGTGTTATGATAATAATACCTCGCAAGATTAGGGCAATAGGCCACTCTTAGGCCATTTTCTTTTCATGTGGCTGCATTGAAATTTACATTATGAACATTTTATACAGCGAAAACGAGACCAGAAAATGTGCTAGGACGAATGTACACCCGAGAACATGAGAACTGACGGTTTAATTGGGAGCAAACACAGACAAACATGGCGGATCAAGGGCGGTGCCCGTTCCCACATCAACAGCGCCCATGACCTCAGATTACGGGAGACTCAACACCAGCAAACAACTCGCTACGGCGAGTCGCCACGTATCCTCGTCTCTTTCCGTCACCATGAACTCCCGGGATGGCATCCCAGATGAAATATGGCTCGAGGTATTCCGCAGTTTCCCCCGGGATACTGTACTAATACAATCAATTCTCCGGCGCTGTGACCCGTGACACAAAAATTCGAACTTTGAAGTTCGTAAATGGGCTGTGGCAGCCGTGACATCGAAAAAATTTCATAAATCGACAAGAAAGCAGGTTCTATAATGTTTTGAGACTACTGAGTACATCCAGAATACTTAGCGTAGCACGGTGCGCCAAGAGAAAGCTAGCCAAAAATGGATTCGATCAATCTCAGCTTGAATGATGACATAAGTATTTTTTTTTCACCCTCCATCGCGCCGTCGCACGAATGAGTGGACTTCCCGATATTCTCAGGATCCCGGATGGGCCGGAAAAGCTCTTGCTACCCCCTGCCAGCTTCCCGTGGCCCAGCTGATTAAGTTTCAGCTGCCGCCCTATACGCGCGTGGCGGCGAAAATTGCGATTTTTCACGCGATTTTGCCCATTCCGTGACCGTTTTGGCACATTCGAATATCCCCTCGGTGACCTGTGACACGTACGAAAATTTTCGTAAATTTTTGGGGGCTGTGACGCGTGACATACGAATTGATTGTATTAGTACAGTACTCTCAAAGATCTTTCTTTGACCTTGCCCGCCTTCCGCCGTCTCTTGCAACCGCTTCTTTTCGCCAATTTTGATTTTCACCCATATGCTCTCGACGTCGATGGCGGCTTCCTCCTTCCATCCACCGAGCAAGTCGAGGAATCCCTCGCCCGCCTGAACTTTTGGTGTTCTGACGAAATCATCCCACTGATTCGCTCCTGTAGGATTACCCCCTGGCAGGAGTTCGCGCCGGCTTGTTCTTCCTGGACTTGGTCGGACGCGGAATCGCCCGATATCCTGCTCGACGTGTTTCTGGAACACCTCGGGCGGTTTACCGGTCTTTGCGACCTCCAAGCAGATTCGATTCATTTCACAGGAGCGATCCTGTACTACTTGCCTAACTTGGACCGCCTACAGCTCACCAATTGTACCGTAGTTGACGAGGTCCCAACAGACGGCGGTTCACATGCGCTATCCGTATCCGCCTACAACTGGATCAATGAGGACGCGAAGTCGTGGATTCCTCTCCTGCGTCCGGATCGCCTTCGCGAGTTAACCATTCATGCGAATACCAGCGTCTTTCGCCAAATTACAAATTCCGCCACCTCATTCCCCCACGTCCGCAAATTGTCACTCGCCATAGACCCCCAAGATCTCGGCATCCTGGCGAAATTCCCCGCCGTTCAAATGTTAGAGAGTTTGGACTTTAGAAAACCGGTGTCGGTTGACACCGTTGGGCTTTTGCCTGTTCTCAGAGAATATACAGGCTCCTGCGAGACCCTCCACATATTCCTGCCACTTGGGAATCTTACTCGCCTCACAACCACTCTCTGCAGCTCGGACGACTTCATGGCTCAGCTGCAGAAAACATCGCCTCCTCATAGCATCACTTCTCTCGACGTGACCTTCGCCAGCTTCGATAACGCCGCATTCAGTAAGCTGTGTGATGCTTTGCCACTGCTCACCGAGCTCCGGATCCGCATAAATTACGTGGTGGAATTAGACGCGTTCCAGGACGGGGACAACCCTTTGGTGCGTCAAGTCAACACTGAGACTCTAGCCACCATTCTAACACAGTCACAGGCATCGAGATTCTTCAAAAGGCTGCCCAGGACCCGCGCTCTGCCGCCAACTCTCGAGCGCCTCGCCATTTCTTGGTACTTCGAGTACGAGAGCAATGAAGAGCCCCGGGGCGAGGAACCCTTATGGGACATTTTGGTGGACAAGCTCGACAAGCAGTGCCCGTCCCTGACGTCGCTTTGGCTCGACGGCCATGACTTCCTTTTCCACTGGCGCAAGCTGGAGGATTTGACTGTCTGCGAGGGTTTTGCCACGGATGCCGGTGGGTGGAATTTGCGGCGAATAATCTGTTTCGCAGCTGACAAAACCCACAAAATAGACGACGTCGAGACTACTCGTGAGGAAGAATTTGTCGCCTTCTGGGAGTTATCGAGCGAGGAGTATGCAGCTTATTGGGAGAAAAAGTAACTAAGCCCAAGAAGGGCATGGTAGCACACAGTAAGCCCTTTAGGGGTCTCAGAAGTTCCAATATTCTGAATGGCGAGTCTGACATTATGCTCATCGAGAGGCACGACTTCCCGGCTAACGGGGGAATTTTCTGGGACGGAGAAGGATGAGATATATTCGCATGCGTAAGATGACGCAGATTATGGGCCGTGAAGACTCTGAAGAACAGGGTTCGACCTTACTTTTTGGTCACTTACCCGACTATTGGAAACCGTCACTGACAGTTCAATTCCTTTCTTGGTTTCTGCCGTCTCTACTTCCGTTTTATATGCACGAAGGAGGTTCAGCTCTACGCTATTCTCCCGCTCAGTTGATGCCCGCTATAATATATAGAGTATTACTGGTACAGTGCTCGTTGAAAATACGACGTTCAACTGCTTCGATAGGGCGGGTACATAGACATAACTAGTGCATGAGCATACGTGTTTTGCCCTGCCGAGTTTCTCCCAGAGCCCGAATCCCGAGTTAATTACTTATCACCATCAAATTATTTCCCAAAATTATTTATCTCCGTCAACCTCTCCTACCGTGCTTGTCAATTATGCGCGCGCGTAGGGGATTGACTCTCAGTTTTAGCTGACTTGTGTTACGGTAGTCTGGGCTTAAAGGTTGTGTTGTTGGCGCGCGTCGAGCGCTAAAATCGCATCAATGATTAAATGATCATCATTGCGGCGTCTGTCCTTCTTGCCCACCTGAGGGAGCGCCGCCGTCATGCCGTAAGGGGCCTCTTAGGTACCCTAAACCGTTGAGTAAAGGGTACCTAAGAGGTCCCCTTCCGCCGGATGCCGCGGCGGAGTCATTCCTTTCTGGGTATAAATTTTTGATCATCACGGACGGTTGCCCCGCTCTTGTTGGGTGCATGCATCGGGCGGATGCGGCGGATGCACATCGGGATTTCAATTTTCACAGTACAATCAATTCAGATCTTGTACCAGAAAATTCTATTCAACTATCCATGGTACAGATTTGTCTATCTATGGGACAGGTTTGTCTAATCACAGTAAGAAAGGTAATCTGCAGGCCAAAAACAAGATAAGGTAGAGCGCAGACAAGCGCGGTTACCCCACGTGATCTGCTGTGACATGACCAAATTGGGTAGTAAATCCAAAGAAAATGCGATAGTTAATTCAGAAGGGGTATGATAAAGATTTCGGCTCAACAGTTCTCTGTGCAACAGCCCTTTGCTTCCCTGTGAGGTCGACTTTCGGCATAATTCTCAAAATTGAGCATGTAGTTCCCAAAACCGTATATCAATACCCCAGATGAGCGCTGCCGGTGCTCGCCTACCAAAGTTTCTTTGGCTGGTGGGCCCTGGAAATTTTTCGATGGCCCGTCGCCGCCATCTCTCCTTATGCCCCCACAGAAAAAGGTCGTGCGAGACAGGTTGAACCGTCTGCGCGGCGGTTTGCCCTCGCCAAAGAAAGCCATCAAACGCGTCGCGTCTGCGTTCACCCCGAGAAACTCCGCCACAATAAAAAGGGCATCGAATACTTCCATCTGACTTCAGAAACGCCATGGTCTTCGCTGGAATTGCGCGAGGAGGGAACGAAAATCCCGAATTATAGCATATTTCATAGTATAATGATAACTAGTCCCCCAATATTGTACCAAATTCATTGCAAAAATTCATGAGTACCCATCAGCTATATCCAAACAACTCTGTTGGAGCCGATTTCTCAATATCTTACAGAGGTCAATGGAAAGGACGACCGAAGCGCAACAAATCCCAAAAGGGCAATGTGACCGTCACAGCACGTGGGGTAACCGCGCTTGTCTGCGCTCTACCTTATAATATACTATAATACAGCCGGAAGATAGATATATAGTTGTAGCATGGGGAATATACAAGGGTTGCAGCATAAAGTATTCAGGCTGAGAACTATTCGACAGCAGGGGGGATTTAGGAAAGTTTGGTGTAGGCATCCGCCACCACCGCCTAGTGATTATTTTTCTTTGAAAAAAAAGAATGCCCTCCCCCCTCAGTTGCTGGGTTTGGCATGGCTGCATTGGATTGAATCAACACCCAACTGACCAGGTGAGGGTGCAGAGCTGTACGCAGGTCTGGATGGCGGCGGCATTGTCCCGCATTATGACAGGGAAAGCACACATGGTAGGGGGTGTAGGCTGGGCGGGGAATAGGATTGCAGCTGGCACAGTGGTGGGACCCCCGTGGTGGGATTGGGGAGCTCTGGAGCGAGATACAGACACTTCCTCTGCGGTAGCTGCTGAATCCAGTACCAGTCTGCAAGCACAATATCAGGGTGGTTTGAGTCTACTTGGACTCATACTTGCACACTCCCATACATGTCAAAGAGGTTCTCCACTTCAGGCGCTGGTGGGGAGAGTGAGCCACCAATTGTAGGTAAACTGGGCTCTTTAACATTTAAGTCACAGTTGTTCTGCCCTTAATTAGTAGGCTCAAAGAGGACCGAGATGCAATATAATTTATGTGATGCAGAGCGATGGAGGCCACCGCCAGCATGATCCACCAAAGTGGTGGCAGCCTCCACCGAGATGGCTGCTACCTCCGCCAAGATGGTGGTAGTGGCCTCTGCCGATCTCAAGCTACTGTGAAAATTGAACAAGAAGCTCAAAGAAATGTGTCTGGATTTCAAAACAATACACAACTACCTGTTTTTGACTGTTGAACCACTCGATCATTATTTCTCAGCTAAGCGGAGGTCACGGGTGGCGCTCGCCCCGGATATTGATCGGCCAATCAGCAACTGTATAAAGGTCGTTCTAATGTAAAACATTTTCTACGGACCCAATGCCTTCTCAAATATTAAGTCCTGGGCACCAAACTCTTGCCCCATGTCCTCCCCTCTGATTTTGATACACTCTCAGCAGCTGCCACTTAAATTCGAGGCCTTTAATATGCCATGCAAGAATATGCATAAAGTTCAATTATAATCCACGATTGGATCCTGGTCAAACAACGAAAACCTCCAAATTCAAAAGATGAAGCAGCCTATTTTTGCTCAGTTACCTTTATGTATGCTACTACATACTTGGGATGTGTTTTGGGCTGCTGCAAAGTGGGTGTTCTGCAAATGAACACAACAATTTCAAGGGGAATATCACAAATTCAAGTTTTTTGGACCTTGCTTACCAAAGGTTGATTGTATGTCAATCCTAGCAGCTGCAGACAGGCTTATTTCATCATGTGAAACATTAAATGAGAGAAACTCACTCTATTTCAAGGGTGTAACATCTATCATGAAATGTGGCGGAGATATCCGCCAACAGGCAGAGTCCACCGCCTGGGATACACAACAGCAAAAGTGTATTGTTTGTTTCAGAAATAAACTCCCCATTTGAATGTCAACTTCGAGGGATTGGATGAGAAAGACTGTGTCTATTGCAAGATGTATAGAAGTCCATCATGAAATGTGGTGGACATCTCTGCCAACCGGCAGAGTCCACCACCTGGCAGAAAAAAAAGTGTGCAGAATGAACTCCCTAGTTGAATCATGACTTCCAGCTTACCGAGTGTGTTTAAAGAAACCCAGGTGTATCAATTTTGTACTGGGATAATCAAACTGCAAAGACAAAGTGGCTTGTGGAAATTACAATTATACCCACTGGCTCTGGATTTCGCATTTGTTACTTCCAGTTCTTTTACTCTTCTCTTGTTGGAGTTCTTTGCAGTAGGTACATATACTGATTGGTATATAAGTACACAGAATATCTAAGGGATGCGGTGGGAACATGGTATTGACAACAATTGTTGAATACATTAGCACAATAACCAAATATCTTAACACAATATGGTTGCTAGCATACTCAGTGGTACAGTATGTATTGTGCATTCATGATAAACCACCCCAGAAATAATGTAGGTATCACACCAATATTGAGTAACAGGCTCCTATAGCATGGGAGAAGGTGAAATGATGCAATACACAGTCACTCTGCCTTGCCAAGACGAGTGGAAGCACGAAAAGTGGGAACCTGACGGGGGCAAGGGTGGTGGCAGAGCCGGCAGAGGCAGCACATCCAGCAGATCCGAGCACAGGGTAAAGTGAAACATTGTAACAAATAGTCGCTCTGACTTATTGCTACTGTAAGATTAATGGGAGCACAAAAAAAAACAGGAATCCGAAGGGGGAGTGCAGCGGCGCTGGCAGAGCCGCACATCCGGCGGATCCCACAGTTTAACGTGTTTAATATGATTGGGAGATGAGAGGACGTGAGTGTATAGCCGTCCACACGTCTAGCGCAGATAACTTTACACTGGGCTGGTTGTATGGGGCAAATGAGCAACGGCGGGCGGCAGCAGGCGCGCCAGCAGTGCGTGGGAGAACGGTGAAGTAATGATCGAATTAACACCAAAAAAGGGAATGATTGACAGGGCATCCGCCCGCCACCGGCGGAAAGGGACCTCTTAGGTACCCTTTACTCAACGGTTTAGGGTACCTAAGAGGTCCCTTACGGCATGATGGCGGCGCTCCCTGAGGTGTTCTTGCCTTAGGCTTCACCTCTCATGACCGACGCAGAAAAGGGGGGAATCGGGCAGAAGCTAGGTCTGCCCTTCTCACAAGATCAAATGCAGCATTGTCTGACGTCCCTCTAGAGATTAATCCCGATGAGGAAGCTGCCGCCGCGAAGCTCTGGGCAGTGTACATCTCTGAAGCTGAAAAATACGACAAGTCATTGGTGGAGACATGGAAAAGCGATATGGAAGGACTTCTCATTTTTGTGGGTCTATTTATCCTGTATCATAACAATCTTAACCCGAGTACCACAGGCGGCTCTGTTTTCGGCGATTTTAACGGCATTCCTTATCGAGAGTTACAAGTCACTTACCCTCGATCCGGCCGATGCTACTGTTCGTTTATTGGAGCAGATATCCCAACAGCTCGCTGCGTCAGCGAATGGAAGCACAATCGGTTTAGCCTCCGCTCCCCATTATGCAACGGGCTGTGGTTCATCAGTCTAGGCTTCAGTCTTGCCTGTGTCCTCATTGCCACTCTCATTCAGCAGTGGTCTCGCGACTTCCTCCACAAGGCCGATATGCGATCAGCCCCGATCATCCGGGCCCGCATTTTCTCATATTTGTACTATGGCCTCAAGCGATTCCAGATGCACGCAGTAGTCGAAGTCATCCCCCTGCTACTCCATACATCCTTAATCCTCTTCTTCTGCGGCCTGATCGCGTTCCTAATCCCGGTCAATATTGTGATGACAGTTGTCGCTGCCACGATTCTAGGCATCGTTGCAGCGGCATATTCCGCTTTAACACTGTTTCCTCTGCGGTATCTAGACTGCCCGTATCGGACACCACTCTCTGGGACCTTTTGGCGGGTCTTGCAAGTCTTCAAGAGGCTTTGGCATCGTCGCAGTCCGGCTTCCTCGGCCAGTGATTCGCTTTCAGCCACATACAACGATGGTGTTGGTCCACTTTCGCCCTCCCCGATGGTCGTTATACATGATCTACCCACGGACGAAAGGGACGAAACCATGGTGGAAGCTATGTCTCGCAGCGCAATGGATAGCTGTGATGAACGGTCAGAGAGGGACTATAAGGCGCTTGTTTGGACGATGAAGTCGCTCACCGACGATGGCGAATTAGAGCCGTTCGTGGAGGCGATTCCGGACCTTTTGTGGGGTCCCATCTATAGACGCAGGTCCTACGAGAACCATATTCAAGGGCTCCTTCGGGATCCTGAAGTCCAACTACTCCATCGAATCGGAGCTCTGCTTTCTAGCTGCGACACAGGCATTTTATCATTGGGTGCCAGTCAACGTCGGGTAAGTACCTGCTGCAAGGTTCTCTGGACTATCGCAAGTCTCTCAGCATCTGACCAAGGATCCAACGAGCCAGCACTGACCGTCAAATTCACTAACACTCACGTACTCGACTCCTGTACCCACCAATCGTTGGTAAACGTGGACACTGACCCATACATTGCATCTGCTACTGCGATGATGGGATTCAGCACGTTCCTCGCTGTCAAGGACTGGCTAATCAAGCTCCGAGATACTCTCACTGAGATTGAGGGCGAGGACGGCAGTCCGGAGTTGAAGCGAGTCTATGAATCCTTGGAGCCGATCAAGTGGAAACTTGTAACATTCGGCGTTCCGTGGAAGTCCAATCCGGTCTTGCAGAAGAAATCCAACCTCCAGTCGATTATTGAGGAATATCTTTCCCATTCTCTTCCCCACATCACCTTACAATTTCTTTCCCGGGCGGCACAATTGGAGTCCCCGCCATATCAGTGGAATCATATGGCGGTCCAAATGCACTTTTAATAAATCTCTCTCTACTTGCGCTTTTTTGCATTTTCCTCTATATATATCGTGAAAAGTGGCTGTTTCCTCTCCCTTCACAATCTCGACCTAAAGAGAGAGGAAAAAGTGACATTTTCCTCTCTCTCTATTCGCGAGGTTGTGATTAACGTTACATTTATTGACAGGTTTGATGATCTCTCTCTCCATACATTTTGATTGATGTACTTTCTCTCTCTCTAAACTTTTTTTTGCTCAATTTTCTCTCTCTCTCTCTCTCTCTCTATACTTGACTAGATATTACATGGTACATATTCCCAGGACAAGGTAGCCAGCTACCATACAGCATTCGTATGATCGAAAATAGCCAATGGCATCAGTTGGTACCAGGGACTTAACAGGGCTGGGCATGCCCCTTGTTCAATGGTCCCTGTTGCCCGCTTGCGCCGCACTTTCAATGGCCTACTGAAGCCACTCATTGACGTGGTAGTGGTGTACCATCCACATCTGTCGACTCCACCTCTGCAAGCAGCCATCGGCAGTCTGCACAGTAGCTTTTGCTCGGGGCGTCGTCGAGCTCGCCCAGCAGGTGCCGTAAAATCCGCTGCCGCTTGTCCTCACGCACTGTGTTGGCGAGAGCGAGGGCATCTAGTAGAAACATTCAATCTGTGCAGTCTCGCCCAGATCAGCAGCGGCATCGGCGTGTCCCCAGCGGCAGCACCACAGCCAATAGCCAACAGCGTCGCTGATGTACTCCTTGAATGCAAGTGTGAATGAGAGTGCAAGTGACTGGTGGTGCCCCCGGAAATGTGCGGGCAGGTTCACGGCCCTCAGAACGTGCTCACCCACTGGACACAGCGGAGACGGGAGGCAGGTGGCGACGCATGCACAGCGTGTTCGGGGGCTCAGCCGTGTGCAGGCTGTGCGCGTGGTTGACCCGTGTCTACGGGAGTTGAACATTGATTAGCTACCACTGGTACCATTGGTTGTTTTGATCGGACGCTGTACGATAGCGAGCTACATTGTCCCAGGAATATGTACCATGTAATATCTAGTCAAGTATAGAGAGAGAGAGAGAGAGAAAATTGAGCAAAAAAAAGTTTAGAGAGAGAGAAAGTAGATCAATCAAAATGTATGGAGAGAGAGATCATCAAACCTGTCAATAAATGTAACGTTAATCACAACCTCGCGAATAGAGAGAGAGGAAAATGTCACTTTTTCCTCTCTCTTTAGGTCGAGATTGTGAAAGGAGAGGAAACAGCCACTTTTCACGATATATATAGAGGAAAATGCAAAAAAGCGCAAGTAGAGAGAGATTTATTAAAAGTGCATTTGGACCGCCATAGAATCACACATTGTCGACTCTCCGACAAGCACAGACCGTCCCTGCCTCTTTCAACATTTTCGTTCATGAACCCATGAACCAAGTTTTCTTGACCCGGATGCGGCGATTGAACAATGCCAGAGACGCGAAAAAACTAGTGTGGATCGATGAAAGCCTATCGGAATTGATCTCTCTCTGGCAGCCAACGATTACCGATTGTATTCCCCGCGCCGTTGTCGTCTCTTTAAATTCCCGAGATTCCGATGGTGATTTGGCGAATGTATTGCGGCACCAACTTACCGGTGAACTTCACTTATGGAATTGTTTTCCACGGACTCTATCTGAAGGGACGTTGGAGCCATCCTTCGCCCTTCAACGCTTTGGCCCGCTTCCCCGTGAAGACTCGTTCACCGCATTGTGGCGCTTCGCTTGCCTTTGTACGAATGATTGGATGTTCAGACCTAGCAATTTGCGCTTGGCTGCTATTGAATCTGTTCTGGAGGCACTTTCAGTTTCCGACTCCAATTTCGCCCATATATCCCACTCTATCATCGCTCTCCTGAAAATCCTGATTTTCAAAGAACTCGATTCCTTCAAAGGTAGCACGCTCGGGGAAGTGCGCATAAATCACAACGCGTTTCCTGCCGCGACCGCGACGAAACTTCCCGATGAATTCCTCGCCATGAATGAGAATGATGAAATATCTGCCTCGCAGGCGGAGACTTTGTACGTCTTCAGGCACTGGCGGATATCAGAAGCAACCATTGATGTTATTGCACAATATCTCGAAAATTGCGCATCTAAGGTGCAACCCTATGAAAACCTCCGAACATTAGAAAAAATCGCTCGTTACGTCCCCGCCAGCTTGCCCATCCACCCCATCCATCAGATACGGCTGGCTAACAGTATTCACGCTGTCTTTGTCCCTGAGCAGTCCATAGAGCTTTTGGATGGAATAATAAACTCCAAGTGCTGGTTTCTCTATGCAGAGGGGCATAAGACTCCAGAGCTACAAGACACGATTAACCTCATTGGGAAATCCGTCGATTTTTCTGCTCCGTTTGGAGAACATCTTGCTCGGAATCGACTCTTGGCACCGAAACAGGTGAGGACATGGTTGAAGTTATGATCATCCACCCCGAGGCTCCTTTGAGCACCCCTGCGCCTATGTCGGCCCCGTAACCTAAGGGTTATTGTGATGGTAGTAGAGCCTATTAGCACATTTTTGTCGAATACTTTTCAAATGCTCAGATTGGTCGAGATTTGCGGAGCAGCCAAAGTCTCCGTTAAAATACGCTAACAAGTACCACTCTCGAACCACTCTTGATCTCTTTATCCATCCATTCCATGATTCCAAATGACAACGTAAACGTAGAGATCTCCACCATGGCAATTTCGAAGTGTGATGCAAGTAAAATTGAGCATGCTATATGCTAACTGCCGCTTCAGAGTGTTGTACAGATCCCTCTTACTTTAATGGTTGAGCGATATTACGAACGAACGTCATAGAGGGCTGCAACTGGTACCAGCCAAGCCAATGTGTAGCATCTCAATGCGGAAAAGGTCTCCGACGTCTGAACAAAAGCTTGCAATACCTTTCGATGGACTGCCGGAAATCCGACAGTCTTTTTTTTAAAAAATTAGTTTTATTTTATATTTTTCATTTCCACCTTCATCCTCCGAAGATCCTCAAAACATCTAACCTTATGAGGTTCCCGATTGCTCACCCAATATAATTTGTGCAATTCGGAAAAAATGTTGCTTGAAATTCAGAACACCGCACAAATAAAATATATAACGCCTGCCTGAGCTTCAGCTTGATTTAAGCTGGAATACTTCAGTTAGCCTGATCAGAACCAACAATAGCCTAGATAACACCCACCACAAAAAAATGAGAGAGAAATCAAACAAACGTCCCGTTCTTATCAATGCACCACTCCCCCACCGCGCACAGCGGCTCGATCCCTTTGGGCTCGTCGCCCGCGTCACGCAGGAGCAGCGCGACGACGCCATGTGGAGGGACGCTTGGGACGCTCATGTTCCGCACCGCCGTACCGTTGTCGGTGTGGGTCCAGAGGTCCTGTGGTTATTTAGTATTTATTTGGGTGGAGGGCGGAGAGCTTTTTCATGGGTTGAAGGGGGAAGGAAGGAAAGAATGAAAGGAGGAAAGACTAACCCGGACGGAATACTGTCTCCCCGCGCGGATCCACGGAGATTCGGTGAGGTTGAAGAACATGTCCGCCGGCTCGTCGAGGACATTCAGCTGCGTCACAAACAAATTATTCATGAGCCCGAGAAGAGATATATACGTGGACTGAGTGAAGGAGTAGACGTACCAGCATAACAACGGTCCCATTCTCGCTCTCGCCGCTCCAGTACTGCGCGGGGAACGTCGCGTTGGGGGTCCAGTCCGGCTGTGATGCATGTGAACAACGGTTTGACATAATATCAAGCGAGAAACGCACGTTAAGACCCCAGCGGAAAGGCGTCACGGCAGTTCCGACGACAGGATCCTGGTTGATAGCAATGATCTCGGTGTTCTTGAGGATTGAGAGCGTCTCGGGAGAGGCATCTGCCAGCTGTGATTCTATCAATTTAATATACAGAGGACGTCTGACGGAAGGGACGTACGTGTGTACCCTGTTCGCGACGAAGCGTGAATCAGCAGCAGTGGCAGTGGGGTAGGGAGGAGATAACGGAAGGAAGGAAGAGGCTTACGATGAGGAGGGGCGACTTGAGGAAGCTCCAGACCGTGAAATGCGCCTTTGCCTCTTCGTATGTAAGGTTGCCGTTGCCGACTTCAAGCTACACATACGCGGGATTACATCACAATCACGAGTAAACAAGCAAGCAACAGCAAGAGGAAAGTTAAAGGAATAAGGAGTGAGCATAAATTTAAGGGAGAGAGGGAGCGCATACCATATCCAGATCCCCATGCCCGTAAAAGTCGCTTGCCCAGGAGTAGAAGGAGTTTCTAGAGGAGGGTAAGGCAACGTGAGCTCGGAGGGATGCACGGATAATGAATGGTGGGGGATTTGAGGGAGGGAGAGCAACGTACTGGTCAATGATACTCGCGATGGACTTCCAGTCCGGGGTGATATCGCCCGTGGTCTGCAAAGATACACATCAACGAAATTCGCAGAAAACAAGGAGCGAAAGACGCACTCTCCAACTCTGTCCAAGGCGCTTCGCCCAGAGCCACGGTTGTTGCTGGAATCACAGTCACAGCGTCAACGTGCGGAGTACATAAATAGGCGAAATCGTACCCGGCCCCACTCGCAGAGAGAAAGCACGAGCGGCGGTTTACCAGACGCCTTGGCCTGCGCGGCAATGGCGTCGGCCATGCGGGTGTAGCCTGTGGTTCAAAATTAGTATGCGGGTGAGGACACGGCGGGATTAAAGAACAGGGCGCCTACGGCCGATGATATTCTCCCGCGTGAGCTCGTCGAAGGGGACTGGATCACGGCATTTAGTCGAGGTACGTTCATTCATCTGGGTGCGGGTGTGCTAACCGGCGCAATTGTCGTATCTGGCGGAAGGTTGATTGTATTGTTAGGCAGATAGTCGAAAGAGGAAGAGGATGACTCCAACGCACTTGAGCAGATCGAATCCCCACTCTTGGCTGAATAGCTTTGCG
Organism: Mycena capillaripes; assembly: GCA_029204075.1. Taxonomy (NCBI): domain Eukaryota; kingdom Fungi; phylum Basidiomycota; class Agaricomycetes; order Agaricales; family Mycenaceae; genus Mycena; species Mycena capillaripes. Next base: position 324,162 of record JARHKZ010000011.1, on the reverse strand, counting down.
TCCCTGAGATTGACTGAGGAGAAGTCATGCATATAGCGCGAGGAGTACAGACCTTTCTTCGTTCTGGAATGACCCGGGATACAAGGCACAGGTGAACCAGCCCGCATCGCTGTACTATTGACGAGACTTGGACCGAAAGTCATCAGGGAGAGAGGGAGGATACTTACAATCCCGGCTTTCCTAGGTCGAGAAATTCAAACCTCGATTGAAAGATTTGATGGAAGAAAACTCACAGCCCAAGACCATGAATCTGGTCCGTAAGCCATTTCATTCCCGAGGGGAAACGTTTCTGGTCTGTCGTGATTATGATATGATGGTCAGAGATTGGCTTGGTATGTAGTAGAAGCAGACGCCAGTACCTGCAACGATGTCCCCGTCGGCGCTTCTCTGCTTCTCCGAGTAGCAATCATCGACATTGACGTACGTGTACCCGACGTCCTTAGGCTCCAGTTTAACACCAACATGAGCGTGGAATAGGGTCCTACCGCGAGCCCGAGTGTCTTGATCAATTTCGTGGTCTCGAGAATCACGGTTTCGTTGATGTCGCACTGGCAAGAATATGGTCAACATGACAGGAAGGCGGGAAAAAACACGCACATGATACGCATTCCAGGCTGTACAATGAGAACTGAGATGAATGAGTCTAAAAGGTTAGTGATGTTCTGACCCTGGCTTAGCCTGAAAGCCATGGGTTTGCACGGCTTTGACCCGGTTTCGTCTGGCTTTGACCTCCAAAAATGGGGGCCCAGGGCAGAGGCCAAGCTAAGCTCCGGCTTTGGCCTGAAAGGCAGATTGCCGGCGATCTCTGGTTTCGACTGAACCAAATTTCAGGCCAGGCCAAAAGCCAAAACCAGAACCATGGCTTTTTGGCTTGCGCCAAAGTCAGAACATCGCTATCAAGATGAGACGTACTATTATAACCCATCACTGTACGGCCACGAAATTTGAGTGATTTAGATCAAACATATAGGTACACCTACCTGGGAGCCGGCCTACGCGACGCACTGTGGTATGATGTGATCCGTACAGCATCGAAACGGACGCAAGAACGATGCCTAGCGCGAGGCTGACGAGCGACGTCAAAACGATGGCATAGCGTGACGGAGCAGCCACATGGCGTGTCGTATTGTGTGGATTTTGGAGGTGCTTGTCCATTCAACGCGATTCTTGCTGCAATTGCGGTTAGAGAAGATGGAGGACACGATAACGGTGGCGGTGTATGGCTCCCCGTCGGAAAGACTCCCGCCAAGGTGTCAAACCCAATTTAGCAATTTTGATAATGGCAGGATCACGAGGTGTGATCGCGGCATCTATCGGCACAGACGCTGCACAAACTCGAGTCGAGTCGCAACTAAGCTCTCGATTTAATATTTAGGTTTGACCCCTGTGGTGGAATTTGAAGAGTGGTCGGACACGGGCGGAGTTTGAAATCTGGCGATACTTGATTTTGCTCTCCATCCTCCTATGCGACCAAAATGGAACGGTAAAGTTCCGCCTGCCTGACTCTCTACTCCTCTGAGTTTCTGCTCTCGCTTTGGACTCTTCGCTCCTCGGATATCACGAGCTACCCTGCATGATTGAATTTTTTTTAAATTTCATTTGTATCCATTCATTTGGATCATTCCCTAGTCAGCGTTGCCGTGCAACCGCCCCAGCCACTCAGTCAGCAGGAGCCTCGCTGCTTTGACGTTGTCCGCCAAACGGCGGTCTATCAATTCCGGTGCGGAATACGATCAACAATATTGATTCAGCAAGTTTCTCGATGAACCGTCAGCGCGTCAGCAGCTCCTGGTCATGCAGGTCCATCGGCTGCTTTAAAGGTGAACTAACGTCGAGCACTTTTGTATCTTCAGCATGCCACCCAACGCCGCCACCGAGCTCAAGAATGTCAGCCTCATCGGACAAAAAAAGACTGCCGTCGTTGTTGGAGGGGCCACAGGAACCGGTGGAGGTATTGCACGACGCCTCGCACAATTGGGGTGTAATCGCATCATCATTTGTTCCCGTAATGAGACGCGGGGGAAAGATGCACTCGAGGTATTGAAGAAAATCGCACCGCGAGATAGCGGGCTCGTGGTTCAGTTCGTCCAGGGAGACTTGTCGTGCGGTCCACTGTTTCTCCGCCCTTTCCAGAGCTTATACTCGTTCTAGTGATGTCAAAGGTATGCGGGCCGCAGCGGCGTCGCTTCAGGAGGCAGCACCCGCTGGAATCGACTATCTCGTACATAGTAATACATCTTTCAACATTCTTTCGTTCATCGTTTTCGTTTAGGTCATGACTCAAAACGGTGCTCCTGCAGGATCAATCAAGCACAATTCAGACGGGTGAGTAATGCGATTCCACCTCTGGGCCCTGTGAATTTCCAATCGTTATCCGCAGTCACGACACCGCCTTCGCCGTCCAAGCCATCTCGCGCTTCGCCCTCGCCTATCTGCTCACCACCCGCGGGGGCCTTGCCCCGAACGCCATAGTCATGTCCATCTACTACAACTGGGGGCATACACTTGACGATCTCGACGTCAATGATCTCTCACTCATGCGCCGGCTCGGCACGCAGAACACCACCAACATGTACAAGAGTCAGACGAGGCGAGACTGCACGGTGCTGGATTCCTTCACCGAGGTGCGTCTGCCACCTTATTCATCCGTGGTAAAGGCCTGATCCACGCAAACGCAGGAATTCAACATCCGCTACCCTCAATACCGCTACTTCTGCCTCTGGCCTGGTTTGTGTTGGCTATTCACCTGCGGCACCCCAAATGCTCATGTCGGATTGATCAATTAGGTCTCGTCGCAGGAGAGGGCCTCAGCGCGAAAGCTTTCCCGAGCTATCTCAAGGTCGTCGTGTGGGTCGGCCTCAAGACCGTCGCCATCACGCCTGATGAATACGCCAACGTCCCAGTCTACGTGAGCTACCTAACCCTTACCGCAATTGTCGTAATCGGGAAACCATTATTTATTGGTACACAGATCCTTGCCTCTCCAGATGCGCAGAAGACGCTTGGCCCAGGCAAGTATTTTGACCACAACCTCAACCCCGGGATGATCGGAAAGTGGGCGACGGACGCGCAGAATCGGCAGGTGCTGTGGGAGAAGCTGACCGAGATAATCGGGGAGAAATAATGCGTATACGATGTTGATTCAGAGAAACTTTTTCTTTTCGTTGGCGAACCTGAAAAATGGTTCAAGTTTTCGACTGTACGTTTACTGTCCAGGGATGGACTCCACGAAACACGAAACGTCTATACTTCTCCATGTTGTACACACTTCACACCGAAATTATGTACTTAACAATGGGGATATATCATATCAGGCGTCGCCGGGCACTGGGTACTGGTGTGTAAGATTTTTAGACTCATAAGAAGCGGTGGGATGTGTCTAGATCTGTTTCAGAATCAGATTGTTTCGCGGCAGTGCCCATTCACTCGAATGCGGGACCATATCGAGACAGTTAAATATGATATTTCAATAAGTACTATTACCAGTAATAGAGTTTGCGGCAGCCACCGGAAGCCATCCGGTGGCTGCGGGACTGCGAAGTCGTCCACAGGAGATTCCTCTAGACACTGTAATTAGTAGCGGTCGCTGAGGAGATTCAGGACAGTAGAATATTGTACAAAATGGGCAGGAAGGCCGGGACCAGGGATTTCGAAGTATGTCGTTGCGTCCTGATACACGACCCGAATGTGGTGCGCGTGGAAGTCTTTCTCCGTCCAGTCGCTGCCGTTGGCGCTTCGATTGAGGCTAGCCGTTCTTGAGGCCAGTGAGCGTGGTGGTAAAGAGCGAGGGCTCAGAAGGATATCTTAACGAAAGACATGCGTAGCGCCCATTTGGCGCCCATCAATCACTGACGTCAGCTTGATTAGGCGCCCCTCTTCTCATAAAGTCAACCAACGGTTCGGCCGCCTCCACGTCTTGAAGCCTCTAGGTGTAAGTGACATCACCACCGCCATAATTCTTCGCACGAAACTCCCATGGTCGCACAATAACTGAGCTGCCTTCACAATTTGGCGTACGCAATAAGTATCCATCGCTCCAAAATCAAGCCACATTGCGCACAGCACTCTGATACGATGTTTCACAAAAACAGCAACTCCCACCTTGAGCTAAACGAAGTCTTCGGTGCCAAGGGCAAAATTGCCCTTGTCACCGGCGGCGGCTTTGGTATTGGACTCGTGGTATGAGGATCTATGCACGCTGCAGTCTGTGCGCTGACACGTATTCAGGCGACCCAGGCTCTAGCCGTCAATGGCGCCAAGGTCTATATCGTAGGCCGCACGATAGAGAAGCTCGACGCTGTTAAGCAGCATGAGCATAACATTTACCGGCGAGATCATCCCGCTCGTTGGCGATGTAACACAGAAAGATGGGGTCAAGTAAGCTCGCACGTTTGGGCGATTATTATGATGCTGACGCCAGCGCAGAAAGCTAGTGAACGAAATCGAATCCCGCGAGAAGTGCGGCAAAGATGCCGCCGAACTCAAGAAGAATTTGTTTGATACCACGACGTGGGTACTTCCCACCCGCATCCACTATGGCTAGCTCGCGAATGTTTCTCACAGCGTCGACGAGTGGACCTCAGTCCTCTCCATCAACGTCGTCGCCCCCTTCCTCATCGCCACGGCTTTCCTGCCCCTCCTCCAACGTGCAACAGAGCAGCACCACGACTTCGCCGGCACACATCACTTCCATCTCCGGCCTGTCCAGAATCAGTCAAGGCCAATTCTCGTACCATAGCAGCAAAGGCGCGTTCGTCCACCTGAATAAAATGCTCGCGACCGAAATAACCAGGGCTGGGCTGAGTGTCCGCGTCAACGGTATCGCGCCGGGCGTGTTCCCTTCGGAGATGACCGCAGGCGAAGATCAGAAGAGCAGCATTCCCAAGGAGCAGCAACAAAAGCTGACACCTGGGAGCGTGCGCTCGGGAGACGATCGCGATATGGCGGCGACGATTTTGTTCGCGGCGAGCTGCCAGTATCTCAATGGAGAGAATATCCCCGTCGATGGTGGATTCCTTGTTCATGTGGGACAGTAGAGAGGAAGTTGTTGAGGTTGCTATACAATAGCGATAGAACAATGAAAACGTAATTTACAAATGTATGTTCCACATCACCGTGACTATGGTATGAGAAGTAGATGGTGATGGATGGCAATGCAATGGAAGAGGATGAAGGAAGAGGCACAAACGAACAAGATCAAACGAACTTCTACGTCACACATCCTAAGGCTGACACATCCAGGAAGTGCACCTATAGCCTGGAATCAAACAATGCTTGATCTCCCCGCAATTCGTACACTTCCTGGGTTCCTTCTCCCACCAACCCGCAGGGACGCCGTGACCTTTGGCGTCGCCTTTGTCCGGGTGGTTGTCGCCGGTATACAACTTGCCCGTGCGCGCGCCGTAATGGTACCATTCAGGCACTGTAGACGATTTGTAAGCGAGAGTTCCAAAAATCACACCGAAAGAAATCGACTTCACCTCGTCCACAGTACTTGTGCTCGAAATTCGACTCATCACACCAGCAAGTGCCTTTCAATGCGACCGTGTCATTTTTCCAGGCGACGCTGGCAGGAGGCTTCCACGACTCACCTCGACGATTGTGGCAGATACACGATTCGCAAGCAACGTATCCGCAGTCTGGGCATATCCCACTGGGTTTTCCATTCCATCCGCCGAATTTCAGGTTGCAGCCCGTGCAGTGCGTCGTTGGGGGCTTCATATGGCCTTGGCCGGGTGTAGTGTCGCCATCGAGGGATGCGGCTTGGAGCGACTTGCACTCCTTTTATGGGTCTTCCAGTCTGTTGACATTCATTTCAAGCGATCGTCGAGTATGTGATTCAGATGGAGTCTTGGCGTACCTTTCTTTTGGCACTCAACATCACTGGGCGATTAAATTGGGAGTCAGAATGATTGCTTTGGGATAGGCTGGCAGAAGGGCGGAGGAAAGAGACGTCGGAACTCGGATACTGACCAGTATCGAACACTCTTGCAGCCAGAGCATCTCAGGTCCGCATGTTTCCCACATCCCCCGTTGCAGGTATCCATTGTTTGCTGAAGGTAAGTGGCAAGAGGTGAGAGAAAAAACGGTTGATCGATCGAGTCGGATCAACCGGACATGAGGCGGCTCGATCGGATGCCAGGCGCAAGCCGGGCGCTGCAGTCTTCATTTGGATTATAGAGCGGGAAGCGGGAAGAAAAAAAAAGGCATCGTCTATTCAAGTCCACGGTGGAGTATATCAACTCGTTTGTTGAAGAGCATGCCATTACCTTTCAATTACGAACCTATCTTCGAATTCCTCAAACAGACGCTGTGCTGCACTATTTCCCAACCAAATGTACAACTCTCTCGGAAAATTCCTACGCTAAGTTTGGTTCAATTGGGCAACGATGGGTCAATCAAAAAAAATACCCCAACCTAGCTGCAGCCTCTCCGACGTTTGGGGCGTAAGATTACTCGACCATTAAGACGAGAATTATTTTCTCAAAGCTCTAATAATAAGACGGCTGAATTTCAGATAGGATTCTCCATTCATTCGTGGACTATAAGAATATTTCGTAAGTTACGGGGCCAATGCGGGGACAGGGGTGCTCGAAGAAGCGTCATGGTGGATAATCCAAATTGAGTCCGCGCCATCTTCGTCACTTAGTTACTTCGCTTAGTGGTGTAAAAATTTGTGACTTTGATGGGAATTCGTGAAAGTTCGTGATTTTGAACACTTTCTATGAAAGTTCGTGAGTTTGTATTCTGGGTTTGTCAAGCGGCGACTCCTCGGCACATCACGGCGTGATGGGTATCAACAGCTTGCCGATATTAGCCGGTTAGGTTTGGTTAGTGGTTAGAGGTGGTTAGTGGTTAGGGGTTTAGGTTAGTTGTTTAGTGGTTAGAGGTTAGAGACTAGTGGTTAGCGTTAGTGGTTAGCGTTAGGGTAAGGGATCTATATGAAAAAACACCCCCCGGCCTTGCTGAAGGAACAATGATGGCCGATGTTCCGGATTCCTGAAAGTGCCGAGTTAAACTGACGAACTTTCACAGAAACCAGGCAATATGACGAACTTTCGCACATTCTCATCAAAGCGACGAGCTTTCACGTTCCTAAGCGAAGTAACTAAGTGACGAAGGTGGGTACGACTCATCCAGATTGCATCCGCGTTGGATACAGCCTCCTCGGGTGCCAAGAGTTGATTCCGAGCAAGATGTTCTCCAAATGGGTCAGGGTAACCGACAGGTTTCAGAATGAGTTTAATCGTGCCTTGTAGTCCCGTGAAAGCATCTATGACTTTCTGCCGAGCATGGGGGTCGTCTAGCCAAGGGTAGTGCAGATCTCCTCCTTGGACCTGCTCTGGAGTCTGATGCCCCCTGCATAGAGAAATCAGCACCTGGAGTCTACTATTGCATCCAAAAGCTCCGTGGACTGCTCAGAATCAAAAATGGCATGAACGCTGTTGGCCAGCCGCATCTGCTGGATGGGGTGGATGGGGTGGATGGGGTATCTGGTGAAGAAGTAACAAGCGATTTTCTCTAATGTTTTGAGGGCTTCATAGGGTAGCACCTTGGATACGCAATTTTCGAGATATTGTGCAATAACATCAATGGTTGCCTCCGATATCCGGCAGTGCCTGGAGATGTACAAAGTCCTTGCCTGCGAGGCAGATATTTCATCGTGCTCGTTCATGGCAGCAAATTCGTCAGGAATTTTCATTGCGGTGTCACCGTGAAACGCGTCGTGGTTTAGGCGCACTTCCCCGAGCGTGCCACGTAAATCTTCGAAGGAATCGAGTTGTTGTAAAACAAGGATTTTCAGGAGAGCGATAATAGAGTGGGTTATGTGGGCGAAACGGGAGTCTGAAACCGAAAGTGCCTCCAGAATGGATTTGAGAGCAGCCAAACGCAGATTTCTCGGAGGGAAAACGAAATAATCCGTACAAAGCCAAGCCAGGCGCCACAACGCGATGAACGAGTCCTCCAGGGGAGGGCGGCCAGCTTGTTGAAGCTCGTAGAACGGGTGCCGCGTCCCTTGAGATAGAGTCCGTGGAAAGCAATTCCATAGATGATGTTCGCCGGCGAGTTGGTGCCGCAATACGATCTTCAAACCCCCATCAGAATTTCGGTCATTTAAAAAGACGATGACGGTGCGGGGAATGCAATCGGAGATGGTCGGCTCCCAGAAGGAGAGCAAGTTCGATAGGCTCTCATCGACCCACGCTAGTTTCGTCGCGTCTGTGGCCGCGTTCAATCGCTCCACCTGGGTTGAGAAAACTTGTTGTATCGGGTATTCAAATTCAACGTAAAAGTTGAAAGAAGCAGGGACGGTTTGTGATTGTCGGAGAGTCGACAGTGTTTGATTCCAATGATATGGTGGAGACTTAAACTTCGCCGCCCGGGAAAGACATTGCAAGGTGATATGGGGAAGAGAATGGGAAAGATATTTCTCAATCATCGACTGGAGCTTGAATTTATTCTCCGGGACCTGATTGGGCTCCCACAGAACGCCGAATGTTACAAGTTTCCACTTGATCTGCTCCAAGGATTCGAAGACGCGCTTCAACTCCGGACTGCCGTCTTCGCAGTCAAGCTCGGCGAGATGGTCCTGGAGCTTGTTCAGCCGGCCTTTGACAGCGAGAAACGTACTCAATCCCATCATTGCAGTAGCAGATGTAGTATATGGTTCAATAACCGCCTCTACCAACCGTTGGTGGGTGTTGGGGTTGAGTATGTGAGTGTAAGTGAAATCGACGGTCAGTGCTGGGTCGTTGGATGTATGGTCGGGTGCTGGGAGAATTGCAATCGCCGAGAGAGCCTTGAAGCAGATCATTATTTGACGCTGACTGGCATTCGCAGATAGAATGCCCACGTGGCAGCTACGAAGGAGAGTTCCCATGCGACGAAGCAGTTGGACTTCAGGATCCCGAAGGAGGCCTTGAATATGCTTCTCGTATGTCTTGCGTCTGTGGATTGGATCCCAAAAGAGGTCCAGAATCGCCTCCACGAACGGCTCTAACTCGCCATCGTCGGTGAGCGACTTCATCGTCCAAACAAGCCCCTTATAATCCCTCTCTGATCGCTCCTCGGAGCTATCCATTGCGCTGCGGGACGTCGCTTCCACCATGGTTTCGTCCCTTTCGTCCGTCGGTAGGCTTCAACCGGATTTTGGCTACAGGGGCCAAGTTTTTGTACTCACCTTCCTCGGGATATGATAAACTATTGAATTGCTACAGTTCTGCTCTGCACCTCCAAAATAATTTGTTGGCCACTGGTCAACTTACTGGATCTTGGTCTGGGTACTGAGCGGCACCGTGGGGGACTCATTGCTGTGGCTTCAAGAAATATGCAAATTTCCTTGCTGTAATTTGCTTTTCTGCGCCAGTATGTGGGAGAAATAGTATTCTGCATTGGGTGAGCTTCTGATCTTGGACATGATCTAGCATTCAGCTAACATTCCGAGGCGCTCAGAGCACCTGGAAAGCTTATTTTGTGTGCTTGAATTGAATGTCCAGTTTACAACACTATAAATTTGGTGAGGAAACCCTGTAAAGTACGCGTAAACGTACGGTACGTACGTACGGGACTCGTACCTTTTGGCCTTTCATCAATTTGATCTTTACGGCCGGGGTACAGCCGTGGCGTAACAATATTATGGCGTAAAAACTACGCCGTGGACCCTATTGCGAGTATTCACGTCCCGACATTTTAAAAATAGAAAATCAAGGTTCAGTGCCAATCAGTGGAGTGGTTGACGGCACGCTATGCAGATGTCCAGATGTCCTGCTTCAACGTCTTAGCATTCTTTGGTCCTCAGAGGTGTGCAATTCTGCCCTTGTCCCTGTTTTCTCAATCTGTCTTACTTACGGGTCTTCCCTTCCACTCGCAACTTGTTCACGGAACAAACTAATCATCTCGACGACGCGGTGACGAATTCAACGTCACGGCAGTCTCCGGAAAGTCAGTGAACCGTTCCCACAAGCCCCACTTTTGTCCAGACAGACCACAGCTTTTCTGAAACAGACGAGTCAGGCCCTATTTAAACTCTTGTTTCCGCTCGGTGGCTGAGTCTGGGCCTGGCAATGAGGCTTTCAGGGTCATCTCATCTTCTTGTCATTTCACCGCAGCATGTGGAAGACAACGGAGATCGATAAGAGCGGTGATCATGAGGTAGAGTTCTGTTCGCCGCGGCCGTTGCGGTTAGCGCCGCAGTTTTTACGTGAGGGCAGCGGGCAGATCGCTCTTGTCTTCTTTCCGCCTGGACTCTAATAATAGAGCTGTTCTGCAACAGCCCAAAAATGAAAAGTGTTAAAAAACTAAGCGAGAGTTGAGCAAAACGAAGCGCTCCACAATGCAAAACGTCATCGGGAAATACGGTCAAGTGATTGTTGTTAACGCGGTCCTCCGGCCATGTATGCAGTATACGCACCTTTTATCCGGCGCGCTTGTGGAGTCGGTTAGCGCGATGACGCAAACCCATTCTGGCCCAACGTCAACTGGTTGAGCAGGCACTACACCTGCAAAAAATCCCAGTTGCTCCTTCGTCCGGAGAGGCCCCGTAGACGCGACGGACGCTGAGCCCCAGGAACAATGGGCACCGATATCATTCCGTGTTAGGCAACTTCGGCCGGGCATGTGTGGTCCCGGAGGGACTTCCTTTCTCAGCAACCAAAAAACGGTGCTCCACTTAATGTGAAACACTTGACGAGTTAATCGTCAAAAACTCATTTTTGGGCTGTTGCAGAACAGCTCTAATCCGGAAGATCTTTCACAACACGGGATGTCGGTTATCAATGGCTGCGTTCTGAAACACCAGGTGGGGTTCCTCCAGAATTGATGTTCTTGAAACAAAGTAAGCAGCTTACGATGAGAAAGGATGTCCATTACCTTGAAACATGTGACATGTGCGGGAACTCCGAGCACGGAAGAAGAAAAAAAACCTCTTCAGCCTTTTTCAAAAATACGGAAGAAGAAGTACGTACATACAATAAAATGTACATTTACGAAATCCATTCAATCGTAACAACCTTACTTATGCAGGAAGTAGGAAAGCTTGGCGGTAATCAAGTTTGCACAAACTACCTTCCGATGGTGTCACCGGGGGCAAATACCGACGCATGCGGAACACGAGTGCGTTAAACGCATGTGGCCCGCATGTGCTGATGGCCCTTAAAATCGGTCTTTGGCACAAAGAAATTCAAAGAAAATACTTAGATTGTTTGCGCAGCAGCCATTGGAGCCATCTGATGGCTGATTGGCGTTGCGCAAACTGATGGCTGATGGCTCGAATGGCTTTGATTCCTGCTTTCATCCTTGCTGATATTAAGTCATTTTGGGGCGTCATAAATCATGTACCAGTGAACTATCCCCTCGCCATCCTTGAGGACCTGATTATTGGGTCCAAAATCCTCAATTAGTTCAATTTGGTGTACTCATACGGTTAGGCTCATTCCAGGAGGTTCATACACGTTCACATGGACATTACATCTCAATCTAGCTATAAAATGACTTGTCATAAATTTGGTTGGAATTTGGTTCATCAGCCATTGGAGCCATCAGCCATCGGGTTGCGCAACGCCAATCAGCCATCAGATGGCTCCAATGGCTGCTGCGCAAACAATCTAATCTGGAAAGAAATCCTTTGTACCAAAGACCCATTGTAATCACCATTAACGCATGCGGCCCACATGCGTTTAACGCATGTGGCTTTCGCATGCGTCGTTGTTTGCCCCCGGTGTGTGTTGTAACTCCGAGGGTTACCTACAGTCATTGAACGTTATTGAACTTTATAAGCGTGTAAAAAGGCGGCCTCCATGCTTACAGTTGGAAGTCATTGCGAGCGTTCACAGCTCGACATTTTAAGAATAGAAAATCAAGAGTTTAATGCGGAATTCAACATTTCGACAGTTCAGAAATATGTCCAGATGTTCTGCTCCAATATCTTAGCGTTTTTTCTTCCTCAGAGGTGTGCAATTCTGCCGTCTCTGTTTTCGCAACTTTGTCTTACGGGTTGTCCCTTCCACTGGCAACTTATTCACAGAACAAACTCACCATCTCGACAATGCGGTGGAGCCGTATTGGAAAGATCTCAGCAAACCGTTCCCACAGGCACCACTTTTGTCTAAACAAACCACTAACTCCAACGCATGATGATCGTACTAGGACGCGACAGCTGACGAACCGCCGAAGTAGTCGGCCTACATAGATTACGTCGATTTTCAGGAAATGTGTCTTTCGGCGCGCCATTGCCCTTTCCCTTCGAGACTCGAAGGCGCCCGAGCTGGGGCCATTGTATTTCTTGCACAACACTGCTCGGGTCGTTTCGCTGCCTTCCTCAATGTCAGCGAGGAGTTACCCAGCGGCGGCTGGCGCCACCCAGAATGGTTTCAATTTAGTTCAGGTACAGAATGTATGGTGCTGCAGATGGTGGGTCGTATTCATCATGCCGATTGCGGTGCCGGGGAGCTTTTGGGGGCTTAACTGTATTCGCATATTCGCACGTATTCATATTCTGATGGTCGTCCTCAAGCCGGATTGTATTCGTACTCTGAATATATTCAGATATATTTTTCCGTATCTTAGTTACCGGCACTAGACTAGTACTAACTAGTGTTGGCCGAATACAATATGATACACCAGATAGTGTATCGTAATCATATTCATATCGTATTCACTTCCCGTGGTTTGTATTGTATTTGTGGCGTATCGTATTCATATTCTTGGGAGTGAACATGAATATATTTTGAATATATTCGGCTAACTTTGGTCAGAAGGACAGGCCTTGAATGAGGAAATCCTGTGAAAGAATGTGTTCTCGGGTAGAAGATATACGGTCATCGAAGCCTGCCAGCGTGTTATTTTTAGGCAGACGAGCGTATAAAAGCCGCCCGTACTGCAGGGTAAGGTCATTGTACTCATCGTTCTTTCTACCACATTCCAAGCTCAATGTTCTCCCTCGCGTCCATCACTATTGCTTGCATCCTCGGCCTCGTTTCGGGGACGCCCTCCGCCCGCCAAGCGACTTGCAGCCCTGACTTCGGAGGGGCAGGCGTGTCCATTGCCACCGGAGACGCGGAATGGAGCGTTTCTCGTGTCGTGGCGGGAACACCGCTGACGAGTGACGGGACTCCATTCGCTATGAACTCGCCCGCCAACTGGAATGTCCACCAAACTGAGTCAGCTAACCTCACGTACATCGTCAAGTATGTTTTTCCGGGTCGTGTGGAGGTATATGGTAACTAAACATATATCTCATATATCTCAGGGAAATCAGTAATAAAGACCTGGTTGTGGACGTGGTCGATGGTGGACTGACCCTGGAACAGATTAACTCTTCGAAGCAGTATGTTCATTGCGGTTTTGATAGGGCGAAGTTGACCCTTTTGAATTTAAGAACTCAGATTTGGGAGATCGAGTGCAAGCAATGTCTCCCAGGCGCATCGTTGACCCCAGGTGGCGGAGTGTTCGCCTCCGGCTGTTCAATCAAGTCCGCTCCTAGCGGCCTCTGCGCGACGCTTGAGACGGGTTCAGACCTCGGACTCGCCGACTGCAATGGTGGGGGACCGCAGACGTTCAACTTCTGGACCGCGTCCAGAAGCCTCGTGGTTCAGAACCTCAACAAGCGCTGTGACATGGACTTCTTCGAGGATTGCATAGGCACTTGCAACAACCCTACTTGCCCATTGTGCAACACTGGATGCGTTATTGGTTGCTGCGGTTCCACTGGTTGCTGTTAAGTTTGACAGGAGCTTGTGGCTTAGTTCAGGCTCTGAGTTTTAGGTGGTGGAATTGCCTGACCCGGTAGATAACAGTGCTTGAAGGAGTATGTTTCGATGGTTTATGGATATGATGTTTGGGAGTGGTTTCTGTTGAGGATTTATTTAATTAGTTAAGCGGCTGTAAACTAGTGGCTGGAGCACGCGCTTTTTCCTTTCCATGGGGAAGTTCATATCAATCCGCCCGATGAGCTATAACTCGTATAGAAGTCTGTTTGGCTAAATTTCATCCCCATGAAGTTTATCTCCTTCTTTTCGTCTCCCTCACTTCTAGCATCAATTATCGTGCCGCTTGCACAGCAGATGATTCAATTCAGCTCGATTGGTGCCACCATTCCTATAGAGCCCATAACTCCGAATGTCTAAATCTGTGGAATCAACACCCAAATGGGGACCGTTCAGCTGTATATGAGCGCCTTCAGACAGTTCAATCTGCAAGACGAACTGCGCCAAATTGGAGCTAACCGGATGCGCGCAATCGATCCCACTGTGACGAACTTGAGGCGGTGAAGTTAAACCTAAATTAGGAATTTCAGCTGTGGAGGCAGATCTGAACTCACAGCCTTTGGATAATGTTACGTGCTTTTCTTAGGCCTTGGCGGTGGGATTGCCTATCGTTGTTCGGTGATCGGGTGGCACTGGCATTTCATCGTGCCTTCATGTCTTGCTACCTGAGTAACAGCGCCGGAGGCAGTCATGCTGATGATGGCGGTGCTTGCGCCGAGGTTGCTGTTCAGCGCCATATCAGCCTCAAGGGTCCATGCCGTGATCGTCCACCCAGAGGATGGCCGCCAAGGTTTTCGAGGACTGCGAAGAGAACAGGATATTACAACTTTTTCAAGAGAATAGGCCGTCTACAGACCTTCGGTGAAAACATGGGGATAAAAGTGGTGGTGAATGTCGATCTTCAAGTTGCGCATCTCGTTGGGGTAGCTGTTCAACTTGTTGGCGATGTGTTTGGTCAGGCGCTCATATTGGCTGTATGATTGGTTTGCAAGTATTCAACATCTCAACATTTTTAAATAGCAATTCAACAGTCGAGCGGAGACTGACGGTATGCGGGGCTCTTGGCATACACATCCCGTGAGTGCCAAGTTTCGGCACACTCGATGTACTATTCAAAAATTGAGTTATCAGGTTGTATTTAAGTTGGCCTGAAATCAGAGCGAAACTATTGGTTTTGGTGCAACTGAAGTGGGCTTCTCCCAATTTCAGTCAGACTGAAACAAATAGTTTCGCATTTCAGTTGCACTGAAACTATTAGTTTCAGTTCAAACATCAGCTCTTGGCCGAAATTCCGACTTTCCATGTGAAGTCGCACCTCAAGCTTGCCGAAACTCAGCAATCGGCGGTGTGCGTATATATATCCGGACATGGATACTCACGGGAAGAACGAGGACGCATCCAGCCGGAAAACACAGACGGGCAATTGCATAATACATGATGACAATGAAGGCGGCATTTTGCCGGGCTGTCAAGAACCAAGTCATCGCTCGGAGATGAAGGCATTGACACCAGGGGCAAAGCGATGCGCGGAGCTCAAGAGGTCCCATGATAATCCCTTGAGAGGCTAGGTCCCAAAGTTGGGCGATCGGCCGATTTTTGTCCGGCGAGTTTTTCACGAGATTGGGTGATTTTTGTCCGAACAGGACCTAGCCGAGGCCGCCAAAAAGGGTAATTTTTGGTTCCCACGCCCTCAAAATCGTCAAAAATTCCCAAATTCCCAAATTCCCAAACTTCCTGCTTTTGCACTGTTTCATGCTGTTTTGTGCAATTTTTACCCCTTCCGCCTCTCGGGAGTGCCGAATCTAGCGGTTTTTTGTCCCCAAATTGGAAGCGATCGGGACCAACCCACCATTTTTGTCTGTCCAGGACCTAGGCTTGGGAGCAAAATCTTCAAAATTTTGTACGTCACCGGCCCTGGCCTCCAAAGCGATTATCACGGGTCCTACTTGGGTACGAGAGAGAGAAAATGGCCTTGGTATTAACAATTCTTAAACTGTTCACAGGTCTTTCGGCGGGAGTCTGAGGTGTGAGGTAACTCAACCAGTTGCTGCGTTGGCCACTTCTAATCATTCGTCCCAGAATGCGCCCTGCCATCACTATCGGCTCTTCTGGAAAACCCTCGCTCAAGTAAGTTAAACACATGTGGGCCGCATGTGCTGATGGCACCTACACTGACTCGGAAAAAGTATTGGATCGCGTGGATTCCAGAAAACATTCATATCATGCTCGAGGCTCAGCCTTTTCTGAATCAGTCTTTGATGCTCAGCGGTGATAAAAGGGAAGTAGTATACACATATAAAATATGAAACATATACACCCAGAACTTGGTGTTGTATGTGAGATTGAAAATGTCAGGTGATCCAATTATTAATCTGTTTTTGATCGACTGGGAGAATTGAAGTCAGAAAAATCCCCAAGCGAAATAAAATAGAAGAAACTCACAGGACATTAGTAGTGAGTCGCCCCATCCTTGGCCTTCAACAATTCTCGCACTCGATTGGAAAGGCTGTCGTATAATCTGTCAATAAACCCTTGATCGATGTTTTCCCACTCCTCCTTCAATGCAAGCCAAAGCTCCTCCTGGTTCTTTGGCAGTGGGCTCCTAGTGCATACCATGAAATCCAGGTGAGCCCACAGATTCTCCAGGATGTTCATGTCAGGTCAATTGGGGCACCACAGAAGCACATCAATGCCTTTGAGATCAACTCCATGCTGGAAATAAATGGTCAAGCGGTCGAGGTTATGATCGTCCAGGGTGCCAAGGAGGGATTCCGAAAGAATATACATGTAAACGAAGTGATCCATGATGCTGTTGAAGCGATGAAGTCGCCCGACACCACGGCAGGTGATGCACCCCCAAACCATTACGCTGCTGTTGCCTTGCTTGACCTTCTTTTTGGTGTACCTGGGGTCCTTTCCCTCTCCTTTCTCCCTCAAACACCATTCCCGGCCATCCGAACCCAAAACATTGAATTTGAACTCATCAGAATATATGACCGCCCACCAACCCTCCCTTGTCCAATAACAATGGTGCTCCCCCTCAGTAAATTTGCTTCATACAATGCGCAGTGGTATGGAGCGGCTTCGATTGGCACACAGAAGCATTAAACCCACATTTTTTGAGTCAGTCCGGAGGTTATCGACATGAATGTGCGGGAAAAACCTCCGTGCGTTCTTCACCTGACCTGTTCAGAGCATCCGCAGGGCTTTGTGGACATCTCTATTGCTCGACTTGGTTGGGCGACCTGTCTTGGCTCCTTTAAACTCAAAATCCTGGGTTTTTCCATATTGCTGGTTGAGCCTGGACACCGTTGAGGGTGCAACATTCTCTTTGTCAGCAACTGCTCTATTCAACATTTTCTCACCCTTCAGAACCACTATTGCAGCCTTTTTTTGCTGCAGTTGTCGGCCATGATGAAGAGGAAGGTGTATATGGAGTTTGAGCTAGGTGTGAGGTGTTCTGGTGGTTTGGGGTGAAAAGTGTGGGGCTTTCCAAAAGCAGAAAAATAGCTGGATCCCATCTTTGTGTTTATTATATTATTCTTTCCTAATGGTAACGAGTTTGAAGTTGTATTTCTGGTGGTAAATAGGGTGGTATAGGGTGGACCCAATGTAGCTTAGATAATATTTTATATGTCCAATTCGGTGGCTCAGCTATCTCTGCTGTCAGCCCATTGCCCGCAACTTGCAAGGTAATCAAGTTTTATATCCTTGGACTTGTAGCATGGTTCATTTATTGTTGAATTGTGTAGCCCCGGGCCCGAGGGGAAAGGCACAGAATAGAGAGAGATTAAACCGACGTAACGGCACCCGGAACCACAGATAGATCGCAATTTTATCGCATTTTCTGGAATCAGGGATTGGAAATAGCATCAACTCCATGTTCCTGTCAAGGGGAGTTGAAGAATAGAATTTTCCTCATTTCTGGGTATCACTTGCCTCGCTGGACCATCAATACAACTTGTAAGCATGCAGATCACTGTTCACCTTTGTCAAGGCACCCAGCATAGAAAGAAATCATCCTATCATGTCTGTACAACCATTCTACAGTTTTGAGTTGAATACCCGACTTGAACTCACTTCAAGTCGCTTCAAGTCGACATAGATGACTTAGAAAAGTCAACTTTATGACTTCAAGCACCAAGTCGCAGCAACATTAACAGCAATGATGGTCATCTAATCATTGATGCGATTTTAGCGCTCAATGCACGCCAACACCATAACTTGGGTGTAGGGCCGTGGCTTTGCCTGGCAGGAACTCGTACTTATGTGTCCTTTTATCCCCCATTGGTATTACTCAAATTGAACTATAAAAGTTATTGTTTATCCAAAATACTATGCGACGTGTCCAAATACTGGCAGTCTGCCAAATGGTGAATAACACGAGTTATCTTCTGAAGATCGGAACTTATCAAGGACTCGGCGAGGATATCTGATATACACCAAAGTTGCAAAAAAGTCCTGAACAGGACCAGGAGTTGTGCAACCCTTCGGACCCAAGCTCCATGCAACCGTTCCATGATCCTTCTTCGATCCGCCGGCGTGACCCCATCTGCTCGACCCCAACACAGCAGTGAACGTTGAGTGGTCCCCAGTGGATCCAATCACACCAGGAAATGTAATACTGCTCTTGTAAATCCTACCCGAATCGGAATGGTACATCAGGAAAACCCAAAGTTGCCCCATAGACAAAGGGGCAGCTATGAGGCACTATGTGGCGCTATGAGTGTCTATGAGATGTTGCGAGCACTATAACAGACTATGGTGAGCTATGATGGGCTATAGGGCTCGGTGCAATCACTATCATGGTCTATGGCTCTCTATTGATTTTGGGCAACCTGGGGAAGTGCGAGCCATAGTACTGGAATTAAAACATCAATTCTCATGCATAAAGACTTTGTTATGGAAAAGCCAAAGACGGATCGCCCGCCTGTATGCACTTGTAAGTCGACAGCCCATGCAATAATAGCATGGGACCACAATTTTCAAGATCCCTGATTGAGAATATGTTCCGAATCGTTCACAGACAGAAAATATCGCTCGACGGAGTCTTTCGTCCACATTCTGGGTGTTTGACATGAAATATTGGAGGTTCCAACAACCATTGCCAAGCCAGTGGCCACGCTCGCTAGCGCTTGCGGTAAAAGATATTGAATTAAAGAGGAAAAATTTGCCGAGAGCCAAACTACATGCAGCAAGTCGGAAGGCTCGGAGAATTCCATGAAAGAAGACAAGGAGAAGTGGTAAAGAAGTGGAAGGACGCATTGCATCGGACCATCGGCCCACATTGGCCGAGTCCGAAATGTGCACGTGTTACCAAGAAATGGTTCGATTTGATCAAAGCCCAAATAAAGCCACAACATCGGACGACTTTTTTCCTTCCTTTCCTCTTGCTCTGCCCCTCCCGAGTCTGTCGTCGTACGGCGAGGCCGGATGCCTCGACCTCAGTTCTGGCGCTCCTCCACTCCAGTCCAGCCTACATCCTGCCTTGGCTGCGAGTCCGCCGTCCTCCCAGGCTCCGACGCAACAGCACGCACCGTTTGCCATCCCGGATGCATACTCCCATGGCCGCTCACCTTGTGCTGCAGCCATGCCCAAGCCCACCCATGCCCAAGCCATTAAGCTGCCGTCATGTACGTCCCAGCGCAGAAGCACGCTACTTAATACACCCAGCTCGCACCCAAGTCACACCGCACTTCTCGGTCTCCGCCGCTGGCGCAGGCTGGCGCGGCATGCCAGGTTCTTGCCACTTTCCTCTGCCCAGCCGTTTGCTAGTTGATCCCTCCATTGCACCGTTCTCCTGTGCCTATCGACGTCACACATCACGGCGCCCATGCCTCGCGGACTCGAAATCATCAAGTGGTTATATCTAGTCATCGGCACCCGCTATCCGTCCACTCTCCCGTCGGATTTCAATCTCTCACTCTCATCTTAAACCCTCAATCCCAACGACCGGTGTTTGCGGCTACCGCGGACTTCAAGATTGTTATGATTGTCGTGAAAAGAAAATGTCGTGCGCACTTGCAATTCCTCCGCGCAATCCTCAAGTCAGTCAAGTAACGGCAAGAACAAACAATCGCAAATGGAAATCGCAACCTATCCTTCGGCCAATCTCCAGTGGAACTCATGCAAGCCTGATCGCCTCTCCCATGCCTTTCCAAGTGTTGCCATTTGTCCCTCTCCTGGCGCTTGCTCGAAGCCGTCGTGATGGCAAAAGCATCTGTCGTCTGCGTCCGATGTTCCAATCCCACTCCCACTAGTCGTATGCTCAAGTTGATAAGTCCCTGCCTCCCCACCTCCACCGCTGGCCTCGTGCAGATATTCGCAACCGTATTTCTTGCACATACACCGTTTCATTCCGCTCATTCGGATTTGGTGCCCGTCCCTGCGACCGACGTAAGTGTTGAGAGCGGTCTCCACATCATAGTATGTGCAAGCGTATGGATCCCTGTATTATATTAGCTCTAATATACATTTTTTCTGCATTTATTTCGTGAACTATCGCCAACTATGAGCCACTATGAGCACTATTAGGGCTATCACTATCACCACTTTCATAGACAACACCTGAGTTATGGCCATCTATGACGCGCTATGGGGCCAGACCCCCCCCCTCCCACGTTTCTATGGGGTTGGTCGATCCGCTATGGCGACTATGGCTTCTATGGGGCGCTATCAGGAGCTATCAGGCAACTTTGCGTTTTCCTGATGTAACCAACTATGGAGATGGAGTGAGAAAGAGTATCATGTTGTTCACAAGCAAAGCCAATCAAAGAGCGATGACCCCGCTGCTGCCATGGCTAAGCCAAATGATAGGAAGGCTTCAAATATGTTACAGAGACAGGGATAATCGGTTTCAAGCTGGGCAGAAAATTCTGCAGAGTGAGAGAGGGCATATCAAGTTGGTCACAAGTAGTGACAAACAAATGCCAATGTCTTCATCGCCATCTTGGCTCGCCGATGTTAAAAACAAATGAATAAATTGGTATATCATTAGGCAAAATAAAGGAACCTAGAGAGGTATTTGGCACCGTAAGATACAGAAAAATATGCTCCATCTTCCTGAGGTTCTCCACTGTGTTGAACACTAGTATCATCCAAGTCTTTGCTGTCAGAGAAAGTGGCTACATCGTCGTCCTCAGGTGTAGCAATGACAACCACAAATCAGATAGTGAAAGCGACGGACTCTTTGCCAGAAGAAGGATATTGGTTGGCTGTATAAGCCAGTAAGAGACAAGAACCATTTGGAACTTCACCATCATTGTCTTGATGGCGGGGAAGGATCCGTCCAAATTGTCTATGGTACTACTACAACCAAAGGTTCATTATTTTTGGAATTTTCACTCACCAAGATGACCAAAAATTTTCTTTTGAATTACAGCTAATAACAGTACCGAGGGTGCGGCCAAAAAAATACCATTTGGGATGTTTTCAAAGAATTACCCATAGGTCGGTCAATTCGCAACAGATTTGCTTGAAAATAGGCTAGATTTGCTGTGCTAATGCATGCGGAATCAGTGATAGAAATAAACCTGTAAGAATATTGCATGGTAGATGATCTTGGATTTTGGGCTGTTTTGGGGTTGAATGGCAGCTAGCTTGCTCAGGACTAGTTCAAACAACCTGGTTTTGTGAGACACAATACTAGTATCGATCCTGAAAGATTTCATAGAGCCAGAATTTTATGGAGGTCATGGCTGCATTCAATTCTCACAAATACTTCTAGTTCAGACTGATTGCACATTGTTCTAAAGTGAGTATAAGTTCCATAGACTGAGTTATATAAAATTCTGGCTCTATGACATCTTTCAGGATCGATACAAGTATTGTGTCTCACAAAACCAGGCTGTTTGAACCAGTCTTGAGCTTGCTAGATGGCATTCAACCCCAAAAACAGCCCAAAAATCCAAATTCATCTGCCATACAATGTTTCTACAAGTTTATTTCTATCACCAATTCCGTATGACTTAGCCTAGCAAATCCAGCCTATTTTCAAGCAAATCCGTTGAGAATTGGCCGAGCTATGGGTAATTCTTTGAAAATGTCCCGAGCAGAAAAAAAATTGGCCGTGCCCTCGATACTGTTATTAGCTGTAACACGATTCTTACATAAACACATCAAAAAAATCGGAGGATACATGTATGGAATAAGTTCAATATTAGACCTTTTGGAGCAATAAAGAATGGGCAATATAGTAAACTGATTTGAGAAATACATTGTCGATAATTCGAGAAGAGTCTACTTTGGCTATGAGGACAACAGGATGTGGCTGTGAGATGCCATCCCACAGCCACCCATTGAAGGGTCAAACCCATGTGTGAAAAGGCAATCCAGATTCTGAAAGCAAGCGACACAGCCGCTATTTTATCACAAAATAATCTAATGAAATGGCGAGAAAGGCTTCAACACAGCCGGCGCCACCATTCATGGTGGTGCAAAAAAGAGGGACCTCCTTTTTCCAAGACCTCAGAATCGTCATATGGATGAGATTTTAAATAGACAACTACTTATTCCATAAGTACTCGTAACCTGAAGCACAGCTCACCACAACACAAGTGTGTCAGCTAAAAATGAGAGCAACTGACAGATGCACAGAATCGGCAGGTGCTGAAAAAAATATTTTAAACCGGACAAGAGGCATCTCGGATGCAGGCCCAAGTCTGGCGTATACATCACAGGTGCATCTTGATTTTATACGGAAAGATTGCAATTTGTAGGGCAAGGAACGGGATGGGAACAAACGAGATGTCGTTTATTGAAGTCCACGGTTGAGGATGTAAATTTATCACTCGCCATCGGAAAGCATGCCATTTCCTTTAAGTACGGACCTACATTCAAGTTTCGTTCCGTCCCGAGGAGTTCAAAATGTGGATAAGTCATAATAGGGTTATCTCGAGTATTTGTTTCAGTTACACTTGTGTACTGTTTTTGCAATGTTCCGAACTTCTTCAATCAATGCCCTCCCAAAGCCAAACTTTGTTCACAACTACTACTATTTTTGACCCCGTACTTGGCCACCTAAGCATTCGTGCCTTAGTATCAACCTGTGATGTCATTCCCCATGGGCAAAACAGTGTCAGATGAAGAGCAGACATCCTACGAAGAGTTTAAGCCTACTCCTACCCAGATATATGAAGACTTGTCCTGGCAGTGAATTCTTTTCAGACGGCGGTTCAACAAGGCCAAATACCAGGGTAGTTGGCCACCTCCCCAAATCAAGCATTGAAGTCGGAACTCAGCGACCGGAGCCATCAAGAATTGCAACTAGGGCATTTAGAACATAGATTAGTCTTCATGTGGCCCATATGTGGGATGTAAATAAATGCTCTTCCGACAGGGAAAAAGCCCGGACTCAGGCCGCTCAAGCAATGCCATGTCTAGCGGAAGAGGAAATTTTGCTAGGCCCCAAATTGAGCTTCAAACTGTGTGAAGGAAAGGTATACAGCATATTTGCATCAATAACTTCGTACCGAGGTGCTCGGAGCACACCAAAAAAATCCCATTGTTGATACAATCAAAATTGTGTTGTTTGCGGCAAAGCATTGCACTGCGAAAGGAGCTGAGCAGATAAAATTTTGAAGTACATCCTAAATTGAATTATTGGACTCCAAAAGCCCTCGTGCCAAGTTCCAGATGGGTAGCCTCACAGTGTTATCTTATACGACGTCGGCCAATATGAACAACTGAAAAAAAAGCAGCTGTGCCTTCAGGGGAGAGTAACAAGGAAGATTCTGACCCAACCACAGAGGAAGTTGTAGGAGATGATTCGCTAAGACCAGGGGAACAGAATGAGCCTACGAAGTCCCGGAATGGCCAAGAATTGGTCGAAAGGGAGCTGAGAGAAGAACGCCGAGCCGCGTCGGCAATAAGAAACTGATGTTCACACGTCTCGGAGCCCGATCCGACATGTCGTAACTGTCCATCAGTTCATCACCCTAACCCCAAACCCGGCTCAGCCATTCGTTATAGGTCCTACTATCATCCCTCACTATGCCAGTTTATAAGTGTCAAGGCTCAGCAAGCTAGCTACCAAATGGCCAACTAGGGGGGGTGGCCAACTACGGGGTCCAAAACAGTACTGGTGTTTGTCACCGGTGCGGAGCTTGAATCCGCCGAACGTCGGTTGAAATCTTAGCCATCGGTCACTTTTTGTTGACAAGGATTTTTCAAACATCGATTCTCAAAGACAGTACAACAACATGGTCTCTTCAAGCCTCTCCATAAAACACTAAGCACGAATATTCAGGACTTTCTTTGCGTGCCTGTTACAGCATTTCCCTGCGGACGTGTCAACGAACATAACCTCTGAATTTTAAAGGCAAAAGCACACCTCTTTCCGTCAGACTGCGGTCCCATTGACCGGGACGCAGCAGAAGCCTCCTTGAGATTTGACACAGCAGTCGATGAAATTTTGCGCTGGGCCCACGAGAGGACTGCCAAAGAGGTCACACTGAGGCTGTACATTTAAAATTAACATCCGTTAGCAAAGGCGATACCAGTGGGGGCAAGACAAGCACTGATGCAAGAGAGTAAATACGCACCGGGGGCCCAGGGACGAAGATTCCTGGTGCTTGAGGACAGCACTGCTTGGTGGTCGTCGCATTGTTTTGCCCTTTTGTGGTGCAATTGCACAACCACTCCTGCTTCTGCCCGCTTACAACGGATAAAACAGCAAGGAGAGTGAAGAGGGAGAGTTTTCGCATGTACATGTTGAGCTTCTCAAATATGCTTTGAACAGGGCTGTAGAAATTTGAGTTCTGATTTAGATGCTGCCTTTATATCGTTTTGTAGCCCTGGGCATGGGCACGTGTCCGCGTACCTCCATTCAAATTGGGGTAGACACAATTTACCGGTATGAACGTCCAAATTACTTGGCAGACATGGGGACGACATTTAGCGGTCTAGGCTCAGGATAGATAAATTCAAGGGACAACTGATAGTTTCACAGTTTTCGAGGTAGGATGAACAACACTCGAATGACCTATTTATTTTTTGGGATCGAGTTTGAAGGGCCGGTTGAAGTACACTGGCACGAATGCGACTGAACGTTGCGCGGAACTCATTAGGAGTTTATGATTAAGATTTGGCTCACAAAAATCCAAGTTGGATGCCAAGTCGTGCACGAGACCACGACTTGATAGCCAACTTCTTGCCCAGCTTGATGCCTTACTTGACGTTCCAACTTCACTTCTTTCATCCTGCTGTATTACGTCGCTTGTGACACGCGATGTCCAACTTGCCAAGTTGTGCGTCCGTTTGCCCGGCTAGACGACACCGCGTTCCACAAATAGAGCCTCCAACTTGAGCTCCCAACTTTCCAAATTGAAAACCAAGTTGGAGGTCAAGTTTGGCCTCATGTTGGGCTCCAAGTTTCAATTATAAAACGGCTTGAAAGCACCCTATTGCAAGGGTTTTACGGCATATTCCATCTATTTCTCTTTACGTTTCTCTGTCCGTGCGAAGCCTTTTAAACTCCAGTACCTGCGCTCCGGCACCACTCGCCGGGACCTGAACTAAGGTCCTCGGGCCTTGGCGCTCATTTATTACATTCGAAACATTTTCGCCAAGTGCTCGGGCGCTTTTGTGAAAAATAGGCTCAAGTGAAGCGCGCAGAAACCTGCACGTTTCCGATTCGGAATGTCATATCTAAGGTACGGTGGAGTCAATGAAGTGAGCTAGGGTGGTCCTCGCGACCGACTCAGGACTCCGGAAGGCACCAGCCTTGGCCCCATATGCAACCAGCAGGTCGCTAGGGTTTATTGCGGTGATTGTAGATTCCAGCAGCCGCAGGTACGAAATATATGGCTGATCATAGTCGTAACATAGAGAATGACAGGAAGCACGACAGATGTATGTCGCCGCCGGGGAAATAAGCCTCGCAGCAGATAGGGCCGGGAATCATCTCAAGGCAGTATTTGGGCGACACCAAACAACCGTGTCTGAGTGGGAAGGGACCTCAACGAGGTTCCAGGGAAATGAATTTGGAAGCGCAAAGAAATAAACCTTGTCAGATCTCGTGTATTCTGTCAAGTGGCTTGCACTGCGGGATTCGCGTCGTGAGAGGCCTTTTCCGCATTTGGATCCTACACGCCGACTGATGCCGATTCGCGTTCGGACACTCTTCGGGGATGACTTGACTTGCTTTCTTTCCACCATGCTCGTACTAGCATTCCTTAGTCTTGGTCTCTGTTCTCCGTGGCTGGCCCGCGCTGCAGCCTTCGATGATGCCCACCAAAAGCTCGTTACTATCGCTGCTGCGGGCGGAGGGGTCATCCAACTGGACACTGCTTCATATGACCTCCTGACCACCGCGAATCGCACTTGGTCCGCTTCGATTGAGTTCACTGCGCTCCAGACGCGAGACCGCTGCGACCCATGCAGGTTAATGGGGCTCTGTTTCTCCTCTTTTATGCCTGATTATCCTAATTCTCCAGAGCATTTCAGTGAAATGCTCTGGAGTTCACCCGTCATGGATGGCTGTCGCCAAGGCGTGGACCGGAGTCCCCCAGGTGCACCGTGACAGCCACTTTTTTGCTACACTCGATGTCAACAACGCGCCAACCGTCGTCCAGAGGCTCGGTCTTACATCCGCCCCGGCCATCCACAACTACCCGCCGACAGAAGGTCCCCGCGCGGCAGCAATTGGGAAGCAGGACTACTGGACCTACGACTTTTCGCAGTAAATGCATCATAATGCAATATCCGTGGAAACCACTGACTTGACTGCAGCGGTTTCGAAGCGGAGCCGCTGGCCGAGCAGCTTTCGAAGGCAACACCCATTCGCATCCCGTATCGTCCGCCGGTCAACTGGGCATTGTGGATCACCATCGCTGCTGGGGTTCTTACCCTCGCCGTTGGCTTGCTCTTCCTGCCGATACTGCTGAGCGTCTGGACGTGGACCATTGCCACGATTGCAACCTCGCTCGTCATGACCTCGGGGTACATGTTCACGCGTATCCGTGAGTCGCCGCTCGTGGCCCCCGATGGCAGCTGGATCGCACGGGGGACTCAAAACCAATTTGGCCGGGAGGTGCACATGGTTTTCGCGATCTGTCTGTGTTCTCCTTTTTTTTTCCCTCGACAATACACTCAATTTGACATCACCCAGATGGTACCCTAGCATTCTCGTTCCTTATGCTCATTGTGGTAGTCCCGTATCAGCGCCCGGGACTCCAGCGTCTCTATGTGTATTTTTGGAGCGCTATTATTGTGCTGGTCTATTCTGTCCTCGTGGTCTTTTATAAGGTCAAGAATAGATGTATGTATTTCTGTCCTGAATTCTTCTTACTTATATATTCCCGCCAGGGTATCCGTACAGACTACTATTGTAAATCATGCATCCCAAATCTTCGGTCCTGGGGTTTCCTATGTTTAGTCCTTAGACTCAATCGATGGCGGTAAGCCTTTCCGGAGTCTGGGCCTTGGAGCTTGAGGTGTGTATTCATTAGGACCGTAATTATCCGAAGTCCCGCAACGGAAAAACCTTCACGGCTGTGGCACCATTTAGGATGATTCCCCACACGCCCCGAATTTAAATCAATCATCAGATCCCTGCCCAATGAAATCCTTGCGGCCGTTGTCTTGTACGCATCCCGACGAGATCTCGTCGCGTTTTGCAGCAACTTTGCGGGACATCGCGCTTGTTCCGCAATATCGCCGGGACCACGCGGCTTTTCCGCACGAACTATCCGTCTCCACCGTCTTGTCTTGCACATCCAATCTTTTTCTCCGAGACGTTTCGAAACAGTGCTCCACTAGGCCATCGCCATCCTCCACGTCCAGAAAACTTCCGTCGCGGGCGCAGATGTAGACTTGTTGGTTCAATTTCCCAAGAAACAGACGGCTGAATCCCTGCGGCAGAAAACTTTCATCACGCGTCGTCGACCGTTTCACGTTCTCGTAATTTCTCAATTCTGCCATCTCACGACGCCGCCGAATTGTCAGATGTGCTAGTATACGGTAACGCGATGCACATTTCCTCATCTCTCTATGTACCTTTCCGATATATATATATATATCGCAAACCCTCTACACCGTGACGCTGACCCTCAAGCTTTGTCGTCCTTTCTTAACGAGCGCCAAAACACTAGGCCATCTCAAGCTTACCCAGGGGGCTACTTCGTCCGGAATCCGAATCTCCAAGTCTTTGACTTCGGCCGCAGCTACGCTGCTTCGTCTCTTTCTTCGCTCAGCTTCAATGATGCCCCAGAGTCCATGCAGTGGGCGTAGTCTTCTGTGGTATCCCGATGGTTTGTACGGCGCTCGGCAGGCCCAGACGTTAAGTTGGTTTGAATCTCACCTTCAACTCGGAATTCGAATTGAAGGAAGTGTAGCTACGCAACCTTCGCCTCCTCAAATTCGCAAAGCCTCACCGGCCCTCATTCCCGTGGTGCGTTTGCGTTTTACCATTTCATTTTATTTCGCATGCTCCCGATTTCCTAGACGCTTTTTTTTGTAAGGAGGATTGGATGTAGAGATCATAATAAATAAATAAAAACCCGTACTTTCCGTTTTTGGAAGTCTCTACTGCGGTACGACGGCGACCTCATGCACGACCTTCCGGAGAAGAATCGTAAAAACGGCCGGGTCGAGGAAGAATTCTTGCAAGACCCTGTCTTTCATCAATTATCCTGCGTGCGTGGTTTTTTTTTCGGCGCATTTTGTAGTTGGAACACGATGGAAATTTTGCAGTGGTCCGTGACGTGCCAGCTCGTATATTCTGCATCGGCCGTTGAGATGGAGCTTGGCTCCGAAGAATTTCACCCCCGCTACACCCTTACATCAACCCACGACTTGGCTTGAAGATTGCCGCTCACCTCCCTTGTGAACTATCATAGTCGACAAAGGCTTTTCTCCCTTCGAAGCATGCAACTAAGTTATCTTCTCGTGGCCCTGGTTCTCATCACGCACAACGGAGGGCCTTTCAACCGCGCGACATTGTCTAGTAATAGTGGCACAGGCAGCTAGATATCGATACATTCCCGTCGTTAAGAGCAAATGTAATTCAAAGGCAAGAGCGGTGAAGGTGAAAGGGAGAACCGAAGAGATATCTGCAGATGCAGCATTCGTACAGTATTCCTCCGCGGACCGGGTCCTGGCCTGCACCCGCGCTCGCGGCGGGTAAGTGGTCCCTACGCGCCTCGAGCGCGGCGGGGTCCTGAATCGCGGAGGTGGGCGTTGACGGCTGCGACGACCATGTCGCGAACCATGACAGCGTGGGGAGCCGCGCTTGGTACGCTGCGTAGGCACATCGTGCGTAACCCTGTCGTCGCGCCGAATCCGTTTGCGAGAGGCCGGGGGAAGGGGGGGAGCAGGGTGGAGATGCCGGGGAGACGCAGCCTATTGCGCGGGTGTCGAGGGGTGTGGGCGCAGTGCCGCTACGGGCGGTCGCGACAGGCGGGGAGGCGATGAGCGCGATGCTGGCGCTGCGTGCGTGATTTGTGAAGGGACTAGGCTCGTGCGTCGAGACTCGACGGTCGGCCTGGTAAAGATGGCTGCGGTGGGGGGGCAGCCGAATAGCGGGGCGTCAGCGACAAAGATCGGCCGCGGCAAGCGCTGCACGCTCGGGTGGAGGTCCATGTAGCAGTCCCGGTGCACGGGTCGAAGGGCGGCGTCGAATGTCGGTATGTATAGCTGCGACGAAAGGGGGACGTCGGTCGTGGCCTGCGGGCGGCGGCGGTGCTGCGCGTCGCCTATGCTTTGGTCACACGCTGGGCTTCGGAGAAGTGGGGACGCTATTGCGTCGATGGGGAGGCTGAGGGCGGGACATCGAGCTCAAGGCGGTCGCGGGCCGGCGTGTAGCGACGCGAAAAAGCTGAGGTAGCCGATGGGGCGTCGTGCGTCCAGCGGCGAAGGCGAAAAGAGGGCGCGCATCGTGATTTCAATGAAGGCGTAGTGCTGCGGGCATTGAGGTCGAGTGACGTGGCACTGATGCTGACCGCGGCGTGGACCGAGGGCAGCGCGAAAATAAGCGGGGCGCGGGTGCGGCGCCGGCGGAGCGCACAGCGAAGGGAAGGAATGAGGCGCGCATCCTCGCTTAAGGGAGACGCGGAGGGCTCGCAGAGCATCACATTTTCGTCAGCAGTTTTCGCGTAATCATCTTGTCTCCCCGCCAAAATCCTTCGGCTGGGATGATGGCCGGGCAGGGTTCATAATCCTATCGCTCTCTCACCTCTGCTTTGCTTTTGCTTCACGCCTGCTCCTTCCTGGATAAAGAGTTCCGACATCAAGTTTGGCCCTGCTAGTCATACACTACTTCAAAAAGCTAAAAGAGGCGTAATAATTACAACGAAAAACTCAACTAAACGAGCCACGAGTTGAAAAGAATTGAAATCACTGAACATTACAACATGTTAGCCGACTCGTGAAAGACGACAGGAAAACGCGCGGGAATTTCAAACCAAGTTCAGCCATCTTCGCTAGTGGACACGGCGTTCAACTCACTTTATAAATTAACTTTTGTTAAAGTCTGGCATACACAGACACCGGGATCGAGAATTAGGTGCACAGCCGAATCCCCCAGAGTATATGCACGATTATTCGAAGGCATCGATTTTTTTCTGCGAGATGGTCACCTGTGCCGCTTGCCAGCCGTACCCTCTTTATTCGACGCCGATGGCTGCAGAGTCTTGGAATTTTACGCGCGACAAAACTGCCTCTTCAGATTCACCATACAAAAGGAATTTGCAGGAGGCTTTCGACATTTTGGCCAAGTCCGGAAATTCGAGCCCGGCCATCTCCGTCTGCTAGGTAGTGACGGTGATCATGCACCAGTCCCTTCGGCGCATGATCAAACGACTGTCTTTGAGAACTGACACCGTGGACTCTACTCGAAGCCGGACATGAGGCAGCTCGGATACCAGGCGCGTATAAATCATCAATTGCCTCAAACAGGTTGATCGCAGGCACTCTTTAGGCTCAAGTAATTTTCTGGTTCTATTGTTATAGTATTATATAATACTCATTGCAGCGTTGTACTTCCTGGATGCAATTTATATTTTTCACTTCCACTTTTGTTTGCTGGAGCGGAGCAGCGGCCCGTCTTGTCATTCATATGGAGTTTGATTTCGGTCATTCCCATTTTTGAACAGATAGTCTAGATTTCGGTTGGCTGTCGGCGAGGCCGCAAGCAAAAACCGATATGTGGAGGGCCGGCGCAGTTAATAATTGAATTATTGGCCGATTTTTAATTCGACACTTCTACTTTCAATTTGCACTTAAACTGGCCCGATTGTTGGGAATCTCCGGTGTGACGGTGAAGTATGTAGTACATGGTGAAACAGGAGTGTACATAGTCTTATTAACTGTTGGGTATAACTTCCTTCGACGCGGGCAGTGCCTGTATCCCTGAAAGGTCAACTTCCGTCGAATCGACGCTTAAATGTGCCTTCAAAGTATATGTCCCGGATACCTGATAATGTGAACTGAGCGATCCCGCCTCAAGGTCATACTCGGCAGCAAGCTGTGGCCGAGAGATAGTCCGTTTGTCCACTCTGAATCTCGGCAACTTGATTGAACCGGCAGGAAGTATGCGGCGAGTGGTGGTGAACAAGGTGACGTTGACAATTCCAGACAGGAGGAATACCGTATCGCTGATGGAGCCTTCCCATGAGGATCTTAAATCGACATTAACGAGAAGAGAAACTAACCAGAATATCGTCACGTCGAATGGAACATCCTTGCCAGCCCAATCACTGAATCGTGCAGCCGCGATGGGTAATATCACAACGGTGTATGCGACCTGAAGCAGTTTAGTATTTAACGTGGCCGGTGGACAGCTCAAATTTACCGGATACCTGTAGAACAATTGGTCGTGTTTTTTTTTAAAAAAAAGCGAGATAAATGAACTCACAGGAACATCTTCCTGGCAACGGACATCGTCCGACTTTCAACCTGTTGACCCATCCCGTCGTTGCTGCTGGTCTTCGAAAACATAACCCGTTTTCCCGTGACCATGATATTTCCTCGCATGCGAAGAAACACCACACTGTACAGCACAAAGCTAGAGGTGCCTGCCATGAACATCTGCTCGTGGTTAAAATACAATTACTGCGAACGTTCGACTAGTTGTCACTTACAAACATGTAATCCAACCTGTGCAAAGTGTGGGTTGTCAAAGGAATATTTATGAGTTCAGAATAACGCACGTTGCTCGCTCGACGACGTAGTCCTGTGTGATCCAACACCAATACCCGGAGATGCCATCTGTGCGTGTCAAACGCTTCGGTGCGGCCAGATTTCAGTTCACTTACAAAATGGTCCGCGGCGAGCAGTATCAAGCACAGCGGGGCCAGTCATGGCGAGAATAGCGAGACCGGACCAGCCTGCGATGAGGGTCATCCAGAGGACATACGGCCGCGGTGTGACCCCAAGAACCACCAGACAGAATGTGTGGAGCGCAATGACGAAGGTCCAGAACGAGAGGCCGACATCTGCTATCTGCTTCATTACTCCTGGGCCAAGGTCAGCGGACTGCGGCGGCTCATAGAATTCTGGAATCACCTTGGATGACACACAAAGTTCCAGTCTCGACGGCCATGTCGAGGATCCACCTTGCGTTCATTATTGAGGCAACAGATTGGATCATGTCGCATATTAAGAGGGAAATCAGGTAGGCTGCCGCCTAGGAAAGTTTCCGTGAGCATATTGGCACAAGAGAATAACGTTGCGGACATGGGTGCGGAGAAATAGATGTTGCTGGTGCGTGGGTGTGGAACGAGTGTTGAAGGCTGATAACTGGTTTCAAGTTAAAGGCGCCCGAGGAGAGGGATGGAGGTCGTACCGCTATCGCTGTAAGAAGGCCAAAAACTGCGATAAGGGAAAGACAAGAGACCACAACGAGTACCTGTCAATTTGAGAGATAGAACCCGACAACTTTGTCATTGGAACTCACTGTTACGCCATGCGCCTCCCAGGAGGTGTAATTGACTCGCAATACCATTTGCCCGCCGTCCGGCAGCGGCTTCGTTGTTTCCGACATGGACGAAGAGAGACAAGGGGTAGGGGTGGATTGATGGGGGAGCGCTGCAGATAAGCACTCTCGTGATATCAGCATATCAGCATCGCGGCGAACACAGCCTTTATGACAGTTCCTAGACAGCTCTCATGATATTTGCTAATTTTGGCCTCAACGGGTACCTGAATCTGAGACTGCCACACCACGAGAATTCGACGAGTCGAGGGGGGGTCAATTCTGTAGTATTTCAAAACCTGGTCTCAATCGATGCATTCCCTGCTGAGCACAAATATCATGGCTTAAACCCGAGACCATAACATCATTTCCATATTGAGCCAGATAACAACTGATACATAACGGCCCTTACGCCATTTCGAATCAAGTAATTGTCACATGGCCTCTTGATCGGCGCGACTTGTGCGAAATCTTCTCCTTCCACATCACCCTTTTTATTCGTTTGATATACGGAATACAAACCGGCAGATGCGCTGAGGCCGCCCACGTCAAAACATGGTGGAATCGGGAGATTTGGCGCCTATATAATCTTTGATCCCCCTTGCGACCTGCTCTTATCCACTTTGATTGATTCAGTTGATGGCGAGTTTCAACATCAGGGTAAAGAGAGGCCGCTATCGTTGTCAGAAACTGGGCGACAAGCACGTACATTTTAATATATATATATGCGCACGACGTTCTTCAGGCTTGTTGTGTCCATGATAATTGGAACAGAACTGACAACGATCAGATAATGCAAATTTCCATGGAAGTCTGTCCTATAACAGTCAATCTGACACTTCCAAGATGCAGAGGATATGGATATGCCGCCACTTGAGATCTGAGACCCAGCCGACTGGGTAGGGCTCGTGAATGATTCCTGGACCCCGTTATGCCGCCCGATTTGGCATAATATTCCCGCTATCCGAACGAAGGAGAGCAAGTTCGATCGACCCACGCTGGTTTCGTCGCGTCTGTGGCAGTGTTCAATCACTTCATCTGGGTCAAGAAAACTTGGTTTATTGAGTATTCAACGAGAATGTTGCACGAGGCAGGGACGGTCTGTGATTGTCGGAGAGTTGACAGTGTTTGATTCCACTGATACTCCAACCGTGTCATTCCGGAAAGAAAATCCAAGGTGATGTGTCGAAGAGAATGAGAAAGATAATCCTCAATCACCGACTGGAGATTGGATTTGTTCTGCGGGACCTGATTGCCCCTCCCCGGAACGCCGAATGTTGAAAGTCTCCACTTGATCGGCTCCAAGGATTCGTGGACTCGCTTCAACTCCGGACTGCCGTCCTTGCTGTCAAGCTCAGTGAGAGTATCTCGGAGCTTGATTAGCCAGCCCATGACAGCGAGGAACGTACTGAATCCCATCATTGCAGTAACAGATGTGGTATATTATGCCGTTCCAAATGCACTTTTAATGTTCCCCACCTATTTTGGTGTTTTCCCCAACTTTCTCGGAAATACAGCGACTTTCCCCACAACTTTTGACAATTTTGAAGC
Source organism: Mycena capillaripes (assembly GCA_029204075.1). Taxonomy (NCBI): domain Eukaryota; kingdom Fungi; phylum Basidiomycota; class Agaricomycetes; order Agaricales; family Mycenaceae; genus Mycena; species Mycena capillaripes. Next base: position 289,938 of record JARHKZ010000011.1, on the reverse strand, counting down.
TCAAAATAAGGTGGGGATTCCTCTTGATTTTCCGCTACTTTTGTTGCCCAAGTTGCATTTCACCAACTTTTGGTTCACACTTCACCAACTTTTTTGGTTCCAAAATTTCCCCACAACTTTTGGGCTCAATTTTTTTTCATTGCTCAGAAGGGAGCCAGAGCTTGTGAGAATAGCAGATCTCGTTACCCTGCATGCCCGACTACGCTGGCCCCGACGCAAGAAGCAGAATACTGCGCGCTCAAGCGCTAAACGCTGCCAAGTGCCAAACGTCAATCAGCTGTCAATGTCAACCGATCCGACAAGCGAAGTGTACATATTCTGCTTCTTGTGTCGGAGCCAGCGTAATCGGGCGTGCGGGGTATAGAAATCTGTGATTTTCACAAGCTCGGGCTCCCTTTTAAATAATGAAACAATTTTGACAATGCTTCTGATGCATATCCTCGCTCGGTTGTGCCTCGGACTCCCGAGTTCAATCGGATCGGCGCCAAGGCGATCAGCGTCTTCTTCGCTTGTCGGATCGGTTGACATTGACAGCTGATTGACGTTTGGCACTTGGCAGCGTTTAGCGCTTGAGCGCGCAGTATTCTGCTTCTTGCGTCGGGGCCAGCGTAGTCGAGCATGCAGGGTAACGAGATCTGCTATTCTCATGAGCTCTGGCTCCCTTCTGAGCAATGAAAAAATTGAGCCCAAAAGTTGTGGGGAAATTTTGGAACCAAAAAAGTTGGTGAAGTGTGAACCAAAAGTTGGTGAAATGCAATTTGGGCAATAAAAGAAGTGGAAAACCACGAGATATCCCCACCTTATTTTGAACACCAAAAAGCTGAAAAGTTGTGGGGAAAGTTGCGAAATTCCCGATAAAAGTTGGGGAAAACACCAAAAAGTTGGGGAACATTAAAAGTGCATTTGGAACGGCATAGTATATGGTTAAATGACCGCATCTACCAACTGTTGGTGGGTACTGGGGTCGGATATGTGAGTGTAAGTGAAATTGACAGTCAGTGCTGGCTCATTGGTCTACTCTGTCTTCGTGGTCTTTTATAAATGTGAGAATGTACAATTCAAAAGAGGGTCGGAGGCAAGAAAAGTTGTATATTCTAGCTAATACAGGGCCAGCCTTTTATACGTAGAGAACAATGGTATCTACATGCACAACTAAATATGTAGAACAATGGGAAATACAAGATTCAATAAATATGACATGTTCAACACGTTGGTTGACACGACGTTGACTACGTGGTCGACACGGTGTTGACTACGTGTTCGACACGTTGACAAATCGGCTTGCCAAATATTCCAACAATAAGGTCAAGAATAGATGTATGTCTTTTATCCGACGTCCAGAACTCTTACTTATACATTCCTGTAGGGTATCCTAATCTTAGGCCCTGGGGTTTTCTATCTTTAGTCCACTTAGACTCAATCGATGGCGGTAAGCTTTCTGGAGTCTGGACCTTGGAGCTTGAGGCGTGCATCCATTAGGACTGTAATTATCCCAAGCCCTGCAATAGAAAAACCTTCACGGCTGTGGCACTCTGTAGAATGATGCCCCCCGCACGGCCCGAAATCAATCATCAGAAATGAAATTCTTGCGGCCATGGTCTTATACGCACCCAGACGAGATCCCGTCGCGCTTTGCAGCAACTTTGCAGGACATCAGAGGGCAAGAAAGTCTACCTTCATGACGCCGCCGAATTTCCAGATGTGCTGGTAACGCGATGGTACATTTTCCGAATCTCTTCACCTTTCCGATATACCCTCCACACTGTGACGCTGACCTTTTCATGCTGTCGTCCTTTCTTAACCGGCACCAAACATTAGGTCATCTCAAGCTTGCCCAGGGGGGCCATTGAATCCCGTACTCCTTCTGAATCTTAAAGTCTTTAGTGGCCGCAGCTGCTTCGTCTCTTTCTTCAGCTTTGATGGTGCTTCCATGCCGTATGCGCAGCCTTCTGTGGTGTCCTGATGACTTGGACGGAGCGGAAGCGCGCTCGGCAGACGGGGCGGCCCAGACCTTCGAGTTGGTGATCGCACCTTCAACTCAGAATTCGAATTAAAGGAGGTGTAGCTACGCAACCTTCCACACCTTCGCCTCGTCAAATTTCAAAGCTTCTGTCGACCGTACTCTGGATTATCCGCGGTTATCAGGAAGAAGCCCAGAGATCCGGATGTCCGTGTACCCAGCACTGTTCAGCAAAAAATACAAAACTCGTATTTTTTCAACCTATATTGGCAAAGTACCAGGGGTTTTAAAATTTGATCTTTTTGCTATTCCAGAGCACTGCTATGTTTCGTCAAACTTTTAAACACAACTCTACTGCTGATTGATGTCCCACAGTTGCTTTCAGGTCGAACAAGACATGTCTTCGCTTCGCTCTGCGCAAGGGAGGTTGCGCTGGGAGTACTTATATGTATCCGACTCGAACAAAAATAGGGAGGGTTGGGCTTCAAAGAATTGATCTTACGGAGAACTTGCTTCCCGCGTGAGCGCCGTCCCGGGAGGCAGCGGAAAGGTTTTGGATAGCGGGATGATGATGGGGAAAGACACGAACCACGGTTATGGACAGGCCTGCCTTTTCTGCGGGCGTTAAAGCGTTTGATCGGTGCTTTGTCGGGCCGTGTGATCAGTCCTAATGAAGATATGGTGGACTTGGTGGCGATTGGACTACTCGACAACCAAATTTAATACACAGGGGGGGAAAAAAAGTCACCGAATCAAGAGAGCTTGCAGCACGAGGGACGGCGGTGAGAAAGAGAGACTATTAAGAGTAACAACAAATATATGATTATTAAGACCAGTCTAGGACGTGAGAGTAGTTTGGACGCTGCAACCAATGGCCGAGGCCAAGCCCAATGGAATGTGCTCGATTTCCCACCAATCTATGCCGTCATTCGGTCAACCGCGGGTGGGATTCAACAATTGAGTATAAAATAAGTCTTATACCTCCTTTCTCCTCATCCTCACAATCATCCCAACACAAAAAGTCAATCCCATTTCCCGCACACAATGTCTACTAAGAAACTCATCCTGGTTATCGGAGCAACCGGCGCACAGGGCCAGGCCGTGGTTGAGGCGCTTCTTGCACCAGACGTCAAAGGAGATGCGTCTCCATACGCTGTACGCGCCCTCACTAGAGACCCCACAAGCAAACACGCCCTTGAATTGACCGAGCGAGGCGTGGAATGTATGAAGGGTGCGTCGCATCAGCTTTCACATTCAAATAGGTTTTCATGGCATATTGAACTCGCACAAGTTCATTTGAGGATTTGGACTCCATTGCTTGTGCGTTAGAGGGAGTCTATGGCGCGTGGGTAAATACCGATGGGTTTACCGTGGGCGAGATGAAAGAAATTGTATGATTGTTGAAATTCCTTCCCATAATTCCCTCTGACATGCCTTTTGAATCTCAGTACTTCGGCATCCGCATATTCGAGACCGCCAAGCGAGCGCCAGCTCTGAGGCACTACGTCTGGAGTAGTCTTCCTTACGTCTCCAAGGTAGAACAAATTGCTTGACGAAGCCTGTTCACTCGGATTTGTCTTAAATCAACAGATGACTGGGTTCAATTCCGATTACAAGGTCGACCATATGGACGCGAAAGCACGCGTCGCCGACTGGTTGCGCGTGCAGCCCTCAATTGCCTCTGAGGACGAGCTGGCATGGAGCATCGTGACCACGGGACCGTACATGGAATTACTGCTTGGTGTAGGTTACATCGATGGTTTTCATTTCTATGCACGCGCTGATGACTTTTTTCCTGTCTCCCAGGGCTTCTTCAAGCCACTGAACGTTCGCGCAGACGGGACTGTCGTCTTTGCGGCGCCCGTGGCCAGCGGACAGATCCCCATGATCGCGCTGAAGGACCTGGGATGGTGGGCACGCTATACCTTTGACCATCGTGAGGAATACTCCGGTCGCGAGCTCAATATCACGTCCGAACGCGTGGGTTGGGAATATCTTGTCGAGGTATGCCCTGCCAATATTTATATTGAATGCACTGACATGCGCACCCAGACATTCAAGAAAGTCACCGGGAAACCCGGAGTGTTCAAGCAGCAGAGCCTTGACGAGTGGTGGAACAATTTCTACGACGGTGTGGAGAATCCTGTGGCGAGCGACAAAGCTCGGGGAGACGGCTCGCGCACAATCCGCGACAATTTCTCTGCGTTTTGGCGTGTCCTTCGCGACGATGTCATACAGAAAGACATGGATTGGATTAAGCGCGTCCATCCTGGAACATACACACTGGAACGCTGGATGCGCGAGAACAACTATCAGGGCCAAGCTGGTACAGTGCTGAAAAATGCACAGGAGGGTCGAGGAAAGTGGGGCCTCAATGCGGAGGTTGTTAAGTTGCTCTGATGACTGTAGATGACAAAACGAAACGGAATATTAACAACGTCACTTTGTACATTATTAACGGTCCATGATGTTTATGTCTCTTCTTCTGCCCTCTCATCATGGAATTTCGTGGAAATTCTCTCCAAGTTCAACTATACGCTCTGATGAAGATGACACCTGTGGCAGAAATCCTGAAGATCTCGCAAGATGTGTGGGCAGCAGAAGAGTCCAGCTGACGCAGTGAAAGCGCGACAAGAAGCTGCCCAGACCGCCGACGAGAGCTTGGGGACCGCTTTGAGCATCGAGACTGATGCCAGAAGCAAGAAGGACGACGATAGGTTTATCAGGGTACGCCATTGATTCCACGTTCTTTCGGGCTGGCCAATCGGCGGACTCGCCGCCGCGACTAAAGGAATCTCGGGTATAGTCGGGTATAAAAGGCTGATTTTCGTGTAATGGGGGACTTTAGGGGGACTGTACTACATGGAGTTTCCATGAGGATTCACCAAAATATCGTTTATGCTCAAGGCGGGCGAAGAATGCGAGCCCAGGAACCTGTCTGTGAAACCGGGTTTGACTTCCGCTGTCGAGAACTTAAGAGCGCCGTAAAAAAGCTGCTGATTTGGCCATTGCTCGGGTCTGGGAGGATGGTGCAACCACATTAGTAATAGGCCCAGGCAAATCTCCAGAATTTCTTGCCAGTGTTAATCTTACAACAGATGTCCTTTGAACCGGGAGGAAAGTTCACAAATGATAATATTAATGCAGGGCTAACGAGTGCGCCTCTCTAAGAAACCGAGTCACCAATGGTCCCCCCTTAACTAATGTCCGTACATTAAGTGAGTAACATTTTAGGTCGGAAAGGGTATCTTTTGTCCTCGAATGTCAAGCCGGGTCCAACACATCCAGCATCAAGCCGCATAGACGAACACATCGTCAAAGAAGGTCCACGCGAGCACAGTACCCCCCGACGAAGCTCAGCGTGTCGCTCCCCGTACGTGTGAGTGCGTTTGCACTTTACCATTTCATCACATTTCGCATGTTCCTGATCTCCTTGACGCTTTTTTCGTAGGAGGGTGTAGAGATCATTCCCCCCCAAAAAAAAAATCACCACACTTTTTCCGTTTGGGGAATTTTCTACCGCGATACGACCTCATGAACGACCTTCCGGATAAGGAGCAGAAAACGGCCGGGTCATGGAAGAATTCTTGAAAGACCCCGTCCGTTATCAATTATCCTGCATGCGTGGTTTTTTTTTTTCGGCTGCGCTGGATGTTGCTGAAATATTTTGTAGGTGGGACTCCGGCGATGGAATTGCGGAGTGGTCGGTGACGTGCCAAATTGTACATCCTTAAGTACATCAACCCACGGCTTGGCTTGAGAGCCTAATTCGCTCACCTCCCTTAATGTGGACTATCTTGGTCGACATCAGGCTTTTCTGCCTTTGAAGCCCGCAAGTTAGTTATCTTACCCGGACGCGTCGTGGTCCCAAATTGGTTATCCTCACGCGAAACGGAGGGCCTTTAAACTGCGCGACATCGTCGAATACTGGCATAGGCAATGGGTTACAGAACATGAATACATTCCCGTCGCTAAGCGCAAATGTAATTCGAAAGCAAGAGCGGTGAAAGGGAAAGGGAGAACCGAAGAGAGATGAGGAATAGTAACGCGCCCAAATCTGCAGATCCAGCATTCGCACAGTATTCCTCCGCGGACCGGGTCCTGCACCCGCACTCGCGGCGGGTGTGCTTCCCTGAAAAGCGGCCAGAATCTCCGAGAGCTGAAATTCCGGGCTCCCATGTGCATCGAGCGTGTCGCGATCCTGAATCGCGGAGGCGGCGTTGATGGCTGCGACGGCCGTGTCGCGAACCATGGCAGCATGTGGAGTCACGCTTGGTACGCTGCGTAGGCACATCGTCCATGCACTACTGCCTGCGCGTAACCTGTCGTCGCACCGAGTCCGTTTGCGCAGGGAGTCAGCCTTGTGCGGACGCCTGCGGGCGGTCACGGCAGGCAGGGAGGCAATGAGCGCGGCGCTGGCGCTGCATGCGTGAGTTGTGAAGGGGCTAGGCTTGTGCGTCGAGACTCGAGGGTCGGGCTGGTAAATATGGCTGCGGTGGGCAGGCAGCCGAAGAGCGGGGTGGCAGCGAAAAAGAAGAGCCGCGGCAGGCGCTGCACACGCGGGGGGAGGCGCATGTAGCATTCCCGGCGTAGGGTCGAGGGGCGGCGTCAGATGAGGGTGTGTATAGCTGCGGTGAAGGGGGACGTCGGTCGTGGCCTGCGGGAGGCGATGGTGCTGCGCGTCATCCTCCCTCTGGTCACACGCTGGGTTTCGGGGAGGTGGGGGCGTTATTGCGTCGATGGGGAGGCTGACGGCAGCACATTGTGACATCAAGCTCAACTTTCAAGGCGGTCGCGGTGTGTGCCATGTGGGCCTGGCCACGCGACAAAGTAGACGATGGGGCGTCGTGCGTCCGGCGGCGACGGTGGGAGTGGAGCGAGGATGTTAGTGGCGCGGGGAGCCAATCAAGCCGAAGCGGCGCGCGTCTTCAATGGAGGCGCGCTCAGGCTGGCATTGAGGTCGAGTCACGTGGCACTGATGGCGCCGCGGCGTGGACGGAGGGCGGCCCCCGTCGGCGTTTGGGACTGATGTTGGTGCGACGTCACGGGGTGAGATTCCGGTTGAAGAGCATACCATTTCCTTCCGGTACGAACCTACATTCTGGTTGATTCACCTCCCGTAAGCCCTTTTGGAGGTGAATCGACCAGAAATATTTCAACCCAGCTGCAGCCCTGGGCCGACGTTTGGGTGTAAGATTACTAGACCATTGAGACGAGAACTATCTTTTCAAAACGCTAAGAAGGCTGAATTTACATAAGATAGGATTCTCCATTCATTCGTGGACTACAAGAATATTTCGTAAGTTATGGGCCGATGTGGGGCTAGGGGGCGCTTGAAGAAGCATCATGGTGGATAATCCAAGTTTCATCCACGTTGGATGCAGAATGATCGGCCTCCTCGACCTTGGTCCGGTGCCAAGAGTCAATTCCAAGCAAGATGTTCTCCAAACGGGTTAGAATAATCGGCGGATGTTCGAATACGATTAATCGTGTCTTGTCCATGTAGCCCGTGAAAGCATCTACGACTTTCTGCCGAGCAGTAGGATCGTCTAGCCAGGGGTAGTACGGATCTCCTGTTTGGACTTGCTCTGGAGTCTTATGCCCCTCTGCATAGAGAAACCAGCACCTGGAGTTTACTATTCCATACAAAAGCTCCGTGGACTGCTGGGAAGCAAAGACGGCGTGAATGCTGTTGGCCAGTCGTATCTGATGGATGGGGTGGATAGGTGAGTTGGTGGGGAGGTAACAAGCGATTTTGTCCATTGTTTTGTGGGCTTCATAGGGTAGCACCTCGGATACACAATTTTCGAGATATTGTGCAATAATATCTATGGTTGCCTCTGATATGCGCCAGCGTTTGAAGAAGTACAACGTCCCCGCCTGGGAGTCAGATATTTCATCGTTCTCGTTCATGGCAACGAATTCATCGGGAATTTTCATTGTGGTCTCGGCGGGAAACGCGTCGTGGTTTAGGCGCACTTCCCCGAGCGTGCTAGCTTTGAAGGAATGGAGTTGTTGTAGAATGAGGATTCTCAGGAGAGCGATAATAGAGTGGGATACGTGGGCTAAACAAGAGTCCGAAACCAAAAGTGCCTCCAGAACGGATTCGAGAGCAACCAAACGCAGATTGCTCGGACTGAAAAGATCATCCGTACAAACCCAAGCCAGGCGCCACAATGCGGTGAACGAGTCTTCCAGGGGAGGGCGGCCAGTGCGTTGAAGCTCGTAGAACGGGTCCCGCGTCCCTTGAGATAGAGTCCGTGGGAAGCAATTCCATAGATGAAGTTCACCGGTGAGCTGGTGCCGCATTACGTTCTGCAAACCACCATCGGAATTTCGGTCATTTAAAAAGACGATAACGGCGCGGGGAATGCAATCGGAGATGGTCGGCTGCCAGAAGGAGAGCAAGTTGGATAGGCTCTCATCGACCCACGCTAATTTCGTCGCGTCTGTGGCAGCGTTCAATCGCTTCATCTGGGTCGAGAAAAGCTGGTTTATCGAGTATTCAACGAGAATGTTGAACGAGGCAGGGAAGGTCTGTGATTGTCGGAGAGTTGACAGTGTTTGATTCCACTGATATGGCGGAGACTCCAGCCGCGACACTGCGGAAAGAAAATGCAAGGTGATGTGTGGAAGAAAATGAGAAAGATAATCCTCAATCACCAACTGGAGGTTGGATTTGTTCTGCGGGACCCGAATGACCCCCCCGGAACGCCGAATGTTGAATGTCTCCACTTGATTGGCTTCAAGGTTTCGTAGACTCGCTTCAACTCCGGACTGCCGTCCTCGCCCTCAAGCTCAGTGAGAGTCTCTTGGAGCTTGAGTAGCGAGCCCTTCACAGCGAGGAACGTGCTCAATCCCATCATCGCAGTAGCAGATGCAATGTATGGTTCAATGACCGCATCTACCAGCTGTTGGTGGGTACTGGAGTCGAATATGTGAGTGTAAGTGAAATCGATGGTCAGTGCTGGCTCATTGGATCGTCGGTCGGGTGCTGAGAGACTTGCAAGAGCCCAGAGAGCCTTGCAGCAGGTTATCATCCGGCGCTGAGTGGCATTCACAGACAGAATGCCAGCGTGGCAGCTCCGAAGAAGAGTTCCGATGCGATGGAGCAGTTGGACTTCAGGATCGCGAAGGAGCCCTTGAATATGCCTCTCGTATGTCATGCGTCTGTGGATTGGACCCCACAAAAGGTCCGGAATCGCCTCCACGAACGGCTCTAACTCGCTATCGTCGGTGAGCGACTTCATCGTCCAAACAAGCGCCTTATAATCCCTCTCTGATCGTTCCTCGGAACTATCCATTGCGCTGCGAGACATTGCTTCCACCATGGTTTCGTCCCTTTCGTCCGTGGGTAGATCTGGTTCAACGAAGATCGGGGAGGGCGAAAGTGGACCAACACCATCGTTGTAGGTGGCTGAAAGCGAATCACTGGCCGAGGAAGCCGGACTGCGACGATGCCAAATCCTTCTGAAGACTTGCAAGACCCGCCAAAAGGTTCCAGAGAGTGGTGTCCGATACGGGCAGTCTAGATACCGCAGAGGAAACAGTGTTAAAGCGGAATATGCCGCTGCAACGATGCCTAGGATCGTGGCAGCGACGACTGTCATCACAATATTGACCGGGATTAGGAACGCGACCAGGCCGCAGAAGAAGAGGATTAGGGATGTATGGAGGAGCAGGGGGATGACTTCGACTACGGCGTGCATCTGGAATCGCTTGAGGCCGTAGTACAGATATGAGAAAATGCGAGCCCGGATAATCGGGGCTGAGCGCATATCTGCCTTGTGAAGGAAGTCGCGAGACCACTGCTGAATGAGAGTAGCAATGAGGGCACAGGCAAGACTGAAGCCTAGACTGATGAACCACAGTCCGTTGCATACGAGGGAAGTGGTCGTCGGTGTGAAAGGGGGAGAGGAGGGTAAATCGACTGTGCTTCTGTTCGACAACGCATTGAGCTGTTGAGATATCTGCTCCAATAGACGGACAGTGGCGTCGGCCGGATCGAGAGTGAGCGACTTATAACTCTCGATGAGGAATGCCGTTAAAATCGCCGAAAACAGAGCCGCCTGTGGTTCCCGGGTTAAGACTGCTATGACACGGGATCACTCTACCCACGAAAATGAGAAGTCCTTCCATATCGCTTTTCCATGTCTCCACCAATGACTTGTCATATTTTTCAGCTTCAGAGACATACACTGCCCAGAGCTTCGCGGCGGCAGCATCCTCGTCGGGATTAATCTCTAGAGGGACGTTAGACAATTTTGCGTTTGATCCTACGAGGTGGGCAGACCTGGTTTCTGCCCGATTTTCCCCTTTTCTGCGTCGGTCATGACGGAAGAAGGCAAGAAGGATAGACGCCGCAATGATAATCATTTAATCATTGATGCGATTTTAGCGCTCGATGGGCGCCAATATAACAACCCCGCCGCTAGCTGGACATTGTGGATTACTCACCTTCGCAGCTGGGGTCTTTACCCTCGCAGTTGGACTCCTTTTCCTATCGATGCTGCTGAGCGTCTTGACGTGGGCCATCGACAAAATCGCAACCTCGCCCGTCATGACCTCCGGGTGCATGTTCACGCGTAGCCGCTCACCGGTTTGTGTCCTTCTGAGCTCCGTCGCTGACAGGCTGAGGCAGGATCTCCGAACGCAGTCACAAGGGAACACAAAAGTTGTAAGCGAGCACACCAGCCCGTCCAGTTGCCTGCACTGATGTTTTCTGCAGTTGTAGAATCATACTCATACGGAGGTCTTTGTCTGATATGGAATCTGCCACGCCCCGCATGCTTTTAATTTCCGGTTGCAGGGTTGCATGTATCTGACTTCGGTAACTCAGAGTTGTGACAGAGTTGTGGGCGTCATCTCCCTAGGCGAAGCAATTATCCACTGTGGCCAGACGCCGTGTATTTCGCGCCGGTGCGCAGCAAAGATTCGAAGCGGAAATATCTTCTTTACGCCCAAGGAACATTTGCCATGTTCTCGGAAACAAGAGAGGCATCAATCAATCTGATTTGCGCGCCATTCTTCTACCCATGTGCTGCGACCTGTGTCGGACCAGTGGACGGCGGAAGTAGTATCCTCCCTGTATTCTTCGCCACCGCCCACATCGCTGGGATTTCTCTTACAAACGCCGCTCCGGAGCCATCCGTCACACCCGGCATTGGCTCAGCACGCGGCATGCTAGTCTTCGATCCATCCTGTCGGGCAGGCTCCAGCCGACACAACGGCCGACGAGATACGCCTCAAATCGCGGACTATTCGGCCTCAGCACGCGCAAGCACGACGGTCGCCGCTGTACTACACCACCTAAGCGAACATCGCCGCGATGCCGTAAAGGACCTCTTAGGTGGGGTCTTCTGTATGAGTAAACCCCCCCTAAGAGGTCCCCATCCGCTGCGCGGACTGTCGTCATCGATTAGTCATACGCTCCTTTTGGCAACTATTGCCGCCGCTGCCGCCGCGTCGCGCGCGTCGGATACCTCCGCCGCATGTGTATTGGATGCCTGCCTTTGCGTGCACCTTTGTGTATTTTTTAACCTTGTTTCGGACTGCATTGCAAGCACAATAAAACATATTATTCACAGGTATACAAAGCCATTGCGCTGGGTGTCGGATGCCTCCGCCGCACCTTTGCATGTCCTTATTTCAATTCCGTTTTCAGCTCCAATTTAAGTGTTGTGAAATGTATCACTGCAGGGGGTATCATTCCCTCTTTCTAGTCGCACGTCACCGGCCAACTGGCAACTGGGTCTTGGTGGCGGATGCATCCGCCATATTGATGTTCTGTTTATTTTTGTACACTCTTGCTATAATACACATGGACAGTGTGTATGGGAGCAAAAGGTGTATCATCTATGTATGTAGAGCAATAGCAGTCCAAGAGGGTCATCATTAGCAGTAAAGAAAGGTGTTTCAATATAGAAAAAAAAAATGTGATGGTGGTCTCCGCTCCAGACAATATCACAGAAAAATATGTGTTCACTCCCATTCATTTCTGGTGCTCTTTTTTTGACTGTCCCGAACAGGGCCTGCACATTGACGTGGCCCTGGGCGAGGACCATAACACCAACAGTCTACATGAGGATCTGCTTCTTGCATCCTCAACCTCTGTACCAGGAAGGAACAGTGGGCAATAGGAGGAAAGGGAAGGAGGCAGTGGTTGCCCAACAGGACACAATGAGATGGTGGGGGGTTTGGAACATAGTGCTGGCCGGTGGCTGCTGTGTCCATGATTGTGTTGGTAGCTGTGTAGACAGGAGCAGGAGTCAGAGTGTGAGGATGGTAACAGAGCACATATTATGGAGAAAGGGACCTGGACAAAGGCAAAAGCCATTTTTTTGGTGTCGGCGGAGGTCACCGCCATATGGTCACGTGATAGCGCAGATGCCTCTGCTCAAACTGGGTGTATGTATCAGCCGTGCAACTGGCTCAATACTAAGTATTACAAGTCCGAAGGCCTTTTTGGAGTCTAGTTTTCAAGGACACTACCTTTTTGAGGTTGGGTGAGGTGTCTGATGCCCCATCAGAAACCGGCGGATGTATCCGCCGCAAACTTTTCTGACCTTCAAACATTTGAAATGTATGAAATCTTGATCGAATAACTACTAAAGCCTTGGGCATTTATGATTTACACCCATTAAACATAGTGGATGGCACAATTAGGCTCTCACCATGGGGTGATATTGAATTTCGATGCTTTTCCCCCTTCCCTGCGGCAAGTCTATCTCCTACCTTTGAAACAAAGGTCAATCAGTGCTCTAATACACACTCTAGGGTTGCTAGAATGCATATATGGACAATCAGGTTTGAAGGGAATACTTGAACTCTTGAACATGGATGTTTCACTCATTTGCCCAGGATTCAACCATGAAACATAGTTCAATTTGGCCTATATTCTTGCACCGTGAAATGCTCACCATAAATAGTGACCTGGACTATGAGTTGTGCACCAATTATTGATGGGGTGATGTAGAGCTTTCATTTGGTGCCTGGAAAATAATATTTGACATGGTATTGCTTGCGCAGGAAATGTTTTAAATTACACCGATCTTTATATTACTTCTGATTGGCTGACCTGATTGGCTGATCAATCTCCGGCGGCTGCGGCCTGTCTTTAACCGACCAATTTTTTCTTCTGGACATAGGTGAATCAAGGCAATTCAACGGTAAGGGTTATGTTCTAGGTAATTTTTACATGGTTTGAAAGTGGTTGACTTCTTCATTTTTACTAGTGAAGCCTGGGAGGAGTGGCGGAGACATCCGCCACATCAGCAGTGACCTCTGCCACTGGCAGGAGGCCATCTTTGAGAGGTCTCCCTCAGCAGTGGTGCAATGTTTATAATTCAGGTTTGGTTTTTCTGTTGTATTGTTCCTTATTTCTGCAGGAAATACAAGGAAACTCATGAGTAGTGGTAAGAGGCCATCACCACATCAACAGTTCTTACTGCCACTGGAAGAAGGCCACCATTAGAGAACATGCGGTGGAGCCACCCGGCGCCACCAGATGGCTCATCCGGCATGCGGGGCCGGGTGGCTACATAACTTGGTGGCTGTTTGATGGCTGCTCGTTATGGAGTGTATTGAGCATGAAATACTCTATTGAGTACTACCACTTTCTCTAGCTAGGCAGTTCGCCATTCTGGAGTCTTGACTTCACTTTACTGCATTGCTAAAAGCTATCACTGATGAATGGGACGAAAATATTGAATGATAGCATGTGTAGTGATAGTTTCCGGCCCTGCATCCGTGCTCACATGTGTAGGGACGTAGATATGGTGGTCAACAATAAGTTCTCCCTTCGTCGCTCGAACAGCCACCCAATGACGTAGCCACCCGGCACCGCATGCCGGATGAGCCATCTGGTGGCGCCGGGTGGCTCCATCGCATGTTCTCTATTCAGCTGCCTCCCAGCATTGTAGTTCAACGTCTGTGACCTTTTCTTGGTTTCCTGTGTTGTTTCAGTTACTTGGGGAACCTCCACTCCCTCCTTGACTTTTTCCTGTTTGCTGCTTCTTGCGCAATCATACATTTGTCCTTCCAATAATACATTTCAGCTGAAAAATATCATGCCATGTAACAAAATGTCAGATGAATAGCATTGAGTTGGCGGCACAGCAGAGCCATCTGCCAAATGGCAGATCCTGTTGCCATAACAGGTATTATAGGGTCATGTTCAGGTGAATGGTGATATGAGGACATAACTTGTGAAATCCTGTATTCCAAGGATCCTGCAATGCCATTCCACCATCAATTGATGGCTCTCAAGGGCCTGCGGTGGCCTGGTGCAGCTAATATTGACCTCAACAGTCCTTTTATACATTGTACAGCTCAATGCTAACTATAATCCAAAGAGGGAGGTAGTTGCACTCAGAGAGATGGCAAAATCAACAGAACATCAACATGGCGGATGCATCCGCCACCAAGACCCAGTTGCCAGTTGGCCGGTGACGTGCGACTAGAAAGAGGGAATGATACCCCCTGCAGTGATACATTTCACAACACTTAAATTGGAGCTGAAAACGGAATTGAAATAAGGACATGCAAAGGTGCGGCGGAGGCATCCGACACCCAGCGCAATGGCTTTGTATACCTGTGAATAATATGTTTTATTGTGCTTGCAATGCAGCCCGAAACAAGGTTAAAAAATACACAAAGGTGCACGCAAAGGCAGGCATCCAATACACATGCGGCGGAGGTATCCGACGCGCGCGACGCGGCGGCAGCGGCGGCAATAGTTGCCAAAAGGAGCATATGACTAATCGATGACGACAGTCCGCGCGGCGGATGGGGACCTCTTGGGGGGGTTTACTCATACAGAAGACCCCACCTAAGAGGTCCTTTACGGCATCGCGGCGGTGTTCGCTTAGGTGTACTACACTGCGTTCCGCTGCCACCTGGGCTGAGTCTGCCCAGCTGATCGGGGGTCTGCGTAGGTCTGCATAGGTCTGTGTAGTCGACTACACAGAATCTTTGTAGGTCTGCATAGTCCAAGCGTAGTCGACTACGCTCGGGCTACACAGACCCCCGCTCAGCTAGCCAAACTAATGCTAGGTCTGGCTAGGTGACAGCGGAACGCAGTGCTAGTGGCGCGCACAATTAATAAGTGTTCAGCATGCGGTGGCCCTCCGAACCGAAAGTTCGTTAACCTCTGGTGGGACTCCTCCACTTGCATGGTCACCAGCCATTTCCATCTCTTACCTGCGACGTGTCATCCTAAGTCTCCGCGGTTCAGCCCGGTACTCTCAACGACGAAGCTAAGTCGGAGTCTAGACAATGCTAGACCAGTAATTATCCGCCCACGAGAAGGATTGAGGCTCAGCTACATCCTATAGGAACGGAGCTAAATAGTGAACTACTGACCGCTCGTATTGTGAGGAAGCAGCGAGGCGTCAAGCTGTAACGGAGACGAGTCTTCGTAAGGTCAACGGGGTGCCTGATTATTTTTCCATGCCTATCTTTTGCTGATTATGCTTTTATGCTTACCTTTTGCTGACTATGTTGATCCTATGCCGCGCCGTCCCGCGATCCATATGCTCTCATCAAACCCAAGCACTGCCTCTGATTCACCGTATAAATACCTGAGCTGTCTGTAGTTACGTTCCTCGGTCAATCTACCACTTACGCCAGTTCTCCCCGGGTGATATCCCCTCTGAACGTGTGCCGGATCTCGACGCTTCTCGCATCCATCACATATTTTGAACTACTCGCCACTCTGTCGTCGCTTTGCTTGGCTCTCGTCTGTCTGATCAACCGCCGCCGCCTCCTTGCTTCGACGCTTCCAACCCTCAAGAACAATGACTACCGACCCGAGCCGCCACCATACCCGTGCCGCTACTCGCGCGGGCGTGTATCCAGCTCCGACACTCCCTCGCCAAACTCCCTCGTCAACTTCTGCGTCTTCAGTTGGAGTTCACGGGGTCACGGGATCCCCTAAATCCCGCCCCGTAACACCCGAGCTGTTGTACAGCGACGTGGTAGCGGCGTCCCTCTCACGAGGTGTTTCTCCTGTTCCCGCCCTGGGACAGGACGATAATTCTGGCAACGCCAGTGCCAGTGCCAGTGTTCTCACTGAGCTCCCGTCTCTGACTCGAGACGTCGAGTTCGGGCCCGCCGGTTCCCTCGTGACCATTGCCATGCGTACAAAGGATCCTGCTGTTGTTCCATATGATAGTAAAATCATTGATGGTGATATTGATGCATCGCACTCGGCTCCCAAGTCGGACTCCCGCTCGCCATCGACTGTGACTCGGGCCACTCTTGAGATGAGTAGAGAGGAGCTGGTCATCCTCGCTCGTCGTTACGAGGCCATGGCTCGCGAAGCTATGGCCGAAGCGAACCGTAGGGTTTCTGTCACTGAACCAGGATTTGAACATCTTGACATCTTTGAAGATCAGATGTCTACCATTCGTACCATTGACAATGAAACATCGCCGCAATGGCAGGATGTCATGCCTGTGTCTGTTTCATCGAGTCCTTCACTCCCAGTAGCTGATGGTCTATCCCACAACAAGGGAAAAGATCCTGATCCTCGTAACTGGGGTGCCGTTGGTTCCTTGGTTGATTTTTCTGAACAAGAACTTGAAGCGCAGCGTGACGCGTTCCAGAACTTTGCCAAAATTAACCGTGTGGTTAAGCAAGAGGAGCGAGTTGAATCCACGCCGCGTGCTCATGTTCCGAATGTGGGACTGGAACCGCCGATAAAGATTTTGAAAGTCAATCCTACTGTCTCCGACCCCTTGCCTGAAAACAAGGGTAAAATGAAGCCTGGCCAGGCCGATGCAGAACGAATTGCTGAACTTGAACGAGAGCTCAGCCGACTGAGACAATCAGAATTGCCGAAACGGACCGTGTTTATTCCACCCTTGAGTGGGGCAAAGCGCGCCGTTGAACAGAACATTGCTGATTCCATTCGCCGTGATAATGAGGCGAGGAAATCAAGCTCGACGCCTCGAGAGGCAACGCCCAGTCGAATCGCTGCTGGAAGCTTCTTGGACAAAGCCATCCGTGGTGCTGCAAGGTTGAACCAAGATCCACCCTCGTCTGAACCATCAGACAGTTCTTCGAGCTCCGGCTCCAAGCCCAGCTCACCGAACGCTGATGAGTCACCTGATGTTGGGCGTCGTCGCTCCACCTCCACGCGCCAGACAACTTTGCCGCCCCGAAGCAAGAAAAAGCGAATGCTTTTGAAGCCAATCCCGCCGACCACGTACAACGGTGACCCTGATGCCAACGCATTTCATCGATTTGTGCGCGAAGGGTCAGCGTACGTCAACATGGGACGCGTGCCATCCAAGAATCAGGTTTTCTACCTGTCGTACTTCTTGGAAAATAAAGCGCGTGACTTTTATAACCAAGTTGTCGTTCGCGATGAAGACTCTTACACTCTGGAGAAGTTTTTCCTGGAGCTGTTCGAATTCTGTTTCCCTATTGATTTTCGCGGCAAGCAGAGGAAACGCTTGAGCCGTTGCGTTCAAAGCAAGAAATCGGTCGCAGCTCACGTTGCTGAATTTTCCCAGATTTATAACACTATTGGCTTGATTGAAGGCCAAGAGAAGGTTGTGAAGCTGTGGAACAGCCTGCGTGCTGACATACGGCAGGAGATGTATCGTAAGGATCTTGATCCTGAAATCTCTACCTGGGATGAAGTCATCAGGGCTGCTGAACGTGCAGAAATTGTGCGAAACCTTGAGTCTGAGTCCTCAACATCTAGTGCTGAAGAGGATACTCCAGAGACTCAAAACCACCGCTCGAGACACCGTGGTGATCGTGCTGGAGGGCGCATTGACTCGAAGCACCTGTCTAAGGTGATGCGAGTATCTTCTGTGGAAGTACCTACCAGTGAGCCTGGAGAGAAGAAAAGATCAGGCAAACGTCGCAATGAAATGCTTGCGCAAGGTCTATGCTTCACCTGTGAACAACCAGGTCATTTGGCTCGTAATTGCCCCACAACAACGAACATCAAGTCTGATGTGAAGGGAAGACCACCCGGATTTGGAGCCCACAGTGTTCATTTGAATGCGACTGATGCAGCACTGTTTGAAACCACAGAAGTTCTGGACACCCTTCCCATTGGGGCGATGGGTTTTGGCGATGGAGCATCGCTGACGGTTGGCATTCCTGTGGAGTTGAATGCCCAAGATGACACTCCTGTGGAGAATGAGAATCCAAACGATGGGAGATTCCCACGGTTCGTTTCATCCTCGCGGACTCGAACGCCTCGCCACGAACGATTTGAAGATCGTCCCAAGAGCCGATCTGGAGGGCGTATGTAACGGAGACGAGTCTTCGTAAGGTCAACGGGGTGCCTGATTATTTTTCCATGCCTATCTTTTGCTGATTATGCTTTTATGCTTACCTTTTGCTGACTATGTTGATCCTATGCCGCGCCGTCCCACGATCCATATGCTCTCATCAAACCCAAGCACTGCCTCTGATTCACCGTATAAATACCTGAGCTGTCTGTAGTTACGTTCCTCGGTCAATCTACCACTTACGCCAGTTCTCCCCGAGTGATATCCCCTCTGAACGTGTGCCGGATCTCGACGCTTCTCGCATCCGTCACACAAGCTCACCTTGCCGTAAGAGTTGTCTATACTTCTCGGACTACTGGGCTTTTATTCTCGCGGCAACGCGCACTCCGCAAGGCGTTTGATTATGCTTTTGTTCTATGCGTGCGCTATACTTGCATGTCGACTTGCGCGAGGACTGACTACAATGTGGCGTAGGATGATGCCTTTGTAGCTTCCCAGCTGTAGCCTCCGAGTCCACTTTCACTCTGGAGGCTCACTGGGAAGTTTCCTGGTTTCCGGCGTTTTCTCCTACCTCTTCAAAGCTCAGCGGCGGAACTAACGTCTTACCCCACCTCCTTGTAGTTACTAAACAAGGACCTGGCCGCGGAAAAGTTATTCATACTTGATTCATCCCTGATTTCCGCACGGAGTTCCGCACGTACCTGATTTACGATCCTCCTTCTTCTCCGCATTACGACGCAGTGCTTTCTCGTGCGGATCTATTCGCACTGCCAGGGACCGTGGCGGATTACTTTCAGTTCTTGCGCCCCTGGG
Organism: Mycena capillaripes; assembly: GCA_029204075.1. Lineage (NCBI taxonomy): Eukaryota > Fungi > Basidiomycota > Agaricomycetes > Agaricales > Mycenaceae > Mycena > Mycena capillaripes. Next base: position 270,912 of record JARHKZ010000011.1, on the reverse strand, counting down.
CTCTGGGTTCCAGAACCGCGATCATGATCGTGAATGGCTGGGATGAAATAATTCCACATCCCGCGTTGTGACGGTGACCTCTGATTCGAACGAAGGGAATCCTGCGCGGAGCCGCAGCGATGTGATTTGATAGTGACTGGGAATGTGAACGCGCTCAAATTCACTTATTTTGGCTGAATTGAACAGGGTTAAATACATTTGCCAGTGCGGTTCCTTGTATTATTCTCCTTGTGAGTGAGTTCATAGATGGGTGGCGAAGAATGATTGCCATCCCTGGCTTTTTCCTCGTTAGCGCCGGACCTTGTTCCATTTCCTATTGATTAATTCCGCTGGTGAGTATACCCACTCCTAAGCGCTCGTAGGAAGATTCCAAGTCTACAAATCCAATCCACATGTAAAGGCTCTGGCGTTAAATCGTCCATGCGGACATGTGACTTGCATTGACCTTCCATGGAAGTATATCTGCGTCGATCTCAAAAGCTATTCTGCTTCTGTGGAATCAAAACAAAATAGGGGATTCAATCTGCCTTTCAAATTGAGTGTCATCTGATATTTCTCATGTGTTCTTATCCCTCTGTTTTTCATTTATCTCGCAATACAGTACCATCAGGCGCCCATTCCGCGCCGATCTCGATCGAACGATGTGCCGTACGCGTCGATCTTGATCGGCTCAAAAAGGCAAGTTCAACGACGTGGTTGACCCACAGCCTCGGGATGTGATGTGCAGCCATGATCAACATCTCAGGACTGATCAAGATGGAGTTTGGACGAATAAAAAAATGAAAGGCAGAATGTAGGACGAAATTATCAATTAATTCTGGATCGAGATTGGAAAGAATTGGATTCAAGTTCGTCGTCAAACTTTTATCGCACAGCCCACCCATATGGACAGAACATTGCGGAGTAAAAAATCAGAAATGAATTCACCCCAACTGGATCATGATCCAAGCCTAACGACACCCACACCACCACCCGTTATGATAGGATTAACCCTTCACCGGTCGGACAGCCTAGTCAATTGTGTGACCACAGCGCTAATGTCCATACGGGCCATCGTATAATTATCGAGGCGCCAGGAAATTTTCACAAGCAATACAAGGAATGCCACGGCAAGACGAGCCAGAATGTCGATCAAGATCGAAAAATTGTGAATATGTGTGAAAGCAGGACTCGACTCATATTCAAGCACGACTTAGGCGCCGCATATTTTAAAATCAATGTGATCATTGTTGTTCGCGTGTCAAGCGAGATATTGGGTAAATAATGTACGCGGCGGGTCGATCGGTGCGGGTCTACACCGGAAATTGTTTATATTCTATATCACAAATTCGGCGCACTGTGAATCGCGCGATATGGCTCAACATCATACGTATTGATTTCGTATTAGACAGTGATCGAGTTAGTGTAAACAGAACCCCACCATTTTTACGACGTAGAAGTTCGTTTGGTCTTGTTCATTCTGTGTCTCCTCCTTCCTTTTGTTCCACTGCATTGCCATCCCTCGCCATTCACTTCTCATACCAGTCACGGTATTACAATGTGGAACACACGACCGTATTGAAAGGCACTTGCTGGTGTGATGAATCGAATTTCGGGCACAAGTATTGCGGACGAGGTGAACTCGATTTCTTTGGGTGTGATTTTTGAGACTCTCGCTTACAGGTCGCATACAGTGCCCGAATAGTACCATTACGGCGCGCGCAAGGGCAAGTTGTATACCGGCGACAACCACCCGGACGAAGGCGACGCCAAAGGTCACGGCGTCCCTGCGGGTTGGTGGGAGAAGGAACCCAGGAAGTGTACGAATTGCGGGGAGATCAAGCATTGTTTGATTCCGGGCTACAGGTGCACTTCCTGGATGTGTCAGCCTTAGCATGTGAGACGGAGAAATTCGTTTGGTCTTGTTCGTTCTGTGCCTCCTCCTTCCTTTTGTTCCACTGCATTGCCATCCCTCGCCATTTAAGTACTTCTCATACCACAATCACGGTATTCAATGTGGAACATACATTTGTAAATTACGTTTTCATCGTTCTATCGCTATTGTATAGCAACCTTAGCAACTTCCTCTCTACTGTCCCACATGACCAAGGAATCCACCATTGACGGGGATATTCTGTTCATTGAGATACTGGCAGCTCGCCGCGAACAAAATCGCCGCCGCTATATCGCGATCGTTTCCCGGGCGCTGTCCTCTGCGGTCATCTCCGAAGGAAATGCGCCCGGCGAGATACTGTTGACGCGTACACTCAGCACCGCCATGATTATTTCTGTCGCGAGTATTTTAGTCAGGTGGACGAACGCACCTTTGCTGCTATTAGACAGGTTGTGCAAAGCCGCACAGAGCCGCATGCGGCTTTTGGACATTGTGCAAAGCCGCATGATGAACCTATGGATTTATGAGCGGATTGATGTTCATTTCGATGAAATCTGGGTAAATTAGGTGCAATGCAGTACATGAAACCACTAACCAAACATAATGTGAATCCTTTTTGACCACATTATTTGGGTTTGCCACAGCTGCTGTGTGGCTATGGCCATGATGCTGCTGAAACACACCATTTTTCACGCTTCCTTCTGCCACCTGATGCCGGAATCAACACCGGCAGCTTTCAAAGGAGTGTATGCAAGAGTTAGATACATAATGGATAGGGGAAACAAAAGCCGCACGGTGCCGCATGCGGCTTTGCACAATGCACAAAAGCCGCATGCGGCTCTGTGCGGCTTTGCACAACCTGTCTATTGTACGGGAATTGGTCTTGACTGATTCTGGGAATTCAAACTCACGCCCAGAACTTTGGTGACGTGTGACATAACACGTCATTCCCACCACTAAACGCTAGTAAATCCAACATTTTGGTGAAGATCTCTCACTTTGCTTCTGTTGTCGCGCTGCTCCACAAAGTCTTATGTTTTGCTGAGGTCGTGGGTTCGACCCACGCTGATGGCTCTTTTTCTTCGCACCACACAGTGGGCCCCGCGGCAAGCCCCAGCACCACGCAGTGGGCCCAGCGGCGAGCGTTGGCCCCGCGCCAGCGGTCGGGGTCTGGGGTGAAAAAAGAAAGACTTTGGCTATTTGGGTAAGAGCACGCGGGATAAATAAAAAAAGTCCCAGATTCTGTCTCGAAAATTCTGAACTGACCCACAGAAATTTACAGATTAATTGACAACCACATTGCGCAGAAGCTCCACGAAGTGGGGCTCTGCAATAAGTCGATGTGGGTGTCAATTGAAATGTGAATTTCTGTGGGTCAGTTCAGGATTTGAGGAAAATAACTTTTTTTTAAATTGTCTGAAAGGGCTCCGCGCCAGCGGAAAGGCCAGCGCCAGCGAAAAGGCACCGCGCCAGCGGAAACGGCAGCGCCAGCGAAGACGAGGGGGTCTGGGGGAAGCATTCCCCCAGAGCACAGCCACAGTGTGACGTCACGCGTGACCAAAGTTCCGGGCGTGAGTTTTGCCTCCCTGATTCTGGTCAGGCCGGAGATGGAAGTGATGTTGATAATGGTGTCGGCGAAGTCATGGTGCTGCTCTGTTTCACGTTGGAGGAGGGGCAAAAAGGCGATGAGGAAGGGGGCGACGACGTTGGTGTAGAGTGAGGTCCACTCTTCGAAGCTGTGAGAAACATTTGCGAGTTAGCCATAGTGGGTGCGGGTGGGAAGTAAGTACCCACGTCGTGGTATCAAACAAATTCTTCTTGAATTCGGCGGCATCTTTGCCTTCCGGTGTGGTCTTGGAGGACGCAGTGCCAGCGTTGTTGACCAAGATACAGAAACACTTCTCGCGTAGTGTTGCCGCGGTCAGGTTCAGAACCGATTCTGAACCTGAACCGAACCCGAACCGAACCTGAATTCGGGTTCAGGCAATGGCTAAGAACCGGACCGAACCCGAAGTTCGGTTCGGGGTTCGAGCATTTTCAACTTTTACCGGACCTGTTCGAACATGTTCGAACCTGTGCGAACCTCTAGCTTTTTACCTCAAATAAACCAAGTTTTTGCGAACAATTTTCGCATCTTCTGAGCGAGTACTGCAGTTACGTGACTGTGTACGCTCTGAATCGGGACATCGATTGACGTGTCGCGGTCGACGCATCCAAGACGGGTCTCTGTTCATCTCACGGTAGCTTCCCGTTGGTTTTTTTGTTCTCCTCACACTGTAAGCTAATCATGAAACCACCCCAAGTATACAAGTACCTTTTCTGGTTGTCAACAAAAAATCTCTGAACATTGCATACAGAGTCCCGCTGCGTGTTCATCCTGTTCCCATTTTAGCCTTGCCGTTTTTGTGGTACTTTTACGCGCACAAATGCACTTGGCTTGCATATAGGCCCTCCCTAGTGGGTTGGAAACCCATTTACACGTGCGACATGGCCGCTAAAAAGGTGCTGACCATTTTGTATATTTTTGAGGTTCTTTCAGGTCCGAACCTGTTCAGAACCCAAACCGGACCCACTCTGGACTGGACCGATGTTCGGTTCGGGGTTCGCAAAATCTGCCCGAACCGGACCCCAGGTCAGGTTCGGGGTTCGGATTTTTTAGCAAAAAACCGGACCCGACCGGACATCGGCAACACTATTCTCGCGAGATTCGATCTCCTTCACTAGCTTTCTGCACCGGCGTCAGTATTATGATATTCTTCCAAACGTGCGAGCTCACTCGACGCCTTCCTTCTGCGTTACATCGCCAACGAGCGGGATGATCTGGCCGGCAATGTAGGCCCATGCTGCTTAACAACAGCGTCCAGCTTTTCCATCGTACGGCCTACGATGTAGACCTTGGCGCCATTGATGGCTAGAGCCTGGGTCGCCTGAATAGGTGTCAGCGCACAGACTGCAACGTGGACAGATCCTCATACAAGAGTCCAATACCAGAGCCGCCGCCGGTGACGAGGGCTTGTCCTTGACATTGAACTTTGAAGACCGCATTGAGCTGAAGGTGGGAGTTGCTGTTTTTGTGAAACATCATAGTAGAGTGTTGTCTGCAGTGCGACTCGATCTGGAGCGATGGATAGCGCGTGCGCCAAATAGTAAAGACAGCTCAGTTATTTTGCGTCCATGGGATTTTCGTTTCTTTGAGAGGCGCGAAGAATGGCGACGATGATGATATCATTTGCACCTAGAGGCTGCAAACGTGAAGGCTGCTGAACCCTTGGTTGACTTTATAACGGGAGTAAGGCGTGTTAAAGAAGTGCGGAGAAAGTCGATTCCTAGCGGTGAGAATAGGGAAAAAATGGTGCGACTGAGGGCGAAACAAAAGCCAGATACACGGTCGCAAAAGACTCTAGGGGCGGGCGCCTAATCTAGCTGACGTCAGTGATTGATGGGCGCTACGCCGTCTTCTCTCCATGTCGCTAACCTTCTGAGCTCTCTCTCCTTGTACCACCACGTTCACTGGCCTCAAGAGGCCGACCAGCGTCAAGTACGGCAGCGACTGGACGGAGAATGACCCCCACGCGGCGCGCGTGGACCACATTCGGGTCGTCTATCAGGACGCAACAACATTCTTCCAAATCCTTGGTCCCGGCCTTCCTGCCCCTGAGTACAACACCCTGCTGTCTTGGCTCTCCCCGGCCTAGCGGCCGCTACCGATTCCAGTGTCTACCTTTTCCTTCGGATTCTACGAGCCACAACTCGATGAAGACCTGGTCCCGCGGAATCATTCGTGGAGGCAAATTCCTGGATATACCTCCGCACCCAGCGTATAATCCTTCCTCCGCACCGCACTTTTATTTCCGCCATCGCCATTGACATGGATCGTCTGAATTCCTTCAAGTAAAGTGCGTAAGGACGATCTCTGGCAAAGTCTGGGACACAGAAGACATAGGAAATGACCGTGGGCCTGAGTTGTGCCGTTATTCAAGCGCGTGGACGAATATCCATCCTCAGTTTCCCAAATGAATACCAACGCGGAGAATTGCTTCGGGCTTCGGTCTTGACGATTTTTTTTCTTGGGCGTCGGTCGCCAGACTGGGAAAACCCTGCAAATGTAGATCCGCCCGAGCCTCTAACCGACGTCGTCCAGATTTCGGTCGACATGGACAATTCATTTCGGCTACAGTCCAGTTGATTCATTCCAATCACAACGAAACGAGGCCGCTTAGTTTTGTTTCTCTTCTTTTGGAGCATTCCTTTTTTTGGGTGGCGGAGAACGGGCGACTCGTACGACTCGTACGACCATCTTCAGAAGATTTCGAGACCAACAGCGTTCAGCCAGCCCAGCCAGCCGGACTGAGGGACAGGTGCTTGCCTTGCTTGTCAGTGCGTTGTTGTGCTGGCGCCGCGTGGCAAACAACGCCCGACGTTTGTTTGTTTTCTTTACTTCCGACTCTTTCCTTTTTCATTGTCTCAAATGTCCCTTCAACTACTACGACTCGCCTCAGATGTAGATTGTATGGTTGAAGCTCGACGGGCCAAAAGAAAAATGTCACCGCAGTAAGACGATCAATCAGGTGCTCGAAATACCGTGACGTTCTGCTCTGGTGTTCCTGTATTCAAAACTTTCAGGGTCCAATGTATGTCTGCACCACCTGGCACCGGTGCTCTATGTCTCCTACTTACTTGTCCCCCAGAGGTTGGAATGTATCTCAGCGGCGCTGATATGAACGTGCGATTCCACTCGGGGGCGTTTGGTTCAGGCAAAGACATTTATCCACACCCGGTAACTGTGTGCTTTCGTCATTCCTGCCCTGACGATCTCAATACCAATGCCTGTACAGAATCGTACAAGTTGTGACTCAAGGGTGTTTTATTTTATATTTGTTCCTTTTTTCATTTATGACATCAGTCTCTGTCGGGGGTTGACAGAATGAGTATCCCATTCGAACTCTTCTCGGCCGCCTCGAGTCCGTTCTGGGAATGTCTTAGCCTAAGGCTATCCTCTGCACCCACATCGGATTGTCTGCAACGTTCTTGTTCCTTCTTACACTTCGCTGCGCATGCCAATTCACCGACATACGATATCTCCTTCAAAGCGCAGTTACATGCCTAATCTCACTTCGTTTCTATGTCTATTCGGAGGCGCGCGCGCTTAAAGGTCCCTTTGTCCCATTCCCATTCCTGTTCTCGTCGTACCTCGGGGCTCCTGGTCGTGAACACCAAATTTATCTGCTCTGCACCGCACCCCTTCGGCGTTCACTGTCTCTACGAATCTCGTCATTCTGCCCTGACAATTCCTACCACCTGTGACGGGGACTTGTGTGGTGTGTAATTTTGTGTTATTAGGGTCACCTAATAATTCATTGAAGTAGGGTTTTGTACCCGGGGGCAGGTTCGGAAATAAAGGAAAAGGATAGCAAATGTGCCGACTGGTAAGTATAAAATGTATCGATAAAATGGGGTAGGGGTGAAAGGATAAAAGAAGAAAGAGCAGAGGGTGTATAACACACTGGTGGGGTTTTTAGTGCCGAAGCGAGGAGACGAGAGGAGCCGATACACGGTCAGATGACCGTGGTGGTGTCAAGAAGCGATGTTTTGATGGGGCGCGATAGTTGAGTGCACCGCGCAATCCGAGAGAGCGATGTAAGACGATAAGAAGACGATAGTACGATGTGCAAGTCCTCTCACGAGGTTGAGAGCTGGTGGTAAGATGCAAAAGACGAGTCCCCTTTCCCGTGTCTAGACAGGGTATTTAATGAAATCCCACCCAATGCGTCCGTTCTCTTGGACCATTGGGGCTGCTGTTATGTACAAAATGTATGTAAAGCCCATGTCAAGGCAAAAGCCGCGCGTCCGAACGATTAACCACCCTATAACTCACGGTATGCTTCAGAAGCAATGTCTCAGTCTATGTGCAACTCGAGTGAAGGTACTGCCCGCCAACAGCCCGGTGTCCCCCGTAAGACACCCTCGAGTGCGAGACCTACGATCCGTGAGCCACAAGGTGGCGCACAGCCCGAACGAACGTCAACGAAAGGTAATAAAAATGACATACAGCATGAATGGAAGATGCCGAAACCGTCCCAACAATAAGAACTTCGTTTGGAGCTTCTTGCAAGCTCAGAGTGGAACCTGAATAAAATGCAAAGGATTCTGAAGGTATGGTTAGAGCGAAATATGGGCTGTAAATTAAGGTAAGCATGGAAAATTGTGAATGCATAAAAATGAAGATAGATCCTGTCATACTCCCTGTCAGCACAGATGCCGAGAAACCGAACACACGAAGCAATTCCACATGTCGGCCCTTTGCCCCTGCCACATCATCTCGGCAGCCTCGTATGACGCGCGAGCGTCCAGGCTGTGAATTCTCTGCAGCCGTTGATCGTCATATTCTTACTTCGCTGCGCATGCTGCCAATTCACCTATCAAAACATGACATATCCCTGTCGGTTACCTCCCTCATCTCGGGTTCGGTGTCCATGTTGTTTATTCGACAGCGCGCGCTTAAAATTTTATGCCCAGGTCGCGGCTACACTTAGTCGAAGTTCCACGGACAAAAAATCGGACTACAATACAACGAATTCATTTCAGGTTCTCCCAGCACTAGCGCTCCTGCATTCTAAAAACCTCTTACCTGTTGCGACTTTTAGGATTCGAGGTATTTTGGGCCCTCTATGTCTACTAAATCATCGAATGTACATGGAATGTGAGCGGCGGCGCAGACTCGGATATGAACGTGCGACTTAAGGGCCGGGGCTCTTGGTTTTTCTTAAAAAGTGTCTGTCTGCACCCGTTCGGTGTTCAATGTGTCTGGGTCTGGGTCTTTCGGCATCCCGCCCTGACAATCCCAATGCCTGTCAGGAATCGTACGAGTTGTGAAGGCAAGGTTTCTTTTGGGGGGTCTGACTTCATCTCGGCCGCCTGCGCGTGAGTGCGCTGGAGGAAAAATAAAACTATCCTCTGCACCCGTCCTCGATTTCCTGCCATGTTCTTTTTCTTGTTACACCTCACTTCCGATTCACCAAAACATACAATATCCCGTTCATTTACCAATTACCTCACCCTTCTCGGTTTTCGGTGTCTATGCTTTTTATCCTACGTCGATGGCGACGGCGCGCTTAAATCTAAAGCTTCCTTGGAAGGGACATCTTATCTTGGTTTTTGTATGCTCAAGCCAGTCTTGGTTTGTGTCGCATGCTTTCGTTCCCATTTTCTTCCAACCCATGAAATCTGTCTACATGTTATCTCCGTCTCTTTCTCCGCTAAGACCTGACTTGACTTGGTCTCAGCCTCCGATCGTCCATCCCACGCTCCATATTCACATTGCACCCGTTCATTCAAGAATCGATAATCGACCCTGAACAAGAAGTCCACTTGTCCAAGTCCACATCGTATTTGGCAACCACGAATATCTGCTCACGCATATAGCATGTCAGGTCCAGGTAAGTACATTCATGCATGCTACTCCAAGTTCGCACCTTCCACCTTTGTCTTCATTTGGCGCTTGAAGCTTCACGGCGCATACCCTTATTCGACAGATTGGAATATCCCAAGCCAGGCCACCGACTCAGGCTTTGGCTTGGTCTGGCCTGGCTTTGGCCTGAGCCATGGCTTCCTGTCAATTTTTTCCCGTTGTTGAAAAACAAAAATCAAGTGAGTTTTTTTGAGTTACAGATATCCTAGATGCCTCGTCCGTATCTTCGAACCTCAAAAACACGGTAGAAGAGTAACGTTACGCCATGTGGGCTAGATAAAGACCATTCACAGGTCTGACATAGGGAATCGTGATTACCGGAAGCAGAAGGGACTGCGAACGTCTCTCTTGCCAAGTTTCCGAGCACGTACTTATACGGAACGCGCCTGGAAGCTTTGGTTGTGTTTACTCCTCACGTGGTGGCGCTGACGGGCGTTTTGTGTCTCCTCTCCACAACGCGTATGCTTTTGGTATGCTTTGAGCCCACTGAAGCCATGCAAGTCCAAATCTCCTGGAAAACTCGGTCGATGTTGGCTCCCCACTTCCGTACAAGGACCAGCCGTGCTCCGTCGACCTCGAAATCCTCAAAATTCACGAGACCTTGACTAGACCCTGAGGCCCGAGGACGCCGACAAGCGAACTCGTCGAAAAGCGCAAAGAACGCGCGGCACACTTCGTACGAATTTGCCAGGTTATACGTCGTCCTTCGCGCCGAGCGCGTATGTGACTGCGTGCCCGCGTAAGGAGTTGTAGGGCCATTTCTCCGCGTCTACGCCGCCCTCGTCTACGTCCGGCTCGAACGGCCAAGGGTGGCCCTCGCACGCACCCGTCCCGCCTCGCCGCCGAGAACGGTGCGCTCGCTACACGACTCAGCGGGTGGTTGGCGCAAGCACATCCGACTTGTGAATTGCCGTTCCAATCGGTGTCTCCCTCTCCCCAGCCGGCTCGACGGCGCATTCGCAAGCGGGAGTCATGCAAGTCATAGCGCGAGTAGTGAGAGGTATGAGGGCTGTACGTCCTTCTTTCCGCCTTCCCCATCTCGATCTCATCTCCGTCCCCCTTATACTCTCTCCTTTTTCTCCTCCCTTTCCTTCGCTGACACTTTCATATTTGATTTTATACTATTACGCCCAATGGGTCTGAATTTGCACAATGGGTCTGAATTTCGCAGTTTTCTCTTTCATTTCTTGCTCTTTTCCCTCGGAGTTTTTTTCCATAGTTGCCTGTACTAGTTTACTACAGTTGTATGAAAAATCTATGGGATACGGCAAGAGGAAGGTATTGCGAACGGGTTCCTGAACCATCAAACTCAGCGACATTTTGGAAGATGACGATGTTCTGGCTTCCCAGCTCGCCCCCAGCATCCGGGAAAAATTGAGAGGTATAAGATACAATATACCAACTTTTCTACCTCCTCAGAATGTTTCTCCGGAGCGGAGGCGTTGCGTTCTAGTGGAGGAGCGTGACGAATTAAAACTCCGCTCGCTAAACAAATGACGTGACATGTTGTGACCTTCGAGACCGTTCCCTCCATAACGCAACAACCGCTTCCCGGAAAAAATATCTGAAGAGACAGAAGGTTCACTATCAACTATATTATACCTCTCAAAATTTTCCGGAGGCTCAGAGTAACCCGGAAGGCCAGAGCATAAGTAACTTCCAAAACATCACCGACTTTGATGGTTCAGGCACCCGTTCTCAATACCTTCCTCTCGCCGTATCCCATAGATTTTTCATACAACTTTAGTCAACTAGTGCAGGTAACTATGGAAAAAAACTCCGAGGGAAAAGAGCAAGAAATGAAGGAGAAAAGTGCGAAATTCAGACCCATTGTGCAAATTCAGACCCATTGGGCGTAATAGTAGTGAATACTCGATGTCGAAGAAAAGATGGTGGCCCCTGGGCAATGCCGTGGTGATGTATGCCGAGGACGAACCGGAGCATGTTAGCAGCGGCTTTGGGGCGACTTAGGGATGAGTGCATTTGTTTCTTTCTTGGACTTTTTTTTTTCTGTGTTGCGGCTTCATTTTCGACGCATTGCTTCCTGTTCCGTGACTTGGAGGGTTCCCATCCTCGTCTCACTCTCCATATTTCCGTCTTGACTTTGTACTCACTCTTCCTGTTGCAGAACCTCCCCTCAACTCCTTCCTCCTTCCTCCCACCTTGCATCCGGCACGCACACGCCTTACACGCGCGGAACGGCGGCGAGGACGCTGAGGTAGGTGATTTCCCCCTTGTTCTTCTGTTCTTAACTAGGCGTTTGGCGTCTATTCGTTGTTGTCATTATCATTCGCCCCTTGTGGGAACCCCTCCATCCCTCTCAGTATCCCTGTTAGCATCATCGTTCCTTCTTTGCTATTCTACGCTATGTTATATTATGGCCGCACCATCCTCTGTAATATACTTCTTCCCCGCCCTCGCGATTCCCACTCTATGCCTTTCCTTTTCAATCCCTTCTCTTCTCTCCGAATCGCTTTCCTTCAGAATGCTCGTCGACGCATTCCCGACGTGCGGATATATTGCTGCGCACCCTATTACTGGTTAAGGGTGTTGGTTCTGGAACGGTAAGAACACGATTCGCTGAGCTCCAACAGCTTTCCGACGTCCATTCCCAGTGGGTCCCACAGCTTTGCATGGACTTGGGCTTGCGAATACGCTTGAATGTACACATTGCCGTACAAGCCGCGTAACATTTTAGCTGTCAGCTGCGGTTTGTCAACTCGACATCACCTCTTCGCGCAATTTCTCCATTTATGGATCGCCTTCTGGCAGTATCGGCCCAGTTCGCTCGAGCTGCTCGTTCCTGTGTGCGCCATGAAGTCTGCGCCGATTCAGGTTGCGAAAATCGGTAGTACCGCCAACAAATACGTTCACAACCGTCAGAACCATGCTACACATGGCACAGGCTGTCACTTGAGCGCTTACCGCCTCTTCCCCTTCCCTACCACCACCATCGATGGACTCGGACAGCGACGGTCATGCAGACAATGAATTCAGCTCCGAATCGTCTCCTGACGATCCTGCTTTCTCTGAGGCCCAGTAGACCCACTCATACTATCACGAATCGATTGCTCACGGCGCTTAATCTAGATGCTATGGCAGCGGAATGTTCTCGCGCGCGCGGCATCTCACTGTGACTGGCCAGACTTTCACCAACATCACGAACTACACCGCTGCTCCCGCGGTGCCATCCGGTCAATCTTTTTCAGTGGACCTGGCTGGCAAAGACGCTCATTGTATGATAGATTTCCGCATGATTTCAATGGGGAATATCGACCTCCAATCTGAACATAAAATACACTCGGACGATGAAACTGGTGTTGCAAATTTTCGATCTACGCGAGCAAGTTTTCGGCGGGTATATTCTGCCAAGATCGATGGCCGCACATCAGACATGACGGTGGCCATGTATCAGGGCGATGGTGCAGAAGAGGTGTGTCACATTCTGATTTTGGGAGCAGTATTTGAAGAAGTTTGTAGGAATGGCGACAAGACACTGCGAGATACAAGTCGGTTCGGTCTGTGCCTTGCAAACCTTCGCCGTATACCATATCGCTGATCCGTACCACAGCCATCCGAATATTGTTCAGATCTATGGAGCGGCGACTTCACACAATATGCATGCGACGGTATTTCATGGGGGTATGGCCCTGATATTAGCTTTGGCCTTATCTTGATGCTCGCAGTAAATAGATCTCGTACCATTTCGATATTTCCTGGAGCTCTATCGACATTCACCCATCTTGATTGTTTATACCTATGCCTATTGTGTATGTATATCAACTCACCTCCTCGTGCCAAGTATTGATTGGTCTGAAGTACACGGAATTTGAGGTGTGAAAGTTCAACCCTGTCGTCAAATCCGCTGACACTGTCGCAGAAAGTAGACAAATATTTCGTTTCCACTTCCCAATACAACCTCGTAAGTTCAGGGATTTGGATGTCCGACTTCCTCACGTGAAAGTTTCAAGTACCTTGATAGCTGTACATTTTTCATACGACACTCAACAGGGCGGCTCTGCGTGGACCCCGTCCCTGACGACGACTTCCACATGTTCGACTACAGGGTTTTTCCGGCTTCACAGACAATCAAACCTCTTGCTGCACTACCGAAAGAGGCCATGGCCATTAATTTTCTGACACTGGACCAGTATCACGACATATGCTTTTTGCACGTATCACAACACCGACACTTCTATGCCTCCGCCTCCACAACACTGAATCTTGGAGCAGTAATTTTCTGCTCTTCTGGAGATCAACTCAATGACTCTGTTGAGATTGTATTTTTGCTGGAAGCAGAGGTGTCTCACGGGCGTAGTGCTGGAGGGGAGATGATGGAGAATGGTTGGACTCGGTATTATTATTTCCCCCCTGCATTCTGATTTGCTCTGAGTACTTTTACTGTCCAAGTCTCCACCCTACGGAAGTAGTTGCCGCCCGCTTTATGATATACTTGTACCGACCCCGCGCCGACGCCTCGTGGCTGAGTCAAGCGAATCATGTTTTTAATCGCCTCCAGATCACGTCCCATTTCGAAGATTATGGTATTTGACCTACCTTCTCTCGTTGTCGAGCTAACCTGTTCAAACAGTTGTCTTGAGGCAGATTACTTTCCAACTCTTCATTCCAGCAACAACAGCAAAAGCCCCAAAAGGCTTCCTATTTGTTTGCCCTCAAACCCACTTTCAACGGGGCGCAACATCAGTCAGATGGCCCGAGTGTCCGGCGTATTGGTCCCACGATCCATCAGGTATCGAACGTCTTAGCACAGAAGAGGCAACACGCCTTGGGTTTCCTTCTATGCAGTTCGAGATGGATGTTTATGGATATTCCTACGACGCCAGTGTTTACGCCGGACTCCGTCAATTCCATGAGGCCAAAGGTTTCGATCCAGATAGCCAAGATGTTGCTCGGCATTTGGGTGAGCTGCTTTATGGTCTGCCGGGTGAGGTAGCTGCTCCAGTCGCGCATGGTGAGTTCAATATACAGGAGATCCATTTATTCCTGACGACATAACAGTCCATGATAAGGTTTCTTCTGCAGACGATGAGCAGAGTCGTATTGCGACAAAGGACGATGCACTAGAGAACTTCGGGGAGAAACTGGGTAAGTGAGATAGATTAATCTTCTCTTTCAACTGACTCTAAAGCGAATTCAGTCAACGATTTGCTGGGCTCGGATACAAGTCCTGAGCATCCAGGTCTTGTTGACGAAATCTCTGTCTCTCGAACATTCAAATTCTTAATGAATTTCCAACTGGCGCTTATTTTATTACTTGCTTTATCCGAGCTGTATTATCACGTCATAGGGCCGAGATACCTGCTTTCCTTGTAATTTAGTTGAACCCGAATTCGAGGATTTCAATCTTCTGCATGACCTCTCCAGATTCAGAGTAATGGAAACATTTCCCTTCCGGATCGGTATCGATACTACCACAACAAGATTCAATTCCAGTAGAGCTTACACACGTGGAGTCCAATGAAAAAATCTGTCTCTTTCCACGTTAACGAGCAACTCCTTGTTGAACCTTTAGACTTTGGTCGTGTTTACCGCTCACGTGGTGGCGCTTTCGTGTGATCGGCGTTTTCTGTCACCTCTCCACAACGCTCATCCTTTAAGCCCACTGAAGCCACTGAAAGTCGTCTGGGCCAATCGACCCCCTCCCAAATGCAGACCACGTGCCTCTCTTCACAACTCCAAACATATCACTCACCGACTCTTTCCCAACTACCACACGGTCTCACACGGTCAATATTCCCCCATGAGTGTTCTTGGCCTATCTACAGTTGTGGACAAGCAAAACCCACCAAAAAAAAAATCGAATTTTTTAGCCGAGATAAGGGCACCAATCGATAGATCTCATCAAGGCGGTCACGCCCATATAAAAATCAAGTAATTCTGTCGAGCCGTTATGCCGCAAATCATCAATCATTTCCCGGACCGGTCAAAAATTTGGCGCCCGCTTAAAAAGCGTGGGAAAATTATGAAAATATGCGCAATCGACGCGGCTCGTTGAACCGCATCTGAATCTGTAAAAATATTGAGAATTCATCGAGCCGTTATTGTAAAATACCATATTCTTTTTTGGCATCACCTGTTTGATGATTCTCAGAACTGTCAGTGTCAACCGGCTGCAGAAGTCAGTTGACTGCTTCTTTCTCCCTCGCTTATTGTCCCCCACCATGGCTGTACGTCGCGGACGCCCTCCCAAAGGTGCTAAACGCAATATCAGTGGACTCAAGAATCAATCCAGGCAACCATCTTTGAACAAGACTGCAGACAACTCCTCGGACAGTGATTATTCTGATTCTGAGGCTCTTGATCTTGCAGAACTCGACAGCCTAGCTTATCTTGAGGTCGACTCAGACCACAGTGACAGTGATAATGAAGCAAACTGGGATGAAATTGCTCAGGAAAAGTTTCAAGATTGCCTTGTTGCATTGATGATACAGAATGAAGAGGATCGCAGAGATGCTGGAGATGCAGACTGGATTCCATCCCGTCAGGAAGCCGAAGCTAAACGGTCAGCAAAAAGACGTAAACCAGATGGTCAGTTCTCCCATATATCAATAACAATTAGTCCCTTATATCAGTTTCAGGACGCCCTAAAGAATATGTGAAAGGTCCTGATGTTGCAAGCAAGTCAGCGCGCACTCAGCAGAGACATGCTGGATCTATTAGGATGCAGACCAATCTGGATGGTTTTTTATCTGCTCCATCCTTCTCTACTGGTTCTTCCTCTACAGCTGTTTTTTCTACATTGCAGGATGAGGGACTTCATATTTCAGATCATGGAACTCCACCTCCAACTGAAACCTCAAATTCAACACCTTTTTCAACTGCTCCTCCTTCTCGGGCTCCATCTCCCCCGCAGATTATCCCTCGCACTCGTTCAGCATCTGTTCTTTCAGAACCAGATGATGAGCCAGATGAGCAAAGTCCACCTTTAATTCAGGTGGATAACTCGGATGAAGAAATGGAGGAAGATGAAGATCCAAATGATTGGGATGCAGTTGTAGATGATATTATCAATGGAGAAGAAGACACTTTTTTCTCTCCCCCTTCCCCTTCCCCTTCCCCTGCAGCCTCAACTCCCCTTGTTGTGTCTGCACCAGGTCTTAATATCCGCAGCTGGCATGCTCTTCGCGAGAAGATCAAGGGTGAACTGCAGAAACAAAATCTCTCACTCATAAAGCATAACCAATTGCTTATCCTCCGAAATTTTGCTACCCTTCGCATCAAGGGTCTCAAACGAATTGCTGCCAGTCTTGAAATTGCACATCAATGGCATGAAGGGAATGGGAATTGGTTTGCACGGAGGGTTCGGGCTTTGGCACATCATTATCAGGTATTTGAGGAGCTTCCAGCAGATACAAGAGGCGGAAGAGCCAATGCCAAGTCACTTTTGAATGATGAATCTGTTCAGACTGCATGCTTGGCTTGGTTAAAACGGCAGGAAGTTGGCTCAGTCACTCCGATGAAATTTCGTGAAGGAATTAACACAGAAATCCTTGATTCACTGGGAATCTCACCCAAGAGACCTATCAGTGAACGCACTGCCCGGCGCTGGCTTGTCCGACTTGGATATCAGAGGACACTGCTCAAAAAAGGAGTTTACATGGATGGCCATGAACGGCCTGACGTTATGAAATATCGAACTGATGTCTTCCTACCAAGGATGGCAAGTTTTGAAGCACGGATGACACAATATCATGGGCCAACTTTGAAAGTTGTTGAGCCCAAGCTGCCACCTGGGGTTAAACGGGTTATTGCATACTTTCATGACGAGTGTTGTTTCCATGCCCTTGATTATATGCGATCTGCATGGTAAGTGTTTAATATTCTTTGGTCTTCAGTGGTTGACAAATGTGCTCAGGCTTGCAGAAGGCCAAACAGTTCTTCAAAAGAAAGGCCGTGGACGCCTCATTCATGTTTCAGATTTCATTACTGAAGGGACTGGTCGGCTTGTTCAAAGAGACACTCATGGCAACATAATTGCTGATGCTCGCCAAATAATTTATCCTGGGTCACAGGGCGATGCCTGGTGGGATACAGAGCAGCTGATCAAACAGGTGAAGCGTGCAATAGAAATTCACAATGCCGTTAATCCTGGTGTAACTGCTCTTTTCATTTTTGATCAGTCTTCTGCCCATGCCTCACTTCCTCCTGGTGCTCTTCGGGCATTTGACATGAATAAATCCAATGGTGGAAAGCAAAGAAAGCAGAATGATACTGTAATTCCCCAGTCCAATCCATCTGCTGCTCAGCGTGGAAAGGTTCAGAAAATGACAACTGCCAATGGTGAAGCCAAAGGCCTTCATGATGTGTTGGTAGAGCGGGGTTTTGATGTATCAGGCCTCAAAGCAAAATGTGCACCTGTTTGCCCATTCGAGAACACAGGGTGCTGCATGGCACGTCTTCTCTGCTTCTAAATGGTTCTATTAAACTGACATGCTTTTATAGTACTGGGGATGGTGTAAATATCGTTATCGGCAAGTCCCTAAAAAGACTTTTGCTGCATCAAAGGAGTTGGCTTTGAGGTATTTGGATGGATGTCCAGATGTGGTGATTCGACGTTTCATCAACAGGTCATGGAGGTTTATGGATGCTTACCGGAAGGGTTTGACGGGATATGCGGCAGAATGGGCTGTAAAGAAGAAGAAGCAGCACCGTTCAATTTCGAACCGTTCTCTGACAGCGATCGAAGACTGTGCTTGATGTATTATATAATGTGGCTGTGCAAAATAAATCCATTTTTTGCCAATTGTCTCCGATCATGATTCTGATTTTTGGATTTAGGCCAAAATTTTGGCGCCGCAAATTTGTCGTGGGAAAAACTTCGGAGTATGTTTTTTGGACTCCTTGGGTCAATCCGAGTCCAAAACAATTAAAATTGGGTCGAAATTAAATCACGTTAAGGCTACAGACAATTGGTGGGCTTTGCTTGTCCACAACTGTACATCCCCCATGCATAATTGTGGTGTCCTTTTACTAACCGTTAATGACCTTTGGCCACTAGATTTACCTTTGAGCCCGGTGGCATACTCTCCGTCAACGTTTTAACCTCGAAATCTTGAAAACTCACTAGACCCTGCCAAGAACGACCGCAAATAAACTCGACGAAAAGCGCAATGAACGTGCGGCTTTCGGCAATCGTGAGTTCTGTCAGTGCGCACAAGGACGGTCTGATCTTAGATATGCAGTCCTCGATCTAATTTTTTGGGTTATATTCGTCGCGTATCGCTGATAGCCCAAGTTTTAGGCGGAACCAGTGCTGCAGCTTCAGATCTCGTCCAGGCATTTCTGTGATAACGTCCTTGAAGACGGCATGCTCCAGCAGAGGCAGGAGGCGGCCATTTGATTCGACGGCAGAAGAGATTATGATATTCCTGGTTGTCCCTCTGAGGCTGAGGCAAGATCTCCGAACACAGTCACAAGGGAACACAAATCACTACCCGCTGACGCCACAAGAATTCAAAGTTGTAAGCGAGCGCACTAGTTCATTCAGTTGCTAGCACTAATATTTCTGAGAATCATACGCATATGGAGGACTCTGTCTGATATGGAACCTGTCACGCCCCGCATGCTTTTTAATTTGCGGTTGCAGGGTTGCATGTATTTGAGTTTGGTAATGCAGAGTTGCTAGGAGTTGTGGTAAAGTTGTGGGCGTCATTTCCATTGGCGAAGCAAGTATCCGCCATCCCAGTGGACAGTTGCCCAGTATTCCGCGCCCGTGCGCCGCAAAGAGTCGAAGCGGAAAACTCCCAGGTCCACCGAAAACAGGCAATGGAGATTTGTGTCTTCGAGCTGTGCTCACAGGTGCCTTATGAGCTCGTCGCATGTGCCCGTATCTTATCTACGCCCAAGGAACATTTACCAAGTTCTCAGAAACAAGAGAGGTCCCCGGCCATCAATCTGATTTGCGTGCCATTCTTCTACCCATGTCCTGCAAACTTTGAGTCGAATCAGTGGACGGCAGAAATGGTATCCACCTTGTATTCTCCGCCGCCGCCCTACATCGCTGGGACTCCTCTTACGAACGCCGCTCCGCAGCCATTTCGTCACGCCCGGCATTGGCCCAGCACGCGGTATGCTAGTCTCGAATCCATCCTGTCGGGTAGGCTCAAGCCAATACAATGCGCCATTTGAATTTCACATCGGCCGACGAGATACGCCTCAAATCGTGGACTATTCGGCCGCAGGAGCACAGGCAAGCACGACGTTCGCCGCCGTACTAGTGGCGCACATAATTAATAAGAGATCAACATGCGGTGGGCCTCCGAACCGAAAGCTCGCGAACCTCTGGTGGGACTCCTCCACTTGCGCGATCACTAGAAATTTCCGTCTCTTACATGTGACGTGTCACCGTAGCCCCAGGAGTTAGCCCCAGGAGTTAAGTCTCTGCGGTTCAATCCGGTACTCACAGCGACGAAACTGACTAATTACCCGCCCACGAGGAGGACTGAAGCTCAGCTACATCCTACGGAAACGGAGCTGAAGAGTGAGCTACTGACCGCTCATTCTGAGGAAGCCGCGAGGCGTCAAGCTCACCTTGCCGCAAGAATTGTCTGTACGTCTCGGACGACTGAGCTTTTATTCTGGCGGCAACGTGCGCTCCGCAAAGCGTTTCGTTATGCTTTTGTTCTGTGCATGCCCTCCACACGTGTCAACTTGGGCGGAGGACTGACTACAATGTGGCGTAGGATGGTGCCTTTAAGCTGCCCAATTGTAGCCTCCGCTATCATTCTGGAGGCTCACTTGGGTATATTTCTGGTTTCCGGCGTTTGCCCCTTCCTCTTCCAAGCTCAGCCGCGGAACTAACCTCTTACCCGGCCTCCTTGTAGTTACTAAACAAAGACCGGGCCGCGGAAAACTTATTCATAGTTGATTCATCTCTGAATTCCGCACGTACCTAGTTTACGATCCCCCTTCTTCTCCGCACAATGCCTTCGCGTGCGGATCTATTCGCACTGCAAGGGACTGGCGGATTACTTCCAGTCCTTTCACCCCTGGGTTCTGGGTTCCAGAACCGCGATCATGATCGTGGATAGCTGGAATGAAATAATCCCACATCCCACGTCGCGTCTCCCTCGGGCTCATCCTCACATTGCGCCTTCAGCTCCCAGATAGATTACTAACCACCCTGCCCGTCTCACACTCCGCCCATTCTCTGAGCGAGATGTGGTGTACTGTGGCACACCACATGCATCGGACTTCGTGCGCCTAACCTCTGATTCGAACGAAGGGAATCCTGTGCGGAGCCGCAGCGATGTGATTTGATAATGACTAGGAATGTGAACGCGCTCAAACATTAGGCTGAATTGAACAGTATTAATTGCATTTGTGAGTCCTTGTATTATTCTCCTTGTGACAAATAGGAGGCGAAGAATGATCGTCATGCCGACCGGCCCCTTGCTTTTTCCCTCGTTAGCGCCGGACATTTCCTGTTGATAGTGATTATACTCTAAGCGCTCGTAGGAAGCTGCCAAGTCTACAAATCCAACCCGCATATAAAGGCCCTGGCACCGATCTGGATGTGACTTACATCCTCGACCCTCCATAGGATTATATCTGCCTCGATCTCAAAGCTATTCTGCATCCGTGGAATCAAAAGAAAATCGGGAGATTCAATCTGTGGGCCTTCATATTGGATGTCGTCTGATATGTCTCTTGTGTTCTTATCCCCCGTTTTTCATTCATCCCACAATACCGTACTATCAGGCGCCTACTCCGCGCCTTCGCGCAGAGCGCCCAGGTCCATCGATCGAGATCGAACGGTGTGCCGTACGCGTCGATCGTGATCGGCTTAAAATGGCAAGTTGAACACAGGGTATAGTGACGTTGACGCATGGCCCCGGGATACGATGTGCAGCCATGGTCCACATCTCAAGAGTCGCACCACTGGGTAAGATAAAGTTTGGACGAATAAAAAAATGAATGGCAGAGTGGAGGGCTAAATTATCAATCAATTCTGGATCGAGAATGGACGGAGCTTGGATTCAAGTCTGTCGTCGAACGTTCGGTTTGTCGTACAGCCCACCCATATGGACAGAAATTGCGGAATAAAAATCCAGAAATTAATTTCACGCCTAACCAGATATGATATATCGAACGGCGACGCCCACACCACTGCCCGTTATGATAGGGCTAACCTTTCATCGGTCCGACACTCTACACAGCGCTGTTGTAAATGCGGGCCATCCTATAATTAGCGAGGCGCCAGGAAATTTTTATACGCCATACAAGGAATGCCACAATAAGACGAGCCAGAATGTCGATCAAGATCGAAAAAATGGGAGTATATGTGCGTAGTCGGACAGTAATTGACTCATATCCGAGCAAGACTTACGCGCCGCGTATTTAAGGATCAATGTGGCCACAGCGGCTTATCAGTCTTTTAACTCAAACGAGATATCGAACCGAAGAGCCGATGCTCGTTCATAGGTAATCCAACCTTGTATCCTGCGTTGGCCACAAACACAAAAGCCATTAATTCAACAATAGCGCGAGTCACTCAGGATCGAATCAAGTCAATTTGAGCTTATGCTCTTTCACATAAATCACTTCACAGCTATGGAGTGACTTGGAATTAGAGTATGAACCGCTGGGTCCTGGAGTACCGCCTGCTTGGTTGCTACCTGATCCACCGCTTACGAGCGAGATAGCACCAAATTCGGCGCACTGCGAAACGCACGAGACGTCTCAGCATCATACGTATGGATTGCAGATTAGACAGCAATCGGGTTAGAGTAAACAGAGTCCCACCATTTTCAAGCATTTGAAACCGCACTTCCTCGAGATCATCCTGCATCCAGTTTAAGCTCGAGTCAGCATTGGACCATACCGTATGATACGCATATGCATATGCTCGGGTAAATTTTAGATCGTCTCACTTGCGTTTCACATGCAAATATGTTCTCTGGGGCCACAACCACTGATTGCTGGGTCTGTGGGTCCATCATCATTATCCCCCCAACAATTCAACAAATAATAGTTTCACACGGGCAACTCGACGCCCAGCCTTACGCTGACAGCTGATTGTAACCGCCCAGCCTGTAGCGCACACCTGTCGAAGCTTCAGCCCCTTCAATTTAGAGCGCGAATGATCCCGATTCCCCCCGACTCGCTTAAGCGAAGCGGCACGGATCCGTGATGAATAGGAATGATGGGGATCGCGGTGGGTCCGCCAACAGTGAGATCCTTCATTATGCATTATGCGCCAACGGCGGCCCATGGCGTCCAAACCCGATCGTTGAGCGGCCCGGGCGCCCCAGCAAATGTTGAAATTTCGACTGTCGCGCTGGCGGCTGCGAGCTCAAGGGTAAATAAACTATAACATTTAAATCTTTGGCTGGGTGATAATAGGCGTGGATCGAGGAGGGTGCGTTGCATAGGGTGTCAGAAGAGCGCACCTGAGGTGTAAGTATGTAGCGTCGCGGAGCGCTCAGATGGTTTCAAAAATATTCTATGGTTAATGGTACGGCGGCGGAGAAGATGGAGGTTCAATGTATTGGATGGACTCGCCGGTGGCCTCGCGGTAGACAAAAGTATCTCTGAATCCAATTAAATCACCATGCAACATACGACCAAGAGGCGTTCATCAGAGATAGGCTCGTGGTTTGTCGACTTTGCATTCAGACAACCTGAGCTCGAAGGAATAGACGTGGATCGAGGCAGTTGTGTTAGATGTCGTCAATTTTGCTGCAGGAGAGCAACCGACATGAACGTCACGGCTGTAGCATCGCGGCGCTCTGAGGGTTTCAAAAATATTCCATGTTTATTGGGAGGGCTAGTCTCTTCTAAACAGATGCTACAAAAATTCTCACTCGTACCTCGTGTGTTCCAATCTGTAATGGGAGGGCCATAAAGCTTGTCATATCGTTCGAGATTTCCCTAACCTGTGTTTGATATGTTGAGTTCAGGCTTTGGGCAGTTCAGTACTGCATGGAACAATACCCGAGATGAATGTTGCAAGTGTTACATTTAATTCCTCCATCGAATCTGTTGTAAAGGGCTTATTTACATATAGACATTAGCGCTGGACGGTCCGATAAACATACAAAGCGCACCCGAGATGAATATTGTACATACTAGCTCCCGAATTCGCACAGCACACGGAGCTCGAAGAGCTTCCAAGAATCCAAAATACCCCGACGATGACCGCGGGGAGATATAGTATGCCCGACGTATTATGATCAAAAACGCTGTTCAATGTAGACGGGAATAATGCTACGTAGTTCAAGCACTAGACTGTGCCGAGAAATATTCAAGGTCCCTGGATATTCTCCAGGCACACCCGAGATGAATGTTATGATATCCTATTCGAATTCCATCCCTCCTTCGAATTCGTTGTTGTAAAGGGTTTATTGAATTTAGACATTAACGCCGTCAGGCTGTCGAATAAACATGCAAGACCGCACCCGAGATGAATGTTGTACTCATTCGCACAGCACACGGAGTGCGGAGATCCTCCGCCCGCCGGGGACATGCAAGGTGCCATATGCATATTAGAACTGTCGCTCAAGGTTAGCGAACAGAGGTTTCAACCTGTCGAATAAGGGTATGTACCGTGAAACTTTAAGCGCCGAATGAAGACAAAGGTGGAAGGTGCGAACTTGGAGTAGCATGCATGAATGTACCTGGACCTGATATATGTGAATGTAACTGACATGCTATATGCGCGAGTAGATACTGGTTGACAACTGCGATGCGGACTCGGACAAGTGGACTTCCAGTTCAGGGTCGATTATGGGTTCTTGAATGAACGGGTGCAATGCGAATATGGAGCGTGGGATGGACGATCGGAGCCTGAGACCAAGTCAGGTCAGGTCTTAGCGGAGAAAGAGACGGGGATAACATGTAGACAGGATTCATGAGCTGGAAAAAAATGGGAGATAAAGCATGTGTCACCACCAAGACTGGCTTGAGCACCGACAATATGTGCCTTTCGCAGGAGGCGTTCAGAAGCATAGCATAGACAACGGAAGCTGTAGATTTAAGCGCGCCGTCGCCGTCGACGTCGAATAAACAACATAGACACCGAAACCGACAAGAGTGATGTAACTGGTACTGAACGGGATATCGTATGTTTTGGCGAATCGAAATGCGCAGGGAAGTGAAGTGTAGCAAGAACGAGAACATGACAGGAGATCGACGGGTGCAGAGGGTAGCCTTCCCTTCCCTCCAGCGCTTGTCTATACACGGCCGCCGAGATGAAGTCAGACCCAAAAAAAAAGAATTGCCTTCACAACTCGTACGATTCCTGACAAGCATTGGGATTGTCAGGGCGGGATGCCAAAAGACCCAGACCCAGACCCAGACCCAGACACAGCGAACACCGAACGGGTGCAGACACTGTTTTAAAAAAAAACCGAAAGCCCCGGCCCCCGAGTCGCACGTTCATATCCGAGTCTGCGCCGCCGCCCACAAACCATTTACATTCGACGAATCAGTAGACATAGAGGCCGGTGGTGCAAAGATACCTCTACACGACAGGTAAGAGATTTTTGGATTGGAATGCAGGAAAGAATGTGATTATAGCGCTAGCGCTGGGATGCCCAGAGATGAATTCGTTCGTTGTATTGTGGTCCAATTTTTGTTCCTGGAACTTCGACTAGTGTAAGTATAGTTGCGGCCTGAACATAAACTTTCAAGCGCGCGCTGTCGAATAAACACAGAAACCGAGAACCCGAGATGAGGGAGGTAACTGACCGAGACATAGTTTCGTATGTCATGTTTTGATAGGTGAATTGGCAGCATGCACAGCGAAGTAAGAACATGCCGATCAACGGCTGCAGAGGATTCACAGCCTGGATGCTCGCGCGTCCATACGACGCTGCCGAGATGAATTAGGGGGCCCGAATAACAAAGGATTACACACCACACAAGTCCCCGTCACAGGTGGCAGGGATTGTCAGGGCAGGATGACGAGACTCCTAGACACAGTGAACGCCGAAGGGGTGCGGTGCAGAGCAGATGAATGTTGGTGTGGTGTTCATGACCAGGAGCCGAGTTGCGACGAGAATAGGAGCAGGAACGGGGACGGGACAAAGGGACCTTTAACCGCGTCCGCCTCCGAAGAGACATGGAAACCGTACGTACGGAACTGAGCTTTGAACGGGTTGGTAAATTGGCGTTGCGCAGCGAAGTTTAAGAAGAACGTGGCAGACAATCCCATGCGGGTGCAGAGGATAGCCGTAGCCTACATAAGACCTTCCCAGAACGGGCTCGAGGCCGGCGCCGAGATGAATTTGACTTGGATACGCATTCTGGCAACCCCCGAGAAAGACTGAGTGACTGATGTCATTTTTTTTTCAAAAAAAACCGGAGCGGAAAGAAAAACCGGAGCGGAAAAGAAAACAACAACACCCTCGAGTCCCAACTAGTATGATATGATTCCCGACGGGCGTTGAACGTTTGAGATCGTCAGGGCAGGATGACGAAAGCACAGTTTTACCGGGTGCGGATAAGTCGCTAACCGAGCGCCCCCGACGAGAGGTCGCACGTTCATATCAGTGCGCCGCTGAGATCAGAGTTACACTTGCATTCCAACCTCCAGGGGATAAGTAAGTGTTTAGGAGAAATAGAGCGGCGCCGGTGGCCAGGTGGTGCAGAAATACATTGCACCCTGTTTTTTGAAATCCAGGAACACTAGAGCACTGGAGCGTAAGTATTTTGAGTGCCTGATCAGTGCCAGTGATCATCGTAGTGGGGTGACATTTCTTCTGTCCGTCGAGCTTTGGCTATGCGATCCACGTTCGAGACGAGTCGCATCAGGACACTTGAGACGACGAAAAAGAAGGAAAAAGAGCTGAAAGTGATGGTAAGAACAATATCCGGCGTTGTTTGGCCACGCGGCGCCGGCGAAACACCGCCGTGGCAAATACAGCAAAACACCCGCCCTTCACCCCCGCTCTTGGCTCGCTGAACGCTCTTGGTCTCGGAATCTTCTGGGTGGTCGTACGACTCGTTCTCGTCGCCCTTTCTCCGCCAGCCGAGAAGAGGAATGCTCCAAAAGAAGAAGACGGCGAGAAAAAAAAACATTAAGCGACCCCATTTCATTGCAGTTGGAATGAATGAACTGAGGCGATAGCCGAAATGAAGTGTCCATCGACTGGACAACGTCGGTTAGGGGTGCGGGAGGACTTGGGTTTGCAGGGTTCTTTCTCAGTCTGCCCGACCGACGAGGCTTACCGACGCCTAAGAAAAAAAAAACGTTCAAGACCGAACTTGAAGCAATTCTCCGCGTTGGTATTCATTTGAAGCTAGGTGGAGACTGAAGATGAAGATTCGTCCACGCGCTTGAATAACGGCACGGTCATTTCGTATGTCTTCTCCGGGTTTTGCCAGAAGAGATCGTCCTTACGCACTTTACTTAGGAATTCTAACGATCCATGTCAATGACGATGGCGGACATAAGGGTAGGTACGGGGGAAGAGGTATATGCGGGAGTGCGGAGGTATATCGAAGAATATGCCTCCGCGAATGATTCCGCGGGACCAAGTCTTCGTCGGTGTGGGGCTCATAGAATCCAAGGCACCTGCAATGCACCCTCGTGAAGCCCAATAGCACGCTCTGGACCCCGCGGATGCTACTCTACTCGTGGGGCCTGCCTTGGGCCTGCCGCTCACCCTTTGCCCATGGCCCAGCCTTGTTCCCAATCCAGCACAAATCGAAGGTTCCTTGAGAAGAGTCACGAAACCCAGCAGTTTGGCTCAGCCATGAGCTAAGCGAGCCACAGCCTCGGGTCGCGACTCCAGATCTAGATCTTCCCGATATGGAAACGCGCGTGTCGACGACGAGAAGAAGGTTGCAAGTGGTGGGGCAGAGATTATAAGAGGGCAGGCACGGAGACCGGGTGGGGGTCCGATTTTCCCGTGCTGCAACCTCCGACCCATCCCGCTCTGCGATATCCAACCTCCTCCTCCTCCTCCAAGCGCTGCCTCCGACCGTCCCGAGCACCAATCCTACTCGAGCCGTCAATCCCCCGTGCCGATTACAACTTTTTGAGCGGCGATAACTCGAACGCGAACTTGAACAGGATGCCTGCCGAACGTAGTCGTGGATCGCGTCGCACAGGCGCAGACGGTTAGTCCTTTCTCATTCGTCTCGCCACGAAACGGTACTTACTCTGCGCGGCAGGTAACCAGCTGGTGTGGACGGAGCCCGCGCTCGCACCCGGGATCGCGTTCGCGACGAACCTCACGCCCGGCGCGTTCGAGGAATCAATTAAAGAGTCGATCATCGACTTTGAGTCCTCGACGAAGACAGCCCCCGTGGAGGCCAAGCCCGAGCCCGCCACGCCGTCCCCCACGTTCTTCATGTTCGACGCCCCCATCGACGAGTCCAAGCCCAAGCGCGCGTCGCACAAGCGCAAGCCCACCCCGCCGCCCCTCTCGTCCACATCGCCCTCCTCCCCCTCGGAGGCCTCTTCCCCCGTCGACGCGCCCGCAGCAGCGCACATCCCCCGCCCCCCCAACGCCTTCATCCTCTTCCGCTCCTCCTTCATCCGCGCGGGCGCCGTCCCCGCGAACGTTGAGCCCTCGCACGCCTCCCTCTCCACCATCGCCGGCCTCACCTGGGCCGCGCTCCCCGCGCCCGAGAAAGAGCACTGGTACAAGAAGGCCAAGGAGGAGCGCGAGCGCCATCGGGAGCGCTTCCCTGGCTACGCGTTCCGGCCCCGGCAGCGCACCACGTCGACCTCCACGCCGCCGAGCTCCACCGACGACGAAGGCGGGGGAAGTAGTAGTAGTAGTGGTGGCGGTGGTGCGGAGCCCAAGCCGCGCCGCCGCCAGCAGCGTGAAGTTGCCCCCGCCGATCGGGCGCGCCAGGCGCATATTGCCTCGCTCATCCTGTCTGGGCTTTCCGGAGCAGCGCTCGACGAAGCTGCGGCCAAGTTCGATGCGGAGCGGAAGGAGCGCGGCGAGGGCGGGGTGGAGGTGCGCTTCGGGGTTGTCGAGACGCCTGAGGGGCGTGTGGCGGCGAGGGAGGCTTGCGAGGCGGTGAAGAGGGAGGGGAGCCCGTGTGTGGAGAAGAGGAGTACGAGCAAGGCTGAGAAGAGGCAAACACGCGCAAGTCCAAAGGAGAGCAAGCGCCGGCGCACCGCCTCGTCGCCGTCCTCCCCCGCGGCATCTTCCCCGCCGCCGACGCCCGTGGACACCGACGTAGCGTCCCCATTCTCCTTCGACTTCGAGTCGCTCTCCATCCCCTCCACGCCGGTCGACGAGTACGACTACACCACCACCGCGTTCGACTGGCCGTACTCCTCCGCGCCCTCGCCCTCCACCGCCTCCCCGTTCGACTCGTACCCCCCGTCCCCCGCGCTCACGCACGCATCTCCCTCCGCAGCGAGCTCCTCGTGGAGCTCCTTCGAGGACCTCTCCATGTCCCTCTCCGCCTCCCTCCCCACGCACTCGATGCGCACCTCCCCCCTCTCCGCCTGCTCCTCCATGTCCTCCATCGGCGGCGACCTATCCTCCCTCGCCTCCCTCGCCTCCCTCGCCGTCGCTGACAACTGCAGCATGGCGCTCCCCGTCGACCTCTCGTTATACGGCACCGGCTGCGGCGGGCTCATGCCGCCATACGACCCCGCCCTCGAGCTCGGGCTGGGCATGGACATGGACATGAACATGAGCGGCATGGGCATGGGCTTCCTCACGTCGTACATGGACGAGGGGACGCACGCGCAGACGGAGCTCGTCGGGTGGTAGGCTGGGGTCGAGCCCGTCGGAGCTCGGGACTCCTCCCTCCGTGCAGGGGGGAGCACGAGCTCGGGCCCTCCGCGATGTCGATGAGGGAGGCGGAGCAGCGCGATACGTTGCGCTGCTCCCCCTCCCTCACAAAAGGCGTTGCTGCCCTCCCTCCCTTCCTTACCCTGGAAGGAACGGAGGCGCGCCCCGCCCCTCCCGTACAGCACCTACGCTTGAAGCGGGAACGCCGCGTGCGTTGCCGTTGCTGCTTGCTGTACCTCTTGGATCTTGGATCGGATGTCTCACTGTACCGGATGGAGTCTTGTTTGTTGTACACTGGATTCTTATTGTTGTACCACCACCACCCGCACCCCCACCCGCTCCCTCCCTACTCTACCCTCCTTGCGCCTACCCTCCTTCCCCTCCCCGCGCCACCGCTAGCTATCCTTATCTGTACTTTGCGCTACCCACCTCTCCGCTGCTCTATCTCTATCGCATATCTATCATCTTGTGTACTCTTACCACTACAATACGACTCAGAATGCAATAGACGTCTCCTCCCCCTCCCTCCCTCCCATTCTCAGAGCGAGCAAGCGCCTGTGAAAATAAGCTCCCGCGCCACATGCTGCCAGCGCCATCGTGTCTTTGCACCTTCCTCTTTCGTCCTCGAGGCACGAGCTGCTCGGATCTAGATCCGTGGAATTTCTGATTAGATTTCGCCCACTGTGGGAGGACGGGCCGCGGTTGATTAGATTGCTTCCGTAAGTCCATTGCTTGGGGTTTCTTTTTAATTGATGGTGGGAAGCCTCAGCCGCGGCGAGCTTGTGGCGGGAGTTGGGCGGGAGGGAGGGAGGTCAGGTGTTGTTGGGAGGTGTTGCTGGGAGGAGAGCATTCACTGTGAATTTACACACTGGCATGCTGCAGCGACTCGGGCTCGGAGACGTCTGACGCGCTGCACGACGGCGGTGGTGCCTGTTTCTTTTGGCAGCCAAAAAACTGACAGTTTCCTTGACATTTTCAGCATTTGTCGTCTCGACATACGCAGTCCCCGGGTGCGAGCGGTCAGTGGCGGCTCCTCAGGGTCGGAACCGTGACATTGTACTAAGGCCCTGCTCGGGTGCGTTGGGTCGGCAACGGATCCCAATTGGCGTGTGCCTCGGCTAATGCTGAAGGCATTCTCCCACACTTTTACGCGTAGAGTCACATCAGTAACATAGCGTAAATTTTTATCCGGCCTGCCTTTTGACGCGTCTACCGCCTTCCCCGACGCGCCATGGCCGACGAGAATCCTCAGGACCCCCGGCGACACGTAGATGATGTTGCTGTTGCACGTCACAAGGCCAAAAAGAGGCAGGAGCTTGAGCAGCGCCGTAGACGGCTCATGGTCGCATCCTTGATTTACACGGTGATAGCGTTCACTGCTACGCTACACCTCGATCTCCCGGAGCCCATCCCCATGCACACCTCTATCCTCACTGGACAGCTGTGGCTAAATGAGCTCATACACGGGCACGACGGTCGCTTCAAAGACCAGCTCGGCATCGCAAAGCATGTTTTTTTTCGGCTCTCCTTCGAGTTACAGACTTGCTGCGGTCTCAGAAGCACCAAATATGTCACAGCAGACGAGAAACTGGCCACGTTCCTCCATTTCGCACGTACTGGGTGCAGCACACGTGTTTTGCAGGAGCGTTTCCAGCGTAGTGCAGACACCATTCAAAGGTATGTTCGCTCAAATCTTATCATTTGATCAGATTTAATGTCGTTTCGGGTAGCTCTGTTTATTCCACTCTCGCGTGTCTCGTTGGGCCATTTTACACCAAACACCTCCATCTTCCCTCCAATGATACGCCACCCGAAATCAAAAAAGAACCCAAATTCTACCCATACTTTCGCAATTGCCGTGGCGCAATTGATGGGTCGCACTTCCATGCTTGGGTTCTACTCGAGTCAATGGCTCGTTATCGGAACCGGAAGGGCTTTATCGGCCAGAACGTACTGGCAGCCTGCAACTTCGCATTGCTTTTCGTTTATATTCTCAGCGGGTGGGAGGGCAGTGCGTCAGACTCGCAAATCTACAATTATGCACGCGGGCTCGATTTTGCTGTTCCTCAGGGTATGTATTACCTCGCTGACGCTGGATTCCCACTGTGCGATGCCCTTATGACACCGTATCGTGGTGTGAGGTACCATCTCAAAGAATGGGGCACCTCAAAACAACGGTAACAATTTTTGGTACTTCAGTAGCTCCGATTTGATGCTTTCATCCCAGGCCCCGCAATGCGAAAGAACTCTTCAACCTCCGGCATGCACAGCTGCGCAACGTTGTCGAGCGCATTTTCGGTATCCTCAAGCGGCGCTGGTCAATATTCACACGCGCACAGGAATATCCTATTGAGACACAGGCAAGATTTGTCAGTGCAATCGGGGCGTTGCACAACTTCATCCGTGTTCACGATGCCGCTGATGAAGCACGGGATCTCGCTGCAGATGGTCCTCCTCTGGCTGCGCCGCTTCGTCGTGAAGACTCGGTGCAGGATTTTGTTGGTGAGGAGCCCCGCGAAATAGCGCCGGAGGAGCTAGGGATGGATATTTCAGCGGAGGAGCGTGAACGGGCTTCTGCTCGCCGGGATTGCATTGCGGAACAGATGTGGAAGGACTATTTGACCTGCTTGGAAGAACGTGGGGAGCAACCACAAGGAGAGCTTGTTATTTAGCTAGAAGCACATTTCCCAGTATTCACAACAAGATGGAAATTCAATATGTGTAGATATTTATGACACGAGTACAATGCAATTAAAGAAGACCCTTGCGTTGCGCGGCCTCGACTGAATCCCGGACAAATGCAGTGCGCGTCGATTTCTTCTTTGATGCCGTATATGTCTGTGCAACCGCGGAGTCCATCGTGAAGAGGCGCATGATGGTGGCGGACTCTTCGTCGGAGAATTCGTCGTCATCCTCCATTTGTTGTACAGCGCGCATGCGGGCCTCGGGGCTGCCAACAACCTTGAGGGAGCCCGCGACATCGCGCAGAGCAGCTGCGATGTCAGTCCCGACCTCAGCGTTGCGGGGCTTGCGATGACGACGGCCGTTAGGCTTCTCGGGCGACGACGACGCTGCACGCTTCTGGGCCATCGGCGGCGGCGACGACGCGAGCAAGTCATTGGTTGCCGGAGAGCTGCTGAAGGTCTGTAGGATGTCAGCGTGAGCAAGCGAGCAGAACTTTGTAACGCACCGTATTTTGGTGCGCAGGAGTGTGCGGGGTGACAGGGACACTGGCAGACTGGGACGGCTGCGAGGTGCTGGTGGCCTGGGAGCTCTGCGAGGTGTCGGCAGAGCTCTGGGAGACGACGGAGCTCTGGGAGACAGCGGTGCTCTGCGAAAAGATAGCTGAAATGTGCGCGAAAGGTGTGGGCTGCAAAGGGGCACCGGCGTGGAAGGCACCCGCGCCGGTCGCGATGATCCCGTCGACGAGGAAGAGCATGTCGTCATACAGGGGAAACGGGGTCGTCTGCCAACGCGTGTAGTCGGGGTGCGCCTGCCATAATTGTCAGCCAAAACAACGGGTGGCTGGATTGCGCACGCACCGCAAAGAGACGGTCCCAAACGTCCTGGGTCGCCGTCACCAGCTTCAAACCCTCGTCCCACCCGAAGCCTGAAAGGTTGCGGATCGCGTGTACCTCCGAGAAGTTCTTTTTAATCTGCGCGGGAAGGTGTCAACAATGACAGATTCTGTCGATGAGTACTCACACCCTGGTATTGATCTTTGCATTTAGCAGCAGTTTTCTCACCGCCCGGGGTTCCAGCGAGGTCCGCGGCGCAGAAAGGCCAGATTTGAGGCTTCCAGCCGCTGTCCGCTTGAAAGCCGTTGGTTTTGCCCCAACGGAGACGGTTGAGAAGCTTCATTTTGTCGACATCCCGCCACTGGGCACGCGGGGGCATGTCTTGGGAAGGAATGAAGTGTGGAAAAACCACGCAGAGGTGGAGGACAGAGAGAAATGGGAGATAAAGCGAAAATCTACCGCTACTAGTCTACTAGTATCGCGTGACAGCCTAGTGTCGCCAGCCATGAGGTACCCGAGCACATGGATTGGAATGGGATCAGCCCCGAAAGCCCCGAGCAACCGATTGGGTCGTTGTTGGCGGGGAAACGGGTCCGAAGCGTTTCACCCGAGCAGGGCCTAAGTAGTCCCAAGTACTTAAACGTAGGCGTTATCGTTCGGCCGACTTTATGCGGGGCTATGATTGAGGCACATGACGTCGATGGCGGGACCGTCCTCGACTTGAGAGAATCGGATGGCACAGGCGGGCGGGATCTACGCGCGCGTATGGTACGCATACGCGTCGGGTAGGTATTGGGACAGGTGGCGGTGAACGGGCGCGGGAGCGGTGCCTCCGAGTCGCGCGTGTGGGTTGTTGGTGCGCTCAGGCGTTATCTTGAACAAGGCACGAAAAAATGCATGTATCGTTCAACTCGGACGTCTGCTTGCGCGTTTTTCGGCACCGCGCCTTGTTTTGCGTTGCGTTCGGCGTTGTTTTGAATTGACTTTATTATTGTCGGTGGGAGAGGAGAGAAACTAAAGTATGCATGTATTGTCAACTCTGAGGTCTGCCTGCGCGTTTTTCGGCACTGCCTGCGTTCCGTTCGGCGTGGCTTTGAATTGACTTTATTATTGTCAGTGGGGAAGGAGAGAGACACAAAACGAGACGACTCGGGGTTAGCCGATAACCCGATAAGATACAAGATTAGAATGGATCTATCGACTCGTGAAGCCACTCTACCTGCGCTAAATGAAAAATTAATAGTCGCGTATCGAGGGCGCGTTTCTCCATCTTGGATTGAACCAAATGGGCTTCTGGAAAGGAGGATTTTGTTAGGTGCTCAAGTGATCAGGGCCGTGAATGAACTGATGTAAGGATGGAGGATCGTTGTAGAATTTCGCGCCGTCGGCCAAGGGGGATCGGGATATCTCATTCCAGTCAACAGTTGTCATGGACCATGATACGGACGGTTGGGCATCCTACCGACTTGTCGTCGCAAATCATGAATATGGCGGTTGATGCCGAGGTATTGTTCACGAAGTATGACAGCGCGTCTGGGATGGTTATGACGTGCAAAAATAAATTCAAAACCCAATCACCTGCGCAGATAGGAGATAGTGAAAGGACCGCACCGTCCACAATATCAAGTGCCCGGGTTACCCAGTGTCAGATTCGATTCATTCGAAGCCAGTTGAAACCCGGGCTGACCGTAAAGATCTAGAAGCTGTACATACATCAATATCGTTGTCTTTTGAATCCAGATGGCGGGTACATTTACCTCTCTCTGATCGAGCTCAGACTGGGAGGCGGGATATCCTATTCTGGAATCTGTCCTGAAAGAGCTTCTTGTTCTCGGACGTATTGGGACTCGATAACACGAGGCGGCGGCAATCGCCACGCGCTACTGGTCATCGGTGTTGGTTCAAGTTACCTGATGTGGGACGGCCTAAGGTGATGAGCGACGAGATACCGTGTTCGATCTTGGCTGTGTTGGATATTGGGCGACAACTTGCGTTGCCTTCAGGCTCAATCTGCAAAGGGATGACCCGTGACTGGGCATATATACGCCCATGAGCTAAACACGAGTGGAAAGCACAAGTTTTTTCCAGCTCTTGTTGAATCGGACGCACCTCGAGACCTCGAGCGAGACGCGGCGTATCCAATTCGGGAGACAATGGAAACCTTGGTTCGATATCTGATTTAAATACCTTGAGCCTTGAATTAAATTAGTGAAGCGCACCTTGTCTAGTCCATTCTGATATTCTGATCATGTTCCATCTAGTAGAGAACAACCGGTTAATGCTAACGTGCTAAAATTAATCAAAGGAGGCGGCATCTCCTTTTCGAGACGCAGCTTTGTTAGATCATTCCGAATCTGGCGTTTGTTCAACAAAAAGGGCATCTAGTTGTTGGCTGTCGTCTCATCCATGCTGTGCATCGGACTTTGATCTCTGACCTGGTCGAAAAATATTTACATTGCCAAAGAAATTCGCGGTCCCGGAATTTAGCCCGTTCTCGATGAGGACGAGAACGAGGTGATAATCGCCACTGAACGATCGAGTGGAGAGACTGCACTGTCGCACGCATAAGTACTTGAACCGGCTTCGTTATCTCCAGTCCGCCGCTCAGTGTCTTCGGATAGGGAAACAGCTGTCATCTGCATCTTTTGTGGGCGCGCGTGGGGACAGCTCAAACAGCGAGATAGCCGTGCGCCTGCGCCCACAACGGCAATTAAGATATACATGGGCGTCGGAGATCCGAATCCTGATTGGGTGGACAATGCACTGAGACTGGGGCCGAGGGCGACGAAGATAAGGGCGGCAGGATAAGGCCGGAATCAGGTATTGGAATGAAGACGGCGAATACGAATAGCGGCGAGGGAGCGCGTCCTTTGTTCCTAGGCGTTTGTGGCTGACGGTAATGAATAATCCCTCTGGACGCCTGGAGGCCGCGGACGAGAGGTGCATTCATTAGTGTATTAGACGTTGTTGGGCGACGCGGAGCGTATCGACGCGCACAGCCGAATACGCGACGCGAACGTGCTGAACCTTAAAAGCTTGAGAGCCGAGTATTGTTGAACTCGGCAGCAGCCGAATATTGTTCATGTCAAACATCAGGCGAATAACGATATCAGACATCCTTTGCGGGCGCCCAACGGCGGCGACTTCAATACTTCGGGTGGTGGTGGCACAGAGCGCGACAGTGGCCGAAAGTACAAGGGCCTGGCTTGCGCTCCTGGTTGCTTGGGCGTTAAGGTTCAAGCATTTCAAGGCAGTGTCGCATTGTAGCGATGAACAAATGCCTTGTTTTCGTGCATGAACGTGTGCTGGTCTCGAATTTGCCTTTGCAACGGGCGGTGGTTGTTGGTATGCGGGCGTGAACTCTAAATATGCGGGAACAAGGGAGTTGGCGTTTCATCCTTCAATCAATGGCGAAGATGTTGTGGAAAAGTGGTCTTGTTCTCTTAATTCTTGATTAGAACTCCGTCAATTCATTTATTGGCCGATGTGTTGTGCTCGCATTGGGAGTGGGTTCCACGGCTCATTCATTGGGTGATATAAGTGTGGTTTTTGCTGATACGGGAATGGTCTTGTCTTCGAGGGAACACAGTTTACGCTGGGGCACAAGGACTTCATACACCCACACAATATGAGAGAATTCACCTGGGTTCGCGTGGACATCTGCTCTTCTCCTGGGAGTACGGACGGCGAACCAATTCTGAGCCGAATGAATGTTGGATATTCTGGAAAGGTGATGGTGATTTCGCATTGCCATATGACGAAGTGCCGGCAGAATTGCGCAGGAACAACGGCAAAGGTAAGGAAACTGATTAGGATTAGGGCATAGTTGCCGCTAATGAACTGAACAGAAAGATCACTCCACTCGATGATGAGGTGGATGGTGCCGGCGGAATATAAGGGCGAGGGGAGAAGATCTTCAGTGGTTCGAATGTCTATCAGGGGTCTGTATTTATAAGGGGGCGGTCAGGTGCGAGTCGTGCCGTAAGATGTTCGGGAGTGTGCGGAATGGAAGAGAGCGCGGGGCGGGTGTAGCGGGGAGATAACAAGGGAGTTAGATGGAGAGGCAGCTAGTAGATGAAGGTAGAGGGAGGCGATGGTCAACGCCGGTGGGAATCGAGTTCAATGAATTAATCAAGAGCCTCGCACGCCGGGAACTTGGTATCTCCCGGGCCAGAACTTCGTCTGATTTCTCCGACGGTGGTAGAAGAGCTAGCGTGGAACTCCACAGAAAACAGGAAAGCCGAGACGGGTGTAGTCGTCCAGGAACGCGGACAGAGTCGGCAAGACGGTCTATATGGGCATGAGACGCGAAAACACAAAAGTCTGGACTTGCAGACCTCCGGACAAAAACGGTACAATGAAAAAATAGAGTTCAGTGCCACTGGCACTAGTCCGAGTTAGCTCGGTGGTCATATATTTGCGGTGCTCGCACGCAGCCCGGGTGGGAAGGGTAGATGTCAAACCTAGTAACCACTGTACACCCCGCCAGAGCAAAAATGTGCTCATCATACAAATTCGCGATGGAAGGAATCGGCTAACTGACGAGTCGGAGACAGTGTGCGCAAAGTCGGCCTCGAGGCTCGCATACAAAGTGCCATCAGACAGCCGGCGGCCAAGGATCAGGAAGCCCAAGTCGTCGGTTGGCGTGCGTGATGGGACGCGCCTTTCCAAATGCGGAAGAAGGGCGGGAACACGTGTCTGCAAAGTGGAGCTTCGCGCGCGACAGTCACAGTGGCGCTGGAAAAACAACAGTGACCAGATATATTTAGTTTGATTAACGGGGCGGCCAGAATCGGTTTGTGGGTGTGATAGAGGTGAAGGATTTTCGCTTCGCCGAGTGTGGACTTGTGGGCTCTGCCTCGAGGCAGATGTGGCGATGGAATGATACAAGCGCCTCGAGGCAAGATTACCGAGCGAGCGCCCAAGTATGACAAGTTGTCAACACAGAGAAGAACGAGGTGAGAGCTGACCTGAGACAGCTAGAACTTGAAGGAAAAACACAGGTAGACGCAAGCAGGCCGAAAATGGAACTGTCTCTGATTGTGGCAGTCAAGTCCAAAACATGTTCCGAGTGGGACCATGCGGATCGTCTCCCGACCAGAAGAAACTGGCGAACACGTGTCAGCCAAAAGTCAGCAGCACGTCATGGAACCACTGCAGAAAAAAAACGCACTACTTTAGAGAAATATTTCGACGCGAGGCATATTTGGGCCTTGGGAGGTCTTAAAGCATACAGAGAAATTCCTGTGGTTTGGATTCGTCATTGGAAACCCATCCATACTTGGTCCGAACAACGAGAACAGCAGCGCATGGTCGCCCCCTTCCATTCCAAGTTAGTTTTCGGAGCTCAAAGATGAAGGATGGAGAACAAACCGGGGAATATGACGATCGACACGGCAAGTCGTAGATATCAGCAGGTACGAGGAGAAAGCGGAACTGAGAACGAGAATAACCGCGGTCAAGTATCTATTCGAGATCGGATGCGATCTTGGTGAATGTTGGGTGAATAAGATGATTCCGGCGATTCGTCCCAGGGATAAGGGCGAGAGAGGATACAGCTACTACGATTGTCTACCCAAGAGGGAACATCCGAGAAAGAGTTGGAGGTGCTGGGTTTCAGGGAAGCAATAGTGACAGGTCGCGAGTCGACTCTGCTTCTCCGAGAAAAGGAACCTAATACACTTCGTACGTTGTCGGAAAGGGTGGCGAGAAGGGCGAATCGTTGCCACCCACTTGAAGGAATTCTTAGTGACTAAGAGCCGACTCGCATTCTGCCACTCAGAGCCGGTGATGCTTACAGGAAGCAGCGGTTCAGCCTCTTGTTGGTCGGGTAGACCGTATGCAATATCCATCTTTAGGCTGACGGATGACGAGGGAAATGTGGAGAATACCAGCTGAGGAGATTGAACGAGGCGGTGGGAGGACATAAAAAGGAAAAGAGGACAGTGATGGAGTGACCGTGACGATCACGCGATATGTGGATGTTTGGCATCAGTGCCAAATTATAACTCATCACCGTACCACTCTGACGCTTGGACCATGGCCGACGCACCACCTCACCTTACCGAGCGGTCTTCGCTCCTGGCAAAGCCCAAAGAAATATTTGTAACCTCGGCCTATTGGTATCCATTCAAGGTCGACACCGCCCATGATTTTTCTTTTTTCAGCGTACAGCAATACTGACATTTCATGCAGGGTCTCTACTTCTGCCTGCGACACCGATTTTTGTGGCCACTGCTACGTGCAAGGTTCATTCCATGTCTTATTCTGTCCATCATCGTCCTCCCCACTCTCTTTATCTTCGCCTATCTTCCGCAAGTCGCCTTCCTTGCAATCTTTCAAGGGAGTCTGGCATGGTTCAATGCCGTCTTTCTCGTCTTGGGTGAGGCCGCGGCTATTATTGCGCTCCTCTTCGAGGCTTTCTTCGTCGACGAGACCCTCGTCAAAATATTCGACGCCGTACGTCCCACCGCCCGATTTTTGTCTCGGCGCTAATCGAATACACAGGTCCTCGTCTATCGAGGCTTCGCGGAGCTTGTCTCTCACCGACGTGTCATCATCCCAAACGGCGCTGATTCTGTCCAGCAGCTGGGCCCGACCACTAAGTCCGCCATCTACTCCCCCTTCTCCTTCCGCCTTACAATCGAGTACATCCTCCTCCTACCCTTAACCTTCATCCCGCTCGCCGGCGGCCCGCTCTACTGTCTCGTTCTCGGCCGGCGCGCAGGACCGTTCCAGCACTGGCGCTACTTCAAGCTCCTGGGGCTGACGCCCAAGCAGCGCGATGCGTTTATCAAAAAGCGGCAGTGGAAGTACACGTGGTTTGGGATGGTCGCGCTGCTGCTGCAGCTCATCCCCGTGTTTTCCATGCTGTTCTTGCTTACGACCGCCGCCGGCGCCGCCTTGTGGGCGGCGGACCTGAATAAGAAAAAGATCCGCGAGCAGGAGGGTGGTCCGACGATTCCTGTCGAGGTTTGATGTGCTCATCGACGACCGTCGTTGAAGTTTAATGCGCAATGTCGATTAATATGTTGCATGATGGGCGGCGGACTGATTCCACTGTCATTACTGTATACTTTACTGAGCACCTATTTAATTTGACGTAGGGACTATCTATGTTGCCGCGAAATAATCCGAAGCTATCTTTGCTGTACACTTTAGCCGTGCAGCTACCTGACTCGTGGGATCTTATCGTACGACTTGAAGAGACGAACAAGTAAAGTGAGCGCCAGCTGGACGTTCATGGGCAGAGTAGGCGCCGGAGGATGCCAGTTGTGGAATGAATCAACAACGGTCGATAAGAAGAACCCGATGGAAATATTAGATAACAGTCAACTTGAGGGGCCTACTGCTGGATCCCTGATTTTACTGCTTGCGATTGATTCTGGGTATGCAACAGAATAGCTATAAGATCGACGATATAATCCCGTCGATTCGTCAGTACGAGTCATGAACGGCATACATGTTACATGTGGATTAGATTAGGAGTGGGTAATCGCTGGTGGAATTAATGGGCTCAGTAAGAACAAGGTCCAGCGCTGACGAGAGAACAAGCAAGGGGCCGTTGAAATGACGATCGTTCTTGTCTTCAATCTATGAACAAACTCACACCAGGAAAATAATACAGCTTCAAGGACCCACAATTACAATTCGTGCTATCATAATGTCACAAAAATCGAAACGCGGTTATAACGGCCTATAACCCGGTATAAGTCCATAACCTCGGCAGGGGGCCTACAAAGCTCGATTAAGGTCGTAAGTTGGTATAAGGGCTGTAAGGTTGGTGGCCATTTATAGGTACTTACTGAGGTTATAGGCCATTATTACTGAGTCTTGCAATAAACTATTTGCCGGGCACCCATTTCTCACTTGGCTTCGCAATTCACGCAAGAAAGGATGTAAAACAAATATGCCCGCTATCTTTAGTAGTGGGTTTTTGCACCCGTTCGAAAACACCCTAAAAGTGCGTTTTGGGCGATCACTGTCAACTTAACTAAGCATGACGTCAGTTTATGACGTCACGGCTTGTATTATTCCTCTCTCTCCCGTTGGCAAGGGTCTGTTCGACCACATTTCTTTTGGCATCATCCCCCTCTATTCACGCCATGTCCCGTTCTTCTCCTATCCGTTGTAACTCTCATCTGCACTCTCACTTTCAGCTCAACTCTCTCCACCGTTACTCTTCATTACCTTAGAATCTTTGCTGCTGACTAGCAACTCCGCTACCAACCTTTTCTTCTCCGACCTCGACGCCCTCAAACAGCTTCTTCTTCTGTACCATATCCCCTACGCTGCCAGTGTTTCTCCAACTCACGCGTGCCACGCTATGTTGTCCCATATACTTTCTGGTGCATATGTGCGATGAGGTGGTCGATGTCCAATTGCATGGCTGCCAGTGCTCAAAGTTCAGTGCTGCTTTTCAATCCCATCAGTCTATGGTGTTTCCATCGCTAAGCGTAATTCTATCTGCGTCAGCCGACCGCCTGCCAGTGGAACATCTCGATGTTATCTGTAAATCTTTAGGCCTTCCCAGCGTTTCAGTCACCTCCCGCTCAGACGTATTGAATGAGCTTGGCCGCCGACGCCGCGAAATTGTCACTCAGCATACGTTGACCAATCCCGCCAGCGTTCTTTTTCAACCGTCGGATAGACTCACCAAAGGCACTCTTCTTTCTTTGGCTAAATCTCGAAACTACCTCAGTCCTGTTCCCCCAGAACTGAGGGACTTTGACCACGACGTTGAGTCTTTGCCCGTAGCTTGCTGGACCCTCGGAGGGACGGGGTGTGCTGCTGGAATACTTGCTCGTTCCTCGGCCGTCGTCGTTCGAACTTCCACACACGACAACTGTAAGTCCGCCGTTGATTAATTGTGCACTGCCCGCACTGACTAAACGCTAGCTACTCGCTGGAAAGCGACTGTTCGTAAGTACCTTGGCACAGAGAGGCTGCCCGAGTTTGTGTCAGACTTCCTGTCGTAAATTTCAAGCCGCGTGATGAATTTGGAATATTACTTCGATTATACAAATGGTCCACAATGGCTAATGTACATATGCCCCAATCTGCGGAGATAGATAGCGGGCCCTGCCGCGCAGCGGGCTACAATAGATTATATTTTCAGCTACATAATACAGTACGGCGATGGAGGACTAGTTGTAAGTTGGGTGAGGATGTGAACGGTCTTTCTGCGCCCTGTCCGCGGGATCGGATGGTGGTGGTTGAAGAGAAAGAGCGGTTATGTCACGCCGTCACAGTTTTGGGCTTAATATATGCTCAATGACATCATGGCTGTGCGGCTCGGCGCCGTTACACACACCATGCCGCCACTACGTCGCTCATCCTCCTCGGCCATTCTGTGGGAGAATATTGGAGAATGGCCGAATGTTGTTCATGTTGCCCCAATATTTTGTGCGCCGGGGAGCACAAATGATCAATGCATTCGGGAGCTGCAAGCAGGACAGTACGCACTATCCCAACGATGTCGTAGACAGCGATTGGTTCCTGAGAGCTGCAAATTAATATTTTATTCAATTTTTGTATCCAAAAAATGCTCGAGGGGGCACCGTGGGCTATAAGGCAACTATAACCCGCTATAAAGGTCCGCCCCGGTGATAAAAGCCTATAAGCTAGCTATATCCGGCTGTAAACGCCTTATATAGGCTGTAATCACCTATACGTGCTTATCTCCCACTTTGGATTTTTGCGACAAAGTGTTCATCAACTCGCCGAAATAAGTGATTCGAAAGCACGTTCTCGTTCAATTCACTATCAAATCACATCGCTCCCGCTCCGCGCCTGATT
Source organism: Mycena capillaripes (assembly GCA_029204075.1). Taxonomy (NCBI): domain Eukaryota; kingdom Fungi; phylum Basidiomycota; class Agaricomycetes; order Agaricales; family Mycenaceae; genus Mycena; species Mycena capillaripes. The sequence continues at coordinate 228,525 of JARHKZ010000011.1, read as the reverse complement.
GCCTTCGTTCGAAGCAGAAGTAGCCGTAAGAGCGTCTCTAAGGTTGATAGTGAGCCTAAATAGGTGTGCGAAGCCCGGTGCATGTGGTGTGCGTCTACAGGTACGTCACACACCTCACCCACAGAATGGACGTGTGAGCGGACCGGGTGATCAGGGATATATCAGAACGAGCTGGAGCCAGAACACGAGGGGCGCAAGACGGGATGGCGAATTATTTCATCCCAGCCATTCACCATCATTCGCAGTTCTCGAACCCGGAGCCCATGACAGGGGGAGGAAGAATCGGAAGTAGTACGCGGCAGTGCCTGGCGGTACGAATAGATCCGCGTGCTCAGGCATTGCGGAGAAGACGGGGGGTCGTAAGCTAGCTACATGCGGAATTCACAGATGAATAAACTATGAATAACTTTTCCGTGGCCAGGTCCTTGTTTAGTGCAAATACAAGGTGGTCGGGGAAGACGATAGTTCCGACGCTGAGCTCTGGAGAAGAAGGGACAAACGTCGGAAACCAGAAATATTTATCCAAAATACTGTCGGACGCTACAGCTAGGCGAACCTAAAGCATCATCATCTGACGCCACATCGCCCCGCGAAAATTGACGTGCAAGTGTAGCGCAAGCACAGAATAAAGGCATGACGAAACGCCTTGCGGAAGGCGTGTTGCCGCCAGGTTAAAACCCCGTCGTCCGAGAAATATGCGCCTGGTGCATATACAATCCTTGCGGTGAGTTGAGCCGGGGTTCCCAGCGTAGTCACTCTTCAGCACCGTAGGAGTCACTGAGCGAGCTTCATTCCATGTGGGCGGTCAATTAAAATTCTGATACTGTCTGGACTCTGAGTTAGCTACGTCTCGGATAGTATCGGATTGAACCGCAGGGACACTTCCGCTCGCGGGAGAACAAAGTGAATTTTCCTTGGGACCAAGGGGAGAAAAGAGGACGGCTAGCTCCAGAAACTTGGGTTGCTTGTTTTCGGTGGACTTGGGGAGCTCTCCGATTCTTCTGCGCAAGGTCACGGCACCCGACAATGGTGGGTAACTTGCTTCGCCAATCACGATGACACCCACAACTTTGCCATAATCCCCAATAACCCGCAATTACCGCAGTTGAATAAAGCAACCCTGCAGCCGCAAATTGAAAACTTGCGGGGCGTTGATTCCATATCAGACAACGACCTCCACAGACGGATAGTTTTTCAACCGCTTCAGAAACTCAGTGCTAGCGACTGGATGGATTGGTGCTCTCGCTTACAAACATCCTGCCGCAGTAACCATAATAGATTTATTTCTACCGCTGTTGAAAGGAGCCCGGCCTCCGCTCAATACTTAACCTAACAGTGTTGAATCAACGGGAAGCCATCAAACCAAATCAGATTACATGGCTACCCGCCAAATACCATCGCTCGCAATGATACTGGTTCTTTAGGTTCCCAATCGTTTCTCGATCGCAAAATCAACAATGTGCTTGCTAGCGATTTTTCCTGGTGTTATTTTGGCATCTACCAGTTTACAAGGCAACACTGGTTGTTGAAACCTTTGGTGATCACTCCTGCGGTTGGCCGCAGCTCTCTGGGATGCGCTTTTGATCAACTTCATCCGGGAGTGGTAACTTACCTCTTGCGCCCGGTTCGGTAATTTTGAATTGAACAGTGATGTGCTACATATGGGCGCCCCGGCGCTACAGAGACTATGCGGACTACAATGTCACAATTATCCAATTTGGAGTACAACCTCGAATAGGGCCTTTCTGAGTTTTATAGGCAAAACACACAGGGTTGTAACTACTTATAACCCTGCTTGTTTTGCTTATAAGGTTCAGAGTATTAGCAGTGTGTGAACGTAGCGCGCCGTCAGTTCCCCATCTGGACTTTGATCTGTTTGTTTGGAGTTCTGTCCGCTGTTTCCGTACGCGCTCGGACTCACTTCCGCTTATTCCTACTTATATTGCGACCTTTGTACTCTTGACGCTGAGCCCCCGAATATACCTGTGGCTTGATCATGTGTGTGACCCGACCTGCTTATACAGAGAGGTGCTATCTTGGCTTATGATTCAAAGCGACATTACTAGGGGCCGGCTGTTTGGTTGATCTGTTTACAACAGATCGACGGTTAGGAGTTATAACTTATAAGATCTCCTCTTGATTATTCTTATTTGTTCTTAGCAGCTTTCGGCTAACGAATTGTCACGGAGGACCTAGCTAAAGCAAGGTGACGCGCTGTGCTACAGGCAGCTATATTCTGCAACATATTTAACCAGGCAACTAATTCCTAGAGAGTGTTTCCTGATGTCGGAGCAATACTTATGTTTCAAGTTTGCTCCAAAGAAGTAACCCGGGTCCCGGTTAATGTAATAGCCGACAAGGAGACACAAACAACTCAATGCAAGACTCAATGTGATCCGACCCATCTCCTTAATCCACGAGACTATATACCAGCGCTTAACATGCCAGACGCTGAGAAAGCCAATTTTGTGCCTGGCAAGGGTATGGTCCTAATTTCAGCGTCCCAGCACGGCGGCTGATCTAAACTACTGTAGCCGCTGACTTGGCCCCCGATGCCAGCGAGGAAGCTGCGGCCTCCAAGCTATGGGCGGTATACGTGGCCGAGGCGGAAAAATACGATAAATCCCTTGTACAGGGCTGGAAAAGGGATATGGAGGGAATGCTCATATTTGTACGGGCTCTTCGGTTGACAGCTTTCGACCTCTCGTCGCTGACGATTTTTATTATGCAGGCGGGTCTATTCTCAGCCAGTCTCACGGCTTTCATTATCGAGAGTTACAAGACTCTAATCCCAAACTCTGGGGACTCTACTGTGCGGCTGTTGTCTCAAATCTCGCAGCAGCTCGCTGCTGCTGCAAACGGGAGCACCTTCCAAGTGACGGCGCCGGTTCACTTCTCCCCACCCGCCACATCGCTCATCTGTAATATTCTATGGTTTATCAGCCTCGGGCTGAGTCTCAGCTGTGCTCTTGTTGCCACACTCCTCGAGCAATGGGCACGCGATTTTCTGCACAAGGCAGACATGCGCTCCTCGCCCATCATCCGAGCACGCATTTTTTCGTATTTATATTATGGGATGAAGCGGTTCAATATGCATACCATCGTGGACGTCATCCCGCTGCTTCTTCATGCATCTTTTGGCTTCTTCTTTGCGGGTCTTGTCGCCTTCCTCATCCCCATCAATATGCTCATGGCAGCTCTGGCCGCCATGCTTTTGACAGCTGTGGTAGCTGTCTATTCCGTCCTTACTGTCCTTCCGCTGTGTTACCTCGACTGTCCCTACCGCACTCCCCTCTCGAGCGGACTGTGGCGGTTCTGGCATGGCTTCGTGATGATGTGGCGCCAGCGTTATAAAGCTGTAGCTAGCGGGCCGAATACCGCTGAAGATCCCTCCTCGACGGAAACCATCGTCGAGGCTATGTCCCGCCATGCGATGCAGTTATCCCCAGCACGCACCGCTCGCGATCATCGAGCGCTAGTTTGGATGGTCAAGTCTTTAGCTGACGACATCGAGCTGGAGCCGTTCATTGAAGCCATCCCAGACATGCTTTGGGGACCTGAGCATAGGCGATACACATATGATGACCACATCCAGAAGCTGCTGCGGAACCCGGACCTGCAGTTACTGTCTCGCATCGCAGATCTTCTCAGCAGCTGCGACAGTGGACTACTGTCGCCAGCAACCAGTAAACGTCGTCAAATTACCTGCTATAAGGCTCTATGGGCTATAGCAAGCATCCAGTCTTCTCCTAGGACCCCGAATGACCTCGAGGCTCTGGATTTCTCACAAATGCATAATTCCTGGAAAAACAGTCCCAAAGAGTCAGATGTGCTCCATTACTGGGCCTCTGCAATGGCATTGATGAATTGGAGCACATTTTTTTGGATGAAAAATCGCCTGGCCATGCTTGAAACAGAACTCGAAGTGGGACATGTTCCAGATTTTCGTCTGGTCAAGCATTGCCTGCAAAACCTGGAGTGGAGTTGGTTTGATCCTATGAACACCCCTTGGCAAAATATATCCGATCTGCTCAACAATGGGAGTCGTGACGTCTCTACCATGCTTCCAAAATTCACTCGGGCTATTGAAGTCTTTTCTGCCAGGACCCCACATGCTCTGTTCTTCAATCACCTCTTCTGTTCATCGTCGTTGGAATCTCCCCCCTATCGCTGGCAGGCTACCCAGCAGAGAATGGTCATCAATCAGTTGACTCCATTCTCCCTGTATAAAAATACCCTGGAGTACACATTGGAGCATGTCGTCTACTTCGCGAATTCCCATCGATGGACTGACCCGAAAAAGCAATGGATCGATACTGTCATCGAAACTTTATTTTCTTTTTGGCTGCCAGATCCCAACAGGCCAAAAGCAATACCACTTGCTCTCATTCGTTACATAAATGAGAGGAAGTCCAATATCCTGGAAAGCCTACACTGGGTTATTGTTAAGAAACTATGGAACGCCTTCCCAGCGACACTGTCCAATCCACCAGCGGGACGTTTGTTCCGCCTCACCACGGATTCAACCGAGGATGTGATGACAGCACTGTGGCATATGGCCTGCGAGGGACCCAGACTTTGGCCATGGTCATACCAATCTGTCCTCGAGGCAGTCACTAAAGTCGGTTCCTTTGAATCTCCTGTCGCATTTTCCGTCGTTGTAATAATCAAAGCATTGGTTATCAGCAGTCTCGACGACCTTTCGGACTCGGTCGCGCATTCGGTACTGCCCGCAGACACTGCGATAATAATGCCCGCAGATAGCTATCTGGCATTACAGGAAATCTTGGACAATCGCAAACTCGAGGCGCATGTAGCTCTCCTTGCTGAGTTCCTCGACAGCTGTAGTGCTGATTTTATGCCTTACAAAGCAGTCGAGACTCTCCGGTCCATCAGTGACTTCATTCATGCACCTCGAGCAGTGATTCACGGGAGCCACCAGCTTCGGCTTGCAAGGGGCATAGAACATATCTTGGACCTAGACAATCCATGTGGGATCAAGCTGCTAGAGGCTACCATAAATTCCTCCTGCCTATTTAATCTCTATGCAGAACAGCCAACTCGCCCTCAGTTGCTTCAGCATGCGTGGCTCGAGAATGCTCCCGCTCGAATGAAAATAAAGGAGAGTTTGATGGGCTACACAAGTGTGATTTCTTCTACCCCGCTTCTTATGAATGTTCAGGCGATCATACGGGGACTAGATTCCTTGCACAACATCATCAGCGAACCCTGATCTTTGCCGCAGTTGTTGTACTGGCCTGTAGTTGCCTGTAGTTCACCGTATTCTCGGAGCTTCTACATCTACATAGTTCTCCGTAGTTGGCCAGTTCTACGTATTTTTATGTAGTTTGGCCAACTTACAGCCGTTTTGTGAATAGTATACGGGTTTCGTAAATCGTTAATGCTCGATTTGTGCTTATCTCTGTTTGCGAAAATGTCATCGGCTAGAGCGGCTCCACACTGCCGTACACTGTCCCTGCTCGCATTACCCTGCAACTCGGGCCATTCAGCATGGATGGCCGACTCGCGTCGTCTTCAATCTTGTCAGAATGTGCATAGTTGTGGCTCTGCGAAGTCCAACAGGGTTTCACAAAAGACAAACACCATTCAGCAGTGAAGTGGAGTCGGGATGCAACAGCAAACAGAGGTAAATCAAAATCGAGCATCAACGATTTACGAAACCCGTACTGTACTATTTCGACCAATTGTTCACAAATTTCGAATTTTTCGATGTCCGGGATGGCCGATAAATTTCCTTTCGATCAATGGTGATTTTTGCACACATCAAAAAAACTGGGGTGTCACCGTCACCTGAACAATTGGTCGAAATAGTACAGTATACTATTCACAAAACGGCTGTATTTGAGAAAAAATTCTGAATGAGACTGGTTACGACCATTGTCGGAACTGAAGGTCCACGCAGAGCCGCCCCGTCAGGCGTCGGATTCAAAATGCACATTCAGGGCTGTGCTTTAAATATTTAAATAATCAAGTGGGGTATCCTGTGGACTGAACTCACTAGGAGGCGGTGGAAAGTAGAATAAAAAACAATCCCACGTGATCTGCCAGTGTCAGTGGACTGGCCAACCGGGCTGAGCTTTCATAATCTGAACCCAGTGGTCTTCAGAAAAATCAATATTTGGCACACAGAACCCAAGAGAGCTCAGCTGAATTTCGGAATATTTGACCGCAAATAGTTGAAGTGTGCAATCGAGCTCAGAAATGTTGACTGTGGTTCGATTGAGCCCAGCTACCCACTCCCTTGGCTGCGACATGGTCGGATGCCGATTAAGACGTGGTAGGCCAGACCATACCAGAATTGCCAAAGAAATTCGCGGTCTCGGAATTCGCCCGTTCTCGATGAGGACGAGGACGAGGTGATAATCGCCACTGAACAATCGAGTAGAGAGGCTGCACTGTGGGCGCACGCATAAGTACTTGAACCGGCTTCGCTATTTCCAGTCCGCCGCTCAGTGTCTTCGGATTGGGAAACGGCTGTCATCTGCATCTTCTGTGGGCACGCGCGGGGACAGCTCAAACAGCGAGATAGCCGTGCGCCTGCGCCTGCGCCGACAACGGCAACTAAGATATATATGGGCGTCAGAGATCTGAATACCGATTGGGTGGACATGCACTGAGATGGGGGCCGAGGGCGACGAAGATAAGGGCGGCAGGATAAGGCAAGAATTAGGTATTGGAATGAAAACGGCGAATACGAATAGCGGCGAGGGAGCGCGTCCTTTGTTCCGTGGCGTTTGTGGCTGGCGGTAATGAATAATCCCTCTGGACGCCTGGAGGCCGCGGACGAGAGGTGCATTCATTGAAGACGCTCCCGGCCGAATACGCGACGCGAACGTGCCGAACCTTGAAAGCTTGAGAGCCGAATATTGTTGAACTCAGCAGGAGCCGAATATTGCTCATTTCGAGTATCGGGCGAATAACGATATCAGACATCCTTTGCGGGCGCCCAACGGCGCTCACTTCAATACTTCGGGTGGTGGTGGCATAGGGCGCCACAGTAGCCGGAAGTACAAGGGCCTCGCTTGCGTTCCTGGTTGCTTGAGCGTTAAGGTTCGAGCTTTGCAAGGCAGTGTCGCATTGTACCCATAAAAAAATGCCTTATCTTCGTGCAGAACGTGCCTTGGTCATTTGCCATTGCAATGGGCTGTGATTTTGGTATGCGGGCGGGAACTCTAAATGTGCGGGAGCAAGGGAGTTGGCGTTTCATCCTTCAGTCGAGATGGCTAAGATGTTGTGGAAAAGTGGTTTTGTTCTCTTCATTGTTGATTGGAACTCCTCCGATTTATTTATTGGCCGATGTGTTGTGTTCGCATTGGGAGTGGGTTCCACGGCTCATTCATTGGGCTATATAAGAGTGATTTTTGCTGATATGGGAATGGTCTTGTCTTCGTGGGGAACACAGTTCACGCTGGGGCACAAGAACTTCATACACCCACACAATATGAGAGAAATCATCTGGGTTCGCCGGCAGAATTGCGCAGGAACAACGGCAAGGTGGGGAAACTGATTAGGATTAGGGCATAGCTGCCACTTAATGAACTGAACAGAAAGATCACTCCATTCGATGATGAGGTGGATAGTACCGGCGGAATACAAGGGCGAGGGGAAAAGATCTTCGGTGGTTCGAATGTCTATCTGGAGGTCTTTATTAGCTTTCGAGCTCTCGTCCCTGACGATTTTATTCGCGACCGAGTTGGCCGTGCCCCCAACGAGTCCATGACCTTTGCACGTATTCGTGCGTCTGCAGTCCCCTGGGTGCGCAGCTGGTCGCTGTGCAGAGCGCGATCCTGTGCGGATGAGCAGCGCACAGAATGAGCCGACAGGCGTCGCCTGCGCACGCACTGGGGCGCTGCTCCCATGGTTGCGCAAACCACCGCGACATCGCTCGGCGTTATATTCTACGTGTCGCTCGCAAAATTGCCCAGGCCCCGCCACAGCCCACAGACCAGTCGAAGCGGTGCAATCTGCGATCTGCCGCAGGCATTATGAATGTAATGTTCAGCAAGGTGTCGGTAGCGGGTTTGACATCCCATCCGGGAATAATTTCGGTGTTGAATCTCACGTCACGGACTGTAAGAAATCAAAATCAAGCAAAGAATGCTTTTGGAACCATTGAAGCAGTTCAAGAGTGCAAGAGCAAAGAATCCAAGAATAATTATAAGTTGATAGACCGTGGAGATATTAGAGAGCCATTGACTCACGATATGCAGCCCGTCGCGACGAGCTCCGCCAGGTAGGGTATCATATCAAATTCCCTCTGCCTCGTAAATACCACCTCCACATGCGACAGGGGATGTTCCACCTCCGCGCGCAGTTGCGCGAAGTTGAACAGGACGTCGTCCGCAAGGGGCGCACCGTACCACTTCGAGCCTCCTGAGGAACAGGCAGAGGCACTCTTTCGAGACGCGGAGGTCGGGCGTGAGGACGCGCAGGAGGTCGCTCCCCGTCGCGGGTGAATACGCGTACTCGCGCTGGTGTGGCGTCGACCACGGGTCGTAGTCCCCGTCGTTCACGAGCCGGAGGCGAATGAGTGCGGGGAGAAGCTCGGTGCAGTGCGTGAACGCTTCGCCTGCGAGGTCTTTGATGTCGAGGGTGAGGCTCTGTAGCGTGTGGATGGCAGAGAAGAGGGAGATGAACGGGAGCTGGCCGCCGCCGTATTTCGGGCCGTTTTATTCAAAGCGCCGGGGCGCCGGGACGCGCAGGGCGCAGAACATCGAGACGGCGTTGATTTGGGAGTGCTCGCGGTTGTCCACTGTGACTCTGTGAGATGGGCGAGCAGGATGGGAGATGGGCGCGGCCCGGGGTCGTCGAAGACGGTCGTGCGTTCGGATGTGAGGCATATCGTATATCGCGTGAGGTTAGGACATTGGCGGAGGATAATAAGGACAAATGTAGTCGTCAGATGGAAACTGCTCGCGTCCTTGAGGTTGCCCGCGGTGAAGGTGAAAGATTGTAGGAGCGGCCACGGATGGGGAAGTGCAAGAAAGTTTCCGTCGAGAGATGCGAAGGATGCGCTGCGAATCGATGGGGTGCGGAAAAAATTAAATGCCCGCCAAGGACTCTCGAGTGGGGTGACGAGATTTTGCCAGGAGCCTCTGCCGAGCGAGGTGAACGCGATGGATTCCAGGATCGGCACATCCGATGCGTTGAGATTCGTGAGAGGCGTGAGAATGGTGCGGGGAGACAGCGTGATCTTTACGTGCTTCCAACGAGAAGAAAAATTGACCAACACGTCGATCATAGTTGCAACATTATCGGATCCGGATTCGCACGCCGCTGAGACTGCCAAAGTGATGGAAAGAGGGAGAACACTGGACTGTGTCAACAAAGTTTTCCCTGCAACGTTTATCTGCTGAAGCCTGGCGGAATTGGGGGCCACGACATAGACCGAGGACCACACCTGCGGCGTCTCGAGCAATATTTTCCTCCACCGCACACCTGATCCAACAGCAGCGGTGCTTCACGGGCACTGATGACAGGGCTCCCTGAATGCGTCAGACATGCGAGGAAGATCTCCCGTATAACGCCCTCCGGCAGTCTTCGCGCCAGAGACACCAATGCCGGGTCTACATTTTCCGTGCAGCTCGCAAGATGCAGACGCCGCCACAGCGGAGACGGCCACGGAGGCCCGGTACCATCTGCCGCGTTCTGCAGCGCTCGGCCCGTTGCGAGCGTGCAGCTGTGCCCACAGCACGGGAACCCACCATTGCGCCCCCTCGGACACAAAGCCCCAGATGCGCTGCTCATTTCCCTGGAGCCTGGAGTGCGGGGGAGATATCTGCGGGCTAGAGTGGTCGGTTTTGAATATAATCTCAGAGCGCTCGAAATGTACACATATGTTTAGACCAAAGAAATCACTTGCGTGGTCAATTTTGGATAGATTGCTTCGTGCGGGAATGGAGCTCGAATTGCGGGCCCGACTCTTGAGCTGGAGGTAAAGGTGATGAGAATGGTAAGACAATGTAGCTAAGAAGGTGGCTGCAAGATAATGGTATGGATAGTCAAAATTTCAACTGATTGGGCGGTAAGAGGGTTAGGGTCATATTTGAAGGCCTCACATCGGTATTATGAATACCTCAACGAGGATGAGTGAAGTGCGACATTGCCGAGATGCCCGAGACCGCCAGCAGACCCCAGTTCAGTTCGTTTAAAAATTACTGAGCAGGCGTTATGGTTGTAATGTTCAGCAAGAGGATCTGTAGCGGGTTTGACATCCCCTCCGAGAATAGTTACAGTGCTAATAAGTTGATAGACCGTGGAGGTATTATTAGAGAGCCATTGACTCAGAAGCACGGAGCTGAGTGGATCGTGTTATAGCAGCCAAAGGTTCTAATCAGCGCCAGAATAAACCAAAATGTGTTGAATGATTCAGAACCAAGATAGCGAGTAGGCACGCCATACAGAAGACCTACACAAACATACAGCGAACCCGGGGCGTTTTAATAAATAGCAAAGTATCATCCTCCGCCAATAGTACCCTGAGAATGAGCGCAGCTACCTCTATCGTATGACGTGATCGTACAACCCGCATAAAGCGAGGAACAAAATCATTGCCAGCTCGACACTGACCAAGAATTTGAATGCGGGAGAGACAGAGCTTTCTTCAACGAGACCCGAGGCCTCAGGCCTTTGATGTGGGCCGAGGAAAGCGTGGGCTGAATCCAGTGGTTCAAAACCAGTTTGAAGACAATGTCAAGTTTATTGACTCACCCTGATTCTCGTTGGATTCTTCGAGTTCATTCTCAGACTCGTCCTCTGCGGTAGCACAACTTTGATCATTGTCTTCAGAAGAATGCTCCTCGTCAACTGTTATTTTTCAGTGAACTGATCTTCTTTGTACATTGAACTCACCATGTGCAAATGGAGCATCTACCTCATCCGGCAGGCGATAAAGCGGGTCGCCCAGATGCCGAGCAACGTCTTGACTGTCAGGATCAAAACCTTTGCCTTGGTGAAATTGACGGAGTCCAGCGTAAACACTGGCATCCCAGAAACGTCCAGAAACACTTGTCTCAAACTGAATAGTAGGACACCCAAGGTGCGTTGCCTCATCTGGGCTAAGACGTTCCGTACCCGATGCGTCGAGGGACCAATACGCCGGACGCTCAGGCCATCTGAATGATGTTGGACCCAATTGAAAGTCTTTTTCGGGGCAAAGAAACAGGAAGCCTTTTGGGGGATTTGCGGTCGGTGCTGGAATTGAGAGTTCGAAATAAATTTCGTCCATGAGAACTGTTTGAGCGGGTTAGCTGCGCATTACGATAGGGTAGAGCAAAGGCAAACCGTAATCCTCGAAATTGGATGTGATATGGAGGCGGTTGAAAATATGATTCGCTTGACTGAACCAGGAAGTGGTGATTGAGTATGGCACACATATCCGAAGGCCGACCATGCTGTCCACTATTTTGTCCGAGTTGTAGCTTGCAGAATAAAAGAGTTGAGAGGAATCCTCGTGCAGAGAAAATAGCAATACCGGGTCCAGCCATTTTCCATCGTCTCTCCTGCAGTTCTTGGAATCTTTTCCCAATGCCCCAGATGAATCTCTGCATCTGTCAAAAGTGCAATTTCAACAGAGTCTTCGATTTGATGTCCAGAAGGACAGAACATTATTGTTCCAAAATTCAGTGTCATGGGGGCGGAGTGGTAGAAGGGCCGGTCTTGTGATAGATAAAACCAGCATATGCTGTGATACTGGTCCAGTGTCAGAGTCAATGACCATGGCCTCTTCGGTCAGTGCGGCAAGAGGTTTGGTTGCCTGTGGACTTAAAAAAATCCCATCAGAGAGCATGGTGTGGAAGTCAGGGGCGAGGTCCACGCAGAGCTGCCCAGTTGAGCGCCGTATCCAAAATGTGCATCCATAATGGGACTTGAAACATTCAAAGCTGGAAGTAACATCAAGATGGCTGAACTTACCTGGTAGCGTCGGAAAGTGGAAAACAAATAATCCTTTGTCATCTGGAACAGTGTTAGAGAACTGTGCAACCAGGTCAGGTGTTCATACCTCAAATTTCGTGTACTCCATACAAATCAATATCTATCATGCAAAAGGCAGCGAGTGCACGTACAGAGTAGGCATAAATATACACAGTTAAGAGAGTTGAATGCTTATAATGGGCCAGAAATTGTCGAAGCGGAATCAGTTCTGTCTAGTATTAACCATCACGTGACTTTGTCAAGGGTGAAATGAAATACCCCCGTGAAAGACCGTAGCATAGATATTGTGTGAAGTTGCTGCTCTAGAAATCTGAACAATATTCGGATGGCTGGCCGGACAACTCAGTACCCAGGACAGCGAGATGTTGAGGCACAAACCGAATGGACATGTACTTTGTGATGTCCTGCTGCCATTCCTGCAAGGGCTACTCAGACATTACATCCTGAAAGAAAGATTTGTATACCTCTTTTGCACCTTTGCCTTGATAGATGGCCACCGTCATGTCAGACGTTTGGCCATCAATCTTGGCAGAATATACTCGGCGAACACGGCGCCGTTTGTTTTGGCGGTTTACAACACCAATGTCATGTTCAGATTGGAGGTCAATATCTCCCAGCGGGATCATGCGGAAATCTGATCGATATTGAGCACATTTGTTGCCAGCAAAGAAAAAGAGTGACCCGATGGCACAGCAGGAGTGTTGGTGTAGTTGTTTGTAATGTTGGTCAAACTCCGGGCAGTGAGATTGAAGTGATGTGCGCTGGAGAATATTCCGCTGCCATATCTAGATTAGACGCCGTGAGCAACGACTCATACTAGCAGCAAGAGGACTGACGAGGGCTCAAAATGTTGGAATTCAAAGAGACACTCCAGTATTAGCAGGGAACCCGTTGCAAACGCGGCGGGGAATTCTTCACTATCGACGTGACATATGTACTACTTTACAGTAATTAAGGTACCAATTTAGCTTGTCAACAATAATTCGAAGGGTAGTATGAATAATGAAACCTGGTAAAAAATTGCGGCGCAGGGCAGTGCGTGCCCATCACTCGTTACCTCCAACACAAAAGATCCCTGGTCATCAGGGGACGAGCTGGAGGTGAAGTCATCGTCTGTATGGCCTTTGCTGCCCGAGTCCATGGATGGTCGTGGTGGAAAGAGGAAGAGGTGGTAAGCACTGAATGACAACCACGTTCTCCACGCCGTTCTAAATAACGCCACACCTATGATGGTTTTCCTGTGCGGCACTGCAGTCATTTACAGTGTTGAGTGAAGTGTTAGATCTCCCATCAGCATCTTAGCCCTTTTGGACACATCTCCGGCTTTTGCTGTCAGTCTGCTGTCCTGGCGGCACAGAGACCCGAGAGACCCCTCGGAGCCTCAAAAGCCATGCGCAAACGTTCAATAGTGGTCGGCCCGCGTGCCTCTATGGTTTGGAGACTTGAGGGACTGTAGATATGTAAAAAATGGGAAACATGTTGGTTTTTCGTTGTTTTACAATGATTTTTGCTGGAAGAAAATTCAATCAAGTCAACCCGATAGAAAATATGTGTGCTCACAGAGCTCAGAAAGGTAATGGACTTTAAATGAAGACGCGATACGACGCTTTGACCGACACGTAACGTGTCACATCTGTGACATTTCGCGTCGCGGTCGTTGATTTGTGTCTAGCAGGCTCAAAACATCCCACCCCACCTCCGTATCAGTTTTGGGGGGTTAACTGTACGCATATGAGGCGTCCTGATTTTTTTTTTCAGTATGTGTTGACCTTTCCTATGTAGGGCTGCGGGCCGAAGCCGTATAAGACGGTTTTACGGCAACCGTAAAACGGCAGCCGTACCGTCCCGTCGCACCTCTGACGCTCCCTCCCGACGGGACGGTATATGCCGTCCCGTACACCGTAATACCCGTCAAAAATACGGCCGTATACGGGGTACTGTACGGCATGTACGGCAATCCAAATTGAGCGAAAAGAGACAACCGGGAACTTGCGAGGAATGTAGATCCCGCACTGATACCGCCGACGCAGATCCCAATCAGATCATAGCTTCTCTTTGACCACCATGTACGGCTGTGGATTCACCTCAGCAATTCTTCCCTCTTCCACATTTGATTCAACTGCACTTCTGGCTGTTGGCTCACTTACTTGCTACCTGAGGCCTGGATAGACCCAGTTCTTCTGTGCTGACTACTATTTGTGATGCACCTCAGATACAAGTTTTATCAGATGCCTATCTAAAAATTTTACGCTGGATTATTATCATTGTCGCCTCACACCCCTTGTGAAATTGATGAAGAATATTTAGCTTTTCTGTCACTGTATTGTGTCTTAAAGCTGCCTTCGGCCCTGAGCAGTCTCACACTAGTCTGGAATTGGCTTGCTCTTGGAGACCGACCCTGCTTGTTGACCGAAATCCATCAATGGCCACCAGAGCCTGGGGGAATGATACATCACGCCCTCTAAAGTAGAGACGTGTTGTGATGTACCAAACCCTCTGGCTCAGAGACCTGCGCGTGATGTATCACCCAGAGACCCGCTCCCATCATCCAAACGGGTGTCGCCGTCGTGCTGCCCGATGAGCTCACGTAACCGCATTGGGAACGCGGCGATCAAAGGCGCTCGACGTCGTTGTCGACGATGAGCACCAAAACTTGTGAAAAAAAAATTTATTGACGGGGGATAACTAGCTTACATTCGATAAATATATCTAGACTAAATACTGGCGTGATCAAGCGCAAAACGACCTTTTAATTTCAATTTTGGCGTGATGTACGGGGCGTGCTCTCCCAAGCGAAATCTTCCACGAGCCAAGCTCCGCGTGCGGATGGGTCGGCGAGTAGGGAAGGGCCATGGGAGAATGAAACCGGGCACGACGGTGACGCGTCGTGCCCGTTCGGAGCGTGGCAGCGCTCAAAGTGGCGCAGGCCTCCGGCCAGCACCGCATGCAGGACTGCAGCGTGGGCGTAGCGGCTCAACTGGCTCGACTAGTCCCTCGCGCACGTCTCCGCTGCCGTAGGCGAAGTGGGCATAAGCGCACGGGGGATATGGTGGCGGGAGCCCACCGCAGCCAGCACGGCGGACAGCACCGCATGCAGGACTCACGGAAGCCCCAGCAGCGTGGGCGTAGCGGCTCAACTGGCTCAACTAGTTTCTCGCACACGTCTCCGCTGCCGTAGGCGAAGTGGGCATAAGCGCACGGGGGATATGGTGGCGGGAGCCCACCGCAGCCAGCACGGGCGGACAGCACCGCCGCGAGCCGGATACAACACAACTTTGCGCAGGGCGCAGCCGGCACCACCGCACAGTTAGTGCATCGGGCCATTTCTCGGGCACGCAGCCTCCAGCAGCATCCGGGAATCGCGGACCCTCGTAGCCTACAAAGACGTCCACACTCCAAACAAGCTACCGCTGCCGGTACTCGGGCACGCTTGGGCTACAGTCGGTCCGGCAGATCCTGCGACGGTCGCACAGACAGCATCGTGCATGGGCGCGCGGGGCATGCACCAGGACATGGGTATGACGTGGCGAAAGGAACCTGCGCAAATTCGTGATTTCAGGCGGGAGATTGAGGGTAAGCACCAGCAGCACTTGAGATCATTGTAGACGCACCGTATAGCGCCAAAATATTCCTCTGGGGGATCCAATACCCTTGATTTCCTTCCCATTATGCACGGAGTCGCGAAACACCGAATTCTTGATGATTACCATCGCGCAGAGGATAAATTGAGGTAAGTCAAGTATTAAGCCAATTGAAAAGAGGGTGCTGAAGGTAGGATGGTCGTTCTGGCGAAGATGTGAGTAAATGGGGACTGAAACGGCGGCGGCAGAAGCACCACCCATGACGCGGAACCAGCTGGGTAGAAACAGACCAAAAGCCGACATGAAGACCTGAGTAGATGGTGGGGATGGATTGAGGGCCACTTTTGAGGGAAAGAGCCTTGAGGGTGTCGCCGCGCAGGAAGGTATTATGGAAGGAAGAAGGATTGTCACGACTGTTACCCCGTCACACCTGCGGGTAACACAGCGTGAGCGGGGTCTAGCAAGACGAGAATGAGGACACACCTGATGAAGAGAAGAAATTGAGGGCCGCATTCCATGCGCTGGGAGCTGCACGGCAAACACAGCATGAGATCGCGCCGCCGATTCTCGGCGCGATGGGCCGATGGCTCGAATACGGGGCCATAAGACTGTGTAAACAGATAGATCGAGAACTAACTTCGAAACAGTGCATGGTTCGGGGTGCACGGAGGCGTGCAGGGCCAAAACTCGCAGGTGGAGGGCGCGCTATTGCGGGCGGTGCACAGCTGTTTGCCGGTGCAGCGGGCTAAGAACGAGCTGGGGTGGGTTTTTAGAGCACCATAAGTATATTGCACTCGAGAGCCGAGGAATTGGGGTAGGGACGGGGGCACAGGAGCCAAAAAAGCCGGGGATGGGCGCTATAGTGTCAGGCGTGCGGCTGATTATAGACGTTATAATTAGGATATAGCACTGCGGTGGTGTAGCGCAAGGCATAAAGGAGCCTGTGGCTGATTATCAGGGCGAGTGGGAAGGAGGGAGGAGAGCAGGAGCCAAAGGGGGGAGCACGGTGAAGCGGGAGGAAGCGAGGGAGTGCGATCATAACAATCGCAAAGAAGCACTGCTTTGGCAAGCGAGGCACAGCCGCGCGCCTTTCGTGTGCGGGCGATCAAGCGTCGGCGCCCGCGCCAACGGTGTGCGCATGAACGCCCGAGCAGAACGAGCCCAAAAAGGAAGGGTCTCTGAGGTGATGTATCACGCGGATCTCTGGGCTAGAGACTTTGATGCATCACGCATGTCTCTAAACCCAGAGCCTATGATACATCAAAACGCCATATACGCCTGCAATGGCGGTGAGTTTATCTCCATTTTTTGACCACCAGACACTCGCCTCGATCTCAAATTGCTGGCTCGCACCCCGAATTGCCCGCTCCCTGGGAACGGTAACGGACTGCTTGAGGCTCATCGCAAGCTGAGTGATTATTACTATAAGTTTGATCAGTCGCCGTACTATACCTGGGCGGCCTGTATGTCTTTTAACTCTCTGTTAGCATCTGATGTGCTGACTCTGTTTAGTACTCGATCCGCGCATTTCTTATGATGGGCTTCGTGCCGATTTTGAGGGGGACGACGACCTCATTGACCACCTCAAAAGTTCCAAAGATCGACTGGAATCTCATTTCCACATGCACTACGCCAACAAGAAGTCCCCAGCACGTTGACGAACTCCAACAGTACTACAAGCTTCCGCGTGAGGATTTCGACCTTTGTGATCCCGTCGAGTGGTGGTTTGGCCGTCGCGCTCAGTTCCCTAACCTGTTCTGTCTCGCACGTGATATTCTCACTATTCCTGGTATGCATTTATCTTACTTCCTCAATTTTTTTACTCACTCAAACGACTCATTCAAGCTCTGCAGTAGCCGTCGAACGTGTTTGCTCAGGTGGCCGGGACACCATTTCTCTTCGCCGAGCCAGCCTGAAGCCCGAGACCATCCGAACACTGATGATTGTGAAGCAGCGACTCCGCCTGGCACGTATGTCGGTGAAGGAGTTGATTGATGATAGTTAGCGCACCTGTACGCTCTTGTAATGCCTCGCTCAATTTTTTTTACGCCCCGTACTGCCGTATTACGGCCGTTTTTGCCCCGTACCGTACCGGCTGACCTCTGAGAATTGTTTGTACGGGACGGGATACGGTACGGTTGAAGACAAATACGGCCGTCGATCTGACGGCCGTCCCCGTATACGGCACGGCCCGCAGCCCTATTCCTATGACCGTAGCAAGTTGTGTGGCCTGCCTTGATTTCTCAAGTTTGGCCCTCTTTGACAAAAAATCCGTCGCATTCAATTCATGGGCTTACTTAGAGCACTCTGCAAGTTGATTTCGACGAGGTAGGCTGTTTGCTTTGCTTGAAAAGCGCACCAACTGCTTGAATTTGTTTGGATCGAGGGATATTGCATGATATCGCGAACGCGTCCATAAAAGATGTATATTGCGAATTCTACACAGCTCTGGCGTTGGTAAGCTTGAAATATGTAGTTCAGCTGACCTCAAACTGTACTTCCGTTCTATCCCTTTCTCGGTCTTAAGCATCCCTCCAGTTATTTACAGCTCTTTGCGAAAGTAATGACACTCATCAAATTTTGATGAATAAGAACACATTTGATGCCCCGGGTTGCCGGGCTCATATCTCGCTTAGTTCTCAGCCGTTTACCCTGATTCTGGGCGCGTTCGACGCGGTTTTAAACGCGCTTTCAGCAAATACCCTATTCAGCCAGTAAAACGACCAAGGTTCGGGTCTCAAAATTCCCAGCACCAGTTTTGAATCAACACAGTGATAAACTCGTTCTCTGTCACTTCTGGGCCGATCCCATTGGTTCCGAGTGTTTCTGAAAGGTATGGTTGAGGCAATCATACTTGTGCAATAAAAAAGCAAGTCACAGCTGATATGCGACGGAGGGAATGAAATTACTGTGCTATGTTGAAACTTCGTTACCAAGGAAAGATTTCACTCTAAAACCAAAATGTCAAATGTCACAGCCCTGTGCCACAACATAAGCTTTCGGACGAGTTCATAATTAGCTGAATCGGTTGTGAACTGAGTGAGCTAGAGGCATTTCCTGTTACCATTACAACGGCTCAAGGCAAAATTGCGAAACCGGTCTTTTTGAGACTTATCAATGTTGTAGGGTACCAAGGGAAAGCCCCGCTTCGCACCTCTCGAATGCAACCAGAACTAGGCAGATCGGCCAAGAATTGACGGAGAAATGGGCTTGGAAATGTGGTGTGTTTGAAATTGCTCTTTCTCATTCTATTTTTGGATAGTGTCATTATTTTTGCAAACAGCTGTAACATAAGTGCTCAAGTGCGATACAAGACTGCTACGGATCCGTCTCCCATTATATGTTGCTTTGCAAGACCAGAACCTGTTATAAGATATGTACAAGGTAGATTGTATTCAATTCTATTCTAATATTCTTCTAAATGCACGCGTTCAAGAAATAACAGTCGTAACTATGTCTATTCGATAACAATCTGTCCGAGGCACACCTTGACATGGCCTTTGAGCGCGCTCGCGATGAAGAGGCGTCGGCACTTTGTGCACTTCTCAATCAGTCCATCCCACGCGTCCTCCGCCACCCCTCCACCCGACACTAGCTGCTGCAGAAACTTGGTCTCCTTCCCCTCTGCCTCCTCGCCCTGACGCCGGAAAGGGCTCCCAAGGCGGAGTGGATAGGGGGCGGGACGGCGGTGTGATGCTGACTCCAAAGTCACCCGAGATGAGCTCACGATGGCGTTCTGGGTACGAGCCGGCGCAGTGAAGACTTGGCGACCAGGAACTTGCGGATCACCGATCTCGTAATAACGAGCTTTGGAACGTGGGGCTTGTAGTTGTTGGCGCACAAACGGAGAGCCCTGGCGTCTACGATTCGCTGCTGCATGGTTAGTTTCTGTAGAGAGAAATAGATGGGATTCATTCAAAGACTTACAAGACTGAGTCGAAGGGGGATGAGCCAAGAGGCTGCTACACATTTTCTCCGTTCCCCGAGGGTAACCGTTTCTGTGCTCCCCGAGATAACCAGGGAAGTGTGGCGCCATCTCTTCGACTGGAAACTCTTGCAGTCTGAACGCTACGAGCAGCGTCTCAGTCTCGGGAAGCTGACCGCTGGCTGAATGAAGCCTTAGTCCAAGCTTACAGCATAACATTGAGGAAGACGTACCAAGGGTTGGAAGACCGGGATAGGACGAAACCAAAAGACATTTTCTGTAAATTCGAGTCAAGTTCACTAAAAGGTTGATCAGACTTGCAACAGAAAGGAGAACACGAGTCGAGTCCGTACTTTTGAACCCGCACCTAGCGCTTGAGAAGTGACAGAATGCCAGAACATGGCCGGTCACTTTGGAGACAACCAACTGGCAGGAAAACGGATGGAGGCGATCGGAAGTAAATGCACAGAAGCATTCGATAAAAAGCCCTCTATTGCGAAGGTATGCCTTGAATCCCGTGGGCTTGATCTTTGTGCCGTTGTGCGTGGGCCTTGAGACAGGTTATCAAATGCTGAGAAGAGTGGTGTGAAGAGAGCTCACCAAGAGCAAGACACCGCCATTTCATCCAGCCGTGAATACACGACCAGCTCGGTGGAATTCTGCTGGTATTGTACAGGATTGTGTTCGTGCGGGTCTATGAGAGTATTGCCGTCCATGAGGGAATTGACGAGGAATGCCGCTCGTCGAACGGACCTTTATAGCAACGTCGAGGTATTTTCAGGTCAGCATATCCGCTTCAATCGCTGTAGTTCACGCACCTGCAGGTATTCCATCGCGATAAAATCGCACCAAGGATGTCCAAGATGGACGTCCAGGTCACTTTGTGTCATTACTTCCTTTGTTCTTTGGCAGGGAGGGGTGGTACCGCAAGGTTGTCTTTACAGGCCTGACATATGGCCGTCGAAATTTACCCTGTGCGGGGCGTATATTGCAGTAGACTCCCCAAAGCTCCAAGGCACCATGACGTTTCGACGAGTTAAAGGAAACTCTATTTTGGCGACCCTGTGGAAGATTAGACGTGAGCGTAAATGAGCAGGGAGATCTGAAGCTGACCAGAATAAAATAAAAGTGAGGGCCACACGAGAGGACTGTAATGCCTCTGTCCGATGCGCAGCTCAGCGCGGTGTTGGAGGCCAAGAGGCTACTGGAAAATGTTGGCTTGACGACAGCAACTAATTTCGATCATGATGATCGTGACTTCCAGGAAGTCGCTCGCGTTCTCGACCGAGCACTCACTGCTCATCCCACTGCTTTTGCTGGATTCAGCTATCCGTATTGTTCACTGGCTGCTCGGGCTTTCACTGCTGAAGAGATCTGACTCGGACTTGATTGCATAAACCGACAAACCTACGTTCATGCCTTGGTTGACCATCCTGCTGGCTCAATCGTTGAATATCCAGAAACGGGCACTTCCAAAGGTGTCGCAATTGCGCACCGATTTTCCATCGACCCGCAGATTTTTTTCATCCAAAGGAGAGCTTCCAATACTCCCTTGGAGATTCCCATGGTGCAGACCCCAACGTCCACTGCGGCAGCTTGCTTCTGGGAGTCTGCGGTACGCCAGCGTTTTGTTCTCACGTGAAATGGTCTTGTGAGTCTTTCCTTCAGGTTGTATTGTGAGCTTTGACGAATTTATGCCGATAGGTAAAGGGTTGAAATATTGCTCTGCAAGATTTCTTCCGCCATCTCCTCGATAGGACTCGCTGATGCAAATCCGGACGAGTCCGAGTCGGGAAGTTCGTCGGATTCCGGGTCCGATTCCGAAGAATCTGATACCGAGCCTCGCACCAAAATAATCAAGGACTGCCGGCGCCGAACTTCTAAAAGTTCCCTTTGCAAGGGCAAACTTGTCCTGAGACTTGACGAATATGGTCGGTCGTTCGTACAGTGAGCGTTTCGTTATTATGATTTCTTTCTCTCATGCAACGTCATAGATGCGAGCATCGTAAGAAGACAGACAAGGCTCACCTGATCCTCTGGACCCTCGACGAATTCGATATCCCGTACCTACGCGCTTTGCTCGAAAATAACGCAGGAGAAATTGATCGACGTGAGGAGTTGGCCCGAGAACTTGGATATGGCCCCCGTGTTCCCTGCTCCTTCAGTGCGTCACCGTCTGCGCAGAAAGAGGTGTGCCGTGAGTACAGTTCGCGTTTCGTATATCTATCTCATCGCTTATCCGCCATCAGGGTATTGGCATCGCCAGTCGGGAAAGCTTGCACGCGGTGTACTTCAACGGGTCAAAGGCAACTGCCCAGCAACATTCAATATCTATACTCCATATGCCTTGTCTGATTGTCCATATATAGTCGTCATTTCTCGAAACCCTCACTCGCATACGCCACCTCATCCCGTCAAAACCCCGCCAGCCTTACTCCAGATGTTCAAGTCCTTGCTGGTCGAGTTGGACTGGAAATTAGCGGATGCGACACCACGGAAGTTGATGCTTGACTCTGGTTTTATGATCAGTTTGCGTCGGAATTTGACGTGGACCAAACTTTTTGATCCGCCGCTTTCTGCGCTTCATCCTTCTTTGGGAAACTTGGACCATGTCCGTCGCTATATTGATGAGCTGCGACATATTTTATTCCCAGAAGGAGCAGGATTTGAAGGTCCGTCACTCTCCCTATCATCTTTGAGTTGCTAACAGTTTCTCTCCAGGCGCACAGCTACTGGCAGCGCAGCATCGCGAGCTACCCGAGCATGAACAGTATGTTCGGTGTGCTGAGACACATACTATCGAGGATGGAAAAACATTCTATCTGGTTATTTGTATGTTGCGCTCCATGTCTGAGCTACTGATGCGCTCGAGGAAACTCTCGCTCGACACTGCCTTCAAGCGCGTCAACGGGAAATGGCAAGAATTCGAAATGGAGACTTGGGACGTCAATCACATGAAATGTACGCTTTTTTCTCAACGTTAACTGGCCGAAAATAATATTGTATAGCTGTGATTGGGACGCGGGCATTTACAACTTCGCAATCCGCGCAGGCCCATTTAATTTTGTTCACGCGAATATTCGAAATTGCATATGGTGATACAGGTATCCCATGTCGCTTCCGGCACATTCACGGTGAAGGCTTTGAGCTGTGGATTACAGACTCTCACAAAGGACAGGCATTAGGTGAGTGCTTCATTTTCCTATCTTAATGTCAAATGACTGAGTGTCTCAAGGCGCCGGAATGTTCTGCCAGAAGTTGTCTGCAGAATTGGGTGATGTTTACTGCCCGATGGAGCCGACTCGCCTTCTGCGAACACTTACGCCCTGCGAGCACCTCTCCAACTTCCTACGCTTCTGCACGACTCATTACATACGGAACATCGATAAAATTCGTGCTTATATCACCCCGCAGGTTCGAAGTGCGATGTTGAGCCTATCATCGTCGCAGATACATCCCGACCTTGAAGGTGCATTCCGAATTATTGAGAGTGGCGGGCGCAAAGCTAAAGGTCTGTGCCGTTTACTTCCTTGAAACAATAGATTAATAACATCTATTTACTCAGCGTGGCTGAAGGACAAACGGACGGGAAGTCCATTTGCCCTTCCTGCACTGTACCAACCCCTCAGCCACATCCCCCTCGAGATATGGAAGTCAGCGCCCTCAACGACAAATAAAAATGAGCAGGCACATCGCAATATTAACCGGGATGGCGTCAATTTAACTATGCTGGGCGGCATTATGCGCGGGATGCAATACGATGCGAGAGCTATGGGGGCTCTTGATTTACATTCCTTGCAAGGGATCTATGCGCGAGATCAGACAGCAACTCATTTCCGAAGACTGCAGCGCTCTCATAATCGACACAGTAAATGGTTCATCTCCGATGATGTCTCTATACTCACCTTCGTTGTTCAGTTCTTGTACAGTCTCGGGTTGCAGCTGCAGCCTGTAAACCCGACAACGAAGACGCTGCCGTCCCTTCACAGACGGCCAACAGTAAGCCATTGCCTCGTGTTTCAATGCTAAAATATCTAACTACTGTACAGACAACACGGTGATAAGCCATGTAATAAAGCACACATGAAAATAGCATTATTTTCAAACTTTATATTTATTGCACGCACATCTAAAAGACTATAGTATCTTAAAAGTGCTGGGGACATGTTACCCACCACAGGCCAAGTCTTGGGACATGCACATACCTAAGAAGGGTCATGCAAGTGGTTCAATATAAGTGTATAACATCCGAAAGGGAGTACACTGCAGCACTATTCGTTATCACGAACGAGGAAGAATATTAGTTCTTACCAATAGGATGAAATGCTTATCACGAACCCGTTCGTGATAATCTCTTAAGTCCAATGTTGGCTCTGTTGACGCGTCTGAATGCGACGCGACGAGTCACATGACATAGAAAGCCCTAGGTCCGCCTCATCGGCTTCAGTCCGACATTCACGATCAGTATTGATCACGACTGATCCGACACCCCTTTTGGAACCCAGTGGTTCACAAGCAATTATGACCCAACGGCTGGCCACAAACAACAAGTGTTTGGTATCAATCGAAAGCTACAGGCCAGGGCTTTCACATTAATGGGACGAGGTCCAAGGAAGGGACATAATAACCGGGGAGTATTATTCGGGTTTTGTGCTAGGAACACCCCTAGCCCCTGGAATAATATATAACCATGCAACCATCTTAATTTGGAGTGTCGTTGGAGACGTCTGACTAACTCATGGACATTTGCTGACTGATTCCTATTCATTTTATTCACATGTATTCTGGTTAGCTTATAAACCGTTGAGCTAAGAATAGTTGTACTCCTATCCTGTAAAGTATATAGAGGGGGCCTCAAGTGGGGAACCAGCACGGAATCGCACCTGGCTAGCAATTGGACACCTTACATAAGGCTCTTCTTGCGCTGTGGGTTGCATCTGGGCTTGTCACACTAGGGCTTCACTTTTCGTGATAGTACCAATATAACAAGCTTCTCAACTTTTAACTATATAAACAACAGCGGTGTGACATCAAGGGAGAACAAAGGGTAACAACATGTATATTGTGATTTGGCAGCGTGTTATCAAGGGAGAACAACGGGAACCGACGTGTATTTGATTTGTGTGTTTAATTGTCCCATATATTTTGTGAAGCACCTTATTTCAACGAAGTTGAAATAAGACAAGACTTCCATCGCATCACAGACTCATTAGGGTTTCTTTCGAGAAGTCCTTCTGATTTGCAACTTGGCTATATCTGATCTCATGCCTTGACTTAATATACTCACCATATACTCTGATCCGAGGTTCAAAACTCGTCAGGATATCTGTGACTATTCAACTCGTTGGAATACCTGTTAGTGTTGGTGTTAGTGGTTAGTGGTTGTGCGTTGGTTGAGTTGCTTAGTGGCTCAATTTGGCTCATAGTCCTTATCACGAAACCTTCGTTAGTTGGTGTTTTAGTCGTAGATACTGAGGAAGCCGTTCAACGGCCCCAAATTCCAACCGCGTCGTCGTCAATGAACGGCCGTTATTTACCACGGCATCACTCGCCTCGACTCAAGCGCCTTTTGTTCCTCAATCGTCCTGGTTGGACGAACAGATGCATGTGGATACCCCATCGATGCAACCTCCATTCCATCCCGATGTCCCGGTATACTCCGAGTTCCCCTCAAGTTATTCTTCCCCGTATTTCGCTCCTAACGGGGATGCGGTCGACTATCTGTCGCAGGACAATCTGAATCAATACTTAACAATGTATGGTGTCCCAGCGTATCCTTTTAACACGATGACACTTGATACCGCCTCACAATACGCAGATACATCCTACTTACCTGTTTCTCAAGTCTACGATATCCCCCCCACATCAAGTCTACGATATCTAATTCGTAGTTTGGTTTCGATTTGGTAGCAAGGAAACAAGCTGAAGATTGAACGTTGAAGTTGGCAAATAAATTGCAATAGGCCCACAGCTCATCGGCGTGCGCATATCGGATTATTGTGGTACAAGATGTGCCTGCGCTTCGCTCCGGCGCTTGGTGCGGCTGTTTCGAATGGAAGCAGAGACCGCTGGAATACTAGAGCCACAGAATGGTGTGTATATAATTTGCAGCGCATCCACAGCCATTGTGCTTCAAAACACGTTATATTCGATGTTTTGGAGGGAGAAATGGTCAGTCAATGAGTGGCGCTGCGCAGAAAGCTCAACGGAGGCATTATTTCCCGACACTTCGTGTGCTATTTATCCAGAAAGGTTCTGTGCCAATGGATTCAATTCAATTTGGTTTTTGATTTATTCCTCTGTGTTACTGCGGCCGATAGGCTATGGTAGCGGGTCTTAAAGTGTATCTAAGTGTAACCTTGGTGAGGGTGGAAATGTAGCTAAGGTTTCGTAAGTAAAGCGATCAGAGAGGCAAGGAAACAATATTTGTACGGGTTCAGAAAAGCGTGAGGCAAAAGAAGAGAGTATTGATGCAGCTCACGAGAAATGACCTGTGGCTTCACCAAACCCCGAGATAGCTTTGAGGAGCTTTGGGTTGAAGAGTAGGGGCGAGAGGTGCAACGGACCGAATATTCCGGGCTTTTGCGCAGCCGCGTGGGGAGGTAGGCGGAGTGATTCCCAAAGGCGCGAGTCTCATACGACGCTCCGCAGATTTCACATGACGGCGAGTCGATGAATCCTGATTATGGTGGTGCTGAGCGGGAGCCGGTACGAAGCTGGGGGAGCAGGCAGGTGGTCTGCGGGGAGATGGTGGTAGACGAGTAGAGGGGGATTAGGTTGAGGGAGGGCTGGGACCGGTCAATAACGGCGGAGAGCATGCCTGTCTTTGGTGTGATCCAGGCCGTGTCCCAAGAGTCGAGTGTGTACAGGTGAATGAGACGACGCATGGAGGTGAGGGAGATGAGGAATTCAGACCCCACATTAAGAGTGCAATTAGCCCAAGGATCATTCGAATGCAGGCTTGAGGCAAACATCGACGATCGTAGCTACGGAAGCAGTTGACCAGAGATAAAGCTTGAATGGACGAAGCCAATTCCAACGCAAGTGAGTCGGACAGAAGTGTATTCGGTTTCCACAGCTAGCAGTATCTTGTTTTAAAGTATTTTGCGTGTTGGTGTAACTGCTTGAGCGCGGTGGGTGCGGTTTTCAATGAGAGGTTGGACCCGATGCAGAACCAAAAATTGCGCTCGGATCATGGGGACGTGAACGAAGGCGTATGCGGGGGCTTGGTTGGGTGTTTGCTTATATGGTGATTGGTACGTGGCCGCAGTCAGACGAACGTGCGCGGCAACGGCAATTCCTACCCTATTCTGGTCTCTTTCGGCGACCTGCCACACCACGAGATCGCTTTGTGTCGCTGAGGAGTCTCGATGTGGGTATAGTGCGCAGTTGTTTGCAGTGCGGGATGAACGGAAATGAAGCCCGCGGTGAGAAAGTTGTGGGTACTGGGAAAATCACTCGCACTTGGGGCAGCATCCAGGAACTGCCCCAGGGCTGTGTATGTCAACTTCGAAGAGGTTGGTTTGCGGAGGACCACATGAGTCAGGAGCAAGCCAGAGAAAGCCAGTAGGAGAAATCCAAACGGAGATGAACCAAACAATTCCAAACGAAAGCCGTCCATTTCGTTAAAGAAACGGTAGATAGTACATAAAATAAGTAGAGACCCGACCACTATTGTTACAACGTGGAGTAAGCGGTGACGCGTTTTTTTGTTGCTGCTGTACTTGTTCTGCAGGCACTGACTTCAATGAGCCAGGACCAGCGAAGTAATGGACAAACCTTGGGCATAGGGCTCTGGCCCTGGAAGCAGCGGCTAACCCTGTTATTGGTTCCTCTCGTGTCTCCTTCACGCCGTGGTACCGATCTGCTCCGGTCGCCATATGCTCGAACTGCAAATTATCTTCAGTACATGTCGATGTGTACAGACAGTACCGTACCTTTCACTGGGCGCGCAGTCCTCCGTTTTCTACTCATCGGCGCCTGTCCCCAAGTCGGTGCTGATGGTCCTCACATTCTTCATCGATCCATCGCGCCGCGCTGCCAACGTTCATATCTTGGTGGACTGTCCATCGCACCGGACCATCACCGTCCTCCCTCGAGAAGTGAGAAAAGGTATGGTGTGAGTATTGTGTATACTAGTATGCAGAGACCTGGAAACGCACCGCTCAACACCGTTTATGCGCTGGCTTCTCTACGATACAGTTGGCCGCAATTTCAAGGTCGACACTTGAGAAGCTCGCCTGCGGGTACGAGGGCGAGCCCAAGCGCTGCCTCGTTGGCACACCATCCTCGCTTCTCAAGTATATATGTTCGGCCCTCGACTCCTCTTCTTCTTGAACATGACCGCCGCCTCTGCCGGTAGCGGGCAGAGGTTGAAGATTCACTGTGCGCGTCAGTGCTAGAGACTTGGAGCTGGGCGAGGGCAGTGGCCACTGGCAACGTGGGAGGCCAGAGATGGTTCGATAAGACACAGCGCGAGCAGATAAATACAGCCAGCAGGAATCAGACACTTTATGCCCACTATCTTTAGTAGTGGGTCCTGTAGGCGCCCTAATTTCATAGAAGCCCCGCCAAATTTTGAATCTTCGCTTTATAACAGTACCAAACATGAAAATTTGGTAAGCTTTAAAATGGCCGTGTGGGTTCGAACCCTTATATGTGCACTTTTTTCAGTTCTGCATGCACTTGTGCTGATTATTTGACCGCTTATGGCCTTTTGCACTCTACCATTTGATTTAAATAATTATGGTCAGAGGGCCGTTGTGTCAGCTCACACTGCTTATTTTACAGACAACTCAAATATGAGTTGAAATTTTAAATAAACTGGATATATAGCAAGTTCCTATGAATATAATTAGAAACTTGAAAGCGCAACAGGGGGCTTAATATACCTTGTTCCATGGACATTATCATAGCTATGTAGTCATATGCCCAGTTGACTTGTGCTGACCAGGTTGTCCTTTTCTGTGAGCCCTGCACAAATAAAATGGATGCAGAACTGAACCAATACCGGGTCTGAGTTTTCATATCTGTATTGACTCATCTGAAAAATCACAGTCTCCCATCATATCCACCTTTGGGACTATACCACTCAACAAATATTTATATGCATGCTGATTACGGCAGGCTTTTACCATTGAGAGAGACATGGGGATTTCTCAACCTCTAGACCAGCATTTTTTGATTTCTTGGTGTCCTACTTGTTTATGAAATTATAGAAAAAGCCAAAGAGGTGTTGTGCATCCCAGTACGTAGACTCAACTCAATGTTTTCAACCAGAATTCATTTACATTCACTCTGCTTCCAAACTGCAAAGCCCCAAGGTAATAGGAGAAATGTGTGTGTTCCTGTGTATGCCAAGGGTCTGTTTTGTATTCCCATATGTCTCCCATTTATATTTTGACATTCCCTCTTGATGTACAGTGTACGGGCTCCACTGAATAATGGTGATCATCTCTGATCTGAGCTTCACTTGAACTTTGAATATATCATTGGTTTATCTTATGTCCGAGCTCTTGTCCATCATGATAGCATTAGGCTCGTTTTGACTCACAGGTGCATAGTATCTCAACTAGCAGCGTCCCCCTGCGCAATGGACAGATTCATCAAGCAGTTTTAAATCTAACTCTTTAGTGGAGGACAGGACACGAAAATTATTACACTGTAACAGTGCATCATACATTCTTGCTTAATATTCAAAGAACCGCTCAGTTTTGTCTAACTAACACAGGAACATCATTCTCATATACTAGTAGGGCTATTCACCTCACCTGCCATGGGCACGGTCGTGGTCTTGACAGGGTCTCTGTCCCGTCATGGAGCCTAAAGAATTCTCTACAGCATGGGACAGGCAACGGGATAGCCTTCACAGACGATGCAATGGTGCTGGTGTCTTGTCAACAGCTGAACTCTGTATTTTATAGCAGAAAATGTCTGTTATTATATTCTGTGAGCATATCTTTCAGTGAGCTGAAGATTTACGTTTGCACCACCTTAAATACACCTGTACAGGAGTTAGGGGGAACTCTCCTATTTCATTACAAGTGCAAAACACTTTTGATGAGCTTTAAGGTGCTTCCCCTACCCAGAAAAGTCTGTAATATCATATTAAACAATTCGGTGGAGTGGTATTCACTTGGTAAACGAGGACGCCGTCTCGAGTGACTCAAGCCACTACAGACCATTGTAAAATGTTAACCAAAGAAAATGAATGGGATCATTTACGAAAAATGGTTGAAACCCGCGAGATTTGTGCCCCATCTGTTGTAAAATCTGTGATCTGCCGACAGCCGTCAACTTGGAAAACCGTCCCATTGCCATCCCGTCATATAATTTTCCAGAACCCTCGATGGAACGGGTCGGCTACCCGTTGCACAGAACCTATGGGTACAGCATGCAGCCCTACATTCATAATCAGGGATCTAGATTGAGGTGAAATTGAAGTGTCTCTATGAATAAATTTGTTAGCCCAGATAGTGGGCTTTGCCGCGAAGCGCGCTACCACGAGTTATTGAAGAAGTCTTGAGGAAGTCGAATCAAAGAACAAAGGGCACACATTTGCGCTTGTTGTGCTGGCGCTGCTCAAAAGGCGGCCCGATGAGCCGTACTACCCCTCCGAGAGTAAGACGTGACCGAAAACGCGTGAGGTCACAGAAAGCGTACGAGTCGCGTCTGGCAGCTTGGCGATGGCCCTGGCACCAAATAAGAGCGGTCCCCGAGGTCCTGAGGCTGTCTCGATGTCAGTCGTGCACCTCCTGTCGTGTTAACCATATTAGGGTACTGTTGCGTTTCGACCAAAGGTTCACGGAGTGTCCCCCGTCACCTCAATTGTTCACTGGTTACGGTGTTCAAAAGTTGACTGAGGCCGTCACTCGCAGTAATTGTTCATTCTGCCAATCAGCCTGCCCATGCCCGGTGTGAGGTCGCGCTCTGTCGCGCTTCCTTGGCCTGAGAGCGCCTGAGCTTTCCGAAGGCCACCGAAGACGCATAGGGCTCAATAAGAGGTAAAAAGAAGGGAAAACACTATAACTACTTGTAGGTGGGTAGGAGCTCCAAATTTTTACTTGTTTGAACAGCCTCGTCCATTTAATATGCCTTAACGATCTAAGACATGTGATTTGTACCAGAGGCAACGAAAAATAGAGCAGGAGCACGAAACCGCCGTCAGTGTTTTTGATTTTCGAGAGATCATACTTAGTCTTTTATGTTTGAAGGAAATCCAATTTTATTCCCTGCTCACTCTACCAATGGACACCGAGTCTGTCTTCAAAAAATCTGACCGGATTGGAGAACAGAAGCTGTGAGCTTCTGTCCCGCCGAGCATCAAGAAAATTGCGGCCGAGTTTTTCTTCATTCCGCAGAGGCTCGAGCTCGATCTCACTCTGTCGCCATACCTCTCCATTGCAGAAATGCTCGAATTCTCCCTTCCCCTCCAGAATTCGACCCCAACGGCCATCCAGCCCACTCAGTTCTTCAGTATTGTTACTCCAGATATCCGCGACCAGGAGTTGATGCTTCGTGTCCGGCGTGTTCCCATTCCGGACTCAAAGATCGTTAACTTAACAAACGGTGGCTGAAGAGTTGGATGACCGGCCTTGGGCGGGGCCAGCACAGGAAACTGTTGTACAGCTTACTAAGACCCAGCATACGAGGATCGCTAGTTTTTTTTCTGTAAATTTTCGCGCCTTTTTTGTCAAGTTTAGAATAGCTCAAAAATCGTTTTTTACCCTCTGAAGACTTCAAAAAAATAGATGTTCACTCACTGGACGTCACCGTCATTAGTACATAAATTGTTCAGTTCAAGGGTCCATGTCACCCGTCACCTGAACCTTTGGTCGAAACCCAACAGTATTCCGAGATGGACGGAGATCTAACCATCCACTACGCACTCACTCATTTACAGCTCTACTCGGAGTCGGAACAGCCTTAGACCTTCAAGTTTCAAGGCTCAGATCATGCCAGTATGCAACATCCAGGAGACGATTGCTATTGCAGGGTGCGATAAATTTGCGGCGGCCCGGCCGACTTGAAGCATAAACAAGCAAATATTGAGAGGAACCTTTGAACCGGTTTTAGCACCATAAAGCAGCAAAAAGACCCATCAGCCCGAAATTTGCAAGGAACTTGAGACCGGAGGAGGTTTTGATAGGGAGTTTAAATGGGACAGAGGGCAGTCGGGCTCACCGGCCGACAAGCACTGCTAAATGCTAGCGATCACTGATCGTCATGGCACCCGCCTCGGCATGATCCGTCCGCCTCTCTTTTTCACTCTCCCTTTCAGAAGTTTGAATCCGCTGGGATCAAATTCTACGGTAGACTTCTCGTAGAATTTTGATGATCATCTTTCTACCATCAAATTCCACCCGGACACCGCCGGAAAACTCCGCAGAAACGACAAGCGAGTGGACGGAGTTAGCTTCTCGGCATTCACGATGCCTTCACAGATACGCTCGGAGCCTCGGACGTAGTTCAGTTCTACTTTGGGCCACTACCGCTAGCTTCCCAAAATGGTATTTTGGTTGTGTACATCGAGTACATTGCTACTTGGTTGATATTGAACATCATGAGCCTGAGAACCTCAACATTCCATAAGCCTAAAGGTTGGTTACACTGTCTACATTCAGCAGACCACAGAGCTCAATCATATTAGGCCCAACTGCAATAGAGCTTGGGACGGTCAGATATAAAGCTCTGGTATTGTTATTTCATTCCCTCTGTGAGCGCTCCTTGCGCGTTCAGCTCGAAGACGAAATTATTGCGGGACCTCGCTTGGCCAAAACTCCTTTGGGCTCCTCGCCGCTGCGCACGGGCCAGGCAGAGAATATATAATGAAACTGAGAGATATCCTGTAAGCTCATAGGACATGAAAGGAACAGGAGGAGGAAGACGAGGAAGACGTGGGCGCGACGCGTCCGGGTGGGCTGTCAAGCATTTATACCATCAATTCTACGCGCTGTACATCAATTCTACCCGCACTACATCAATTCTACGCGCCCCATCACTTTTCTCTCTAGAGAATTTCTCGGTAATCATTTCCACCTGTCCGATCAAAAAATTCTACATAGAATTCTCTGTAGAATTTGATCCCAGGGGATTCAAAGCTCTCCTCCCTTTCTTTCCTAGTGCTCTCAAGGCAGTAAACTGAATGCAAAAAGGTGAGTCCTTCTATACCCATTCTATTCCTTGCTGGTCCCTCCCCATGCTTCTCAGCCTCATCCGTCATCCGCACGTCCACAGGTGCAGAAGGACATACACAGAGCAAGGGACTAGGTGCGACGTCAAATGTTTTCGCCATTCACTGTCGTTGACTCCCTCGAGTCCCCGCCCCACACCTCGCTCTGTGCGTGCAGTGACTCTCCCTATTGCAGTACCCTTGGATATCCGCTGCGATGACGCACAAGGTGCGCACTCGTTTCCTTCCCCTCACTGATCCCGTCCTTCCCTTGCACTCCACTGTACATGTACCACTGCGTGCACCCTTCATCCGCCGCCAGAACCAGACACGCCCGAACTACCGAGTTGGCCGTGCCTCCAACGAGTCCGTGACAAGTGCATACTTTCGCGCGTCTGCAGTTCCGTGCGTGGGCAGCTGGTCACTGTGTAGAGCTTGATCCCGTGTGGATGAGGGCCGCACAGAACGAGCCGACAAACGTGACCCGGACACGCATCGATGCGCTGCTCCCATGATTGCGCAAACCACATCGCTCGGCATGCAGTCCTGCATTGGCCGTGCAGCTCGCAATGCTACATGCGCCCCTCCCCGGCCCACGGACCAGTCGCAGCCGGGCAAAGTCGTTCTGTGGTGCTCGCCCCGTTGCGAGCGTTCAGCCGTGCCACATCCCAAGCAAGCGCCGCTGCGCGCCTCACAGTCGCACCCGCAGCCGCGGAACGCTGCTCATTACCCTGCAGGCCGGAGCGTGGGCGCGCGACCTCGGCTCGCACCTCTGCGGCACTCCCGCTAAGTCTCATGCAGCGCTTTCCCCGCGGGCGCGCACGCGGACAAGGCAGCTGGGAGGCGCGATCCATCGAGCTCCGAGACCGCGCGATGGCGCGCTCCCCAGATGCCCTGCGTCGTGCTGACAGCGCGTTGCCTCCCACGACGCCACCGAGTACAATTGAATACAGATATCTATATATGCGAGGCATAATCCATTTTAAATATAATCTGATTGAGCTCGAAATGCCCGCGACCAGTTGAAACTTGGGCTGATGCATCCTAGTCAGTCCATACCGGTACCGACACCGCCCTGAGTTCGGTTTCCTCGCAGTCACGATTGAAATGCGATCTTATTTTGCTACAAGTACAAACAAAGAATTTGTCATCTGAAATTGGTCATCATTGAAAATCAGAGCAGCGGAGAAGTTCTAAGGGGATTTTTCGAGTACAAGTCATAAAAACCCTTGTGCTCCCCCTTCCTCTTATTTTCCTGACTTTTCAGGTCTGGCTTACAATTTATTATTCCTTAAAATCTTGCTCAGTTGATGTGTCACTTGTGTTTAGTGTTCAAACTTCGTATCAATTGCCATGTCTACGAGATGACTTCATCTCCATTGGACTGCCGTTTCCTTGCCACAAGATCAGCGCGGAGTTTATTCTGCATGGAGGTAGGTATGGGAGCTAGCTGACATTTGTATCTCTTTCTTACTTCGTGGTATTCATTCCACCAATTTACCGAATGCCAGAGGTTTGTTTTCCAGAGCAGTAACAATGTGAGCTGAGTTTGAACATCCGGCCCCAGTCTCGGCTGTCATCTTTAAACTGATGACAACAATGCACCAGTCCGGCTTCAACTGCCAAACGACTGATCGGTACCCTTCGGCAATGGTTAATGCTGGCTTGCATTTATCGGAAATTAAAGGCTCATTTTGTGCCGCAAACACTCAGTGATGGCCGCCCTTAGAATCAACTGCTCTGTATGAAGTCTGGACAGTGTTGCCCAGTTATCAGAGGGTCTTTATGCAGCCTCCCAAAGGTTCAGCCACCCGCCTTGCAGAGGCCTAATCCCACGTCATATTACATCTCGTGGGTCCTTCATTTGTTTTCCTCATCATATCCTAACTGTTTATTAACGAGACTGAATAGACGTGTGATAGGTGCATACATACCCACCCCACGCTGGCTCTGATCTGTTACTCAGCGTCAACCGTATCCATCCCTGATCCGCCGCATTTTGAACGTGTATATATGTCTATATCCTCCCCACATCTTTATATTCTCTATTTCGACTCATTCCACCCGAACCTTCTCAGAAGATCGTCCCCTCGAAATCAGCACTCCTCCGGGTTGAGGCGCAAACTCGGCCCGCGGCGATATATGTATTTACTGGCTCTCTGTTTCTCTCTTTACCTGAAGCACCTTCCAACCTCAGACGCGACACGGTAACACATCGACTCTAATTTGGGGTGGGTCCAACTGTATGCCTTCATCTATTCCGCAGCTGAAGCCAAGGTATGGGCGTATACAAAGTATGATTCCATTTCAAGTTATTGCTCGCATTGTCCATCTCAATTACTGACTTGCGCGTCAGTTTACCAGCTGAACGAATATTTTGAAGGCGAAATTTACTGCTGAGTGGTTTTGTACACAAGTAATGATCTCATGATTGTCTCGAGACCCAGCTCAATCAGTGGTATCGCGGTATGCACCGGTTTCTCGATCGCTCGGTTCACCATATTTGTTATGAAATTGTAGTAGTACATCACATTCAAACCAATTTATTCGTTGGCTTGAATTGAATACTGTAACAGGTCGTACATATGCTTCTACATTCGGCGGGTACGCAATCCTCATTCCATGGTTACGCATTTTCGTTGAGACTGACATAGCCTGCTTGATCTCAGAACGATGCGTTCTAAACTTTTTGTTTCATTCCGTTTATACCACGCCGCACGCTACCCTGGTGCGCCGCAGTAATTCAGTTCAATCCTTTCAAGCATTGCTTAGACTCGCACAGCATTGAGCCTTGACCCAGACTATGCATGCCAATATTCAATTCTTCGTTCATACTATCTATCTACTTCTTTATGTCTGCATCCAGGTCACTGGGCACAGCAAGGAGACAGTAACCTCTCGTACTTCGTCGAAAAGGACTGACGAAAAAAGAGCACAAGGTAGTGGGTTGTGTGCGTGTTAAAGCTGCACTCATTTCTCGTTAGTCGAAGGAAAGGAGGAGGCAATCGATTCGGAGTACACAGCGGAAAAGGGGGATCATGAGACGAGTGGTAAAGAAATAGACAGGGAGGACCGGGGACACGCAGAGTGAGAGGTATAGTATGATGCGAAGATAAAAGGGACGGGCTGGTAAATTTTCCCCTCCGACTCGATCAGATGTGTGACTCGTCTATCGTGTCCCCATCGTCTAGATGACCACATTCACCGGGCGTTTTGAGCCGTCAAGATTTCGACGCGAACTTGCGGTCGGGGGAGCAAAGGTGGTCCGATAGGCGACGGGATAGCCAAGACGCTGCTAGACCTTCCGCGTCGCGTTTGTGCTGCTAGAGTCTTTGATTTGGGCAGGGTCGAAAGGGAATTGTGATGAAAGCAGTACCAGGGGGCGCTGACGAGTCAGACTGGAGGCGATGGTGTTTAAAGATGAGAGCGCGAATTGCGGGAGGCGGAATGTCACGAGCAGACCTGATCCAGCGAGCTGCTGAATGGGCGAGTCGCACCGATGATGAGCGTTACTATATGGGTGTCCCGAGGGGTGCCGTTTCGCGCGCGCAACGCGCGAATGTAGAAAGACTTAGATTCCGCGTCTGCGACTCACATGTATCTCTCGGCTGTGGCGGCGCGAGCCGCATGTGCACGGAGCAGACCGCGGTTCATGCAGTGGCGCTCTTACTCGTAAGCAGTATCATTGTAGTATCATGCATGCTTATATATTCGGGTTTGAGACCTCAGGGAACACTAGTTTATGATTTACATCCTTGGAGGGCCCTTCAAAACAGCCAGGCCCAAATCTTTCCCGAGATAGTATTGGGTTGTGGCTCTACAAAGTCCACCATGTCCGATGGAGGTACATTTGAATGGAAATCCATTCTACTGGCCGGAACCACCTGTGACTTGCTCACGATCTTGTATGCCACGTAAAACATTGCGAATACTGGGAGATTGATGTATGCGACGATGAAATCGGAAACGTTCCATTCGCCTTTGATAAAAACCGTCCATCCATTGAATAGGATGATTAAAAGACTCCCTATCCAAATCACGGTCAGAATCACGAAGCAAAAACGAAGAAGGTCAAAGCGGCGTACACAGGAAAGCCCAGTACGCCAGGTATGGCTGGAACCTGCTCCAATACACAAACTTGCTGCGATCGATTCCCTGTGCTTTCAATCCGTGATAAAAGCGAATATATGTCAAGCTGATGATGCCTAGAATAACAGTCGGAGCGGATGCGGAAAGAGGAATCTTACCACGTACCCCAGGTGCAGAATCCCATGGTAGACGTCAAGTTGGTCAACCAGTTCAGCGCAGTGACGGCTCCTTCAGACAGAGCCATGTACGATAGAAGAATCCAAATGCTGGAAAATAACAACGCCACCATAGGCAAGCCTTCCTGCAGAAGAACCATGTCAATCTAAAACGAAAATTCAAAAACTTTACCCAACCTTGGTTGTTTTGGCGAAAATTCTAGGTGCCTGACCACGGAGTGCCAGACCATAAAGCTGACGAGAAGATGCATATAGCCCAGAGTTCGAAGCAGAAAACCCCGAGCTGAGCACACCGGCATTGATCACGCCTGCGGTGCGGGAGCAAATGAGACGAGAATATTTATGACAGATAATACTGCGCACTGGGCAGACCTTGGACCCCTCCACGGGCCATGGCAAGAACGAACGGGGAAGAGGCAGCTGTTCCTGTAGATTGCAAAAGGTTTGGATCATCCGATGGAACGAGCATTCCTGGGTCTAATATAAGCACCTCATGTCGAGCGCAACAGCGCCAACTCGAGTACACGCACCGACAATGAAAACACCCAGGACGTAGAAGATCAGGATCCGATAAAAGACACGGCGGACGGCTTTTGCGAGGGAATGGCGAGGGTTTTCTACCTCAGCCGCAGTCATCGCAAGGTTTTCCATTCCATTGTATGATATTGCCTAAACGGTAACCGCGGCGACTTGAATTAGGGTTGAAGTGTTATCCCACTATCGGACCCACCGCCTGTAAGAGCGTTTGAAACCATCCCAAGAATTTCCCCGGATTTCCAGGAACGACATACGGTGCAAATGCGCCGGGATGCTGTTGATTGCGTTGTAGTTTGTTCTGTAATAATAATTCATGTGTACGTGCCTTCCAGTAGCGGAATCCGATCCGTTTCCCATCTGGTCCTCCACCAAGATCGATAACTAAGACGCGGTGTAACCATCAGCAAGGTCTCGCGACAGGGCTCAAATTTTTAAACCTAGTCCCCCAATAATACAACCAATAACCAAGGCTATCTTAATTGTCGCCTGCCAGGAGGAGGTTAAATCACAGACTAATCCGTCGCTTCAGAGAGACCTACAAAAACAAATTCCGTCTCTCCAAACCATCGTACCCCTAAGCAATTCACGACAGTGCAGAGACAGAGCAAGACCTAATGTTCATCAGAGGGTGCGGAACGGTTGGGCAAAATCTCGACTTACCGTGAGATATCCTCCAAAATGCGCGTTGGACATCCCCGTGCTCCCGGACCCAGTGTCCCAAAATCCAATTATAAGGGCTGTGCCAATTATTTCCATCGGCAGCCCGATGATTCCAGAGTACCACTGGAGCCAGCCGACAGCAAACCCCATTGCGGGGTCGATAAACCGTTCTGCAAAGTGGATATCTGGTCGCAGCTGGTGAAATGGTATACACTGGAGGAGAAAGGAACGAACAGCCGCCGGAAATGGGCATGAAGCATATCATCTCGCCTAAAGACATGAGCATGCAGTAACAGATAGTGCCGACGTGCATGTAGGCGAGTCTAAAGAGAAGATGAGTGCATGTGAGAACAATTATCGATCAGCGGCATACAATGCGCCTACGGGGCCCGCATGGGCGATGGCCTTCCCGGAACCCAAGAAGAGTCCCGTCCCGAGTGTCTGCAGAAGAGAGAAATGAACACAATTCTTGAGATAGTAGGAAGGCTAGTGACTCCGGCAAGAGCAATCATCTGGATGTGCCGCTGCTTCATGTTACGCTGCAGCCCGTCGTACAAGCCCGTCTTCACATCGATCTTGAACCTATCGACATAGAGCCCGACTTCATTCGCTCCCGCCGCCCCGTCAGGTTCACTACCCTCCGGGCGTCGAGGTTTTTGTGTTTCCATTTTAGCCGCCGGTAGGGTTGGTCGATGTGCTTTAAGAGTAGTACTATTTAAATCGGGCGGAGCTGGGCTTCCAAATTTCGATTCCGAAACCTCGGGCTTGTTTGTCAGATTCGCTTGTTAATATTAGCCATTGCCCCATGGGGGGAGTTTGAATTTTTTTTTAAACAGACCTCCCACTATGGATCAACTGTCAATTGTTCCCGGGAAATTGCGAGGGATAATGGTGGACACCAGTTTATACAATGCTCAGCCTGGATAATTTCAGGTAACTGGTACCAATGGACCCCATACTTGGTGACAATTGGC
Organism: Mycena capillaripes; assembly: GCA_029204075.1. Classification (NCBI taxonomy): domain Eukaryota; kingdom Fungi; phylum Basidiomycota; class Agaricomycetes; order Agaricales; family Mycenaceae; genus Mycena; species Mycena capillaripes. Next base: position 189,457 of record JARHKZ010000011.1, on the reverse strand, counting down.
GTCAACGGAAGGGGACATAGCCAATCTTCCAATCCGTGATAATTGTGGATACACAAATTATCGGTAATTATCTGTAATTAGGTCGTGCATGTGTTTCCTTACGAGTCTCGAGGAATTCCTCGCCAGACCACGAGGCCGAGGTGCAAGCGAATAGAGCTTGATGCAAGTACTAAAGGGCAAATGGCCTCTCTTCGGAACTCCGCTTAGGGTTGGCCGGGATTTTACTGGAAGGCAGACACGACACGTCACTAGTTGTGGCGGAATAATCGGATTCTTTGGAATGTTCTACTCACCGATCCTCACCAATAATTTTCGGCCTGCGCGCATATCCAAAGTGGAAGAAGCGTGTGCGGACTATTGAGACTGCACGTTGAACTCGGCGTGATGTAGCATGAGCGCTTATCTAGGTAGAAGCCAGCAACTCGACTTGATGTACCCTCGGGGACTGCAGTTGGAGGGCGGTGTGGGGTGCCCGGTGGTCTAAGTTCCTGGTACCGCCGTTGAGGTTCCAGATCTACCTTCCGTAATCTAAGTAAGCGAACACCGCCGCGATGCCGTCAAGGACCTCTTAGGTGGGGTCTTATGTATGAGTACAAGTGCTCGGGAGACCGCGGTCCCCTCCCACTTTATTGATCACGGAAATTCGAAAAAAAGAATTGGTAAAACCCTGGATTTACAGCCATTTGCATAAGAAAAGAAATAATAAAATCAGCAGACGAACACAGAGAGATAATTTGCGATGTACAGTGGTATCGAGGAGGTTTAGGGGTTACAAATGATCTTAATGAAGATGGTTTGAAATTTTGCTATGGTGGCCAAATTGGCTAAGGCACAGCCTCAGCGCTTTTTTCTATCTATGTGGCCATATCCACCCAGAAATATGTTCAGCTCACTCAGTTTTAAATTTGCTAACACCTCTGTGCAGACAAAAAAACACTTTTTATAGAGGGAAAATCTGGGTAAACTGTAAAACTGGGGCCCACGAAATTTCGAGCATGAAGAAAAAAATTAGGATTCTTTTTTGTGAGATGCTGATGCAAGTAAAGTACGGCCACACAATTGAAAACCTCATGAATTTCATAAAAGTCATTGCAAAATTCTAATTTGCCAAGCGGCCGGTTTGGCACCTGAGGAAAGGTTACTATCGGCCACCGGGTAGTCGGCCACCCCTAGGTAGTCGGCCACCTGCGAATATATCATGAAGGAGTGGAAAATTGTGAAGACTTAACATCAAGGGACCAAGTACGACCATTGAGGACCACCCATACAAAATTTCAAGGCAAATTGATATTTCGGCCGAAAGTTACGCGAGCTTTGATCGGGATCCACACCGTGTGAGCCATCTTTTCTTAACTAAGCCACGCCACACCCTCGCCACCGCTCGTTTTCCACCAATTCTCCACCGTTTCACGACTTCAAGGGCTCAATATGCTGCCCCGATCATCTGCACTCATCTCGGATACAGCGCTTCTCAAAGATAAAGGATGTCGCTGCACACGACAGTGAGGAAGACTTGGCTGACATTCTGATCAGTTGCAGTGAAACGCCTCCATATCCAACGCACAATTCAAGCTATGGCCCTGGCGCCTGACAAGAGCTTTCTTTGTTACCCCTCCTATGCCTACAAGCCTTAATCAGTATTTTATCTATTTTACCTCCGGCATAACATTGCTCAATACCTTGAAACACGCCATTTCGGTGTCGCAGAAGTCTAAGAGTTTTTGGAAGGGTTGCTAGTCCCTAGGAATGGAAATTTTCGGTCAGCCATATACATCTATGTACCAATAATCACCTTGCACCGTATCCTGGGCCTACATGTCCGCATGCTCCGGCCACGCGCTTGCTTTACGGACATGTGCCATGGGCGACAGTCTCCCCCTTTTAAAACATGTTCGTACACCCTCCTTTTAGATAGTATGTACCACCAAAACTATGCACAATCCCATATACAGACCTCATGTTTAGAACTGAATACATTTTGGGCCCAATGTTGGCCTCAGCGGCCTATACCGTGAGGTGGCCGAGTACCCTGTTTTTTGCCTTTTTGGGCATGCGATCAAAGAAAATTTCATGGTACACTATAGTCCCGCCTAAAATCCGCCAAAATATTTCTAACCCTTCATAGGATATATGCCTTTGATTCGTGACCAAAACCGCTGTGAGAATTGTGCCCAGCATCAGAAAAGTGACGATAATCGCTAAGGTGGCCGAGTACCTGGTGGCCGATAGTAACGCTGATATCCCGGGCAAAGCGGAGTTTGGCAATGTCGCGGTGATTCCTATTTTTGGCTGTTAGATGAGGCGAGACGGGATGACTGGGAAGCGAAGGCGCAAGTTCATGACTGCAAGACCCATCGATTTTGGATTGGGTTTGCAGAGCCCATGAGATGTACGAATGGATTCTCTTCGTGAATATATTAACGGGGTCCGTATTGACCATAACTGGATCGACATCGTTCTGGAATCGATTAAACAGAGGCGGATGCCCATTATCAAGGAGTCTACCTGCCAGGAGCAGGTACTTGCATTTTCTTTCATCGATCTGGCTGAGTGACACAACGTTGAAGATGCTCACCGGGCTTTTCCCCCATCTCTCGAAATTCACCGCTGCTACGTGTTTGATCTCTGCGGCGATGATACTTCCCGCATCGCGGCTGGTTCTTCCGTCCTTTTTTCCTTCGGGGAACCGAGTACGGATCTCATCGACCTGCTTGTGCGGCGCTGTTTAAGTCCGACGCGCTCGTCTACCATGCTCAAAAATCTCCTCGAGTGTATTGTGTTTTCGATCCCGAAGCACTGGGCTCACCTCGCGGGGACGCGCATCCTCGATCTCGCACTCGCTGTGCTCTGCCCCCAACGCCGCGGCGGAGGCGTCAGGAGATTTTCAAAGTGCGGTTGTGCTTCATTCAGAATACCTGCATAAGTAGTGAGATGGACATCAGATTCCACAGATTTCGCCCACCGCATAGGTGGGACCGGGAGCCTCCGCAAGCCCGCGCTCACGATCCTCGACTTGCTCGTGGGCTTCTGCGTAGCGATGCATACCGAGGTTTATATGTGGATTTTCCGAGGGCGACAAGGGCAAGTGGCGCCTCAAGGATTTGGTGCAGGACACGCGGGTAGATAAGCGCTTCGGGATCCGCTATGGAGAGGCTTGTGGACATCCAGAAGACGGTGTGAGCGGTGAGCATTTTTGGCGCTCCGCGGTAAAGACGTATATGGGCGATATACTGTTTAAAAATTACTGTGATTTTACAGGCTTTTTGTAGACAACTTACATCAGAATTCAGCAAGTTGGGTGACACCTCTGCATAACGATTACATCTTTGCATGTGGGTTACATCCTCACATTTTGGGTGGCAACTTTACATCGGATCAACAGTGCATCTGATTGATCAGATGAACATCACTTCGGCTAGCAGTTCGATTCAGCAGAATGCTTAAATTCGGCTCTCACTGCCTTCTAGTAGCATCGGATGAGGTATTTTGTATCTAGAATTGTGCTATACACCACCTGGAACTGCTGCTGGTAAGTCCCCATGTGAAACTACTGAAATCATTGGATTCAATACAATTTTTTTGTTTGGGGACGGTGGAGCTACAGAGGACCCGAAATTTTGATATTATTCACACAAAGTGGTCATACATTGTGTTTAGTTCGAGGAGTAATGTTTTGACTTAACAATAGCATCGTAATGTGTGAAACAATCTCAACATCCATTTTTGGATCTCGGCATGTGGCCAACATCATTGTTCCGATCAATCACGTCACAATTTCACAATTCAGCAAAACTAAGTCCTCGAGAAGCAGCCTTACCACGGTGTAAATTAAGCACGCTGGATAGATGTAAGCATGCCTTAAGTTGTCAGCTGTTTTGCACTTTGTTGCAGGTTGCAAGCAAAAACCCTGTTTCTTGCTCGCAGTTGGCACCAGATAATTTTTAAACACTATATGTGCCATAGACGTACGTGCAGCGTTCAAAGTCTCGACGACTTTCCTCACTGTGTGGAAATTGCGCCTACTCGTCGACACTTTTTCTTGATGGCTCCTTTTCCATTTGTATGAGTTGTCCTCGTCGTCTAGAAGAAATCAAACCATGTATAGGGTACATATAATGCGTAAAAAACAACCGCTTACAAGTGTCGGTTGAAACAGGCTTTCGAATTACATCTCAGGAATAGAGACTAAGAGTAAGAATGCTGACAAGACACGTTAGGATTACACCTCACCTCCGCTGTCTGGCAGCAGCTCACACCTCGGCTGCCCTTGGATTTTATCTCTTCCAAGTTCCAGTGACGAAGTCAAACCAATCTGATGCGGTTGATGTGAACATCATGGTTCCGACAGCGCAAGAGGCGATTGCACCGGGAAAATATCAACTGGGTGCTGATATGAGGAAACGTCATATTTTTTCATGCAGAGCCAAACAAATACGATAATTCAAGGCTCATATCAATGCTTGTGGCAGTGTTGGACATCCGAAGCTTCTATCAGCGCGCTCCACATGCGCGAGCGGGTGCACAAAGTGGGACAGGAGGAAGCGGATCACACGGCCTCGAGCCGTCTCAGAAACGGGCACGAAACAGGACATAATTTGGAATCAGAATCAGAGCGCTGAAGGTGAGGGTAGGGAGTGAGTAGGTCGTTCGCCGTTGCAGTCGCGAGCGAAAATGCAAGCTTCTGCTAGTGCGGTGGCACCCACGGGCCGTAAAAATTGTCGTTCTCGAGCAGTACTGAGTGCCAGTGAGTGCGCGAGGGCTTTGAAGTCGTGGGCGGGTGAGACAATCAATCAATGGAGGTTGGGCCCTTCCGGAGATTTCCTGAAATAACAATCTATTGAACTATAGCCACAGTCAATGTTTTGAGTGGACTGAAGCAGTCCATGTATGTCTGTGCAAAGGACCTTTCAAGGATTCTCACTGGTCCCTTGGACTTTTCCCAATATACGAGGTCTCCGGTCACAATGTGAAGGTGGGAACCGTGAAATGCGTTCCCAGGTGCCCAGGGTTGAAGATTTGTTGAATTTGGTTCAAGCTGTGGAAAAAGGGTCGGAGTGGTTGGAAGCTTGAGTTTCCGCCGCAGTTGCATCACAAGGAGGGCAGGCGATGAATTATCAGAGAGGTAATGTTCAACTCTCAGCACCAAGCCGAGAGAGTTACGAACGGACAGACGGGCCAAAAGTCTTCTATATTAGAAGGGAACACTCCATGTCCTTTAGATTTAACCCCCAGTGCGGTCTGAAGGTCCGAAAAGACTCTTTATATACTGTTTGTGAGCCTCGTTCTCGTGTCTCGGGCATCTCGGGAATGTCAAAAACGTCATGTTCATTGTCAATTATTGGAATATTCCAGACGTACTTTGGCATTGACATTGAATTAGATCTCATGGAATTGTGCGCACTTGAAGTGCTATACCTGGCTCGCGATACGTGTTTCTCTGTCAGATACACAGAAAATGATGCGACAGCATCATTCTACGATATTTCTGTCGCCCCCAGAGGGAGAGCGAACAGACCTCATCATTATTTGGGCTACATACATTGTGTTTGTGAAAGGAAATACGCAGGGCGGCATGATCTTGCGTCCGCTTTAAGTGGAAGAAAGCGGCTAACAGTCGCATAAGATACAATCATTTGTTTCAGTGATGTCATAATGCGTCTTTTCATCGCAGCCTTTCTCGCTCGCTAACCATCGCACAGAACCACCCAACCGCGAAGTGCACACGAGGTTTATCCTGGGAGGTTCTGGTTCCTTCTCGCTCTCCGTTTTTTCTCGGTTTTCTCGTCCCATATTCTTTTGATATTCTTCGACAGACTAGGTGCACACCCGCTTCCTTTTCCCGGTTGCTGGATCTGACCACGGCTCACCAATGCACCACAGCCCTCAGCCGCTTGCGCCCATGGGTACCATTACGGTGCTGTGTGCACATCTACTACGCCTCTGCAAGCCTTACACGCTTGCTGGAGTGCGCACCTGGCCGCGCACACTTCCCCGCACCAGCTACCCTCCTTCTATATCTGCCTGGGCTGTCCGCTAACTCCCCCTTCGCAGTATATTACATACCCGCCGCGAGTTTACACGAGGCTCCCAAGGTGCGCATGCATCTCTATCTTGCTCGCTGACACGTCTGTAGTGCGCACGCCGTGCTGGAGACAAAAACGGGAGACCCGGCCGCGCAGCTTAATGCGCTGGGCAGTGCGCAATCCCCTGAGAATGAGCCTCACTGGTACACAGAGCGAAGCACTAAGCACGTGCCCACATTTTTTTCCCCATTCGCTGTCGTTGGCTCCTTCAAGTCCTCGCCCCCACATCTCGCTTTGCACGTCGCAGGTCTGTGTTTCCCTCCCCTTCAGCCTTGTCCGCAGACTCTCCGTTTCGCCCCTTTATATTCGCTAGGAGGAAGCACTAAACGCACAAGCGCACGAGCCGCACAAGGTATGCACTCGCCTCCATCTTCCTTCCTGAGCCCGCCGTGCTCTTACGTCCCACTATACGAGTCGGTGACCTGTGCACGCGTTCGCGCGTCTGCAGTGCACTGTGCCGGAAACGGCGAAAGCGAGCCGCGACCGTGCAGCTCGTCCAAGTCTCTCTGCACATCGTGCGAATGAGGTGTGCGAGAACCAGCCACGGGCCTGTATCGATGGGCTGATCCCACAGCTGCGGACACATCGCTCAGCGTGAGGTTCTGCAATCACTGTGCAGCTCGCAAGACTGGCGAGACGCTGCTGCAGCGGAGCTAGTCCCGGCAGCGCAATTTACAATCTGCCACTTGCTCCGTTGCGAGCGTCCGATTTTGTCTGCAGCGCGTGAACTTGCGGTTGCACGCCTTGCAGCCGTAACCGCAGCCGCGACGTGTCCCTGCAGGCTGAAGTGCATGGGGATACCGCGTCGAATCAGGTGCGGCTCGCGCCTCCGCAACACCCCCGCTCGGTACAGCGTTAGCTGCGCGCCAAAGCACGCCTGGAGCGGGGCCGCACCACTCATCTAGGCGCGCAATTCAATTTTGGATACAAACCGATTGTTCGTGGTCACGTTCAAGTCACCCAGCATCCAGGGTTGACACGAGTCACAAAGGCAAGTGCATGTTCTCGACACTTTACTCTCTCGTTCATACTCTCATTCAGGTTCTGTAGCTCAGCGCTGCCCTCCGTCAAAGGTGAGTATATGCACTCGACGATTCACTCTCTCGCTCATATACTACAGTCATATTTCACGTTTCAAAATTTCCCGCGTCGGACTCTCTTCTCTTGCTCGTCTCGCTCCACATCCCCACCTTTCCCTTTCGACCGACTTCTTTCTATGTAAGGCCTCCTGGCTTCCCAAAACCCTCCGACCCAACTCCCTGTGATGCGCCTACATCCACCATGTAGGTTGGCCCGGGGTGAGGTGAGTCGTGGGTTGAGTTATATTCCCATCCATACTGTTCCTTTACTGACTTGGACTGGGAGACTTGTTCCATCTATCTATCTACGCAAAATCATGGACGCATGGTGTGTCTCTCTTCTACATCGTCACTTTCCGGCTAACTTTATGACAATTATAGCGCCGAGTGGGGGCGGTCGTTTCCGTGGCTGGGTACGCGGCCACAATCTCACCTTGCCCTTTGATTTTGCATTTCACCCCTCGCCCGGGCTAGAATTCATAGTCGAGGTTGAAAGATTTCTCTTGACTTAAAACTGGAGCCCAGGCTCCCTTGTTCTTCATCCGGAACCATGCGAATATCGAGTATTTGGTATTTCTGCGCCAAAGAAACCACGCCAGTGCAAAAGTATCCGCATCCTACCAGTCCATTCGAATCCGCACCATTTACATACAACGTTTACGACTGATTTGGACCTTCCAACGAGAAGAAAAAATGATTCAATCGTTCCCTCCGGCTGACCTAGGTAGGAAGTTCCCCTACTCGGACTTCTGCTTGTTCAATACTCCGTGCTAATCACTGCGTTGAGCCCCCCGTAGTCAGAGGGTGTGACTACGGACGTAGTCGCATGGACTTGGGACCATATGTGACTACCCTTTGCCTACCTGTGACCACCTGTGAATGAAATAAAATTACCTTATCTTAAGTTCGGGGTGATTTGATCGTTTTTCCTACTTAAGTTTGTCGATATCTTAAGTCCTGCTCCAGGGGGGTGTGGGCCCATGCCCTCACCTTCCTCTGAACTTGAACTTAAGTTTGCCGCCATGACTTAAGATCCCGCCCACTTAAGTTCCGACACGCCCACTTAAGTGTTGAGTCGAGCATCAAATTTATTTAGCAATACATCTAGTCGCGTCGACAACTTAAGTCGTGGCACCAACTTAAGTCGCGGCACCAACTTAAGTCGCGACACCAACTTAAGTCGCATAAAACTTAAGTCCCGCCACTAAAAATCCTTGTAGGCCCTGTGTATACCCTGATCACCAGTTAGACCGTAATATGGTATGAATCTCTGCACACACCTGTCGTCCATCCATTTGAAGACTGCATCGCGCCACCCGTCGATCTTCGTCACCAACTCGTCGAAGGTTGTTGCCGAAACCCAATCCCGATGTGCGCCTGAGTCCGCGCTCTTGAATATCACCGTGGCGTTGTGCTCCAGACGCGTGTACATGGCGGCTTGCATGCGGGCAAAGTTGACCGTACCATTGCGGTCCTCACTGCCCGCCTGGGCCCGATCTGCAAGCCCGACCCACACCACTTTATCGCGCCGGAACCTCGCAATGACCCGCATGAGCTCCGCGTGCTTCCGCTCGTACTGCTCCAACCAGCGGTACATCTCCGCTTCAGCGCGAAACCACTGCACTCGATCACCTAATAAAGTCGTTGAGTATCAGTGTTAAGTCGACAATGAATGTATATGATGGACTCACTTTCCTCCTTGTATGCCACCAGCTTATCTTCGCTCACCTTCTGCCCCCTCGTCATACTCTCAAGCCATATCCACCCATCAGACCTCTTCTCTTTCTTTTTCCCCTTCTTCCTCCCCCGCTTCGGCCCCTTCCCGTGCTTAGCAGATGGCGACATATTCAAGTCGCTGTCCTCGGCCTCCGACCCAGACGCCGACTCCTCCACGACGACATCGTCCGGAGCGATGTCCTTGAGGCGTTTCGCTACGCGCTCAGACCTCACGAAACCTAGAGCGTCGTCAGTACCGTATAATAGTTCAAGGTAAATGTGCAGCCTTACTTGACCGCTTTAGCGTCTGCGTCCCAGCTAACAGCTTCGGCTCGTCATCAGTGTCGCTATTGTGACTCCTTCCGACAGTTGGAAGTGTCGACGCCACCGCCGCGCGCAATATTGTCGTCCCACTCTGCAAGTACCATGCCGTTCCATCGAATAATCTCGAGTCCCCCTTTGCACGGTGCAAGTGCGTCTCCTTCCTGCGCATGTCCCGGGGGCTTAGCAGCGGATAGGGCTCGATGGCGTCCTTCTCCATGTGGCCGAGATGGATAAGGGCCTCGCGCGCCTTGTTGTACATCCGTATCTCGAACATCTTCATCAAGTCGGCCTTCTGCAAGTTCCGCTGCGATCGTGTAATCCCTGCCTGCCCCCGGTAATCCAGGTCCCGAGCCTTCTTCACTGCCGACAACGCCAAAGACGCGGCGCGGACAGCGAGAATACCGCTGTTGGCCTGCCCACACTGTAACTTGATCTCTGTTTCCCACAACTTTACATCCTCGACTTCCCGCCCCAAGCCGCTGTCCATGTTTCATGTGATATGACGGGAGCTGGATTGCAGTTAGTTCTGGCTCGTCAACGTCAAGCGCGCTAAGCTTCAGGCGCGGGTATATCGCCGGCTGCCGTTCCCTGAATTTCTTGAGATCGACATTCAGAGTGTCGCGTAGTTTTGTGATCGTCGCCCAGGTCTCTTGCATGGGATGCTCCCGGTGGTATTTCAGAAGCGCAATGATAAGGACTCTGCGTTGCGATATTAGAATACACGATTCGCGTTCTGAAAACCTGGGCACGTACTCTTCACACTTGATATTCAATCCGTCGTGAATCCACTCTGCCACCGATGTCGTGATCTGCTGCTCATCTTCGTGCGTGAGCCTCTGTCGCTCCTCGGAGATTAAAGATGCCAGCACATTCTCGATTGTGAGCACTTAGAGGTTTTGAGCTGAATGCGCGGCAAAGCTTGATAAAGCCGTACCTTTCGTCGCCGAATGCTGATACACACTCTCGGGTTTATCGTTCGCTGATTTCGTAGATGTACGCACCAATCGTGACTAGCCTCCTACTTGGGTGGCATGCTGCCGGCTGAGGTCCTCGACAACCGCCATGTGGAGCTCGAAGAGCCGAAGGGCGTCAACACGCTCGGCAGCAAGAAGTTCCGCTGTCAGATAAAGAGTCAGTTATACCGCTGTCGACGAACGCTAAGCCCTACGTACCTTGACGTAGCATCTTCCATATATTCCACGCATCTATCACAAAATTCATGATGTTGTGCTGTGCAGGTCCAGTCATTTGACGCGTCGAGGAACCGAGCGCATTGAGAAATCCCCAAATCATCTCCGCAGTCTCCCCGTGGAAATGTGCCCGGCACGCAAAATAAACAGCCTGCCAGATTGTCTGGCAATCCGCGCCGTGCCCGTTAATGTGATCGGCTGGGATCTGGCCCTCCGCCGCCTCCAGCGCTGCGTGCAGCCATGTCTCCTTCGGGAAAAGGCCGACCGCCCGTTTCACCATGTTCACGACAAACAAGCAATAGCTGTCGTAACTGAAGACGATGGGCGTGGTACTCTCTGGACCGTGAGGTGGCGAGTTGGTATGGCGCAAATGCTCGCGTTGTGCGTAAGTACCGAGAGCGAACCTGCTCCCAGAATCAGTGTATGGCTTCAGCTCAAGCGGGAAAGACTTACGCTTCACCCTTTAGCATGTCGACGAATGACCCCACAACAGCATGGTCGCATGCGCAGCCCACGACGCCACTGACCGCCGTATTTCCGTACTTGACTTGCCCCTGGTGGCGAATAGACGCTATATGGTTCTTACACGGCACTTCCTTTGACAAAGCATCAGCGGCGGATGCTCTGCTATCAAAGCCCGCTTACCTTGTCCTCCTCTGTGACCACAAACTTTTCCGTCAACTCTGCGAACTCGGTTTGTTTGGGAAAATACATCATCCCGTCCATCAGGCATACATCGCTGCCATCGTCACGTTTGTAGAACAAATTTGCCTTGAAGTTTCCATCCAGCGTGTCATTCTGTGAAATCAGGTGCCTTATATGTCCATTAGTATCGCTTAGGATCGTAGATCAATGGTCCGACTCACCGAAGATATTGAGCTACGTTAACAACAAGAGGCATGTTGACGCCTCTTTCCGGGCAAGCCACACATTGAAGACCGAGATATCCCAGCGGCCGATGCAGATAAGGGCGGTCGGCTTCGCCAGGGAGCGCCTTGTCGACATCGTGTGCATGGCCTCGCCGCAACACAATATCTAGAGCCTGGTGATATCGGGTGACCACGAGAAAGTTCGCGTATATGTCCTATAAACGTTTGAGGATTCCCGTGTCATACTCAGATTAATTAACTCACCGGAACTGAGCCCGAAAAGAATGGATCTGCCATTCGCTGCAAAACATGAACGAAGCTATATGCAGAAACCTTCGCTTGGCTCCGCTGCTCGTGGTAGTACTCGAGAAGATTCAGCGTGTAGCCCGTCTTGGGTTCCGTGACGCTCCCGGGGAAGATACCAGCCTCCAACAGTTGTTCGTATTCTGGTGCGCCACGCTTCCCGTCAGTCTGCGTGCAGCGGCAGAACGAGATAGCCGTGGCATGAATGCCGTTGGACTCCACCAGCGTGAAGCTGCGCCCCGGGTCCGCGTCGGGACATCAGTGACCATTGTGGCCAACCGCAATCACCGCGTTCTTTGCCACTCAAGAGAAATCGTACTTCTCGAAGAACCGCTCCTTCTTGTTCCAAACCAGGGCCCAATGGGTGGGGATCGTCCTGTGTTTGTTCAGCCAGCACTGACGACACAACAACTCTGCTTGGAGACAGTCGCTGCATGCCACCTGCCGCAAGTGGTTGGCCTTGCCACAAGCACACGCGGTGCCCAGGAGGGGCGCATGATACCGAGACAAAAGACCACGCAGGAAGACTCCCTGCTTGGCTTGGAAGTCCTTCATGTCATTCTTCACGCAAACATAAGCCTTCTGACCGCAAGCTTCATAACGACGAGCTCACTTGTTTTGGGTGGGTCTCGCCCTTCTCATTGCACGCTGTCGTGGTTTCATATGCGGGCTTAGGTGCATCCTCTTGAGCGGTGATGGCTTCAGGGAACGGCAGAGGCGGGTCGTCTGCGAGCGAGTCGCCTGGATTGTCAAAGGAGTCGCCTGGATTGTCGAAAACGACATGTCCCATGGCGGGTTCCGTCGCCTTGGCAATGTAGCGGTGTTCACAAGTTGGGGGGGTGACATCTGAGGAGTAAAATAATTACCAGCGTTGCGGCACATGGAGTTCAGCCTTACCTGTATGGAAATTAATTGTGGTTGTTGGCACATTCGTCGCAAGGAGCGAAATACTTGGGTCCGAGCGTTTTCTTTTGGGGCCCACACATCGCATCGTTGAGGTAGTGATGAACACTAAGTTGCAGGGATTTTCAGCTACGTGCAGACAAGAGTGTAAACAACAAAGAGACTTACGAGCATTGCACATTGCAGCCACCAAGTACTTCTTTTGGTAATTCACGCGCGACGCCAAAGCGCGCTTGGATTGTACTCTCTTAAAATATTCTTCCCTCCACCCGGAATGCAGGCAGAGAAGCACTCCACAATCCATCTAGACGCGCGTCGAAGAAAGCTCGCGTCGATAACTACTCCAAGTCGTTAACTGTGTCAGTCGTTAACTGTGTCTGGCGTACCTTGCTTGAAATCCCGACGTTCTGAGGCATCGGCTACGCGCAAAAGACTCAGAAAATGCCTGCAGAACATATTCAGTGTCAAAGCTTGAAAAATTCGAGCCGTGCGCCGCACCATCAAATTTCCCGCCCTCCCGTACCTGACCTCCACCTGGCTGCGCCGCCCTCAATTCACGAGCACACTCTGTTTTCTTCACATCCCCGAGCTCCCCAGGCATGCCCCTCGCCTATCCCACAAATCCCGACAGTCCCACCAGCAGCGCTCGGCGTGCACTTGACTGACATGTGTGCGTTTCTACATCACTCCATTTCCTCTTTTCTGTTCGTATTTCTTTTGGCTGGTACGACGAGCTCACTACGAATTACATGCCCTCCCTACCACTCCCTTCGTCCCCGGCCCTTCCTCCTTGCGCCCATTGCCCGAGGGCTCGGGACTTGCTACCGACATGGTGGTCAGGAGCAAGCCCCGACAAGCCTTAATGATGTGATCGACGACTGGTTGCCATGTCGGCTTTCGGCAGAACGGACTCCGCTGGACCGGCGGACCCCGCTTAGCCGGCGGACCGCTCTTCCGAAACCGGACACGCCAAGGCTGTGGGCTGTCTGCCGTGAGAATCTTTTGCTTCTTCGTCTTCCCCACCATGAGCAAAAGGTAGGTCGCGTTCAGTCCGACTCGTAGTCAGTATGTAGCGCAATGAATGAAATGAAAGAGGGCAAAAGCCCTAAAAATGTCGAAAAGTCAGCCCGAGCGCGTCAATCGCGCCAGAAAAAAAAAAAAAAAAAAAAGACACCATCGCTGCGGACACTTCGTTTCACAACGCTAACGACGCCGCCGTTTGCACAGGACCCACTACCAGTTCATCGATGACCGCGCTGAGTCCGACCCCCGTGGTGAAAGTGAGCGCGCATCCTCGCTGCAGGAGTACTACTGACCCTCGACAGGCAACGACAGCACTGACAAGGACAACCAATCGACCGACGCCCTGCTCCGACGAGAGGACCGCAAAAGATACAACATGCCCGCAATTGAGGCAGGCCATGTGGCCTGCCTGCACACTGCAGCGCCGTACCGAATCCCGACGGAGTTTCTGGAAGGGGGCGGTGCTGCGACACCAGCACGCAACGACAACGAATTTCCCGACATGCCCTCGCGCGCGACAAGCCCCGTGGCCGCCTGGAATGCTCTCCCTCCCCAGATGGGTTCCCATGCGTCCACACCAGCACACGCGCCTACACCGGCGTATGATGTCGACATGCCCCCGCCGCCGTTTTTTTCCTGCGACCGATATCGGACCCCGCTATTCTTCCCCGACCCAGACTCACGCGGTCCCACCCCTTATGTAGATCCCAATTACAATTTCTTCCCCAACCCAGACTCGCGCGGCCCAACACCTTTTTCTTTCCGTGGCGAGACCCCCGCATATCAGTCTCCCTCGCATCAGGACACGGAGCGTATACACCTCCCTCCTCTCAATCTGTCTAATTCGGAAGGGGAGCGTGCGCCCGTCTCCTTGCCGTCTTTCAGTACGCTTTTGGGACAGGTGTGCATCTACGATTTTCCTTGGGAAAATAATTACTCATATTTTTGCAGATGCAGCAGCAGGCGGGGGCATTGCAGCAGCCGCTGCGGGAGACATCGCCCGACACGCCCCCCACCTCTTCGCAACGCCCCACGAAGACAAGGCGCGTTGTTCGCGAGAGAGTCAGCCGCCACATCCGGGCTTTCCTTGACCTGGCAGCGGAGGAAGAGGATGAGGAGGGAGAGCAGAGGAAGAACGATGATGGCAGCGACGACGACGATGATGACGAGGACAGTGAAGGGAGGTTGTCCGATATCGGTGCGCTTTCCCTTGTCTTTTTCCGCCTTTACATGCTAACCGGTGCGTCAGAATTTCTCGATGATGCCGAGCAGCACGACGAGCCCATCCGTCCTCGCCCTCACCTGCTGCACAACGCGCACAACGCTCAAAACCATCGCAATCTGCAGGCCCTCGCAGCTCACTACCAGCGAGCGCGCAATACACCCGAGACGCCGCCAGGGAAAATGCCAATGCCGCGACCATCCCCATCGCGGGCCCGATGCTCGCAGATCGTGCTGCAGATGTCGCTGTTGTGCCAGGGTCTTGGGTTCGTCCCAAATACGGACCGCACCGTGGCTGTCTCGCGTTTGTCTTGGGGCCTAAAAAATTGTATATTGCGGTCCATCTCCCTTCGATCGCGGCCACGACCTCCCAATGGCAGCTGGCACCAACATCCAAGTTTGAGGAAATCAACATCAGCAAGGAGATGACTCGCGACAAGTATCCGAGCGTCCCCCCCTCCGCAGACAATCTTGCACCGTACTTGAACAGCCCACATGCCGCTCTCCTCAAGAAGACCTGGACTGGATCTGCCCCAGCACTCGCGGAGGGTAATCGCGTCGTTGTGGTGGATGGCTCCCACAAGGACGAAACTGGTGTCATCGTCGTCCTGCGCGACCTCGGCAATTGCTCTGGGGCCAAAATTCTGCCCCAGTACGATGGAATCGCGCCCGTGAAGAAGACCGATAAGGGGATCTACGTCAAGTTGGCCTATCTACAGCGCCACGGGCTCGACGCACCTTACGAGATGCGCGTGCATGACCGCGTTCGCGTTGTGTCGGGACCCTTATACTGCGGAGTCTCGGGGGAGGTGTCAGAGATTGCCGACGACGTCCTGACTATCGAAATTCCCAACGACATCTCCGTGTTGGGCGACACCACTCCCAATCCCAGATTTCCCGATCACAAAGTCTTCAAGGTGAATGTACAAAATGTGGGCCGGACGTTCGAGGTGGGCAATATTGTTCGAGTTCGGAGAAGAAGGGGCGAGGGTCGGGTCGGAATGATAGTCGCATTGCACATTGGCGGGTCTGTTGAGCTGGTTGTGGTGCGTCTTTACCTGTCTTTTTTTCATTCACCAATCACGAGTTGACCATTTTGTTTTAGGCCAGCGAGAACTCGTCAGGAATATCTTCCGCGGTTTGTGATTAATCTGTTTGTGGTGCAGAGTCTAACTTCATTCAAAGCATCTGATAGTGCGGAGCGCCGACGTCGACTTTGCTGAACGTCCGTCATGGGTAGCTGCGGGGGTTTCATCGTACAGTCAAGCGAGCATCGTCGCTCAAGAGCCTCAGGAGATCGTTGCTGTGGAACACCCAGCCAGGCTGGTGCCCCAGATTGAGGTGGCCGAGCAGTGGCACACCGCAAAGGTCCTGCACAGGGCGGCGACTAACGGCGGGTCATTGGAAGAGCTGAAGGCGAGGCGAGAGGCAGTGGAGAAGCGCTTGATGAGCACAGGGCGTCGGTACAAGGACATTCTGGTGTTGGTAGGTGGCGCGGCCTTTCACAAAGGATTCCGCGGCACCGTCACAGCAGATCATGACTCTGCTGAGCATGCGGCGCGACTGGCGACAGAACGCGCCACTGGAATCGTTTCCAATATGGACCAGGACGGAATCGTGATAACCGTCAAGAATCTCGCAGGTCAGACAGTCCAGATAGACTTGAAACATCTTTGGCACAAGCTGTGTGTCTCTCGCTATTTGCTCTCGTGAAAGTCTAACTGAATGTCCTTGCAGCTCCCACCAGAAACTGGCTAAGGCGGTACTAATCTTCACCCGCGACCAACTAGTCGGGAAAGCAGAGCTCCCGGAGCACTACAGGCCAAAGAACGGGCTGGAGGATGCATCAAAGGCGCGAGCATGTACTCCTCCCCGCAGGAGAAATTTCAGGGAAGTGGATGTGCATCATCGGGCTAACCTTCAAGTGTGTGGATGTCAGGGTTGTTGGCATGCGAAGCTTTCCCGGGCGACTCAGCGATACGATAGTGAGCCTCGAAGGCAGGACAGGGTATCTCATCCAGGCGGCTCCGATAACAGATGCAGACAAAAAAAAACTCACCGTCTATGGCCTCGGCATCAACTGGACGAAGCACAACATACCCTTCTCTTGCATCAAACCACGGAGGGAGAATGACAACGGAGAAAAGCTCACGGAGATAGAAGAGTGCGTGATTGTTATTGGGCCCGATGTGAGAGGCGACTTGCACTTTCAAGGTCGCTACGGGGAGACGCGGCCTTACCTCCAGCCACCTGGGTCTCCCAAAAACCTGGTTGGGGTGGTGATGGAGGACGGTTCACCTGCGCTTTCCCACATCTCGAGTTTGTGCATGGCCATAAACGTGACGACACCCTCTCCCCATGGTGGATGCATATTGGCGACGGTTTTCAAACAGTGAACACTATAACTTTGTTTTTACGATACGCAATCGAATATGTCTTTTGTTTGTTTTTGCAACTACCTGTCCAAATCAAATAATACGTGAATTTGAATCGAACGGGCTGGTCGAGCCCGAGCCTTTCAAGCTTTGACGCGACGCGTTGTTGCACGTGGTCGTATGGTGCGGTCCGCTGCAGTCCGAGACTCGACACGTCAAATGTGCCAGTGTTTGTTCTGGGCGCCTATTTTGGACTTGCTCCCGACCTTCATGTATCTATGATATAATATATAATTTTGAATCTATTTACAGGCACTTGAAGCAGATTGAATGTGTGCGTCGCCCTCGACAGCCTGTAAGAAGAGTTCTCGCAGAGGAATCGTGCCAGGATGAACGTCAAGTCCTTCAGAAACGGTGTGCAGATCTGTGCGCTGGATCTTACTGTAGGTCCTATGGTGGAATTGCACACTGTTTTTGAAGGGGTGGATGCGTCGGCAGCGCGTTTCTTCTCTTTTTTTTTCCCTTCCGAATCACTGATGCCATATTCAGGCACACTGGCGGGGCACAAATCAAGGACGAGCAGAGTTTTTGCATAAGGTATTTCAATTCTCTTCTATTCTCTCTGTAATAACGGTCGCTAACTACTTTGAGCCTTTCATCTCGCCTGTTGAGTTTCGTCAATCCGTCAAGTCGATAACACCCAAGAATTTCGCCTTCTTGCGGGGTGAACGACCTCCTCCTCGTCGTCAGAAATGTCGACGACTCCCAAGTGCTTCCTCTTGAGGGGTCGGGGGATATCGTCGTCGAGGATAATGATAGGACGCAGCGCCGACCCGGCTGGAACGCGAGCGGGAGTACTGGGTGCAGGTGCAACCTCGAGGGAGGTGTTGGAGGGTGTAGGGGGCGGAGCCTGGGCACGACGAGGCAGCGCGATAACGGCTCGTGGGGCGGGTGTGGTGCGGACCCTATCGAAGCCCGGCAGTGGCTGCAGAGCCCACGCAGGACGACCGGGTCTGCCGCGAGCCGCAAGATAGGGCATGACCCAATCGTGCCGCGCCTGCTCCGCCGCTTGCAATATGTGCTTAGCCTGCAGGTTGCGGACGCGGTAGTCGTTACCCGTCTTCATGAAGTGGGCATCATACGCGTCTCGATATCGTCGGATAGCTGCGCGCGCAGCTACATCGGGGACAGCGGTCTCTCGCGACACAAGGCGGTTGTTCTGTACCTGAAGGCCTGTCGGTCAGCACTGCAGGTGGCAAGAATGGAGCAGGGAGAGAGCGCGTACATGGTTTGTCACAATTTTCCCCAACTGGTTGGAGGTGTATGCTGAACCCATTACGACGCACAGTTTAGTGGTTGGCTGAAATATCTCCTCAAGCTCGGCCTGGGGGAACAGTTCCAGCGCCTTTCGTAAAACAGCGCGGTGGCGGACGTTTGTCGTCGAATCAGGTCGATTCGAAGGGCCGAACAGACAGCGGGTCTCGAGGAGAGTGTGTTGCATTGTAGATGAGAACTGAGTGAGTTTCAGCTTAAGTGTGGAAAGAAAAGCAGCTTATATAGGATGCCAGCCATGATCGCTTTGGACTTGAGATTTCCTTATGGAGGAGTGCATGTTCTTTGGTGTAGAAATAGCAATTGGAGTTGCACAATGGGCGGCGCTTTGGCGCTTCACTTTGGCGAGTTTAGCGACTGCGTGTGTTGTGGTAAGTGGCATTCATTTGTGTCTTGCTTGACCTCACACCACCAACTCAGCACCCATCTACACCTCCCCTTCCCTCCCTTCTCTGCACCGACTCGCAACCATGACGCGACCCAAGAAAGAGAAGGAACCCAAGGAAATGTTCAAGCCTTACAACGCTGAGGAGGTCCCCGACATTATGCCATTCCCCGACTTGGCGCTCGTTGCCACCGCCAAAGTCGGAGAAACCGCTGTACCCAAGCTCAACAACTACCAGCGAAGCTGGATCCTCGATGTTGGGATCTGCGATGTCGATCTTCAGAGTCTGAAAGGCAAGGCCGCTTCCGAAGTGTACGACCGAGTGAAGGACGACGCCTTCCATGCCAAAGCATTCCAGCACACGCCGCAGTCCGGGGATCGCGACGAGGAGGCTCGCCTCCCAGGGCTCATCACCGCTTGGAAAAGGAGGCAGGCCGAGAAGAAGAAGAATGCCGAGTCTGCGGCAGCCGACAGCGACGGAAGCGACGACGAGGAAGATGAGGATGGACGCGGTGCCCTCCTCCGTGGATACCCCAAGGCTGGGTGGCGTTTGGCAAGTCCTCCCGGCATTTAACGCTTCTGACACGCATTTGACGACTTCACAAATAGGCTATCCAGAAAGTCATTAGCAACAGGCGGGATGCAGACAAGAGACGGCGGGCTGCAAACAAAGCGAAGGCCACGCAGGACCACGGTGCGACAGACCACGATGCGACCTCGCCAACTCCCGAGGCCCCTGCGCTGTCCCGTCTCCTGGGAATCGTCGCTTACAGTGGTCGCGACAAATTTCGCGATGACTGCCACGACAAGATTTCGGAGTTTTCGAAGACTTTGCCAGACGACATGAACGCCGGTGGCAAATTCCGCAAAGCTGAAGGTATTTTGTGGGCGAAGGAGGACCAAGGGAAATGGGAGGCAGCGGCGAACGACGACGACGACGTTGACCGGGTGGAGTGAGTTGTTTGGGCAAATCTCGTTCTTCGCTAACGCTTGCTCAGACGTCACAAGCTAGTGGCAACCGCCATGAAGCACATGGTCAACACCCTCCACAGCAGCTGCAAGTTCCGGCCCTTCGTAGCGACTATGCTAATGGCTTGGCTGAGTGAGGATGGAGGCGACGTCAACTTCGAGTGGCGATTTTTTTTTTTTTTTTTTTTTTTTTCAGTCGGGAATAGCAGGCACTAACTTACAGTTTGAGCAGGGTCGAGGCTGTTCCAAAGGGCATCCGCGTCCCTGAAAAATGCAAGCAAAAGCACGAGGAACTCGTCCAAGCCAACATTAACGCCGTGCACACATGGGCAGAACAGCCGCTCAAAGGTGAGACACGGCATTCAGATAACGAATCATGTACTCTGACCTGGGCCAATAGACTATCTAGCGACCGGCGCCTGCGAAGGTTCCGCGAGGAGTGCGCTCCCTGTCTTTCCTCTGACCGAGGAGGGTGTGGACGACAAGTCGGCCAAGACCTTGGCGAAGAAGGTCACGACTTTCTTAACTGAATCATATTGTACGTGGTGACGAGAAATAAGTCCATTACTAACTACTGACACTCACGACAGAAGCCGCGTTTGGGGGCCACGAAATACCTTGGACGGCCATCGCCAGCGAGCCCAATGCGTACTACGGCGTTACCAAGTATCAGCTCGATTTCGAATTGACTGGGAACTTAACACACGGCGAGGTCTACCTGCTAGCCAAGGCACTAGCGTGCGCGGCTGGTAGCGAGACTTTGGGTTTCTTCCGCCCGCAGCCACCTGCTCCTGCTCCTCCCCGTTCGCCGACGCCGCTGCCTCCTCCTCCTTCCCGTTCGCCGACGCCGACGCCTCCTCCTCCTCCTCCTCCTCCTCCTCCGGCTGTTGTGCCTCCTGCTCCTGCTCCTCCTCCCCGTTCGCCGACGCCGCTGCCGCCTCCTCCTCCTTCCCGTTTGCCGACGCCGACACCGCCTCCTCCTCCTCCGGTTGTTGTGCCTCCTGTCGGGGATGATAAGCCCGAGGACCCGCCGAAGAAAGGGAGGAAGCGTAAGGCCGCCACTCAGCTCATGCCGGAGGATAATGCAGCGCCAGAGTCCGGAGTGAGTGAGCCGCAGCGCACTACCAGAACGCGTAAAACCCCCGAGGTAAGCTTGCATTCATTCACACATCGCATTGCTTGGTCTGATTGGATAATACATAGGAAGCTAAATTGGAACGTCAGAAGAAGGACACGGCTGCAGCTGGCGCCGGGAAAGCCAAACCTAGGTAAGTTTTCGCGTCTATGTATGGACGTGAACGGTGCTAATGGATCTCAGCTACGAATACGTTCCCAAGAGCCCGGTCAAGCCAGCCAAGAAGGCAAAGAGGTACGAAATCGTTCGGCTTTGGTTGTTTAATACAGAACTGATGAAGCTGCCTTAGATCTTAAGTTGTGCTACAACTTAGGTTTATGGGAACTTAAGACGCGTAGCAGAACTCAAGTAGTACAAACTTAAGTCCGAGTTAAGTCCTCGGACTTAAGTTTTTCAAATGGTCTAGATATATGTTTTATATGAATTGGTGCTGATCTCGAAACTTAAGTCCTGGCGTGAACTACTTAAGTCTTGCCTGAATGAACTTAAGTGTGCTGTGTGGGAACTTAAGATGGAAGTTGCGGAACAATAATGCCAATATTGCGATATAGCATGTACATACAGTACTGTACGAGAACTTAAGATATTGTCGAACTTAAGTAGGAAAAACAATCAAATCACCCCGAACTTAAGAGGAGCTAATAAATTACTTGCCTGTGACTACGGACGTAGGCAGAGGTTGGCTTTGGTTACCTCGTGTTATTGAGCTCAAATTCCATGTAAATAGTTGTTGCTGAGTTCTTGCAAGTTGTCAATAACAGTTCGGTTCGGCGGGACTTGGCAAATTTGGCATCGGATCGAAGATCAACAATCAAATGACCCGATGTGATGTAACACATACATGCCGTGAGTTCGCCTTGAGCACCACTGCTCACTGAAGGACTGGAGACAAAGACGTTTGGTGAGTGCATTAAAGAAGAAATGAGTGGGAAAAATGTTGGACAAGGTGTGACTACGTGGGGTAGGCAGATGGAGGCAGACGTAGGCATAGCTTGACTACATGCGTAGGCCAAGCTCCGTGAACGTAGTCGAACCCTTCGACTACGACGTGTGACTACAGCTGTAGTCAGAGGTCAGTCCGAGGTGGTCCAAGCTTCGTGAACGTAGTCAGACTCTGACTACGAGGGGTCTCAACGCAGTGATTCAAAGTAATTCATTGATTGGCTAATTTCGCTTTAGTTGATTTTAGCAGGTTGTACATAAATGCGCTTCTACGTTCGGCAGGTACGCAATCTTCATTCGATGAATAAGTGTTCTTGTTGAGACCGACATCACCTACTTGATCTCTGAACGGGGTGTTCCAAATTTTGTTTTGATTCATCTGAGTCCACGGGAGCCCCCGCACTGGTGCGCCGCCGTAATTCAGTTCAACCCCTGAAAATTCGGACTCTGCGTGGCTCAGATTTGCCCAGTATTCTGCCTTGGCCCCGACACAGGTATAATAAGACTGTCCAATTGAATAGTCACTCGCTCGTTCATACTACCTATCTACTTCTTCGCGTCCATAACCCTACATACGTCCAGGTCACCCAGCGTCCTGCGTTGAAACGGCGCATGCATTCGACAAATCACTCTTTCATAGAATCTCCGCCATATCACAAACCATCACTGCATTCAAGGAGCTCCTAGACTGAGACCTACACAGACCTACACTCAGTTTGTCAAGGATTGCGTAGGTCCTGGCAAGGTGAGTGTAGGTGGCTACACACACTCTATATAGCTGAGTCTAGGCATGTCTAGGTGTATCTAGGAGCCTGTGTCATACCTAAACTCAGCTACACAGAGTGTGTGTAGCTGCCTACACTCACCTTGCCAGGACCTACGCAATCCTTGACAAACTGAGTGTAGGTCTGTGTAGGTCTCAGTCTAGGAGCTCCTTGAATGCAGTGCATGTCGACTGCAAGGACAAATTGTCCGGTGGGCCCAGGGAAAAGGGACGGCCGCAGAGGATGTACAGCCAATTAAAGTAGATAACACTTGATTTATGTTATTCTGGTTCGAATTAAATTGCTCCCAACCCGCAAGTAACTTGCAAGTACCTCTGAATTTTACATACCTGCAAGTACATACAAACTCGGGGGCATTCAAGTCGTAGCCACACCCGCAGCGGTGGAATGAGATTTGTGAATCGAGTCCGTGCTCGGTAGCCTAGGTTTGACGAAGCAGAAGAACTGTCGTATTGGTTAGATGGATAATGAATTAGGGCCGACTGGACGGAAGAGCCGCAAATGCACGGAAAAGACGCCTAGAGCGAGTGCTGACCGCGATCCCCGGAAAATTAGGCAAAGCCGGCGTGGAGGCTTGGTCAGAATCGTCGGAGTTGAATAGTATAACCGAGTATGTTCAGTGGTATGAAAGTGCAGGCTGCTGGGGTGGATGCACAATAGCTGGAATCGATAGAAATGCAGACTGAATGTCGTGAGGGCGGGAGCAGAATGTGGATGGAATGCCTCAAGGGCTTGAAAGAATGGATAGCTTCAGGACATGTGGGATAGGGGCAATTGGTAGCTCGACGATTCGGAACAAAATGGTCGCTAAGCGCTGGGCTACAGATAGAGCCAGCGACACCGATGACAGGAGGGTGTAGCAGAGAACAATAAAGGAGGAGTACACTGTAGAGGGACGGATCCCGGAAGCATGCCGGGGCTGAAGGGGCCCACACACTGTGACACAGGCCGGATGTGAGTCGCGCTGAGAGACAGCTGAGAGTAGTCGAGGACCAGGCCAAGGGGAGACTCAGACAGAAGACAATGGGACCATAGGAGAAGAGTTAAGCGAAAAAAGACATCGTCCAGCTGGGAGCACAGGAGGCAGAAAGAGACGTCAGCAAGATGAGGTCAAAATGATCGCTTGATATTGCCACCCACGGCGGAATTATCCCCGTGGAGGTACGAGCATGCTCCGAGCTGTCTGCCGGATACCTGCCTGCCGCCTGTTCATATCGGTAGTTCGACATATATACGTGGCAGTCGTAGTCTACACGCTTGCGCGTTTGTACCCGTACTACACCAATGGTCTTCCGTCCCTCAGGCACTTCCCGTTGTAGCATCGCTGTGGTCCTCGTGCAGGTCGTACTCCGTTTCCTCCCTGGATTCTATTTTACTCTATACCTGGCCGGAGTTCGGGGTGATTTTGAGGCTCTGATTCACTTTATCGCCGACCGACCTAGTGGGTGGTGATCGTGTACCTTTTCGGGGAATGTTTCAGACTTGCAAGAAGTAATACACACTCTCTTACGTAGGCGTAGCCGGCTTGGCAGCGGCCAGCCATGGCCGTTCAAATTTAAGCATAAATATCAGCAGTGTGCCGATGTCCACGCAGCGTTCTATCCCCCGTTCCAGAATGCAGCTCACCGCCCTTTTCGCTCTTGCTCTCGTCTCTGTCACCGCAGCTGCGCCAACCCAGCCGACCGGCCGTGCCACGCAGAACGTATACACGATCCATCCCAACGGCGACACGACCAAGTGTGTCGGTGTCCTGGGCGGAGCATTTGGCGTGGGCGCTGCAGCGGACATGTACGTATACGTTGCCTCGCCGGCTGTCACTCGCAGTCAGTGCTCACCCGAAAGGTCAACAGCTTTGACTGCAACGGCTCCGTCACACAGAAATGGTACTTCACCAGTGGACCCCGGATGACCAACCCCGCCGACGGCTCCGAGTGGGCGCTCGATGTCGCTCCCCTCGGAAAGGCCAACCGTGAGCTCGTCAACGGGTCAAGGTCGTACTCAATAAATCGGCCGACGGCGGTGAAGATGGGTCTCCATACCAGTCCTGGGGTGGTCCCAACGCCCCCAGCGCCCCCAAGATCCAGCTCAGCATCTCGCAACCGGCGAACGGAGTCATGTGTTTGGATTTGACGGACGGAATTAAGGCGAACCGCAACCCGCTGCAGATTTGGCAGTGTGTCGCTGGGAATACAAACCAGATTTGGACGTACACAGTGGTTGGGCAGATTACGATCTAAACACAACTTTATACAGACCTCTAGCGGCCGACCATCCATATTGCATTCAGTGCGCCATTAGCGTCTTTCTAAATAACCGAGAGTTCAGTGGTGGTTTTCTGAGCGTATTGCCTGCTCACCAATTAACCGGCGAAGTACTTCACATATAGAATTGCTTTCCACAGACTCTGTCCGAAGGGCGTGGCATCATTCTACGAGCTTCAGCACGCTGACCGCCATCCCCTGGAAGACTCGTTCACCACAATGTGGCTGTTGGCTTGAAATGATCTCGGTTTTCGCCCCAGCAATCTGGCTTCAACTGGTCTCAAATCCGTTCTGGAGGCACTTTTGGTTTCGGACTCCCATTTCGCCCATATAAGCCACTCTGTTATCGCTCTCCTGAAAATCCTCGTTTTACAACAACTCAAGTCGTTGGAGATTCCAGATGAATTCCTGGCTGTGAACGAAAATGCTGATTATCTGACTTACAGGCGGTACCGCTGCTCATGTTCCGGCACCCGCACATATCGGAGATGATTATTGATGTTGGTGCACAATATCTCGAAGATCGCGTATCCGAGGTGCTACTCCATGAAGCCCTTAAAACATTTGGACAATATCGCTTGGTGCCTCCCCTCCAATTTGCCTATCCACCCCATCCATCAGATGCAGCTGGGCAAAGGGAAGACGCGTTCAACCCGTCAGCGATGAGATCAATTTCATGAGCCGAGTAAGGGAGACAACGAGACAATGGTAAAAGTTATTAGTGGCTCAGCTCTGCCAGCGTCCATCCGCTTACAGGGTGATAGGCTGCCTCACTAATGGTGCTGGGCGCGGCAGCGCCGATGAAACCCACTCTCAGAGGCCGGTGCACGCGCATCGTCATTTTCCAGCGCATGGAAGACCGTACCGACGGGCTGAACAGCGAATCCGTTCACGTTGATGCCTTGTGTGCAGCTTGCTCCTCCCGCTCAGGCTCTGGAAGATAACGTCCCGTCGGAGAGCGTGTTATTTGGGGAGACGAAGTATACATGGATCTGCGATGGGATTGGCGGTGCTCCGCGCCCAGGGGCACTAGGGCAGCTGCTGTCAAATGCTAAGCCTTGATAAGATGAGCGCGTTCGTCAACTTTCAAGTGACCATGAAAAAACAGTGCCGATCAATCAAGAAGTTGTAATCCCAGTGTTAAGCATCGCACAGCACTGAAAATCTCATCCGTAAGGAATGGAATACTTACTACAAGCCCGGACGTGGAGCGAACATTTTTGCGTGGTGGGGTCGTTGAGTCCAAAAGGCACCACTCTCTTCTCCAATGTATCAACCAGAGCCGCATCTGTTTTTGGGTCATGGTTTGATATCCCTGATGCGATTCCTCGAGCAGAGATTGTGCAAGTCTTCAAGGACAAATCGTCCCGTGCCCAGGAAAAAGGGACGGCCACAGAGGATGTGCAGCCATTTGAGGTAGATACTACTTGATTAAGTTATGCTTGCTCGAATTATATTGCTCCCAACTCGCAAGTAATCTGCAAGTACCTGTGAATTTTACAAGTACATCGGGTATTCAACTCGTGCGTGCGAGTTACCTGTGTAGCCGAGCCCGCAGCGGTGGAAGAGGAGATGGGAATCGAGTCTACTCGGTGGGTCAAATTTGAGGAAGCAGAAGAATTGTGGTATGGGTTGGATGGATGATGAATTAGGGCCGACTGGACGAAAGAGCTGTAAGGCCACGGAAATGGTGCCTAGAGCGAGTTCTGACCGTGATCCCCGG
The DNA here is from genome assembly GCA_029204075.1 of Mycena capillaripes. Lineage (NCBI taxonomy): Eukaryota > Fungi > Basidiomycota > Agaricomycetes > Agaricales > Mycenaceae > Mycena > Mycena capillaripes. The sequence goes on along the minus strand of JARHKZ010000011.1, from coordinate 162,839 downwards.
AAGGCTAGGCGGAGACGGCACGGAGGCTTGGTCAGAATCGTCAGTGTTGTATCGTAGAACGGAGTATGTTCGGTGGTACGAAAGTGCAAGTCGCTGCGTTGAACGCGGAATACCTGGAATCGATGGAAATGCAGATGGAATGCCCTGAGGGCAGGAGCTGACAATTGAGCCCGTGGGCGCATGCGGACTGAATGGTATGGGCGGAATGTGGATAGAATGCCTCAAGGGCTTGAAAGAATGGACAGGATCAGGACCTATGAGACAGGGGCAATTGGTAGCTCGACGATTCAGAACGAAATGGTCGCCAAGCGCTGCGCTGCAGCTAAGCGGAGAGCGATGAAAGAGGAGAACACTGTAGAGGGACAGAATCACGGAAGCAGACGGAGCTGAAGCGGCCCACGCAGGTCGTATGTGAGTCGTGCTGAGAAGCAGCTGAGAGTAGTCGACGGCCAGGCCAAGGAGAGAAGACAGTGGGACCACAGGAGGATATTTTCAAGATAAAATTACGCCGCACAGCGAAAAGACATCGTCCAGTTGGGAGAACATGAGGGAGAAGGAGTCTGAAGGACGAAAGAGACGTCAGCAAGATGATGTCAAAGTGATCGTCCGATATCGCCGCCCTCGGCATGACGCAGCCTCCTTCCTCTCTCCCTCCAGTCACTTCTTTCTCGGTTTCTCCGTCCACCCACACACAGACGCTGACTCATGTTTCCTGCATATCGGCAGACTGGCCGCGGTGCATCCTTTTTCCCGGCCATTGACTGGTACCACCAATACACCTCAGCCAAGAGGGTGCACGGGTATGTACCGCTACGACGCCGTGGGTACATCGCGTACGCTGCAGGCTTGAGCACGCCTTGTCCCTCATACTGCCGGCCTGCAACGAAGTGCTCTCCGCTGTCCGCCAACTCCCCTCTTGTGAGCCTGCATGCCGCGTGCAAGTCGCATCTGTAGTGCGCGCGCTGTGCCGAAGACGGGAGGGAACGCGTTCTGCGGCAACCAGCTTGTCATCCAAAGCGCAATGCTCGCACAACACGAACCATAGCGCTCAGCCGGCGGGTCTAAATTCACCCTGCAGCTTACATGGCTGGCGAGAAATGCCAATTCCCACAGCGTCAGCTGCGGCGTTCGGTAGCACTCGCCGGTTGCGAAAGTGCAGCCAGGCCCATTCATCTGCAGTGCGCCGGCGCATGAGATCGAAGCCAGTGCGACTCGCGCATCTGCAGCACTTCTACTCCGTATTCGCGCAGCGCTAGCCGCGCGCGCACAGCACGCCACCCGGTGGGATTGCCCGACTCAGCGGTGCAGGTGTGATGCATCGAGCATCGGCCTTCGCACGAGACGGCGCGGCTCACATTGGCCTGCTCGTTGCTGACCCGCCTCGCACGTCTCTCGCATGATCGCTGAACAAGGTGCTCACATCCAACCTCCACCATCGCAGGCTTACGGGTACCTCCGTCGTCTCGCACGCCTCCGGAGGCGCCTCGTGCGTAGCACACACCGCGACAAGCCTGTCGCGCCCGGGTGCGACTTTATCCTCACGACAGTCGACTGGACATCATAAAATACTGATAAATGAACGTGGTGCCCAGGCCCACCGCTCGCGCATGGGAACAGCATGCTTGTTACGGCGGTGCGTTCCTTTCCAACAAAGCAATCCATCACAGGGCTACGCAGCCAACACCTCGGACGATCTCTACGCGAAATCCTGCGCGAAGATCAAGAGCCTCGCACCTTCGCCTGAGCTGCATCGACGTCGCGCTGTTACGTCCTCGCCCGGGCGCAGTTCGTGCATGATATGTCGTTACTACGGCGATGCAGGTTTGCCTTTTTCCGTCGTTCATTATTTCTAACCAATACTGTGTGCAGGCCGAATTCATTCATGTTGTATTCCCACTGCGAAGGGAAAGCACCATGATCAGGCTTCATGATCAGGCTTCTAGGTACAGTAATACATCCTCAAAACTGATTCCCACCCTGTACGGACTCAGTGGCAGACGGTCTGCGTTCATGGACACTTTGACTGCCTTTACGATCTATGCGACGACATCCTCCCATCAGTGTCGTTCCTGAAACTGACTTCATTCTTCCCTCTCTACATCTCGGCCAGCATCCGCCTTCATCACCTCGTTCGTTTAACTCCGCAACTGTTGGTACGTCTATCTTCAATCATGCAATACTTCGCCAACCTGAATCTTCGAGCTTGGTCTCTGGGTCCGTCTTGATATCCCATCTATCACCTAGATACATTATTCTAGATATCTCTGCAGCCCTACGCTCCGTGCTTTGGAAATTTGGTGCCACTGTGAATTTATTTCGATTGGTTGCATCATTAGAGACGTTTTAGTGTGGGTTGACATGGTAAGCAATACATACGTGCAGCGCCCAAACTTCCGCAGCACTACTCAGAAAAAAGAATCTACTTGACTGGCCGAACAACGCTCAAAGCGATGGACAAGAAGAAAAATTCAGGCTCACGGGCGACGATCTCATCCCCACTCAATCTGTTTCAGACATGTTCGGCGATGTTGCTGTTAACTAATCGCAACCCAGTGAATACATCTTTGTCCGCGCCGGCATTCACGGCACAGACTGTAATCAGACTTGTATCTCCGATACATCATCAAGCGAGATTCGAATACCAGAGATTCAGCACCGGGCGCCGCGGCCTCAGGAGATGGCTAAGGAAATGACGCTCGGATTCAATATTCCGATCGTTACTCGGCAAGTCCATTCTCTAACCATATTCATCGCTGAGCCGGCCACTTCAGCACCTGTTTCTTTTAGATTTCTGTTCAAGTTATTGCTCGCCACTCGGATTTATTGTTAAGCTCAATTAATTGAATGCCTTGCGTGCCAGTTTCCCGGTCAAGTCGGACCTGAACGAAAGCGAAACTTGCTGCCGAGCAGTGTTTATGCACACGAAACGATGCTGCGATTATCTCGCGGATCTGCCCAACTAGTGATGTGGTGATATACATTGGATTCCTGATTTGCTTGGGTTCACCGATTATTTCAGGGATAATATATTCGGAGGTTATGACAGTGTGGTACCTCCTCGCATTCAAACCAAGTTATTCATTGGCTTTAGTTAATTAGGATGGTCAATTGTATATAAAAGCAAGGCGGTATCGGCAGCATCAGTGAAATCAAGACTGTTAGCGAAACCGTTAGTTTGCTGTCGTGAGTGCGATCGAAATACTTAGGAGTACGCGTTGAGCGAGTTGGTAGTGCCGTATGGCAATAAACTTAGTTCGGAAATCCCTTCAAACAACTTACGTTTGAGTGCGAGTCTATCTGAAGCAGCCGTACAACGAGAGCGGATCTTCGTTGTACACGGGCGCGAGAGCGAATCTTCGTGACCTTTAAGACTGCTGTACTAACCTTAGTGCAAGCGCTTGGCTTTGCCTCAAGATAGCCGTTGATAAACTTACGATTTACAGAAGGTGATGATCGAGATGATGATAGTTCAAGGTAAAAGATTATTATTCATTCACATGGAGGGAGCCTCCTTTAAATACACTATCTACAGAATATTCTACACTAGTCCTCCATGTTCCTTCAAGTTCCATACATGAGTCGACGAGGCTATGTTCGAACAGCTGTACAAGCTGTGCGAGACACGGTCACGGGACTCGGTACTTAGCCGGCGCTTGCGCGCGTTCGAGTTTTACTGAGACGGTAAATAGCTCAACTGAGGTAAGATCCATGACAAAGACGTAGTGGGCAACCTGAATTCGGACTCAAGAAAAGCATGGTCTGGAACTATTTGATTCGATTGGAAGTGAAAGGGAAAAAGAATTCAAGAAGAGGTTGAAAGACCGTAGAGAGTCGTTGGACTCGGAAGCACGGAGCTGAGTGGATTGTATTACAGTAGGCAAAGGCCAGCGAGAATAAACCAGAATATTTGAATGAATTGGAATCAAGATAGGGAGTTGACAGGCCATACAGACGACTGGAGTCCTACGTGAGAATACGGGACTCTGAGTGGGTAAATAAATAACAAGGAATATTATATGTCGATACACCCAGAGACTGAGCGCCGCTACCTCAGGCGTGTGAACCTAGACCTGATCGTACAACCAGGATAAAGCGAGGAAGACAATCAGCGCCAGCTGGACATCCATAAAGAGTTGGAATGTCCAAGAGAGGGGGATTTTTTGATAAAGATCTGAATCTTCAGGCCTTTTTTCTGAGCTTAGGAGATCGTGGACTGAATTTGCGTCAGAGCCAGTCAAAATACATGCTGAATTTATTTCACTTACCCTGATTCTCGACAGATTTTTTGAGATCCCCGTGCTCGTTTTTCGTCCCACCAGCATTTTCATCATTTTCTGCAGAAGGATGCTCGTCGTCGACTGGGATGTTTTCAGGAATAAACTAAGCCTCTGTCTCTGTTGAGCTCACCGTGATTCTCGCCGGATTTTTCGAGTTCATTCTCAGAGTCAGACTCGTCCTCTGCGGTAGCACAACTTTGATTATCTTCTGCAGAGGAATCCTCCCCGACGCCTGTTATGTCAGGAATAAACCGGTGTTCTGGGTGTTTTCAACTCACCATGTGCGAATGAAGCATCTACCTCACCCGGCAGCCGGTAAAGCGGGTGACCAAGATGACGCGCGATTTCTTGGCTGTCGGGATCGAAACCTTTGCCTTGATGAAATTGACGGAGTCCGGCATAAACACTGGCATCCCAGAAATATCCCTCAACCCATGTCTTGAACTGAATAGAAGGAAATCCAAGGTGGGTTGCCTCATCCGTGCTGAGACGTTCTATACCCGAGGGATCGAGGGACCAATACGCCGGACACTCGGGCCATCTGAATGACGTTGGGCCTGATTGAAAGTCCTTTATGGGGCAAACAAATAGGAAGCCTTCGGGTGCATCTGTGATTGGCCCTGAAATTAAACGTTCGAAATCAATGTGATGCGCAATAACTGTTGGAGCCGGTTAACGAGACGATAAGATAGGGTAGAGTAAAGCCAAACCATAATCTTCGAAATTGGACGTGATCTGGAGGCGGCTAAAAATATGATTTGCTTGACTGAGCCACAAACTGGAGGGTGAGTACAACACACATATCCGAAAGAGGAAAGCTTTGTCTGATAAATTGCTAGAGTCATAGCTTGTAGAGTAAAAGAGTTGAGAGGAAATCCTCATGCAGAGAAAATAGCAATACCGGGTCCACCCATTTCCCATCATCTCTCCTGCAGGTTGTTGAATATTTGACCAACGCTGCAGATGAATATCTGGATCCACCAAAAGGGCAATTTCAACCGCATCCTCGAGTTGATCTCGAGAAGGACAGAACATTATTGCTCCAGGATTCAGTGTTATGGGGGTGGAGGGGGAGAAGTGTTGAGGTTGTGATAGATGCACAGTACATATAAAGTGATAGTGGTCCAGTGCCAGAGAGTCAATGACCATGGTCTCTTGGGTCAGTGGGGTAAGGGGTTTGATTGTCTGTGAGCTTGAAAAATTCCCAGGAAAGTATGTGGAGTGGAAGTAAGGGACGAGGTCCATGCAGAGCTGCCCAGTTGACTGTCGTATCCAAAGTGTGCAGTCTGGCAGATACTGTGAATGTTCAGAAAAGTAACTCATGCATTCAGATGGCTGAACTTACTAGGTCATGTGTGAAAGTGGAATCAAAATATTCATTGATTTTCTGTGGCAATGTCAGTGGACTGCACAACAGGGCTGAGGTTTCGTACTCTGAACTCAGTGGTCTTCGGACAAATCAATATTTAGCACACGGGAGGTGAGTTGATGCACGTACACAATAGGCATGAATATACACCGTAAATGTGGGTGAATGACGATAGAGCTCCAAAAAATGTCGGAACGGTATCAGATCTATGCACCAATTAATAAGGTCAAGATTTTTCTTTTTCAACGATCAAACAACATACCCCCATGGAAGAGCATAGCATATATATTGTGCGAAGTTGCCGCTCCAGAAATTTGTATAATATTTGGATGACTGGCCGGACAAGCCAATTCAGCAACCAATTCAGCGGAATGTCGAGGCACGAACCGAACGGACATGTACTTTGCGATGTGCTGCCGCCATTCCTATATGGGTTATTTAAATATTGCATTCTGAAAGCAGGATTTATATACCTCTTCTGCACCATTGCCTTGATACACGGCCACCGTCATTTCTGACGCTCGGCCATCGATCTTGGCAGAATAGACTCGGCGGACAGAGCATCGTTCGTTTTGGCGATATACCACACCACCAGTGTCATGTTCAGATTGGAGGTCAATATCTCCGAGCGGAATCATGCGGAAATCTGATCAATATTCAGGACATATTTTGCCAGTAAATGAAAAAAGAGTGACCCAATGGCACAGCAGGAGTGTTGTTGTAGTTGTTTGTAATGTTGTTGGTCAAACTCCGGGCAGTGAGATTGAAGTGATGTGCGCTGGAGAACATTCCGCTGCCACAGTCCCTACATTAGGCGCCGTGAGCAACAATTCATATCAGCATTGAGAGGAACCTACGAGGACTCGGAGGAAGCAGGGTCGTCAGGAGACGAGTCAGAGCTGAATTCATCGTCTGTATGGCCGTCGCCGTTTGAATCCATGGAGGGTCGTGGTGGGAAGAGGGAGAGGTGGTAAGCGCCGGCCGAATGACAGCCACGTTCCCCACGTTTCAAAATAGTACAACAGCTGTTTTCCTGTGCGAGGACCGGTGTTTATCCCTTTATAGGTCGAATCACGAAAACGGGCCTCAAAGTGAGTTTTGTCCGAATTATTTTTACGGTTTCTGAGGTGTGAAAAATGTGTCTTTCCAAAGGCGCTCACTTTTGGTCTTTTTTTGTGTCGAAAATTTCCCTAAATTTTGTCTGAATTCCTGATTCGACCTATAAAGGGATAAACACCGGTCCTCCTGTGCGGCACTGCAATTATCATTTACAGCTCTAGTCTGAGTTGAAACAGCCTCCGACCTTCAAGCTTCGAGGCCCAGATCATTCCACTATGCAACATCCACAAGACGATTGCTATTGAAGTGTGTGATAAATTTGCGGCCGACCTGTAGCATAAACAAGCAAATATTGAGAGGGGCATTTGAACTGGTTTTAGCATCATAAAGCAGCAAAAAATCCCACCGGCCCGAAATTTGCAAGGAACTTGAGACCGGAGGAGGTGTTGATACGACGTTTAGACGGGACAGAGGGCCGCCGGGCTCACGGGCCGACAAGCTTCGCTGTTAGCGATCGCTGATCGCCATGGCACCCGCGTCGGCGTGATCCGTCCGCCTCTCTTCTTCACTCTAGACCTCCCTTTGTTTCTGAGTGCTCTCATACTCTCCGAGGCAGTAGACTGAATGTACATGAGGTCTGTCCTTCTCGTAGCCATTCTATTCGTACTTTCTGGTACAGCCTCGTCTGTAATCCGCACTTCTGCAGGCCCAGAGAGATACACATAATGAGAGACTAGGTCCGCTACGTCATATTTTTGGCCCATTCCCCATCGTCGACTCCTCATCTCGCTCCACGCCGCAGATGCGTGTCTCTAGCCTTGTCCACTGACTCTCTCTTTTGCAGCACCCTTAGCTATCCGCTGCGATGACGCACAAGTTGCGCACTCGTCTCCTTCTCCCTCACTGGTCCTGCCATTCCCTTGCGCTCCACTGTACATGCACGACCGCCCTCGATCCGCTGCCAGAACGAGACGTGCCGCGACGAAGAGTCGGTGGCCTGGGCATACGTCAGCAGTGCGCCACGAGGGAGACGGGAACACGTTCCAGCGCAGCTGGTCTTACAAGTCGCGCTGCGTCGAGCGCAATCCAGTGCGGATGAACTGCACGCAGAAACGAGCCGACGAACGCCGGGCTGGTGCCCTACTTGCACAACGCAAACCACATCGCGCTCATCATGCGGGTCTGCATTCGAATTCGCCGTGCAGCTCGCGTGGTTGGCGAGATGCTGTCACATCCGAGACGCGCTGCGCTGCCACGTTGCAGCACTCACCCCGTTACGAGCGTGCAGCCGTATCCGCAGCACAGAACTGCGCCCTGCGTGCGCCTCGCCTCTGCCGCCGCCGTGGATGACCTGCTTATTCCCTTGCAGGCCGGTGTGCGCGGACGCGCGGTGTCGGCTTGTGCCTCTGCAGGATTCCGCTCAGCATCCGTGGCACAGCGCCTTGCCCGCCGGCGCGGGAGCAAGACATACCGCCCCAAGTGTTGGAATCGTGACGGACAGGGGTTGGAGGTAACATGTCAGCCCGGGCAGAGCCACGTGAGCACGACATGAACGTGGAGAACACGACGTGGAGGTATGTGGACGCCACGCGTCGCAGACGTGTCTGTAGGGCACGGTACACGCATAGCCATGGGCCGAAACCATGGAGACGCGTCAAGACGCGTCTGGACACGTAGTTACCACGCGTTTCACGTGCCACTCATTGTTCTTAGAGTCAGGGAATTCGGACTCCGTATTATCTAGTTTACCATTGTACAAACTACCCATTGTTCTTCTGGAGAGTATAAATACTGTGCTGTACTTCAGTCAATATACCGAGTTATTCCCCTCTATTTTACAACACCAAGATCGAGCTCTGAGATCGCACGGCGGCGTGGATGCTCTGGGCCGTGAAGCGCTGCGGCGCAGTGCCGCCCAGTAGCCGGCAAGTACGAAATACAAATGTAATCTGTGAGCTAGTCAGTATTGAATGCTATCTCATTCAGCTCGAACGGTGCACAGGTGGTTGAAACTTGGACTGAACCAGCTGTTCCTGGCGAGTCTGAATCCGTACCCGCACCAATGTCGCCCCAGCGAATTCAGACTGTTCACGTGCTCGTGTTGAGCATACTAGACATCTTACATTTGGTGGGTCCTTCATCCCCATTTTCTCATCCTGATCCTAATTGTTTTTGAACGAGACTGAATTGACGTTTGATCGGTCCATAGGCACTCCACACGATCGAATGCTGTTGCTGGGCGAGGCCATTCCCCAACCGTACTCCTCGGCTCGGATTTAGCTGGTCAATGCACCCCACATTTTCATTTTTTGAAATTTTGACTCATGATCATCTCACCCGAACCTTTTCAGAAAATCATCCCCTGGCACCTCAAAAACTCGGCGCGGTATATGCCAGTGTGCTCGTTCACTGGCTCTCTCGCTCTTACCTGGACCACCGTCGAACTTCAGATGCGACACGACAACACAGCGAGTCTAATGTGGGGATGTCTTGGTCGGTTCGGTCGCTGGAGCCCAAGGATGCTGTATGCGTGTATACTGGGTATGATTCAGATTATTGCCAACTCACATTCATCGTGTATCTCAATTACTGACTTGCGCGTCAATTGTCCAGTTTATTCCGAACTGAACGAAGGCTAAATGTACTGCTTGGTGTGTCTGTATGCACGAAACGATCCCCCGATCGTCTCTCCAGGCAACCAACGGTATGGTGATATGCATTGGTTTCTCGATCGCTCGGTTCGCCGTATTTCAGGGAGGTTTAGAGTGAGGTTCTGACGTTCTGGATGTACGTCCTCACATTCAAACCAATTTATTCATTGGCTTGAGTTGAGTAGCGGGTTGTACATTTGCTTCTACTTCTAAATTCAGCGGGTAAGCTTACCGATGACTGCAGTTGTTGTTGAGACTGACAGACATGAGCTACACACTTGCAGCACCTTGGGTTCCAAAACATCATTTTGGTTTCGCTCTGCGTGTACCTGTCTGTTTAGTCTGCACGGCGACGAGGTGCGAATCTTAACACTACGAGGTAGGAATTACCATGTCTAAGCATCCGTCTACGAGTGATTAGATAGCTGAACCCGTCCGTACTTCTAAATCTGGCTCACTCGGCCGCGAGGTATACCTGTCTCGATATTATCCACTAGTGCATACTTGGGTCTGACCTGAGTTTTACTTTCAGGTTCCCGGCGTTTGATTCAAATATTTGCGCGATATTTTGACCTGCCCGGTGAGTGCTTGTATCTCATTGAATACTTCCTCGTTCAATCTTAACTTGCTACCTCCAGCAAGTACTTCTTTTGGTCTCAATGCACGTGTCCATATTTGAACGAATTCAAATAAAGACGGCAAGCTCCCAGGTGATACAGAACGCCGGAATCCTATTCGAGCATACAGTGAACAATACATAAGAGGTAATCATCATCTGCCTCTAGCTCCCGAAGAATGAGCACGGCCATTCCACTCGTGAGAACTAATCGTACAACCCACATAAACTGAGGAATAAAACCAACGCCAGCTGGACGTTCATCAGAATTTGAATGCCCAAGAAACAGGGCTTTCTTCACGAAAATCGCGATCGTGATGCTCAGAGTCTGGATCTGAGCTTTGCGAGTCGTGGACTGAATTTGGATGAGAGCCAGTTTGAAGGCCATGAATTTATTCCGGTTACCGTGAACGGGCTTTCATCATCTTCTGCATAAGAATTCTCATCCTCTACTGGTGTGTTTTCAGGAATATGCCGGTGTTCTGGGTATTTCGAACTCACCGTGTGCAAATGGAGGATCTACTTCACCGGGCAGGTGATAAAGTGGCTGACCGAGATACCGAGCAAGTTCCTCGGTGTCGGGATCAAAACCTTTGCCTCGGTAAAATTGATGTAAACACTGGCATCCCAGGAAGATCCATAAACATCCGTCAACTGAACAAATGGAAATCCAAGGCGTCTTGTCTCATCTGTGCTGAGTTTTTCAATACCCGATGGATCAAGGGACCAATAGACTGGACACTCGGGCCATCTGCATGAGGTTGGGCCCGATTGAAAGTCCTTTGCAGGGCAAACGAACAGGAAGCCTTTGGGCCCGTCTGTGGTCGGCATTGAAATTAAGAGTTTGAAGTCAATGTGATGCACTACAACTATTTGAGCCGGTTAACCAGACGATAAGACAGGTTAGAGGAAAGCCAAACCATAATCTTCAAAATTGGATGTGATCTGGAGGCGGCTGAACATATGATTTGCTTGACTGAGCCATGAAGTGATGCTTAAGTACCGCGCATTTATCTGAAGGTATAGAGCTTTGTACCATGTGTCGCCAGAGTCGTAGCTTTCAGAGTAAAGTAATGAGAGCAAATTTGCATGCTGGCAAAATAGCACTACCGAGTCCAGCCATTCTCCATCATCTCCCCAGTAGCAGTACTACTCCAGCATCCACGAAACACCTCCACCTCCAGCAACAGTGCAATCTCAACCACGTCTTCGAGTTGATCTCCAGAAGAACAGAACATTATTGCTCTAAGATTCAGTGCTATGGGAGCGGAAGTGTATACGTGTCGGTATAGTGATAGATGCACATGGCACATGAGGTGATACTGTTCCAGTGTCAAGAATCGATAACCGTGGCATCTTGGGTCAGTGCGGTAAGAGGTTTGAGGACCTGTGAATTTGACAAGCTGGAGAGGATCATCGGGTTGTCGTCAGGGACGAGGTCCATACAGAGCTGTCCAGTTGAGCGCCGTATCCAAAATGTGCAGTGGTCGTCATACTGTACGCACATGAGGACGTGGGACATCCAGATGGTTGAACTTACCAGACTTTGCTGGAAAATGGAATCAAAATTAACCTGGATCTCCTGCGACGTGTCAGCGGACTGGATAACAGGGCTGAGCTTTCGTACTCTGAGCTCAGTGATCTTTGGAAAAATCAATATTTGGCACACAGACGGTGAGCTGATGCACATACACAGTATGCATAGGCATATACGATCAAGAGAGATGAGTGTATATCATGGTCCAGAAAATGGCAAAAGAGTATCAGATCTAATTTGAGTGTCAAGGTCAACGACATCCATAAGATTAGAAGACACACCCACATGGAAGATAGTAGCATGCATCTTGTTTGCATTCGCGGCTCCACAAATCTGAACAATAGTAGGATGGCTTGTATATGATTTAGTAGGCTGTGATGGTGCGAAGATTTCTGAGGCATTGACCGAACCGACATGTACGTTGCAATATGTTGTCGCCATTCCTACAAACGTTACTCAAACACTGTTTACAAAAGCATAATGTGACACACCTCCTCTGCGCCGTCGCCCTGGTATATGGCCATCGTCATGTTTGTTGTGCGGCCAACGATTTTGGCGGAATATACCCGTCGAACACCGCGCCGTTCCTGTTGACGGCCGACGACACCGGAATCATTGTGCAGATTCAGTTGAGATAGTAGGTCTATGTCTTCCAGCCGGATCATTCGGACGCCTGGTCAATATAGAGTGTATAATCAGTCGCATGGACCTACCGGAAGGCCCACGACTCATACCACCACGGTTATACCTCCTAGAAGCTCCGTAGTTCTTTGTGATGTTGATGAACGTCTTGCCACTTATAGTGAAGTGCTGTGAGCCCGACAACATTTCCGCTGCCAGGAGATCTACATTAGGTGCCTTGAACCACCAGTCGTACGAGCAGTGAGATGACCTACGAGGGCCCAGATGCAAGATTGTCAGAGGACAGGTCGGAACTGAAGTCATGTTCTGTATGGCCTTCGCCGTCCGAGTCCATGAAGGCCGTGGTGGGAAGAGTGAAGAGGTGGTAAGCGCTGGAATGACAGCTACATTTTCCGCGTTCTAAATAGTGCAGCAGCAGTGAGAGATCATGCACATAGACTACAGAAGGTCACTGCCAAAGTTGATCGGCCGTGATCAATTCAAGACAAAGGCAGGAAACTTCAAAGAATCAAACGTCAAACAAAGATATGTAGACCACAATCTTCATTTGCATCTTGCCCCAGACAGGCCTAATTTTTACACAGTGAAAGACTGGCTCAGTGAAAAAGCAACACTTCATTCCACATCTGATAATGTGCTGCAATGTTATTCATTTGCTGTTCTGATAATTTAAACTGCCCCTCCCCTGTCAATGCCAAATAATCGCCAACTGAACTCAGTTCAACTCGACCAAGTGCATCAGAATTTTTCCATGGTGCTTGCCTGCTGTGACTGTATTAACTCAAAATAAGTGAATAGGCAGCTGTCCAGTCCCTTTGTATATGACCAAATCAGCAAGTGGGAGCGCGCCGTCGACCACTTTATTTTACCCTCTTTATAAAATTACGCATGTCTGTCCGTCCGAAGCTTTTTAAGCCCCGCTCAGTCTCCGCTGATGCCGTGTACTGCGACAGCTGTAACGTCGGGGCCCGGAGCGCACTTTCCCACCGGCCCACATCAATCAATCATAGGGCATTGTCGGCATGCGACGTCACCCTTCAACTAAACTTTGACAGACACTGCCCTGGCGCTAACATTGACACATGGCTCCCACTGGCTCCCACCGCAGCAAAACAAAGGTGGCCGCGGCGAAGTTGAAACATGCAGGTACATCTTTTCACCTGACCCACATGAATTGAGGCCTTGGGTTCACGAAGTGAACAAAAACGGACTCAAATAAAATCAATCAGAGGTAGAATGAAGGGAAATTAAGTGTTTCTGATAGTTCATCTTGCCCTTCCGCTGTCAGGCCTCAGCGCTTGGGTGAATAGTCAACTCAACTCAGTTTAATTCAACAAAGTGACCAAGTACATCATAATTTTGAACAGTGTGTTGCTCCCAATCTGCCCCCATGGCATTTATTAGATTCAATAATAAGGGAATGGGAGGCCGCGAAGCGGCCGACCAGTCCCTTGTCTACCTCTTTATAAAATTAAGCATGTCCGTCTGAAGCCTTTTCAAGCTCCGCTTTTGGGGGATCAGACCCGAGGTTTTGGAAGCGCTGAGGCCAGACCTTTGGAAGCGCTCAATAAACGGCGCTTCCTCGGGGCTTTTGGCCCCATGATCAATTTTAAGCGCGCGCGCGCCTATAAAAGTGTACATAAAGCCAAACACCGCTTTGCTCGGGGTAACAGCGTTAAACTTTCTAGGCGCTAAACCGGCGCCGACGATTTAACCAACTGTTTGGTTGCATGCGCGCGCCTATAACATTTGACACAATGCCAACCATCAGCCCACGGAGTATCGGCAAAAATGAATTGCCGGCACTTTGTGGGATGTTGGCCAAATCACTTCAATTATATTTTTGCAGTGACATGAACCCATGTGGTTTTTGATGGTTTGGCCTGTACTTTATTTGCATTAGTGTCTCTCCAAAAAAACATCATTTTTTCCTTCAGTTCAACTCAAAACTTTCTCAGTTTACAAATATGTTATCCAAATAAGCAAGTGGGAGACGGCGCGAAGCGCCGTCGACCGCTTGTTAGCTCTAAAGTAAGCCTGTCCGTCTGAAGCCTTTTTAAACTCTGCTGGTCAGTTGACTTTGCTGCGATCCGATATTACCCCGTCTGAAGCCTATATCCCCATAAGATTATATTAACGGCTCACTCCACGTTCGGCAGCCTGCGGCCAACATCAATTAAATCAAACAAGTGGGAGCCTGCATGGAACTCCGGCGAGCACTTGTAATTACACCAAAAAAAGCCGGTACTCGATCCTCTGCACATTTTCAGTGCGAGTTGAATGCACTTACTCCCGAAGGATTCTGACCAGAATTAAGGTTGTGCGGAGTGTTATAAGCAAAATGTTGCAAAGAAAGAAAAAAAAACACTCCACACCCTAAGTTCTGCAGACAGCTGTAATCAATATGCCCTGTTCAGCAACATCTCCAACAAGAATTGATTCCTTGCCGGATGACTGGACTGTAGTAAACGCTGGGTTGTATTATTTTCAACATTCCAAGAAGAAAAGGAATGCAGACTGGCATCCATCATTTTTGTGGATCTGCTACTTGTAGTGAATTCATCAAGGAGATCAAGGTAGCAAACCAACCTGTTGCACTGCACATCTTTCAATGATCATATCATGTGGGGACAAAGCTGTGCACTTTCTCATTGTGTTTTGCTTGCCGATATAAAATAAACAAGAGCACGCTGGGCAGCACTTCGGCTGAATAGACTTGCCGAGTATGGCATGAGCAGGACAGAGAGCACAACGAAAAAAGTTAGAGCTGATGGCGGAGTTTGAAAAGGCTTCGGACACTCGTAATTTTAAAAAGAGGGTGATATAGTTTTAACATACAGATGGAAATACACAAATACGGGCAGTGACATATAGCAGGAATATATTCTTTCTGAACATCTTACTGGAACATGACCTGGGCCATCTTCAGGATCCTCATAATCTACATCTTCCCCTTTTCGGCCTTTGAAATTTCGTCTCTGGGGATGGACAGCTGCTGCAGCAACTGGACAGGTGGCTGCAAGGTTGTGAGTTTCACAAGGGCTTCATGATTAGCCTCTTCAATGTTAGCAAGCCTGGAGTCAATTTGGGCTACATCTTTGGCCTGCAATGACTGTGCAAACAGTGGCCGAGCTGCCTTCCAGTGGGCAATGGCTGCAGAGGTATTCCCGTGTTTAAATGCAAGATCTCCGAGACAGAGCATGCATTGGGCTCGGCTGCAATGAACATCCATGTGGGTGAATCCCTCCAGGGCCACCATATAGAGACTCAATGCTGTCTCCTCATCCTTGTTAGCACTGAACACATCTCCTAGAAACAGAAGTGCCTTGTGAAGTGCCAGTTTATCCTGGGATTTGTGGGCATGCCCCACATATACCACTGCCCATATGTGTTGTGATCCAATTGCCTGCCAAGCTTTGACATTAGCAAGTCCTTCCAAGCAGAAAGATTCAACCTCATTGTCTGTTCCCCAGGCCAAATAGAGGCATTCCTGGAATTTCACCTTTGCCAAGTCGAAATTCCCCTCTCTGAGTTCAACATCTGCCTGAGCCATGCTGCAGTTGGTATTTCCCCTCACAAAATCGTAACTGCTGAAAACATCTTTTGCTTTGTTCAAGTTTTGGTAAACATCTGCTGTATCCCCACCAATTCTTGTGTCAATGTGGGCAATATTGAGAAGTGATAATGCATAGGAGAAAGCATCATGATCAGGTGAAATGGTTTCAACTAGCTGGCTGTTGAGCATTCTGGCTTGAGCATATTCAGATTTCATACGATGGATCTCTGCCTGGGTCAGTGTGATCTCATGATCAAGAATTCCTCCACACAGGCCACAAAGGACAACAATCTGTCTAGCTCTGTGGAGTTGGGCCATACTCTTCTGGTAGTCCCCAAGTCGCTTGGAGCATGAAGCTCCAACCCAATATGCACTTGCCTCCTGATACAAGCTTGCTGATAATTTTGAAAGCCTTTGTGCCTTACTGGCATGTTTCTGGGCAGTACCATGATCTCCAGTTTGGTGCTTGAGCCAAGCAAGACTTAGCAAAACACTACACCACTGATTGCTGTCTCCAGACAACTTTGATAATTCTAGTGCCTTTTGATAAAATATCATAGCTTGCAGCGAATCCAATTTATAGTTAAAGAAATGGATTCCTGCTGCTTGGTAGAATTTGGCTAGCATTAAAAAGAGTCATATAAGAAAAACAGTGGCTCAAAAAATGCATAGGACTCACACTCAAGAAGGGGATCACTGAGACATTGACAGTGAGATACTCCCTGAGCTATCATTTTTTCCAACATTTGAGAAGGGTAATGTCCGTATGATTTCAAAACTTCAGTGAGAAAGTGTATCTCCAGCCGGTGGTTGCAAGGGTGAGGCAAAATAGGTTTAATGGAATCCATCAGTGGTATATGACCACGTCCAGTTACTCGGTAGAATGAGTTCAGACATAAGATACAGTACACTGTATCTGCAAGATTCAGACTATTCTGAGCTAAACATCGTTGCAATACTTCTTGCAGATTTCGCAGATTTGAGGTTATTTGATTCATCACAGGTTGCAGCTGCTCTCCATTGTATTTCTGGTATAGCTCCAAAACTGAATAGAAATGCTTGCGAAGCGAATGCATAAGGGACTGGGAGGGAGGCAAGAACTGCTGGATATGTTCTCTCACAGGCATCAGTAACAAAAGTCGTTTGTTGCCATCTTGATATGCCAATGAAGTGGCCTGTAATGCAGCCTTGCAACTAAGAATATTAGGAATTGGAAGATTACTTTGGACCAGTTCAGCATCAGAGAGTCCATCGGGGAGAATTGACAGGAGACTCAATAATTCCTTGCTATCAGATGTGATTCGGGGACTTGAGAGAGAGAGGCTGATGGATGTATCCAAATTTGATTTACGATCATAACCCATAGAAAGCAGAGATGTCTTCTCAGTTTCCCACCGAGCCAAGACATTTATCAGGCCCTCATAATCGACCAGATGGGCAATAAGATCCACTGCCAAGGGCATATTATCTGTGAATCGCAGAAGTTGGTTTATGTCCTCAGTTGCATACACATCATCTGTAATATCCATGAAAGTTTGTTGTGCAGCTTCATCTGACAGAGGTTGCAGAGGTAATAAAAATGGATGAGTCCATCGAACTTTGGCTGGCCTCTCAGCTCCTCGCAGTGTGATCTGTGGGATATCAGTGAAACAAAATTGAAATCATGGCTGCAGACATACTATCAATGCAAGATGTTTCACTGCTGTGAGCTGGGAAAGGAATTCTTCGACTCCGCCTCGAGATTGTATTGGTTCCCACACTGTTTCCAGATTGTCCAAAATCAGAAGACAAGATGGTTTCTTTGAAATATACTGGACAACAGGCTTTGTGAGATCTTGGCCAGGACTTAGTCCAACATGTAGTCCAATGAGTGCAGCAAGCTCAAAGCTGGTGGTTGCAGATTCAGCGCTGACAAAAAATCTGTGTTCAAATATGACAGAAGTATCTGTATGATGGAGGACTGCTCTTGCAAGGCTTGTCTTGCCCATTCCACCTCCTCCCAGAATGGCTATCCTGGGTGACTGCTGGCTGAGCATTTTCATAATGCTGTCCAACTCCGTTTCACGACCATGGAAGATCTTCGGCATTGACGGCAACATTGAAAATGAATTTGAACTTGAAGAAATGCGTAAGGAGGAGTTAAATCATAAAACTAGCCTTTACCTATTCCTCAAGTCATTGGTGTCCAGATATACCTGATCTAACTTATTAGAGTGTGTTGGATTCCAACTGTGTACATACCGAGGATCCAGATCTATCTGAGATTGTACTGGCATCAGAAAGTGTTTGAATCAATCTGAGCAGTTCCTCATGCATGTAATTGGCTGCCTTCTTCATGTCACCAATGTCATTGAACATTGCAGCCCCAGCGCTAATCTGAAGGTATCTGTTCAATCTCCGGCAAGAAAACGAAGATATGGATCATACTCTAAAGACTTTCTTTGCTTGATCCAATCCTGCATGACAGTCTTTGAGGAGGTTGCTCATCTCATTGTTACGGAACAGTTGCATGATCTTGTTTCCGTCCTGTTGTGCTTCAACAAATATATATATCTTGTGAAGAGTTCTACATAGAATATGTTAAAAATTCTTCATCAGATGAATACAACTTACTCCATGAACTTCCCAGCATGGTTCAGCAATGAAGGAGGGAGGGACCCAGTGATTTCAGACTTTATATGAAGGTTTACAATCGCATACAGGACCTGGGGAATGTTCTCCATGAGTTCAGCACATTCCTTTTTATTCCGCTTCGCATTCTATAATATCCAATGAGTCACTATGCCGTCCATCTTTGAAGTTATTACCTTCACTGCATTGATCAAGGACGGAATTGTGTTTGAAATGGTCGGAATAAATGGAGGGTTGAATGCTTCATTGAGCTCATTGAGAAGTGTTACTATAGGAGTCAAATGGGCTATGGTGTTGTTGAGGCGAACTTCTGTAACAGTGGACTGGCGAGGCATTGTGGAGATGCGTATCAAATTTGAGGTCTGCTTGTTATATGTGGCGCCTCAAGGCTGTGTTCCTTAAATGGAAGACATGATGAAAATGATTTATTGCCTGACACAACTGCCAGCTGTTCTGTTAGAAAGATGGACATACCTCGTATCAGTGTGCGCATATTTACTATCACCTCAATTTGCGATTTTCTTCCCAACAGCCATCTAGAGCTGTGAGTTTTTCTCCCATGGTTATATGTAGATGATCATCCGTCCAAGTTCGCCGAATTAGGCCTGCATTTTCCCCATGACTATTCTCAGACAATGTCCTCAATCACAGTTTAGCTCCGGCAACCTCCGGATTATTGCATTTCATTCCATTCTGAGCAGACATCAAAGGAGCAGCGTTGACGTGTCTGGGAAGTGACTTAGACAGTTCAATCAATCAAGCAATCTATGTTCATCGCTCGGGAGTGTTCCTGAACAGAAGAACAGAAATCAGGTGGACCAAGCGCACGCAAATTGTCAGGTACTACATTACCGCTAACTCCTGAAGTCTTGCCGTACAGTTGATACCTGAAAAAGAGTAGGCATTAGCAAAAGATGTATGCACAGAAAAGGGACACTCACTTTCGTCGAGACGTACAAGAGCACAAGTTAGTAGGAGTTTGAACTGCACTTATTTCTCCCTAGTTGAAGGAAACGAGGAGGCGAGTGATTCGGAGTACACAGCGGGAAAGAGGGATCATGCGACGAGCGGTGAGGAGAAAGACGGGGTAGCCGAGGACACACAGAGTGAGAGGTAGATTGCGAATAAAATGGGACGCACACTGATAGATTGTTCATTCCGGCTCTGTCACATGTGCGACTCGTCTATCGCGTACTCGTCGTGTAGATCACCGCATTCGCTGTTGCTCGGATGGGCATCTTGAGGAGTCGGGACCCTCGAGATTTTGACGCGCGCTTGCGGTCGGGTAGGCAATGAAGGTGGACGGATAGGCAATGGAATAACGAAGACGCTGCTAGACCATCCGCGTCGCGTTTGTGTTTCTGGATCATTAACTGGGTGCACAAGCTTGCGGGATAAGGTAGGGTCGAAAGGGCTTTGTGGTGGAAGCAGCACCACGTGGCGCTGAAGAGTCTGACTGGCGCGATTAGAGATGAAGAGCGCGAATTGAGGGAGGCGGGATTTTAAACCGGCCATGTCCGGAGCAGATCTGATCCAACGAGCTGCTGAATGGCTCGGGGCGAGTCGGGCCCATAACGACTGTCCTAGATTGGTGTTCCGAGGTGCAGGACTTGGTCGCACGCAGAGAACGCGCGAAAACTGCAAAATGGTGTAGATTCCGCCGCTGCGATTCGCGTGCATGTCGTGTCTCGGCTGAGGAGGCGCGAGCCACAGGTGCACGGAGGAGACCGCGGTCCATGCAGCGGCGAGATCTCGCACTAGAAGTAAATGCAGAGCGCTACTGGCCCTCCCAGGCGCAAGTCAGCGACATGCCATCGTGCGGACTCGGAGCGCGATCTAGATGACGCGGTTCGTAGATCGGGGCTTGCGTATTCCTTGCCAGACCCGCGTGGGTGGAACTCTAGAGACCAGGTAACGCTCTCAGTGGGCGCCGTGAACGAGGCGAGGAGACGATCCAGTGCGCGGTTTGCGCTTCCGAAACGCGTCGAGAGCAAGTCGAGAGTCCGAGGCAGGAAACTGTACCTTGTGAGTCACAGCACACATCGTCCGCGTCTCGGCATGGTGCAGGGGTAGGAATGAGAAGAGCGCGACAGGGCATGGGTACTGAAGAGCATCTCGTGCGCATTGGCGCCATCTTGGTACAGGCGACTAAGGCAGGAGGAAGAGAGTCAGTGACGTAAATCAGAGCTCGGCAGCGACGAACCGGAACTTACCCGATCCCACCATCATCACAGTTTGCAGCAAGAATCGTTTCGAATGGACAAATTCCTTCAATTCGCACGATACCACTGCACCATGCTATGCCGCCGTTCTGGCGCGCTATGCCATCGTCTTGACGTCACTCGTCGGTCTCGTGCAAGGCGTTGCTCTCGCAACCCTTTCGATGCTCTACGGAACACATCATGTCCCGGTGCGTCATGTAGACCGGCTCCCATGCACCTGTGTACCTGGTTGTTATTCTATCTAATTCACCCAAACTTTCGTCGCCGGACAGTGACGGGGTATAACAGTAAGTGATGTCTCTTCCAAACTCACCTCGTTATACATCAGACTTTTGACAAAGAACTTGTGACCTTGTACAAGGTCACAAGCTCCACCAAAATCGCCGCAAGTTTGCGAAAAGTCGCAAGCTCACAAACCATGTCCGGAAAATGACAAGGTCGCTCGTTCGACTCTGCGAAGTGACAAAATTTTATTCTTTTTTTGCAGTGGATTAATCTACTTAGGTATACCACACCTTTACTAACACTACAGACGGTGTCCTTCGGCCTCTGAAAGTTTTTATGAACCGTGCTGTTCATTTCCTGAGGGTTTTTTTTGTCGCTTAGACCTTGTGAGCTTGTCGGCAAGGTCACAAGGCCAAACAAGCCACAAGTTATTTGTCAAAAGGCTGATGTACTGCTTGCTTGGAACGCGTATTGTGTGCGTGTTTTGTTATTTCGAAATTTCTCATACTCATTCCGATCCCGGTGAAATATCAACGAAACCGTGATTCTAGAGACCACGCAATTGATCAAGTCACTTGAACTCGCGGTACGCCGCTCACATTCCACGCTCATGTCGCTGTTTTTGAACTGGGGTTTACTACGCTACGGACGTCGGGTAAATGGACGTCAATGTTGACGATTACTATAAACGCCGAATTGTCCAAGATCTACTACTACCAAACTCAATGTCTGATAATACACTCATATCGCAACATAAAAGGCATGTCTCCCCTCGGAAATTCAATGGCTTATAAACCAAATTCATGGTGGTAGACTGCGAGTTCCCATCCCACATCAACTCTTCAATTAATTTTTGAATTTCTCGACAAAGGAAAGCCGGAACTGTAAGTATACTCTCTATCTTCTATGATGCTTATGTGTCAAATTCTCATCGAAATCAGTACAGTCCTGCCGGCCTGTTCACCTGTGCGCATTGTATCCCGAGAACAAGAGGAGGTCTGCACCTTTCGCGCTTTACGGTTCTGTCTTATCCAGCCACAGGGACGCAAAGCTGTTCGGTGAGGAGTGAGGAGTCGATCTGCTCAAGTGCGTTCGAGTCATCCTCTTCCTCCTTCCAACTCTGCCTGACAATTAATCTTCCGCCAGAAATCGACAACTGCTGCCGGGAAGCAAACTCGTCCCCATGCCCAATATAACCGTGGCTCGACCAAGTATAGTTTTATGATCATTTAGGCTAGATAATCTGTCTCTTTACGCAGATTATCGACGGCTTGATCTTGCGGCCGCGTTAGAAACTTTTCTCTTCACCGCTTTCCTTCAGCATTTCTCCCACACTCACCGCCAACGCAACTTACAGAACCACACAAGACGACTCCCAGCTTGAAGCGCACAAGGTGAATCCTCCTCCCTCCCGAATTCTTTTTACAGATTCCTCGCTTTCGTCCGCGGTTTCCATGTCCACGTCACAGACGCGGGATCTCGTATTCTGGCAGACTAGCATCCTTTATCCATCTTTGACAGCCACCCACCAGTATGAAGTATGTGCGCCTACGACGCTGTGTGCACGTTCCTGCACCTTTCCTTGAGTCGCACATATACTAGAGCGCGCGACTCGCCCCACACTGTCTGCATGGATTACCATTCTTTTCTCCGCTCTTGGGCTGCCCGCCACCTCCCCCTTTTGCGGCACCCCTACAGTGACTACCCGCTACGAGGCGCACAAGGTTCCAAGCACTTCTATTTTCCTCCTTCCTCCTTGACGCGTCTGAAGTGTGCGCACTACGCGAGCCGCAATCGCGCACGTTCAAGTCGCGCTTTGGGGAGCGCAATTGTGTACCGGTGATCCTGGCGCGGAAGAAGCCGACGACCGCCGCTCCTCGCTCAACGCACAACGCGAGCCAAGTCGCTCGGTGTGTGGGTCTTCAGCCCGCAATACTGCAGCCGCCACAGCGGAGACGGTCACGGAAGTCCGGCACCATCTGCCGCGTTCTGCAGCATTCGCCCCGTTGCGAGCGTGCAGCTGTACCCGCAGCACGAGAACCCGCACTTGCACCCCCTCGCAGGCCTAGGCCCAGCCGTGGATGCGCTATCCATTCATCTGGAGGCTGGAGTGCGCGGGGATATCTGCGAGTCGGTTTTGAATATAATCTCAGAGCGCTCGAAATGTACACATACCTTTAGACCAAAATCACTTGTGTGGTCAATTTTGAGTAGATTGCTTCGTGCGGGAATGGAGCTCGAATTGCGGGCCCGACTCTTGAGCTGGAGGAACAGGTGAGGAGAATGAAGGAAGGACTCACCGAATGTTAGACAATGTACGTGAGATAGCGGCTACGAGACAAGGCGGCGTGCGGTGTGGACTCATCAGAATGCTCGAGTCAATATGTCAACTCACTGAGCTGTGAGAGAGGGTGAAGGTCAGATTTGAATGGTTCACCTCAGAATCACGAATACCTCAATGTGAAAGACCAAGATGAGTGAAGTGAGACATCGCCGAGATGCCTGCAACTGCAAGTAGACCCTAGTGCAGTTTGTTTAAAACTTAATGAGTGGGCTCAATGTTGAGCAAGGGAGTCCGGAGCTGGACTACTATGGCAATAGGTCCGGCATTAATCTCGCGGCATGGAATGTAAGGAATTAATAGGTGGTAGCAAAGGAAGTCGACATCGGCAGAAATTAGGTCATACTGGCAAGGAAATAATGGTCTTCAAACGATTTGATTCAGTTGAAGACGAGGGGGAAAATGAATTCAAATGGAATTCTTAGAGTCGTTGGACTCAGTATCTTATGGCAGGGAAAAGTAGCGAGAATAAATCGGAATGTTTGAATCGAGCTGACGAGCCATACAGACGACTACAGTCCTAAGTAAGGTTACGGCAAACTCTTAGCGTTTAACTAAAAAAGACGGATTGTCGATACACCCAGGATAAAGCGAGGAATACAATCAACGCCAGCTGGACGTTCATAAAGAGTTTGAATGTCCAAGAGAGGGGGATTTCTTCATGAAGATCTGAATCTTCAGTACTGGTATCTGAGTTTAGGAGATTGTGGACCGAATTTGCGTAAGAGCCAGTCGAAAGACACGCTGAATTCATTTCACTTACCCTGACTCTCGCCGGATTTTTTGAGGGCATCCCCGTGCTCGCTTTTCGTCCCACCAGCACTTTCATCATTTTCTGCAGAAGGATCCTCGTCGTCGACTGTGATGTTTTCAGGAATAAACCAAGCTTCTGTCTCTGTTGAGCTCACCGTGATTCGCGCCGGATTTTTCGGGTTCATTCTCAGACTCGTCCTCTGCCGTAGCACAACTTTGATCATCGTCTTTAGTAGAATCCTCCTCGTCGACTGTTATTTTTCAGTAAACTGGTCTTCTCTCTATGTTGAACTCACCGCGTGCAAATAGGCCATCTACCTCACCCGGCAGCCGATAAAGTGGTTGGCCAAGATGACGGGCGACATCTTGGCTGTCTGGATCAAAACCTTTGCCTTGGTGAAATTGACGGAGTCCGGCATAAACACTTGGATCCCAAGAAAATCCGCCAACCTCTATCTTGTACTGAAGAGAAGGAAATCCAAAGTGTGTCGCCTCATCCGTGCTGAGATGTTCTTTTCCCGATGGATCGAGAGACCAATATGCCGGACACGTGGGCCATCTGAATGATGCGGCGCCCGTTTGAAAGTCCTTTATGGGGCAAACAAATAGGAAGCCTTTGGAGAGATTTGCGGTCGGTGCTGAAATTATAAGATCGAAAAAAATATCGTGCAAGACAACTGTTTGAGCGGGTTAGCTCAACAATAAGAGAGGGTAGTAAACCCAAACCATAATCGTCGAAATTAGATGTGACCTGGAGGCGGCTGAAAATATAATTCGCTTGACTGAGCCAGGAAGTGGGGTTTGAGGACGACACACGTATGCAAAAGTTGACACCGGTGTCCACTATTTCGTCCGAGTTGTAGCTTGCGGAGCAAAAGATTTGAGAGGAAATCCTCATACAGAGAAAATAATAATACCGGGTCCATCCATTTTCCATCATCTCTCCCGCAGCTCTTCGAGTTTTTTGCCAACGCTCTGGACGAAATTCTGCCGCTGCCAAAAGGGCAATTTCAACCCCGTCCCCACGTCGATCTCCAGAAGGAAAGAACATAAGTGCTCCAAGACTCAGTGTTTTCAGGGCGGAGGGGAAGAAGTCTCGGTATTGTGATAGATGGAATCTGCATATGTCGTGATAGTGGCCCAGTGTCAGAAAATCAATAACCATGGCCTCTTGTGTCAGTGCCGTAAGAGGTTTGATTCCTTTTGCACTAGGGAAAATGCTGAAGGTCATGGCCTCGTCGTCAGGGACGAGGTCCACGCAGAGCCGCCCTGTCGAGTGTCGCACCCAAAACACGCTTCCATAAGGCGACTTAAAACATTCAATAAGGAATTTTGGACATTCAGATAGCCGAACTTACTAGATTGCAGTAATCAAAATAGTCCTGGAACCCCTGCGACGTGTCAAAGAGCTGATCGACAAAGTTGGGCCGTCGCACCTGGAGTTCCGTGTACTCCAGACAAATGAATATTCAGCTCATAGGACGTGGCAGCTTCACGTACGAGATAGGCATATATATATACCATATATATGGGTGAATGACGATGTAGGTCCAAGAAATGTCGAAATGGTATCAGATCTATGCAACAAGTGAAGGTCAATTTTTTCCAAGGGTCAAGTGAAATACCTCTACCTCCGTGGAAGAGCGTAGCATATATGTTGTGTGAAGTCGCCGCTCCAGATATTTGTATGATATTTGGATGGCTGGAGGTACAACTCAGCATTCGGGCTCATGGCGACAGGGTTTCACTGACCGAACTGACATGTATGTCGCAATGTCCCGCCGCCATTCCTACAAACTTTACTCAAACATTGTGCACAAAAGTAGAATATCACATACCTCTTTTGCACGGTCGCCCTGATATATGGCCACCGTCATGTCTGATGTGCGGCCATCGATTTTGGCGGGATATACCCGTCGAATACCGCGCCGTTTCGGTTGACGGTTGACCACACCAGAGCCGTTGTCAACATATATTTCAGGTAGCAAGTCTATGTCTTCCAGCCGGATCATTCGGACGCCTGGTCAATGTGTAGCGTAAGTCACTCGAATACCATGTCGGAAGACATACCAGAAGGCCCACGACCCGTACCCTTCCTCCTGGGAGCCTCATAGTTCTTTGTGACGTTGATCAACGTCTCGCCACGCACAGTGAAGTGCTGCGAGCCCGAGAAAATTCCGCTGCCATAACACCTAGATCAGACGCCGTGAGCAGAGCAACGATTCGCTAGTGAGATGGCCTACGAGGACTCGCAGGATGCAGAATCTTCAGGGGTCAAGTCAGAGGTGGCCTCGTTGGGTGTATGTTCCTCGTTGGCTGGGTCCATGAATCGTGGTGGTGGGAAGAGGAAGAGGTGGTAAGCGCCGGAATGGCAGCCACGTTTTCCACGCTCTATAACAGTACAACAGCTGTCATGGTTTTCCTTTTCTGGTGCTGCAATCGTTTACAGCTCTAATCCAGTCGGCGAAGGCTCCAAACTAAGCTTCAAGGCACAGGTTGTGTATGCAAAATCCACAAGCCGATTATCGTTGAAGTGTGTGATAAATTTGAGGCCGACTTGAAATGAATGAGCAAATATTGAGATGCCAGACTTTGAGCCGGCTTGAGCAGCTAGAAATGCTACCTGCCAGAAATTCGCAAGGAACTTGAGACCGGAGGAGGTATTGATAGGAAGTTCAAATGGGACAGAGGGCCGCCGGGCTCACCAGCCGACAAGCACTAAATATTTGTGATCGCCGATCGTCATGGCACCCGCCTCGGCATCATCCGTCCGCCTCTCTCCCTTTCTTTCCGAGTGCTCTCATACTCCCCGAGGCAGCAAACTGAAGGCACACAAGTCTGTTAAACATTCTATTCCTACTTCCTGGTCCCTCCCCGTCCTTCTCAGCCTGTGCATCATCCGCACTTCCACAGGCGCAGAGGGAGACTAGGTGCACGACATCATCTTTTGCCCCATCCATCGTTGACTCCTCACCTCGCTCCACATCGCAGGTGCGTGTTTCTATCCCCTCAGCCTTGTCCGCTGACTCTCCCTTTTGCAGCACGCTTAGATATCCGCTGCGATAACGCAGAAGGTGCGCACTCGTCTCCTCTCTCACTGATCCCGCCTTACCCTTGCGCTCTACTATACGTGTGCCGCGGCGTGCGTGCGCCCCTGATCTGCCGCCAGAAAGAGACGCGCCGGGACGACCGAGTTGGCCGTGCCTCTAACGAGTCCGTGACCTCTGCATGCAGTCGTGCGCCTCGACGACCGCAGCTGGTAGGCACGAATGCGCCTGCAGTCCCGCAGCAGGTTGCTACGCAGAACGCGATCTCGTGTGGATGAGCAGCGCACCGAACGAGCCGATAGGCATCGCTCGCGCACACATTGGTGCGCTGCTCCCACAAACCACCGTGACATCGCTCGGCATGCATTCGCCGTGCCGCTCGCAATATTGCCCAGGCCCGTCCCAGCCCACAGACCAGTTGCAGCGGTACAATCTGTAATCTGCCGCGTCATTCTGTAGCACTCGCCCCGTAGCGAGCGTGCAGCCGTCCTCGTAGCGCAGGAATCCGCCCCGTGCGCGCCTCGCCGCCGCAGTCGCAGCCGCCGGTGTGGATGCGCTGCCTATTCCACTGTATGCCGGAGTGCGCGCGCGGCGTCAGCTCGCGTCTCTGCAGCGTTCTCGCTCAGCATCCGTGCAGCGCTTGCCGTGCAGGCGCCGGCGCGTGGTCAAGACACACCACCGCAGCAGGGAGATGTGATCTGTCATCGCACGAGCGACGCAGATGTCCTACGCCGTGAAGTCCTACTGAGAGCGTGCTGCCGTTCACGAGGCCGCCTAGTACGATTTAATAGATATGTCTAGATCCGTGAGGTATCGTTATTTTGAATCTAATGTAATTACGTTCGAAATGGGTGAACAGTGCAGCCAGCTTTTGACTCGAGCATTCTATCCTATTGAGTCCATACTGGTATCGATGCCGCCCTTATTTCCTTCGATTATCTCGCAGTCACGAATTCCGTACTCATGTAGAATGCATCTGACATTTGGTGAGTCCTTCACTTGTTCTTCTCATCTTCATCTTAATTGTGCATTCACGAGGCTAATTATTATCGTTTGATCGGTACATATAAACTCTGCGCTGCTGCTCGGCGAGTCCATCCTGACCGTTTCATCGGCCTAAGCTTGCTGAGCCGGCCGCTTTAACCCGCGTTTTTTGAACTCTAATTGTCTACATATATACTCCCCACATTGTCGCATCTTTATTTCGACTCGGACTCATCTCACGCGAACCCTTTCAGAGATTGATCACCTCGCACATCAACTCTACTATTGGTTGAAGTGCAAACTCGGCGCGGGATATGCCAGTGTGTTTATTTATTGGTTCTCCTGCTTACCTGGACCACCTTCAAACTTCAGATGCGACACGGCAGCACATCGACTCTAATTTAGGGTGAGTCCACCTGTATGCCTTGATTTGTTCCGCAGCTGCAGCCAAGGTATGAGCGTATACAAGGTCTGATTTCAATTCAAGTTATCGCTCTCATTATCCAGCTCAATTACTGACTTGCGCGTCAGTTTGCCAGCTGAACGAATATTTGAAGGCGAAATTTACTGCTGAATTGATTTTGTACACAAGAAATGATCTCATGATTGTCTCGAAACCCAGCTCAACCAGTGGTATCGCGTTATGCACAGGTTTCTCGATCGTTCGGTTCACCGTATTTGTTATGAAGTTGTAGTGCTACGTCACATTCAAACCAATTTATTCGTTGGCTTGAATTGAATGTCGTAACAGGTCGTACATATGCTTCTACATTCGGCGGGTACGCAATCCTCATTCCATGATAACGTATTTTCGTTGAGACTGAAATGGCCTGCTTGATCCCAGAACGGTGCGTTCATTCCGTTGATACCACGCCGCACGCCACCCTGGTGCGCCGCAGTAATCCATTCAAGCTTTGCTTAGACTCGCCCAGCATTGAGCGTTGACCCAGGATATTTCGTTCATACTATCTATCCACTCCTTTAAATCTGCGTCCAGGTCACTGTGCGCAACAAGGAGACACTCACTTCTCGTACTTCGTCGAAAAGACTGACGGAAGCGCATACTATCTCTTCACTTCTTTATGTCTGCGTCCAGGTCACTGTGCGCAACAAGGAGACACTCACTTCTCGTACTTGGGGGCGCTGACGGAGTCAGACTGGAGGCGACGATGTTTAGAGATGAAGAGCGCGAATTGCGGGAGGTGGGATGTCACGAGCAGACCTGATCCAGCGAGCTGCTGAATGGGCCAGTCGCGCCGATAATGAGTGTCACTATATGGGTGTCCCGAGGGGTGGGGTTGCGCGCGCAACACGCGAATGCTGCAGAAAGATGTAGAATCCGCGTCTGCGACTCACATGTATCTCTCGGCTGTGGGGCATGTATCGTCTCGGCTGTGGCGGCGCGAGCCGCATGTGCACGGAGCAGACTGCGGTTCATGCAGTGGCGTCTCGTACTCGCAAGCAGTATCGTTGTAGTATCATGAATGCTTATATATTCGGGTTCGAGACCTCAGGGAACTCTAATTTAATATTTACATCCTTTGAGGGCGGCCCTTCAAAACAGCCAGGCCCAAATCTTTCCCCAGATAGTATTGAGTTGTGGCTCTACAAAGTCCACCATCTCCGATTGAGGAACATTTGAATGGAAATCCATTCTACTGGCCGGAATCACCTGTGACTTGCTCACGATCTTGTATGCCACGTAAAACATTGCGAATACTGGGAGATTGATGTATGCGACGATGAAATCGGAAACGTTCCATTCGCCTTTGATAAAAACCGTCCAGCCATTGAATAGTATGATTAAAAGACTCCCTATGCAAACCACGGTCAGAATCACGAAGCAAAACGAAGAAGGCCAAAGCGGCGTACAGAGGAAAGCCCAGTACGCCAGGTATGGCTGGAACCTGCTCCAATACACAAACTTGCTGCGATCGATTCCCTGTGCTGTCAATCCGTGATAAAAGCGAATATATGTCAAGCTGCTGATGCCTAGAATAACAGTCGGAGCGGATGCGGAAAGAGGGATTTTACCACTTACCCCAGGT
This sequence comes from Mycena capillaripes, assembly GCA_029204075.1. Lineage (NCBI taxonomy): Eukaryota > Fungi > Basidiomycota > Agaricomycetes > Agaricales > Mycenaceae > Mycena > Mycena capillaripes. The sequence goes on along the minus strand of JARHKZ010000011.1, from coordinate 132,881 downwards.
GCAGAATCCCATGGTAGACGTCAAGTTGGTCAGCCAGTTCAGCGCAGTGACCGCTCCTTCAGACAGAGCCATGTACGATAGAAGGATTCAAATGCTGGAAAATAGCAACGCTACCATAGGCAGGCCTTCCTGCAGAAGGACCATGTCAATCTAAAACGAAAATTCAAAAACTTTACCCGACCTTGGTTGTTTTGGCGAAAATTCTAGGTGCCTGACCATAAAGCTGACGACAAGATGCATATAGCCCAGAGTTTGATGCAGAAAACCCCGAGCTGAGCACGCCGGCATTGATCACGCCTGCGATGGGAGAGCAAATAAGAAGACGAGAACATTTATAACAAACAACAAGGGACTGGTCGGCCGCTCCGCGGCCTCCCATTCCCTTACCGTACTTTTTTTGCAGTTGAATAAAGTGGTGTTAGCTCATTGGGAGCAAGATGAGATTCCAATTATCTCGCACCTCATTGAGTTCAACTGAGTTGAGTTGACATTTGATTACCTTTCTCTAATGAAACGTTCTGTATGTACTGTGTTGATGTTCGCTTACTTGCTCGCCGCGGCAGCCTTTGTTTCGGGGTTGTGGGAGCCATCTGTCAACGTTAGCGCCAGGGCAAAGTTTGTTGGATGGGTGACGTCAAATGCCGCCAATGCCGTAGCATTGCTTGGTCATGTGCCGGCGGGAAAGAGTACTCCGCACCCGGGGGGGCAAGTTGCCGTGGGGTACGGCATCAGCGGAGATGAGCGGAGCCTAAATGGCTTCAGACGGACAGAGAAGCATAATTTTATAAAGAGAGTGATACTGCGCACTGGGCAGACCTTTAACCCCTCCACGAGTCATGGCAAGAACGAACGGAGAAGAGGCAGCCGTTCCTGTAGACTGCAAAAGGTTCAGATCATCCGATGGAACGAGCATTCCTGGGTATAAGATCAGCACCTCATGCCGTGCGCAACATCAGCAACTCGAGTACACGCACCGACAATGAAAACACCCAGGACGTAGAAGATCAGGATCCGATAAAGGACACGGGACGGCTTTTGCGAGGGAATGGCGAGGGTTTTCTACCTCAGCCGCAGTCATCGCAAGGTTTTCCATTCCATTGTATGATATTGCCTAAATGGTAACCACGGCGACTTGAATTAGGGTTGAAGTGTTATCGCACTATAAGACCACCGCCTGTAGCAGCGTCTGAAACCATCCCAAGAATTTCCCCGTATTTCCAGGAACGACATACGGTGCAAATGCGCCAGGATGCTGTTGATTGCGTTTTAGTCTGTTTTTCTAACAATGATTCTTGTGTATGTGCCTTCCAGTAGCGGAATCCAATCTGTTTCCCATCTGGTCCTCCACCAAGATCGATAACTAACACGCGGTGTAACCATCACCGAGGTCTCGCGACAGGGCCCAAATTTGCAAACCTAGTCCCCCAATAATACAGCCAATAACCAAGGCTATCTTCATTGTCGCCTGACAGGAGGAGGTTAAATCACAGACTTAGGAGGTTACTGACTCTAGGGAGGTTACTGACTCCAGCAAGAGCAATCATCTGGATATGCCGCTGCTTCATGTTACGCTGCAGCCCGTCGTACAAGCCCGTCTTCACAATCGATCTTGAACCTACACTCAGGTGAGCATTTTCGGCGCTCCGCGGTAAAGAGGTGTGTGCAGCGTTCAAAGTCTTGACAACTTTCCTCACTGTGTGGAAATTGCGCTCACTCGTCGACACTTTTTCTTGGTGGCTCCTTTTTCATTTGTATGAGTTGTCTCCGTCGTCTTTAAGAAACCAAATGACATATAGGGTACACATAATGCGTAAAAACCAACCGCTTACAAGTGTCGGTTGAAACAGGCTTTCGAATTAAATCTCAGGAATAGAAACCAAGAGTCAGAATGCTGACAGCACATCATAGGATTACACCTCACCCCGCTGTCTGTCCTTCAGGCTGCAGCTCACACCTCGGCTGCCCTCGGATTCTGTCTCTTCCAAATTCCGGTGACAAGTTCAAACCAATCTGATGCGGTTGATCTGAACCTCATGGTTCCGACAGCACAAGAGGCGATTTCACCGGGAAAACATCAACTGGGTGGTGATGTGAGGAAACATCTTTTTTTTTTCATGCAGAGCCAAACAAATGCGATATTTCCAGGCTCATATCAATGCTTTTGGCAGTGTTGGACATCCGAAGCTTCTATCGGCGCGTTCCACATGGACGACCCGGTGCACGAAGTGGGACAGGAGGGAGTAGACCATACGGCCTCGAGCCGCCTCAGGTATGGGCACGAACTAGGGCATAATTTGGAATCGGAATCGGAGCTCTGAAGGTGAGGGTGGGGAGTGAGTATGTCGTTCGCCGTTGCGGTCGCGAGCGAATACGCAAGCTCCCACTAGTGCGGCGGCACCCACCGGCCGTAGAAATTGTCGTTCTCGAGCAGGACTGAGTGAGTGGGCGAGGTCTTTGAAGTCGTGGGCGGGTGAGGCTATTACAGCACTTTGCGGTACATAAGGGGCGGACCGATTTTCTTTCCATTTTGGGCTTTTTTGGATCCCCGCGACTAGGACAGTCGCGGTGGCCTCAATTCTCGTCCGCTTGCCCTGTCCATAGGCTCATCCGCTGCGCATTTCAAATAGATGCGCACAAATCAAGCCTATAGGCGAGCCGAAAGATGAAGAATTGAGAGCAGAACAGGTGTTCTAGTACAAAATCACCTGAAAAGGGGCCAAAATCTTGATTTGAGCCCTCAAGCAGCAGTTCTCAATGCAGGATAAAAAATCTGCGGATGCTATCCCTTGCGTATTCTGAATGCGCATCGTTTGAGCCTATGGGAAAGACAAACGGATAAAGACTGAAGCCGCCGCGACTGTCCTAGTCCCGGGGATCAGCAAAACCCGCTAGGGCGCTTCTACAACAATGCTAAACCCAGTATAAAAAGATCTGAGGATACCATCCTCTGCATATTTAAAATGCGCAGCATATGAGCCTATGGACAGGTCAAACGGACTAGAATTGAGGCCGCCGCAACTGTCCTAGTTGCGGTCTGTTGCCTGCTCATCAAAAATGATGATGTATCATCAATATTGTGCACTCAGATATCCCCCTGCAGGCCCACATTAAAAATTTCAGGAAACCATCCCCTGTGTATTTGAAGCGCGGAGAGAATGAGCCTATAGGCAGGCGAAAAGGTGAGAAATTGAGCTCAGAACAAGTGTCCTATTAAAAAAGCGGCAGAAAAAACGTGAAATTCTTGCTAGGACACTTCTATAACGATGTTAAATCCCGTATAAAAAAATCTTAGCACACCATCCTCTGCGTATTTGAAATGCGCAGCGGATGAGCCTATGGACAGGGCAAGCGGACGAGAATTGAGGCCACCGCGACTGTCCTAGTCGTGGGGATCAAAAAAAGCCCAAAATGGAAAGAAAATCGGTCCGCGCCTTATGTACCGCAAAGTGCTGTAATCAACGGAGGTTGAGCATTTCCGGAGATATCTTGAAATAACACAAGCGGCTGCTCGGCCGCTTCGCGGCCTCGCATCCACTTGGTGAGATATCGAATAAGCGCCGTGAAGGCTAAAGCTGATATACCACTGATTTGGAGCTGATTGGCCAGAAGTGGAGTTTAAAAGCTTCACACATAGGTAATTTTATAAAGAGAGAGAATCTCTTGAGCTATAGCCACAGTCAATGTTTTGAGTGGGCGGAAGCAGTCCATTTATTTCTGCGCAAAGGACCTTTCAAGAATTATCAGTGGTGTTGACCGGTCCCTTGACATTTCCTGATACACGAGGTCCAGATTTTCCGGTCACAGTGTGAAGGTGGAAACCGTGAAATTCCTTCCCAGTTGCCCAGGGTTGAAGATTTGTTGAACTTGGTTCAAATTGTGAAGCAAAGGTCGGAGTGGTCGGAAGCTTGACTTCCCGACGCAGTAGCATCATGAGGAGGGCAGGTGATGAATTATTAGAAGGGTAACGTGACAGCAACAAGCTGAGACAATTTTGAACAGACAGACAGAACAGAAATCTTCTATATTAGAAAGGAAGACTTCAAATCTTTTAGAGTTGACCCCCAGTGCGCACTGAAGGTCTGAAAAGACTCGTTATATTCTGTTTTTGAGCCTCTTTCTCGTGTCTCGGGCATCTCGGCAATGTCAAAAATGTCATGTTCATTGTCGATTAGTGGAACATTTCAGACATATTTTGGCTTGGAGATTCAATTAGATCTCATGGCATTGTCTGCACTTGAAGTGCTGTCCCTGGCCCGTGATACGTGTGTCTCTGTCAGATACACAGAGAATGATGTGATAGCATCATTCTACAATATTTCTGTCACCCTAGAAGGGAGGATAAAACAGAGCCTCCTTCCTGCATGCAAACTGAAGCCACATCACACCAATTGCCACAGCTACACATCATCGAGTTTTACGCAGCTCAGGTCGGTTGTTCTTTCGCTGTGCCTCCCAGCAACAGAATCAGTACATCCTAGTCCTTCTTTGCCGCTTCATCTTTGGGGGATGTTTTTTTCTGGTGATTGCATGTCATTGCTCTCATCGGTGACTCCCACTCCAGTCTCACACAGGCGGCAAACATAGCGTACTTGCTCTGTACTGGCACATCATTATGTAATACAGCCATGTATGTGTGCATGGGTTCGATTCCTTGAAAAGGCATCTTCTTAATTTCAGTACTGTTACCCATAGTGAGTCAAATCAAATCCGCTCTTGATTCCAGTTCATGATAAATAAATGTAGGAGAAAGTATGTGTTTGTATTGGTTAGATCTCAGCACTGGACAAGTAGCTGTTGTCATTTTAAGGTTTATCACTGTCCAACCATCATTTACAGGGAATACTGATCGCAGTTTTTAGAACCACAAGTAAGCCCAGGACTTCCCCCCCTTGTCAACAAGTCAAGGATCTGGTTTGTCTCGTAGAATTCTGTGAAAAGCCCTATGCAGGCTCAGGAATGGCCTGTTAAAATCTGACTGCAGAAGGTGTCCTTGCTATATGTCCCTCAAGGTACCCTTTCAAATAATGCAACAACATATCACCTCCATTCAGTCCCTCCGTTCTGTCCCCACACTGCACAATTGCGAAGAATATTCTGCATTTTATATATTTGCACACATCTCTGAGAGCACCCCTAAGAGAGTAATACACCCATCACTTGCAAAGTCACTGGCGGCCATTGTTGGACGGTGTGTGACAATGAGATAACTGTGACCCACCGATCGGCACCGGAAATCATCAGCCCACATTATTACTTCGCCAAATGAGATCCAGTGGTTTCTGTGGTGTACTGCTGGACATCAATGACTTTGACCCTCCACAATCTTCGATAAAATTTACTTGCACATGAATTACCAGTAATATCAAGATGAATCGGTGGTCAAGCACATGAAGTAAAGATTTATGCATGCTATAAGCGAGTACGCTCATTTTTTACTGTCGCGCTCAGCGGCACCGTCAGCATATCACCGGTCACATGATTACATTCAGGAAAGAACGCGACTTTGTTCAGACGTAATTATAGTACAATGTTCAGCGCTGTGCAGTGTGACTCTAGGCATGATTTTTACATTATCCATACATTTTCTACTCACAGCACATACATTTACTCACCCAGAAGATTCCGTAGAGTAACACAATTCGGGGAAACTGACTAGCTCTTCCAGATCCACAGTGAGTTCCAATGAATCCAACTGGATCTCATTATCTCCTCAACTACTGGTTCGCTTCCACCGGTTGTGAAGGTGGACACATTCCATCCAACTGTGTTGGGAACCGGCGTGGGATGGTGGAAAACACTGGAGTTCAGTGGTTTTCAGGATGGAGGCTCCATTGGTATCCACAGGATCTCAGTGGGCGAAAGCTCCATGCGTGCTAGTCTCGCAAGCCGACTTTATATACTTTTGTGAAGACAATCGTTCACACGTATATAAACATGCGTGCGGCCATTGAAGTCCACCAATTCCCAATGAGCCGGCAGTGGAGTACAGCGATCACCAATGCCGACCATTGCCGATCAGCCGTTTGACAGCTCCGCGTGTATTACTGCCCTAAGACATCATCCCACTGCCAGATAAGAATTGGATCTTGCAGTTAGATCATGTTTGGGTCAATAAATATCGCCCTGCATATTTCTCATATCCAATGGTGCTGCGATTAGGAACATGTCCGAAGTTAAAAGGATGGCCCTGCTGGTAATTGAACCCACGCACAGAAACATGGCTGTATTACATAATGATATGGCACACATACTGTCCAAAAAGTTTTTTTTACATCTCCAGCAATCAATACTATAGAAATAACAACTTCAAGCCTTGGATACAACTTAGTAGGGAGGTTGAAGTTGCAGGTCAACTTCAGCCAGGATCAACTTCGGAGATGCACAACTTACTTGTGTGGCTACTTCATAAAAGCAACTTCTGCTACACGACATGTTCAAGAATTACAACATACAACTTCAGATCCCCACATATTTTAAGGCAGCAACTTGACTAGGTAACAACTTCAGTTGGTTACAACTGCCACCAGTCCAGGCAGCATCTTCGACCTTATGAGCTGTAATTGACTCAGTCTTGCTGGCTATAACTTCTGCCAATCATAAAGCCATGGGGATTCTATGTCCATGGCTGTATTTATTGCCATTGAATGGCATCAGTGTTAATGGTTAAGACCTTAATCTGGTTAAGGGTTATTAAAGTGCTAATCTAAGCCTTAATGATGGGGCTTGGGAGCTCTTAAGCCTTAATGTCTGCCTGAATGGGTTCTCTGATGAGGCAACCCATGTAAATATTCGTTGCAAAAATGTGCCCACTGTGGCAAGACCTGGGCACAACCATGGCAGACCAAAATGTGGCACTGGAATTGGGATGGAAATTATTTCATTGGGCCATCAATTTTTATTTATTTTACAGCCCTTTGCGGAACTTAGGGCGTGGCCTGTTTTTTTTTTTTTTTTTTTCTTTGTCTGTTTTCAACATTATCATCAGTGTGAGCTCAAATCTAAGTTGATTCTCTTGAGAATATGACAAGTCGATTCGCACGGCGTTTCCAGAGGGCATCTCGTGCGGGTATTTTTGATGGCATCACTTAAGTTGCTGTATATGGAAATTTTGGTGTTTCCATGCCCAACCGCTGTAGCGCTGGAGATACAGTCCTGGAAAACCTAGACTTTTGTTTTGGAACACTAATGACCATTCTCGAGGGTATCTCAAAAGCCAGAATTCGTTTGTGATCACCCCATGGCATAAACGATGCTCTTCAATTATATCATGGATTTGAAGGACATTGTTATGCCATGGGGTGATCGCAAACAAATTTTAACTTTGAGATGCCCTCGGGAATGGTCATTAGTGTTTCAAAACAAAAATATAAATTTGTCAGGGCCATATCTCCAGCACTACAGCAGTTTTCCATGAAAACACCGAAATTTCCATATATGGTAACTGAAGTGATGCCATCAAAAACACTGGCACGAGATGCCCTCCGGAATCGCCGTGCAAATCGGCTGGTCATATTTTCGAGAGAATCGTGAGATTTGAGCTCACACTGATGATAATGTTTAAAACAGACAAAAAAAAAAGATGTGCCCTAAGTTCTGCAAAGGGCTGTAAGTAATCATTTGAAGACTATTGTGAATACTTAGAGGCACTTGCTGAGGCTGTAGGGAATTCCAGGTCGGAAAAAAAAGGCAATTCAATGCTCTAATGCAGAGTACTTGCCATAGAGAACCTCAAATACAGTGTAGGAAATTATTTCCTAAAATGGAATCAAGGCCTTGATAACCCTACATGGGTCAGGAACCCCAAGCTTAACTTTTAATAGCCACTACTGCAGCCATCATGGGTTTTAACCGATGCTTATTTTAAAGTGGTTCACATTGCAACTGATTACTTTGGCATTGGATGAGTAATTCAAAATCTTGTGATTCACTCTCATCCTGTGCCTTTGTGTTCCGATGAGTCATCCTTGATATAAAACAAGGTGGAGGAATAGCTCCGGCCAAACCTAACATTGTGATCTCATTTCAATGGAAGGAAATAGAGTTCTGGGATATCTAACGGCGCTGAGGATAATTCTGGTTCAGTCATACAGTAAACCAGACATTCAGTGGATTCTGAGCAACTGCTAGTGATATATAAGTCAGAATCTGTTGTCAAACAAAATGCAAGTTGAGGTCCTGCCATCTAAAGCTGTACTTCTTTCAAATGAAACATGTGTGTTCCCTTGGGACACAAACTTCGAAGTTGTGACTCTTTGGAGTTGCAACCTTATGAGGTTGTCACTTGCTGAGGTTGCATTTGCCGAAGGTGAGTTCGCAGCAAGTGCTTGTCGGATGTGCCTATGACAAGTGCATCAATGTTTGCCCCCTGTGTCATCCTTCCAATGCTTTCTTACCTGCTACTCACCTCTGCAACGAATTCAGTACGACACTATCCAGCCTCACCCGTCGATCTGAATTGCCCAATCAACTGAATTAACCTATCTCCCACTGCTTGGCGTCGCTTTTGATCCGATGACGCCAAGCCAGCGAAAACGGCGATGAAGAGATGCACAATACGTCCCTTTGATTTTTACAGCGCCTCTTATTTCTACAAATCAATGTTTCAAAAATTCAAGACTGCCACAACCAAAGGGAAACCTGCTGACTGTGTGGTTGGCGGTCACAGCAACAACTTGTCCCTTTGCAAAAGATGTGCCCCTTTGACTCGGGACAGAGCTGTAACACTGCAGCGCAATGGACCTCTTTTTGGCTCGTTATTCAGGGCCAGTGATATATTTCCCTCGTTTCTTCTTATTCTGAGGTTGCAAGCTCTCGGGCTTCGTTCAACACAATACATTAATCTGTCCCACCAACCTGTGCCACTTACAGCCCTTTGCGGAACTTAGAGCATGAGCTTTTTTTTTTGATCCGTTTTCAACAATATGATCGACGTGAGCTCAAATCTCAGCCGATTTTCTTGAAAATATATGGGCGATATAGTGTTTAAAAATTACCTCGATTTTACAGGGTTTTTGCCCACAAATTACATCAACATTTGACAAGGCTGGGTGACAACTTCACATACAGATTACATCTTCGCATGAGGATTACATCTCGCATTTGGGATGACATCTTCACATCAAATTGCCAGTGCAGATCGGATCAAACCAGCATCACTTCGGCTAGTGCGTCAGATCAGCGGAATGCTTGAATTCGGCTACATTGGGTCCTCACTGCATTCCAGTGGTATCAGATGTGGTATTTCTGAATTTCAATCTGTTCTTAACCGTCTGAAACTGCTTTTGACAGATCCACAGGAGAAACTACTGAGATTGTTGCATTCAGTGCTATATTTTTGTTTGAAGTCCGTGGAGATGCAGAGGACCTGGAAATTTGCTGAGACTTACACAGAGAGTTCAGAAAATTGTGTTTAGCTCAATAATGGAATGTTTGGAGAGAACAATAGCATTATCACACACCAAAAAAAACTCAACTTCCATTTGTGGCTCTCGGCATGAGGTGGGCATCATTGTTCCAATCATGTCCATCAAAGGTCCAGAATTCACAAAAACTGAGTCCCCAAGAAGCAACCTTATCCAGGTGTAGATCCATTACCTAGTAAGATGTAAGCATGTTGCAAACTGTGATTCATTTTGCACTTGGATTGTAAGTTGTGAGCAAAAACCCTGTTTCCTGCTCCTAGTTGTCACCAAATAATTTTTAAACACTATATGTGCCATAAAAATATAACCAATCGATTCGCATGGCAAATCCGGAGCGGACCCTGAGAAATCAAATTTCAGACTCATTCCGATACTTCCTGGGCCCCGGCGTTCTTAATGGGACCACATCGTGCATTCCCACTTGCCTACCTACCTACCATGTACAGTGTTATAGTTACAAAACTCGCTGATGGCTTCCCGCGAGGATGAGATGTCAAGTGCATCCGTTTCACTTAGATGCACGCTAACCCCGTCGCCGGGAATGTACTCACCTTTCTGTCGGGAGTCACCACGAGTTGGATATAAAAAATGAAGTAAGAAGTCTACATCGGTCCACTCGGCCAGGAGCCCGAAAAGAAGTTGAGGCCCGCAATTCAACGGACCCTGAAGAGTATTATTAGACTCGGTGCGTGTATAACAGTACAATTGCAGCGCCGGTTGGCTTGGCCATCGCAACCCCCAAAGATGGCCTACAACTCACAGCCTGAGGGGAAGAACGATAGCGAACAGGAGAGAGAAGGGAATTCGCATGCGAGGCAATGGAAAGGAAACGCGACCGAAAAAGTGTTTAGTAAGAAAATAATAGAGAAAACGGAAGAGACCAGCCCGGAAAATGAAGACCCTGACACAGCGAACTAGGTTTATGGAGATACCACGATGTAAATTTCACGGATCCAGAGAAGGGAGTTTTCAGACTCGTTCCGTGGACAGCGGCAGAGTTACAAAACCTGCTGTTGGCTTCCCGCGAGCAGCGCCGACACCCCTGACGGCGCTGCGCAAACAGCGCCGGCGTATCTGTTGGCCGCCCACGGGCGTCACCTTTGCGACGTACGTAGATACCAAGATTTCAGTCAGCCTGTCGCCTATAATCAGTCGATCACTTCGGAGTTTACGGCAAGTTCAATTTCTGTGTCGCAGTACAGGATTAGGACAATGAACAAGATACTCACCTGCGGACGATATTGCGGCTGAAATAGCCAGCATCGTCGACAGTTTCGAGATATAATATACTCGGCGGGCACAGGCCCCTTAGTCTGTTTGATTTTCCGTCGCCGCTGGCTCTTGGGCGCCGATCAATCGCGGCCCGAGTTCAGAGTAGCTCCCGAACATTCAGAAAATACTATTCAAAGAGGGAATGTACCTCCTTCAGGTATGTCATACGGACAGCTATGGCACAGATAGTCTACGACCGCCGAGGGTGCCATCAGGAAAGGCCGCCTAACTATCTCATCCGACAACCTGGGACCAGGTTATCCTTCTTTACAGCTCTTTGCGGTACACCGTTTTTCATCCTTTCGGGGCATTTTGTGATCCCCGTGACTAGGACACTTGTTTTGGCCTCAATTCTCATCCATTGGCCTTGTCCATAGGCCCGTGCGAAGTGAATTTGAAATATGCACTATAACTCCCTCATATTTTCCGTCTTGCATTGCAAGCCGCTGCTTGAGCCATGAAATCAGATTTTTGGTGACTTTTCTGAGAATTTCCCACTAGAACAGCTGTTCTGCCCTCAGTTCTTCGCCTTTTTCCTTGAGTATAGGCTCTTTCCCCCGAGATGATCTGGGGTTGGACATGAATGTCGGGTCCACCCGTGGCTTTGGTTCCGGGATACGCAGGGTACGGCTACCGTAGACCCACAAATGTAAACCCGAGGTTACGGCAGGTCCCCATCGACCCGCGTACAGGTTTCGGACTTGCACTCACCTACGGTAAATGCGGGAGCGGGTACGGGTTGACGAAACCCGCAGGTGGACCCGAGATTCATGTTCAACCCCAGATCATCTCGGGTGAAATTCAAATACAGGGTTCCAGAAATTCCACACGGTGACCTCGGAACAACTTACTGTAAAATCTCATAATCCCGTCCTGGAGCAAGAAGCACAGAACTATGTGCTGAGAGGAGCATCATCCCGCTAGTGAATACAAGCCAGGTTAAATTTAAGTGCTATCCAACGGATATCAATCATGTTTCTGAATCAGAAAAGTATTTAACAAGACTGAAGCGGTTGAACTCCCCTCACCAATTTCAACGGTTGCAGCAGCTGTGATTAAATTTTGCCACAAAATCGTTCATCATCCAAATTAAATTTCCCCACAATTTCCTTGTGCATAAGAAAATTTAATCTTGGCACATTGTGCTACAATGAGATATCAAATTGCACAATTGGCAGTGAATAGTATGGTAGTAGATGTGCCTTATAAAATTTAATTTTACGGTAAGATTAATTTTGCGATAAGATTAATTTCACGAACAAGATTGATTTTCTTGGTCCAAGTGGCAAAAGCAAGACCAGCCATGGGGATCGAACACAAGACCTAATTAGCGGAGGGACAAAGGACTGTCCCAGCACTTTACCAATAGACCAAGCAAGCATTGCCATATCAGCTGGTATTTCCCACTATAGCAAGCACCCAGGCTAGGATAACAGAAAGCATTCATATTCTAAGTCCGTTTCATGTTGTGGAGAGTATGTACTGTATGCATAGTTGCACTCAAAATTCAGGGACTTTTGAAATTAAATTTTTTCGAAGATTAAATCAAACCGCTTTCCTAAGGGTTGTTTATTTAAGTGTCCTAGGTCTAATTTGTCCTCAGATTCACCACCTCTAGATTAAATTTTCTTGGAAGATTAAATCACCCTTACCTTTTGTGAGTGCATATTTCATTCGTTTCTCTGGGATTCCCGGATTAATTTGCTAATACAGAGTATGATGTACTAGGTCCTAGTGCTCTAGTGGTAAAGGCGCATTCTCTTGATGCGATTGCATAAGCGCTATGGTAGTGTCTCCTGTTCAATCCAGCCGGGGACAGTTCTTTTTCGATCCAGTTTTGTCAGTTGAATCAGATTTAATCTCTAAGGATTTAATCTCCAAGAAAGTTCTGAAGATTTGTGCAAAAATTAAATTCCATGCACTACATCTTATGCACAACGAAAATGTGGGGAAATTTAATTTGGATGATGTACGATTTCGTGCGAAAATTTAATCCTGTCTACTGATATCACTGCCAATTTCACCTTCCATACTTTTAACACCAACCATGCTTACTGCTACTTTTGCTACCTTCACGGCTTTCTTCACTGCCCTCGTCTCTGCCAGTGTTCTTGAAGCTCGCGATAGCTGCAACAGGGGTGGTGTCTACTGCGGCACTTCCCTGCTCAACAAGGGTAAGTATGCCGCCATGCATACCAAGCGGGTTGGTCGCTGTGCTAATAATCCCTGTTTCATTCCTTCTAGGCAACTACCGGGACCATATTATTCAGGTTCTCCAGCAGAATGGCCAGCCAACCGATGAGGTGCATATCGACGACAGCCTCTTCGACTGTCTCAGCGGTGGGGATATAAGCCTCGTCTCGTTCTGCGCGAACGGCTGTGGTGGCACCACAACCGAGGACCCCGATTTCTGCTTTTGAGCGGGCTCGGAACTCTAGGTAGGAGGAGTATTTCAGGAATACGTCTGGAATTAATCAAGAATTATTGGCTAGCTATAGGCTGGGAGCTACTGGGTCCTAGCATGTGCTCGATGGCAATTGAAATCACTCGTCCTCGTATTAGCATATTAACAAAGCAGCTTGAATCTTTTTCTCGTCAAGAACGGAGATCCACTTGCTTCTGGGTTGGCGCGTTGAACCGAAATATCAACATGAGTAAAAACCAGCCGCAGACGCGTATCTGACATCACCCACTTGAGTACTACTCATTCGAGGATATCTGAACGTCAGAGCGTGTGAGGTGTCCGTTCTCAAAATAACGTTACATACATGATTGCTATTCAAGTGTGTGATAAATTTGCAGCCAACTTGAATGATAAATAAGCAAATATTGAGAAGGCCTTTGAACCGGTTTTAGCACAGTAAAGCAGCAAAAAATCCCACCGGCCCGAAATTTGCAAGGAACTTGAGACCAGAGGTATTGATAGGGAGTTTAAATGGGACAAAGGGGACTTTGACTGCCGGGCTCACCGGCCAACAAGCTCTGCTAAATATTAGTGATCACTGATCGTCATGGCATGATCCGTTTACCTTTCTTCCTCTCTCACTCGTACCCACCCTTTGCTTCCGAGTGCTCTGGTACTTGGCAAATACGCAGACGCAGCCAAACTGAGTGCACACAAGATATGTCCTTCTTGTAACCATTCCATTCCTACTTGCTGGTCCAACACTTAGCCTCGTCTGTCATCCGTAGGGCTGCGCGCCGTCACGTCGATGGGCACGGCTGTCAGCTCATCGAACCGTCCCGTTGCCGTCCCGTCATGGAGTCCGGAACAATCTCTACGGAATGGGACGGGTGGTGAGACGGCTGTCACGGACTGACGGGGAGGTTTTATGTTTTTTTCCAGCGTCCCTTTTCCGGGTGCCGCGACGAAGTTCTGGTGGCATACATTAAAGTTGTTTCAACCAACACATTTAAAAGAAATAATCGAAATACTGAGCTGGGCATTTTGCGGGGAGAGCTTTGGATAAAAGTCAACCTCAGAGGTGTCTCTGAGGTTCCCGGTGGCGTAAGGACTCAAGGGCACATCAGTCGAACATCATCAAAAGAAGATGGCTAATAACTGCTGGATACTTCCCCAGCTTTATGGCTGTTAATCGGTTGCAGAGCCAATTTATCAACGATCTGAAGCGCGTTGAGCAACGCCGAGGTTTTTCATGGGTTTCAAGTTGGATATCACAGCATAGGCGCAATATTTTGTAGGTGTATAGTGGGTTGAGAATTTCGCCTCAGTGTGGTATCTCATCCATGGGAGATTCATATTGTATCCCTCCGGTAAATATAGTCTTCCAAAGGGAGGCTCGGGCACTCCATCTCCGACGCTCGGCGTGGGTTGTTGAATGATGAATGATTTCAGTCTTGGGGATGACCAGAGATATTAGTATAACCGATCTACCCTTATACGAAGAACACTGAAGTCGTGTGCCAGTGCCGCGGCCGTATCGCTGCTCTAATTCAGACCACTGTATGAAGCCCCATCGAGGCCCTGTATTTTCTGTATGAGGTTACAAGTGGCCACTATGCAGTCTGTTCAGAGAGACCGGGTCAGTCTCTATGGTCTACGTGGTGAGCGATGATCTGATGACTGACCGTCTACACGGCCTGCACTTTCCAATTCTATCTGAACACTTTCCGGGGTTGGGATTATTGGACTTTCTGAATCTTGTCTGACAGTTTCCTTGCCAAAACTGTCATGAGAATTGCAATCCTTTGAAGATACTCAGTCACCTTTATCGTTCACAATGTGTTTGAGTAAATTCTCATCGTTCACCCTGTTCATAATTGTGACTTTTGTTTTGGAGGAATGGTGATGGCTCGGTACTCCGCCAATTGTACAGTGGTGAGCGGGAGGTAAGGCCTGCGCTGTGTACCTGAACTCTTGCTGACCCGAAGCATTTCTGGTCCTCCCAGCGCATTGTCGCAAAAGGGCCAGGGCGACTATAAGGGCTTACGAAGGCTTACAGGCTTATAGGCCACTTATATCTAACTTGCAAATGTGGTATAAGTACTTATAAGGACCTATAGCTTCCCACCCTTGAAGCAATATTTCGCGACCTTGAGGGCTTGCACTAGCAAGTCGCCCTATACCTTTGATAACTACGGTAGCCGTGGCGGGAAGAACAGCCCATTAAATTATTCATTCAATTACCAGTACGCAACAGCCAGTCAAAATCAGCTACATCATCCAAATAGAAGGTGCGATCCTCCTTGTTACACCCAAAACAATTAACCATGTGAGCTCCCCGCACAAAATACCGAGGTAAGATGAACATGGTGCGCCCGTCTTCAAAGATTCGACAATTCTTCCACAGGGTCTTCGGCCGCCAGGTGGACTTTTTGAAAAGTCGCACAAGCACAATGTCTTCGGCCCGACCGGAAGGAAGGTGACACTGGAACAAGAATAGCATGCGACCGAATGTCAACGGATCGTCATCCATGTTGATGGCCACACAGTCGAACCGTTCCTCGCGATTCACCTGAAACGAGGGGTTGCATCGCAGTACGTCGCATTGATCTGTCCAATCTTCAAGCGACGTGTAATGGATATAGATACATCGGAATGGCCGAATCTAAGTAGACTCAGTCGCACAGTTGAAGAAAAGAAAATGTCATAGGGCGCACGGTGATTGTTTCCTCTCCGTCTTCCCTGAGCAGCCCGGAGTGTCTGGTACTTTGTCAATGTCGTCAGGGCTCACGTCTGCGCGCTCTGACAACTCCGCAATCCGCTGCAAAATTTCTGTATCATACTGGTCAACAGTCATTCGGATGAGGGCCATAGCCTCCCTGATTGCGTCCAGGTCAGTCATCTGCAGGATATTTCAGTCCCTCATCGCAAACTTATTAAATTTATGTGCCTGTTTGTCAAGATTCCTTTTGTTGAGACGCGCATAGATCTCTCGGCACTCCTGATGAAAACCCTCATTTACCCGCGTGCAGTAGATAGAATGAGGGCCTTTATTCCGGATGTCAGCTGTGGAGTGATAGAGCGCGTGTTGCTTTGGGAAGTCGAATGATTTGTCATATTGTTCAGTTAATTTCTTAAAAATAATCAGAACTTTCCTGAAATTTGGAAAGGGTTTGAAGGCTTACCTTGCAGTACTTCCCGTATTCCTCTTGGTAATCGTCCTTGCGTTTGATTTGCTCCTCGGAAATGCAGTGCAGACCCATCATCATCCGAGTCAGGAGGTGCGCTCGGATGGCATGGACAAAAGGTGAGTTCTTTGGTAGCAATTGCACTACACACGGCAAAATACACTGAATGAACACACCAGTATATATTAGCTGTCTCGGATGCCCAGTGCGTGAACTTACCTTCTCAATATCCAACCAACTCTGACCGTCATTGATGTCTTTGGATGTGACATTTTCGAAATGTTTGAGGCCTGGCCACCGAGGCACTCTGGCCAGACTGTAAATAATGCGACTCAGCGTATGATCCCGACCGAGAAATCGAATACATACTTTGCCGTGATCATACCTTTGAGCCCAGTTCTCGACAGAATGTCTTGAAGTAGCGGCCAGAGGTGCTTCCCCCATTTTCCGCTATCATCGGCATGCAGAGTGTCGTATGAGATAGCTTCGTATGGATCAGAGCCACATAACGACCAGAATGCATTCTAGGGGAATAATGAGCTCCAAGTTGTCAATTATTGCAGTGATATTACCTCGGTGAAATGAAGTCCGTGCCGCTGAAGTAAACCTTCTGCGTATACTTTGAAACGCTCATTTTTGGCTTGGTTGTAGATTTCTTTCATGGTTGCTGTCGTGCGCAATGGGAATTCTAAATTTGTCGAAAAGAAATCATGCAATTGGTCATGGCGCGCTAGGCAGCGCGGGCACGGAAAGTCCGCCAGGGCTCCCCGCGTGGCCGTGCATGTACAAGCTTCTTCACCGTCAAGCGAGAGGACCGGGAGCCGTGGGAATAGGACTCTCCGAACAGCGTCACCACAGGTTACGCATTTACCTCCAGATGCATGTTTTTGTAGGGTTTCCACGAAAATGATGCGCAAAACACGGTGGTAAACGTCTCTCTTGAACTTGGCAAATTGTACCTTTGCGGCTTGAGAGCGATCATCCGGATCCTTCCGATCTCGAACCTTAAACAGATGAAATTCAGTTCAAACGAGGCATCTCTTTGAAAAATCGCACTTGGACCATGAATCCTGCCAGTTCACCGCCACCGTTGCCCGATGCATTGCGGATTTGAGACCGGAGGAATAGCGGACGAAGGATCATCGGGTGCATATTTGTGTGCGAAGAGACACGGCCCTTGTCAAGCCATAAGAGGATCGGTAATAGGCAATGAGGGAGCCCAGCGACGAAAGGAAGGGCGCTCTGCCCAAGAACTGAATTAAGAAACAAGCCTTGAAAGATAGAAAAGAACCCACCTGCATTTCCCACCATTTGTCCGAGTTGTACGGCTCATCACGGAGACGCTGTCGATTTCCGTCAATGACAAGGTATTTGCGAGACGGATACCAGACAATTTCGTCAGCAAGGGTGGGATCAGAGACGAGATCAAGCAACCAGTCCCATGGATCCCGGTAGAAAAATTTGAAATGCCATAATTCTCCTTCAAACATCTCTTCAAATTCGCGCTCATGGAACTTGAAAAGACTCAAAAACACGCTCGGAATGAGGGCCCAAGACTCACCTCGACAACGTAGTGCTTCGCTCTTTCGAGATACATTCTGAGATCATCCACGGTCTTGATCGCGAGGTAGCTATTGCCACACCAGTTGAAGTGCATGCCCTTCAACTGGGCCGCAACATTCTTATTAGGCGCCATATACATTGTCTCCGCCCATTCAAAATCTGCTCGTGAGGGAAATGGTGCCCAGGGAGGCCTCCCTGCGGGCACAAGTTGTCGTTGCAGTCGAGTGGACGTGGATTCTCCACCGGCGTGTGTTGAATCAAGTGGGATGATGGTAGGTGCTTTTCCACTGTGGGGATGATACTCAATTTCAATGTGGATCCTACTGCGTTGATTCTCTTCTGCCATTGGAGCAGGAGAGGCAGAGTTCCGACGAGGCGGTGTTCCATTGTCGGGTTGGCCGTCGACTTGCATATCAAAATTCATCTGGGGTTCGTTCAGAACTGGGGCCGGGTTTGCAGTCGCTTCAAGTCCCTCAAAGAATCAATGATATGAAAAAGGATAAAATCACCGAGTCGCACCTGCGGTCGTCTCTCGCCGGGTCCGGTGGTCAACTTTCTTGGCCATGCGAGCCCGAAGCCTTGCTTGCAGCAGACGCTTCTCTCGATCCTTTTTTTCACAGGCTTCGAGGTGCTTCCGGGCTCCTGATTTGAGTGGCCGACCGCAATAATTACAAGTTTTTGCTGAGCTTTGTCGCCCACGAGCCATCGAATGCGAGATGAGAGTGAGTTAAGTGTCAGTTTGACAGATGATGATGTCACCAGTCACGACACCGCGTACATCAGGAAAAAACCTCCTTTACTAATTTAGTCCTAATTTTCCTTTGAGGCTACAGATTAGGCTAATCTGGGGAAAAATCACCAAATTAGCCAAATTGCTGAGTTTTTGAAGATTACCTGGTCGCAACAAACTTTGGGATGCTCCTTTCCAGGCAAGAAAAGAGGGAAAACATGCCGGAAAATAGCTCGGTGTAGCATTAGAACAATAGTTTGGTCCAACAGCGAAAATAAGAAATTAAATGTTCTTCAAAATCCCAAGTCCGTTGCCGAGACACCAGCCCTAAAGTGCACCGCTTGCGCACAGACCTCCCAAACACACACGTGCCATCAAAAAGGTGGTTGATGTCTGGATTCGGAAAGGCACCAACACTTGTCAACAACTCTTCTCTCTTTCCCCCACATTGTCGCTCCCCATCCTTTGCCATCGGCACCCTTCTAGGTCTTCTCCCCCCTTCACACCCTATGTTTCGTTGAAGACATCACTTCTGCACACTGAGACGGTCTCTTCCAGTCTCTGTAAAAGGTGTTTTTGACGTCTACTGATATCCGTCCCATTGCTGACATTCATCTGCTGGTCTTTTCATGAGCCCATACTACCGGTCTAATCCAGGCACTTGAATCCTCATCAGCCGGACGAATGAATGTCGTGCGCATCGCTGTGTCGTGTCAGGTACGTGCATCCAACTTTCTTCGCATCATGCCGCGCTCAAGGTTTGTAGTGCTTTTATCTCTGCGGCTGCCTCGCTCCCCATCCTCCTAGATCTTTCCTCCCCGCCATACCCGATGTCGTTTTGAAGGTGTCACTCCTGCACACTTGGACGACCTCTTCTCATCTACGTAGAAGGTCTACCATATATCCCATGTCCTCACACTTATCTATCTGAAAGGCCTCTCAATGAAAGACCCTGCCTGGCTGGTGGTCTACTGCAAGCCGTCAAATCTTCGACGCCCGGGAGATTGATGCGGAGTCGGGTCGGGTACGTCCATCTGCCGTTCTTAGCATTATGATTGACCGATGTTGCCCCTCAACGTTGTAGCGTTCCCTCGTCCCCGTAATCACCCGCCTCTCTTGTTCGTCTTTTTTTGCTCCTCTGATACTTCTCTGACACCACACCTAGGTTCTCCCACGAATGTCTGCGCTCCTCCTCTCCGTGCGCTTGAGTACATTCAGCACCAACAAGCTGCATACGTCCCTCATGCCGTTCTCACTCACGCGCATGAAGGTGGATGTGTCAGGTGTGTACGCATCACTGCTTCTCCACCCCATCGTTAGCGTAACCCGCTCGTCCCAATCTGGTCCATGTACCTCTGCGCAGTCTTTTCCGCCATTTGTTCTCACCCATAATATCATCTCGGACAAGTTGAATTTTCTTTCAGAACCTCGATACTGCTCACTGCCCCACGGTCCGGCTTTAATGCGTTCCTCCAGGCCTATTGATGTACATTTATTGCTTTCCTTTTTATTACATTGTCTCATTTCTTCCCCGTCTAGTGCCAGCGACTTGTGCGATGACGTGCAGTGGGGGAATATGTTTGGTATCTAGATTGATGTCAGTGTAGCGGTACAACCTAGTTACCTCCTTGTTGTCGCCAGTATCATAATATATGAGTCATTTGTCGTCTTCAAAGCGTGGTTATTACCCAAACGAGCAACTAATACCTGTCCTGATCCACGAAAATCTTTGCTAGGCTGGCTAATTAAGTACTAACTTAGACCTAATTTACTTTCAACGTCACTAGATAGCTAACGCAGGTAAGTGAACTTATATAGCTAGATTAGTGAGAATTTAGGGTAATCTGGCCTCTTTAGCAAAGGAGGTGTTTCCTGATGTATCCACTCTTGCTCCACTTTCTACTTCCCACTCCCTCCACTTCTTCTCTCACCAGAGAAGATTTAAGCGAAGAAAGACATCGTCCAGCTGGGAGGACATGAGGGAGGAGGACGAAAGAGACGTCAGCAAGATGATATCAAAATGATCGCTTGATATCGCCGCCCTCGGCATAACGCAGCTTCCTCCTTCTCTCACTCGCAGTCACTCTGTGGCCTTCGTTCTCGGTTTCTCCGTCCACGCTGAATCGCACGTTTCTTGCATGTTGGAAGACTGGCCGCGACGGCCGCTGACTCTGACCACTAGTACACCTCAGCTACTGCTACAACACCGTGCTGATTGCGTTACGCAGCGGCATACGCCTCAAGCTCTGCAAGCTGGAGCGCGCCTTGCCCCTCATACCGCCGGCCAGCAACGAAGTACCCTCCTGTTATTAGCTGTTCGTTAACTCCCCTCGCAAGCGCGCACGACGTAGAAGGTGCGTATGTAGTGCGTACGCTATCCCGTAGACGGGAACGCGTTCCCGCGCCGTGCAGCGCTGTTCGCACAGCGCGAACCACAGCGCTTAGCGGTCGGGTCTGCATTCCCCCTGCAGCTCCTGTGACTGGCGAGAAGTGCGAGTCATAGCAACGCCGTCTGCCGCGTTCTGTAATACTCGCTGTTGCGAGAGTGCAGCGATGCCCATTCACCTAGTGTATGCTGGTGCATGGCATCGAAGCCGGTGTGCCTCGTACTTCTGCCGCACTCCCGTTCAGTATTCACGCGGCTCCCGCCTAGTATCCACCCAGCGTTCGCCGCGCGCACACAACACGTCGTCGCATGGGACCGCACGACTCGGCGGCCAGGCGTGATGCATCCAGTTGACCTCGCACGAGACAGCGTACCGCAGATTGGCCTACGTCACTGCCGACCCCGGTCTCGCGCGCCCACTCTTATGATCGCTGCAGCGGGCGCTCACATCCAACCTTCACCATCGCACGGTTTACGTGTACCTCCGTCATCTCACGCACCTCCGGATGCAGCCTGTGCTACACCCATCCCGCGACAAGCCTGGCCTGCCCGGCTGGGATCAGGATGTCATTCTCACGACTCCGTACGCAGTCTCCAGTCTATCAATTATGCTTGAAAATACAGATAGTGTACGCTCGCAGTCTCCTCCGGCAGCACCACCCGCGCTTGGATGCTTACTACGGCGGTGCGTTCCTTTCCTACTTCAAAGTTAAAGGCTGATCAATCCATTGCAAGGCTATGTGACCAGCAGCTCCTCCTCGGACGGTATGAACCCCAGTGCACTGTTGCTCCATCCCGCGGTCGTATTTCGTGCGTGATACGTCGTTACTTCGGCGATGCAGGCTTTTCTTTTGCCTTTCATCTCGTTCAATATTTCTCCCCAATACTGAGCGCAGGCTTAATTCGTTCATGATGTATTCTCACTGCGATGGGAGAGCGCGATGTTCAGGATTCTTAGGTATGCTCAAAACTTGATTCCCACCGTGTACTGACTCAGTGGCGGACGGTTCGCATCCGAGATTAAATACGTTGACTGTCTTAGGTTCTATTTTCTGCACATCATTGCCCTTGTTCCGCGACGACATCCTCGCGTCGGCCTCACTCTTGAAACTGACCTTGTTATTGCCTCTCTAGATCTCAACCAGCATCCGCCCACATCGCCTCGTTCATTCAATTCTGCAATCATTGGTACATTCGTCTCTCAATCATGCAATACCTTGCCAACCTGAATCTTCGAACTCAGTCTCTGGATGCGTCATATTGACACCCTTTCGATCATCCAGAAGAATTGAACTCCGAGATGACTGTGCGTGAGTTGAGGAGTTCCCACCTTGCTGAATCGGCGAGAGCGTTTGGAAAAGTTTGCCGCAACGTATTATGCAGTATCGAAGGGATCTGAAACAAAACCAAGGTCAACAGATTCATGGCCCCGGCTCAGCTGCTTATTTGTGTAAGCATACTTCCCTCCTTCCATATTCTCTGCCGCCGCCGCCGCCGTTTCTGCACCCCATTTTACTGTAACCCACGAACATCTCGGCAGCATCGACTCCACCTCTCGCATCCTCCGTGCCACAAGGACTGTGCCCGTATCGGATCCATCCCATTCATCGGACGTTCAATAGCTAACACCAATGATCCAGAATGGATTTCCGACTGACTCTATTCCGCCAACCTAGTTTAACCATGGTTCGACTTCAATCCGTTTTTTTTATTTCCTTCCCATTTCATTATTTCATTTTGTAGCCGACGCTCGTGAATATCTCCGACTTACTCAATGGCTCATCCTTGTAAGTGTATCTATTTCCTTCTTTTTTTCAAACCGCTGCCACAGTGTGTGCGTCCCTTTTCAAACCACGAGCGTCTCGCATCATCGACTCCGCCTTCAGCATCCTCCGCGCCGCCAGAGATATGCACGTGTTGGATTCATCCCATTTCCTCGGGCGTTCCATGGCCAACACCAAGCTTATTCAGAGTGGATTTCCAACTCTGGTGCTGTTCCGCCAACCCAGCTCAATCATGGTTCGGCCTCAATTCGTTTGTGTATTCCATCCCATGTCATTGTTTCATTTTGTAGCTCGTCGGACTTGGAGTTGTTCCCCCAGTCCTTCCCTTGTCGACCTGGACGATTGGTTTCTGTGATGTATGCGCTCGAATTCGAGCCTTGGTCCACATCTACATCAAATTTGAAGTAGGTATCACGCACGATGCCAATTTATCCGCTCTGACTTGTTTTTGAACTCACTGGCCGGAATATTTAAATTCGGCTATGACTTCCATTTAACACCAGGACCAGCAAGTATGTTCACCTCGTATAATTCTCTACGAATTTTCCCCCTTTCTCTTTAAGACTAGCATTATTTTCCGAAAACCGGTGTTCCTTCTCAACGACTCAAGTTGGAACACCTTCCCGATATTGATTCTTGTACTAAGCTGACTGGGCAACCTGTTAGCATACATCGGCACTTTTCTCGGCGGTCACCAAAAGACTACGGCCGGCAGTGTTTCGCGCTTACTCTGGCAGATTATCGGGTCAATATGTATTCCTCCGAGTCGCCACCCACAACTGAGTATGTGAGTGATTTTTGACTGTGATGCTGGGAAATTGAATCCCGCGAGGACTCCATCGGACTGATCTCTTTAGTACCGCTTTCTCCGGGCTTGAGTTCACTGGTAACCTTGGTTGGGTTGTTGCCGGACAGTCCACAGCGCATCATTCAGTTCTGTATTCATGTTACCATTCATGTTATCGACTGGGTTGTTCTCTCTAGCTGTCATTCCAATCTCCTCGACATAGGAGGTCCCGCCCTTAGTTTCTGTACAGACTCCTTCATCAAGCCCGATTCGAATCCTTTTTTTTTTTTTTGTGGCACGTCACGTTGGTTTCATTATCCGCATTACTTTGAATAAGTGATTTTTTTAGTAGCGTGATGTATGCCAGATATCTAGAATTGTCTAGTACATCGCAATTATCCTTGTCCATTGCAATTTGATTGCAATTTGATCCAACTTTCAACTATCAAGTCGGCATTATCGTCGTGGACTGAACGAAGATCACCACTGCAAATCTAATAGCG
Source organism: Mycena capillaripes (assembly GCA_029204075.1). Classification (NCBI taxonomy): domain Eukaryota; kingdom Fungi; phylum Basidiomycota; class Agaricomycetes; order Agaricales; family Mycenaceae; genus Mycena; species Mycena capillaripes. Next base: position 108,842 of record JARHKZ010000011.1, on the reverse strand, counting down.
TTTGTGTGTATGTAGGAGGGCGAAAGCGATTCAAATGCGCCTGAGGGTGTCACTACAGGCTGTAAGAACTCACGAATATAAGTCGCCAAGCTTACGGGAGGTCGTCCCACAGAGAGCAGAAAAGTCGGTGTCAGGAATTTCAGTTCAATGAAGGCGTACTACAAAATCTAAAATCGGAAATCAAGAAGAAGAATAAGGATCTTGGGACCAATAGCCTAAGTTGAAGGACGCAAGGGCAAATGAATCCAAACAACTCAACAAGTTGGCAGATCGTCAAGGCATTATTAGAGAGTTGTTGGACTCGGAAGCATGGAGCTCTCATAGCGAGAATGAACCAAAAGGGTTGCATTAGATTCGAATCTAGATATCGAGTTGCTGGGCCGTCAACCTCCTCTGCAGAAAATGAGTGACCCGGGGAATTTTCGGCCGGGGGTGCAGAATTATTTTTGACAGACCCAAGCTTGTAGCGACAGGGCAGATGGGGGGTCAGAACAGTCAGAAGCATATCTAGCGGCAGTGAAAAAACCAACCCAATCGAAATTTTTTCATTGTGGAACTATTATCTGCCAAGCCCTCCCAGATTCGGAACCGTAGGAACTAGCTATGGCAGTCAAGCCCTGTGGATGAATCAACAGTATGGATCGGTCCATCCCCTCGGATATACCTACCGTCCGTCGGCTCAGTGCGCAAGAGTCACACGTTTCAAGACAGCATTTATATTTTTATTGGCCCAAGAATCGAGAAGGTCGGCACAACACACAGGAATACCGGAACGTTAGATATCAAGACGAAAGTTTAAGCTCCCCCGAACAGCTCAAGTCCACCGTGATATTTATGGATCAAATGAAAATTGAAAGATACTAGATATGGTCAGCATAACAGAAGCGATTGCCGGCGAAAACTGATAATACGTACCACTTGCTGGACAGTTGCACCATTGGAGATTGAGTATGCCAACGGATCAATAGTCGCAAGGACTTGTAACCATCAGTCAGCAGGCGGAAAGGCTTGTGAGTATTAGACGTACGGCGATTAAATGTGCTATCTTGAACAACAGGAAGAGCGGTGTGCAGACCTGCAGCAATGTTAGTCCATTGGACGGTTTTTGAAAGAAAATCGCCAACTCACTGCTGTTGGGATCCTCTGAAGTGATTGCCCGTTAGCATGAGACTATCAGCTTGCGTATTCGGAGGACTTACTCCAAGTGGGGAGCAACACCTGTCGATTAACGGCGGTTCCCAAAGCAAACACCATGTTTTCGCCGCAAAGGGTTTTGAGATTTCCGTATCCACCGAAAAGAGTAGTTCTGGTGGGACCGGGTGTGGGGAATTGGCCATCTAAATGTGTCCTGATGAATATATGTATGGTGGGTAGCAGTCACTTGGCGCACGAGGGAAGCCGTCCGCAGCGGCGATAGGCGCCCAATCCCCAGTAGTAAGTGAAGTCGCGGCGCAGTTAGAGTTACCAACGGTGAGGGATACATATCCGGCTGCAGGATCCACGGGGTTCAGAATCCTAGCCAAGACAGGTAAGCTAGACTCGCGTTACGATTAACATTTGTTTACTGGATGAAAACGGGACCGCCATCCCCGCAGGTGTTGCTGAACGCCACAACGGCCAGGTACTCGGAAGTGTTTCCGGTCTTGGAAAGAGCTGCGCGAGAGATTGGAATTGAGTTCATGAATGGACCCGCAGGATAACTGACTGAATATGCCGGAACCACCCAGGGTGCGCCCCTGAACAGTATCATGAGCTCACAGTGCAAATTGACTGTGGGGAAGACTTACCACAGCACCGACAAAATTGCCGGTAGCAACGTCGTAAGCGCCAAGGTATCCAGCATTTCTGTGGATTGAAGATGTGAGATGTGGAATCGGACCTGGATTTACAACTCACTGCACACACTGGGCCTGAACGCCAAAGAACGACGCCGACCCAACGATTGCCAAAGAAATAAGAGTGGAGAGGGAGAGCATTGCGTTGTCAGTGTGACAGTGGGCCAGAAGCTGAGCTGAGATCCTGAGTCCTCCTCGTTTGAATGGCAGCGTTTTATATCTCTTCGGTTCCGAGTGGCGAGACTGCCGCTAGATGCCAGGGACGTTCCAATGTCAAGGTCGGCGGAAAACAGGTTCGTGGAAGCGAAGGAAAAAGATCCCCGGAAGTAACTCATGCATCTCAGGCGTTACTCCGACGCCGAGTTGTCGTCCAAACCACAATTTCCCCCAAAGAGGTGGCGGAATGTTGCGAACCCCAGGGGTTTCTCGCAACCAAGTGAATAACAACCGGCAAAGCTTCCGTCATTGGATGAATGGCAGGAGTTATAACAATCCCGAGGTAATTTTGGCACAGCATTGACATCAGGTACCGCACAATACGAAGAATTCCAAGATCCAGAACAAGGGAGCGAATCGAAATCCAGGGTTGTGCAAAACCACATCACATCTCAGGAGTTGTATCAGTCCCGAGATGACTGGTCTCGGCTTTTCCAGCGAATTGATACGCGTCCAGGCATAAGATTTCCGTCCCCGGCGGCGGAGGATGAAAGTAGGAGCACGCTAGCAGGATTTTATATTTCCTTGGTTTCAAGTGGCACGGCTGTCGCTAGATGCCAGGGAAAATCCGATGTCAAGGTCGGCGGATAACAAGTTCGCGGAAGCGAAGGGATAGAGTCCCGGAGCTCACGCATGCATCTCAGGCGTTATCCCAACACCGAGTTGCCTTCCAAACCCCAATTTCCCCAGCAGGGCAACAGAATGTCACGGATCCCAGGTTTTTCCAACAAGTGAATGAACAAAGTGCCGCAAAGCTTCAATCACTGGAGGGATGCCGGGAGCTATAACAGTCTCGAGGTGGTCTCGCCATAGCATTCACATCAGGTACAACAGAATGTCGGAGAATTCCAAGATCCAAAACAAGGGAGCGAATCGTTGTCCGAAAACGACATCACGTCGCAGGAGCTATACCTGTCCCGAGATGACAGTGTCCGCATAACGCGCCTAAATCACTCCTAAGTCCTCATCAACGTGGCCTTGGGCTGTCCAGAAAATTGATACACATCCAGGTACAAGATCTCCGTCTCCGTCGGCGGAGGATGAGGAGATTATGAACACAGGGTGCTGTAGATCCATGTCCCATACCGTTCTTTGGGGAGCAAGAGGCTCTGGGCGACGTGAAAGCCGTAGAAACGAAGCAGCAGGGCGTAAGCCTGAATCGGCGCTGCGCCGGATTGGAGTCCACCAAAAGTAACTTCTGGCCGCTAACTTGAACTTTGATGGCCGCTCCGACCGGCGGGGCTAACTTTGCTTGACATAACCTTTCCCACCCTTGACATACTTGCACGCTTCAAGAAGAACTGTCTTAACAGTGCAGGAGACCCTCTGTGATGTACTAGTTGTACTTCTAACCTCCAGTGATTGTCAATCCAATAACATTGGTCGCCCAAAGTGCTGTGGTCAGTGTTTCAGATGGAACATGCTATGTGCACTTCAATTCAACTTCAATGTAAGTATTCAACCAGTCACATTGTACACCTACATATTCATTACTCCAATCTAGATGCGAGTTCGAACATCACCGCGTAATCATCCGCGTATTACCACGGAATGCACTGAAGAAGTCCAACACATGGTCCGACATTCTTTGTGGTAATCTGTACACCTTTGCATACTCATGCTCGCATTTAATTCTGTTTACTTCTCACAACTCAGCTTCATTCAAGTTGCTATTTTACTTTACTTTGCTTTACTTTGCTTCACCTTGTGTGCTTCCCAGATCACTTGCTTGGCCAGCCACAGGAGAAGTACCCCAGCTAATTTGTCACGCACCCAGCAAACTCATTCAAGATAACCTATATTGGAAGTTGCGGCGGTGCAGTACTATGCAGTTACAAGCACTTCATCCTACTGCTAGCACTGCGTCTCAACTTCCGCCTATCGCCAGAAACATGACCATCTGTTCTGGTAAATATCCACACATCTGCCGTGATTCAGATGCGGCAATTTGCTGCTCCCTGACTGCATCCCCACCGTTCAAAACTCACTTGTGTGCTTCGAGACAAGCTGGATTTAATATAGGAGGGGCTCGACAATCCAACTTTCCGGATTGCTCAAAACCGCGACGTTTACTGTTGTTTACTGGCCACCCGAGTCAGCTTCGCCTTGACTTCCGTCTACTGTCCGATATTTACTCGAGGTTGGATCAACCCAAGTACCAGCCTGATCCGCCTATTTGAATCAACTATGTGGGCATATGTCCAGCGGCTCCCATTATCCAATTCAGTGCGGTAAAGATCGGGTTGAAGCAACAGTAGGAGTTAATTTGTACCCGGACTCGAGGAGGGATAACTATCCGGGGTGGGTTCAATCCCAGTATCTGGATTCTGAGCGGAAATTTGCGGGCTTGATGTCTGCGGTCATTCTTGGTTCATTCTGGAAACACTATGCCACACTGTGGACGCAGAACTTTGAGACAGAAGAGCCCCCAACCGAAAACGGGATGTGTACCTCGGAGCTTCTGCTGTTTTGTTTCCGCTTTCAGCGTCTTTTCACCGTTCAAGTTTCTGAAGGCCTCAATTATCTGGTGGGTATGAATTGGTAGTTGGTTTTACTTCCCCAGGTTTCGTTTTTCGGTTGGCTGTGGGTTGGCTGAGCTGAAGTGCAGTCAGTCTCACTGAGGAACTCGGTCAAGCGTCATGCCAGTTTCTGGCTTGATAAATTCATCACCGGTGAAACGAGGGTTTGAGGTCATAAATTTTACGCCATTCAGAGGGGTACATTTTTAAGTTAGTTCAGTCTTTCAGCTCCGATAATTAATTGTATATGCCCCAGAGGTCAGGTGTGACTCCGGGTAGGACAAGAGGACTCCACACGATCGTCTCAGAGTCGTTACGGTCACGTATAGTTCCGTGTACTGACTTCTCGTTACTTACCGTACTTCACATAACTTTACTTTCACTGTGCTTACTGATAATTCAAGTTACTTGTAGACCCAAATCAAATTACAGCTGTTTGCAAAACTAATGACACTCATCAAGATTTGATGAATGAGAACAAAATTGATGCGCCGGATTGCCGGGCTCATTTCTCGCCCATTTCTTGACCGTTTACCATGATTTTAGGTGCGTTGGACAGCGGTTGAGCGGCGCTTTCGAACCATATCCATTATCTTGAGTCTAACGAGAGAATTGTATGTCTGAAATTTCGAGCTCTCTAATTCAAACGAGACACGCCAATGGCCCGGTCTCAATCAATTCTGGGCTGATTCCTTTGAATCCAAGTGATATTAAGAGCTGAAATAGTGGCAACCAAGTGTGAAACATTACAGTGTGTGGCACACTCATCCTGCAGCATCAAAAATGAAATTACTCTGTGCTATCACCAGTTCATTTTACAGTACTGATTTCGACATGTAACCAAAATGTCAAATGTGTGCAGTCTGTGCCTCCGAATCCCGGTTGGGATGAGATCAACATCATCCAAATTGGCTCAGAATTGACCGAGTAATGGCCAATTTAGGGTGGGGTTTGATTCGTTTGAAACAGGTAATGGTAAAATACAAGATACTGTCTTGGGGGAATTACCCAGTATGCTTGGAACCATTTGAAAGCCCTGATTTGCCGCTCTCGAACGCACCTACAATCAGGCAAAACGGTTCAGAAATGGGCGAGAAATGAGCCCGGCAATCCGGCGTATCAATTTTGTTCTTATTCATCAAATTTTGATGAGTGTCATTAGTTTTGCAAACAGCTGTAATTCATCAGGATATAGGGAACGAGGAATAGACAGTAGTTGTATAGTTTCATTTGTGTCGAGGGCGACAGGTGAAAGTGATCTGATGATCGTACATTGGGACTGGCCGTGTGTGTACGACATTTCAATAATCCCGCATTCATTGTGAGTAAGCGGGACAGAGTCTCCACCTACAAACACCGATATAATTCGTCAGAATCCGGTCATGGCAGGTAAGTGGAAATTCAACTTCCACAAGGGACAGCCCATTGCTTGGATTTATTTCCTTCTACTTGCCGTTACCCGGTCTTAATTTTCTCAACTGATCTTCGTCACTGTCCTTACCACCACTGTAAGTTAACTTGGACAGATTTTTTAGCCAGGTGTGGAGGACACAAACGACGTCAAATGAATCACTTGTGTCAGAGTCGGGTGTTGTAACCATACCGCTCGAACTCCCAACATTCCCCGCATGTCAAGATTGAACTCAGGCAAGGACAAGGGAAGCTTTGGGTGGCTGAACTGCCGGTTCCAGAACCAAAGTAAATTTGAACTTTGCATGTCGGAACATCGGCCTAAATTTGGTTGTCAAAGCTTGAGCAGGAAGTAGAAGAGCTAGGCCTCGCTCGGCGTGGGTGGCCCGACCTCTATCGCCCGAGATCAGTGCAAAGCGTGCTGTTGGAAGTGAATAACCAAATAATTCATGCATAGTTACTACAACATGGTCCATGCACTCACTATTCGGTAATTGACTTGGACCTCTTGTGTTTATATATCTCATACATACACATCATGTGTTGAGCAATACCAGGCGCACTGCCCAAACGTTTCAGGCTGATACCTAATGGTAGAACTTGCATAACCGCGGCTCAATTTTGCGGCTGAGGCCGTGTACTTTACAGCTAATAACAGTACCGAGGGCGCGGCCAAAAAAAAAAACTGTTCGAGACCTTTTCAAAGAATTACTCATAGCTCAGCCAATTCTCAATGGATTCACTTTAAAATAGGCTAGATTTTCTGAGCTAATTCATACGGAATTAGTGATAGAATAATAAACTTGTAAAAATATTGTATGGCAGATGAATTTGGATTTCGGGCTGGTTTGGGGGTTTAATGCCATCTAGCATGCTTAGGACTGGTTCAAACGGCCTAGTTTTGTGAGACACAATACTTGTATGGATCCTGAAAGATGTCATTGTGAAAGTTATTCATTCTTCAAGGGTAACACACCAGTCAAATCTATGGTCCACTTGGTTGAATTGTGTTGCGTTGAATTGGCTTGGCTATTCACTGCGGGGGGTCTGGTGTATTTCTGTTCTCCTTTGATTGTAATCTCAATTTGATTGTAAGCTCAATTCTGTCGAAGGTGTCCTAAATCCAGGGGAAATCACTAATGAGTTGAAATTTTGTACAACAACAAAAACTGGAGTTTATCTGTCTAGTTACTGGCTTCGTTGAATTGAGCTGAGTCGATTTGAGTATTCAGTGTGGGGTCCACAAAGGATCCTTTCGACCCTACTATTAAATTCTGTCCTCGAGAGGTGAAGGTTTTTCAAATTAAACTTATCTGTGGGGCAATCTGTTAATTTTTGTATCTTTCCAGCAGTTGATTACATTTGACACTGCTCACACCAGGAGTAACGTGTTGGCCACGGCCACCTTTGTTTCAGTGTGGTGGGAGACATCTGTCAAAATTAGTGCCAAGGCAGTGTCTGTCAGAGTTAGTTGGAAGTGGTGATGTGGTGCCGGAAATGCCGAACTACCGATTGCCCGTCGATGACTTCCTCGAGTCCTGCCCCACACCGCAGGTGCTTGTCTCTATCCCCTCAGCCTTGTCCGCTGACTCTCCGTTTGCCAAATTTCCGCTGCGATGACGCACAAAGGTGCGCACTCGTCTCCTTCTCCTTCACTGGTCCTGCCATTCCCTTGTGCTCCACTTTACATGCACAACTTCTCCACGCCGGATCGGTGGCCTGTGCATGCGTCAGCAGTGCGCTACGTGTGAGACCGGAACACGTTCCAGCGCGGCTGCTCGTACAAGTCGCGCTGCGTCGAGTGCAATCGCGTCCGGATGAGCTGCGCGCAAAAACGAGCCGATGAACGCTGGGCTGTTGCTCTACTCGCACAACGCAAACCGCATCGCTCATTGTGCGGGTCTGAATTCGCATTCGCCGTGCAGCTCGCGTGGTTGGCGAGACGCTGTCACATCGGAGACGCGCAGTGCTGCCGTATCGGAGACACGCAGCGCTGCCGTGTTGCAGCACTCGCCCCATTGCGAGCGTGCAGCCATCCTCCCAGAACAGGAATCTACGTCTCGCCGCCGCAGCCGTGGCCGTAGATGCGCTGCTGATTCCCCTGCATCCCGGAGTGCGCGTGCACACAGCTACGGCTCGTGCCTCGCTCAGCATCCGTGCAGCGCTGGTCGCGCGCACGCTCGGGCAAGACATACCGCCCTAGCAGGGAGGCGTGATCCATCGAGCTCCAAGATCGCACGAGTGCGTGCAGCGGCGCAGATGCTCTGCGTCATGATATGCTATTGAGAGCGCGGTGCCGCACGACGCCGCCGAGTACGAAATACACATATCTGGGCGCTACGGTATTAGTTGGCTTTGAATATAGTCTGATTGTTCTCGAATGTATGTCCAATGTGGCTAGCTGCAAATTCTGCCTGAAACTTCCTTGTGAGTCCATACCCATACATAACGGTACTAACGCCGTCCTAGGCCTGAATTCGTTTGATACTCTCGCAGTCACGATTCGTCACGAATGACACGACCCCATGTAGAGTACAGCGTAAATCCTACATGGGTGAGCCTCTCATTTATTATGCCCCTCAATTCCTCATTGTTTAATGAACGAAACTGAATATCATCAGAAACTGCCTATTCGGCCACCTTAGCATCTTTGACGTCGAGCACGCACATCCAGGGGACTAGATGCAGGTTTATGGACTCTCAAAGAAGTGCATGCATCCCAGGAGTGAACCGAGCTATTTTCCGCGAATTTACACGGCAATATCATAGCCTAACGAATTTATTTTCTGGCGGTATCCCAAAAGGGAAAAAACGGCCTAGTCGGCCACCTTGCACAACCGTCTGTTCCAACTCATGCAGGCCATTTCAGTGTATCCAATATCATCGAGGCCATACAATTACATGATTCTTGACACTCAAAATATACATCTGAGGTATATGAAGACAATAAATATCTCGCTTTCAAGTCATGGGGATGAGTGAAAATGGGATCTAGGCGGAATGGCGTGGGTTACAAACTGCAGAGGATATCGAGCCCGCAGATGGAGATAAATATGCATCCAAGGGATGTATTAGGACGTACCTATCGCCAGGGATACCACCCACATGCCAACAACCCTTCGCAAAAAGTCCACTTATATGCACAACTGAACTTCGGTGGTTTGCGATAGTGCTCGACTGTTACCAAGAAATCGGGAAGTAAAAATATTGAGCGACCTGAAATAGTACAGACTGGGCTCTTCTTAATGCAGTCATGAAATTCTAGCTCAGTAGCAGCCTTGTGTCGCTCGTTGTAGAGGTGGCCGGTTTGTGAAACTCAAGCTCAGGCAAAAGATCTCTTGCTGGATAGACGATACGAGGAAGGTGTATTCCAGCATATTGCATGAGAATAGGTCGTTCGCAAAAACCAAGGGAAGAGAACGAGCCCAGAAACTTTGTTGGAATATGGCCTGTCACGCGTCGTCTTGGTTGCTCCCCTTTCCGTTGCATTTACTACGCATTCCCGATCGCTGCATATATTGCCTTGGACTCGTTACCTACGCTAGCTTTATCCCCCCTTCGCACCTGTATCCTCGTACGGTCCCTGCGATATATATCCCTGCTCCGCTCTTTGTGTGACCTCTCCTGCTTACAACTTGTCAATTGGTGATGAATTGGTGGAGAAATAAGGAAAAGACAAGCTGGAATGTCGTTCGGAGATAAGAAATGATGTTCACACGCCGCCATCTTGGCGAAAAACCTCCCACAGTGTCTGATCGCCGCATCGGTTGGCCTTCAAATTTGATGTACAACATCCTTATAACTCGTAGTCCATCCCCCAGACACCAAATCTCAAAATCATACATCCTAACGGCTTGTATTATGCAAGTGGCCGACTAGCTAGTTCGGCCGACTAGGCAGTCGCTGATAATAGAAGTTTGACAGGTACCTTGGCTGATGCTCGGCAAAGTCCATTCCCTAACTGTTTCATCGGCTTGAGCCAGCTACCCCGCCACTTAAGCCCGCATTTTGAACTCGAGTGTCTATATCCTCCCCATATTTTCATATATTTCTCGACTCATCTCAGCCGAACCTTTCCAGAGATTCTTCTCCTCACACATCAATTCTCCTATCGGTTGAAGCGCAAACTCGCTCGCGGTAGTATATGTGGGCTCTATTTCTCTCTCTAACCAGGACCACGCTCACACTTCAGACGCGGCACGGCAATACATCGAGTTTTATCTGGAGATGGAAGCCTTGATCGGTTCGGCAGCTGCAGCCAAGGCATGCGTGTATACAAAGTTCGACTTCAATTCAAGTTATTGCTCGCATTCATTGTGTAGCTCGATTACGGACTTGCACGTCACTTTGCCAGCTGAACCAATATTTTGAAGGTGAATTTTACTGCTTATTGGTGCCTGTATGCACCAAACGATGTCGATTGTGTCGGAGTCCGGCCAACCAGTGGTAAGGTGGTATGCACTGTTACCTTGATTTGCTCATCCGCTCCTGATTATTTCAGGCATAATATATTCTGAGGTTGATGTTGTGGTACGTCCTCACATTGGATCCAATTTATTCATTGGCTTCAGTTGAGTGCCAGGTTGCACATATGCTTCTATGTTCGGCATGTGCGCAATCCTCATCCTATACGTACATGTTCTTGTTGAGACTGACATGGTCTGCTTGATCCCAGAACGGTGCGTTCCAAATCTTGTTTTGGTTTCATTCTTGAGTCCACGCCGCACGCCAAACTGGTACGCCGCAGTAATTCAGTTCGACCCTTTCAAATTCCGACTCTGCGTTGTTTAGAGTCGCCCAGCATTTAGCGTTGGCCTCGACACACGTAATTCTATGTACTCGAATGCTCTCTTTCCTTCATAATACCCACTTACTTCCTTGTGTCCATAGCCACGTCCAGATCACCCATCACACAGCGTTGAAACGAGTCACAAAGGCACATGCACTCGACAAATCACTCTCTAGAATCTCTTCCATATCAGTGGAATCAAACAATGTCGACTCTCCGACATCACTGATCGTCACTGCCTCTTTCATCAACATATTCGTTGAATACCCGATACACCATCTCGACCTAGATGAAGCGATAAAATACTGCCCCAGATGCGACGAAACTAGTGTGGATCAGTAAAAGCCTATCGGAATTGCTCTCCCTCTAGCAGCCGACCATCTCAGAATGAATTCAACGCGCCATTATCGTCTTTTAATTGACCGAGAGTCTGAGGGTGGTTCAACGAACGTATTTCGGCACCTACTTCGCCGGTGAACTTCATCTATAGATGAAAATGCTTTCCACAGACTCTATCCGAAGGGGTGCGGGGACCATTTTACGAGTTTCAACACACTGGCCGCCTCCTCTGGAAGACTCGTTCATGAAATTGTGGCGGTTGGCTTGGCTTTTTATGGATTATGTCGGCTTTAACCCGGGCAATCTGTGCTTAGCTGCTCTCAAATCCGTTCTGGAGGCACTTCGGTTTCGGACTCCCATTTCGCCCACATGACCCTCTCCGTTATTGCTCTATTTTAGGCGGTCACATAATTATGCCGGAGGTAAACCCATGCGACCAAGCATAGACCGACACAGACATAGTAGGGCTGACATGAACGACCGGATTTGCTGCCAACATTCGACCTACGTCGACAGTGAACTGTAGAAATGTTACAATCTACTATTACAATTTATGTTGTAAAAGCGTCCCACCAAGTAATCAACTGATTGATTGATCTGATGTACATATTTGGCGATCACGGGCCGTGTCATCTGTCAACTGATGGCCGGGATAGACCAAGCTCGCACGGCACATCTATTTTCAAACACTGCACATTACGCGCAAACACGGCACATTCGCCCAAACCCAGCACATTTGTCGCAAAGGCGGCACATTGATTGCCGACGTGCCAAGGCGGCCATTGCCGTCGGCCCTTGTCTCGTTGGTGTTGCGGAGTGCGTGTCGCGATTAATTTCCAGAAGAAACAAGGCAAGTTTGTATTGAGGCAATAAAGTATATAGATTGAAATGGAATTGAAATGAAATTAATTTCTAAGTCTATCCCTTCCTTCAATGGCGCAATACTGTTGCTACTATGGATTGAGATAATTGAAAACCGATCAAATAAGTAGAAAGACATACGTGTTTGCCTTTGCTTTTTTCGTGCTCGCCGCAAGACGGGTCGGGGGCGTAAAGTGGAAGGTGGACGGGGAATGAAAAAATCGGTATGGACGCGTGTACCGTTACGGAATGGGTCCGTAAGGTGATTTGCCAAGCCTTACCGACGAACTGCACATCCCAAAATGGTATGTGCTGCCTTTGTAATAAAAGGCGGCACATCAGATGGAATGTGCAGTGTTTGCACTGAATGTGTAGTGTTTGAAAATAGATGTGCCGTGCGAGCTTGGTATATCCTCACTGATGGCACTGCGCCCGCATCAGGAAAACCTCAAATTGCTTCGAAGACCCACAAAGACCCAGAGAGACAACATAGACCAGAAAGTAATGGCCTGTCTATGATAGACAAGTGGGAGGGGCGGTTTCTCCCACGAAGACCACCATAGACACCACTCAGTCTATCATAGCACCATAGACAACATAGTCACGGAAGTATCTAAAGTTCTCAACGCCCACTCGAACACACAAAAAATACAAGAAAACGAAAATATATTGCAAATACTGACAGATACATAGAACGTGATAACAGGTACGTAAGTACAGAGGTGAAATGGGAATGGGATTTGCGTGCGTAAAATGAGGGAAGGTGCGGCCAGGTGTTACTCGGGATCGCCAATTCGGTTCTCTTCGCGTTGGAGATTCGGCTTACTTGAAGGACCTAGCACCTCTTGAATTTGATATTTTTGACAGCTTATGAGGTGCGCCGTAGAACGACAAAAGCAGTACGGCGAAGATAGGGCTCAAGACCTTGAGAAGACTTGAAGATTCCGGAGTTGGTAGCTAGGAAATAGCTGCATTTTGACGAGTGTCCGGGTTTCTCTTGAAAATTTTTCTTGAGGAATCACCCAGCCGACTAACGGAGTGAGACGGTGATTGCGTAGCTATCTTGATGGATTTGAGCAGTGGCAATGGGGTTGGCAAATCGCGAGGTGACAAAGCGCATTCGACGGGTGAAGGAGGTGGGGGAAAAGTAGGGAATTTGACGGACGGTAAGCGAAGTGTCACTGTCATTCGCATCGGCAATCTTTGACTGAAAATTGCCTATGCCGGCAAGCTGCCAGGCTGTCTAATCTTTGCTGAGCGGCGAAGTCAGGACGCGAAGTGAAGGCAAAGTCTACTTTGTCCTCTTGTTTGACATCATATTTCAAAATTGAGTTTTGGTCGGAATTTTGCAAGACTCAAATCGAAGAATGTCCATTTTTAAGGATCGAATATTTTGACAGCTTGACCTATGTAACATTATGGGAGTCCATTGAACAATACTGGCAGCAATCACCGATGGGGCATGGTTTCCCGAAGTACTCCGGCGGACATTATAGACACAGAGTTCGGCTATCTAGTCCATGATAGACATCAAATCAGGTGCGTAAGATCTGTAGACCCCCAGAGTGCGCCAAAGACTCACATAGACCCGCAGTACGTTGATTTGCGAGCTCGGAACCTAGTGTGGAAACACAAGAAACAACCAAAACCAAAACAACAAAACCAATATTGGGCAAGATAGACTGAGCCTATCCCAAAGCAACACTAGAAACGGTGTATGATAGCTGCTTCAATCACTTCCAAGGTAGCCGACGAGTGTCAGTCCCTAGTTTCAGAGCCTTTAAAAGGTTGAAAGGGAAAGTTGATTGTTCAAAGTAAAAGTCCGACGAAAGGTTGTGTTATGATACGTACGAAACCGAAGATCCAAAGGATACAACTGTTTCGGACTTCCTTGATGCGATATATGATAACCAAATTTAAGAAACGTAGGAAACGGTGAGGTTTCTGTAGTTTCTTGCGTATCCCGAAGATCCGCGTCGATAAAGTTGTTGCCAAAAGTGTGTAGCGTGCGTTTTGTCGGTTTCCCAACCAGTCCCAGTCAAATCTCGAGTCCCAGAACCTTTCCAGTCAATCCAAATCCAGTATCCCAGTCCCAATATCCAGTTCACAGTCAATCCAAATCCAAATCCCAGTCCCAGTATCCTCCCAATCCAATCCCACAATGTTTCCGAATTCAAAAACCAGATTCAATTCAATCACAAACTTCCAAACTTCTATTCCTTCCCACTTGTACGAGACTCGCCCTTCACAAGTATCTAAGACTTGCAAAACTCGAATAACGTGAGGGTTTCTCGGGAGAAACTTCGCTGCCTACCTCTCCTCTACTCTGGCTACTTATACAAAAGATGATATGACTATGACAATAAAGAAAATATGTAAAAGAGTCTGTTTATCCGCCCTATTTCCCGTGTTTCCGGAGTATTTTATAAGACCTCAAAGCACCCCATTGGTTGGTGAGGTCGGATTCGTCATTCCGGGTATATTCCGACCATCCTTGGTAATATCCTTGCACATGGCGACGTGATGGGTACTTGAAACCCTAATTGCCAAGTGTTTCTTGAGTTGTGGAACTCCCGTTCCTGAAGTATCCCTTGGATCGGTATAGTCGCTGTTCTATAGCTTCCAAACGATACCCCACTTCCTTGAGACCATTGAATGAGACCGATGAGGATTAGAGTTCACTATCCCCACTGGTGTTTGCTATGGTTCTGAGATCGACGATCACAAGACCCGGCTGATATTATCTCCTTGAAACCATGCCCGGCATAGCCGCGTACCTGGAACAAGTGGAACGACGATCCCGTTGTCACATGCAACTATGTTCGACATGATTTCCCCACTGATCCACGCTCTGATACTTCCGAAACGTCAGAAACCACTCAAACCATTGTAAGAAACGGAAGAAACTGGTGATACGACTGGTAGGTTGAGTTGTGCTACATCTTCTCCTACAGGTTTCGGAGCGAGCACATGCCAGAGATACTCCTGATTCCTCAGGAGTGTCGTCCCGTTACTCAGATGACATTGGCCTCTTTTATGGGAAGAGTTGATACATTCGATACAACAGATACATGATATACAGAATATTAAACATAAGGAAATCGCAAAAACAAGTGATTTCAGTGGTGGTTCAATATCCTGCTTATCAACGTCTTCATAGACCACGGAAGACAAGCAAAGGCCTGAATAATGCCCTATGAGTCTTTATAGAATTTCGGATTTTCCTGATGCGGTGCCAGCAGAGCTGGCAGAGGTAAGCTCAAGCAGCAAGCTACACAAACACCGGCGCAGCCAAGCCAAGAGAGGAATCACCATAGGAGAAGACACGCAGATATAACAGCGTCAAAGGCAAGCCCAAATCAGCAGAGTGAGCTTGGACAAGGTCTCAGGTCTGTGTACCGGCATGACCAAGGTAGCGAGTCCCCACATACTTCGTCACTTCGTCGGATGTGGATGGTCATCGGATGGTGTGTAAGCTCATCGGTTCGCATGGAAAGCTCGTTGTATGCCGCATTAGGTGCTTTCAAACAGCAATTTCGTCGGATGGTCCAGTAAGCGGTTGCCAGGCGGTGGTGCGAGTCCGTTCAACAGCAGATCACGTGTGCGGGCGGCATTGTGCGCCCAGTTCAACCTATGGGCTAGGATGGCTAGGATTTTTTGAAGCCTCCCTTGGGAGCCTCACTTGTAAAACACAATGTTTGAAATCTTTTTGTATTCAGTGCCGAGCTTTGTCAGCACCGCACCGCAGGTGCACTGCTGATTCAGTGGTTTCGCGACTCGTCTTGGGGTTTTATTTGTGAGCAGTAAAGTGGATTTGGGGCTCTCTGAAGAGTGAGTTCAGTCAGGCTCAAAGGATTGGAATGGCAAATACAAAATTTTACCCATAAGAATTGCCGGCAGAAACACACGACCTGTATTCAACATCGTGATCGTTCTTTATTTGCTAGCGATGTGGTGAGGTCGCTTGAGGACTACAACTTGCGTCGATATGAGAGCAAGTCCATAAATAAATAAACAACAAGTCCAGACTTGGATCAGAAAGGAAGGCACCAAGTTCAAGTTGATACTTGCCCGGGTGAAGCTCAGGCCAATGATGCTGTCTTAATATCTTATGTGCTCCACGAAGGTCACTAAACAAAACGAAAGGCAAGGAGACGGTTACACACCTTCAGTTGTCAAAGGAAGCGGCATGCCCGAGCTGCCCGAAGATACTCGAAAGCCGAAGAAAATCAAACCTCTCCGCAGTTATCAGCGGTTGAAGCTATATTGAGCGGCCGAGGAGACACTCACCACGAGCTTCAAGATGAAACAAGGAGATATATCCCAAGTTGCACCGGCATAATTCCGGTCCTGTAAGGGCAACCACGAAGGCCCGAGGTACTCAGGGACTGACGTGGGGGATCCAAAGGTTAATTGACAGTAGCTAAATATACAGAGAAGCATACCTGACGTGGGGGATCCAAAGAGAAGAAACTCTGAGGATTCCCACGTCAGCCGTGGGTATAAGTAAGCTACTAGCTAAGACCATGTGACCGGAGTGATCGGCAGATGTCCCGGGCTTGATCACACGCAAGGTGCCATCGGGTCACGTGCCGGTTTCCGGTACCGGTCCCGGTAGACCGGTGACCGGGAGAGCGACCGGAAGGATCGGAGGGGTCGGAAGGGCGTTGGATGGGGGTCGGGATGGGGGTTCCCCTGACAGGTCCTCAGGCTTCCAACAACGTGGTATGTTCTGAGTTAGAATCAGAGTCAGTAAATTGCGTCAGAAATGGACGCACCAAGCCAAGACTTGAACGATTGAGCTCCGAGTTGATAATGTGTGAGGGAGATGACCTACATTGGTCAGGAGTTGAAGGTAGATACATGACGCGTTATGTGAGCCTGGTCTCGGTCTTGGGGCATAGGATGGTTCTGAATGGATGAGTGAATGACAATTAAATCCGAGCAGACCGTCAATACTTGTGACTGGGGCCCAAAACAATAATGTTGCGCTCCACGGCATGTATGCGCTGGATCACCGAGATTGGTCAATAAAATGGTAGGTAAATAAATGAGCAAGACGTACATCGAGTCGTCCGAGCGTAGTCTCGTTATTTGCCACATGGTTTCGAAGTCGGTGGAGTAGATCAGAATTAAAGTCAGTCCGGATTTAAAGCAGGATGAAGAAGGGGACGCACTTTGTAACTGTAACGTCTCGGCACTGCGTTGAAGATACAGATCAGTCCAGAGTGAAATGACAACGGCAATAAAACGCACCCGAGAAGCTATCACCATGGTTTCGGCCTCCCGCGGTCCTTCGTAAACAGTTGAAGTTCAAGCCATCAAGGTTTCACTCATGTGTATGTGTGAGCGATTCTGCGTTGATGAATGAACAGGCATTGAACAAACGAAGCTCCCCAGTGTACCTCGAGCCATCCGAGCATAGTCTCGGTAGTCCAATGTAGAGCTCGAATATCTGCGATCACGTCAGGCGGTCAAACAGCATTAAACGGAACGCACCTCATAATATAATGTCGTGGTGTTGGCTTGAGCTAGATCTGGATTGAAGTCAGAATAACGGCACAGTCAAAGGGTGGGAAAGGAATGCACCACATTGAGTGAGGTAAGGATTATACCGAGAAACATAGACAGAAAAGGAAGTTGATGGTCAGAAAATGAATGCACAAGTCGAAGAAACGCATCGGCGACCATGATGATCGAGGCACACCTACGGGAAACATGTGCTTACTCACAATTGCACGGTTTCAACTTTTTTTACTGCCTTTCGGGCATCTCGGACTTCTCCGCATTCCATGGAGACATCGAGTTGGACTTTGGTCCCTTACACATTGAGTCCCCCCTGTCTTACCTTCCCCTTAAATCGTGTTCTGACTCACATTTTATAGATTGTATTCCGAATTATTCCAGCAGCGTTGGAAGGAGCTACTCTCCATGAGCTACGCTTCTCTGCCTCAGCATAATTCATGTTCTAACTTCCCGCAATTGCAGAGAATCGTCACAATTCTATCCATAGCCTTTTTTCTCGTAGCACGCTGTTCAGGATCTCTGTATCCGACTTCAATACTGACCCTTCGGAGGGTTGAATGCTCACGGCGAGGTTTTCAACATGTACATCTCATAATTACGCAGCGCAACTCACGCTGTGCTGAAGTTGTTCAATTGTTTTACAACAAAACCGGATATCTAAGGGCTCGAAAAATAACAAGAGTTACCGAATGAAGTGTGCATAACATATTCGCAACACAAACGAAAGCAACTCCTCTGGATCAGCCCCTACAATAGATACAGATTGCGAACTGGGGAGAAAGTGAGCATGAGGCGCGACAATGGAGACAAATGATTAGTCTATCTCCACTCGGATCGCTGTAGAGAATCGATGGTGCTGCCGAAACTGGGCGAGAATTGCTGGATGACCAATCACTGCCAATTGTCAATATCCAACGCCAAGGGCAGACACAAGACACATCGCGTTGACCAGTCATCGTCTTCAGGATTGCTCGATGGTGGAGCCGACGAGAATCGCGAGCTTGGATATCCATTGCTGGCCCAAATCGGAATTGAAGCTCAGTGGATCGCGCAAAATTACCTGACATCTGCCATGAGGAGATCGATGCTGGGATTGGAGCTTCACACGGTTGAAAGTAACGGGAATCTTTGGATCTTACCCGAAGCCGTCACCAAATAAATCCCTTGCACTAGGACCAGTGGACGGGGTGCGTGCCAACAGAGTAGGAATATGCCCACTAACTTTAGTTAGTGGGTCCTGTAGCGCCCTATTTTGATGGCTCCGCCAAGTTTTGTATGATTGGATCAACTCTGATTAACCATCAATCAAATCGGCCGAAAACCCGACCCGACAGTGACATGCGCCGACCTGCGCCGACCTGATGGTCTATGGCAACAAGGTGCTGGCACCGACGGGGCTAGATTTTTTTTGGCTTTCCTCTCTCCAACAATTAAGGATGGACACGGGTATACCCTCAGGCCTACCCGTACCCGGACCCGCAAAAACCGTACCCGTGTACGGGTCGGGTATAAAACCCGTACGGGTTACCCGCGGGTCCCCAAATACCTGCGAAATTTCCAACATAAACAATATTCTATTGTCAAGTATGGTACGGTAAAATGTAGCGGGAGCTATGAGCAAGGGCAGATGATTCGACTTACTGTTATATTTCATTCGTTAGGCGGCAAATTTACGGTGAGAGTAAGAGAATTTGACAATTTGCCTGGGGCAGAAGGTACCCAAACAACCATGAGAACAATATTGATCAAATTTGGGTCAAGCTTGAGACGATGGGTCAGCAAGCAAGGGAAAATCAGATAACTACAACATTTGTGATGACGAGAGAGCCCATGCTGAGAAAGCAAAACAGAGGTCGTGAAAAAAAAAAAAAGAGACTGAATACGCCAGTCAAACCCATGATTGGGCAATGAATATCTTTGATCTTCGTTTTAGAGAGTCTTTCTCCGGTCATTGCTGCTGAGATAATAGATTCTTGAGGAGGATCACACTCCTGATCCACCGCCTCAAGCCTCAATCTTACTGCAGTTCTGTTCATACTTACAGATATAAAATTTCTGCCTGTTTATGTGTGGTAAAAATAAGCATTTTTATAGCTTAAAAACCCGCGGGTGTACCCGCGACCCGTGTCCATCCTTACTGACAATGTTCTTCAGCTTCCCACTTCTCGCCTGCTTCTCTTTTGGTTAACGCTATACCTCCCGCCATACACCTCATCTGTATTGCCTGTTAGTATTGTCTCCTCTGCTTTCGTTTTCTCTCGCCCCCAGCTTGTACCTTACCTCTTGCCATCAATGGCACCCACGGGTCGTTCACCACAGTATTGCCGTGCTTCGTCTTGTCCCATCTGGCTGTAGACATCTGTCTGGGATTGTATTGGAAAGCTAGTGTACGAGAGTTGCTCATTGGGCTCAGTCAACAGCCTACGGACAAATATCATGTGGTAGACTCCAACATCTCAGGTATGTCTTGCAGTGTATTTGGCATCTTGTTCTTTTCTCTCTCTCTCTCTCTCTCTCTCTCACAGCATCTCACTGCGAATCAGCCTCTGTGTCACCTTCATTTATGGCAACAGTTTCTCCCCCAATCTGTGCATTCCTGTTTATATTTCTCATAATACCCACTGATTGCCATTTCAGTTGCGAGGTTGTGCTCTGGAACCGGGGCAGTCTTCCCCCTGCAATGGTAAGTCTGATCCCATCTCAAAATACCAAATGGTGTGTTGACAAGGACATGTTGGCAGATGAACCTCCTGCTTCCTCTTTGCATGCCTGCGAACATGAGAGCACAAAGCCCGGCGTACGCGCCGGTCCAACACATACAACACATATGTCCTCGCAATACAAATTTTGGCTTCTGATCAATCTGCCCCTGTCCCAAGCTCCTCTTCGGGGGCTCAGTTTCTACCTTCACCTCATCTCACCACATCAGCCATTCGGCGTTTCTATGCTCATCGAAGTTGAGTGATATGCCATCTGACGTAAGGCGCTGTTTATTATGTCGGGTTGTAAACATGTTCATCAACCCTTTTAAAGTGGGTTTTATATCCAGGAACCAGACCACCTGATTCTCAATTCATTGGGGCGGTGTCTTCGGGGAATCGGGGCCCTCGGCAAGCAAATTATGACTGCAATTGAACTGGATACTCGGTTAATGAATTGTGTTTCCTGTGTGTTTTTCAATGTTCAGACCAGCAGAATAACCTGAAATGGTTTGCAATAGATCGAAGCCAAGCAGGAGTGGGATAAATCTTGCGCTATGGAAGGTTGGAGCGGTACCACTATCAATGAGAGCATTTTACCGTGAGATATCAGATGTCAAGTGGCGCCTTCTGGTGAATAGATGCCGGATTCCTGCACAGCTGCAAAGAATTGAGCAATTCTAGTCTCTTTTATATACTTGGCTATTTACTGGATTATATTCTTTCTTACTCGGTTAAATTGGAGGTGGGAATTAAAAAGCTTAACCACTGACCTTGTTGAAGTACACTGTTAGTGGGCTTTGCCGCGAAAGCGCGCTACAGAGATTATTCAACAGGTTTTGAGTGACCAAGAGGCAGATCCAAAGGCTGTGCCGGTTGGGTAAAGAACACGGCGGGATCGGCGTAATAGGCGTAATCGGCGTAATCGGCTGAAAGAGGAACAGCGTAAGTATCATACGGGCCGCGTGGAGCACCAGCATACCGGGAGAATTAGTGAACAAACGCGGGTCATCGTAAACTGAAGCCGAATCGACGAGGGGGCGTATTCTGCCAGCAGGTGAGATTACCGGGCTCCAAAAAGAAAGCAAAACATACTGCCGCTGCCTTTCATTACCGTCCCAAAAGTAGGGGGATACTGAGACCCATCTATTGCCGCCTGTACACATATGAGATTATCAGTCGGTGGCCAACGATTGGATGCTTACCGTACGAGCATTTAGAGCGGGGGCAGGCAGAGATGATGGTGGGAGAGGACAAGAATCGACAAGCGCACCATTCAATTACGGAATGAGTGGCTGAATTGGGACATCCGACGAACTTTCATGGATATCTGACGAACTTTCAGTGTTTTTGGAGCATGTGTACACATCCGACGAGCTTTCTCTCGCCTACCTCTGACCTGGCGAACATTTGCCATCAAGTGACGACGATTCTCCATAAAGTGACAAACTTGCACATCTCACGAACTGACGAGGTAGTATACGACTCCCAAGGTAGCCGAAGGTAGCCGAGGGCTGTGTACATTAGGTAGCCGGAGGTAGGAAGGGGGTAGCCGGAGGTAGATCAAGGTAGATAGACGGCGGCCAACCTTTGTCTACATGTCCTTGTACACGTACGTGTACAAGGGTAGACACAGGTAGTCTGTTGTTAACCGCGCCACCGTGTATAGGTGGCCGCGTTATTACAAATCATCGGAGTTTCAATTATATTCCCACGGCCCCCCAGCACCCCCATAGCTTCAATTCACAAACTGTAAGAGACAAAGCTTCTTAGGAGTGAGATTAGAGGTGAAATGCACACTCAGAAAATAAAATTTCTCGCTGTTCTCATCGCAGCTGGAACCCTCCGTGTTTCGGATGTCGGTCCGGTCTCCGTCCATCAAACCTCGATTTTTTTGTTCTTGAGCTTTGGCGCCAGAGTTTGGGTGAACAGAGGGATGATATCGGGTGGCCACACGTAAATCGCAGTCAAATTTGGGCAAATACGCGTTGCAGAACTTACTTCAACGACCGAGAATTTCAGGATTACATAATAACGCGGCCACCAATCACGGCATCAACCTTATCAACAGACTACAACATGCGAGGTACGAGCACCATATTGTTGTAGTGTCTGTCTATGAGAGACTAAGACACAGGTAGACAAAGGTACACCAAGGTAGCTGGGGGTCTGTCTACTTAGGGTGGGAACGCAGTGATTGGGTGCAAAAGTTGGTTTTGTTATTTTTCACTTCATCCCTGTTGCCAGAGCGAAGCGATGGCCTGTCTGGTTTAAATACTATAGTATTCGCTGAAAACATCCCAAAACAGAAGTTTTCCAATCCACGCCTTTGGTACTACTGTAAATGGCTGTAATAAAATTAGTACTGCCAGAGTTTATGGTAACAATGGAAGTGGAGAGTGATAACCACCGAGGGCCTGATGAGGGAGTGGGCGGAGAAGTAGAGGCATACAGAAAGGGTAAGAACCTGATGGATTGATAGGCACCGGGCGGAGTTCAGAAAGGCTTCAGACAGACAGGCAGGTCTCATTAGGTCTAATTCCATTCCTAATTCTACAAAGAGGGAGAGGAGAGGAGATAAGCGCTTAACTATTTTTGAATAACACCACGTGTTGAACTCTTGCCTCCGGTACTCATGGCATCTGCGCCCACACCTATCCAAGACGCCCCGGCACCGTTCTCCTGTGCCCCCGACTCATACAATGCGAGCCACCCCTCCGATTTCATTCTCAGGTCCAGCGATGGGTTCGATTTCCACGTCCACAAGGATATCCTCAAATTCGCGTCGCTCTGCTTCAAGGGAATGTTGGCCTTCCCAGTGGACAACAGCGGACGCAGGGACCCGTTGCGTGATGAGAAGCCCGTGTTGGTTCTGCCTGAGCCCAAGTCAGTGCTCTATACCCTTCTTTGCCTTGCATACCCGGTTATGTCGCTGCACCACTACATGCTCAGCGAGGAAGATCTCGACGATATCGTGGCCATCCACCAGGCTGCGCACAAATACCAGTTCCTGCACGTGCTGGGTGTGCTGTAGCAGATGCTGGATAAACCTGCCCTCATCAACGCCCAGCCGTGCCGAATGTTCGCCATTGCGCGCGCGTGCGGTTTTACTGCGCTGGCGCGGAAGGCGGCACTCGCACTGCTGCGATCTCCCGCGGATGCTCTCGATGTGGAGTTTCCATAGATGAGGCTGCTCACCTGGGAGGATGCGTACAAGGCTCGCAAATTCCACCGCTTGTGTGGTGTGCAGGCGAGCGAATATGCCCAGTCGTCGGTCAAATCCCCACTCCCGGTATCAGAGGTCGCAGACTCAGCATCGGATTTCCCATTCACGGCATCAGAGGGCCTGCCCGCTTCTGATTCAGATCAAGACTCTCTCAGTCCTGACGTTAATCCAGAAACCCATAAAGAGCTTGTCTGGGGTGTGCAAAGGGGCCACAGCGAAACATGCGTGGACCGCTCGGGAGCTCCGTCATCCAGAACATTTTCCCCCGACGAAGGTAGCAACGATTTCTGGCGCCGCAAGGGAAGTTCCCTCCAGTTTGAAACTAGGCTGCTGTGGTACAAACACCACATCACTTGCCTGGTGGCTCGACTACTCATTGTTCCGACACAAACAATGTTGGAGATTGCACCCTCTGACCAGGCAATAATCGATTCGTGTCCCGTGTGCTCGAAAGGGGCAAAGAGTGATCTTGCCAGTTTGGAGCGGGTGCTAATGGTGAGGATCGAAGAATTTAGCAGTCGCCTTCGTATGTGATCATCTGCATCCTCGTACCCAAATATACTTACCACCTTCCGCATGAAAGTTGAGGAAATGTTCTGAATCTGAGCCTCTCGCGCTATAATTTGTGTGACTCATCATTGCGATCCGATTTCCAGAGCGGATGAGCACATGGGGGCGAAAAATATTACGGGATCCATCGGTATTTGTATGGTCTAGGCTGGAAATTCGGAGTAAAAAATCATGTACACTTGCACTGAAGACTAAATTATATGATTGAAATGATTGAGGATATAGCTTCTTAAGCTGTAGAATATCAACACTGTGAACTGGGGAAGAGGCAGAAAAGAAATGGTGTTTTGCAAAAAAAAACAAGGGGGGGGGGCATGCTATGAGATGCTGCGTCCCTCGTTGCTCAGAAAGCACAAGGTTAGGTATTTAGATTGCTCGCAGAAACGGCGCCAGTTTATCCCGAGATTCCAGATGTCGCGATGGGCGTAGTCACCGGCAGTATCGACCCAAATCGATGACTAGGAAGCTCCGACTGCGTCGGCAGACACCTTGCTTGAAGAAAGGAATGAGCCTCCCCCAAAAATAACATGCTGACCTTCGGCAATAACCTTGTTTGTGTATGTCTTTGGAGCTTTGCGAGCTCCTGCTTGCGCCGGTAGAGTTTCGGAGACATAAGATTCAAACTTTCTATTGTCCTACTGCCGTGCATACCGAGATTCACAGAAAATTAAACCAGTTCATTGCAGTGCTTTGGAGACACTAACTTAGGGAACAATGACTGCGTCAGCAACAAGCTTGCTTGCCAAATTCAATTGAAGATCTCACAAAGTTACAGATAATTTTGAATGTTGGGGGAAGATATGCACAATTGCACCGGGAGAATTCAAGCCCCGCTCTCACACGAGGAAGGCACATGGCTCGTGAGTAGCTGTAAGATGGGATCCTGGGACTCATGGACCCGGGACCTGTAGTAACTGATCGCCAAAGCATAGCATCTTCACAAACAAGGAAAAGTTTCTCCAAGATCTCAGCTGGCAGTCGAGCTCACATTTCATTTTTATCAGCGTCGGTATTAAAAGCGCCAAGGCTGTTAAAGAAAGGGACACCGGGAACCCAAAATTGTAACAGCAGGAAGTGTGCCCATCGCGCTATGCAGGATCAAGAAGCTCTGATAACGTGAGAAATCGGAAATTTGAATAGTAAATATCAACTTGCATCCCGCAGCAACCGTGACAAGCACTAGAAGAATGTTAGCACATCGGCACGAGCTGATGAACACCCTGGAACTCTTTTCAAGTCACCGCCGCCGCTTTTCTTCCCATGCGTCTACTCAAGTCATTAGTACCCATTGACCCCATCATGGCGGGTCTGTTGATATGAGACTTTCCTTGGATTCAATCGGGCCTAATATATAGAGGTGAGGATTCTATGACATCTCAGTTACTATATATGTACATGCAAGGCACATTCGAATATTCGCTTCAGCATTCGACTAAATTTCATGCCTCTACGCATTGTTTGGAAGCCGAGAGTGTACTGTTGCTCGGAGCAAATTTCAAGCTACCAGAAAAGTTGCCACTCCAGTCTTCTTGTGGTCTCGAATGTCCCGCAGCGACCCGCAAGATAATAAGCAAAGGAGCGAGCCCCTAAATTAAGCGATGTATTAGCGCACTTTTGAGTGTCCACTGAGCGGGTACCTTACCGCCATTTGCGCGTGAATATTTTGGGCGTAGTAGAGATTTGAATCCTTCTTGACATCCAGAACTACGAATATAAGAAGGGTGGCGGAATATAACGCGGCTGACTCGATGAGGATCTCCATGATTGGGTTGAAAGTGCGATGAGAACCAGTTCCGGCCTTTTTGCCCATGCGTTGAACGAGGAGGATTCTCAGAGTGATTAAAAATGTGGTGGTCAAGCTGGTCGCAACCGACAGCGAAAAGTAGATTGTGCTGAGTCTGACAAAATCCGCAGATTTTTTTTCAATTGTGAATGCTTCCGAGCTCTGCTCTGCAACGACTATGTCAGAGACCATGAATCCGGCCAAAACTATTTTGCATGTCAGGATGAAACGGAGATGAATGGCCGAGACTCTGACTCACTGGCTCCACTGATAGTAGCAAGTATGGGAAGCACAACGATGTGCCATCGACGGTTCCATACAACCCAGCACCGCCATATCTTCGGGTAAAATGAGCCGGGAAAAAAACATGATCAACCACAGACTCACGAAGAGACAATCTGTCATAAATATATTGAGGCAGAAAAACGTGTCACCCGTTCCTTCAATCCAGACTTTCAAATGGGTCAATGAGTACAGGAGACCTGGGCCAGTAGGAAGCTCGTTGTCGTCTACAGCCTGGGAGTAATACAGCCAGTTGAGTGAAGAATGCATCGTGGAGCATATGTAGGACGCAAGAACGAGCGCGATTTGCCACCGCATCCGGGAGCCACTATAGCGTGTGCCGGTAACTATCGTGACATGTTCAACAGTCGCTGAATCAAGTTTCACGAGACCAGCTCACTGATTACCCAGAGCGTCAGCAGCATCACGGCTGTGTACAATCCTGCAAAGCTATTCGTCAGGATAAAACTCGAGATTGAAGGGAAGAATATACCATTGAACCAATTCTCGACGATGAGAGAGCTGATGGGCAAGGGTGGGGTCATCTTCACTGTCAACGCCCGGCAGTCTTGTGTCCGTTATATATTACCGAGTGACGAATGATTTGGGAAACCTGAAGCTTCGGTTTGATCCAGAGGTTGGGTTATACGGCAACATCATCGGTTCAGTGTAAAATCAGTGATGGTAGCTAGCTTTTTGTTAAATGATAGTGCTTCTCGAAGAAAAACCCGTCTTCGGGGCTTGAGAACGACGAGTTGCTTTGCAGCGTGAGAAAACTTCCCACCCACTCTCACGCGCAACTCAATAGAAATGCTGTATCTTCTCTTATCGAGCCAATCGCCCCTGGACATGGAAATATCACGCATACTGTGAGATGATATCGTCACGATTAACTTGGTCTGGATGCATTCCAGCCAGCAGTCTTCGTGCGATTGGACCTATCTGTTTATTTGAGCCCCTAAACTGGGCCATATCTTGCTTCTTGTTGTCTTCCGCGCGAGTTCGTCTATGGAAATCCCGGCGAGCACAGAAGCACCTGCTGCGCCGTGCGGTGGAAGTCCCCGCGCTGTTATACATGAATGACTCTCTTTATAAAATTACGTGTGTCTGTCCGTCTGTCTGTCCGAAGCCTTTTAAACTCCGCCGCTCATCTGACCTTTGCTTAGAATTACCCCTTTATTCACGTCTTCCCATGACGTAGGTATCACCCTCCTTATTTACGCTGTCCCTCCGCGAAGCGCCCGAGCAGCCGATTGTGATTGCTAATTGAATTGAGTCGGAAAGTCACATGCTCCACGAACGCGTCCCTCGGTTCATTGTCAACTGACAATGGCTGTGACATTAGTGTTCAATGTCGACCTATAGCATGTGTGAAAGTCCTGTTCCAACCTGCTTGCGTTTCAACAGACTTGTGGATATTGGTTGACGCTGCCTGGCTCGGCCTTAGATCTCCATCAAGCTTCTCGCGGCTGTGAAAGAACCAGATGCCATTAAATTGACATTACCTTCCAAATACCACCACCATGTCGTCGACTCCCAGAATATGGCTGAGTAGGTTCGCTTCTGCTTTCTGTCTGCAAAATCTTATTGGGTCGCCTTAGTTACGGGCGCCTCCTCTGGTTTCGGAAGAGCGCTTACAGAGGTCGTGCTCGCCCGGGGAGAAATCGCCGTCGCGACTTTGCGGACCCCAACTGACCTCGAAGACCTCGCTGTCACTAACCCCGATCGCCTCCTCGTTGTGAAATGCGACGTGACCAAGCTCGACGAAGTTCTTTCCGCGTTCTCCGCCGCCATAGAAAGGTTCGGGCGTGTGGATGTGGTTTTCAATAACGCCGGGTACGCGATAGTGGGCGAGATCGAGGCCGTCCCGGAGGATGCAGCACGCACTCTGTTCGACGTCAACTTTTGGGGTGCAGTGGCAGTTAGCAAAGAGGCGGTCCGGATCTTTCGCGATGTCAATCCACCAAGTATCGGCGGCCGCTTGTTAAACGTCAGCTCTGGAGTCGGATTCTGTGGAGGACCGATAGTTGGGATGTATGCTGCTTGGTGTGTCTTACAATATATATGTTAAGTGTGTCACTAATTCATAATTTTCCCTCCAGTAAACATGGTGATTGAATATATCTATCAACAATTAGAACCATACTGACCTGTCCAAAAGCATTGGAGGGCCTCACAGAATCGCTACGGCTGGAAATGAATCCAGCATGGAATATCAAGGTTTGATGCCTCCGAAATTCTGCGCGGCGTTTAACAGACACACAGATATCGACAATCGCACCGGGAGCATTTAAAACCCGCTCTCACACCACAGGAGCGGTCTTTTACCCCGTGCCGGAATCTTACAGAGGCGAGGGATTGCCGTCCCAAGTGGTTCGCGACTGGTTTCAAGACGGATCTGGTATTCGCGGGGATCCGCGGCTGGGTGCCGAGGCGATATATCGGTTCTCGAAGCTGGAATCCCCTCCGAGGAGGTGGGCGATGGGCAAGGATTCTATTGGAGGGGTCAGGATGCAGATTACGCAGGTTACTGCTGAAACAGATCAGTTCGAGAGCTGGTCAGACAACCTCGAAGTGATTGTTTAACTTGGAGGAGTTCATCTTATGTTATCAATTCGCGCTATCTTTAGTAGTGGGTTTTGTGGTCCCTTTCGACGTGCTCCAGACTCAGTCTAGCGGCTCCAACTGTTGGGCTTGGTTCTCGTCTTGTACCATTCATCTCCCCATATTCCTCTTTCATTAGACATCCAGTGCGTTTCTTCAAACCTTTCGCCTCTGCAACGGTGATTGACGTGTCACCAACTGCCTGTTCACCGCCCCTCCCACTTCGGCTCCACGGTACCATTTATCTACGGGATCCGCTGAGGATTTCTTTTGCCCCGATCATCTGTCGTTTCTGGGTGGGCCTAATTATCAGTATCATCGCCATGAGAACCTTACCGCAAAATAAAACTCTCGGTCTCCGGTTTTCTATTGGTTTGCGATTTGTCGACCTGTCTGAGGTTGATTCAATTCTCATTAGGTTTTCAGTACCAGCCATCTGGACTGCCGTATAAATCGTCGTCTACTTTGTTGTAACTGCATCATAGACTGTGCTCGATGTACTTCGTTTTGGATTACGGTCCAGTTCACACATAAATGTATCCCCCAGCCATCTTGTAACCCGCAAACCTTCGCTGTGGATTTGCGTAGTGTGTACCGCTTCGAGCTTCGGATTCGAGAGCACGCCAGGTCTGGAGGAAGAGAACCTGATCCGGTGGTATTATTTTGGCTATCTGGACTCCATGCCTTCTGCTATCTTGGCCGCCGTGTGATATTACTTTCTGTTCTGTTAGTTTATTCTGTACTATCGCGCCAATAGCCTGTATACAATGAAGACAGATAACGGGCCATGCCACGGAGCGGGTTGGGTAGATTATCTTTCCATTGGCTCCGCTCCAAGGCTGGCAGTCGCGAAAAAAAAAAAACGGACAGTACTTCCTCGGATCTCCCTTGAGGACGAGCAGGACAACGGTGTGAAATCTTCCAACAAGAATCCGAGGCTTAAAACGGCATGCATGATCATGAGATTTTGATCTATTGCCACATGCCGTGTGACTCGTCAAGTGCGTTGCAAGTGCGTGTCAAGTGACAGTTCAACTCCACGTTCAATTTCTATCGGTCTCAGAGAACTGTGAGAGTGAAACCTATTCTCGTGCGGAATCGTAACTTTTGCCATACTTACCAGCGGGAATCCAGCATCTTCATTCACCGGAAGAAGTATCATCAATCTGGGTTGGCGGTCGAGCACGATGTTCCATCAGTGTTGGAAGACCGAATTCTATTCGAGAAAGAGGAAGATGGGAACTCAAAAAACTTCTTCCCTCTCAATTTCACATCCCGCTGGCCGTGCAGAGTGCCTTAGACCAAAGCCACCTGTAACCCCTCAAATATGTCGAGACAGATCTTCCTATGAAGTTAGCTTACACCAGAAAAGCGCCGTCAGCTCGCACCGAATCCGTTTGCAGCCAATTTTGGGAATGGGACGTCGATTCCGTGCAACGCCATGGTCGGTACTCGGATTATAAACACCGATGATAGCTACAATATGAAATCAGAGATGAGCCAATTAGATTCTGTCAACCACATATTAGACCCGAGTCCGTGATTTTACTCCGATTCAAAAGATTGGCGCTCGTCATTTATTCCCATGCAAACTTCTTGCTTGATTGATTCATTTCATGGATGGGAATTTTGCTGAGAACGCTGCCAAAGGCAGTGCATTTTACGCTATGGCTTTCAACCTTTCTATGGACACACGTTGTTCCGCATCAACAGTATCGTAGTTGATCTCACCGACGCTCTGATATTCTGTCATCAGAATGTCAGGGAAAACCCACTCCGATACTATTATTCTCAGGCTCAAGTCCTTCCATTACCGGATATGAAACTCACACTTCTCGCTTTCAGTATTGAATAAATAACAGTCTGGGATCTGGAGTTTGGGCACTGCACTATGTTGTCCCTCTACGCGCTCGCCCTTCTCTTCTCTTTCATCCGTCCGGGTATATTTTCCTCGCAATGATAGTCAATACACGAGACTAATACACCCCAGCCTTCGGTCAGTTGACTGAAATGTGCAACCCCGAAACTGGACTTTGCTTCAACCAGGCTTTCGTGAGTACTCATTTTTCATCATTCCCATTTCGTTCAGTGTTTATATGTTGCTAGGATGAAGCAACAGAATCCACTTTCGGTTTTGTCCTCCCAACTGAAGGCACCTTCACGGACGACTTCCTCGCCACAATCACGACACCGTTGCCGTATGGTTTCGTTGGCTTTGGAATAGGAAACACAGGCAAAATCCCTGGGTAAGTGCATAGATATGCCTGATTTACATACACAATGACTCACGCATTCTACACAGACTCAGTGCTGCGACATTGATGACCCGTTTCACCAGGTGAGTTTATGGTGTCCTTCTTTTTCCATGCTGCTGAAGCTCTGTCAGTCCTGGTCCCACTGGAACACTTCAGAACGCGATGCTCGTGCAACAGTCAACCCTTTCGTTAGTTCCTATTTTCCGCCAGTCTCAGGAACGTCTGACGGCATCTCAGGACGAATGGCAGCCAGCTCGTCCCAAATTCATCGGGCGGACTTATTTCCATTTCGAAACTTTCATTCTGGAATGCAACATTGGCCACCTTTATCTTCCGGTGCCAAAACTGTTCCTTCGCGGCCCCGCCGGCCGATGAAGGATTCCATCTGGCCTTGTTCCAGTCCTACGAGCCTGGTATTTATCCGGCTTTCGATGCATTGAATGCCACCCTCAAGACAGACGAGGCAATCATTAGCGGGTTTGACATCGACAACATTGCGGCGCTGAGAAGCACTGATTATGATTCATTTTTGGTCGCGACTGGCCTCGTGTAGTGTATATAATACGGTGTTAGGCCCGCTACGCGACAAAGCCTACTATCGCACTACGCCTTCTCCGAATCATAAACATTGGCTTTCCTCTGGTAGATTTTTCCAGCTGTTTGGTGCAAGCTATCCGTTTTCATACTTCATGTATACATGCTTTGTCTCACTGGCACGGCTGAAGGAGCGTGCAACTTGAAGTTCTCCCTCAGTATTGTCCGGTGATGTGTCTATGCACGCGTTATGAGTGTGATCATCGGATTTTCCCGGTCTCGCAGCCTCAAGGATCAGTTCAACGCCGCTCTCGACATGCGCTGATCAGGCGAGCTCCTTCTGTCTTGTCTTCTTCCGCCATGCCCGTGGCTCCCTTACTGGCCCATTTACGCGTCACACTCGCGGGAGTCGCTGGTTTGCTTCTATTCGTTTCATATATACCTGTGACAAGTAAACAGTGTTTGGAATACACCGCTAAGACTAGTGTATCGAGACCAGAATCGCTGTCGTTGAAACGATCATGTAGACGTTGAGGGCTACTCATTGTTGCACGATGTTATAATGCCAATGCAATACCGTCAGACTGCCTTCAAGCGGTGGCGGAGCTGCTCTGAAAGTTATTTTTGACCGAACAAGTGGAATCGCCAAAAATGGGCGGGTGCCACGCAGAACTACCGGATTCTGGCAGTAACAAGCATATATCAGCCTTTAAACTTGTGACAGCTGAGATGATGGAGTTTGGAGCTTGTAGCGGAAAACTCGAAGAAACAGGAAGCGGGTGTGAGGATTTACGAAACGTAGGGAGGCTGAATTCAAGTTGGAGGTATGCCGTAGATGGGTGTAGAGGCGGAGGCGGAGGCGGAGGCGGAGGCGGATATAAATCTGGACTAGGATGGCGTTATCAGAGTGTGGGTCGGGATATCTGGGACACTGCCTGTGGTGGAACGATGGAGAGTTGAGGGATATTACAAACCTATTCGCCTATTTCGATGATGGAGTGCTATAAGGAAGGTGTAAACAGATTCATGTAGCAAGAACAGAAGAGTAATCTTTGCATGAAGTTCCTTTAGACAGGAGTATGAATGCAGTTGAATAGTAGATCACTACTATAAACCAATCTATAAAACCTAATCTCAATCACAACAAATATCCAAATACTTGTGTGTGTATGTTTGGGGAGGTAGGGTACAGAAACCCATCACATTTGTTACACTACTTTAATCTGGCGGGGCAACTTTTAAGTCCAGCAGGAGCATAATCCTTATCAGCGGGGGAACTTCTACTGCAGGGCAAATGGTTCGACTGTGAAATGAGGTATCTCACTGTCTGAAATGAGGGAGAACGGCACCAGCGGTTTATCTAGACAGTGCCAGGGAATGACAATGGCCGGACAACTGACGAGGTGTCTTGAACTCAATCCCAATGGGACAACTCTTAGTTTAGGGCTGGTGACTGCAATTGAACAGCTGGCATACCAACGGTTCCAAGCTGGCAGCTGAGCTCTTACAAGGCAAGCACTTTGTTCACGTTGGCTACTTCTCAATTTGAGTGACTTCTGTCTGTGAAGTCTTTCAAATCTGATTTCTATTTCTTAGCCTACTATATTGCCCTGAACAGCAGGGGATAGTTTACTACTTTTCTACTAATCATCTTACTGCTTATATACATGTCCAGAATTACAAACGGGGATATAAGGAAACCAGCTGGAACACATTCTGCTCTTGTCAAGAGACCAGCGGGCCAATGGTATATTCTCCCGGTTCCCATAGTGAACTGGGTATGGCGTGCTTTTTACTAAGGCTTGTCGGTGATGCTTCCTAAATAGGATGTCTGTTTCATCACCCTGCTGAATTCACAAGTTCCAGCGGGAGCTCAGCCCAGGTCCTGCAGCAGAAAAGTCTTCTCATCGCGTTTCATATACTAGCGGGAACCCAAAACTAGTACCACAGTAGTAACTTTCACTCCT
Organism: Mycena capillaripes; assembly: GCA_029204075.1. Lineage (NCBI taxonomy): Eukaryota > Fungi > Basidiomycota > Agaricomycetes > Agaricales > Mycenaceae > Mycena > Mycena capillaripes. The sequence continues at coordinate 75,427 of JARHKZ010000011.1, read as the reverse complement.
GCATCCGAGTCCTCAACAGCCTTATGTAAGGTGTCCAGGTGCTAGCCAGGTGCAATTCCATGCTTATTCCCCACTTGAGATCCCCTCTGTATACTTTACAGGATAGGAGCTGAACTACTCTTAGCTCAATGGTTTATAAGTGCCAAGAGCACATATGAATAAAATGGATAGATATCAGTCAGTGAATGTCCACGAGTTAGTCAGACGTCTCTAATGACACTCTAAATTAAGATGGTTGCATGGTTATATATTATTCAAGGGGTTAGGGGTGATCCTAACACCAAACATGAATAATATATTCCTGGTATTTTGCTCTTCCCTGAGCCTCATCCCTTTAATGTGAAAGCCCTGGTCTGTAGGTTTCTGGTGATACCAAACACTTCATGTTTGGGACGAGTAGTTGGACCACAATTGCTTATGACTCAGCCGCATGCCTGTGAACACAGAATTTAAAATCTGTGTTTCCGAAGCCGCAAGACCACTTGCTTTGTGGAACTTATGAGGCAAGTCCTAAATGAGCATCGGATCAACCGCAATCAATACTGATCACGAATGTCAGACTCAAGCTGACAATTCAGGTCTAGGCTTTTTCAGTGTCATGTGACTCAGCACGTCGCGTTAGCCGCATCAATAAAGCCAACATTGGACTTAGAAGATTATCACGAACTGGCTTGTGATAAGCACTTTGCCCTATTAGCAGGAACTTATATTCTTCCTTGTTAGTGATAACAAGTTGCACCGCAGTGTACTCTCTTTCAGATGTTATACACTCTATTGAACCACTTGCATGACCCCTCTTAGGTATGTGCATGTCCCAAGATTTGATCTGTTGCAGGTAACACGTTCCCAGCACTTATAAAATGCTATAGTCCTTAGATGTGTGTGTAAGAAATACAAAGTTTGGAAATAATGCCATTTTCAGGGGTGCTTTATTACACAGCTTATCACCGGTCTGTTTTCGAACGGTCAGACAGTTGGGTGGAATTGAATTGATATTTACTGTTTTTGGTTAGTCATTCAATGGAGAATCGTGAGCCTATTGAACAGAGAACTGGTGGATAGCAATGAGGGAACATCGGCATGTCTTCTGGGTCTGGCCCAAAAGGTCTGGCTTGAAAGCCGGCATCTCAGATCGCGCCGGCAACATGTTCCAGGCATGCAAACACAGTATTTGGCATAAAAATGCCCTGAAAACACAAATTACCTAATATATAATATTTTCAAAATTCCCTCTCTGTCGCTAATTGCGCATGAATTAGCTGAGTAAATCTATCTAGTTTTTATGTAAATTGGTGCAGAACTGACTGAGATATTTACAATTGTCCGAAAACATTCCAAAACAGAAAAAAAATTGTTGCACCTTCGGTTCCGACATTAGCTGTAGATTCCTTCTGTCCATCCATCTGTCCAAAGTCTTTTCAACCTCTGCTCTCAGTTCTGAATCTCTGCCAAATGTCATCATCTTCCTGTTTTGGTCCATTCACTTCCTTTTGCTGTTCCATCACATTTATCTCAGATACTTAACCTCAGATTATGGGAAAAGTTCAGGCAACTCAGATAAGTTCAAAGCCAGAGAAATGAAAATTAAGCCTGTTGATGCTAAAGCACTGATCAGCCCCTTGTTTGTGCCAAGCAAAAGGAATCTGCAGTTTGAACATCTTGACTCTGAGTTCAAACCACCAAGGTTCAACCGGTTCCAACCGGTTCTAACTGGTTCAAGCCATCAAGGTTCCAACCAGTTCCAACCATCAAGGTTTAAACCATAGTTCGAGCCATCACAGTTTAAACCACGGTTCAAACCACATCGGTTTAAACCACAGTTCAAATCACACAGCAGAAGCAGGTTCTGTAGGGGAAGCATTCATGGTTTGAACCGGTTTAAACCCAGGGGCATCGTTGGATGCAATGTGGTTTAGACCAGAACCCTGCTACAGTACCTGACCTTACTACCTTACGTACACTGAGACCAAAGAGGACCAAAGAAAGCACTTCAGTCAAAGAAACCACAGTTCGAACCATCACAGTTTAAACCACAGTTCGATCCATCGGTTTAAACTGCAGTTTGAATCACACACAGAAGCAGGTTCTGTAGGGGAAGTACTCACGGTTTGAACCAGGTTGGTTTGAACCGGTTTAAACCAGGGGCATCGTTGGACACGATGCGGTTTAAACCAGAACCCTGCTACAGTACTGGAATAAGTATTTGTGATGTTGGTGAAAGTGTGGACAGTCGCAGTGAGGTGCTGTGCACCCGAAAACATTCCAGTACCATAGTACTTGGAATAGGTGTTGTGAGCAGACCATTGATTCGCCAGTGGGAAGTACTTACGAGGGCTCGGATGCAAGATCATTATCAGACGAGTTGGAGGTCAAGGCAGCGTCTGGATGTCCCTCGGTGGCTGGGTCCATGAGCTGTAATGGTGAGAAGTGGAAGCGGTGGTAAGCGCCCAAATGGCAGCCGCGTTTTCCGTGTACTAAAATAGTACAACAGCTGTGAAGATTTTGCTTTTCGGGGACTGCAGTCATTTACAGCTTTAATCTGAGCTCGACCAGCCTTCAAGCTTCAAGCGACAAGGCCCAGATCGGGTATGAATGGATGGCTACCAAAGTTCGCGATGATCAATCCGAGGCCGAAGTAGGAATGGGCAGCCGTTGAGAGAGGCTTGTACCATAGCCTATAAGTGGCCAGAAATACCAAAGCAATCCGAGATCATGCACGTTGTGGAAGTGCCATATGGCTCCCACGTCGCCATAAGTCCCTTCAGGCATTCTGCGAGTCCAGCAATCACGATCACCTGACTGCGTCGAGTTTTATTCTGCGTGTGCTGCCCGTCTCAACCACTGAATCGAAGCGAGCACCACATGTCAGCATCTTCGACATCCCCAATTCCTTGGGCGCTACATATACAGACATTTCCTTGTTTTCACCTACATACGCCAACATGACGAGGGAAGACCCGATTCTTCGGCCTTCTCAGACTACGGCGTACGCCGGGGTTTTGAGCCGACTGTGGCCTGGGCACCCACAAGTCACCGTTGGGTGCCGCAACCTGCTCTTCCTATTTTGTCTTTGCATAGCTCCCGGTTGATTCGACGGCGAGAGCTTCGCTCTAGTGGAGGCACATATATACCATGGGCACTTTACTTATATTTGGACCGATCGTATTTACACTCGTTACCGCTGTCATGTACAGGGGTTTGCTCCTTGCTTCCCATCACCACCATCGAATATTTAAGTCCTTTCCCTATGCGATTCCGCTGAGTTTATTCTATTCCGAGTCCATATTCTCTTCTACTGATACTCCAGATTTGTCCCCTCCGGCTCTCGGCATTCTACAGCACTTTTACTCATATTTCCCAGCACGACCAGGCCCTTCCTCAGTCCACCCCTGGACAAACCCTCTCTTCTACAATGTAGACTTCAGAAGGCCACCTGCAAAATTAACCGGTCAACTTTGGCAGTGTGACTCCAAGGTGGGAGCCTTCAAACCGACCGGGGCGTTCTCAAGAGGGATCCTAGGACTTTCTAGGCCTTCCTATACCTTACATGAACTTCAAATCCAGAAGAAACCAACAAAGAGAAATACAACTCGTTGATAAGGCTATGTAGTGAAGGAAGAAAACTAGAACTAGAAGTAACAGCATGAATAATAGACGGGAGGAAAAAAGTTTGCACGGGGGAAAACATACATATCGCCTAATCAAGTCAGTCTTTGGAACACCGTGAACCAAAGTACATATCTGAATCTCGGGTCTCGAGTAGCGTACCTCGCGGTGTAAATCTGGACTCCGCACTAGATAGATTGTCCAAAAGCCGCATGCGGCATTTTGTGCATTGTGCAAAACTGCACGGCAAATTTTGAAATCTAAGACATGTCAGTTAACTATTGTAATATAAGCTTACCTGAGGAAGAATAGGTGCTGTGGGGAGAGGGAAAGTCCTTGGCATTGCCTCTGCTGTGTGGCAGACGTGAAAGTATGGAAAAAGTGAGTGATCCCTTCATGATGCTTGAGAATGTGGCCACCCATGGGTGCACATTCAAAACATAACACTCTCAAGAGTGGAATATGAGATTTAAGAGGCATTGAATGGTACTTTAAAAGACCAAAACTAAGAACAGTGAAGAAAAAGCCACAGCATTGCACAATGCACAAAATGCCGCATGCGGCTCATGCGGCTTTTGCACAACCTATCTATTTTCCCGTATTGCATTGTTGAGCTTATCCATTGTCCTTGGAAAGGTATAAATACAGTCCTGTAGGACTCGGTGAACGTACCGATTACCCCTCAGGCTCCTAATATTTCAACAGGTTCTGAACCCACCTCCGAAACGGCGCTTATATAATACATGCCATCAGGTTTCATTCTGTCAACACCGTCCGGTACGTAGGACAATTATGCGAAGTCTATGATCGAAGGATTCCCCGTATTGACGAGTCTGTTCTCTACAACCGTCACTTGTAAACTGTTTCAGCTTGTCATTTCTGTGAAGAACCATGAGAGTCGGACCCGTGCCGCAGGTCATATGTAAGTAGCGTCAGCACTTGCATACATGGCCGCAATCTCTGAAGCGTATAGGATAACAGCCGCCCTGCGAGATACCGTTGATTTGACAACAGTTCGAGGCAAGAGCTTGTCAGGCGAAGTGAACAGAATCGTGTCCTTTTGAATCTGACTGAAAGCTGGAGCAGTCTCATTGGCCTCTGCAATAATGGGCCTACAAGTCCAGTATCAGTATGGGTAAGTGAACATTTATGCACGAGGGCGTAGCATACCAGATTTTGTTTCTGAGTTGTAAGACGTCATCTGTGCTCTTTGCGTCGAGTTGGAGGCCTGGGATGGGCTCTATCAGAATGCCAGGCTTTTCATCCCCATGGCCGAACATCACTGCGCCTGCCACGCTGTGTCACCTCTGGTCATCCTACATTGCGTGGAAATATAGCGGCACTTACTGTGGACTGCTCACTACGAAGTCTTCTATGATGGTGGGCATCGTCATTTCGCCTGAGCTAAGGACGATGGCGTCGTCAAGGCGGCCAATCCTTTCCCGCAAGTCATGATTGATGGCTATATGGAGGGAAGACCGGAACCTACAATTTCCACAAGTGGTCCTTGTGAGGATGGTGAACCCAAAGGTCGGAAGTTGCATATCCCCTGTCGTCTTCCAGGTTTTCAGCGCTCACCTGATGATTCTCGGAGGTCTAGAAATTTTCGAACATCGGATCATGAGACGACGGTACGAGGATCATTGGCGTACTAGAATCTGGCATTCAAACATTTCGCTCCCCTTTGGAACCCAACGCAGCCTCACTTGGTCGGTGAACCGCATCCATTCCCACTCTTGCTCGTCGCCTGGAAGCGGGATCAAGGCAGAAATTGCCCCAAATTCGGTCCCTGCGTACAACGCTCGAAGATTGACGCCAGATTTTACCAGGTTGTCGCCCAAGGGTTTAGGAAGTAAACCTCCACCGAAAAGCTAAAGCGGAATCACCATTTGAGCGCAAAGGCGGTTAATGCTGGGACTTACGACCAGATTCAAAGTTTTTAGATACGCGATTGCCTCGGGCGACTTTGCCCAGACCGCCAACAGTGTAGGTATTGCAAAACCGATTTACAATTCGTTTTGCGCGCAAATTGCAAAATGTTGTCTGGTGATGGCTGTATTGGTACCAGGTCGGGAGATGATACAACAGGAGGGAAAATGGCGACAGTAACACCGCCGTAGAGTGGCTGCAGAAGTAGACAAAATATCCCTGAAAGGGCGAATGTGGGTAGTCCCATCGTTCCGATAGCGAAGGGAGCATCTATATAATGGTGAATATCTGCAACAAACGCTCAGGTTAGCCAGATGGACGTGAAGCAAAGAAAATAACATACCGAATCGAGACCAATGCAAGAGCGTTCTGTGGGTATGCGCAATGGGTTTCGGAAATCCGGTAGTCCCGGGTGAGTGTAGATACAGGCATGTCTCCTCCAGGGATGGTTTATTGGGAGTTGGAACATAAGCTGCGTATCCGAAACTGGCTGTTCCGGGAACCAAGTGAGGATATAGCTGAGAGAGGGAAGGAATCTCTTCGATAGCGAGGACAAAATCCGGATCCGACTGTTCGAGTTCGTCTTGAATTCCGCGCAGGAGAGGCGCAAGAGTGACGCTAGTGGTCAACAACCTATGACAAGATGTTTTGCGTAGCAAGTGAGCAGCGGCGGGTGCAGACAACCAGTGACAGATTGGAAATGCCTAGCGCCGGCCAGTGAGTCGTTGTGAATTGACCGAGACAGTTGAGGACATACGATACATTTCGCAGTGATGAGGCCGGTCACTATGGTCGGATAAACCACTGTGTCCGCTAATGCAATTATGGCCACAACTTCCCCGTCTTCACCTTGATGATTCGGACGAACAAGTTGCGCCGCGCGATGAGTAGCGCGCCCAAATTCCAAATGGGTGACGGTGATTATGTCGGTGGATGGATCTGGTAGTGCGAAAGCGTAGAAGGGGGCATCGGGCTTGGTTTCCGAGTTCTTTGAAATGATATCGGGCACGAGCATCGTAGGACTTGGTTGAGCTGGAAAGAGGTGGGGGGGAAGATAAGGGAGGTTCTTCAGCCCCAATGATTGATTGAACGGCGAATATTAGACGGCGATTACGAGTGTACACCGGGAAAATTCTCGGAAACCGGCGTTCCCCAGCGGGGTTTACGAGAATACTGCGCTGGGAACGGCGGGAGATGTTCAGCCGCCATATTTTCGTTCGAACGAAGTAATATTTCTGGGGCTGTCCTTGTGCATGCGTATCAATCAAAGACCCAACTATTTTCGGGGCGCAGTTCGGCGAAGGAGGTTGGGCTGGACCCACACTTCCAATCGCCGTCACGGACAAAGCAGGCGGAGGAAGAGAGTCAGTGACGTAATTGAAACCTCGGCAGCGCCGGGCCGGAGGGGCCCGGATCCTACACCGCCACTCTTGCCAAAGACACGTCTGTCCTCCTCCATCACAACTGCAGCACGAATTCTGTCAAAGCTCCTTGAAAATCCGAGCAGTACTACCACTGCACCACGCGGTATGGCTGCTCCGTCACGCTATGCCATCGGTTTGAAGTCGCCCGTCAGTCTCGCCCTAGGCGTTGCTCTCGCATCCGTTTCGATGCTGGCACGGAGCACATCTTGCCCCAGTGCATCGTATCGGCCGGCTCCCAGGTGCTTGTGCATTTTGTGGCCGGACAGTGATGGGGTATAACAATAAGTGTCGTCTTGACGTCTCTCATCGTTGTACTGCAAGCTTGGAACACGTGTCGTGTGCGTGGTCTCTCGCTTCGCAATTATCTAATACTCATTCCAATCCCAGTGCAACATCAACGAAGCGGTGGTTCTAGAGATCGCACTATTGATCAAGTCACTTGGGCTCACGGTACGTTTCCCACATTAAACGCCTCATGTTGCTGTTGTTAAATTGCGGACTAACGACGTAGGGTACACCTACCTCAATGCACGATTGCTATTTCAGAACGAAGAGAGGTCCGCACCCTTCTCGCTTGACGGAGCTCCTCTCCTCAGCCAGCCTCAGGGACGCAAAGCTATTCGGCGAAGAGTGTGGAGTGGATCTGCTCAGGTGCCTTCGAATCATCCTCATCCCCCTTCGAACTCTGCCAAACAGTTAATATTCCACCAGATAAGCATACTGCGCCGGTAAGCAAACTCGCTTCCATGCCCAATATCAGCGTGCCTCGACCAAGCACTTCCATGCTCCAGACCAGTTTCATGAAGATTTGGGCTAGATAATCTGTCTCTTCGAATGGAAATACCTAGAATATCGGCAGCTTAATCCTGCGGCCGCTTTGGGGACTTTTCTCTTCATCGCTTTCCTTGAAACTTCCTCGCAGATTCGCCACCAAGGCAACGTACACAACCACACAAGACGACGCCCAGTCCGGAGCGCACGAGGTGTGTCCTTGTCGGGTCATTTCCCGCCCGGATTCTTCTTGCAGACTCTTCACTTTCGTCGTTGGTCTCCGTATCCACCTCACAGATCCGGTATCTGTGAGCCGCACCCGCGCAGCTGGTCGTTCAAGTCGCGCAATGCGGAGCGCACTCCTGTGCGGATGAGTCTCGCGCGGAAGGAGCCGACGACCGCCGCTCCTAGCTCAACGCATGGCGCGAACCACATTGCTCGGCGTACGGGTCTGCATTTTCCGTGCATCTCGCAAGACTGCAGACCCCGCCGTAGCGGAGACGGCCACAAAAGTCTAGCACCATCTACCGCGTTCTGCAGCACTCGCCCCGTTGTCAATGTGAGTGTGCAGCTGTGCCCGTAGCACGGCAACTCGCTTGCAACCCCTCACAGCCGCAGCCGCGGATGCGCTGGCCCTGGAGACTGGAGTGCGTGGGGCCACCGCGTCCAAGCCGGTGTGATACGGCTCGCACCCCGACTGCGGCAGCACTCGCTGCGCTGCACAATTGGACCGCACGAGTCGCAATGGCGCAGGAAGCAATCTATCGAGTTTCGACATCGCACGAGAGCACGCGGCACAAATGTCCTACTGTTGAATATCGGAAGCGTCCGGTCTCCATAGGCTTAGGCGAACATGTTGAAATACATTGCGCAAGACTCGGATAGCTTACTCGGCGCTTGATCTCATGATAGTCGACGGCGGAGACAGTGCGCGGGATACCACACACTGCAACAAACATTGATTAAGTTCGCCTCTTGTACTGTTTTCAATTTTGCATCGCAATTGAGCGCTGTACACCGCCTCCAATCCGTACTTATCCACTAAATAAATGTTTTGGAACATGATTATGATCAATAGACCGGGGCTTGGAGACCCGTTGATCCACCTCGGAGCACCTCGGCAGGTGGCACCTCGCCAAGCGATGACGAGGCGTGGCTAAGGGAACAAATCTCATCTCTTGGCGAGGCGAGGCGAGGCGCCACCTGCCGAGCGGCGAGGTGGATCAACCGTCTCGCCAAGCCAAGGTACGAATGATGCGAGCAGCAGACATACCGATGATCTTATTTTTGGGGTTCTCGGCTTGTCCCTCCGTCGACATCCCAGCCAAGCCCCGGTCTAAGACTTGGTTGAACGTGGTGACTTTGATTCAGCCCGAGATCCCATCAAGATCGCCTCGCCTTTCAAAGTCTGACACACTCGCATCACTAACACGGCAAGGCTGTAGCAACAGGCATAGCCTTACCCAATCGATCGGCGTACTTAAGCTCAGGAGGAAGACTCCACCTTCATCCCCTCCAACATGGCCCAACACCTCCAATCGTCCCCGCGACTCGGCATCTTCCCCCAGTTCTGCGCAGAGCAGCAAATAACCTTGGTACTGAAAGAGAAAGTCTTCTCTTTCAGTGGAGACGATTTTTCGGTCAAGGACCAGTTCGGAAACGTGGTCATCAGGTGTCAGGGGAAAGCGTTGAGTTGGTCGGACAAGAAACGTGCGTTTACTTGCCATAGAAGAGATGTATGTGCCGTGCTGACGAGATCAACACAGAATTTTCGGATGCGTCAGGAAACCACCTGTTTGATCTCAAGAACAAGCATTTCCATATTCACAAGACCCTCGAGGCTGAGGATCCAGCGGGAAATGTGCTAATGACTGTTAAGGGGAAGTTTCAGGTTTTCGGTACGTGGTTCGACAGACGATTGCGCACCCAGCGCTAACGTACATATGCCCAATAGGTAGCAAAATGAGCGCTACGTTCAAAAACTTTGACGGCCACGACGTAGAGCTCATCTGCAAGGGCGATTTCCTCGATCGGAAAGCGACGATTACCCACAACGACCAAGTCATTGGCCAGATTGGGCGGAATTTTTTCAACGCGCGCGAAATATTCGGGAACCAGCAGACCTACCAGGTTAGTGTGGCACCTGGGGTGGACTTGGCGATGATGGCGGCGATCTGTATCTGCTTGGACGAGAAAGAGAATGAGAATCAGAAGTGAGCTGGAGGAATAGCCGCCGTTGACTGGATGGGAAAACATTCACAACATTGGCGCAGATATACGATGACAGCGAGTCATACAGTACTTAATTTACAGCTGTGACCGGACATTGTGACAAGGACAGTTTGAGGACATTAATAGCATTCCACAATGGCTTCCTGAGCCCCTCAACCATCTTTCCTTTGAGCCGCCCACTCCTTTGAAGTCCAGGTTTGACGGGGATAGTGTTTGTTCGATCTTCCCGAGATCAAGATATTCAATCGATACAAACAGCCCAGAGCTGACGTTCTGCGTTGTATTGAGCTCAAATTTAAAGGGCCTCTCGGAGCCCATACTGTGAGGGGCTGGGGGAAAGTGCCGCGACTACCCCGGCACTGACGCGCATGGACGCGCATGGACGCGGTACAGACGCGGCGGTGGAGCCAGCGGACCACAGCTGGCTTGAGCTCCCACCATGTAGCGAGCACCCTGGAATACTCCTTTAGATACTAGGTCCCCACTGACTCAAATTTACACCCTAGGTAATTGAACCTCTCGATCTGAGCCCAGTTGCACCACATAGGTCAATTAATTATGCTCTTTGAGACTATTAACAAAGATTTCTGACGGGAGTATGCGGACAATGGGTAGAGATTTGGACATGAAACACAGAAAGTGTGACTGTTATGCCAGGTGTCGTTTGACTCAACTGCCCACTCAATTCGGGTCGTGACCGGGTCTGTTGTGAAGCCGAGAAATTGATATTCAAAGCCACATCTGACTTGACCCTCAAAACAGGGCTCCCTGGGCTCCTGATTTCCTAATGTGACAGGGGACTCCATTTTAAAGGCCGGAATATATTAGGCAGACTATCAAGATGTTCGTGTACCTGTTCAACTTGGTCAATTTCAAGATGACTGTCTTGGTATTCTCACCAGTACAGAAGTCAAGACAGCGGGCTTATATTTAGCTAAGGTTCAGCAGGAGAGCGCACAAAAGGTTGGCAACAGGTCATGAATCATGGAAGTTTGAGCTTGAACCTCCCCAGTCTTTTTCATCCGATCCCTATCGCAAACTCCCGCCAATCACCGAGCTTCCTAATCGGGGTGATGCCGCCGACGGCGCCTTGACCAGCGCTTCAAGTCTTTAGGACCATCGTTTCACCCTAATGGCCTCCGCAATGCCAACGCCCTCCCCGCTCGATGAGGACCCCGCTGTGTATCTCGCCATGCCTCGCTTCAACCAGACCCTCGACTTTGACTTCGAGAGCCGCTCATCGCGCGCCAGCTACGCATTCACTGACGCCCCAGAGGACCGTAACACCTCCTGGCCCGTCCTAGTCTTCTTCAACGGTCTCGCCGGCCACCGCATAATCGCTGCACTCATCGAGCCTATCGCACGAAAATACGACGTCCAGATCCTCACCGTCGACAAGCCCGGCTGTGGCAGCTCCTCGCCCGTCCCTCTCGCCCAGCGCACCCGCTGGATGCACGCCGCGCTCCTCGCTGTTCTCGCACATCACAATATAACTGAATTTGCCGTCCTATCTCACTCGAACGGCCTCTTCTACGCGCTCTACACCCTCCTGCACCTCCCCCCGCATCTGAGCGTGACCAGCTGGACGCTCAGCGGCCCCTTCATGCCCCCTTCTATCAGCAGGTCGACAGCGCTGCGTGCAGCGGCATTGCTCCCCAATGCGATCCCCAATTCGCTCGGCACGCTGCTGCAGGTCGTCCTGCCCGTCGCGCGCCTGGCTGGCTGGAGCGGTGGCTTGCTCGCGGCGAGTGCTGGCCTTCTTTCCTCTTCCGCGAGTGGTGGAACCGTAGCCGAGCGCGAGGCGCGCAAGCCGCCGCACGAGCGCGAGTGGGTGGTTGCGCTCGTTGGGGACACGTGTCGCGCGGCGGTCATGCGCGAGGGGCTGGCGGGGGCAAAGGGGGCGGTGGGGCCGGAGGCGCTGTTTAGTCTGCATGGCGGGGACGCGGTGCCTGCTCCTACCCCCGATGGGGAAGCGGACTGCGTATGGGGCCTCTGCGCGGGCGCGTCAGACGCGGAGATCCTCCGCAACGCATTCAGACGCCTCGCGCGGCGGTTCCCGCCCCACATACTACGCATACGCGTCGTGTACGGCGCCGCGGATGGGATAGTGCCGAAGCAGGGACGGCTGTGGTTGCGCGGCGTGCTGGAAGACGTGGGGCTCATTCGTGGCGGAGCGGGTGGGGTGCATAGGGAACGCGTTGACGAAGAGGAGGAGCTAACTGGAGAGGGGAAGACGTGGACGGAGGTGCCCGGGGCGCCGCATGATGGGGTGCTCTTCCGCGAGGAGGTAACGGCGCGGATTTTGTGGGGCGTGGGTGAGCACGCTGAGTGGGGTCGGCCTAGGGCGCTAGGAAGTTGAGTGGTGTCGTATATTTCATGCTGGTATGTGGTACATCCATTGAAGCGCAGTTTGTCGAAGTCTTTTATCTGACTCAGTGGGGTTCTGTATAGCACGTTACATTGCAGATTCCCAGAATCAAGAAAGAGCCTCTGAAATCCACATCGCCTGCAGTCTTTAATCTGACTCAGTGGGGTTCTGTATAGCACGTTACATTGCAGATTCCCAGAATCAAGAAAGAGCCTCTGAAATTCACATCGCCTGCAGACTTGATGCACATATTCGGGTGTGTCGCGATGTCCAAATCCAAGTTTTCTTGGTTCGGTTGTGATTTCGATAGTTCATTCAATTAACCATACCACCACCGCGCATCATTTCCCCCTATTATTTCTCGCGCACAACCTTATAGGACCAAGTTCGAACTGCTGACCAGCTTGGCCACGCCACCGGCAGATGTCCTTCTTCTGCTCATGAAGGTCCGCCATCCATTCGTCTCCCCTGCGGATATCCCATGGCCCACTTTACCGTTGTCGCTGTCTACAGATCATCGCAGGAGTTCTCGCTCTAATGTACAGTGTACTAGCTGCCGCGCTGTCTGCTCGCTTAACTTTTTTTCTTCCATTGAATAGGTTAAACATCCCGATGGGTAGGGACACACAAACCACGGTGTTCACCAGCAGTTTCGGTTTCGGACGTGGCGCGACTCTAGATTATCTCACATCTGGAAAACTGTAGCCTCCTTTTGGCCTCAGAAAGTTTGGGTTAAATTTCCCCGGTCAATTTACCCATGTAAATTTCGGAGGCTTATTTCCACCACGCTAGGCTTTCAAATGCAAGAACAAGAAGAGCCTTGTGGGATCGGCGGTGTTCCCTAAACCCTGAATGCCCAATACTAGTAGTTGAGCTCAAACCGGGCTTTCGTGGCCGGTGAACCCTAACCCGAGACACTGTTCTCTTGAAGTGGCAAGACTGCGAGAATTTACTTATCCCTTCAACCGCTAGCGAAAGCTCTGGAAAGAACTATAGCGAGAAAGAAGAAAAAAAGACAAGAAAAGAACAAGGACTGGTAGGTAGGTGGGTTTACGCGGTACGGTCCCGGTCAGGAACGCCGGTTTGAGGAAGTATCCAGGAATTATATGATTGTAAATTTGTAATGAGCACGCTCAATCGTTCGCGTTTCGCCGCGTAGGCGGGTATTCATGTGAAAAATAGCATCGGTCCATCATTTGCCGCCATCACTCGGCCTCCAGTTCACCGATTCCCGGAATTGCTTAGAAACTGCTTAGAAACTCAGGTTGCTTACAGCTTCAGCCCGAACCTTACCACGCGTTTCTTTAAGTACTACTACGACCACTGTCATGCATCCGCATTATCAGGCATTATCTCTCTCAAAGCGACCATGAGTCTCACCACTTACAAACGAATCGTGCTCAACTCTCGTCCGGTAGCGGACATCGAGCCGACAACATTCCGCACTGAGACGCTCAAACTCAGCGAACTCCAGCCCGGTGCCGGGGAGGTACTTATCCAAGTTACCTGGCTCTCGCTTGACCCCGCCATGCGCTCGTACATCCGCGACGTGCGCAGCTACCTCCCCCCGTCCAAATCGGCGAAACGATGCGCGCACTGGGTCTGGGCGTGATCGTAAAGGCTGGTCTCCAGAGCACGCTCTCTGTCGGCCAGCTGGTGAGTGGTTGGTTCGGTGTGTAGTTTCGTGCCTCCCCTGGAAATTTTACTCATTCACCTCAGGATGGACCGAGTTTGCTGTGATGCAGGACAAGCAAGTCGATAAAGTAACGTAGGTTGCGTGCGAGCCCGATGGGTGCAGATTAGACCTCAATCAATTATTCTCTCAGCGTTCCCAAGGGCGTCCAGGCACTCGATTTTCTCAACATCCTTGGTACTTCGGGCAAGTTTTTTTTGCACGGTCATGGCCTTTTCGATTATGAACGATCAAAATGCAGGCCTGACTGCATACTTTGGACTCCGCGATATATGCAACCTCAAGCCGGGCGACAAACTGGTCGTCTCAGGCGCCGCTGGCTCTGTAGGGACGTTCGCGTGCCAGCTCGGCAAGCGAGCGGGTGCGACGGTGTACGCCATCGCGGGCGCCCAAGACAAGTGCGAATGGCTCGAAAAGGATCTCGGCGTCGACAAGGCGTTCAACTACAAGAGCCCGACGTTCATCAAGGACTTCCAAGAGGTGGGATATATTGATGCGTTCTTTGATAATGTCGGGGGTAAGCTTGCCGTGCATTTCTGAGTTGAACTCCGCATTGACCTTCCTGTCGGAAGGTGATATCCTCGACCTGGTTCTCACCAGATTGAATAAGGCGAGTGAGCATCCTGTTTATGTTATGCCGGCAGCTGAGGATTTCGGCGACCTTTCAGGGCGCACGAATTGCTCTTTGTGGTATGATTCAAAAGTCGTGCCATCTGTCGAATACTCAATACTCGCACACCAGGCGCCATCTCACAGTACAGTCAGTCAACCACTTCACTCGCATTCCGGTTTTCTGACTTGTTCCAAGACGCGGACGCGACAGAGCGTAAAGGCTTGCAGAACTACGCATCCCTTATCGCGCAGCGTGCCAAGATCCAGGGCTTCCTCATGCACGTATTTTTCCTCTACAATTCACGGTATATTAAAATCGCTTTCGCCAGTTTCGACTACACAGAAGAGTGGCCGGCGGCGATAGAGGAGATGGCGCGCGGCCTTGTGGACGGGTCGATCAAGCAGAAATTCCACGTTGTCGAGGGACTGGAGCAGGCGCCAGTCGCTCTGCCCATGCTCTACAGTGGAGGCAATACCGGAAAACTGTGCATATTTTTTTTGCTCAATTTTTATGTCAAGCTGATATTTGGGGTCCAGTGTGGTGAAGGTGTCGGAAGAGCCGGCTCCCCAGCTGTGAACAGGGGCGCCGGATCTATATTCTCTCAATACATGCATTATGTCTTTACGCTGTAGAGTCTGGACCGGAAATGCACAAGATAGGAGCAACTAATTCGACGCTACTTCTACTATAAACCTATTTAATAAGAAATACGACATAGGTTAGATATATGGAGGGATATACAATGAAATTAGATGTGTATACTTATCCGAACCAAAAAACAGACATTCACGCCATGTCGTCCCTCCCCTCCCAAGGCGAATACGTCGGCAGCACCGGCGGTGGCAAATAGCTCAGCTCGATATGCAGCCCCGTCGCGACGAGCTCCGCCAGGTAGGGTATCATATCAAATTCCCTCTGCCTCACAAATACCACCTCCACATGCGACAGGGGATGCTCCGTCTCCGCGCGCAGCTGCACGAAGTTGAACAGGACGTCGTCCGCAAGGGGGGCGCACCGTACCACTTCGAGCCTCGTGAGGAACGGGCAGAAGCACTCTTCAGAGACGCGGAGGTCGGGCGTGAGGACGCGCAGGAGGTCGTTCGCCGTCGCGGGTGAATACGCGTGCTCGCGCTGGTGCGGCGTCGACCACGGGTCGTAGTCGCCGTCGTTCACGAGCCGGAGGCGAGTGAGTGCGGGGAGGAGCTCGATGCAGTGCGTGAAGGCTTCGCACGCGAGACCTTTGATGTCGAGCGTGAGGCTTTCGAGCGTGTGGATGGCGGAGAAGAGGGAGATGAAGGGGAGCTGGCCTCCGCCGTATTTCGGGCCGTTGTATTCAAAGCGCTGGAGCGCCGGGACGCGCAGGGCGCGGAACATCGAGACAACGTTGATTTGGGAGTGCTCGCGATTGTCCACTGTGAAGTCTGTGAGATGGGCGAGCAGGATGGGAGGTGGGGGCGTCTCGGGGTCGCCGGAGACGGTCGTGCGGTCGGGTGTGAGGCATATCGTACATCGCGTGAGGTTTGGACATTGGCGGAGGATCACAAGGGCAAAGGTAGTCGTCAGATGGAAGCTGCTCGCGTCCTTGAGGCTGCCCGCAGTGAAGGTGAGAGAATGCAGGAGCGGCCACGGAAGGGTAAGTGCGAGAAAGTTTCCTCCGAGAGATGCGAAGGATGCGCTGCGAATCGATGGGGTGCGGAAAAAATTAAATGCCCGCCAAGGAATCTCGAGTGGCGTGACGAGATTCTGCCAAGAGCCGCCCCCGACCGAGGTGAACGCGATGGATTCCAGAATCGGCACATCCGATGGGTCGAGATTCGTGAGAGGCGTGAGAATGGTGCGGGGAGACAGCGTGAGCTTTACGTGCTTCCAACGAGAAGAAAAACTGGCCAGCACGTCGATCATAGTTGCAACATTATCGGATCCGGATTCGCACGCCGCGGAGACTGCCAGAGTGATGGAAAGAGGGAGGACGCTGGACCGTGTCAACCAGGTTTCCACGGCAACGCTCATTTGCTGAAGCCTGGCGGAATTGGGGACCACGACATGGACCGAGGTCCATAGCTGCGGCGTCCTGAGCAATATTTTCCGCCAGCGCGCGCACACCTGACCCAGCAGCAGCGGTGCTTCGCGGGCGCTCATCACAGGGTTCCCTGAGCGCGGCAGACATGCGAGGAAGATCTCCCGTATAACGTCCTCCGGCAGTCTTCGCGCCAGAGACACCAATGCCTGGTGCGCGTCAATCGATTCGCGCAGACGCTCGCATTGATTCCCGAGATCCGTCAGGGAAGCGTTCATGCGAGCAATCTCCCCGTTCAGCGCGTCGAAGTCCTTCTTGAGCCCCGACAGAAACTGTCGAATCGCATCGCACTCTGCATCTGTGGGTGCCGTATTGGTGCCATCAGGAAATTGTCAGTCGCCGGATGTCGGCGGGTTTGCATCATGATTTGATACCGCGCTGATGTTGATCTGGCGCGGTCAGATAAGCGCTCATCCGTTGTCATGAGAATCCGGTCCGGATGTTCGACGCGTGTGATTAATAGACAGTCTTTTGACGGATCACAGGGATGGATATGTAGATATCAGCTGAACGCCAGACGCGCAGAGGCCGGACATGTATCTACCACGCAGGATTGAAAGCAATGGCAATCACATCACGCCGTCACATCACATCGACGCGTCCTGCACTCCGCCATGTCCTCGACGCGACAAGCTCTTCCCGAACAGACCATAAAGGTTGAAGAGCCTCTCCCTCAGCTAAACAGTCCAGAACCAATGTGTTCTGACAATATACCACGAAAACGCGTCAGGGAAGACATTGACGCGAACGGCGCGTTGCAGAGCACCTCCTCGGGACGTGTCAAAGTGGAGGAAGTGTCAGGTAAGTGTCGCCTACTCACGTATTATGGCTTACTCCATCTCCGAAATGTCGTAGGTCTCGCGAGGACCTGTGATCGCTGTACGAAACAGTCAGCCCGCCGCGGCGCGCACGAAGAACGCGAAAGACTGCGCAACATCTTGAAGGAGGCCATCTTGATGAAGGAGGCCATTATTGAGCAGAACAATTCCCTCCGTTCTGAGCTGCGCCGTACGCGCCATGAGCTGCACAGAATGTGGAGGATGATGGACTTTGCCGGGGTGCAGCTCCAAGAAGAAGCAGCCCGAAGATTCCGTGGTATTGATTCGGATACCGCATCTGAAGATGAATTGGAAGACCCGGAGTCTGAAAGGGAAAACAATTAACAAACTAGATACAATCCAGCTTGTAATTAAATTTATTTAGGTTGTGATATATGATGTGTTGCCGGTTGTCGTATGAATTATTTTTGCGACCACCGTCGCGTCGAGAGCTCTGAGAAATCCTAGATAGATATACAAATGTATGCAAGCTAGTAGTCTTCGACGTTGGCTATTGGCCCATTTGCACCCCCCATGTTTGTGAAAATGTGCAAAAAAATCACTTTAAAAATATTATTTCATGCCACGAGAACTAGAATGCTGCATAACTATCGTCAATGTCCATTTCACCACCCGCTTCTCCTTCCTCCTCACCCTCCCCACCCTCACCACCCACTTCTCCTTCGTCCTCTTCCTCCTCGCTGTCAGAATCTGAGTTCGAGTCCGAGTCTGACTCTTCATCAGAATCTCGGGAACCAACGTCTCCATCGTTCTCATCATCCTGCTCCTGAATATCGGTACCAGATAGTGCCTCGACATCCTGGTGCCCGATTCCACCACCGAAATATCGCATCAGCATGTCCCGGTCAGCAAATCTAAAGATAAAAAGGATAAGGATCGGCGATGCAAATCAAAGGCAAAGCATACATGTTCACATAATAATTGGCCCAATCTTCTGTGTCGCCAAGAGCCCGGGCTGCGGTTACTCCCTGGGTAGCCAGAAGATCGTTGGTACGACCCACAGAGAAGCGAGGGAGGATATGAGATGCACGAATTACATGCTCGGGGTCCAAGAATCCAAAGGCGTAATCATCAGTTTCTTCGACAAATCCAACCTGGGGCAAACGAGCTTTTCGAATACCGTCGCGGTAACCAGGCTCCGTACCGAGCCACCTCACCCACAAATATTCCATTGTCTTCGGTTGCGTCGGTTCGGCACCGGGAGCAACGTGGATGACTGTTGAATTGTACACCCCCAAAATTTGAGCATACCAGTAAGGGTGCGACTCAATTTCTGGCGCCTTTACCATGACAAAGGAGTATGGCTTGAGCACATCTTGATCTCGTCGAACGTCGTACGTAGTATAGTTGACCCGGAGAGTTTGAGTCGAATAAATTCGGTTGTTGATGATGCGGACAGTGTTAAGGTCGTCCCCAGTGAATTCTTCATGCGTGTCTCCATCAAATTCACGCCCAAGAATACGACCGAGCAGGTGCTCTTTGAGCCTCGGAACGAAATTCTGCAGATTTTATAAGACAAGACTAACGAGCAAAGACAAATGAAACGCACCTTCTTTGCTGGATCTGTTGCAGATCCGAATGCGGACAGATCGTAGCCTTTTCGACGCACATTACTTATACAATGATGTACATCCAAGATGTCGGCGCCATACGGGTCCTCCGCATCGGTGGGAAGATGTACATGCCGTTGCATACGCCTAGGCATTTTCCGTTTACGAACCGTCTTGGTCGAGATCACACGAGCTTTTATGGAAGAGTCTTGAGGGCCGGTGATTGCTTTCGAGGCTCGCGCACGGACCAACCGCATGTAAATTTTGGCTATCTGGGCAGTGTGATCCCGTTTATTGGTCAGCCCGTACATGCGCTTCACCAAGCGATGGAGGCTCTCGCCCTAGACGACTAGTGTTTAGAACCATTGAATAAGACAAACAGTAGACATACCAATTGCGTAGAATAGGAGTCTGTGGGACTAAACAGCTTGATCGTTGGGACATAGTCACCTAGAGCGTGCCATTTGTAAATATTAAGATTAAGAGTCTTCACTTTTTTTGATGACTTTGCGCCGCCGGACGCCGGGGCTGGCACGTTGCCGCCGCCAGCTGCGGCTCTGGCGTTGGCTATGCGCTGCTCGCGACGTCCTCGGGCCGCTGCCTCTCGAGGCAGCTCCAATGTCTCGAATTCAGCGCAGGTGGTCTTTTTGAACTCTCGCATGAGTCGCCCGATCTCGGAGGTCAAGCGCCTCAAATGCTCGAGAGTGGGGTCGGTGTGCATGCGCAGTTTGGCAAAGGAATGCCATTCTGCCATGCGAAACAACAACTTGAGAACGCGGTCGTTGTGCTCAGGAGGGAAAAGCCCTTCAAAGGCGGCAATAGCGCATTGAAGCAAGTCTTCAAAATCACGAGCCCCAAGTTTCTTCATCTCCGAGGCGTTTGTTGCAAAGGCGCGAATAGTATCAATTCCGAATTTCGGCATCTGGCGATAGCTAAAGAAATACTCAGCTTAAATCTTGCCAGAGGGAAAGGACTTACCGGCGATCAAGTTCAGTAACCAACGCGTGTCCATTCGGCATGGCGTTCAAAAGCCGGATGAGATGAGTGAACAGATTTTTCCATACACCCAGTTCAAATTCATGCATGAAATCAACAACGAGCATTTGATGCAGATTGAAGTCATCCCCCAGACGGTCGATGAATGCGTTCTGCAGATGAAATTCAGTCATAAATTGTTGGGAGTTGCGCCAGTGCTCACAAACGTGGGAACAGACGAGGTTTCTTTAAGAAGCGCATTGACACGGTCAGATCCGATAGGAAACGCGGACTTGTAAATGAAAGATCGGGCAGTCTCGACAGCGCGCTTAAGATATTTTCTGGCCTTCGAAATTCGTGCTGTGATATCCCGAGCAAATCCCATGATGTGTAGTTCAGTTTTGGGCACAAGGCACCGAGGACAGGGACATAGTCCACCATCACGTATCGTTGCGAGCAGAACCCTGCAAATCAATGAGCAAAGAGTACAAAAACAGGCCTGGGAGAGCGTCACTTTTCAGGATAATCTGCAGAATAAGTGAATAGACGAGGATAAACTCGCCGCTCGATCCCATCATGACACCGAATGACAATGCCATATTTGTATGCGTGGATGAAGTCGTCGTCCAGAAGATGTTTCCATACGGCATGCATCAATTCGCGGCGGCAATGGGTAAGAATCTCTCCCTTTTGAGTCCCCCATTTCGTGTGGAACTTGGAGAGTTCATCTTGAAGCCAATCAGGCAACTGGAACGACCATCAGAAACCCTGTTATTAGAAAGGTTTATAGACCTACGGAGGGAATGTAGGCTACGTGATGCTCTGCCCCTGCGTTCGGTTTACCTCGTATATACTTGGACAGATTTCCAAAGAGCATATAAACGGGCCACAGCTTTGCGGTTCCAAAATTGGCGAGATGGGTGGAATCAGACCAGAACATCAGTGCGGCAACGACCTTCTCAAGTTTACAATTGAGAGCATCCGGCGGAAGAGCACCGCGCAGTCGAACATTGTCGTGCTCTTTGATGAAGGCGTCGGAGTTATAGATCTCGCTAAAGACCCGAATTTGGGCGGCTGTGCTGCGTACTTTGTGGAAAAGCTTGAACGGAGTGAAATGGAAGTGGCGCGATAGTGGAGAAGTAAATGCGCTCTTTATCACCGTAACAAGGCTTTGATAATATAGGCCGGGGACCGAAAATGGTTGGGGCGGAATGTCGGCCGATCCCGAAGGTACCTCGATGATAACACTCGCCGTCTTGAAATCTTGCAGAAGAGGAAAATTTTCCTGTGCGTCCTTCGTGGCCTGTTTTTCTGCGCGGTTTGGATTGAATCCCTGAAGGTCCTCGGCTTTGAATTCCGGATGCAAAATAACATTGTCTACCAGCGATTTGAGCTCGCTGGCAGTCTTTGCAGTATGACCATTATTTTGCCATGCTAGTAAGAGCGCCGTGGAGCGATTGGTAGAGGCGGGAGTGGGTTCTGTGGCCACCTCGGGTGAAACAGCCGGAGGCAGCTCGGAAGAAAATTGATTGGACAAATCGTCCAACTTGATGAGTGAATCCGGATCGTACGTGGGGCGGTGCAAGTAGGCGCGCCAAAGTCCGAACGGATTCATGGCAGTCGAGAATGCATCTCGAACAAGGAGACGTACACGCTGCACATTGCTCTGGGGAGGATCGGGCGGGGTTGGGGAATCATCAACCGCAGGTGGGACCTCCGGTAATATATCACGGTAGCGGCGAGGTAGACGGATGGTCCGCTTTGGCTTTCCCGTGTCCGCCTCCGATTCTGCCTCTGGCTGGGGTGGGTCAGAGCCCTCAAACGGGGGCGGTTCAGCCGCCGCCACAGCAATGGGCTCGTGGAGAAAATCATCAAGCGGCCCTGGCTCATCCATGACGATATCATGATCGTGAGGCGACGCCGGGGCTGCACTTCCACTCGCAGATGAGCTCAGAACACTCTAAGTATTCGGAAAAATTAGTGTAGACAGAACTGAGGTCAAAAATAATTACACACGTCGCTCGGCATGCGTGTTTTCCGCTGATCCAGAGTAGCGGGTTTTTTGGGTGGTGGCCGGTGTTTTTTTAAAAGCGCTGGTCGGATAGTGGATGCTGCACCGGCGGAACTTGGGGCAATAATTCCCAAATATTGGAGGTAAGGCGGGCAACTTGACTGGTGCCGTTGCAGACCACTCTGCGAGTCGCCGCCCTCTTTGCAACCTGGTGCACCGCAGGGAAGTGCATATTGACGGCCCGGGGCCATCAGCGGGAGAAAGAGGAGCAAGAAAAAGAGAAGCGGCAAGCCCAAAAAATTTCGGCGCAGCCTGCCAGCTGCCATACCAAGCGTTGAGGAGGGCAATGGTGGTGTCCAAGTCGTCGTCAGGCACCCTTATCTTCACAGCGGCGGCACTGTCTGATATCAATGAAATTCCATTTTCTACGATCACATGTGCTAGTCCGAGACGCGCTGTTTTTGTTTGATTGTTTCGTCAGCCAGATATAAGAGCTAGGGGGTTAGTGCTGACCTCTTGTTTCGATCCCCCATCATCCCCCGTTGTCGTCCCACCAATGCCCTCCCACCAAAGCGGCCGTGCCCCCTCCACCTCCCCTCGTACCTCCTCTCCCCGCCGTCGTTCCCGTGATCGTCGTGGTGCGCAGGCATCGTCGCGTTCATCAGGTCGTGGTCGTGCGTCTTCCCGCTCCCCCCATCGTGGTCGTGCGTCTTCCCGCTCCCCCCATCGTGGTCGTGCATCGTCACGCTCCCCTGGATCCAGGGACTCCCCGTCACATCGTCATTCACCCCCACGTGCACACCAGCCATCAAGTCCCTCCCGTGGACGTTCCCCGACACGTCCTCGCCCGTTAGACAAAAACATCGACTACGAAGCCCTGTACAAGATCGAACGCGCCAAGAATGCTGGCAAGAGGAAACGTACTGAGTCGGATGCTGAGTTCGTCTTCTCATATCTGCTAGCACCTCGTTGACATACAGATACAGTCCACCGTCCGTCCAAGGCTTGGGGCGCGGAATCCGGAAGCTTGCGGCACTGTTCGGGGAGATTGTGCATATCATAGCAGACGCCCAGGCCTACCAGCGCGATCCTCTTCCAGAAGACCATGGCATTGACGAATATTCAAAGGACACCACCCCAGAACAGCATGCATGGTTGGCGAAGAAGCGGGAGTAAGTGCCGACCTTTTGGTGAATCCGTTATTGACCTGCAGCGCAGCTACGAACGCAACTACGAAGCATATGTTATCATTGATCGTCTCATTCCTGAGCTAATTGACAAAATCGCGAGCCTGTCGATTCCAGATAAGAGGGCCTACTTTGTCTTGGTACGTGTCGATTTATCGGTAGCGCAGTTGCTGACTTGCATTAAGATTCAGAAGGGCGCAAACGACGCGCGCAGTGACGACTTCAAGAGGGTTACCTGGTCCCTGGGTACCTGGATTAACCATGACATCGACAAGGCCGACATCAAGATGTTTGACCATACAGCGTCGATTATAGTGGTCAACGAGGAGACTGACGAGCAAGAGGTGGTGAGGCAGAGGGCACCACAGCTGGACACCGACCGCAGCACTCGAGGCCTCGAGCACGACATAACCGGCGCTCTGCTCACCTCGTCGTTGAAGCCTTGGAACAATCCAACGTGTGTTGTTTGCATATATTGTTTGATCACCGTATTGACCTGGGCTCTTTCTTCCGCAGCGTCCGCGCCGCCTTTCGCGACTCACAAGATCTCAGCGAAGACTTCTTCTTTCGTGTTTTCTATGAAGGATTCAAAACCCCCCCTCCGAAGAAGCCTGCCGAGGGATTCCTGAAAAGTCGCTATTTGGTGAAGGTACGTGGACATCGCTTTTGCGATCCTCTCTCACTCTCGTCGCTGCAGGCGTACAAGGCCGTCTTCACCGCTCCTTCCTCGGCTGAAAAGTCTGATGAGAACACACCGCCGTCGCAGAGGGCCAGGAAGAGGACCAAGGGGCCCATAGGCAAGACCGTCGCCACTATCCTTGGTATGAATGGCAAAGTCACCGGCCGCTCCGTTGCATACGTTGGCTGCCTCGTGCGTATCTCAATCTGTCTCCCGCTTACTTCTGCTCACATTAATTCAGGTGTGGCTCTCTCTCACCACCGCTTCCACCTGGACCCAGGAGTACTACAATGTGTCGCTACCTCAATTGTACGATTTCTTGGTCGATTTTTTCGAAGGTCCCGCGGAAGGCTCGCAGGCTAGGGAGCGGGCTGACGCCCTCCTCACCTGGTGGAACAGGTACGTTGCTGCGAACGTGGCTGTGGGACCGTGTCTAATCCATATCCACTCCAGCCAAATCTTCCCTATGCACGCTGCCGCTGCCGACACCAGCCGGGCAGCGGTCTCGTCGCGGGCAGCATTGTGGGCGCAGATGGCTGACGAGGAGGAGGCTTGAGGTGGAGATACGAGCTGTATTATTATCTTTTTAAATACAATTTTTTCTTGCTTTTTTTGGAATGCGTGCAAGCAAATTGTCGTGAGCATTGTTTATTAGTGAAAGCTCTTGTCGACAGTGCCTGCGATGACAAGTGCACCGCCCGCCGGACAAGTGTCCATGTGTCTGGCTCGAGGCAATAGGTATCCCGACGGCCTGACGTGAGCTCATCCGCGCTGGTGGAATGCTTGAGCGGCGATCTGTAGGGTATCCGAGCGTGTCAGCGGACGATCAGCAGTGTGTGATCTGATGAGGCGGATGCTCGATTATCCGTCCAGATATGACTAGATCAGAGATGCAACAATTCCCTGATGGCAGAGTGAGCTGCTGAATGGGGACTCGAGCGGTGGCGCTATGCCTTGATACGTGTCAGATAGACACCTAGGGGGGACATAAGGACTTGCCTCCGGGACTCTGCATATGCGCCAGCCCAGCGTCGGGGGGAAAAAAGAGGGTCGACAAGGATGACAAGTCTACAATTATGTCTTTGCAAATCCCAAGCATGATCGCTGATCGCCGGTCCACTTTGTCTGCGTCGGCTTGATACGTCCCTTGTGACCTTCCTTTCCGGTCCCGAGACAACTCCTTGGGGAATTATATTAAGGTTATTGGGTCGATACCACTGGCTTGGACAGCTCTTTTCTTTTATCTTTTATTAAATTTCTTGCAGCGGAATTTCAATGTGTTGTCGGATTTTTTTCCGCGCGCGCTGCTTTTCCGTCTTGTACCCGTCGCATGACGAATGCCATTCTCCTCGAATACCCGAGTCGGAGGTTCGCCAATCATTTGCAATGTTGCATGATACAGATATCCTCATTCGGATTATCTGGACCAAACTATCCAAACGCCAAGCATATGTGCTTGGCAGTGATGTCGCAGCCAACAATCTTTCTTCTAAATTGAGCCGCAAGTGCTACGAGAGCAAGCTGCAGCACGAGGCCGAGGAGATCGCGTTCAGGGCTTGTAACCTGGTGTTTCGCGCTCGTGGCAGGATCCTGCAGGCAGTCGGGAAGTGCCGCGTCGGCACATGAGATAATCAACCTTCCTCCTTCGATGGTAACATACGGCACAAAAATATTCAAACTCATGTTACTAGGGCACGTCGAGATATATCACCACGTAAGGATTCATCGGCTTCACAAATTGTCCGTCAATTTTCCCAGATAAAGTACAAACGCACGGGTTTAGGTTCGGAATTCAACTTCGCCTTCAGAAATTCAACTATGATTCAGCGGCGGGGAACGTCGGTATTCGCGAATCGGGGGTTTTTCTATATGGCTGGCGCACGGGCGCGTAGCGCCATGCATAAATCCGCCAAAGAAGCCCTGCTTTAGAATCCGAGAGGAAGAAAGGAATGCGCGAGATAGGAGCTAAAAGCATGCAAAACGGGATTTCTACTGTCTGTAACCCCACAGGACAATCGAGGTGGAGGTAAAATATACTACATGCAAAGCAACGAGAATGCCGAGCCCAGCATCATGTACAGCAGCGTGCAGGATGACTAGGGCCAGCCGCGGTGCCAGTTTTTATCGCATCTCTCCTTTGTCGCGTCATCGCCCATCCTGCAATACACACACCATCGCATATAGTTCTGAATCGCCTCCGCGCGTGCGATGCAATGCGCGCACGGGAGCCACATGCCTGTCGGGCCGAGGCCTGTGAGGCCGTCCATGAGAGTCTGGTACTCAGCGGCATATCTGCGCGGCGGGACGCCCTCGAGCGAGAGCTCCCCGAGGCACACGATGACACCGCGACGCTCGCTGCGAACCATAGAGACCACCTGCAGGATGGCGTCGACGCTGCACCGCGGTCTCTCCGCACCACGCAGTGTCAGCGTGCTCAGTGCGGCGAGGTGGATAGGCGGGGTGTCACCCGCCTCACACGATTCCTGAAAGCTCCGGTAGTTGTCCAGGATAATCTGTAGTTCGACGCCACAGTCTTCGGGCGGCTCCAGCGGATGGCGCTCGAGCGCAGGTGCGAGCGAGCGCCATGTCGCGGTTGTGCTGAGGATCGTGCGGACGGTGCGGTGCGCATCGTGCCTCGTGGCGAGGAAGGTCCAGAACGCGCCGGTCTCGTAACACGGGTCATCCTCTGCCTCAACCTGAAAGCGCCGGGTGCGGCCGGCAGCGTCGTGGAGGATGACGTCCTGGTCTCCGTGCGCCTCAAATGCGGTGAGTGAGGCGAGGCCGCGCAGCATGTGTGTGAGGATCGGGTGTGGCTTCTTGCGTCCGAGCTTCCTGGCGGAGAGCCCCTGGTCGTCGCAGATAGTGATCGAATGCAGCGGCGGGCTGGTGGAGAAGAGCTGGAGCACGGCGATGATCTCGGGCATGGACATTTGTAGGTCTAGAGTGCGGATTGACGGTGGTGGAGTGAGGAGGCCTGGATGGGAGAGAGGACCGTCTTCTTCTTCGAATCCGTTGTGCAACTTGAGGGAGGTGAGTGACCGACATTGCTGGAATATCGTGCGGAGAGCATCCATATCAATCGAGGTGATATGAAGCTCGACCAATGTCGGCGCGAGGAGTGTCGACCACTCGAGGGGACAGACGCCGTCAAAGGACGCTTTGAGAAGGTTAGGTGCCGTGAAATTAAGCGTCGCGGTGTCATCCGAGTCGTCATCTCCCAGACACTCATGAGTGTATTCCGTGAGGATCGAGAACTCTAGTCCTGCACCAACCAGGCATAGAATCGTCTGCATATCCTCGCTCTCCGGCTCCAGCATCTGGTGCCGGATGTAGAGCTTCTCGATACGGCGCACATGGGGAAGCAGTGCCTCCACGACCTCAGCACGCTCCGTAGGCGTCGTGTCTGCCGATGGATTGCCGTATTCGTTGCAAAATAAGTCCAGGCGCACATTGAGTGGCGACGTGCGACTGCGCTCCAGCAACAGCGGGAGTAAAGAACGGTCTCGTCGGTTTTCGGTGCGGATACACGACCAGAGTGAGGAGGATTCCAGTGCAGCGGTGCGCCAGGTCTTGTTAACGCCTGTCACGTCAATGAGGCCATATCGATGCCAGTAGATCTCTGGGTGCGGTATGAGGCGGAATATCTCAATGAGGACGTCGTGCGGTAGGCAGCCCGCCATTCGGTGGCGGTGCTCCTGTTGATCCGTTTTTATGATCCTGAGGATGAGTCCGTTATTATTACATCACCCTTGCCTCAATTCGATTCATACTGCCGAGCGCCGCCTCCGTCAAACTTGCTTCCGGTTAAATCTCTCACAGATCACCGAGCGGAAGTGGTCTTTTTGTGGGTTACCAAGGCCAAGTCAACGGCTGCTCTGTGATTCTGCCGCTGTGCACGGAAGTTCAACGGAATGAGTATGAAATTACTTGACAGGATTCGTGGAATTAACAAATTCAGTTTTGACTTAATTTATGATAGACTCCCGTACATTCCCTCCAATGGGTTTAGGGTTTAGCGCGAATCTAAGTGAAACGTATAGAAGAATATGAAATCTCATCTCGATCTCATCTTTGGTCAGCGCCTGAGATGAATGCTGTCCAAGGGTCTATTTTGCCTATAAACCTGGTTCACTTCGTCAGCTAAACCAGGTGTGTTGTGTGGTCGTTGGTTCCCACCCTTGCTAATCTTGAAATCTAAAGCTGCAAAAGGAAAGACACCTTCAGCCGACGCCCCCGCCAAAGTCCCAACATCTTGTGCGGTGTGGCAGAAGCGGCAGCTAAACCTCGGGCCGATGCTGTGGCCTTAACCAGTCGGGTCAAAAAGCGGGCACCACCCATCACCGCCTGCGGTGTAGCAATAAGGAACGATAATGTCGTAAAACGCTGTGAACAGAAAAAGTTGAGCTTCCTATTTGCGAACAGCGCACTCGACAAGAAAGCGCTTACCCAGAGAGTCTCCTCCGTACGCTTCATCTTTTCAACTGCATGGTCTCCACTCACAACTCATAATACAACCAGGATAGCGATACTGACGACTCTGATGAAGAGCCGGATGATTCCAAAGACGGCGACTTTTTTCCTTCTCCGGAGACCGAGACATGTAGTGAATGTGGTGCGTGTCCATGTCAAATTTTAGTGGGGGCAGAATGATGAACATACGTGGTAGATCATGTCTTGGAGCTGCAGGTCTTGAAAAAGACCCTGGAGCCTGATGAGATGCGTGGACCTCGGAGTGGCCAGGGATCCCGGAAATACAGAGCGAACAGTCATCTATAATCATACTAGGGGCTGCTTGGCCATCGCCGCCCCCCGTCCTCTTTTACGAAATTATTGGTTACAGTAGTTTCCTAGACAGTTGACTTGATATTCGACGGTCCTCATTGTGCACTTAGTTGGGCTGCACCAAGTTGAGTCGATTAATATCCAGCTATTCACCGCGGATACTCGCGAGCAACTCGCGAGCATATCGAACAGAGAAGTGATGAAACGTGATTCTGGGGAGCGGCGGCAAGCGTTCCGGTCTAGGCCCGAAGCCATCAGTGTAGGAAGCCGGCCCCGCGGATCGTTCCGGCATTTAGAAATTAGCGAGCCGTACACAAAAGGGAGCGTCGGAGTGTAAAAAGCTTACAGACACTTAATTTTGAAAAAGTGGGCAAGGTAAAGAAGAAATGGAATCATATTATACTTAGCGGCCATCACGAACTCCAATATGGTCGGTCCGTTCCAACTTGCCCAGCACGCTTCCAAGCCAACGTTATTCATCGTGAGAAACACTTGCGCCTTCACCCACGTCACCCAGACAGGCCCAATGTCCCAGTTATCTCCCACTGGCACTTCCTCCGCACCCCACACTGGCACACAGCCGCTCAACGAGCACTTCCCGCTACTTCAGCGCGCCTCAAAGGCAGAAGCCGCCATTCCCCACGGTCCATGCCAGGCGATGAGGATAGTACAGCGCTCGACGGGGACGGACGCCGTTTGTCGGGCCGTGCATCATACAGATCGATCACGACGGGAATAGACCAATCTTCAGATAGGCAGCAGGGTGGGCGGGGCAAGATTGGGGGTCATCACTTCTTCATCCCGCTCGCCATGCTTCACCTATTCACGGACTCGGCCGAGTATGAGAGTCGCAAAAGAACTCCATTTTCGCCCCCCGAAGTCAGTTTTGGCACCGTTCCGTCGAGTCACTTATGCTTTACTATGCTTTCAGGTTTCCATCTCGGACATTTATGCCGCGGTTCCCAAACATCTTTTTCACAAGTCGACAGTAGCGGGACTATACTACTACGGACGCGACATTTCTTTCATCTGTGTCGCGTATAAGCTTGGGACAATGATAGAACCTTTCTCCATGAACCTCCCAGAAGTCTATGGTTTCGGACCAACTATTACATTTATCTTCCGTTGGTTGCTTTGGGTTACATATTGGCACTGGCAGGGAGTCATCATGGCCGGTCTCTGGACCCTCGCTCATGAAGCTGGACACGGAACGCTCTCAGATCATAACTGGGTCAACCATGTCATCGGGTATACTTCACATACGGTATGTGAGGTTCAAGAATGAAATACACCGAGTTGAGGTCAGACATAGTTCCTGCTGGTCCCATACTTTGCGTGGCGGTCAACGCATCGCGCACATCATGTAATGATGGTTCCATTCATCCAAGATAACGATACTGAGACAAGTGACCAGAAAAAAACGATGTCCCTCGAAGACGACGAGAACTATGTTCCTCGAACGCGGTCAGACTTTGGACTTCCGCCCGCCGGTCAAGCCCACATTACGGATTACCACGATATATTCGAAGAAACGCCCATCTATGCACTTCTACGACTCGTCTTGATGCAGGCCGTAGGCTTGCAAGCATATCTGATGGTTAATGCTCTAGGTTCTCCGAAATACCCCGCTGGCACAAACGTTAGTTTTACCGAATTTATATTCGCCGCCATCAATACTTATTTTCATCAGCATTTCCATCCCTCCTCTGCGCTCTTCAAGGCACACGAACGAAATGGAATCATGGCTTCGGATATTGGCCTGGCTCTCATGGGCTACTTCTTGTCCAATTTGGAAGTCATTTCGGCTTCGAAGCCCTTCTGAAATTGTATTTCATTCCTTACATGGTATCTGATCATGGCTTCCCTTTTTCGCTTCAGCCAATACTTTTTTAGTGGGCTAACCATTGTCCGTCATCTCAACATGTCTCTTCCATTTTGCTTATCATAGTCCAGGGATTGTCGCTCTTACCTTTCTTCACCATTCGGATCCGACCATTCCCCACTATCGACGGCAAGAGTGGAGTTTTTTTCGAGGGGCGATGTCTACAGTAGACCGGCCGTTATTGGGGTGGGCGGGCCGTTTCTTTCTGAAAAATGTTTCGCACGACCACGTTTGTATTTGTCCCTCCTTTTTAATGATCTGCTCACCCTTCTCCAGATTGCTCACCACTTGTTCTCCTCTATTCCGTTCTGTAAACCAGCTGATATTTATCACGGGAGACTCTATTCATGTTTCTATCGACAGACAATCAACCAAAGGTAACGGAACACATCAAACCGGTGCTCAAGAACCAGTACAATTATGACTCTACGGTTTGTGCATTCATCCTTCACCCTACTCTTCTCAACCGTCTCTGAGCAGAACACTTTCCGAGCCTTGTATAGATCATTCACCCAGTGCATCTTCATTGAAGATGAAGGAGATATCGTCTTCTACAAAAATAAGCATGGTGAAGCTGCGCGGGTGCTGCATGCCGATAACGATGCCTCTTGATGGTGGAACGGCGAATGGCTGTCATCTGCCATGGCGGGAGTCCCATATATTTTGCGATCATCATCTCATCTCCTTGTCGGTTGAATATAAATCAGAGTTTGGAAACGTTTCATTGGGCTACGAAAGAGACAGGGGGTGGCGGGGTCCATCACTTGCCGGACCGTAGACCCGGCGGCATGAGTCGGATCAACTTGTGCGTAAGTCCTATGACGCAGTGGTGCGGCGATGGCCGACCCTCTCTCCCGACCGCCAGGACACATACAAACACTTGTTTGTCTCCCGTAAACTCGCTGTCACTGCGCTTTGGCCCGATATTTCGGCTGGCCGTCAGATGGCCGATCAGAGGTTTTCGGCCATTTTTTCGGCCACTGGCATAGAAATGGCCGTCAAACATTTTCTGGCCGTTCAAACGGCCAGTGTTCGTCCTCAAGGCCTTGGGTGGAGGTCTGAAGAATCTCAAGGCCTTGGCCAAGCCCAAGGCCTTGACCCAAGGGCGCCGTCAAGGCCTTGGCTTAGTTTTCCCACGGATCTCAGGCCGCAACAAGTTAAGAAACTTCCACCCTAGTCTAGGGACGATATTTGTTGTCTGAGTCAATCTCAATAGCACCCTCGTCGGGATGCGAGTCCGGCCCTGCATCCGCACACGCCTCTATGTCGACCAGGGTATCCAAAAGTACACGGTCTTTTTTTGGGGCATCCCCGCGGTGGAAAGCGCCGAAAGCGGGTTCTCCACCAGGTCGGAGACAGGCGGAGATGGAAGCTGGAGAAAAAAGAGAGAAACAGAAATTAAAAATGGCTAAACATGATAGCCCAAGGCTTGGCCAAGGGCAGGTCTCCAGGTCAAAAAAATCCAAGGCCTTGGCCAAGGCCTTGAGCCAAGGCCTTGGGGGTCAAGCCCTTGGGCCTTGGGCGAACACTGCAAACGGCCATACTTACGGCCAGCCGTCAGCACCATTTGGACTTGTCATATTTTCCAATCGAAGAGGACAAGACACGTCGTGTCACGGCCTGTGACACGTCACCATTCTCTTCTTCAACTGTTCATGGCCATTCCCGCTTCGCCGCTGTTTCGCGTTCTGTGCCGCAAGGAGAGCCTCCACAAATATCACAATGCATCCAGCATGCTCCAAACCGCCCCCATCCCAACTTTTGGACCGTTTCTACCGCTGCAAGTCGAGATACAGGGCCTTATTGGTGGGCGCGCGGCTTCCCTTTCCGCAGCATCTAACTCAAAAATCTGTTGTAAAGAAGGCCATTTGGTACTTGTACCGGCTACAAGGACCTGGCGGAGTCGCTCACGGAGCGCATGGCTCGGAAACGGCATGAATATTGTGGTTGGGACGAACCTTTGCGACGCACGACTTTGTTACTGCCGCCGGAGCTGCTGCGGACGTGTAAGAGGTTTGTGAGGTGTTATGAGTCGATGGTGCGCACGAGTTCTGGTCCCGTCGTCTCTTCCCTCCCACCCTCGTCGTTCTCTCTCGTGGTGTCCCCTCGTCTGCAGCACCCCCCTCGTCGTCCTCTCAGCCCATTCTTATGTTCCTCCCTTACCTTTTCGTACCATCCCTCGTCTTGACTCGCTATCCGTCACCCTCGTCTTTCCCGTCCTCACCTTCTCCCTTGCTTCCTTCCTGCGTCGTTCATTCTGCCCTCGTTCTCCCCGCTCGCTCCTTTCCCCTTGCTCCTCCCCTCCCATCACCTTGTGCACCTCTTCTGACGCTCGCTAACCCACCGCCAGCTCTCCGCACGTACCCCCAGCTCGTCAAGGTGGTAGACTCGTTCGTCGCGCTAGCCCTTGACGCCGCGGTGCCGGTATGTGCATGAGAAGACGAGGGAGCAGCTAGCGGTGAAGCGTGAGAGTGTTTCTCCGCGGGCGCATGCGCCAAGGATGGGGGAGGTGTTCTCGGTGGGTTTTTTCTCTCTTCTCCTTCTTTGCCTTGTTTGTGTCGTGACTGAATGACGGCTACAGGCACTACTCCCTGACGAGGGACTGCAATGCATGTACGCGCTCCTCGCACGCATCCCTGAAGGGCTCGAGCCCCTGCGGCGCGAGTTCGACACGGTACACGAGAAGAACGCGGCCACGGTGGCGACGACCTTCAAGGGCGATGCGGGCTTTGTGGCGGCGCTTGATAAGGTATGTAACGAGTTTGTTATTCGGAATACGGCGACAGGTGAGTTGTTTCCTTCGCTTCTTTGTCCAGCGACAATGCCCTACATGTGCTGATGATGGGTTTTAGGCTCAAAGCGCGCCGCGCTCGCTGGAGCTACCTGAGACCCCCAAGGTTGCGAGGGATGTGAACCTGGAGGGGGCGCTGAATCGGATGGTGAGCTTTCAGTTTCTCCAGTTATGTATCATCCACGCCACTCAACCATGGCCACCCGAGATGGTCCTTTTCAAGTACTTCGAAGACAAGGACGGCTTCCAGACATTCTCGTGAGCGCGTCGGACGAGGGGGAGGCGAGCATGATGATCCTGAACCCCACGACAACAAGGCCTTTGTACGTTAAGGTAAGTTGTATCTCATTCTCTGTCCTTCATACCTCTAGGCCTGCCTAGTGTACCTGCCTACTGTACTATATAATTTCAAGCCGATAGCTCATAAATTGTGCGAGTAAAGAATTTAATTGGATTTCATTCAATATATGCCTACACCAGAATGGCCGAAAATTTGGCCGCCAAAGTGGCCGTCAAAGTGGCCGATGGTCGCCGAAAACCGTCAAAATTGCCATCTGACGGCTGGCCGTCAATTTGGCCGGCAATTTGGCAGCAATGGCCGAAAAACCTCAGAACGGCCACCTGACGGCCAGCCGAAAATTCGACCCAAAGCGCAGTGTGTTCAGCCTGTGGACCACGCGAGTATAATATACCGACCCCGGACACGGACACGTGCGCTCATATTGCGCCAGACTAATAAGGTGTGTATCCTCCACGTCGCTTCTTTTGTGACTTCCCCTTGCCTCCCCGTCTTACCCCCACTCCTTCACTTTTCGTTTTGTTCATAGCAACTATCAACTGACTCACTCCGCGGCTGCCCAGCCCGCCAGCGCGCTTTCTACACCGCCCGCATGCACCAGACGACCGCGTCCTACCTGCATAGCCGCGCGCTCGATCTACAGCCCCGCGCCACCTACCACGGTGCGGGTGTCTTTCGACGGACGTCACTGGCGCCGAGTACGTAGACGCCAGCGTCTTGCAGTGCAGGTCCCTGTCACGATGTCCGAGCCAACCGACACCATCATGCGCATTCCACGCCTCGCCCGCGTCTCTATCGCCCACCGTCGCGCCCGCCGCCTCTACCACCACCTTTCCCGCGACGACCAGCACCAACCGCGCCGCGTGCACCACATCCACATTCATCCACATCACGCAATGTCCCCCACCGCGCTACAACATCGCGCCCCATATTCGCCTGCCTCTCCACTACCATCTTCGGCGCTTGCGCTGTGCTGCGAGCTGCACGAAAGGGACGCAGCGATACGCACCTCCAGCAGTCTACGCCCTCGCAGCCGTCCTCGCTCCGCCAGATCTTCGGCGCTGGCGGAGCAATTTCGACAACTCGAGCTCTCACAGAGCATCGGCCGCGCGTGCACGCCTCTTCCTCCGCCGTACTCTACTGCTCTCGCAGTACGCCGCGCCGTCCGCCGCGCACCGCATCGCAAACGATGGCTTCTTTGCGCGAAGACCACAGGTCAAGGATGTCAGGCGCGGGGGAGCATTGGGACGGGCTGCGCGCAGTGCTGGGCAAGCTCTCCCATGCCCCGCGCAGCATTCTTTGCATATTCCCCTTTGTTTGGTGCCCATGCGTTCGTATTACTCATGTTTTCTGTAACGTACCTTCACTAATTAGTTTTGATTGCATGTACTTCTGCACATCAGAACCTTCGAGCCTTGCGGAATCAGTAATGCCGGGAATCGCGTTGACTCGACGAGAAAGACTGCTGAGTAGACGCCGGTCGACAAACCCGTAGCTTGTTTCCTTTTTTAGTCGGCTTTTCATCTCATTCGTGCGCGGATTTCAGTCTACTTGTGAGCGCTCACACCCATCAAATATTCATGTTGACTTCTACTCCGATCTGGAGTCGAGCAGGCATCTCAGCGGGCCGAAGGGTAACCTCGACCAGCTGGAAAGGCTCCGGGTGTTGTTTCAGACTCTGCCAACTGGAAAGGAGTGCCTATTTTCAATTGCACCGCGATTAAAAGAAATTTCATCCTCTGTGGTGAAGTCGAAAACGTACCCAATGTTCCATGGACTCAAGTCCACACGTTCTACTACATTGCCAGGCCGGTTATCGATCTTTCTGCTTTTTTGTCCCTGTTACGACACTCTCATACCCTCGTCCACTCGGGTTAGCTGGTGCCGGTCTCTCCTCAGAGGGCTTTGTCTCTTGCTCGGAGTCGCCTGGACACAAAACACACGAAGTTTGTTCACCCTGGTAAGTTCCTGAGGAATATGAACCATTAACCAACGAAATAGGTCATGATATGACGTATTCTATCCACCGGTATCGACTGCGACGAGCTGCCCCGCACCCGTCGTCACGTACAACATCTTTTCCTGGATCTCACTCCCGCGCCCAAATGCCACAGAGGTAGGCTGTATGAGCCCAGTATGAGTAGTAGTGACCTTCGTCACTTCGTTACTTCGCTTAATCTTGCGAAGTTTCGTGACTTTGATGGAAAGCTATGAAACTTCGTCACTTTGGTCAGCTTTCAGGAAAGTTCGTGAGTTGTGCAATTCACGCAAATCAAAAGCATCAAATTCGGCCATCACTTCCTCCTCCCCCGTTTTTTTCATGTAGATACCTTGGCCTAACACTAACACTAACCTCTAACCTCTAAACTCACCTCTAACCTCTAATCACTAACCACTAACCACTAACCCAAACCAGCGAACCCAAACCGCTCACCGGTAACCTCTAACCGCCTAACCCGAACCTAACCGGCCACTCACGGCACGCTGTCGATGCCCATCACTCCGTGATGTGCCGAATAGTCGCCGCTGAACAAGCCTACGATGTGAACTCACGAACTTTCATAGAAATCTATCAGAATCACGAACTTTCGCGAATTCCCATCAAAGTTACGAGGTTTCGCGAACTTAAGCGAAGTAACGAAGTGACGAGAATGGCGCGGACTCGCCCAGTATCAGTGCCGTTATCATTCCCGGCTGCCGTAACCTGCGTCCAGTTGCCCCGCCCACTCGCTGGCGGAGAAAACAGTGCTAGCGCACCAGGGTGCACCGCTACCCGCGCGCGTCCCTCACAATCCAGCGCAAAGTCGTCCGGATTCTGCCCCACTGGCTCGACCGCCGCGAGCGTTTCCACGACGCCAGCAGCGGTGATGTTCCCGCCCTTCACCGCGAGCGGCACGCGGGCGAATATCTGCTGCTGCGAGTTGACGAAGTAGAGGTGTGCGTCTCGGATGTGAATGCCATTGATCCCGATCGCGGGTGCGGGTGCGCCGGGGAGCATGGACACGTCTTGGATGGCCACGCGCGATTTTCCCGTGCGTCCGTCGACCTGCCACACAGCGCCGGCGACAGCGTCCGCAACGAGGAGAGTATCCGGATGACCGGGCAGGGTGGCGATCCCGTTGGCTCCTTCAGCGCTTCGAGCGCAGCAAGCGTGCGTACCGTGGGAGTCGGCATGTTGAAGTCGACCGTCCAAATGACAATGGAGCCT
The DNA here is from genome assembly GCA_029204075.1 of Mycena capillaripes. Lineage (NCBI taxonomy): Eukaryota > Fungi > Basidiomycota > Agaricomycetes > Agaricales > Mycenaceae > Mycena > Mycena capillaripes. Next base: position 38,512 of record JARHKZ010000011.1, on the reverse strand, counting down.
GGGGCCCATCGGCGTGTGGTAAGGTTCAGGATGGCCGCGACTACCGCGAAAACGCCAGGGCGGTACTCAGCTATGCCGGTGAGACCGTTTGCGTTCGGAAAGGTGTAAATGGGGTCGAAGGTACCGTTGATGGCGGTAGGATTGAAGGTAAAGAGGGTGGAAGACGCGACTGAGGTCAGAAGCAGTTCGGAGGAGGCACGGACGGCGATGTTCTCTAAGAATAGCGAGTTCGGTGTTTGCCCGATAACCTGTTTCGGGAAGGATGTAGTCGATGCTGGTGGCGACGGCTTAGAGGGTGATACAGCCACTTGAGCTTGCACCGCGCCTACAATGACGAATGCCAGGAAACCGAGTCGGAGGGCGGGCATCATCACCTAGGGTGGTTGTTGTCTCAAAATACACAAAAGAGCGGGGATAGGAATCCATCCTCCAACCTATTTCGCTTATAAGCTCTTCAGGTGCTCCTGACTCATTTTGATTTGATCTTACTGAGCGCCTGAGTCCAACAGTCGAGTCAGTGCCCGCAAAGAGCCTTAATCCTTGCGGCCATAACCATATATACTCTTGTAGGGCCGACGAGGGACACGGCCCGCTACCAGGGTAAAGAACATGCCTCAGCACATCTGGAAAACCCCAGTGGCTACATATATGTAATAGGGCTCGGTAGAGTGGCAGAGCCATAGCTACTCCGCCCTTCTACATGAACCCAAATAGTTTCGTGTTTCTACGTCAAGCCGCGATGTTTCCCGTTCTAGGCGATCTCCACCATGTCCTCCATCCGCTCATTCCCTATTCATCTCTGACCACCATGTCGAAAAAAGTCGAATGGTCGGTATACGCCATGTGCACCCTAGCGGCCCTTAGCATTGTATACCACCTGCTAGGGCCCAAATTCCAGTCCGCTCAATGGTCATCCATGCTCCTAAAACTTGGACATGGTCACCGCAAAGAGCCTTTATACCTGTGCCCTTTTTCTGTATTGTCCTCTGATGTTGTTCCAAGGCCATTTTTCTACATAGTGGACCCTCAGTGGTCAGCGGTCAGCATGGTTTGTATCGGCGGCAGAATACATTTGAATATGAAATTCACAATCCTCATCGAAATGCACTTTGATTTCGTCTGAGGCCGGTTGGAGGACGGTCATGGCGAAGTGGATTGGCGATGCACGTGCCGCCGAGGCCGAGGAGACCGACGACAGCTCAGATTCGGACGACGACAACAATACCAAATTTCCCGCGCAACTCACGCCCGTTGCCCGACCGCGAAACTCGAAATGGAAGAAGAGGACATTGGCACAGCTCTTCGGTGGGTCGCAGAAGAAGCATGCAGAACACCTCTCACAGGAAGAAATTGAAGCCGAAGCGGACCTGATGGAGGCGTTGGCGGAAGCTGAGGCGGAAGCTGAGGCCCTTGCAGTTTCAGAGGAAGATGCACGACCGGATTATGGAGCGGTGGAGATTGGATCTGATGAGGAATATGTTGCATAATCCGTCCTTATTTTTCCCTTGGGTGTAAAAATGATATATCTTGGCATCCTGGCGTCCAAACTAAGTAAAATTTGGATATAATGGAAGCCCCCGAGCGTGCGGAGAAAAAATATGTTTAAGGCCTTAATTGGAAGCCTTAACTCAAGCCTTAAACCTTACTAAGCCTTAACGATTCTCAGAACGGCAATTAAGGCCTTAAGGGCGAACACTGATTCTGGATGATATCGGTTGATTTCACCTCTTCTCAGCGAGATGTCAGAGACTCATCTTCCTCTGCATACACGGAGGTCTGTCCCGGAGGCCCCTTCGACGATGAATCCCTACGCCCGCCCATCGCCTTACCCCTTCTTGTCCACTTGCTGAGTCAGCATTTACACTGCCACCCGCTCGCAATCTCGCAACCATTTCGTCCAACTTCCTCTTGACGGACTCGGCTTGCTGAGAACCTCTTGGCGGCACTCACAATCTTCTGTTTCTTTCTCTCTCTGTGTGTTCAGGCAACATGACGCTGAATCGGACCATTCGGGACGCGAGAAGAGCCTGTGGATTTTATGCAACAACAATGTTCAGAGTGCTAGCTGAGGACTACCACACTTCCTGAAATTTCTTGTTTGTGTGTCTCTGAGATTGCCAAATCCACCTCTTTGTGTGCCTTCATAGTTCAATTCAGAGTTGTGCTTCCTCGGCATAGAGCCATGCATATGTTCTACCACTTCCCTGTACGTGACAAATACTTGGATATCTGATCCCTCCTTTCAACTCCACCCGATAATCTGAGATGGGAATTTTTTGCACAAAGCTGGGGACTCGATTAATCATTATTCCAATGTTTGTTTTGTGCAGATGTGGGAGGAGATTTTGTATGCCTTGATGTTGGGGATTGCTTCTGGGAGTCGAATGGGTTCTACAGCGCGACGGGAGACTGGGTGCGTGAGCTCGGCTCGGGAGATTCTTGGAGGTGAGGGACGAAGGTGTACATAATAGCCTGTAGTGCACTGGGATACTTCCTCAAACCGGCGTTCCTCAGCGGGACCGTGCCATGTAATGCTACCTACCTACCTACCGTAGATGTTGGACATCTATGGTAGATTCTGATAAATTGATGGTAGACCTCGCGTAGTAGGCTCTCTTAGAGTCCTATACTCTAGACTCGGCAAATCTCACGTGTGGGTATCGCTTGCTCTTATTCCCGATGCTTCTTCAGGCACTATGAGAATAAAAATGGGGGAAAATAATGATATTGCATCACTATTCTACTGCAATACAGGCTTGGAGACAGGAAAAGGATGGCAGATACCTAAATAGCCGGGAATCGGGAGCTTCTCTGAATCAAACATCAGAACTTTAACATCGGTTGATGCTGACCGCTTATCTTGTGACGCCGGGAATGAAGAATGGCAGAGCATTGACAACGGTTGCATGGAGAGAGAGCACCGAGCCTGGAGGAACAAGTTGGAAACTTGTTGCCTTGAGGTTTGGAGAGGCCTTGAGGGGAAATAGTTTGAACGAGACCTTGAGGTTTGAGAGAACTCCGTCAGGCAGGTAGGTAGGTAGGTAGGATTACACGGCCGGTCCCACTTAGGAACGCCGGGGCCCAGGAATTATCTGAGTGTACAGGCACTAGTGTACACTACCATCCCTGGACTCCTCCATCATCCCGTAGCCGAGCTCACGGTCACAATCTTTCAACTTGCCGCCGTAGAGCTAAAGGGTAAACAGAGAAGCAATTAGTGGAAGCTGAGGACCTCGGAACAAGCTCAAGACAGGAATGGCTCAGATCTATGATGGACAGGATACATACTTTGACCGGGGCGCTAGTAGGTCGATCGGGAAAAACATGGCATTGAGAACTGTATATTGGAGAGTTGCACCATGGGGTTTGCAGGGTGTGGGGTGTATTGGAACGATGAACCAAAAAGGGAGACTGCAGTTAAAGGAATGCAATCAAAGAGTTGCATTTTAACGCGTCGCTGGGTTTCAACATTCAATTTCCAGAGTCACCTACAATCGATCCGACCTTGGCCTGGGGTGATGTGAATCCTTCACTTGGCGTATAATTTCAGAGAATTTAACAGCAATGATCAGATGAGAGCTCAAGATCACGTAGTGCCGCATTGTTGAAATTTTTGTGCCAGTGATTGTCCTTCAAAGACTCGAGTCATCCTGTACGCAAGGAGAGCTTGTCATTCGAGTTGATTGGCTCCTTAAACCATCCCTTCACTCGGAGATAGACCGAGGTGCTGTAGCTCATTCTGGACGCTTGAGGTAGTGTCTGTGTGAACTAGCATGAGGTAGGGGAATGGGAGTCCGGATGCAGCTGGACTTAGATCATTAGCCTGCGACTTTTACGCGTGGCGCCGAATTCTAGTGAACTCAAGGCAGCGGTGAGAGCGTAGTCATTTGGATCGAGGCTAAGACAGCTGTTTCAAGACGACGAGGAGTTATTGGGCTCGAAGAGGAATTATCTCAGTTTCCGGGGCAACAGCGGCATTGCAGAACACAAAAAGTGATTCAGCATCTGGCGGAGAAACGAAATTTGAACGTTGCTGAATTGCTTGACCTGAAAGGTCCTCGCGGCGAAGGGATGACTCACATCCATGTGTAAGGTGTCAGTCCACTCTGGCGAGTCAGGTACAATTCATGAAGTTCAATCGATGTGAACCTGCCATTTACTATTGATTGACACTGTTCTATGTTTACAATTACCGGCCGTCGGTGCCATGTCTTTGTAACCAGGCAAAGATACCGTGATGTCCATTCTGAAGGTAACACCGAAGTACTTCTCTTCCATTTGACTTATGGCAGTGGTGGCTCCCCCACAAGGAGTAGCCCGAGCTTTCAATGATCAAGTTCACGTCATTGAAGGACATGATTAGAATAAAATTACAGGTGCACACCATTGAAAGCTTTGACCGAGGGCCATAGTCAGATTCAGAGAGAGGAAGCAGGTCGTATGCATGTGCGAGCTGGAAATGCGGACTAAAACGAGAGGTATTGTCCAATCTGTCATTCTTGTCGGGCAACATTGCAAGGCAGGCCGGAAAGGGTTCCTGAGAATGGGTGACACGAGATCAGGAGGTGAAAACGTGAAATCATGCAAAAGGATTTTTACATGTGTGTGTGTTCAATGCCATGCAAAGTAGAGTACTTAGAGTACTAATTAATTGTTTGACGACCTTCAACGCTGTGGCGTCGGTCCTTCGAAGCAACTTCAGAAGGTGCCGCATTGCACAGTTCAGTCTCAGGACAAAGACACTGTGCTATACACCGGTTTCTCTAGGTCTAGGCCAGACACGCTCGGATGGGCTGGAGTCGAAGCTGCTTGAGGGCAAGACGGCGCTGTGGCAGTGTAATCTGACTAAGCAAATCAACCTGTTGGGCGACTAGCAGGGGGAGAAGGCCAACAACGGCGAGTATGAAGATGGGTGGAGAAAAAGTTCTACACAGTCGAAAGAACACATTGATGTTATACCGTGTGCGGTGGAACGAAGCTCAAGGAGCAAAATTGAGCTGGATGCTCCACGATCCAAGCGGATGTAGTTTTTTTCAGATTTTTTCTTTCTTTCTTTTTTTTGCCATTAATATGGGCTTTATCATACTGCGAGTACTCGGGGGCATGTCCACTACGCATCCGGCGCCACGTAGGAGTGTGCAGAAGGGGGAAGCCAGCCGTAGCAAGATTTCGCATTTTGATCATGGTGGTTGTGGATCAAGGGCAAATACTTTGAGAGCGGCAGTGAACAAAACAGGGGCTTGATGAGGGGTTTGATCCAGAAGAACAGGAGTCCGCAAAAAGTAACTTGTGGCCGTTAACTTAAACTTTGATGGCCGGTTCCCTTGGCGGGGCTAACTTTACTTTGCTTTACTTTACTTGACGTACCTTTTCCCACGCTTGGCGAAAGTTACTTTATGGCCACGCCTCAAAAAGGACCGCACTTGGATCGTAGGGGAGTTTCTCGGAGGTACGGGTTGTGCTCTGAACATTCATTAATTGCCATTAAAATACAATTAGTGAATCGGTGTGCTATTGTCAGTGTTCCGGATGGGTATTCAAGGAGCACAGATTATGGACCTGCCACACTACAAGATACACTCGGATGTCCTAGCTCTTGTCTCAGGGACACCAGCCCCAATCGGGCGATTCGGCAGTAGGGAACTCTAGACCATCGTCTGAGATTCGGTGCGGTAACTTATGTACCCACACTTTGCTTTGCTTACAGGTAGTTCACGTTACTTGGAAGTGACTTTTGTTTACCTCCCCGTGCTTACCAGTACTTCAAGTTCCTTCGTGGGCCAAAGTGGATTATCCCAAGTAACTTGCTGCCCAAGTACCAAATTCATTCGTGTTTGGGTTTCGGGTGTCTCATGTTCAATTCATTTTGCTTCCCAGTGCTTTAAATCACTTGAATCATTCTAACTAAGTTGTGGCCCATGTATCAAGCTCACTGGTGTTTTGGGCCGTACATGCAAATAGCTTTACTTCCATGTGCTCCAAGTTCCTTGGCCGGACAAAGCCAGGTCAACCGAACCCTAGCTAATCCATCCAAGTAAATTACATGCGAGAAGCAGGGCAGACGCTTGGTTGCACAAACACCAATATAATTCATTTGAATACAGACACAGGCAAGTCGAGTGGAAATTCAACTTCCATCTTCACAGGGAAGCAACAACCGGTTGGACCAGATACGAGGATCTTTGACTCTACCCCATAAACTTGACAGTTTTTGTCGAGTATTCTCGTTTCATGGATTTTACAGTCGCCATCGGCGCCTCTCCTTTCAGTTACCACCTCGATTTGCCTCACCTTAGTGTAACTTGTACCAGCTTTACTTCAACTTCACTTTGTTCAAGTTACTAGGTCAGTCACTGAAGTTGGATCGACCGAAGTAACTTGAAGTAAATGATGCCCCCAAATACATTGAACCACGATAACTGGTATAATTGTTTTCAAGGAATCTGGAAGCGGCCAAGCACAGAAGCACGGCTCCAATTTGGTTATATCAGGAAGTAGGTAATGATTGCATACACAGTTGGGTACCTATGCGTGAACCACTTACTTGCCGGGGTCATCATTCATGATCATTCCAATATGTGGCCCTTGAGACCGTTATAGGCACTTATCGGGTACATTGAGCAGATTTTGGGTAGATTGAATGTGGATTTCGGAGTCCAATGCATTCAGCGGTACGTCTGATGTGCAGACTGGTTGAACTCGAAGTCATAGTCGAGCTTTCTATCCAAACGGAGCACCAGGACAATAAAGATTCTGCCCCGGCGATGGCCATCCAAAACGACAGCTGAGTTGATGGACCCCGTAAAACGACCCGTAAAAGCCTTCCACAAGATTATTCAAATTGAATTAAGGCTCGCGATGCCAGGAAAATGCGACACTGATAAATTCGGAGGAGGCAATGCATGCAAAGCAAATGAAACTCTAACTTGCCAAGAACTTCCGACATGCGGACCTACAATTACGGCCATGGCTACGAGTGAGTTTCACAGCGGGCTCAGGTGCACAATGAACAATGAGATAAAGGAATGGCTTAATTTCGTTGCTATTCCTACCCTTCACTCAACTCGATCTGCCGGTACTCGAGTCAATGGGAACTGGTCTACATGTGAGTGTGAATCGAGTAACTAGCAAAAACGAAACTTTTCCTCACCAAGCCAAGGGCTATGATTCAATTGATTTCTGTCAATGCACAACATCGTGAGTTGCGAAGGATGAAATTCTGGGAATGGCTGAATATATTACGGCATACAATATTGTATGTCGGCCATTTTCTGAGTCTCGCGCTTATACGGGAGCACCAATTCTGTCGTGCGGGGCACTGGGTGGATATTTTGGAGGACGGATGGGAGCTAGTTAAAGTTTCACATGACATTTCAAACGTGTAACAACATGGCTGCGTGTGTCGGTGTCTTGGTGAAATAAAGGAGATTAACCTTGTCCGCACTCTGGGGTCATGTATGGGAAGGTAATATTGATGGGGGCTCGCAACTAAAGAACAGACGGAATATATTGGAGAAACAGGTAGGTATTTATACAAGTCTCTACATTCTGTGAGTCACAATAGAATGATAAATAGCTGTGAATAGCTGTGCGCTGCATACTGGATCATAGAATGAAATGGAGCTAGACAATAAGTAAAATGGAGAGGACAATAAAATAATACATTTCTGAAGGCACTGTAATTGCTGTGCGGAATGGAGGGCGGATCACGGGTTGTACTTCCAACATCATGGTCGGCACGTCCAACTACAGCGCCCTGGGCTGATCCCACACGTAGTTTTCGTCGCCACCTCACGAGCGCATTAGATGGAGTCGGGGCTTCGTTGTACCTGGACGTTGAAGTACACCCGGGGATTATGTTCAATTTGTTTCAACACAGTAGTTGTTTGAACTTGATCGTGCTTGACTGGATTTACATAATTTATGCTTTTCGACTGACCTAGCCCAGGTGAGATGTGTGCTTGACACGTACATAACTAAGCTACCGCGGCCCTCCAGATGCAGTGGTAAATTCGCGAGAAATCCGAAGCTCCTCCGAGGAATAGATTCTGTGAGGGCGCTATTTGCACCACCGAATGCCCTTTCCGCATGCCTATGGAAGTTTTTACAACAGTGGCTTGAAGCCATGATACCAAGGGGATCATTTGGGATTTATTGGCCAACCATAATATATCTTGCAAAAATTTCTGTGGGAACGGTCGATGAAGACTGAAAGTGCCCTAGACTACTGAATTGGATCCCAAATGGGACCTCCACAATGCAGACAAGATTTGAGGGTCAATTTACGATGTTCTGGCATCATGGAAGGATGTTTTGTGCAAGACAGGTGGTAATAGGGGCCTTCCGAATGCGGCAACACTTTGTCTCACGAATCACGATCTCCACCATCTCTTACATCCACCAACAACATCTCCTCGGCTGTTTGAAAGTAACAAACCCTGTAAACTACCCGCCCCTTGCCGAACTTTCAAGCACTTGACTGGTAACTTGCCCCGTCGAGTTAGATCAATGCCATCAGTAAAAGTAACTTATACCATCAGATGGCAAGTTACTTTCGCCCTGTCAAGCGGTTCAAGGCCAAATATGGGGTCATGGCGGTCAGGAAACTCATTGTTAATGCAGATACAGCCATCTGGATGACAGCTACTGCCCAAATATCATGGGAAACAGCTCAAGTTAACCTCAAGTTACTACAAGTTAAAGTAATGGGCAAGTTACTTTGAGTTACTTGAAGTTACTTTTTTGTACATTACTTGTACTTATACTTTACTTTACTTACAAAAGTAACTTGCCCAGCCATAAGTAAAGTAAAGTAAGTTTTGGCAGGGCAAGTTAGTTTTCACAAGTTACTTTGTGAAGCATCCAGCAAAACACGCAAGCCGCGAGAGTCCCGATTCCCCCGGGATGTCTGCTTGGGTAACGTCAACGAGCGGATAAACGGCCTACAATATGGATAAATGCTAGGACTTGTGAGAGAACGTAAGCAGTATTTGAGCTCGAACTTTTTCCCCCAGCCTGGGGTTGAATCAGCAGCGCTCTCTGTGTCATTGGAGTAGCATTGGAGTCACTGGAAAGATCAGGGTGTTTCACACATCCCAACTTGAGGCCCGATTTAATTCCCAGCTTGGATCGCAACTCGACACGAAGTTAGAACCAAAAATTGGGCCGATTTCGAAGTTGGATGTCAAATCGTGATTAAACCCCATGATTTGACATCCAACTTGACCCCAATCAGGCACCCAATTTCATGCCCCAACTTCGCTTAACGCACCTTGGATACGCAAGCCTAAGAATGCCAACTCAAGTCGATCTAGGCCTGATGGACGTTCACACATCAGTCCCCAACTTGAGTCCCGACTTCGACCCCAACTTGGTCAAGTTAGGGTCGAAATCGGGGTCAAGTCGGGGCTGAAATCGGAATTTGTGAAACGCCCTATTTCAAATAATATTCGGGTCTGAGAAGCTTCTTTCGAGCATGAGTAAACCGTGTCAAAGATTTCATGTTAGGCACCAAGAAGCTTTAAAAGAGTTATGACTGCTTTTTATATTCAGTTCAAACCGAACTAACCCTCCGTTAAAACAATAGGTTGGCCGTGTTATTCAAATAGCAGCACGGAACACTTCCGCAGATGAGGGGTTGATAGATATACGCCACAGGCTCGCTGGCGAAGTGATATCCATTGGTAAGAGCATTGGCCAGCTCTGTCGTATCCGCTACGTAGAGAACTTCGCCGCCAGCGTTGGAAAAAATGGGACTGTCGACACTTCCTGCCCAGGAAAAAGCGGCCCAGAGACGCCTTCTAAGGTTCACCCGCACGCCGTGGTTCAGGCAATGGCTGTGTCTGCGAAGTAGAGATACTCCGCGGTGCCTGTGAAGGGAAGTGCATTCGGCGGGATCTCCACAGGTTTCAGAGGATCGTCCTTGCTCACGCTGCCAGATAAGCTGACATGGAACCCTCATTGAAATTTGACACGTATTGCAGCCTGAGGTGCGTTGATGCCGGGGGTATTCCGTGCAGAGGTTAAACCGACTGTAACGGACAGAATTAAGGCGAGGATATGCTTTAAATTCATGGCTAAACTAAGGAAGATGCTCACGACCTGCCGTTTATATAGACATTATTGGATGCCTGTCATGGTTCGACAGCATACAGATAGCTAGAATGTGCGGGGGGCGGGGGTGAGCCACTAGCAAGTTGGATTCCAAATGCCAAAGACACAATTGGGAAGCTGAAAGGACAGATTGGCGCCATGGGCGGTTCTGAGTGAGAATCAGCACATTGTTTGTTTGGGCGCTTCAAGATCGTAGGCTAATATGGCCTCGAGATTGTAAACCCTTAGTATGTATGTACAACTGATTCCAAGCGCTTTGATTCTTCTGTAATAACATGGTATTTCACGCGTCACAACAAATTTTCAAACCGCACAGAGATACACCAAGAATTCCCCAAACTCCAGACGTTGAACAACTACATCTAAAGGGTGATTGGGATGCAGTTGATCGCAATGAGACTACCCCATCCCGCCTCCGGCGCTTGGCAGATGACCGTAGTGTCTCCGCTGTCCAACGTAGTCAGTTTACACGATCTGGAAGTACTGTATTTACTGACCAGTTGTTGCCAAGGAGGGTGATAGGGGAGCAGCTCAGTCCGACATCGACGAGAATGCCGGTTAGGTCCAGACCGACAACAGCGGCGACGAGAGACGCGGCGTTGCTGCTCGCAGGCACGACGCTGCTGCAGCACTGGGGCGAGGACGGGCAAGTAACCGGAGGAGGAGGGGTGCCGGTGGCGGCAGCAAGGGTCTAAAGTGAGGACTCAATTAATTAGATGAAATATGAACGTCGGCCAGGACGTACAATGAAGACAGAGGCGACAGCAACGGAGAGCTTGGAGAACATTTTTGCTTGAGAGGGCTTGGACGACAGAGGGATGTGGTCAAGTGAAGGTTAGGACACAACCGCGAGCGCTTTTATACTTCACAGGCTCAGGTACGCAGAAGGATTTGTACGCATTTGAATGATTTGAACATGAGCGTCACGGTCTCTGAATCACAGATCTGTATAAGTGGAGCCTTTCGACAAAGAAGGACAATTGAAATGTCGGTGGCAGCGAGGAACTGAATTACAAGCGCGGCGCGCACTCCCACAGCCGACAGGAGAGAGAGCTGTAAGAAGCAAGCAAATTCAGGCATTTGACATCACGAGACAGGCGGAACGTAAAGTCTCTGCAAGGTGAGGCTAAGAGATGCAGTTGAATGTTTAAATTTTGGCTGAGACTACGCTCATTCGTGCGTCCTTGAAGAAAAACACTCCAAGGGGACCGAGGTGATATGGCGGGTGAAGAGCAGCAGGAACGAGTCTCATTTTCGACGTCATTGATATTAGTCTGTATGCGGACAAAGAGCGCACCTTAGACATGCCAAGATATCTGGACGTCATAAAGTCGCTTGGCATGAAGCATCTGTAGCTTGGGTGAAGAACGAACCGATTCCAGGTACGCTCTCTCTAGAAGTTCTGTTGGGAAAAGCCAACAGAGGGCGTGAAACGTGAACCAATTCCATGGCGCCAACACCTTGTTGCCTCACAGGCGGACTCTTTGTTCGTGAAGCGAGAGATCGGAGTTATAACATGATCATGAGTGCTCGATACGGCGAGGCGCCAGTACGTACGCTCGCTCAATGAATGCTTGTGCTATCCGTCCAGAGGAACTGGATGAAGGCCTTCGTCTCCCTGTTGGCGTGCAGGTTACTCTCGTGGGACTTTTCCCCCGCGCAATGTGGGATGACAGCGAGGAACGCCCTGGGGTTCGCGTTGATCTGGTCGGCCTGCCCCCCGCCATGTTCCAGAGAAAGTAGCCCATAGGGGTTACCCTTGTGAAAGATACCGATACCGAAGGTGAATTGGATGGAGAGGTTGTCCGCGTGGGGCTCGGGGTCGACCTGGATCTGCTGGAGATGGGGGTTCTCGTCGGCCATGGTGGGCAGCCCGACCATGCTTTCGGGTTGATGAGGATGAAGACGCACAGGCTGGAACTGAGCATGTTTGCAAGAAAGACTTAGAACATAGCAAAGATATATTTGTAGGTGGGAGTATTTCCAGGGGAAACAAAGAGATAAAGATGCGGAAAGGAGAGAAGCAAGGCTATGGAAGAGGGGGATAACGAAAAAAAAGAGATGTAGGAATCAGAGTGCGCACAAGGTCGAAGTGCGATGAACATAAGGTAGATCTTATGAGGGTTCCTTTAAAAAATCGCGAAAGAGTCTATTGGCGCGCGCGAGAGTGTTTTTTTTCCGCGCACGAAAGAGGCTCAGATAATTTAGGTGATCTATCACCCTATTTATAAGATTACGTGTGTCTGTCCGTCTGAAGCCTTTTTAAACTCCGCTTTAATCTATCATTTTGGCAGCTCCTTGCCGGACCTCCGCTGAAGTCCTCAAACACTTATTTTTCACTTTGCTCGCTGCTTCATTAGACTTTTGCGAAAAAAATTTGGTCTCTCAGGAGCGGAAGGGGATGCGAGGCCGCGAAGTGGCCGAGCAGCCCAGCCGCTTGTATGATGTCAGATTCATATCCCGACCACACGTCCATCAAATCTCGTTGGCGTCGCCATCAAAGATCGGCGGCAACGTCGCCATGCGCCCTTCCCGCACCTCTCGCGCGCGCCAATCTATTTTTTTGTATAAATGAACCATCATAGAGTGGAGACTGCCGCCCGTTGTGTGGACAATATGGTCCAGCGGACCACCGGTGTCTTTAATTGCGTTGTCCAACACAGCCTGAGGGTTCGCTTCCAACGGCTATGTGTTGGAGAGGTCGACGATGCTGCCGCTGACGTGCGCAAGGCCGGGTTAGAGGGAATGGAGGAACTGAATTTGGTAGCGAGCTTATCGGAACCACCGATGACAAGGGTATGACTGTTCAAGAGAAAGCAAATGTGGGTGTGCCATTGTGTTTTCGTTGATTCGGAGTGGTGAAAATCCTCTGCGATGAATCGGCTGACTTCAGGACGACAGATTGGTGGTTACTTATACTAACCCAAAAATAGTTACAGCCATCTCACTGTAAGAACTCCTTACGGAATACCGCTCTTGCCAAAGGAAGATGCGGGGCGCCCCGCGATGAGTAAGTTTCCGCTCTCACGACGCAGTGCTGACTGACCTTTACCTGCTGACTGAGCGGGGAACTTACTCATCGTGGGGCCCTCGCGTCTTCCTTTCGCAAGAGCGGTATTCCGTCAGGAGTTCCTACACTGAGGTTACTGTAAGAAAACTACGCTCACTCATCAAATGGGTCTGCATCCTTGTATAAAAAGCCAAGCATAGACGCGACAGAGAATGTCACAAATGTTTCTCAAATTTCTCCCTCTTGTCGCCGCGCACGTCTTCTCGGCCGTTTTGGCGGACGCTAGCGTTACCGGTGACACCATTAACGTGCAGCCTTTCAAGATTGATCTCAGCAGTGAAGTTCCGCACTTGTTGGACCTCGCCAAAAAGACTCGTCTTCCGTTAAAGCCATTGTACCCCGACGCTGGCCTCTATCAAGGAATTGAACTCGATTACCTTCGCGAACTACAAACAACATGGGTAGGCAAATTTGACTGGGAAGCACAGCAGGCAGCGTTGAATGAGTCAGTATTATCATTATCTCCATGCTTGATACACAACTAACAGGTCCATAGGTTCAACCATTACACCGTGGTTATTGAGGGACAGACCGTGCACTTTGTGCACCAGAAATCGGACGACCCAGATGCTATACCTCTGATTTTGCTTCACGGATGGCCAGGTACCCTATTACACCTAGGTCTGGAAGTAATTTAACCGGATTTTCAGGCTCGTTCTACGAATTCTCGCCGGTGATCAAGCCGTTGACTGAAAGCTGGACGAGCGCTACGGGCAAGAATGTGTCCTACCACGTCGTGGTTCCGTCCCTCCCGGGTTTCGTCTTTTCGTCTCCGCCACCTCGGAACTGGACCGTGGATGATGATGCGAGAATATTCAATACTCTCATGACCGAAGTCCTCGGCTACCCAACCTTCGCCGTTCACGGGACAGACTGGGTAATACCCCTTCCTCGGAACGGATATATATTCACAATTTTTCCTATTTCGCAGGGCAGCGTGATAGGTTATTCCCTCTACAGCACATTTACTACAACCACACGCGCAGCACATTTTGTATTTCTCCCCTTTTTCCCGCCGACGACTGAAGATATCGCCGCGAGTAATATTACTCTGTCGGACGAACAAAAGGTGACTTTACAGCGAGGAACTGAATGGTTCTCAACCGGCATTGCATATTTTATGGAGCAAGAGAATAAAGTGTGTTCCACGTCTCATATTCAACTCACCACTGGACTAATAATGTTTGTAGCCCAATGATATTGGACTGGCTCTGTACGATAGTCCTGTAGGGCAACTGGCATGGCTTGGTGGACTGAATGAGAGAGGTTTCTTATCATTTCCTTTGACCGGTCAGCTCACTCACGTTTTTTTTCTTACTCAGCGGAGGATCCTCGTGCGGGAACCCCGCCCTCCGTGTTGAACGATACTGCATTTCTGACTATAGTTTCTCTCTACTACCTCACCAACACGTTCTATTCCTCCCTCTGGATCTACGCGCAGAATCCCAATGGGTTCCGTACTACGTACACAAAAGCAAACACGGACGCGCCGATGCTGTTCAGCCAGTTCGAATATACCAACGCGCTGTGGCCGCAAGAGTATGTTGCCAAGGTGGGGAATCTGGTCTCCTACAAATGTACGGCACCCACCCCTTTGGCCGTTCTGTAAACTCATTGAGATGTTGTCTTTTCTCAGTTCACAATTTCGGCGGGCATATGGCAGGACTGGACAATCCCCCCGCGCTCATCGAGGACATCCGGGAGATGGGTCTATACTTTGAGGCTTGAGCAAACATCTCGTCCATGGAAGAATCTCTCCGATCCAGGCAGTGAGGGATCATCTCATCGTATGGATATAACACACATGAATAATTGTAATAAAATCTCGGGGTTCCGAGTGTTCTGAAGGGCATGTTCCCTCCACGTTGTGATTCTCTTTCTTTCTATGCCCTCCGTAAGTAAGAGCCCCCACAGCCCTGATGACCAAAGACGCCCGACTTCCCTTCCAACCCTCAACCATCTTATTTCCGGGCAGATATTCCTTGCCTTCAGAGGTGGTCCGCATAGTGAAGAATACCTCGTTAAGTAGACCGCTTGTGAGCCCGCCTGCCTGGCTGAAAATGATTAGGGCTTGAAACCGTCCCGTAAAATTACGGGACGAGGAGCCGTAAAAACGGTTACGCACCCGTACCGTTGGCCAGTTCTCGGCATAAATTACGCCCCGTTTTGAGACGCCTTTTTACGGGTTCAGTTCAGCGCCTCGCGGGACCAGTCTGACATACTCTGGGGAGTCAATTTTGGTAAGATAACCAATTTCAAGCTTGAACGAATATGCTCCCAATGGCCAAACTGTCCAGAGAACTCGACATACACCCGTAACGGACGGTTACGGTACGGGTACGGGCCAAAATTACCCATCTCGTCTCAACCAATTTTCTTTACGGTTACGGGCGTAATACGGACGGTTTCATGCCCTAGGCTCGATTAATCATCCCCTCATCATTCTCAGCGCTAGCAAGGCAGGCGAGTTCGCGTGCGGTCTACTTAACGAGGTATTCTTCTAACCCAGTCCATATTTTCGAGCGACCTCTCCTCATCATGCCATAGCGCCTCTTATTGCATTCATCATGGGCGCCGGCAACAACGTCGGCAAACACACAGCCGCCACATTCGAAGCCAAAGGTTACCAGGTCGCCCTAACTATCTGATCTGAGAGGGCCCAGGTTCTAGGATAAGATAGATAGGGTTATTGGTTCTTCTGTAAGATAACAGTTTGGTATTGTGCGCGCCACATACCTGCGAGTTTAAGTTTAAACTCCCAAAACGACAGGAGCTCGCGCCAGTGTAAGGCGGTCGGCGGACCGTCCGCAGACATATCATCCACCCCAAGCCGTTCCCGAAGCACAAGGGGTCGTACAAGCCGTGGGCGCCCACATTCCCTACGTCCGGTTTTCGGGCGCCATTAGAGCCGCGAACGATGACTGGATCGTTGCGACAGAGCTGCATCGTCATATGCGCTACGCCCAATTATACAGGCAATGATTTGCGAGCGTGACGAAAGGGCGGTAGAGATTTTTCTCGTCCTCGACCTCCGCTACGTAAGACTCCATGAAGTCGTTGGTATCCACAGTCTTCCGGGTATCCTTCCAGTCGGCAGCCATGCGCAAAATCTCGCGCAGGAAATCCTCCACGCTAATAAAGACTTCGTTGGCAACGTCTTCTACCAAATATGGCGCATAATCGTCCTGCGTATGCGATTTGTCCGACGTCAAGTTGCCTCCAGATCCTTTGTTGCTGGGGGTGCTATGCTCAGAAGAGCGTAAAATATTAGGGGGTGTCCTTGGGCGGTTGGTCATGGGGTGTGAGATGTGTGTCGCTGTATGTGGCCCGAATGCCGCAATCGCATCGCGTGACGTTGGCTCTTCGTTCCAAAATGGGTCTGATAGTAAAGAATAGCGGTCTAGTTTCTAACACGAATACCCCAGCCGATCGCGAATGCGTATTCGATTTTATCAACCAGGTCATGTCGGCGTATGTCGCATTCAAATGGTCTACCCCCGCCATGGTGAGGTGTTTTATCTTCGCTCTCTTTTACTGCATCGAAGAGTAAGAGACTGGATAGATCGTCGTACAGTCGACGGAGTTGTATACGGAACATACCAGGAAGCAGCACGTACGATCGGACTGTTTGACAATCATGATGAAGGTATAATGACATCTGAAGAGCTGTTGAGCTCGGGTGCTGACCCTACCCAACTTCGATGGATATTCGCTGTCCTAACTGCGGAGGGGAGCAGCACTGGCCATTTGGGAGTCTCATGAAGCATCCCTTGGAGCAGATATCAGAGACCAAATGTTGCGCATAACACCGACTCCACATCCAGATTTGGTTAAAAATGAACTCTTGGTCTCCTTGCAAACTTTGCTCCAGGGCCTCGGCAAATCTTTGGCAGAAATTGGACTTCCAGAGCCAATCGAACGACAGCAGGAAGTTGATGCACAGCGCCTACGATGGGGCGGTGACCGAGACAATCTTTGTGCATTCAAGGATGGACTCACATGTGAACAGATGATGTCAATTACCTTCGCAATTTAGCCACCTTGCTTACAGCAATTTGCAGTAAATAAGGCGCAGGCTGTTTTTTTTTTTTTGACGATTTTGGCTAGATTTCCACCGGGTGTGTTCATTCGATTGACTTTCATGCAGACACCTCATTCACATTTGGCAGATAGCAGTTGTTCGATTTGGATGAAGAACTGCAATATCCGCGGTGTCCCTCCGAGCTCAACCAGTCTTCCAACACTTTGAAATATTACGACTGGAAACATCTATGCGCCAACGTGGCGATGCGACCTTCTCTTCATTTCTCGATGCAATCGGCAATGAGATTCAGTTGAACTCCACTCCCCAAATACTTCATTAGAAAGTTTGCGGTAGCCACCGTGAGCCACCCGGTGGCTCGATCAGGCATGCGGTCACCGGTGGCTTCCTGCCTGGGAAAACCTAGCCCAGCGACGTGTAAGGTCCACCCGCACGCCGTGGTCTAGACAATGGCTGTGTCTGCGAAGTAGAGATACTCCACGGTGCCTGTGTAGGGAAATGCATCAGCGGGATCTTCACAGGTTTCAGCGGTTCGTCCCTGCGCACGCTGCCAGATAAGCTGACATAGAACCCTCATTGAAATTTGACACGTATTGCAGCCTGAGGTGCGTTGATGCCGGGGGTATTCCGTGCAGAGGTTAAACCGACTGTAACGGACAGAATTAAGGCGAGGATATGCTTTAAATTCATGGCTAAACTAAGGAAGATGCTCACGACCTGCCGTTTATATAGACATTATTGGATGCCTGTCATGGTTCGACAGCATACAGATAGCTAGAATGTGCGGGGGGCGGGGGTGAGCCACTAGCAAGTTGGATTCCGAATGCCAAAGACACAATTGGGAAGCTGAAAGGACAGATTGGCACCATGGGCGGTTCTGAGTGAGAGTCAGCACATTGTTTGTTTCGGCGCCTCGAGATCGTATGACCTCGAGATTGTAAACCCTTAGTATGTATGTGCAACTGATTCCAAGCGCTTTGATTCTTCTGTAACAACATGGTATTTCACGCGTTACAACAAATTTTCAAACCGCACAGAGATACACCTGGAATTCCAAAAACTCCAGACATTGAACAACTACATCTAAAGGGTGATTGGGATGCAGTTGATCGCAATGAGACCACCCCATCCCGCCTCCGGCGCTTGGCAGATGACCGTAGTGTCTCCGCTGTCCAACGTAGTCAGTTTTACATGATCTGGAAGTACTGTATTCACTGACCAGTTGTTGCCAAGGAGGGTGATAGGGGAGCAGCTCAGTCCGACATCGACGAGAATGCCGGTGAGGTCCAGACCGACAACAGCGGCGACGAGAGACGCGGCGCTGCTGCTCGCAGGCACGACGCTGCTGCAGCACTGGGGCGAGGACGGGCAAGTAACCGGAGGAGGAGGGGTGCCGGTGGCGGCAGCAAGGGTCTAAAGCGAGGGCGCAATTAATTAGATGAAATATGAACGTCGGCCAGGACGTACAATCAGGACAGAGGCGACAGCAACGGAGAGCTTGGAGAACATTTTTGCTTGAGAGGGCTTGAACGACAGAGGGATGTGTTCGAGTGAAGATTAGAGCAGAACCGCGAGCGCTTTTATACTTCACAAGCTCAAGTACGCAGAAGGATTTGTACACATTTGGATGGTTTGAACATGAGCGTCACGGTCTCTGAATCACAGATCTGTATAAGTGGAGCCTTTCGACAAGGAAGGACAATTGAAATGTCGGTGGCAGCGAGGAACTGAATTACAAGCGCGGCGCGCACTCCCACGGCCGACAGGAGAGAGAGCTGTAAGAAGCGAGCAAATTCAGGCAGTTGACATCACGAGACACTGGCAGGCGGAACATAAAGTTTCTGCAAGGGAGAGATGCAGTTGAAAGTTTGGGGATAAATTTTTGCTGAGACTACGCTTATTCGTGCGTCCTTGAAGAAAAACACTCCAAGGGGACCAAGGTGATATGGCGGGTGAAGAGCGGCAGGAACGAGTCTCATTTTCGACGTCATTGATATTAGTCTGTATGCGGACAAAGAGCGCAGCTTAGACATGCCAAGATATCTGGACGTCATAAAGTCGCTTGGCATGAAGCATCTGTAGCTTGGGTGAAGAACGAACCGATTCCAGGTACGCTCTTTTCAGAAGTTCTGTTGGGAAAACCCAACAGAGGCCGTGAAACGCGAACCAATTCCATGGCGCCAAAGCTTGAAATGAATCCAACACCCTCTCGGTTCGCAGGCGGATTCTCTGTTCGTGAAGCGAGGGAACGGAGCTACAAGATGAGCATGTCAAGCGCTCGATACGGCGACGCGCCAGTACGTACGCTCACTCAATGAGTGCTTGTGCACGTCCCGAGGGACTGGATGAAGGCCATCGTCTCCCTGTTGGCGTGCAGGTTACTCTCGTAGAACTTTTCCCTCGCGCCATTTGGGATGACAGCGAGGAACGCCCAGGGATTTGCCTTGAGCTGGTCGGCCTGCTCTTTCGCCATGTTTCGGAGAAAGTAGCCCATAGGGTTATAAACTTGGGAAATATACCGAAGGTGAATGGGATCGAAGGGTTTTCCGCGTCGGGAATGATGTCGGGCTCGGGGTCGCCCTGGATCTGCTGGAGGTGGGGGTTCTCGTCGGCCATGGTGGGCAGCCCGACCATGCTTCGGGTGGAGGAGGATGAAGAGGCGCAGGCCGCAACTGAGCATTTTTGCAAGAAATATTTAGAACATAGCAAAGATATAATTTGCAGGTGGGAGTGTTTCCAAGACGCAGGGCGCAGCGGTGACCAGGGGAAACAAAGAGGTAGAGATGGGGCAAGGAGAGAAGCAAGGCTACGGAAGAGGGGGATAACGAAAAAAAGGGATGTAGGAATCATAGTGTGCACAAGGACGAAATGCGATGAACATAAGGTAGATCTCCGATAATCCGAAGGCAGACGAGCGCGATTTTTGAGGATAGACCGGGCTGTGGACGGCGAACAGCGCCTTTGGCGACTCAGAACGACATGAGAAAGATCCGAGAGAACTCCGAGACAACTTGAGGAATCAGGAATCAACTGCAGCCTGATAAGTTGCAGAACACGTCCTCAGGCCAAGTTTTCTCCTGAGCCCTCAGCTGAGAATTGGCGGCAGATTGTCCCCCGTGAGGCTCAGTATCCTTAGTGCGACGATCCCCCAAAGCATCGACGCTAGAAATTTTCGGAGTCGCTTTGGTAGTATTTACGCGCTTGAAGCTTGACGAGGCCTGAAGACGAGTGAAAAGTGATAGCCACTGATAGGCGCCCATTCCGAATTAGGCAATCCGATTTTGATCGCTCTCTCGGGCCGCGCCGTCCTTTTCATCGCCCTCCGCGCTACCCGTGCCTCAGCGCTCTGAGCTCTCCCACTCACACTTACCGCAATACCGTTGCCACCCACACCGCGCACTGCATCTTCCAGGACGACTCACACGGCACGAGCACGACGTCATCCCTTCATGCTCCCTGACACTGTAATCTTGAAGCACGCTGGCAGCGTGCTTCAAGATTACGGCGCGCCCAAACGTTTGGTTTCAGCTTTGGCTTGAGTGCGAAGCGCGTGACGTGCTGGTGTATCCGTACGAGCCTTGCGGACGATGGACGACCGACACCCACACAGGACGTCTGCACGCTGGCGCGCGAGTGATGAGGACGGGAAGGGGATGGAGAATCGGAGATGGAGACGCCCCCGCCCAGGGCCCCTGGGTCCGAGCACGCTGAGTACGCATGCGTCGCTGTTGCTGCAGGGCTTTGTTGTGCAGCAGCGGCGGTGAGACGGGGACATGGACGGGGTTGCGGATGATGATAGTGGTGTGCTGCGAGACCTGGATGGTCATGGCGATGGAGAGTGGGACTCGCGCCTGCAAAAACACCAGCGCTAGCGAGACGGTCCGAGTCGGGTCGGGAGCCGCGCTTTTGCTACACATGGAGACAGATGCTCTCTCCCCGCACCCCCAGTAGCAAATGATGGCCAGACCTTTGTCCCACACCGTTCACAAATCTCTCTGCTTCCGTTATCGCCGCACTCTCTGGACCATCCCACCGCACGCGGGCACCTTGCCTTCCCTTTCTTTCTCACGCGACGCCGAGACTGTACACGCATCGACATCGACAGTTCGACTTGGGCTTCCGGCGCCGCGTATCGCGCTTGGGCCTGGGTTTCGTGCGAACTTTGACCGTGACTGGAGGCGGAGGAGGGGCAAGGTGGATGTGCGGCGAAGGACCAGTATCGCCATTAAGTAGTAGGCAGCAGCTAGTCGCAGGGTATCAGCTGCGTCCAAGCTGTAGTCCTCCCCTTCTCGGCGTAGCTCGCGCACACATACAGGGACGGCTCCGAGTCTTTCGGCGTTGACTCAGAGCACGGGTGCGTCGCCCACGGCCATGTCAATTCGCACCACCACAAGCACTTCTGCGTCGACAGCGGCGGGGAGAGGTGGAAGGGCGGGCACGTGGTGGAGATATGCTTCCTCGAGCGCTTAGGCTTCAGCGGCGCGGAGCAGAACGTCTCCGTATCGTTGGTGCGCTCCGCGCAGCGCATACTCTCACTCATCTCGTTCGCTTCGGCGTCTTAGTCCTTGACTGCGGCTCCGAGTACCCGACGTCCCCCGCTCTGCCACTGCGAACGCAGTCTCTGTCGGCAGTCGATGTGATAATCACCCGATCATGCCTCAAGTTTGGGCAACGTGGCTTGGTGAGGGTTTCTTCCACATCTACAAGAGTTCTGAAGTTGGTTCAAATACCACATTCAAAGTGTCTTCCATTCCATTCCCGTGTTCCGTCCAGTTCGTTTTCGGGCAAAAGGCGATTCACTGAATTGTTTCTGGATCTTTGGGTCAACGTCGAATATTCTGCTGCGTTGGGGTTCGCGAGCTCAAGCTCAAGATCTAGACTAATGCTATTCTATTCCACATTCGCAAATGTTTCTCGTTGGGCTAGCACATGTCAAGATTCCGAACTCTGCTATTGCTGCCTTCTCTTGTCGCTAGCCTTTAGACCAAGCGTATTTCTTCCACTCTCGTTTGCTGAAAATCTATTCACGGAGCGTGAATAGATTATCTTGCTCTGCTTGGTTGCTGCCATGGCTGCCAGATGTACGGACGGCTCTAGTCCCGCGGTCTCATCACCTAGCTTTATAATCCCTATCAGCTGGCAAGACCTCACACTTCATCTTTTGGGCCTCTTTCTTGCAGGTGAGACTCAGTCTACGGTACTCGGAAATGATACTGGGTATGTGAATGTGCAACCCACGATGTACAATGTTCTTATTCCCGCATTTCAGATGATATACCTTTTTTCATCTCTGCCTGCTGCTACTCGACCGCCCAAGAAGCTTCTGTGATGTTGGCGTCCGCAATCTTTCCACTCGATGCTATGTATTTAACAAGTCACGTTTGTAAAGACTGCTATTCCGAGGAATATACTTATTGAGGGCCGTCCGACGAAGCAAGCATATTTCCCCCACCTTTTTTTGATCGAGGCGCGTCGTACTACATAAATAATACCACTCACATGAACAAATCTAGACGGAGAACCGATACACACTGCACGCGGCTTCAGCTCGTGCGCATCTGGTGTCTCTGATTTCATGCACTGGAGAACAAGAGGAGCTTGCATGGTAAAGCCCTCAATTGAAGGTCTTGTGTGAAATCTTGTCCGCAGGAGCATTGGAGGCTCCTTTCCAAGACATTATTTGTGCAGAACTATCTCCCGACGCGGTGGCTGGAAGTACGGTTTCTACGCACACCGTCATCCGTGTGAGCCTCACCCATTTCAGACATTTAACCCGGTGGACGAAACGATAATGTCAAAAAACGTTGTGAACAGGAACAGGTGACCTTCCGGTTTGCGAACGGTGAACTCTGTTGAAACAGCAGGTTCACGAGAGGGCAGAGCCCAACAGGAATGTATCAAGCAGACGACATGGGGGACAAAAGCTACCCTAACACAGCGATAAGACGGGATATATAAGGGATTTGATCGCGGGCAAGGGAGTCCGTGCCAAGTCTTCATGACCGCAAGGTATCGGTCCGACGTCGCCGACCTCTATCTCCAACAAATGCCCACTAACTTTAGTTAGTGGGTCCTGTAGCGCCCTATTAGTACAGTGTCCGCCAAATTTTGGATTTTACATAATGAAGTCATGTTTTTCGGCCGAAAATCCGATGGAAACTCGATCCGATGCTTAAATTTCTATTGAAACTTGATTGAAACAGCGCCCAAGATGATCCAGCCGCGTCACGACAACTATCATTTATATGTGCTGGCAGACAGTTGGCGTGGCTGAAATTCTCACTCTTCCTCTGACGCTCATCCGCTCCCCACTTCTGGCCTACTTCTTGTCCATCCTGGTAGACGGTGCCTTGACCTCTTGCATAACCACGTCGTCTGTTTCTCCTGTTACTGTCATCTCCTCAGCTTTCATTCGCTCTCGTCTCCCTCTCAACCGCTCTCACAGCTTCGCTCTCACCATCAATGGCGGTCCCCATAGATCGTTCACCACCGTACTGCCGTGCTTTATTTCCCCCCATCTGGCTGTCTGGGCTTAGACTGGACCCGCCGGCAACCGAGAGCTCGCCGAGACATAGCCTCAGGTGCCAACGGCTACACCGCCAACGGGCCGTCATATGGCCGCCAGCTGGTGACGATGTGTCAACCCCATGGCGATGCCAGCTGGACCCAGCCTCACACAAGCTGGCAGCCAGCCTCAATCTGAATGGATCCACTGTGGTACCACTTTGAAGTGGCAGCCAGCTGGGCCATGGACTGGGTCATAGCCGAGTAGCCAGCCGTAGAAAATATTCTTGCACATCGATGTGGTTGTACAGACATAATCAATTTGGTAGTACAAACATAATCCATTCACTCCAGGCAAGTATCGCACTACATGGTCATTGGAATACTCGAAATCATATGTAACGCACTGCCCCCTCGTCGTCGTCGTCACCAATCCCTGAATGAGGTGGGGGAGGCCTGAGGATGGGTGGACCATCACTGCGCTTCGTTCGCCCTTGGGGTGTAGACATGGAGGACGATGCCCATTGAGGTAAGGGCCAGTGTTTGCCTACAGCATCCGACGGTTGCGGCAAACGACCCGCGCTGAGTGCGCGAACAGCCACCAATGGAGACTTGGGAGTTGTCGGGGGAGTGCTAGGAGTAGCAGTGTTCCAGTGGGCTTGAGTGGCCTTGGGTTTTCAATTGTGCCAAACATGTCTTGTACACATCTTGAGAACCTGTTCATGGCCGAAGGGAATTTGAGACCAGGGGCGGAGAAAGCGAGGGAAAGGGTGTTCGGGCAGCCGTCAGTTCTTGAGTGGCTTTTTTGTATAATATTTATGTGCATGTGCTTGGAGTGGGTCCACTGGGCCGTGAAAAGCTTGAGCCAGTGCTTGAGGTGTTTGGGGATAGGGAGGTAGCGCAGCGAGTCATGGAGAACGTACAAGTTTTGACGCCGACACTAGGCTCCAATGGTGATGATGGCCCAAAGTGCTTGGCTTGATTGGTATGGCAAAGCATGAAAGAGGGTTGAAGGAAGCGGAGGTTGCGGGCCATTGAGGGTATGAATTGATCACGCGCATTGGGCTGCAAAAGACGGGAGCCGACTGAGGCCGTGTAGATTGAGGGAGCTGAGGCTGATGCTCTCGGGTTGTACAGATGGTGGACAGTGGGTGTAGCAGTAAAGAGGGTCACAAGTGGAAACGGCCGTGAAGGTGAAGGGCACAAGAAGGAGGAAGAGACGACACGATGACACGACCAACATGCACGTGATGCCATACATGGACAAACATTGCGCACGGACGCAATCTGATCGCTCATCAATTTTTTTGGTGGTAAGAGTTTTCTCAGACCGAACAGAGTCTGAGATTGTTTTATGCCTCTAACTGAATTATCTATTATGCAAGAGATATAAAAAGGAGATATAATATCGCAGGAGTCTGGCTTCCAGGAGGAGAGGAAAATAGAACTCATGTCGTCAGCCAGCTGGTGTTCACCTGGAAATTGGACTGGACGTGTGCAGCTGGTCACCAGCCAGAAGAAAGCTGGGACCAGCTTTCAAAATAGATGGCCATCATCTGATCACTCCAGCTGGAGGCAGCGTGCCGGCACTTTGGCGGTGTAGCCAACGCCCCGCAACAGCTCCAAAACCCGTCTAACTGGGCACTGAAATTAAAATTTCTGTCGCCGTCGCGGACGACACTGATTGGCGGCTCGGCGTTAATTAAAAACGGACCATTTGGCCCAGACAATTAAAAACCGGTTTATAAATGGCTGTTTATAAACCAGTTTATAAACAGTATTAATATACAAGACCCTACACTGAATGCAGTGCTTATCTGGTGTGTAGCGACGGTGACGGCTATTTAGAGGCAGATTAGCGCCTGTGCATTAAGGAGCTATCGGCCATAATTAGCTTAAAACACCACCTGGTGCCTTCTGCCACCTTCACCATGTCCGTATATGGTAAGTGTTGTAGTGCACCGCCACACGCGGTCCTTGTACCATACATGGCCCGAGAATCATGAGAGAATAATACTTCCACGTAGCGGCGTTCTGTGAAGGGT
The DNA here is from genome assembly GCA_029204075.1 of Mycena capillaripes. NCBI lineage: Eukaryota > Fungi > Basidiomycota > Agaricomycetes > Agaricales > Mycenaceae > Mycena > Mycena capillaripes. Next base: position 12,738 of record JARHKZ010000011.1, on the reverse strand, counting down.
CCCCACAGCTTGTTCTTATGCCGAATCAGGCAACTAGCGCATGATATTTAAGGAGCTATCGGCCATAATTGGCTTGAAACACCGCCTGGTGCCTTCTGCCACCTTCACCATGTCTGTATATGGTAAGTGTTGTAGTGCATCACCACATGCGGTCCTTATACCATACATGGCCTGAGAATCATGAGAAAATAGTACTTCCACATGGCGGCGTTCTGTGCAGGATCTCCGCAGCTTGTTCTTATGCCGAACCAGGCAACCAGCGCATGATATTTAAGGAGCTATCGACCATAATTGGCTCGAAACACCGCCTGCCAGTCGCCTCTGCCACCTTCACCAAGTTTTATTTCTGAATCTCCGGGCACTTTATGCTTATTTCCTGGGCTGTCTACACATGGCATCTCGGATTGTTACTCGAAATTGTTATGTCGGGCTATGGAATCAAGCTTATGCCGCTTGGACTAAACTTACTATTCGGTGCGTCTCTTTCATTGAAGCGCATCAAATTTCATGTTCACATTTCTTTTAATGTGCGACCGTGGCTACCTAGGCTTCCTTTTTATATCTTTGTTGGCCTCCTTTGTCTATTTATCATATTCCTTGTTTGACCCCGAGGCCTTCAATTATCGGGTCTTCAAATCTGTGGTCTTAACTCAATTGGTCATTCCTTCGTCTCTTCCTTTTGCTTGCCTTACCATTCATGTGGGCAGTTTTGGGGATTATTGTGCACAATTATTTTGTATGTGACTCATTCCTGGATGTAACCCTTTGCCAACGGATGTCGCAGCACTGCAGAATGGGGGTCTCTCTCGACACTAGAAGTCGAATTCCTTTCCGTGCGTTAGTTCAGTTTGACGCTCTTCCGGGGTCAAGACCGTTACCCAGGTTTGGCTTGTTCTCCACAATCTTCTGTTCTGGGTAGAGTTGAGCCCACTGGGGTCTGCGCGTCAACGAGTAGATAACCAAAGTGAGTAGCTTTACGCCCTACCCGAGCGAGACTAATGGGCTTGTACATCGTCCAGTCCATGAATGGCTAGGATGGCAGGTTTTGCGGGACTCAATTGCACTCCACGATAAATTCGTCGGGGAGAAAAAGAAGAGGATCGTCTTTTTCCCCGATAAGCGGGAAAAACTGGGCGAAATTACTCGTCAAGATAATAACAAGGGATTGGCAGCGGTGACCTCAAGATGCATCCTCCCACCAGAAATCAACGATAGCATTTGTCATTGGACACACTTGATGGAAGACGTGGGCACGCAGGGAGCTCTATGGATCACGGCTGGGCGGAATGACCAGGTCGATGTCGATGCTTACGCACGTGGTGCCTACGACCTGCTTTCTTCTACCCAGCCTGCCATTTCAATCTATGTAGGAGATACAGGAACAGTTCTGTGGCCGATGTTGTATGGCATCGGGACTGCGCTCCCGGGCTTCCGAGAAGAACTGGCGATTGTGGCGAACAGGCGGGGAGTTAGAGCCCTCAAGACTAGCTGGTACCGAGGTAGCGCACTCGAGGAGAAAAAAAATCATTACGACGGTTGTCTACCAAGGTTCGTGCGTTGGCTCAAAATCTTCTTTTGGGACCTGTGGACGCGAAGACGCCAAACGAGGAAAACGAGGCAGACCGTAATTATTCACGGCATCCACAACAGCATCCAGGCGGCCGAACTTTACAGTATTCTCCGATTTCTGCTAGTCAGGGGACAAGACCGTTGTATGGCCTTGGATATAGTAGCAATCAGTTCATCACAGCTTCTCCATGAACTTGTCAAGAGGACGGTTGGTCGCGTGGAGCATGTCCATACTCTCGCGATAGCAGAAACAGGATCCATCATCTACTCCGGCAATCCACCCCCCTCCCCCCGTTTTTGCGAGGTAAATATTCGCCTACCCTGGGGTAGCACCTACTGATGAGATTTCCAGGGCCTCTTCAATCTCGTGCTTGAGGGAATTTACAAGACTGGAGACAGTAATTCCTCCGTGTTTAAGTGGGAGACATCCGTATATTTCAGGTCTGAAGATCACTTATCATGGATGGTTTCACAGAATATGGACTGAACTTGTTGAGCTCGGCGTCACGTCCTCATCGACGACATCCCAGATCGTCAATGATTTGACGATCCCGACGATGTTCAACATCCTTCACAAAGCCACGGAGGACCGTAAAAAGATGGTGACGGTATGCACCCATTTACCTTTGCCATTTCGTGTTCTCACTTGTCGCCCAAGGTCCTTTCGGAACTTCCGGTTATCTCCCAAGACAGAATTCAGACAGCGATAAGCCAGGACAGTGTCAGAATCGCTATAGTTCTGCAACAAATTTTCGAAGTTGAGTCATACAAGTATGATGTTGGAGTAGTTCCGGAAGAAGTGGCTTTTTCGGTCCTCAACCTGACCTATGAGGTACCCCAGGCTATACATTTCATGTCCTGTCTTACCATTTCAAGATTCTGGACCACAAACTTCTGCCGAATGACGTAATACAAGACATAGACCTATTCAAACGGCGCGCGCATCGTCTGCTCAATATATTGGCCGATCTGTTGCAGATACTTCCCGAGACATTAGCCATTCACGGTGTTACCCTCCTGAAAGTCCATCCAATCAATGCCGGTGGCTTCGCTAACATCTACCACGGCACATGTGTCAACTCCGGCATGAAGGAGGTTGAGGTCGCCTTGAAGGTTCTCAGGATATTCCACGACCACTCGGATAAAGACCGACGTAAGGCCCTCCAGAATTTCGCAAAGGAGGCCCTCGTATGGCACTACCTGAGACATCCAAATATTGTCCCATTGCTAGGTGTGGATGGAACAACCTTCCCTGGCCTGGCCATGGCCATGGTGTCGCCATGGATGCAGCAGGGAAACGTGCTAAACTACATAGCGAAGCATTCACCTACGTCTCGATATGCAATTTCACTGGTGTGTAGTCATTTGCATCTCTCCTCCTCGACTGATGAATTTCCGGTGCAGTTGAACGATGTCATCCAGGGCTTGAAGTATCTCCATTCAGAAAATATCGTCCATGGGGATCTATGTTCTGTAAGCGGACTATTTCCTCCGCAAGACGGCCAATTTTCATGAGAAGTTATACAGCGGAATATACTCATACACGAACGCCAGGCGTGTCTGACTGATTTCGGGCTGGCGACATTCATTGAATCGGACACCTCAAAGAAATCCTTCACGCGCAGCGGCACTGTGCATTGGATGGCGCCTGAACTTCTACTCCCCGATGAGTACCAGCCCGGGGTCCCTTTCAAGAGAACACCGGCCTCTGATGTGTGGGCTTTCGGTTGTGTTTGTTGCGAGGTTCGTTTCCTTCACCTTGGGGTTTACAATATTGATCTGAGTGGGCAGATATGGACAGAGGGACAAGTGCCATTTCAGCATATGACGGATGGCGCTATTATTTCAGCTTTCTCCAAGACTGACACATCTGGTGCACTCCCCTACGAAACAAAACCGTTCGACAAGTCAGGGACACCGATGCCGGACTGTCTTTGGGAACTGGTACAACGGTGTTTCAGATACGAAGCCGCCATGCGACCCACCGTGAGGGCCATCGCGGATTTTCTATCCGAGATGAAGCGCGAGCCCTCCTTAGCTCACCCAACGTCCTCACCGACGGGCGTCGATGCTGCCGCAGTCCGACCGGGAGAGCCATCTACAGAGCTAGTTCTGAATATTCCTCCAACGATACAGAACACCAAAACTTCAGCATCCGCCGGTCCAATGCAAGGCAACCAAATGAGTGTAGCCGAGCTCGTCGCGGTACGATTTGGACCCATAAATCTGGACGGCACTGTGACGATAGTAAGTCGGCTAGATAGTCGGCGTTAGGTTTCGGCACACGAGTGGTTCGCAAGAGTTGTTGGTTGGTCGTTCCAACAACAAGGTAAGTGGCGTAATGGTGAGATTGACCAAGGGGCTAACTACGGACAAACAGGTATTTATACGAGGGATGAGTGATCGGACAGGTGACAGTGATGGTAGAGAAAAAGGATCGGTATCAGGCGCGACAGCGCCAAGTAATCAATGAGCATGTAGGTAGGATAGAAAATAAACGGAGTGAAAGGAAATATGGTGGGGGATGAGATAAGATAGAGAGACGCGTAGGCGTACCGTTACAGGCACCGACCACGAAAAACTATTCCATGGATTCTTGATCGGGATCTCGGCCGCGATTAGGAAGGATGCCCTCGTGCTTCCAGCCGTGGTGGACAAATACGATTCTCACCATCTTGACCTCCGTTTTCGATCGATTTTGGAAGCCCACAGTTTTGCACTAACTTGACAGGTATATCGAGAGGACGCGCATCAGGATGTTCTCGCGGTGCTGATTTGGTTATGGCAAATGCTGATTCTCCAAGTTTGTGAACGCAGTGAATTCTGTAATAATGTGTTTTCGAAGAATTCATAGTTCAACAAAGGTCTATGCAGCAATTCCTGGATACATTCATAAATCCAGAACATGCGGTGGAGCCACCCGGCGCCACCAGATGGCTCATCCGGCATGCGGGGCCGGGTGGCCATCAGGAAACACCTCCTTTGCTAAAGAGGCCAGATTACCCTAAATTCGCACTAATCTAGCTATATAAGTTCACTTACCTGCGTTAGCTATCTAGTGACCTTGAAAGTAAATTAGGTCTAAGTTAGGACTTAATTAGCCAGCCTAGCGAAGATTTTCGTGGATCAGGACAGATATTAGTTGCTCGTTTGGGTAATAACCACGCAGTGAAGATGAAAGATGATTCATGTATTAAGATACTGGCGACGACAAGGGTGTAACTATGTTGTACCGCTACACTGACATCAATCTAGACACCAAACATATTCCACCACTGCACATCACCACGAGTGGCTGGTACTAGACGGGGAAGAAATAAGACAATGCAATGAAAGGAAAGCAATAAATGTACGTCAATAGGCCTGAAGGAGCGCATTAAAGCCGGACCATGAGGCATTGGGCGGCATCGAGGTTCTGAAAGAAATTTCAACTTGTCCGAGATGATATTATGAGCTGGGTATCTCTTTGAAAACGACTGGCGAACAAGACTGCCAGAGGGACGTGGACCAGATTGGGACAAGCGGTGATGGGGTGGAGAAGCAGTGATGCGTACACATTCACCTTCATGCGGGTGAGTAAGAACGGCTTGACGGTCGTCTGTCTCCCCTTCATCAAGTGAGTCGTCCTCTGCATCAAGCTTCGCCATAACCTGCATGTACTTACATCTCCTCTTCCTCCCGACCGCAGCGCGATATCTGGGGCCAAAGAGACTCCTTCCGCGGTGAAATCGGCCAAGGCGCAGCAGAAGACGAAGATTCCGTTTCTCATTGCCCATGATGCGTGTCGCCTTGGTCGTGGCAGCAAAGTTTTCATTATATCATATAAGTCCCACGTGATGTCTAAGGCCTTAGGTCGAGGAGTGACCTCAACCTAGGACCTAACCTAAGGTCTTATTTAAGGCCTAAGGCCTTAGGTTAAATCTAAGGCCTTAGGGCTTAGGGCCAACACTGAGACCACCAGCCAGGCAGGGTCTCTCACTGAGAGGCCCTTCAGATAGATAAGTGTGAGGAAATGGGATATACGGTAGAGCTTCTACATGGATGAGAAGAGGTCTTCCAAGTGTGCAGGAGTGACGCCTTCGAAACAACATCAGGTATGGCGGGAAGGAAAGATCAAGGAGGATGGGGAGCGACGCAGCCGCAGAGATTAAAAGCACTACAAACATTGAGCGCAGCATGGTGCGAAGAAAGCTAGATGCACGTACCCGACACGACACGGCGCTGCGCACGAACATCCATTCTTCCGGCTGATGAGGATTCAGGTGCCTGGATTAGACCGGTAGGATGGGCTCATGAAAAGACCAGTGGATAAATGTGAGTAAAGGGGCCAGATATCGGTAGATGACAAAAACACCTTTTACAGAGAGTGGAAGAGACCGTCTCAGTGTACAGGAGTCATATCTTCAACAAAACATAGGGTGTGGATGTCAGGGGAACCCCCGTTTCCGACTCCCGATCCTCCGATCCGACCTCTGGTCGGACCTCCGCTATCCTCCGACATTCCTCCCGCCAAGCCAAACCCCATCAGGATGGATCCCCGCACTCTGCATGTGACTGTGCCCGGGATCACTGCCATTCACTATGCCGTCAACGGACCATGTGCAACCTGTGGTTAGCCCTAGCTGGTATATAGGCATGCACCTGGCCGGGGTATCCTTAGACTTTCTCCTCTTTGGATCCCCCCTGCCAGGACTCTTGAGATATCTCGGGCCGCCAGGGTTGCCCTTACAGTGGAGGGGGAGGAAGACATAGAAGGGTGCCGATGGCAAAGGATGGGGAGCGACAATGTGGGGGAAAGAGAGAAAAGTTGACAAGTGTTGTTGCCCCTTCTGAATCCAGACATCAACCACCTTTTTGGATGGCACGTGTGTATTTGGGAGGTCCATACGCGGGTGGAGTACTTTAGGGCTGGTGTCTCGGCAACGGACTTAGGATTTTGAAGAATATTTAATTTCTCGTTTTTGCTGTTGGACCAAACTATTGGTCTAACGCTACACCGAGCTATTGTTCAGCATGTTTTCCCTCTTTTCTTGCCTGGAAAGGAGCATCCCAAAGTTTGTTGCAACCAGGTAACCTCAAAAACTCGGCAATTTGGCTAATTTGGTGATCTTTCCCCAGATCCGCCTAATCTGTAGCCTCAAAGGTAAATTAGGACTAAATTAGTAAAGGAGGTTTTTTCCTGATGTGTCTATATAACTTGGTGGCTGTTTGGTGGCTGCTCGTTATGGAGTGTATTGGGCATGAAATACTCTATTGAGTACTACCACTTTCTCTACCTAGGCAATTCTGGAGTCTAGACTTCACTTTACTGCATTGCTAAAAGCTATCACTGATGAATGGGGCGAAAATATTGAATGATAGCATGTTTAGTGATAATTTCCGGCCCTGAACCCCTGCTCGCATGTGTGGGGACGTTGATATGGTGGTCAACAATAAATTCTCCCTTCGTCGTTCAAACAGCCACCTAATGACGTAGCCACCTGGCACCGCATGCCAGATGAGCCATCTGGTGGCACTGGGTGGCTCCGCCGCATGCTCTCTAATATACAGGAAGGAGATGATGATTTACTTAAACTGACATCCCCATCATTGATAGGGAGTGGTGAGCGGTGCAATGTCGTGTTCGGTCTCAACACATCCGGCATAGACACTGATTTGCGAGCTCGGAACCTAGTGTGGAAACACAAGAAACAACCAAAACCAAAACAACAAAACCAATATTGGACAAGATAGACAGAGCCTATTCCAAACCAACACCAGAAACAATGTATGATAGCTGTTTCAGTCACTTCCAAGGTAGCCAACAAGTGTCAGTCCCTAGTTTCAGAGCCTTTAAAAGGTTGAAAGGGAAAGTTGATTGTTCAAAGTAAAAGTCCGACGAAAGGTTGTGTTATGATACATACGAAACTGAAGATCCAAAGGATACAGCTGTTTCGGACTCCCTTGATGCGATATATGTTACCAAGTTTAAGAAACATAAGAAACAGTGATGTTTCTGTTGTTTCTTGCGTATCCCAAAGATCCACGTTGATAAAGTTGTTGCCAAATTGTGTAGCATGTGCTTCGTTGGTTTCCTAAACAGTCCAGTCAAATCCCAAGTCCCAGTGTCTTTTCAGTCAATCCAAAGCCAGTATCTCAGTCCCAATATCCAGTTTCCAGGCCAGTCAAATGATCTTTCCAATCTCAATTACTTTCCAATTCAATCACACAATGTTTCTGAGTCCAAAACCAGACTCAATTCAATCACAAACTTCCAAACTTCTATTCCTTCCTCGTTGTATGAGATTCACCCTTTACAAGTATCTATGACTTGCAAAACTTGAATAACGTGAGGGTTTCTCGGGAGAAACTTCGCTGCCTTCCTTTCCTCTACTCTGACTACTTATACAAATGATGATATGACTATGACAATAAACAAAATATGTAAAAGAGTCCATTTATCTGCCCTATTTCCCGTGTTTCCGGAGTATTAATAAGACCACAAAGTGTTGACGAACCAACCAACCGTGCGAGCGCAGGAGGAAGGAACAGGTGTGTGCGAGGTGGAACAACAGAAGGCTCAATAACTTGGGCCTATCCACAGCACGACTAGGGCTGGGAGCAACGAGGGACGGAATCAGGGGCAAAAGGAATCGTGTTGTATCCATGTACACTATGTACATTTTATAGGTAAGTGCCCGCATCCTTTCAACCGCATGGTCACTACTCACAACTTATAACCCAACCAGGATAGCGAGGAGGAAGATACTGACAACTCTGATGAAGAGCCGGATTGTGAGGATCCGACCTTATTACCCCCACGATATCTTATCAAGACTTATCTTGATTGTACGTGCATATTATTTATGAACGGCCTTTGGCTGTATAAATAAGACAGTACCAAATAGTGTACAAATAACTTTACTCTTTACACCGATACTACGACATACTACGGCTTGCCCAATATATATACTTGTGCAGGTTCTTGCTGTCCCGCGTATAAGTGTACAGAGTCTTAACACTTTTTTGAACCTCACTGTATACTACAGTGGGAGCTGAATTCATCGTTGCGTTTGACGACGCGACGAAAAAAATTTCGGTGTAACAAACACGAGTTTTGCACTTGACCATGGTGAAGAATTCCAAGCGGAACAAAAAGGCGCAGAAAAAGAAAGTCGTCACTGACGACGGGAAGTCTATGATCAGCAACCAGCCGTCGCTGGTACAGCAGTTACCGCCGACAGCGAGACCACCGGATCAAGGGACGGGGCCGTCGTTGTCGACCGAAAGTGAGAACGACTCTCACGAAGTGACAGCACCTCAAGCCAGCGAGCTGGCATCATCTCTTTTGTCTTCGCTGTCGCTCTCGGCGAGCGATAACAATCCAAGCAATGTGTCTGCATGGGCTACAGGGTCCAGATCGACTAGGAGCGCTAGTAGCCGAGGCAGTCAGTCTGAGTCATTGGGGAAAGCGAAGCATAAAACACAAGGGTCAGGTATGTCCTTTGTGGATACAATTATTCCCCCAACGCCGCCCGTGAATATGCGGGAATTGGGTATGGAGGATAAGGCATCCTCGGTCGAATTGAGCGACACGGCGCGTAGAATACGCAAAGCTGAGAAGCAGAAGAGGAGCCGCGACGATTCCATTGAGTCAGCGGAGATGCACCAGGCTGCGGCATTAAGCCTGCAGGAAATGCAGGCGGAGAATGGAGACGCTGGCCCGATGCGCCGCAATGTGTGGGATGATGACAATTTACGTGCAGCATATGCCGTGCTGGCGAGGGAGCGTCAAAACTCGGAGAACTCGGAAGGGTTCCAGCGGCGCTGTGCCGCATTGCAGCGCAACGAAGCGTTGTTGCGCACGGTGCGAGTGGAGGAGGATCGCATATATGCGGCAGACATACAGGCGCAAATGGCGCAAGTAGACGCTGATGGAGAGCTAGCTGAGTAGTGTCCGAGTTTGTTGTTCGCGAACGAGCAAGACTTCCAGTGAGTATTCACTTCGGGAGTGACTCAAGCGACAGCACTACAGCTTACGTGCACAACGAAATTCGCCGTACGCATACATTTGCGGATCGGGTCATCCTTCAAAAATATCGAATGGCTGAGTTAGCCAAGCTAGGTACGTCGGGAATCCCGGACCAGGGCATTGAGTGGAATTCCACCGGGAAGGCATTCGAAAAGGCCGCCGCGAGGAGTCGTGGCAGTTCGGTGGGTACGCTGGGGGTATAGTGACCTCCAAGAAGCTAGATACGGCTATGTCGCCCTCGAACAGCACGCGAGAATCGAGCGCCGGGAATATACGCCCGTTTTTGAGTTCCCCAGTATCAATTGGGCATCGACCTGCTGCTGAGTCATCGCGTGCTCCAAAGCAGCGCGGAAGTGAGGGAGGTAAGTCGAATCCGGCATCAGGAAAGATGGAAAATCGGTCGCCCAAGATGGGGCGGTCAGACGCGGAGAAATAGCGGTGAGCTCGCCCTCAACGTTCAGTAAACCAGGAATCCCTGGTGGCGGGAGTTCTTCACCAGGTTTGTCCAGTGGAGGTGAATCATCGTCGAGCAACGATGATAGCGAGGAGAAGCCGAGCTCCTCTGACCCGTATATTTCTGATGGAAATTCAGACAGTATCTGGGACCTTCCTGACGAGGTAATATCCGAAATTACCGTTAAGGCAGAAGCGAACAGCAGGACGGCTCTAGCCGCAGCAGGGGGAGTACCGCCCGAGGGATCCTCGTCGTCCAGCGATAGCGATCATAAACCAGATCGACCGAAAGGACCGTCGAAAACGCCGCGGAAAAATCCGAATGAATCGGAGCGAGAGCGGAAGCGTAGGCACCATCGCAATGGTAGGCGCAAGCATCATGCCAGCGCCAAAGAAAAAGATCGCCTACACCTGTATGAAGCAGGAGATCCATTTCTTGCGGGAATCCCTGCTAAACAACAAGAAAAAAGGAAGGCGTCCTTACACGCGCCATTTATTCAACATTATAAGGCCATGCTTGGCAATGCCAGTCCCCCGTCAAGTATATTCGATAACAATCGAATGCTTAAGATCCCAGCGCCCGATAAATATAATGGCAGCAAAGACATTAAAATTTTTGAGAGCCATGTATCGGCAATTGTTCAATGGATGCAAATTATGGGTCTCGGAGGCCCTGAGCACGATGAGAAGCGGAAGGGTATTCATAGCTTCTACTTGACAGGTAATGCTAAAGAGTGGTATGACACTCGAGTAAACGGAATTCAGAGACCACAGAAGAAGTGGACGCATTTGCAAATGATTCTCGGGTTGTTTGACCAGTTTATTGATACAGCTTGTGTGCAAAATGCAACGGAGCAGTTCTGGACTACAAAGTTCTCCCCTGAAATGGGGGTTACCGGGTTCTACAATGAACTAGTAACATGTGCTAAGAGGATGGTGCATCGTCCTGATCCGTATACATTCAAGAATCAATTCATGGGACGTTTACCAGCTGATATGGTCAAATTCCTTATACAGAGAAATATCACCGCAGAATATTGCAGTACAAAAGCAATTTTGCGTGCCGCAGTCAATTACGAGTGGCAGCAGAGCGTGTCCAAACGGTACGCAGCTGCTAGAGACAGGGATCGCGGAGCGCCTACGGTCAAAGCGCCAGTGGTGACTAAGCCTCGGGAAGAGTCAGGGAAGGAAAGACGGGAAGCAGGCGAACAGATTCGCCGGGAACATGAATCAGGCCAGCAGATTCGCCGGGAGGACATCAAGAGGAAGGTGTTTCGATTTATGAAGCGCGACGGCGCTCTGAATCAATCACGACCGGCAGTTCGTGATGGGGGAGAAGCCCTGAAGAGCGGGGTAGAGCGAGGGAAGGTACCGAAAAAACCGGTAGCATGCTTCAAATGCGGGGGTCCGCATTACCGGGATAAATGCCCGTAGAATGCAGCGACACCGAACCTGTTTGCTCAGCGCGAAATTGTCGACGATAACTCGGAGACAGAGGAGGCAGGGTCCTCGAACCAGATACGGACTGGTGCGCCGTCGGAGCAACTGCGAAATGCGCAAGAAGAGGAGCCAGATGAGCAGGATGACCCGTACACTTCGGAAGGCGGGTATACGCTACAGGAGTTTAGCGAGTACGAGTTAAGTGACACCGGTGAACAGTTTGGGCAGATGAATGAAGATGACTTACCTGCACTCCTGTCGGATGATTCCGACGACTCGGACGAGGAGGAAGAGGCGAACGTGCCTCCGAGGCAGCTAGACAAACCGGACGATAAAAAATCACGAGTAAAACGCAGGGCTGATCGTCATGCAGGGCTGTTTCAGTACTGCGATGACTGGCCCGTAGAAGAATTTTTGGACGAACAAGACATCGACAAGTTAGCAAAGGAAATGGCGAGCCATATTATTTGGCAAGGAGATACGGATGAGGTGGAGGAATTTTTATTCACCACTGGGGAGCGTAGCTCGTTATCGCCTAAGGAGGCTCCATTGCGCAAACGCAATATATATTTGCGTAAATCACATACGCCGCAGGCGCGGCCGGCGAGAACGAAGGCAGAAAATTTCTGTCTCACTGGATATGTGAAAGTGAATGGACAGCAGGCATTCACATTGTTTGATTCAGGATGTACTACGGATACGTGCAGCCCTGATTTCGCGAGGGTATCAAGACTGAAAGTCTTTGCGTTAGAGTCAGCAATAGATTTGCAGTTGGGTACTGCAGGAAGTCGGTCGAAAATTAATTATGGAACCAAGGTGCATATTCACTATGGGACCATACAGTCGGATGAATATCTTGATGTGGTCAATCTTGATCGATTTGACCTAGTCATTGGTACGAAATTTATACGCAAGCATCGCATTTCACTGGACTTTGAACATAACGTGATTCGCATCAGAGGAAAAGACGCGCCGACGCTGTCGGCCATGGAAGAAGCAGCAGAAGTGGAACGTCGCAATGCGGCACGACACGCAGCTAGAGCAGAATGACGCGAGGACGCGGGCGCGGAACCTCACGCGCCCGTGTCAATCAGTTCGGTTAAAGCTGAACCGTCGCGTAGCATCCGGAAGACGCGGCTGGGGACGGTGACTCTGGAAGAAGAAGAGGACGAGGAAGTCCTCGCAGCAATTGCATCCGATGGGAAACCAGGAAGATTTCCAGTATTGTTGGAAGATAGGGGCGAGATAACTGTTCAGAATGGGAC